>OX493399.1:11374121-12739029 GCA_950371165.1 Lacanobia oleracea
CTAATACTGCTTGAATGAGATAGTCTTGTTTGGATCAATGAATGCGGCCTCTTGCCCACAAAACCGACATAACGTATAGCCTATGCACCCAAAATTTGCATAAATTATGCCACGATTATCACCCCTAATTGTGCCCGCTAGAAGTAATAACCGATTGCGACCCCATCACGTACAATAACAAATCTAATTGGAACATCATAAGGTTCATTTTCGCTCAGTTCCGTCGGATTTATGGCTGTTCGCTCTGGATTTAGGTTCGGTAATTGAATATTCACATCCCGATGGTCGACCGTTCCACATTTTGATGACTTGTCCGAGTAGGTACGTTCGAGCGTCTTTCGGATCAGAATAAACATAAATGGCTTAGCTTCTAATCGACCCGAAGGTATACCAATTAATGGACTGAGTGCCCAATCAGTCAAATTATGTGCATGCCCATTAGGGAAGTCAATGGAAGCTGGCTCTCGTTAGCTAAATGCTATATCGACTGCCATACACATGTATACGGTTGTCAATTCGTTACGGACATACAATGAAGCGCTCGTAGTATGACTTCCAGTTTCAGAAGGCTGAAACATCACTAACGCGGCTCGTTGTTTAATCACAACACATCCCACTGGTAACTCGAAACAGAGCTCCATACTTCAGCGCATTCAAATAGCTGTTGATGATAACCAAATAGCTTTACCATCGTATGATAATTATGTCTTTATGTATGTATAGTAATGAAATGCGACTCACGTGTTATTGGCGGATGATAGCCGCCGGTGCAGGCTGCGCAGCGACATGGCGTACCCCTAGCAGGTGGGACTGCCGCTGCCCTTGCCGCGCGGCCGGCGCAGCGCGCGCGCCCCGAAGAACGCGCCCTCTTCGTTGCAGGACTGCGAGCGCTGCGACGCCAGCATCACCCCGGCCGCGCGGCCCAGCGCGTGCAGCGGACGCACGCGCGCGCGCCTGCCCCACCCGCACCCGGCCACCACCTCAATCTTGCCGGCCCACGCGCACGCGCGCGACCTCCTCACGCCGACAGCCGCCCGACGCGCGCGACACCACACACTGACATGGATCCCCGCGACACTGCCGACCGACACGCGCGACAACGCGCGCCTCACAACCACTTTAGCTTCTATATCTTCTAGACCTACACTACGTATCTTCTTATTGAGCTAGCTAATGCGTAATTGGAAAATTGAAGGCGCTTCGTCGTTTATTCGATAATTTTAAATTTAATATTATACTAATTAATTAATAATTTTGTGAGGTTAGCGCTGCTGCCCGTCGTTATAGTATCTGAAACAAATAAAATTCATAATTAGAGAAGCGACTTGGATGAATCGAGAGGAAATTACGATTGATCGACCCCGCGGTAATCGAATCAGTGTGTCCAAATTAATTTTACGAAACGAACATCGTTGTTGTCCGAGAAATAGGAGCGCATATATGCTTGTCGCGGTCGTGTAGGACGGAGGTATGTCAATGTCACAATTAATCCGAACATTTGGTCGAGTCATGAGCTACACGTACATTTAATTGAGTCACGGAATGATTTTTGTTTTGCATGTAATTAGGGTGCTAGGCGGAGGAAGTTTTAATGAATTGGTCAGATGGAGGTCTGCCCCAGTTAATCTTTTGAAAGCTTCTAATCCGGACACTTCGACCGAGCGTGCACTGTTTACAATGTATCTCGTGCGGTCATAATAACGAACTCTGTTGGAGCCACGGTTTGTGATTAAAAAACTTATTAATGTTATTTTTCAAGTAGATATTTATCAGAAAGGAAAAGTTAATTTCGTTGAAACTACGGGAGACTACAAAATACTTCACGAAAGAAGTCTCGAGCTAAATCTAGTGGCTTATACATTTCGGTATATCCTTGATTATGAACTGAGACGAACGGCGGATAATAAAGAAACTTCGAGATCGTCGGCCGCGGAATAACGAAAAAATAACACTAAAACAAAAATGTAAGTCTAATATTTTCGTGATGTTTCTAACAAGTGTTCGCGACAGCTTGCCAGATCAGCGACAAGTCCATTATTTCATTAAAACTTGATCCGCGACTTAAAATTGGCTTATTTCGAGTGGCAACACTGCAATTGACGTTTTATCCAGAATATCACGCGCGTCTCACAATTATTTCGACATTTTTTACATTTTAATTATCAATTTCCTTTTAATTAATCACTGTTCCTGTCATGAACACTTAATTATTTCAATTAATATTTGATTCCGTGCTATTAATTCTTAATTATTGCCGTAGCGATAACTTTTCTCATTTATATTTAAATATTAAAATGGTTTAATATTAAAACGCGGGGTGTGTGTGGAACAAAGGGAGAGGATGAGATCGAGACTTGTTCGTTTGTTTCGACTTCAAATTATATCGCATCTCTCTCGAAATAGTCCGTCCTAATTACTAAAACAATGCTAATTTCAAATCCAAATAGCACAATGATAACTGAATTTTGTATTTTTTTATGTTACATTCGGTACTTTAAAGTATTAAAATACCGAATGACGAAGTAAAATTTCGTACTGTAAACAATACGATATTTAAATATGTGTGAACGGAGCAATGCATTTTCACACAGAGCTTAGTGCAGGTTTACAAGGCCTAGGAATGCTAGCCTAATGTCAAGCAGGCTCTCTGAGAGCTGTCACACTCATACTATCATCACAGATCAAGGAATCTTCCTCGGGCAATGTCCCGAGACGCTATTTCATGAGCGCCTTAATTCGCGCTTTATAACTCCCAAAATGAGTTCCCATTTCTTTTTTATACAAGGTAAAATTTAAAATAAATATCAAAGAATTAACCTAAGCGTAATCAAAAGCGTGTGACGGCTCGTATTCGCTTAGTGCTCGTCATTTCAATGTGCCGTTACTTCACGACAATCATGACATCATTTCATCTACCATTGTTCGATTCTCGTGTCAAACATTACCTCTAGATTCCTTAAAACCTCTTATTTCATCCTAATAAATAAGGATTATGTTAATAAATCATATTCATAAAGCTCAAAATTTAAATTTAAAATTAGCTGGCAACGACACGGGAATACTAACTGCCGGTTTGTAATGTAAAGCTGATCACGGTTTACGCCGGTGAACCCTCACTAAGGCCGCGGTCAGGGTGAGGAGTTTGCGCGGGTGCTAAGGTGGGCGCAAAGTATTGAAAATATGAAACGACCGCGCGCTGTTTGCGTACATACTGAAATGACTATGGCGGGCGGCCAACTTAGTGTGACGAAATCACTTGACGGAGCGGCATCGCTAGCGAGCGATCGACAATTGTTTTGCTCTGATGGTTCTTATAACCTACCGCACAAATGGGGAAGATGGGGAACTGGTTACGCTAGCTAAAACACTAGGAAGTAGACGAGCGGACGTTTTTAGAAACTGTTTTTATGTAAACGTTGACGTTCGAAAAGGTGCTGTAAACAACCTTATTTCAATGTAATACTTTGATTTTGATTTGAGGAAACATCTTTACTTGTACTGGCGATGAAATGTAGCTACTTAGGGCAATAGATAAAATAATATTCTATTGTTGAAATTCCAAAATGTTTGGAATTTCCTATTAATTTTCGAGTTTTTGATAATCACTATTGCTGATAAAATATCACTTTGTTGTAGTAATCGCGCCCGCGCCCGCTTCCTCTCTCCCGAACAAGCTTGACTCTGGACAAAGCCTAAAACTATGTTACATTTTAGTTACAATTTCTCCTGATGCTACCGTGAGAGGATGATTACTAACGGTATCAAATTAATGTCTTGCGTCTCAAACATATGCTGGGAATATGTAGGTAAACATTTTCCGGCAAGAGGAAATTGGTTTACTTCGGTCAAATATTAAACGAAGTTTAAGGTTGAAGCGATATTGCTTACATTTTTGGACGGCGATAGACGGTATTGATTGATCGTTTCATTACTTTTTAAGTAAACTTGGTATTCGCTAATCAACTGTTAACATAGAACAAAAGTAAAGCGTAGAAGCAAACACAGTTAGATCAAGACATCGACATGAGAGGCTAGACAAACTGCCATTCTTTTACCGAATGCGTTTGTCGAAATGATAAAATACAAGGGATTGATCACGTCCCATACAGTTTTGACAGTCGCCTTCGCCACGCTACCGCTGCTGACAGAATGTCACTTGTCTAGGCCTCTGAATAGTCACGCGTCACATGAGTTTCATGCAGATAAGGGTCTAAAATGGCCTTTTGAGGAAAGAACCTCACAGATTTGAGTGGACCTATCCAGTCAGTGCGAGCATTTGTCAGTAATCGTGTGGCTCAACTCAGGATACTGTTACTGGACTCCATCGTAAAATGTGTCTTACCCAACATATTATAAAGTCTTATTAAAAATATATATATATATATATAATTTCTACTAGCTTTTGCCCGCGACTTCGTACGTGCGTATACCGTTCCGTAAGAATTTCGGGAAATCCTCTCTTAGTGCTCCCCTACACTCCCCATGGAACCAACATGCTAAATTTTCTGCTTTCTACGACCAGTAGTTCCGTCTGTGCGTTGTCTGTCAGAGAATTTTATATATCAGGATTAAACGCATTTCAATTAGGGGCTCGTGGCTAGATAACAACAGCCACACGGGTCGATGTTCAAGGTTAAGCAATGCTTGCTAAGGTTGGTCTGTGGATGGGTGACCATATTAACATACCGAGTTTCCTCTGTGCCTCAGAAAGCACGTTAAACCGTTGGTCCCGGCTGTCATTTGTAGATCTTTGGCAGTCGTTACGGATAGTCAGAAGCCAGTAAATCTGACTCCAGTCTTGTCATGAAGTACCGTGTTACCCAGTTAATGGAGGTCTGTTAGGCAGTCGCTCCTCGTAAAATACTGGTATTCAGCTAAATCCGGCTTGACTGGAAGCCGATCCCAATATAGTTCGGAAAAGGCTAGGCAGATGATGAAACGCATTTCAATTATGATTATTGTGTATATTATGTGTATAGTATATAAATAATTTTCAGTTGGGATTTCCTCAAATTAAATCACAATATTTTGTCTTAAAAAAATTAAAAGCAGAATATTTAATGTTTGAGTACGGACTTCTGAAACGAGCTATATCATAAAACGGGTTAATACAACATGTGAAGAGTATTCAGTTTAATATCACTATGTCATACGTCCAGCGAAGACAGATTGCTTGGCGGCGGCCATCGCTAAGACCGCTTGGTCGCCGTTCAGATTGAACCGGTCAAATTAAACGACCGCCGTCCAATTCATCAAACTTACTTATAACGTGGTTTGATAAATTAAATATCCTGATGTTGGTTTAATTGGTTATCTACGATAGAGAAGATGGTATTACAGTTTTTCTGTTCTCCGGTCCAAATGCTTTTAGATTTGTTAAGGAGTATTATTTTGGTTCTAAAACGCTGGTAATCCAAATATATAAAATTGTTCCGTTACTGACTAATTGTGTGACTGTCAGGCAACGCATTGTCGAAACAACTGGTCGTAGGAAGCTAAAATTCAGCATGTAGGTTCCTTGGAGAGTGTAAGGCTTCAATAAAACTACTGCTCTATCTATTTCATTAATCAGGGTAATATTTCTATTTGTCTTTGTGTTTCAGTCTTTTTAGGGTTCCGTACCCAAGGAAGGTATCCGTCTGTCTGTCAGCGGACTGTATCTCAAGAACCGTAATAGGTAGAGAGTTGAAATTTTCATAGATTGTGTATTTCTATTGCCGCTTTAAAAACAAATAATAAAAGTTAAGGTTTATGGTACGGAACCCTTCGTGTGCGAGTCCGACTCGCACTTGGCCAATTTTTTCTATTTGTGTCTTCATCACCCAAAGTTTGACTGGTAGAAAATGCGCCAAATTAAGTCCGCCTCTGTACAGCTTGTGTGTAAAGTATTCAATATTTTTCCGCACTTACCGTTCTATATAACATAGAGTCCTACTTTTTCAATACATGCATACCGTTAGAGGCTTTCAACCCCCTTTGAGGGGAGCGGAAAGCGGGTATTATTTGCACTGCAGTGTAGTTTAATAATTGTGCTCATTAAACGCTATAATCACCCACATTTGAGCTACTGCATTGTTCTCAAGGATTTATTTTGTTTCGCGCTCGTTATACAGGACGGGGTGAGCAAATCTGTAGCTGTATAAAAACTAGCGCTGACAGAACAAAAGCGTTTCATTTACCGAAAAGCTTTAGAAAAAAGCCATCATTTCATTTGTAGTAAGATCAAAATCTTGGTATGAGAACAAATTGTCCTTTTGTTGTTTCTAACACGGTGATTCTTCCTGAATTGGACTTTGTATGGAGTTATATCAGTTTAGTTAGACGGTCTTTTAACGCAGAAAAATGTCTATATTTCATCGCTGAGATCTCCATAATACCTACACATTTTCAAGAGGGCAAAAGTGCATGGTCTTTTAAATAAATCATTTTGCAAAGACATTATATAAAAGTTCTAGATCATTAAAAAGTAGGTATCGCAAGTATTCGCAGTTGCTACTGTAGCACGCTATCGCAGACTCATTAACCGAAATTGTTATCCTTTTTGGACACTAGACGTAATTCATAATTTTCTTTCAGTCCAGATTCCTATCCGAGTATAACCAGCCATATAAACAAAGTAGAAAATACAAAGTTACCAACATCTCTTCACTCGTTAGTAAAGTTACGGAGCCTGGCGTAGAATTCCCTAAAGTGTTCATACCATACACACGAATTTGTTATTTATAATATTCAAAACATTTCTAAACTTTGTTGAAAATTGTGTGCGTGCGTGTGGTTCTTGGTTATGAAAGGACAACCCTCTCTTCCCTCTCTTACCGCTGTTCAAAGGTAGATGTCGACAAAGGAATGACCTCGCTGGGATGGAAAACATTGTCCGACAATACTGATATCACCAAGATTGTCTGCATGATTTTGAAATTGGAATACAACATGGCTTCGGCTGACTTAGCCATGGCATGCGTAAATTGGCTGGCAACCAACAAATCAACATTCACCGTTGCATTGTTACGTACTGTTTCAGAAAAATGTCTAGTTACTAAATGTATATTGAGCACTAACTGACCCGCGCAACTTTGTCTGCGTCACATTTTTCATTCCTGCTCCGCTCCTATTAGTCGTAGCGTGATGCTATATTGCGAATAGCCTTCCACGATTAATGGGCTATCCAACACTGAAAGAGGGATTATTTGAAAAGCGCGTTCAACCAAACAAACAAACTATTCAGTTTTATAATATTAATATAGTATAGAAATATAGATGAGGTCCTGTATTTTATTGCCGTTTTGGAGTCCAAATTGTGCTCGGTTGATAGAAATAGTCTCGTCACTATTACCTACATAAGACCGTAAAACTGAGTTTACCTACTGCGTGACATATCTGCCTAACCCATCGGGAAATATAGACTTAATGTTATGTATTTAAGCAGAAATAGCTTGTCTCGCCATTAATTTATCACAATGTTTCAACTACCTCTACCCACGGACAAAAGACAATGTTACGTATATTTTTTTCTTTACCTAAATATCGTTTAACTTTAAACGATGTAAAATAATCATAAATAAGACCTATCTCGAGGCGTGTTTCGGCTGTAAGTATTTGAATATCTTTGAATATCTACTAAATTCTTTACCCACTTGTTATAAACTTAGTTTGCTTTTAGCTCAAAAAACATTCATCTCGAGAAATCATCCACCCACTTATTCCCTGAAAGTAATCACATGACCTTAACCTGACTCGTGCAAAAAGCAATCCCAGACAGAATGTCATGATCACCGAATATGACGGACGGGTAACCGAATTCTATATGACATGTTAACCCAGTTAGGTCGTCCGTCTGTCAGGGATCTGACACCTACATTATGCTTCAGCGGAGGCTTGCGTTGCGTAAGGGAAAGTGCCACCTGTACCTAGAGCCCCGTCATGTGAATGTCGCACGTTTTTCACGTCGAACGCAAAAGATTTGCTACATTCGAACCTGCTGGTACGAAAGCATTTTTTTTTTACAGGTGGTTGTGGCCAGTAGCTAAAAATAGAAACGAAAAAATAGAATTCTGTTTTTGAAACCATGCACTTTTATACCATAGGGGTATAAAAGCCCTCTATAAAAGTGTGTGAATAAAACTGGATACGTTTTAAAATAAAGGACTATTCTGTCATTAAAGTACATAGGCATCGACGAGTTGCTAATTTTATTTTGCAAGAAAATCAAGTTATAATTTAGCAAGTTTTGTTAACTTGTTGATTCAGCTTTTACTTTTGATTTCAACTTTTATCGTAGCTAAGTGCTAGTTGAATGTTTAATGATTTTTCTGAATTTAATATAGCCTAAAATAAACCAGTAATTCATAATATATAAAATCTTTATTTCAGGCTATGTCCATAATTTACATAATTGAGTTATAAGTAAATAAAATTATATCTATTTATGTATTTGATATTTAGGTATAATTTATGTATTTTAAAATATTTTCATTAAAAGCTTGATTTATGAGCTTTACACCAACAAATGCCGTACGAATTACCGGATATACGGAAATATTAAAGTGTAATTATGAAACTTGCCGTAAAACATATAGGCTCATTAAACCCTGTTCATCCCATGTACGACTGATATAGAACATTAATTAACTTTTTGTTGTGAACAACTGAACTCCACGCATTAATAACCAACCATTTTGCCTGTAACAGTGGGTCGGTACTTCGGTACTTTGGGGAACTTTTGAAAACAATTCAATAATGCAGCGGAAATTATATGTAGGTCTCTGTTTTAAATTATATAAACGTAGGTAGCTTACCAGGTGAGGTTATGTATTCCCTAATACCTAGCTGGTTTTTCACACTGTAAAACTAAGAGGCACCTAAACGAATCTATACTTAATATATAAAGCTGAAGAATTTGTTTGTTTGCTTGAACGCGCTAATCTCGGAAACTGCTGGTCCGATTTGAAAAATTCTTTCAGTTTTAGATAGCCTATTTATCGAGGAAGGCTATAGGTTATGTATCATCACGCTAAGACCAATACGAGTGGAGCAGGCGAAGTTGCGCGGGTCAACTAGTGTGTAAATATTATTGACCTACTGAATTTTCAATTCAAGAAATCAACAGTGCAATAATAGTTAGTTAATACGAATATTTAGAGTACATAATTATTTTTTATTTTTCTTTTTGTTTTTATAATCAATAGTCAATCAATCTTAGAATCAAAATTATCCTTTTTAAGCATGTCTGACGTTCTTGCGCCACTTCCATTCCCAACTAAAAGTAGGAAGTGGTGACGGGCGCGCATTGGGTGCAGACTTACTGAGAATATTTTCACGTTGGGGGATTATCAGCCTAGTTTGAAAATCTCTTGATTTTGATACCTTTGAATAAATATTGAAGACAAAGACTTGACCACCACCAACATAAGGCTAACTTTGTTATTTTGTTAGGGTTCCATATTCAAAGGGAAACCAAGGGAACCCTACCACTAAACCTCCGCTGTCCGCCCGTCCGTCCGTCCGTCGGTCTGTCCGTCTGTCTCTCAGCGGGCTGTACCTCAAGAACCATAATAGGTAGATAGTTAAAAATCACATATTGTGTATTTCTATTACCGCTATAACAGCAAATATTAAAAATTAAGGTTTTTGACAGGAACCCTTCGTGTGGGAGTCCGACTCGCACTTGTCTGCTTATTTTTCCAAGAACTGGTACCCTCTTACCCTTTAAATCGGGACGACTCCCGACAGTAGGGATACCTACACTGAGAAATTCCTATTACAGTACCCAACTAATGATATAATTTGAAACCATTGACGGTGCCCATCAACGCAAACCTGCGCATAATTTATTCTAAAGCAATTAATTTTGATTTGCTATTTTAGCAAATCAATTATTTCACTATCAAAGATTAACTAAACTAAGGTAAACAGTTTGTAAGTAACGGAATATTATTTAAATGTCTCGCTGATACTGAATCAGGATTTCCAGACGAATTACGGACGTCATTACGAAGTTGAGGTGATTTAACCGCAATAACTAGTGTCGGGTTAATTTAAACTGATAAGCTCTGACACTTTAAACGACTTTTATCCAGTTTCTGGGCGACAATAATCGCTAAATTTAATGTGACAAATTTTTATGTGCCTGTTTCTGCTGCCACGCTTTTATGATCCCGCACCACGTCGTATAAATTCCTAACACAAGCAAACTATTTTCTGAAAAGGATGCTCCATATAGTTAGTAGAATAAAAGATTTGAGATGATGCTGTAAACATTTGTTTTTTATAAATTTTGGAGCGTCCTCGGCAATGCCGTCCGCCTTTGAACACCCATTGTATGAAGAACTAGCTGACCCGCGCAAGTTCGTCTGCTTCACATTTTTCATTAACTCTCGCCTTTCTCGATAAATGGCCTATCCAACACTATAATACTTTTTCAATTCAAACCAGCAGTTCCTGAGATTAGCGCGTCAAACCAACAAACTCTTCAGATTTATAATATTAGTATAGATCTTGCCCATCGGTTATAGTGCATGCGGCTAACGTGACCGTGTCTTCGTCCCTGTCTTGAACCTTAGTTTTGTCACTTAGGTAGTTTAAAACAACTTAGCACTTTCCCATTAAAACTTAAAATGTCTGACCAAACGGCCGCAGGCGTGTGAATCAACGGCGCTGCTCGATGATTGATTCGCGCCAACCCTGATTGATTAATGACCCGACGACGCCCACATGAACTACACTTCAAAATTCACTTAGCGATGTGTACTTACTTAGCGGCTTCACTAAACTTCACCTAACTTCACTCAACTTCACGCTAACTAGTTTGTATTGATGACTTTATAATTTATTTGCGACTTTTCGAGTCGGTAATCTGGAGTAATATAAGGAGCGTGGCATTATATTAATCGGCTAATCGTTCAAATATAATTTTGAGGAATATATTAATTCGGAAAGGATTCTAAGCAACATGCAATGCCGAATCCTGATGAATAGTTTTAGGCAAAAAGGAGTACTTTGCTGAAGACTATAAATATGTCATAAATACGACAGAACAACAACAACATGACACAACAATAACAAACAACAAAAATGATATGTCTATTCAGGCACAATGATATTACAATGTTGAATGATCATTTCCCGACGGAAATACTCTTTTTCCTGTCAAATAGAATGCAGGCTAACATTTAATCTTAATCATCAAGATATTTTAATGAACTCTCCGCTCAACAAGTCACTTTTCCTACTTCCCATTCCTTAAAACCCTAACCTCCAAAATCAGGATAAAACAAACATAATAAGCGTAAAACATCCTCACTAATTATACAAAGAAACCTAAAACCCCTCACGTCAATACGGAGAGAGAGTAATAAAACTTGACACAATTTTAAAGAGCGCGCAAGTACCCGGCTTGCCACCTCTATATCGATTTTTCACTAAGTCTATTTTCGCAGCCCTCGTCTCGGCCCAAATACGTAGCATTGTACAGTTGTACACGCGGAATCGTCGCCAACCGTCTGTGGTGCTGTTGTGTACGTATAACTTCGTACTCCTCACTTGCACTTCAGCAAATTGCTGTGCATTGACTGGTTAGGTCGCGGTAACGCCGATCTTATCCTTCTAATATTACCTATATGTATAAGTCTGAGGTGTGGATGTTTGTACTTATATCAATCACAGTTACCTCAACAATTTGGATGTTAGAGTACAGAAGTAGTTCGTGACTTAGATGCATACATATGCACATACCTCTGGTATCTGAATTAAGAATTTGAGGTTGCGTATTTGTGAAACTCTACTTTAGCTTGAAAACTAACAAATTTTGGCAGACAAGTAGGGTTTGATACTTTTGAACTCCAAATACTCAAATCGGACAGCTGCCCATAGAATTCTTTACCCCGGTAACTATTAAGTTCCTGTGAAATAATTTGACATTCGCACTGACTAAACCACGGGCAAAAGCAAATGTGTAAATAAAATATTTAAAGAAATATCTGGATCGGAAAATAGAATCGCAGAAAGCAGGCGTGCCATTTTTAAAGTTCATGGCATCGACTTGATGCTTCATAGCTGTTTCTCGGATATTTATAGGAGGCTGAGACCGAACCATTTATATCTGATCGGGTAAGGAAAAAAATGTCAGCCGGAGTCATAGTAAATGGGTTAGTAGTCCGGTTCACCCAGTTTTTCTGATACTGTGTTACTTTATGTCATAGTCCATGTTTCTTTAAGAGTTATACTAGGGCTTATGCAATAAGGAAGTCGAGTTTTCTGGAGAGACGTGCACTATATCTAAACAAATTCTACTAAATAAAAACAGAAAGACGTGTTGTTGGTGATTTTGTTGCGCCACTTCTTCTTCCCAGCTAAACTGCTAGGAAGTGGAAACGGAGTTTTGGCGGACTGACTTCTATATTTGATGGTTAACAAAAACTGATTTTCAGTCTAATTTGAATACATGGCTCTTATTTTAAAACTAAAAATAATGTTACTGCCCTCTACAAATACAGTCACACATTTTTTTGGGATGAAGATGACGGAAGGTGGCAATTTTGTGCGTCGCTATAGTCCTCCTGACCGATTTCGGACATGGTGGCCATTCTTAACCGAGACTAGCCATCGGCGCGGGACGTAGTTATAAGTATTTTGTGCACACATATAAGTACAGATTTAACTTTGTGCGCAAACCCAGGTGCATTCCCTCTTGCATCGAAGAACGAACTCTTTGCTTCGAAATAGGACGATGCAGAAAGGCAAATACATTTTTTTATTTTTTTTATTTAGGAATGGGTCTTGCTCTTCACCACAATCACGCCTGATGGAAAGCGATAGATGAGATCTATGATGGAGCGAGCGTGCCCAGAAGATGCCTGTTCAGTCTTGCTTTGAAGCCAGACGGGTTATATGTGGACGGGAACAAAACGCTGGCAAAGATTTCCACACTTTAGCTGTGCGTATAATAAATGTGGAAGAGAGGCGCTGGGTACGACTAGTCGGGATATCGAACAAGTACGGATTGTGCCCTGCAGTACGTCTGGTATTCCGGTAGTAATAATATGGTGGGATCAGTTCGTGGAGTTCCTGCGCACACTCACCAAAGAACAGTCTGTAGAAGACCAACAGGCAGGCGAAACTACGTCGATGAGCTAGGCTATGAAGCTGAGCCACCAACGTCTCGTCACCTGTAAGTCTTTTTGCTCTGCGTTCCACCGAGTCCAATGCAGCAAGCTGGTATTTTGCTGAGCCATCCCATAAGTGGCTGCAATACTCCATACAGAATCGGACTTGTGCTTGTGTATCATATCGTATATTATAACTTGACAGAGCTTCATCTAGCAATGGTCTAGTGAACTACAAAAGGGCAAGCTGATTGATCACTCGCCATGACAGTGTTTTGTCTTCAAACACATGACGTCATCCAGACCACTATTCTTAAGCCGCATGACATCGACCTTCGGCCCAAGTTCATTTGCATCACAATGGAGACAATCACATATAATTATTTGATTACAATGCACTGTTATATAAGCGGTATGTACTGGTTTCTTTGTTAAGTTCTTAATGTGATGTGGATTTGCATTCAGATCCTTGTACACACATGATTATGATGTTCCAGATTCTTGGATCTTATTAATCTTGCTAGACCATCAAATTGCCTGTAGTTATGCAAGTTTAATACCATCAAAGAATAATACCATCCCATCTCTTCCCGTGGGTGTCGTAAGAGGTGACTTAGGGACTCTCTAGAGAATGGACAGCAGCGTTCTTTGTAATTCAACACCATACACTGCGATCGCCAACGCGCCTGTCAAGCATGGTGATTATGGCAAACAGCCCCGAAAGGGGTTTCGGGGAATGCCTATGTCCAGCAGTGGATGACTTTCAGCTGATAATCATATCATCATCATCAGATGATGATTTCAGTTTAGCTAGCGACGAAACAGCAGCTTAGGTAAGTAGGTTAGTTAGAGGTCAATTCATAGGTTTTAAGGGTTCCGTACCCGAAGGGTAACCAACGGAACCTTATTACTAA
Source organism: Lacanobia oleracea (assembly GCA_950371165.1). Taxonomy (NCBI): domain Eukaryota; kingdom Metazoa; phylum Arthropoda; class Insecta; order Lepidoptera; family Noctuidae; genus Lacanobia; species Lacanobia oleracea. The sequence goes on from OX493399.1 coordinate 11,388,136, forward strand.
GCCTCCGCTGTCCGTCCGTCCGCCCATCTGTCAGCGGGCTGTATCTCAAGAACCGTAATAGGTAGAGAGCTGAAATTTTCACAAATAATAAAAATTAAGGTTTTATTTTATTGTTAGGGATAAAAAAAGCAGTGACATGGTACGGAACCCTTCGTGTGCGAGTCCGACTCGCACTTGACCGGTTTTTTAAATCTACACTAATATTATGAAACTGAAGAGTTTGTTTGGTTGAACGCACTAATCTCAGGACCCATTGGTTTGAATTGAAAACATATGTTAGTTTTATCGAGGCACACACGCTACGACCAATAGGATAGCATTAACGACAAATGTATCGCAGAGGAAGTTGCGTGGGTCAGCTAGTCTAAAATGTCTTGTGCTAGCTATTTCCAGCAGCATTCCTATGCCACATGAAATGGAAATTTCCCCGGAACATAACTATTCTATGCAATTCATAGTAAGTCAATGATGTCTGAGATCAACATTATGACTTTGAACAAACATGGGAGCTCATTAAGTTGAATCTCTTAGTTACCGTAAACTTGCGCGCTAAAGCTCAAGTTACTCAATTATCGCAAGTCTTTATGTACCTGCCGTGGATTAATCAATATTTTCACTATTTACTTGGAAAGTTGGAAGTTCCAAGTTCTTCACCTATAGCCCTAAGGTGAGTCGATTCGTTGTTATAATATTAAGGAACTGCAAAACTTTGTCGGACTGAGAGAGGGTTACTACGAACACTGCTACTTTTTAACCGTTTTCTTCATAAAGGAGGAGGTTCTATGTTCGGCTGTTTGTATTTTTTTTATGTATGTTCACCGATTTCTCCGCCAATTGTGGACCGATTTTTTTTTCTTTATTCGAAAGCCTATACTCCTGCGGTGGTCCCATTGTCACTAAGTCAGAATCTGATGATGGGATCCCATGAAAATCGAGGGGAAACCCTCAAATTTTATAGGCACACTCAATGTTTTTCATGACATTTCTAACGCAATTCAAATATTTGTGCCTGTTAATCATCATCTGATGTTGCTGAGCTGATGATGGAAGGTATAAGTCAGGATCTGATGATGGGATCCCATGAAAAATGTTTTTGTAACCGATTTGGATGATTCTTTTTTTGTTTGGAAGAGTATTGTCCCGGACTGGTTCCATTTTAATTTGGTGAAGATCTGATGAAGAACTTCGGAGGTAGGCAACGGAACTCTTCAATCAATGATAGCAAATGTATCGGGATTTTTGAAATCGCATGTGCTGTTGATTTTTTACACCTGTTCATAACATAAAATCACGCCGGTACGCTCTAAAAACTTTATTACAAAAAAATACAACCGACTTCCAAAAACAAAATACTGCAAAGTATAAAATAACTTTAATTTCGGAAGTCAAAAAACGAAATAACCAAAAACAATTTAACATACATATTTTTTACAATGTAATTTGGTAAAATTATTTAATAATACTACAGAATATTTTTTTACAATAAAGTTATTTTTAAACAATAACTTTTCCTAACTAGTATGCAAAATTGACTTTGTTTGTTTGTTGGCTACGCTGTCACGCCTACATCGCTGAACCAGCTTTGATGAATTTTGATAGAGAGATAGATGGGAACTTGGAGACTGTTATAGTTTACGCGAAAATCTATGTTAACGCAAGGAAAGCCTCGGCCTAAAGCGAGGCATCTTTAATTTAAATAGGTAACAGTTTTTTTTTTTTTAATTCATTAATATCACCTTCGATCGTTTCTCTTGCCAGAAGGGTAAGAAATTTATCGTGAGTAATGGCCCCTTATGACCCTAATGTAGCATTCCTTCCTATACTTCACTATTATTTTGACGTCTTAATTGTCACCCCATTCTCGCCCCATGATCTTCCACACAGAGTTTGTTGATATTTTTTTCTTTTTTTTATTTGTTATGGGTTTGCTCTTGACTCTAGTCTATGCCAGAGATGACAGAGACAAAGTCTACGATGGAGCGAGCCTACCCAAAAGGAGCCTGTTCACTCTAATTTTGAAGAGATTAGGGTTGTAAGCTTTGGAAACACAGACTATTTCATACATTTTTGCAATTTACATCCCTCTAAATTCAACAGCGATTCTCTATTCCCTGCCAACCCTACCCAGAGGATAGCTGACTACCTACAGACAGTGCGGTCAGCTGATAACAAAGTTAAAGTGGTACCCGTCCCAACTACTCAATCCTCATCAAACTTGTCCGACATTTGCCGACACTCCTGAACTTTCACAAAAATTCGCAATACTAAGGTGTGGAGTAACTGGCAATGCAAAACAGTGATGCAGAATTTGTAGTGGAAAAATTAACGGTTTTGAAGATCACACAAAATGCATCTCCGGCGCAATAATGTCATTTTTGCAATAATATATTGAAACATGAAGCAAAAAGTTATGACATACTTATAAGTGACCTAAGGTAGCACTTGAAGCAATAATGTCACTGTTAGTTTTTATGTATTTCGTAAGTGTCGTAACTGTTTTTTAGGGATGGCACATCCCTAAAAAACGACTCCGAATCAGTCTTAAAGACTTTGGCTGGACAATGGTTATTTCATGAAAAAGTCATTCAATAGGGCTTAATGAACTTAGAGGGTTATATTGATGATTAAAATGGTTATAATTATTTAGATAAATACGTTACGGCGCGAATCATATTTTGTTCAACATACAGCTTCACACTGACCGGTAAATTGCACACGGGCTACCCTGGCGCTTCCACCTTAAGTATTAATGCTGAAGTAAAAACTAATTTATATATAATTCAATAGTGCAGTGGCAGTGGGAAAATACCGTAAAATAACAGTAAACAATTGTGTTAGGAGGAAAATATATCAAGTGTGAAGACGTCTCGTCTAGCTTAATGAACCATAATTGAGATAAATGGAACTCTAACCATGTAGGTGAGTACCAAAGCCTTGGATTATTTAGTAGTTGGAAACCCTTTCAACAATATGAGAGGGAATTAAATGATATAGAAACTCTTCGTAGTTTTGGAAAGCTTTCCTTCAGTATTTTGTCACAATAAGTTTTGGTTTTAACCAGGACCCATGATGAACTCATCGTATGGTGTCGGCCGGTGCCGTGTGGTGCCGTAAAATAATAATACCATCCCATCTCTTCCCGTGGGTGTCGTAAGAGGCGACTAAGGGACTCGCCAGAGAATGCATGGACAGCAGCGTTCTCTGTAAAACGCAACACCATACATTGCAATCGGCAACCCGCCTGCCAAGCGTGGCGATTATGGCAAACCCCCCCTTAAATTTGGGGGAGCCCAATGTCCAGCAGTGGACGTATTTCTGCTGATATGATGATGATGATGAACTCATGAAAACGAGTCGAACCTGACAGTACATTCATATTTCATCAGTCAATCTGCCTAACCTTGACACATAGCGACTGCCTATCTGACTCCGGTCTTGCTAAGGCTTGACAGGTGTCAGATTTTAGGCCAATCCGCTACGAATGTCAAAAACCTACAAATGACAGCCGGAACCAACGGCTTAACGTGCTCTCCAAGGCACGGAGGAGTCTTGATATGAAAAAATGGTCTCCCATCCGCGGACTGACATTGGCAAGCACTGCTTAACCTCAAAGGTCGAACCGTGCGGCTGTCATATTTAGCCACGCGCAAGAGAAAACAATTTACCGATATTTAATCAATCAAAGACTAATACCCATCTTAAGGAAACTTGTGTCATTGGGCTAACCACCCCTAAAATAATAAACAACAGTCTTCCACAACGGAAATTTCGGCAGTTCTTTAACTGAATTGCCAGCCAAGGTTAAAAGACTTAACATGGATACTTAATCCACTTTTGTGCGTCTCATCTATCGGTACACACGTGTAAGTACTCATTACAACACTTCGAAATATTTTATGTCCACAAAAGAAATTTTAACACAAACCATGTGGAGAGCGTAAAGCGAGACGCACAGGACCGTTGGATGAGGCGATACTAAGAGGAAGCTATGCCCAGCAGTACCCGACCTTCGGCTGGAATGATGATGATGATCCTAAATGGCAAAATGCATGCCAAAAATAAAAAAATTGTGGACGAAGGCAATCCAATCAAACCATAAACTATGAAGGTTGTCTCTAAAACTACCCATTCATTGTGTCACCGTCTGAAATATTATCTTTGTTAGGGTTCCGTACCCAAAGGGTAACCAACGGAACCCTATTACTAAGCCTCCGCTGTCCGTCCGTACGTCCGTCCGTCCGTCTGTCTGTCAGCAGGCTGTATCTCAAGAACCGTAATAGGTAGACGGTTGAAATTTAATTTCTATTGCCGGTAAAACAACAAATAATAAAAATTAAGGTTTACGGTACGGAACCCTTTGTGTGCGAGTCCGACTCACACTTGGCCGGTTTTTTGCAGTATTCTGTCTATCTAAAAATAGTGGGGCTCTTTCTCAAAGACAAAGCTTTTCAAAATAATTAAATAAGTAATATTCATACATTGTTACATTCAACCCAACTCCTACTTGATATTATGTTAACCCACAGGAAGAAAACATGGAATTCCTTTACTCCTACATCCCAGTCTTAGTTCAAATGAGTTCAAACACACTCTTCATATCTTAAACCTACACAGTTAAACGTTCGTTAAAATAAACCAGGAGTACGTAATTATGCAGGCTTTCAGCTTAGGGAATAAATATAACATGGGAGTTGGCACCAGCAGCCACATTTTTCGTAATAACCTACTACCGTAAATGGAGGGTAATGGTAGACTATTTATTTAGCTCCGGTTTGATTCGTACAGTTTGGGAAGTATTAACTGTAGGCGACAAAACGTTGTGTTGATTTTTATAAAGCAGATGACACACGTACAAAAATAAGTAAATTACATGCACAAGAATACGAAACCCTGTAGAAAGAACTTCGACTGGACGAAACCAAGGATTCCATTAAGGAAGACCATGAAAGAACGGAGCTCACCGAAATATTCCACCATTAAAATAAGAAAGGAGGTAAGTGACACAGGGCCACGCACATGGAAGCCACAACCGTACAGTCGACCGCTTTATTACGGGATACAATAAAGGCCTTAATATGGCATCCCCATTTGTGTCTAGTGGTGGTGTTCCATGTGTGGCCCTATGTCCCTTACCTTCTTTCTTAGTTTCGTACCTCCTTTCTTAGTGTTTATATACAAAGTGAAATATCCTCCACATCCAGAAAGATCATTATTAAAACTTTTAAACAAAAAAATAAAACCGACTTCCAAAAACAAAACACTACAAAGTAAAGAATAACTTTAATTTCGGAAGTCGGTGTTTTTGGTTATTTCGTTTTTGAACACCGACTTCCGAAGTTAGTTTTTAGAAGTCGGTTTTATTTTTTGTTAAAAAGTTTTTTTATTTTACCACAAACACAGCGTGCCAGCGTGATGTTATGTTATGAACTGGTGTAAAAAATCAACAGACATGCGATTACAGAAATCCCGATCCTTTTGCTATCATTTATTCAAGAGTTCCGTTGCCTACCTCCAAAGTTCTTCATCAGATCTTCACCAAATTTAAATGGGATCAGTACGAAAAAATACTCTTGCAAACAAAAAAAGAACCAACCAAATCAGTTAACAATTGGCGAAAATATCGCTGAACAAACATTTTCCATGGGATCACATCATCAGATCCTGACTTATACCTTCCATCATCAGCTCAGCAACATGAGATGATGATTACCAGGCACAAATATCTGAATTGCGTTAGAAAGTTTATGAAAAACAGTGTATGTGCTTATAAAATTTGAGGGTTTCCCTCGATTTTCATGAGATTCCATCATCAGATTCTGACTTGGTGACAATGAAACCCCCTCAGGAGTATAGGCTTTCGAATAAAAAAAGAATTTTTAAAATCGGCCCAGAATTGGCGGAAAAATCGATGAACATACATAAAAAAAAAACATACAGCCGAACATAGAACCTCCTCCTTTTTGAAGAAGTCGGTTAAAAACTAGTACATCGTTAAAAGTTTAAAACTACACACACTAGTTATAAATATGAGCGTTAATCCGAATCAAGAAGAAAAACAAAAGTTGTCTGCACTTTGACCGTAAAATGTAATGTTTTAACAGAAACAAAGTGAGAAGGAATCACCACAGCTTTTAAATGAAAAGAATACAAAGCAAAACAGCAAATCCTCTTATCTGAAGCTCTTAATTTTAACATTGTTAATTGAGACTGAAAGATATTGAAAAATAACAGCTAATAATTTTAACCGAAAATGGAAAACGATTGTGACGGAAAGTTCTCCGAAATTCGCTCGATTATGAAAGACTAGCTGACCCGCGCAACTTCGTCTGCGTTAATTTTTTCATAAATGCTCCGCTCCTATTGATCATAGCGTGATGTTTTAGCCAGTCTTCCTCGATAAATGGGTTATCCAACACAAACATATTTTTTACAATTCGAGCCAGTAATTCCAGAGGTTAGCGCGTTCAAACAAACACACTAATTTCGTGTGTACACAGAATTTCGGGAAATCTTCTCTCAGTACTCTGCTACACTTCTTAAGGAAACTACATGTCAAATTTCAACTTTCTACAACCAGTAGTTTCGGCTGTGCGTTGCTTGTCAGTCACTCAAACAGTCAGTACCTAACGGTAGAAGTTTATATATTAGGATTATAGAGTAGCTTCTGCCAGTGGATTTACCCGCATGAATATCTGATATTATCCCATAAGGACTCCCGGGATAAAAATCCTACATCCTAAACTAAAACATAGTTTCCATGTGCCAAGTTTCATTCAAATCCATTCAGCCATTAAACGAGAAAAGTTAACAAACGGACTGACAGATAAAGTTTCTTTCCCATTTATAATTTCTAAATATGGATATAGTAGGAAATTGAGAAACAGGGGTAGGCAACACTGTTACTATTATGTGAGAACGTGAGTACCGCAACTACCGAAATTGACTCGCAATTACTTTTCATTATATTTATTAACGATTACAATTTAAGCTGAAATAAACAATTAATATGTTTACTGCCTGCAACACGTTTTAAGGGGTTACGTTGAACTAAATGTGCCTGTTCCACCCGCTTGTAAAGATTTCAGTTCCGAGATGAAAACTTATTGAATATATTTTGTAAATTAATTACCAAAGACCAATAGTCGGAATTAGATAGTTTTTTTTTGTACCCAAGGAATAATATCTAGTACTCCTTCAATGCAATGATCAGTTTGGAGATTTTGCTGTTAGTATCTTTACTATTTTCTTTCTATAAATCTTTCAATACGTATCTTTTCCTTTTGACCCAATTTTCGATATAAATTTTAGGATTTTTTCATAGAAAAATCGCTTGTATGAGTATGTATAATAATTTTCAGATGGATGTAAAGCCTTTAAAACCTTCAATCTTAATCCAGAAGTTGTGAAAGACCTTGATAATTTGGAAGAGTATTTCAGTAGGGGGGATGCCATGACCTAGTCGCCAACAGAGCGCGACCTTGAGGCCTCCTAAAATAGCGCCGACTGGAAGCTGTGACGGATGGCATGATTTCATATCCAATAAAGGCTAATTTGTCAATTTCTATGATTTATCTTTGAATGGCATGAAAAACAAAACCTATCGAAAGTTGAGAAAATTCTCAGAAGACAAGTATTATTTTCTGAAAGCTATTGATGTAGTTAACTGCCTAAAAGTTTGGGAATGCGGATTTCCAGATTAATATTGTTAACAATATGAGCTCTGACCACCCGGTAGCTTGGACCCCGTTCCCGATATCGGTGGGCTACTATTTTTAAATGTTTATATCTTCTTAATATATATAAATCTCGTGTCACAATGTTTGTCCTCAATGGACTCCTAAACCACTTAACCGATTATAATAAAATTCGCACACCATGTGCAGTTCGATCCAACTTGAGAGATAGGATAGTTTAAATCTCAAATTATAGTCGCAATTTTAATTTATTGCTAATTATTTGTCTGTTATTATTTGACAGCGGGTAGGGTAGGTAGGGTAGGTAGGGTAGGTAGGGTAGGTAGGGTAGGTAGGGTAGGTAGGGTAGGTAGGGTAGGTAGGGTAGGTAGGGTAGGTAGGGTAGGTAGGGTAGGTAGGGTAGGTAGGGTAGGTAGGGTAGGTAGGGTAGGTAGGGTAGGTAGGGTAGGTAGGGTAGGTAGGGTAGGTAGGGTAGGTAGGGTAGGTAGGGTAGGTAGGGTAGGTAGGGTAGGTAGGGTAGGTAGGGTAGGTAGGGTAGGTAGGGTAGGTAGGGTAGGTAGGGTAGGTGGGGTAGGTGGGGTAGGTAGGGTAGGTAGGGTAGGTAGGGTAGGTAGGGTAGGTAGGGTAGGTAGGGTAGGTAGGGTAGGTAGGGTAGGTAGGGTAGGTAGGGTAGGTAGGGTAGGTAGGGTAGGTAGGGTAGGTGGGGTAGGTGGGGTAGGTAGGGTAGGTAGGGTAGGTAGGGTAGGTAGGGTAGGTAGGGTAGGTAGGGTAGCCAGTTGACGGGAGCGAAGCCGCGCGGGTCAGCTAGTATATATATATATATATTGTATCAAAATATTTAAAAATTTAGAAATAAGTAAAAAAGGTGAATAAAGGGAATAACGATATATTTTTTTTATTTTATAATATAGAAGATGAGAAATAATAATAATTAATCTTTAACCACACACACTTAGTTTAGCCCATTTTCTGCAAAGAAAATAAACGCAAAATTACAGTGACAAATTGTCAAACTCGCGTCAATATCTAGGATTGGTTGAATGTCTTTTAAACAGCCAATACCATCATTTAACTTGCGTTTCACATATTAATTTTCGATGCTATCTTTAAAAACGAGAAGTTTTTTTTTATAAAATCCCACGTCAGCGTCCAAGTCAATTTCGTTCAAGGAATAAATATGCTTTGTTTAACTATTCCGACTAGCAAATTAGTACCAACCTATTAGTATTTTGTCCTAGTCATCATCATCATTTGCCTAGCTTTTCCCCAACTACATTGGGGTCGGCTTCCAGTCAAACCGGATTCAGCTGAATACCAGTGCTTTACGTGGAGCGGCTGCCTACCAGACCTCCACAACCCATTCACTATGGGTAACACTTCTTGGCAAGACTGAAGTCAGATTTTACTGGCTTCTGACAATCCGTAACGACTGCTAAAGATCTACAAATGACAGCCGGGACCAACGGCTTAACGTGCTTTCGGAGGCACGGAGGAAACTCGGTATGCTAAGATGGTCATCCATCCACAGACCAACCTTGGCAAGCGTTGCTTAACCTTCAAGATCGACCCGTGCGGCTGTTATTATTTAGCCACGAGCTCCTTACAGTATTTCGTTCTAATAGCACGTCTAAACTGTCTCAATTCCTACCCCTCCCGGTTTCGTCTCGCTATAATTAAGACCACAGCCTCCGCCGGTACTAATAAGCTGATCAATTTTGACAGGGCCAAAAGTTGCGTGCTTAACTTGAGATTGGATCCCGCCACACCTGTATATCACGCTTAGTTTATTAAAGTTCTAGGAAACCAACTAGTGGAAGATACGTAGTAGTTTATAACTGTGGGAAAAGATGTCTTTACAGAAGGAATTTACTAATAAGCACAGCAGTTTTTTTAACTATATTATGTTTCACAGAATTAGTGGTTCCAATATTTGTGAGTATCATGTACTTATTCAGAAAATGTATAAGTCTACCTCTGCATACCCTAGGCTAGGTGCATGGTCCTCACATATAATAACTAAATTGTATAACAAATTTTTACTTAAAAGATTTATTTGAAAAGAGTAACTATGGAGTTTCTTGTCCGTTCGTCTCTATAAGCATCTACCTTTACGAATGGACAGTAGAGTCACTTATTTTATTTGAAATGTGAATGACGTTCAAAAGTGCCGTTTAATGGCCTAATTGCAATAAGCGTTTTGACTTTGACTTAGACTTCAGAATAAATAATTTTTGGATTTCTCAAAAATAACGCTGGATAATTAAAAAATGCTCGTCCATTTATTTCATACTGCGTAACCTAGTACTGAAAAGATATTGCTAGATACATTCATTTTTATTCGTTTTTAAGACACGAATGAGTGAAAACAGTCCTGTAAGCGGACGCAAAATCTACTTTTACTGCTGAAACTAAACAAGTAATTAATGCAAACCAATAGCTATTTAAATTACCCTTATATGTATACCGGTCCTAATCTCAAAATGGCCCTAAAACGGACTAGGAGGGACATTTCCCTTATTTAAGAAAGCTAATAACATTGCTACTTTCAAAAATGGCTGCTACAGGGTCCCTTTCGGGCCATTCCGAGATTAGAATTGGCCTAATAATTTTATTTACTTGGCAACATTCAATAAATGTTTAACGTTTAATTTTGTAGAACCTATTTGCTGTGGGATATTATAGAAAAAGCCTTATGCTGATAAATGGCTGTAACAAACATATGCGGCAAAACTTTATAGACTTTCTTGGAGCATTAACATGAATTATTTCTACATCCTTTTGGTATTTTAGGGCATTGTCTAAGCTTTTGTGTACCTAGTATATATTTCCGAGTACTCGATTTTGTTATAAGTTTTATGTAACTTGCCTTAAATCCGAAAAGAACTTTAAGCCGTTGGTCTCTGCTGTGATTTTTAGATCTTTGGCATTCGTCACGGATCCGGACGGTCGGAAGCCAAAATATCTGACGCCAGAAATACCTTGTTACCTGTTACTGGATTATGGAAGTCAGTTAGGCCGTCGCTCCACGTAAAATACTCAATCCGGTAGTATTCACCTCAATCCGGTTTGACTGGAAGCCGATCACAGTATAGTTGAGAAACGGCTAGGCGGCTGATAATAATAATAGTAACCCCATCGCCGTATCTCTACGTTGGCGTCGTGGTGGGGCTTGCGCGCCCCAATTAACCTTAGATCATACCTAGGCTATGGGGCCAGACAAAAACAGAAACAATCCGTAAGGCAGTTTTCTGGCGAACTGTTGCGCAGTAGCGGTCCCACGGAGGTCCGTTAAGACTTCTCCCGGGAGAACAGGTGATCTCCCGGGAGAAGTCTTTTTCCTCATCTCTAGCTTGCCTTTATTGGCTGGCTGGAGTGAACAGTGACAAGGAACAGAGCTCCCACCTCTTTCTTGTCATTAAGGTATTTACGTTTAGCAGTTGGCCCCGGCACTCCTTTCCTGATCTTTGACTGTCATTAATTTTTCGAATTTCTATCCGTTCCCAACCGGTAGAAATGCCATGCTAGGCAGATGAAATAACGATCCTAAAACTGGTCATTCTTACGTAAAACTATCTTCAAAACTCAATGTTACTACGCTTGAACTCATTCTAGAGTTTATGCAGAGTTTTATATTACCTACGCCCACAAAAAGACTCGGGTTCTCACGAAAATATTTCAAGCGAACACAAAAACAATTTAATTTGTTCACCTAACTAGAACAAGAGCCAAAACATTGAATTTTAATAGGAAGGTACTTCACAGAAGCGGCTGTTCACTCAATATACATTTAAACCATATTTCCATTAAGCGAAAAAGCGCTGCAACAGAATTTCACGTGATTGCTGCATTTTTTCGCTTTTGCATCTCGCTGGTAATGTAATAATACATTTTCAGCCGAATTTAAGCTTTAGTAAGCCAGTCATACGAACTACTCCTAGCATTGGAAATGTTACTGGCTTTTAAAGCTATTCTAACGTGAGCCTTTGACTCTTAAACGGGTGAAATCGACATCAATTACGTATGAATTCATATTCCTAAACTCACTTTTTTTTCATAAGGCTAATGGCACGTATGGTTTTCAGTTTTTTTGTCATAGCAAGTTTTAGGTCGCGATTTTGTACGCGCATATCCCGTTTTTATCCGTTCCAGTAAGAATTCCGGGAAATCCTCTCTTAGTGCTCCCCTACACTCCCCACTCCCCTTGGTATATCAGCTTTCTACGATCAGTAGTTTCGGTTGTGCGTTGTCTATCTGTCACTCAGTAACGGAAGAATTTTATAAATCTTGATTGAAGCAAAATAATCCAGGTGCCTGTCTTCTTCCTATCGTGTGGACAGTAAGGTCTAACGACCCTAAGGTCCGAGTTTCTAAACCGCCTCAGGGGCCTCTGACATGGTGGCAGTGACTCAAGAGGGCCTAGATAAATTGACATTCTAACGATTTTAATAACAACGGTTACGTATTGCGATTAACGTTTTGTCCATAATTTTGGGATTGTCATGTACAACGGAAATGTGACGTCTTTGATCACTAACCTTTAGAACAATTTTTCTAATGACTGCTGGGATGAAATGTATCCTATGTCCTATTCCAGGACATGGTCTACTCGTGTGCCAAGTTTCATCTAAATCCCTTCAGCCGTTAAGTTGTGAAAAGGTGACAGACATACAGAGTTACTTTCACATAAAATATTAATTAGTATGGATGTAATATAGACCTCAAGGTCTTCACGTCTTAGTCATACAATAAATACACTACATAGTAAAAAATAACTTTAATTTCTAAAGTCGGTGTTTTTGTTTATTTTGTTTTTGAACACCGACTTCCGAAATTAAAGTTTTTTTTTACTTGGTAGCGTTTTGTTTTAGAAGTCGATTTATTTTTTTGTATAAAATATTTAGTAAAAAGAACCACAAACACAGCGAGCCGGCGTGTTGTTATGTTATGAACTCGTGTAAACAATCAACAGACATGCGATTTCACAAATCCCGGTCCATTTACTATCATTTATTGAAGAGTTCCGTTGCCTACCGCCGAACTCCTTTATCAGATCTGCACCAAATTTAAATGAACAAAAAAAGAATCATTCAAATCGGTTAACAATTGGCGAAAATATCGCTGAACAAACATTTTTCAAGGGATCCCATCATCAGATCCTGACTTATACCTTCCATCATCAGCTCAGCAACATGAGATGATGATTACCAGACACAAATATCTGAATTGCGTTAGAAAGTTTATGAAAAACATTGTATGTGCTTATATTTGAGGGTTTCCCTCGATTTTGGGGCCACTTCAGGAGTATTGGCATTCGAATAAAAAAAAGTACAGCCGAACCTTATTTAGGTACCTATAACTCTGACACTAGGGTATGTCGGGTCGTTAGACCTTACTGCCCACACGAGAAGAAGAAGAAGATCTATAATTAGCTTCTGCCCGTGACTTCGGACGTGATTATCCCGTTTTTTTCGTATAGCCTATTGTCTTCCTTATGAATGAGGCTATCATTAAAAAGGATTTTTCTAAATCTGACTGGTAGTTCCAGAGATGAGCGCGTTCAAACAAACAAACTCTGCAGCTTTATAATATTAAGTAAAACTTATTACCTTAGGTCACCACGTATATAATAATTCCAAAGTGTAGCCTAGACATTTCCCTCCCGTCTTTTGCATAACGAGCCAGCCCGCGAAGCTGAGCCTGTAGTGATAAATAACTCCCTAAATAATGACATGACCCAGCCAGTCTCTTGCTGCCCCCCCCCTCCAAAACGACGCCGTTGAGCCGAGGTCCGTACCCCACAGGGGGTGCCCTCAGCGAACGGAGTTTAGTATGTAAGTTTGTAACCTCGGCTGGAGGCCTTAAATTCACTTGAGGCCCACACAGGCAAGTCCGGTTTAGTAGTTGCAACCCTCAGAGGTTGAAACTGCGAGTGGCCATCGACAATAAACAAAAACAAAAAAAAAAAAATCCTAGACATTCAGGTTTGCCACAATCAGGTTTAAGAAACAGGCTACGTGGAGGTGCTAACGATATAATTAGCCACACGCATCCCAGACTGTTTATAAACAGGTTTCTTATTAAATTAGGCCCTGAATATCGAGCTAGATTCGAACGGGCAACAAATACCATATATTTTAGTAGTTAACCTGGAAGTTACTGCTGAAATCGCACATAATGTCACTCAAATATTTTTTGTTCAACAAACTCCTCTTCTTGGGAGCAAATCTTGCAAACTGCAGCATAAAACGTGTAATTCACTTAGCTTCATTCTACAAAAAAAACTTTTTTACAAAAAATACAACCGACTTCCTAAAACAAAACACTACAAAGTACAAAATAACTTCGGAAGAAAGAAAAGAACTTTAATTTCGGAAGTCGGTGTTTTTGATTATTTTTTCGTTTTTGACACCGACTTCCGAAATTAAAGTTCTTTTCTTTATCCGTATTTTTTGTAAAAAAGTTTTTTATTCTTCACTTTTTAGTGGTACCTAGGTACCATTAACAGCGTACCAGCGCAATGTTATGTTAAGAACTGGTGTAAACACTAAAAAAACATGCGATTTCAGCATTTATTTATTGAAGAGTTCCGTTGCCTACCTCCAAAGTTCTTCATCAGATCTTCACCAAATTTAAATGGGACCAGTCCGAAAAAATACTCATCCAAACAAAAAAGAATCATCCAAATCGGTTAACAATTGGCGAAAGTATTGCTGAACAAACATTTTTCATGGGATCTTATAATCAGATCCTAATTTATACCTTTCATCATCAGCTCAGCAACATGAGATGATGATTACCAGGCACAAATATCTGAATTGCGTTAGAAAGTTCATGAAAAACATTGTATGTGCCTATCAAATTTGAGGGTTGCCTCGATTTTCGTGGGATCCCATCATCAGATTCTGACATGGTGACAATGGGACCAATCGAAGAGTATACCCTTTAAGATGAAACAAAAGTTTTTCAAATCGGTTCATAAATGACGGAGTTATGAGGTAACAAACATAAAAAAATAAAAAAAATACAACGGAATTGAGAACCTCCTCCTTTTTTTGAAGTCGTTTAAAAATAACAAAAAATAAAGACTGAGTAATAAATTCCAAGAATTTTCAGAGTATTTAAAGCTGCATGCTTTGCATGAGTTTTGGATAGTTAAATACAAAAGTAAGCTGTCTTCTATTCTTATTATATTCAGCTAGCACTTCAATTTTCTTAAGGATCCCTATTTTTTTTTATACAAATTATTTACTACAATCTTCCTTGAGAACCACTCTAGTTATTAGTGAAAACAGCATGAAATTCGGTGTAGAAGTTTTTGAGTTTGTCGCGAACAGACAGACAGACAGACCGACAGACATGGTGGAGGACTTTGTTTTATAATATGTAGTGAAGTCAATATCCAAATTAATCATTCAAATGATCACTAACAATAATCATTTACTATTGTCAAGGAATTTAATTTAGGTTTATAATTGAAGGCAAAACAAGAGATGCCCATTGTAATAATAATCTTTACATAGTATAACACAAAGTTACTTTTTTCGTCGTTACGCTATATCTCTTAACTATCGCAACGGATGATTCAAGAGAAAGGTTTATAGATAAGTATAATTTGATCCGAAATTCTTACGGGAACGGGAGAAATGGGATATGCGCGTACGAAGTCGCGGGTTTTTACCCGCGACTTCGTACCTAATAAATAAATTTTAAATATACTTTTTCTTTCTTTTCGTTTTTTCACTGTCTAGTTTTAGAATTGATACCTGATGAAATCATTAACGATCTACAAGTATAAGATCATCCACATCAATTTCATATAACGTCCACTATAGTCAGCAGATGACAACGACGCAGGAAACAAAGCTTCACATAGTAGGCACACGAAAGTTCTTGAAAAGACGGCCAAGCCACAAAAAGCCGTGTACCGGAAAACGTTTAGCCGCGCAAGTCCCTACCCTGCCTAACGACTGTGGAAAGTATAGCTGCACTACACTAGCGCCCCGGTGATGCTCGTAAACGGGTTTCCTATGGGAAATGCTGTTAGTTTAATATTGAGAGAGATAAGGCTTGTGGCTGGAGAGTTTGTAGTTGTTTGTTTTTGATATTGAAATACAAAAGGTCTTCTTTAAATGTTGTTTAGAAATTTTATTTTTCTGTTTTTTTTTGTCTAAACAGTTGTATAAGTTTGATCTACTCTAATATGTTTTACTTATACTCTAAGTGGAATAAATTGAATTCCAAAACACAGATAACGGCCATAGTGGGTCAATATAAATTAATAAAATGCGAAAGGTCGTAAATACATTTATCTATCCACGCGATTATGTTATTATTAGAACTAGATAAAAACTAATAACAGTAATAACATTGGCCACACAACAAGAACATAATCAACCTTATCTGCTTATAAAAACGCATGCAATAAAAAGGTGCCATTTAACAAATAAAACTGGCATATAAAATACATTCAGTCACCGCATTACGGAGTGTCAAAGAAAAATAAAATTGTGGAAAAAAATAGAGTCGCGCAGGTTGGTAACCTACGCGACCTGCTTGGTGCTTGGCTCCTAGGGAATGTGAAAAGTTTTTATTTTTTTATTCGAGTTCCTTTGCCTTTGCATAGTACGTTCTTAGCGTGTGTGTATAATCGGTTTGCGAGAATAGGATTTTTAATGAATCCTACGTTATATATCCAAGAAAAATATTGTGAGCGGGACTCACAAGTTTTTCTTGGATATAATATAACGTAGGATTTTGATATGGCCAGAAAAAAGGTGACTACAAATTCGCGAATAGAGTTGTGTAAAATAAAGGATGGGCAGGTACATCACCAACCCCAAAAAAAATGGGATAAGAACAGGAAGAGACTAATGAATAGCATTTTCACGTCCAAGAATTAAAATCACTATTGATTTGTTTGATATCAAGAAAGAAAATATGATTATTTGGGACACGCACAGAAAAAATCAACGAGAAGACTGGTTGGAGACCTGCGATAGGTATATTTTTTTAAGTATGGGAAATCTTCAAATGACTCCCGCTCCCGCTTTGGGTGAAGCAGCAGGGAGTGTCAGACTCTTACTGACTAAAACAAAAAAGAAAAACCCATTCGTGTTCCTCCTAGAGCCCTTTGCGTTCCAGGACTACGGTGCCTCTTTCGACAAAATCGAAATGACTCCTCCCGCTCTGGGTGAAGCAGGAGGGAGTGTCAGACTTTTACTGACTAATAAAAAAAAACCCATCCGTGTTCCTCCTAGTGCCCTTTGCGTTCCAGGGTACGGTGCCTCTTTCGAACGAAGTCCGCAGCCCCAGCAGGTACTGGCCCTAGCGGGCCCCGTCTTCTGTGCTGACAGCTCTGAGGCGAGCGTCGAACACAGCGCGCTGTCGACCAGGGCCTGGTTCTGCTCAGACGGCGTGCCAGCCAATGCTCGTCATCCGCAGGCCCGCGCCTACGGTGGCCGAGAATCGCCCTGCGACTCCCGACACCCGGGGCGTCTTTTTCTGTTGCGGCGGCTGGGGCGTGAGGTTTCCCTCTCTCTCACGCGTTCGGCTTCCTCCTTTGCTAGTATTACTGCTTCGCAGAAGGAGGTGACCGCTTCCCATGTCTTCTCGCTCCGGACCATGGCTTGAACCAGGGCCGGACGCGAGAGATCGCCTCGACGAGGACACGGCAGGGCAGACCTCCACCATATGCTCCACCGTGTCCTCCAGACCATCCTCGCAGTGTTGACACCCAGGTGTATCCTCCCGCCGTATTCGAATCAGGTACTTCCCGAAACAACCGTGACCGGTGACTGTGGCGTGCCCAGGTACCCTACCTATTTAAGAAATCGGATTTTTGGAAACAGACAGTACCTCCTCATTCCTGCCGGGTTTGCGGAATTTGTTTTAAAGAGCCATTACGGCCCTGGGGGCTACTCTCTAAGCCCGAAGTCTGTAGTTTCGGGCTTAGTTGTGGGCGTATTCTACTCCGTATCACCTACGGACTTACGATTAGTCCCGAACCCGAACTAAAAATGAATGACAACACGAAACTTCGGGCTTAGAGAGTAGTCTCCCTGGAACACAAAGAGCATTAGGAAGAACACGGATGGGTTTTCGTCAGTAAAAGTCTGACGCTACATAATTTAACTGAGCAAAATGAAAAGATTTAAATATTGCACCATATACATCCTCTGCACAAATCCACCAAATTAAACTACAACACATATTCGCCTCGTAAAATTTAAAGACGTTATTAACAAACTGGTCAATGCCCCGACAGCCACACAATACGTACCTATTCAATTCTGCACAATGACATGAAGAACGAACGAGACAAAATAACCATACATTTAAGTAGCGCTATTCCACAAAACCAGTTTTCCCCAACACATAATATAACATGTCCTGGCAATACTCGGCGCGAATACTTCGGAAAGACATAAATCTATTATGAAGATGGCGACAGAATCTAACTTTGGCTAGCTTTTATGAGTCTTACTATTCTGAGAAAGACTTTCCTTTGTTAGCATGTAGGTCACAAGAAATGTTAATCTTGTTTAGAAGTTAGAGTTTTTATATAGATAAGGTGTTTTGTGGTCTGCGTCATCAATGAGTGAGGAGTATAAGAATACTAGTTGACCCGCGCAACTTCGTTTGCGTCACAATTTTCATTACTGCTCCGCTTCTATTGGTCTTAGCTTGATGATATATAGCCTATAGCCTTCCTCGATAAATGGACTATCTAACATTGAAATAACTTTTCAAATCGGACCAGTAGTTCCTGAGATTAGCGCGTTCAAGCAAACAAACAAACAAACTTTTCAGCTTTATATATTAGTATAGATAAGATAGATAAACGCAAAGAACCAAGATGGGTTTGTATGAAATTTTGTTTAACATGATGATCGATAAAGCAGCCATACTTTATGGCCAGGAACGGTATTTAATAGTCAACGTGGTCATACAGTGAACCAAAACGATGGTGGGTATAAGCTTATATTATTTTACTGACTAAAGAATACCACAATAAACAGAGTGATTCAGTATAGTCAAATCTATAAAGTATCTATCAAAATCAGAAATGGAGGATAAATTTTGACCTCAAGCCCTTTGGACACAGCGTTTTTCAGCGTAATGAAAATGTCACTGCCAAGGGAAAATAGGTAAATATGTTATCAACGAAGTCCTACATGACAAACAACCCAGAACAGGTTACAACCCTGTCCAATAGAACAACAACTTGTTAAAAAAATAGAACAACTCTCCTGTGACGAGAGAGGAAGATACTATTAATCATTTCAAATGAATGTTCTTCAGCAAAATTCCCAATAAAAATGACAGTAAAATAATGGATATTATTAGAGTACTAACTTTTTATTATTTGTTTGGGTCTGCTGTACGAGGTCAATAACATAAATAACCAACATAAAGAAAATGGAATGCCCCACGCTTGTACAGAGATTTCTGTCTCCATACCTTCTCAGGAAACTATATTTGTGGAATTCTTTGGAATACGCAGAAAACGGTTCTTATTAGCAAAGTATGTCACTGCCATTACGTTGGATTTGATACGTTCTAAGAACACACACGTTTCCTCTCACATTCCTACAATGTGACATTCTGTAGCAGTGGCATGGCGAAGGCGACTGTCTAAATGTCAAAAATATATGGGACTGTCAAACGCTGTGGGATTGTCATGTGATTAACCCCTTTTATTTTTAAATTACGACAATCGCAGTCCCTAATAGAATGGCACTTTGTCTCGACTTTCAGAGGGTTTATTGCGAGTTTTGTAACGTACTCGATCGTGTTAACGTAAACGTTCACTAATGTCACATTGTAAAGAAAAAAAACCGGACAAGTGCGAGTTCGACTCGCCCATCGAGGGTTCCGTTCAAATTTGTTGGTACATATTACTTTAAGACTATACTTTTTATGATTTAAGTACAAATGTATAATTTTCTGATTTTTCCCTATACTTGTAGTATAAGACGGTATTACTTGCCAAATTTCATAGTTCTAGGTTAACGGAAAATACCCTATAAATTTTGATGCCCTTGAAAGTGTCGAATTATGCGTTTTTTTTTACAATACGACTGTTTCTTTTTTTCACGTTAACAGGTATGGAAACATAAAAACAGGCTTTCCATTACTGTCAGCAAACGGCGCTCATTTAGTTTCAAAAGAAATTGACGCTTACGCGATCGAGAACGTTAAAAAACTCGCACTAAGCCCTCTGTTCAAAGTCCACAAGCTTACGACCCTACTACAGTACACAAATACACCGCTTTATCGGTCCCAATCTCAAAGATCGAAGGGTCCGGCAATGACCTTTTGACGCCAACGCCATCCGGCTTTAGGCCACCAGGCCGTTTATACCACCATAAGGATAATTTATTCGCACATTCCACGATAACGAACGACCCGTTTCCGCAAACGTTGTCAGTGATCACAATTCACTTCGGTATGTAGGAGCAAAGCTTGTTTGCCTTTCTACGATTCAATACCCTTTTGTACCCATCAAAAAGCTCAAAGTGAAGGTCTATCAGTTTCTCGTGCGAGTATCCCTTTCTTTTTTCAATTGCCACTTTACTTTGATGAAATAGAAATAAAGGCAAGCTTTACCTAGCATTTCAATTTCAGGTTTTCTTACTGAAACAAAACCTGTACTAATCAATTTTTCATTGACTAATTTAAAGGTGATTGAAGTACAACGGCATCATAACCTGTCCAAATATAAGTATTTCTTGTCGGTACTTTTCCCAAAACAGGTTCGAAACAGCAGTGCGTTGTAAAAACGTGGTAATAACAAGAGGAACATCGGTCGCTACTGGTCGTAACGAGGGACGGGCCACGCCAAATTGGCAGGGAAGGTGAACACGGGAGCGATACATCTGGAAGTGCCACGTCAGCGACGGAAATTTGATGCGACTCCTTATGGAACGCCAACTTTGGGTTGGTTGGTTTAAATCTAAGCGGAGCTTTACAGGGATAAACTAATAGAGTCAAGAAAAAAAACTATTTCTAAGTCCCAAGAAAATTGCAACTTGGAGTCTTTAAGTCAAGATTTAATAGGATACTTTTAGGCAAGCGTCCTCCATCGTTAACAAAATCGTCGTTATCTATCAGATGAAGTTGTAGTAAAATAAAAAAATACTTAGAGATATCCAATGCGGTGTTATGGAACCATAGAACCTGTATGTACCTAAATTTGAATAAAATAGAAACGTGTTACAACGTAAGCCTGTATACACTACAAACTTGGAACGATGAAAACCTTGAGAGTTTAAATTTCAAAGTTGTAGCCGTGTAAGGAGAATCCTTGCCAGCCAAGTTTAACCAAGTAAACTAAACACAATGTTACTGATTTTCTTGTGCAAGAAACCAAGGACTTGCACACCGGCGGCGACGACCAGACAAATGATTTTAATATGAGTTCCGAATACCAGCTCTGAAATAATAAACTAGCGGCTACTTCGGTTTTACGCCAGAATTCGGGCTGTGGCTGAATATTTGCGGGCTCCGATTTAAATTCCGGCTGTAGCGTAATTTTCTGCTCGTCAGCATAAAACCACTATTCCCCGGGTTAATATCGGAACTCTGATTTTGGTCGCTCGTTGTCACATCTAGCGTGATATGAAACTCGCTTGGCTGGACATATTTTTGAATGCTGCAATTTCAAAACATATGCGTGTTCAATTCCGGAAACTCTCTTTAAATTTAAACAAAAGTCACAGTTTAAAGCGAGCTACAGACTCACTGAAACGCCTCGGCATTCTCCCGGGCATTTCCAGTGAGTCGGAGTAATGCGTAGTGCACACAAACACGCCGAGTGGGCAAAATCAATCCACGTCGGGCCCGGGGGCGAGGCCACTAAGTGCCTTAATACCCGCTGCTCAACCTCACAGCCTTCGAACACAGAAACATGGAAATTGGCTCACATTCTCAGAATAACAGCCGAAAATCGACGATTACAAATCCTGTTTGTGACCATTTTGTGAAAACGACTGATTGTTAAATTCGGATCAGTCAATGGCGTGTTTCTAAATTACATATATCTAATGCTTTCATGTATTTACCAGAGTATCGTGGATTGTACCATTTTGTTCTGTGTAAGTAATATTGTCTCTTGTTTCGAAGAAAAATGAAGTTGAAACCTTTTAATATTCTGGGCAACTGATAATAATGATCATTTTAGTAACTAAGGTGGACTAAATGAGGGCTAATTTTGGAATTTTGATGATGTAACTTTGAAGAGAAGATCAACAATAGACTAAGATAGACTCAGCTGGTAAAGATTTAGAATTTTTAGTGCTAATTCTAGTTTATACTCTAAATGCGAAAGTTTGTTTGTTGTTTATTACGTTTAAAAGCCTAAATCGCCAATTTTACCGAATTTTGATACAGAGTAAGCTCATCCATCTCTTACTAAAATCAGTTGATACAAATGGAGACAGTCAAAATTTATACTAACAAAAGCTAGCCACTTTTGAACGCTTATCTAAAAAGTCGTTGAAGATACCGTCTACATCGAGGTTAGTCTCCCAACATCAGGTCTTCGTCCAAATCAATATGTTTATGCTCATCTCCCTTAATGGAGTGCACTGAATTCCACGCGGTATCAACACTAACCGAGTTGGCAGAACTCCAAGCCACGTGCACTGTACAGCTTGACTCCAAATAAATAACCAGGTACCAAGCATAGCACAGCTGATACGTTACCTACTTCGTGAATGCAATGCCGGTCGAATACCGGCCAATGCCTCCCCTTGCGGAAGCGGAAAAAAACGAATTTCAATAACATAATTATACCCGGTGGATCCATCGCGGTCAAATTTGTTTTCCAGGAAAATTGTAGGAGGATGGCGTCTAATTTTTCATCGAGCAATAGGTCAAATATATAGGACAAGAAAGTTTTTTATAATCATTATCGTTTTTTTAAAGTCTAATAAAAAATCGGAATGTGATTAATAAAGGAAAAACAGTTCGATTAATAATCGGAACATTTCGAAAATATTTCTAGAAAACAGCGAACAAGAGAAGTTTCGATGAAAAATACATCAGGGGAAAAAGTAGGAAGATGATGATGTTTGAAAAGATGATGAATTGATATCGCTCTACAAGATAATGTATACAAAAATCCATGACACACATATTAACGATCAAACGCATCCGATATCAAAACGTTTGAATTGGGAATATTTGCCAGAGCTGTCATCGGTATGAATGGGACGCGAGTAGGCTTTTGTCGCGCAGCCTTTGTGCTAAAATGCTCGTATCCAAGCCGCGACACTATACTGACACTTTAGGCGGCAAATGATTTATTACCGAACAATGTCATGTGTTCTATAACTCTTTGGTACGGTAGTTACGTAAAGTGTTGACAAAGCTCAATATCGAGGACTGTTTCATGATTCGGCTGCTGTAAATGTGATTTAAATCGTGGTCGTCAATTCCAAAAGGTGTGGCAAAGATTGTTTTTATTAGGTTCTTTATGGAATAACCCTTTTTAATTTAAATAATTCTGTCAGTCCTTAAAAAAATGGTGTAAACAAAAAAAAACTTTTAATCCAATAATTAGAAAACGCACTAAATAAAACTCACAAATCTAATCTAACATGCCTAACTACAAAATAATCTAGATCAATTCAACCTAATCGTTAAGTTAATTAGAAAAATAACATACATAACATAAGCATACATTTTTTGTTTGTAAAGGAGTAGGTATTTCAACGATGGCGGTTAATTTATTATTGAATGAATCATAGTAGCCTTGGGACGTCTAAACAAAACTAATTATGGAATACATGATTACGATAAATGATTAGGTTGGATGTAAAGGATTGTTTTATTAAATTGCAGTTAATTGCAGATCGTTTTGATAGATACACAGTAAACGCTTAATCCGTGGCTAATTTGCATGCTACCATGCAGTTTGTATGTGTCAATAACGTGCATTTAAGAATGTATGTACCTATGAAAAAAGTAAATAGCAAAAATTTAGGGCCCTTTTAATGTCTAATTGTGTGAGTAGTCCATGACAATAAAATGACTTTAAATTAGGTACATGCCGTGCCTTCATTCAATAACAAGATTATTGATAAATGAGAAGTGAGCTACGAGGTCACTTTACGGCATTAATTGCATTACTACAGCGAAAATGTATCTGTTGAAACAAAAATACATTTCCATTTCCGATATACACACACACACACACACACACACACACACACACATACATACACACACAGCACGATATAATAGAAATTAAATGTAATTTAGGTAATGGATAATAATTGTATGAATTCAATGATATATTTTTGTTCCACTCCATGTTTCAATTCATTATTTATTTGTTCTTGATTTTTTATTTTTATTTTTTATTTCAATTGTATTTCTTGCATGTTTGTCTATTTCTGTGTTGACATTACTATCTAAGCCAAATAAAGCGGGAGAGGGCGCTGGCTCCTGACATACAGGTACACCTAGTTTAGGAGTCAGAGGCTTCAAACAAGTTTTTTGTATCCTATTATGTCAATAAAGAAATATTATTATTATTATTATTATTTTTTCATACCAGTCTCGTTTTAAGCAAAGGCAATATCAACTATTACGTTTAAAAAGAGAACAGCTATATAAAAAAGAAAAATAAACTTTAAACCGACCATAAAGTCGGAGTTAAAGTAGGTTTTATTCTAATGGGTAATGTTTTCTATGAATGCACGTGAATAGAGTATAGAAGTATAGCTGACTTCATGTGAAGTAATGAAAGAAAAGCTCTCAATAGCCGATAGTTAAAACTACTTTCAGAATAAACACGTATCGAAATAGCATGTTCTGAGAATCAGAGATGTTAACGTTTTTCCTAGAATTAGAAAACTTGACGGGTTGATTGAGTGGTGACCTGAAAAAGACGCTGGAAACTGACTGGATGCGGCTGGGCAGAAAACTGGGTGTCTTAGCGTAAACTGACAAAGGTATATGTGCAGCAGTAGATTGGCAGATGAAGTTTCTTCGTTCATTGTTATGGAAATTACCTTACAACTATTAAATAATTATAATGTCTGTAACTATTTTAATATCGGTATTTTGTGGACGATGCGCCCCAAATTAGGAAGACCCTTTTTGTGGACCTGTATCTTTGATGCTTACAAACTTGATGACAAAACAGGAATTTATATTCTTGAAAACAATAAAAAAAACAATGATGAAGTATACTGGCTAAACAGCGATTAAATGCAAATCCAAACAGATTAAGTTTAGATTTACAAAAGTTGTGGCAAAAACAAAATGTATTTACCCCTCAAAACATTTTAAGCTTCAAAAAACAACAAGGAAGTTGTGAAAGAAATTTCGTTCATTATTAAATAATAATTAGTAAGCTGTGTGACTTTTTTAATTCTCTATTTTAGCAAAAGTAAGTGCAAATCTTTCAATTACCATACTGTGGGGGAAAAAGACGGTATCAACCATGGGACTGACATACACAAATGTTCCTAAATAAATAAATAAAGAAAAAATATTCAACCACTTATCAATAAGTGGGTAAATGTTATTTTAATCTTGTTTGTTTGTAGCTGAAGGCTGCCTGCGCACGTCCGATAATAGGCGACCGATTTTTTGTAGGATAAAAATAGAACGTACTGATTGCAATAGTGTAACGCACACGTCCTACGAAAAAAATGCTACTTTTTACCTAGCTAAGAAAAATCGTCTCGATTATCGGTGCTACAAAAACTCAGGCGTGAGCGGGTAGCCTAAAAATAACAGTATTGCACTTTAACGTTTTTATAAAACTAACTGGAAGAATCCATTATAGCTAACTAATCAGGGAGAAATACTGTAACTTGTCCACAAGGTCAAGGTCTATTTTAAAGTCCTTAGAATTAGTCAGACTTTATAAGAATTATGTGGATAAGTGTCTGAAAGTAGCCTTTTGAGGAAAACACCACACAGAGATATCATTTATCGTGTAGCTGATCTCAGAAACTGACACATACTTTTGACAGGAGCAGAAAAAAAAACAAATAAAATATTCAAAATTAATAATCTGATTTTAATAACAGGTAGTGGTTATGATAATAATAATAATAAAACTACTAAATATTCATGACAGTAACAGGTGTGAATTTTTATATCTTCTGAGTCACGAAACTATATAAAGAATCTTAAAACAACTTTAAAAAACCGTCGGTAGTTAAACACACAAAAACTTACTCTATGGTGAACCACTGTATTGCAAACTGTGAAAAATCTATTACTAGGAAACATTTTCGAACTAAAAGGAGCTTTGAAGCGCTTGCTACTTCTGCAAGATTATGTGATCCTGTCACTTTAGTCATTTGACTTCGTACGCGCAATCCTTTTTGGTGCCGTTCCTGTGGGAGTTTCGGGAAATCCTTTCTTAGTGCTCCCCTACTTTCCCCATGGAACCTACTCGTACATGAAAAATTTCAGCTTTTTATCATTCAATCAGTCAGTAACGGAAGGATAAGGTTTCCACCGTGCTCACAGGTGATTCCTCTGTCAGAGACGAGTATCCTATAATATCTTTTCAAATATGAGTTGTAGGTAGTAGTAGTCTTCACAATGGTACAAGCGATTTAATTTAACGACGACCTGATAATTCTATTCGCCCTCAAACAGAACATAAAACGCGATCACAAATTAAATAAATACCCAACAGTCGCGAAGTAGAATCAAAGTTCTATTACGTGTTTAAATATATTAGTTTGAAAGTCAATAATAATCAGTGAAACGAGCTGTTAAACGATCACAATAATAAACGTTTTGTAAATAACACGATTTGATTTTGAACTCGAAGAAACATGACGAACTGACGACAATATTGATTCGGAATAATTTAGCGGAAAATCTGTTTAATGATCAGGAAGAAATGTTGCAAAATGTTTTGCGCTCCTGGAAAGGGTATTGGCGATGACTGATGCTGTTTTATCGACACCACTTTTGTTTTTGTCTATAAAGATGTAGTTGGGTATTTGAACTTTTACTGAATAGGTACGAGTAACTGCCAACATTAGAAATATTGTTCCATGATTGTATTGTTTAACATTCTCATTTTGCTTACCCATATTTGCGAACAAATGTTTTTGATATTTTTTTATTTTGAGTTTTGAAATACCACGAAAGTATAATTATGATATATGCATTTAAAAACCTACCAACATTTTTTAAAACACTACAAGCTTACTTAACCTAAGTTTTCACGTTAATACGCCTACCGAGTAGCACTGCTTTTTATCACATCACCCCGTAGACGGCCATTACAAAACATGAGCCTTCTTATAGCGGATTGTTATCACGACATGTAGTTAAAGACATAATGATACCTATATGATACACCTACTAACTCCTACGTAACGACATGAATCCCAACAACTTGATTGAAAAAATCTTGACCTTGTTAGTCGCACAGCAGAATAAACAATGCACCGATTATGCAGAGTTCACACGATCGGATACAGTTTTTAAAGAACTTGATCTCTTGGCCCGTCCTTGCTTTTGTGCTCCTAGCGTTATTACCGCATATTTTTGCCGCGATATTTAAATATGGAACAGTATCTCTGTTTTGTTTTGCGTATGATATCTTTGAAACTGGAATACTATTTCATGAAGGTTGGTAGGTCCTTTATTTACGTACAAGTTAATTTTAGATGCCAGAAAGTTATATTGCAGTCTACCAACATTAATCTAATAATTTTCTATATTGGCTTGAGTCGCGTGGGAGGAAGAATGAATAACGTACCTGTGCTTACCTAATTATAAGTTGGCTTCAAGTGCCAGTTTGTGCAAATTATTTTTAATTTACTTGGATTAAAGCAGGTGTCGGAAGCGTTCTAACTTTGTTTTGGTTTATTTTTACTTTTTTGCCACGAATATTATTGTAGAGTGAGTTTTCAAACATTTCGTAGTATTAATTATCAGAAAGAAGAATCTACCACCTGCCCATTAACTTTCTTAACATAATTTTCCCTTCAAAATTGCATACAAAAGGATTAAATAGAAGAACCCAAGCTAATTAATTAGGTAGTTAGATAGGTTCTTATGTATCTTTCAAAGATTACAAATATGAAAGTAATCGCGCTTAGATAATCCTATTTTTATTCTTATCCTATGTCCATCGCCTTTCAGTTCCATGTTGATATGGAACCCACACATTCACGTAGGATATTGATTAGTCGACCAATCCGCTCGCCAAGTCTAGTATTTATGACGTAACGTTCATAACATCGTTCAATATATTGTCTACACGAAAATCGATTTTCTATTGTGAGAATTGTGACTTTTCATCATCGATTAACAATGTTTTAAAACTTGCTACCGATAATACGTCCATATGTAATACTAGTTGACCCGCGCAACTTCGTCTGCGTTACAATTTTCATTACTGTTATTGGTCCTATCGTGATGATATTATAATTATATAGCCTATAGCCTTCCTCGATAATAGGTACTATTTACTGCCGACTGAAAAATTACCTATAACCTATTGAGGAGCTCTTGGCTAAATAATAAGAGCCGCACGGGTCGATCTTGAAGGTTAAGCAACGCTTGCCAAGGTTGGTCTGTGGATGGGTGACCGTCTTAACATAACGATCCGAGTTTCCTCCGTGCCTCGGAAAGCACGTTAAGCCGTTGGTCCCGGCTGTCATTTGTAGATCTTTGGCAGTCGTTACGGATTGTCAGAAGCCAGTAAATCTGACTCCAGTCTTGCCAAGATGTACCGTGTTACCCAGTTAATGGTTGTGGAGGTCTGGCAGGTAGCCGCTCCACGTAAAACACTGGTATTCAGCTGAATCCGGTTTGACTGGAAGCCGACCCCAATGTAGTTGGGAAAAGGCTAGGCAGATGATGATGATGATGAGCCTTCCTCGATAAATGGGCTATCTAACACTGAAAGAATTTCTCAAATCGGACCAGTTCCTGAGATTAGCGCGTTCAAGCAAACAAACAAACTCTTCAGCTTTATATGTTAGTATAGATGTAAATTGGCAATTAACTGGTCATACATGCCAAACATCACAAAATGCATCTAAATCTAAATGTCATATTTTGTTTGTTTGCATATTTGGATGTTTGTTAGTCAATCACGTATCAACGGCTCAACGGATTGGGATAAAACTTGACACACCGGTAGACTATTTTTGGTGGTGGTATAATATTTTTGCTAATATTTTATCTAGGTATTACGCTGCAGTGAGATAATTATCACGCAGGTGCAGCCGCGGACAGAGCCTAACAACCAATAATGAAGACGGGCACCATCAACATAAATTGAATATGTAGTTCTACGTTCTACTCACGCCAATGCAGATAGGTATACAGAAAAGTATTTTTCTTCCATCAATACAATATCAAATGCACATATCTAACAAAGAACATTTTTCTGTTCAGTGACCTGGCTAACAATGTAGGTGACTGTGTTATTTTTAACTTCTAAAGTCCTAAACATACTACATGTAGGTATGTTTAAGGGTGGCTGTTTTCTATCAGGAAAATTCTTATGATACCGATGTAAAAATCATTAATGGATCATTAATTGATTTACCTTCTCCATCTAATATAACAGCATCATTAAATTTTGAATCATTATAACCTTTTTAACAGGATGGCTCTGAACTATTTATTAGACGGCCAATATTGAAATACTTTGTCCAAACAAAACAAATTAAAATGGGGTCAACAATTTTTTTATGTTCATTCAGATACTGTAAATACCATTTCCATTGCTGTAACAATTTTCCGGAAAACGGCATCATATTTGACGAACAATATTTGTTACATTTACAACAGATTTCTGAATCGCTACGCATTGCCTACCGTCCATAATTCCGCCATGTCCGTCCGTATAGGTATTGAAGCTAATAGTTCCTTCAATTACGGCCAATTTCAATTAAATTTCACAGCAGAATGCTTTTTGTGTGCGCAAAGCAGCGTGAAGCGAATTCACCCAAAGAGTAAAGACGGCTTCAAATTTTAAATTGAAGTTCGAATCGCTGAGAACTTGGATTGATTTTTTTTTTAATACTTGATTTTTTTATGGAATAAACGAAAGGTTATTTATTTATTATTGAGTGGTAAACAATTATTTTTTTTATGGCCTGATCTAAATTCAAAATAGAATCATTTCTCAGAAAAAAACTGGAGCACGTCATGCGAAAGTAGCACAGCTTGAACTTACGTACGAGATACAATGGGGAAAATGCATGGAAATTTCTAATTCAATTCTTGAACTTTGCAAAACCCAATCCAGAAACTTTAGAATCCTCGTTCCCATAATAATATAATCAAAAACTTTTCCAATTCAAATGTTATAATTACATTAATAAGAGAGATTATATTAAATACTCTTTGATAAATCTTTTGTCTTTTAATCACTCCTGATATACAAGATGACTTGATTTTCATGGCAAACTTACTATGGAGTGAAATTACAGATGAATATGAAAATTTTTCACTGTGGGACCTATCAGCAATCACGAAAACAAATACCAAATTTAACTTTCTAGTGCGAAGCGTCTCTAAGCTAAACCGCGTATAGACAGACAGACAGTTTCTGTTTTTATTGACTACGGAAGGGTTCTTTGTTGACTACGGAACCCCAAAAAAGCTTAAACCTCAAATAAATGTGCATTTCAGGGTTCTGAACGCAACCCGTACAGGGTCACTTGTTTGTCTGTCTAACTGTCTGTTTATCCGTCTGTCCGCCTGTCACAACTAAGTTTCTCCGAATCTATTGAAGCGATTCAGTTCGGTGACCTAAACTCGGACGCGTAACATAAATAAATATTTTGAGTACGAGTTCATTGTTTAAAATTTTTCGGCCTGACCCGCGTGACATATCAAACAAAAGGGTTTATTGTGAGAAAAATCTAAATATGATTTAGAGCCAGTTCCGCGCTAATTTTCAATGAATTAAAGCCACCCTGTATAGCAATAATAAAACCTGTTTCTTTATAGAACTATCCAAATATTGTAGACGTGAATAGGTAGGTCAGGAATATTACCTTGACAACTTGATTGATTCTTTTTATGACGAACACACATATACGTAATGTAATGGATTAAAGAATGTAAACAGACCAAAACAAAGACCGAACACAGAATAGAGATTTATTGAAAAGTTTAGTTTTGTAATAATCGATGACATTCTCGTAAAAACTAAATGAAGATGATTGATATCTCTGCTGAATTTCAGATACAATTTTATAACATAAAAAATTCTCGTCTGTAAAACTGGTCTACAATAATAAGTCTCCAGATAAAACGCTTTTGCCCAAATGTCACCAGCAGTATCATGATAAATGGTCATCTACTTGACAGATTTTTTTGTCTCAAGCGACGTTCTCTCAAGAAAAGATCGGTATCTTAGCGGTTTCAACTGTCCCCTCGAGGCACAGTTTATACAATATTTATATCGCAGACTATAAACGTTATAGATTTCTTGCTAACGATATTGCGATTGGAAACCATTCAGACAATTTCTTTCAATACCAATTTCGAAAGGGTCTAATATAATGTGCTGGTCCTCCAATAACGTAACCATTAACTAATATTGATTCCATAGAATATATTCCATAAATCAGAAGCTATAGAACGCTTATCCCGGCAACAAATTTTCCACGATTGAATGGATTTTTTATGTGGCTCCGACCTTCCAATTAGGCGGGCTCTATAGGAACCTCTTATCTCGCATTCTTATTATACTCCTGTTTAGGAAGTTAAGAACGTGCCTATTTAAGCACAAGAACGTAATTGGCTAGCACATAATTTCCAGTAACAGTTTGTTTTAATGAGGCTCGAGATATAACCATATCGCGTTTTCCACGTGATTGTCGAAAGCGTTTGAGATGAGAGATCGTTCGTGATAACGAGTGTCATTAGGGAGGCATGCGAGCGACGATCTCCGCGGAGCCTTAACAACGTCACATCCTGCCGCGCAAACGGTGTCCCTCGCGGACTGCCGGCGAGGAGTCGCCGCCGCCAGACACTCCCGTTACATAACGCACCTGCATTCCGCGAATACTCGCACTCACCGGACACCGGTACTTACTGCATCGATTATGTCACCTCTCAGCTGACGGTAACGGGTAACACAACGTACGAGCGCGGAGGAGAGTCGCGCGCTGGCTCGCTCGCGGCAGCGGCCGTGTGACAGACGCGGGACGCGTGCTCGAGCGGGGTCGATGTCGGGGAGGAAGGGGCTCGGAGGCTGCGGACTCACCGTGCGGATGGTTACATAAGTCGGTGGCGGGAGCGAGGACACGTGCAGCCCCTGTGGGGCTCGTGGCGCGACTGGCGGGCCGGTCGGGCGCCGCCCCGCGCCTCCGAGCCGCGCCGCCTACCCAGACACGATTAAACAGCCTTCACGTGCGACTCACGCTTTAAAAGCGCACCTAATAAACATCACCTATACTTGGATTTAGAGATTATAGGCACAGATTTCTTGCAATTATTCATCCTGTGTACACCGGCTTATTAACTCGTTGAATTAACATAGAGGTGTGGAAGAGGTAGGTATTTGTTAGACAGTCTAGACTTGTCATTACCGCCGTTGAATATGCAAACGTATCGCTGTATTCGAGCGCGTAATCTACACTTTAAGTAGAGTATTATTTACCTCTGCGACTCTACTAAGTCAAGGTACAAAATTACTTACCTAACAGACAATGGAACACACTTGGATACTAACAAATAATGTGTTAGTGCCTTGAACATTCATCGAAGCTAAACCAGTTCTTCTTTCTGGCTATCTTTAGTCTACTAAAGATAGCCGATAGAAGTTCTAACTTAAACTGATGAAACTTGCCATATTCAAATACGAAAGTAACACTCAAAAACCAACAAAATTAAATGAGTTTTACTCAACATGTCAGCCGGGAACGTCCTCTGTGAACCATGTCCGTCCTAACAGGCGGCTACATCGCTCGCTCGTTAGGGACTATTGCCTAATTACGGCATTCACAGCGAGCCAGCGATTACTGATCGTACCCATGTTATAATGAAATTGTGTGGAAATAACAGGACTTGTATACTTCAGTTTAACAACGGTTTAGCCAAGTTACAAGCTTCAGATGACCTAGTTTATAGCAGGGGATGAAGTAGTTCTAGATTGGTATCGCAGGTTCGATTCCTGAATCAAAATTACTAATACTTAGCTTTTGTCCGCGACTTCGTACCGGATATCACGTATTTTCCCGTTCCCATAGGAATATCGGGAAATGCTCTGTTAGTACTCCTCTACGCTCTTCACGAAACTCTTCAGCTTTATCTATTAGTATAGATTGTTAGTACGTACTTATTACCTATAGTTGTGGCTTTTCAAAAATAATTGTTTTTTGTCTCAGTACCTACTTAAATAAACGTTAAAACCAAGATTGTAAAAACAACGACACAGGTTCCATTGTACCATAAGTATGTTTTGAACAGAAAATCCTGCAACCCCTGTAAACCAGAATCAACACTAACGAACACCTGGAACCACCAAGTCAAGGAAGCTCGACGAGCCCCGGAGTAACATTCAACAGACTTGGGTCAGCAAAGACTTTAACCAGAAGATACATAATTTAAAGTTTTATTTTACTATTGATAGGCATATGTTAGACCACTATCTCACCAAGCGATGATGTAGTCGAAGATGGAGCACGCTTGTATAAAAGTACCATATTCACTCTGACTTAAAGACTCCCAGGTTGTAGCTATAGCGATCTGCCCTCGTTATGTTTGACGATTTATCTTTTTTATTGGTTTTTTTTTCCGCCAGTTCAGACATAAATCATTTAATTAAATAGTGTCCATTTTACAAAAAAGCTCCATCCGAAATAATACAAAGCGTAAGTTAGATGTAATACAGAAATCCATACTAGAGGTAATAAAAGTAAAGTGAGACTGTAACTGTTTCTGTCTGTCTGTGAGTTATACTCATATTTTTTGCTAAACAGGTTTGGATGAAACTAAGCACACGGGTAGAACTAGATTAGTACATAGGATTATCGCGGCAGTATATTCCTTCGGGATAACTTTCGCCACTCATGTGGGCGAAGCCGATCGTAGGAGGTAGTCATCATCTGCCTAGCCTTTTCCCAACTGTATTGGGGTCGGCTTCCAGTCAAAAGTCGGATTTAGACCGGAGATGACTACCAACATTTTACGTAGAGCGGCGACCTACCCGACCTCCACAACCCGTTAACTGGGTAACACGGTACTTCTTGGCAAGACTGGAGTCAGATTTACTGACTTCTGTCAATCCGTAACGACTGCCAAAGATCGACAAATGAACACCGGGACCAACGGCTTGACGTGCTTTTCGAGATACGGAGGAAACTCGGTATGTTGTCATCCACCCACAGACCCATCCTGGCTAGCGTTGCTTTACCTGGAAGATCGACCTGTGCGGCTGCTATTCTTTAGCCACGAGCTCCTCAGCTAGTAAAGTATTGTTAAAGCTACATGCTATGCGGGACAAAAAAAGGCAACTGCAACGGTTGCGGCGACTGCTACATAATACATACTCGAGGTTTCTATATACCGGGAGCTCGCCGTACATACATAACATAACATTACGCCAGTACTCTTGGAAAGGTAAGGCAGAGGAGCACCTAGCACACCCACATTTCACCACTTATGTTAAAGTCCCATTCAGGGGTGGATCCAGGAATGTCGTTTGTCTTAGCAAAGTAAACACTACAATCCGGTCAAAAGCGAGTCGTACTGGTGCACCGAGGGTTCCGTACCATCATATAAAACGTGAAATGTTTTTAAATTCTCATCGGCGAGACCTATATTTGTCAGAGAATTATTTAAGAAGAGTTTATTGCAGTTTTAAATTAGCGACATCTCTTGACCGATAGTGGAACTAATGAAAAAGTGTGCTATTTAGAGATATCGTTTTATTTTTCCTGTAATATTTACATAAACTTCTATCATCATCTGCCTAGCCATTCCCAACTTTATTAGAGTCAGCTTCCATTCAAACCGGATTTAACTGAATACCAGTATTTTATGAGGAGCGGCTGCCTACCAGACCTCCACAATGGGTGGGTGGTGCGGCTGTTATTATTTTTTTATATATTTTTTCAGTGTATTGTCAAAGTTTATTATTTATTTTATTTTTGTATCCGTTTTTTCAATTTTTTACTTTGTTCTGTGTTATACTTTTTATCTGTTATTATCTATTCGTTGTACTTTTTTATCATTGTATGCCTGTAACTTGTATCAGTGGTGTCAACTGTAAATATAAGTTGGTGATAAATAAATAGATAAATTATCTAGCCACGAGGAGCTCGTGGCTAGATAATAACAGCCGCACGTCTACATAAAGTTCTATCACACAGAATAATTTCAGATTCAATCAACGGTGAAATCTTTAACATTTTTCGTTAAAAGTCGAAACACGGCCTAAAAAAATGTTTGAGAATGTGCAAAATAGCGTTCTTTCATTAGATTCCCCATGCACTAGTAGCCCCACTTCGAATTTTTAAGAACTTTTTCAGTCGCTGTTGCAAAAAAAAATGTACATAAATACATTTTTATTTCTTTCTAATTTGCAAAATAGTTGAACAAACGTCATCTAAAAGTTGATAGCATTAGTAGTCCTCTAGATATCCAGCTGTGACAGACGGACAGACTTAGTCAAACTATATATTCCTTTTTGCCATTTTAGTACAGAACCCTAAAAAGCAAAAAAAATACTTTCCTGACTTTGCATAACATGCACTCTCCGATTACTTTTCGCAAATTCCTCAATGACTTCGTTAGGTGGTTGACTACCAAAGATATTTCGGTCTGTTTTCTTGGGGGAGTCTTGAGCCCCGTAGTCACCCGCCCCTTCACTAGATCCGCCAATGGTCCCATTTACCGAACACGGTCAAATCTATTGCTATCAGCCCGACTCAAAACTATTACCGTGCAGATAATTTAATAGTCCTACATTAAATTGCTTATTCGCTAGCTTTTGATAAGACCTAAAGACTCGTAATTCTTCACAATAGACCAGTCAGGCATCCAAATTCCGAACATCGGGCTAGATATCATAAGGTTCCTAATCAGTTACAAGAAAAAATATTGAAAAGCGGCTCTCACTTATATCGGTAGATACTGAAAGAGAAAACCAGGTTACAAGCTACACGACAATATCAAAACGAGGATTAAAATGAGTAAAAAAATTGCATTACAAACTCTCATTTTAGACATAGTACATTTTTAATGCCCTGAAAGTCTAGACATTCAGTCAAAAACCTATATTTACGTAAGTAAAAGAACTTCTATTTAAAAACATATCCCCGAGGCACTACATAAGCAAATGTGCCCCCGACTTGGGGCCGCGATGTCAAGCCCACGCGTCTCAAACTGGGAACAGACACAATTGCCCCGATTTACTTCTCCTTTGTTTTCGCTACGACGAACTTAATCATAGAAACGTGCCTCGAGTGCTTTCTTTTCCGATATTATGTCTAGAGCTGTATTTTTCTACTCGTGTAATAAAAGTTGTTATCAGCGCCATCTGTTATCGAGTAGCAGTACTAAAATTTCAGCTAGACCTACTTTTGGAAAAGTCGAGCTTCAAATCGAGTGATATAGTTACATAAACTGCCACCTAGTTTATCTATTATAAACTTCTTTAACTATATAGTATCAGAATTACTGTTTGTTCAGCTGGGAAAAGCCACCCAGAGAGGTGTCTCCATTTTACACTCAAGCCACGATAGCCTACATTTCAGCGACCAATTTCGAGTTACCCTTTATCTTCGAAGACACCACAAATATATCGATAATTTATTTTACATATCTACAAAAAAAGCCACGGATGCTTGATCCACTGGGCAACCTCGAAGTCATCTCCAAATCTATATACTCTTGAACTCCTTTTATAGGTCTTTTACGTTCTCGTATCGCCACAAACTTGCTACCTACTTAATAAACTAGCTTGAAAGTTTCAGTCAGTTATATTTTACTCGCTTTTGTTAGCGGTTTCGGCCACGTGATTTTCGGGAATTATCCCAAGGGAACATACTCCCGGCTATTACAGATATAGTACCTATTTCCGTCTAGATCCGTTTAGCCGTTCCGTCGTGATTGTGTAACAAACATTCATCCAACCGTTAGCGATAATAAATTACTAGCGACCCGCCCCGACCTCGCACGCGTTCAAATTATATACATTACGCCAGTACCTTCCTCGAGAACCACACTTTCATTAAAAAAAATCCTTTGCGTAGTTTTAAAGATCTAAGCATAAATAGGGACAGACAGACGGCGGAAGCGACTTTGTTTTATGTTATGTAGTGATAGATAAGATAAAGATTTCAGACAAAAGATTCCTCTAATAGAAACTAAAGTCAAAGTCAATTCCCAAATATCCTGGCTGACTGTCCAGATTAGTGAGAAAAAAATGCCCAGGATATTAAGAAACTAAATAACCAGTGTACAGAGAAACGGACTCAGCCCGGGATATTGAGAGCCTGATTTATTTATTGATCCTCTCATCGGAACAATTTCACCAATGGAGCGCACAAATAGTGTACTGTTGTTTTTCAACAGCCTGTGTGCGGTGGACTGGGACATTGAATGGACGGAGGTGAATCACGAATGCTCGCTAACGCAGCATCGGGCCATCGCTCCTTCAGGACCACATATAAATCCTATAAATCGCACTCATACCTAATCAAAAAAAATTAAAAATAAAAAAATGAATGAATTGAATTGATTGATTGAAATTGAATCATAATATTTTATGATTCAATTTCTAAATAAAATTATTAAAATTGAGAAAACAGAAAAGTTTGAACTGGCGTCCTGACGTTGACCATTGAATGTCGAGGGAACTTGTAACTAAATGCCGTGGTTCCAAACAAAACTAATTGCAAACAATGAAAACCGGTCAACCGGTCATGGCTGCACGCTTTTTGAGCGAAAAGAGGCTTGTTTAAAAATACACAAGTAAACAAAACCAGTTACAATGTGAACGTTATTTATTAGAGATAAAACTTAAGGATAGTTGCACTATCCACAAATCACAATCCACATAAATACTTAGACCGTTATTGCAGATAACTTGTAGTTTATGTTTAGACCATTTTGTTTATCTTTGCTTTGTAAACAAAGAAACATTCTCACTTGGACATTTTATGTGAGTTAACTTACTATAAACTGTTTTTCTTGTTTATATTAGTAGGTAGTCTGCACCTTCTCACTTACGTTGTTTAGAATTTCAGAAATTCATCAATAAAATAATTTACAAAAAATAATCTTATGTGTACATAAGTCTTAATTAATAAATACGAATCTTAGTCATATTTTACGCTAATAGATAATTAATGAAGAAATATTCATAAAATATATTAGTATCTACCTAACTATAACTTACAAAAATACAATTTGAATGAAATATATATCTAACACATATTCTCACATTAAATAAAAATTAAAGCTACACAATGTATTTGTAATAATAAAAAATAAAATTTTGAGGTTTTGCTTAAGTTCAAATTGGCAACGCATTGTTATCATCAGTCTTCATAATACGGGGTTTCCTCGCAAGTAAATTATAGCAATGGCACCCAGTTTCTAAAAGCCTGATCAAGAAGTCTGCTATCAAATATATCATTTCAACCTAAGACCTTATTTAACAAAAGATATGGAAATAAGAAGAATATAGGTATAAGAATATAAGGTCCATTACAAAAGAATATAAGGTCCATTACTTTTAGAAAAACGCATTCGATTAGATACCCAACAAGAAAAAAAAACAGCTAACGAAAATACACAGCAGTTTATTATTTTAGGTCAAAATAAAATCACTTAAATCAGTGTTTTTTTTGCTTGTAAGTATATCTTTGGTTAGACGTACTGAATGCTGTGTTAAAATTTGTCCATCTATTTTAATGGGACCGTATAATTATGTAGCTCCTTACGTCCTGAGTTACGCTACACACACGACCAATGTCACTGAGTGGACAGATCGTCCCAAAATCTGAGGGCTTTTGCCTGAAAAGATCATCTGCATTTTCCTCAGGTATTATTTTGTGTACCCGTACTAACTTCCATGTTTTTATAACACTTTATTCAGCTCTAAAATAAGTTATACAGAGATAATAGTAAATTAGGTGTAAATGTAATACAAATATTATATAGTAATGCAAAAGGAACTAAAACAATATTATGTTTTGGATTAACATAATATTACCACACTAATACTTATTTAATTGACCAACAAATTCCCAATTAATTGAACTGTGATTTTACAAAATGATAAATTGACTTTTTAGATTTTAAATCAAATTCTAATATATGACTCGACCTTACACAGTGACAGAGTACATGGGTACGACATAAGCTTTTCGAATTTCGTCCTCCAATAGATACCCCTCTTTTTCCATTCTCGACTACACTTAAAATTATTTAGGCGTTGAAATATCCGTATAAATAAATAAAAACAATCATTATTATTTGGATTATCACTATTTAATCAATGAGGAGTATAATGTACCCATGAGACGGGGAGATCTATCCTTATTCCAAGTTATGTCCGCCAACTCGAGTGCACCTCGAATCACCAAATTGATCTATTACAGCTTCTAATTTATTGACGCAATTAATCAAACACTTTTTCCGTTGCAATGCCGCCTAACGCGTGGCGGTTCTTTGAAGTGGCTTTATGTAAGCGCGAATAGGATAGTAGACAGCTTCGGTGGTGTATGGTCATAAGCACTACTACCGAGCATGATTCTGGGTTCGATTCCCAAGGTGGCTTATGAGGTTTTTGAGAAACCTTGAAATAATAATAATAGTATCCATAGATCACAGGGCCACATTCTGGGGAATATGGAGCTCTTTCAAATGGCGATGTAAACGGTCCTACTGATCGGCTTTCGTCAAGTCCTGAGTTCCTGACTCACATACTCCTCATTGATTTTAAATAATATACAGTAACAACATCATTAAATCGACTTATTAATTATCTACCTAGTGTATAAGGTGAGAACAACGATACGACAATAATCCAAACTTTATATCAAATGACGTTCATAGACTGCTTATTAAAATTAAATCAAACATGTCCAATTTTGAAGTCATTATAACTAGTTAAAATTCAAATCCCTGATTTTTGAAAAGCTCTCGAAGTTGAGTAGGTAATTCTCAAACTTTACCTTAGCCTGAAATCCAGACCAAAATACTCAATTGAGAAAGCCTCCCAAAGTCATAGATCATCATAGCCGATTTTTAATTTGCTTATTTTTTATTGTTTTGTTCTTTGCCCGAGATTTACTAAATAGTTTTAAATTATTCCTATGTACCAGTATTACTACAATTTCAAATTTCTGTCGTATTTCTATCCTCACATTTTACAATCACTAACTTCCATCGTACACTAAAAGTGATAACATCAAGATCATAAAACTTATCTACTTCCGTCCACAGCAGATCATGCTGCAGAAATATCTTTTCACTACTTTTGGCTTGGCTTTCTTCGGAGACGACGTTGGTACTCTCTGGTACCTCGACGAGTGCATCGGGATGACCAGCTCTAGCACCGAAGCATCGTCGTCCTCGTCTGAAGCCGTAAGTTCGACCTCGTAGAGAGGTGGTGATGAGCGGTCAGGGCTGGACTCCCGGGTCGCATTCTGGTCTTTCGTATACTGGTCCTGAGGCCACTGCATGATGACTAGGTCGTGGTCTTCGTCTACGTTTTTCTGTAATTTGAATACAGTTTGGTCTTAGTTATGCAATGAGTATGATTTTGGTCTAAATTTAAGTTTGGATTTGCAGTTTTTGATTCATTGGTTTTGCTACACAGGCTCAAAAGGGTAGGTACCCTTGCAGTTGGGCTGGGCAAGCAAATCTAACTACGATAGAGCCA
This sequence comes from Lacanobia oleracea, assembly GCA_950371165.1. Lineage (NCBI taxonomy): Eukaryota > Metazoa > Arthropoda > Insecta > Lepidoptera > Noctuidae > Lacanobia > Lacanobia oleracea. The sequence goes on from OX493399.1 coordinate 11,428,693, forward strand.
GACCTTGTAGTTAGAATATATAGTGAATAAGTTTATCGTTTATACCAGTAGGACATTATTGGGCATTCTACTCCACTTTCCGCTCCATCGGCTTACTCTGTTCGTCTCGTCATTCTCGGTGGAGTGAAAAGCCCAATAATGGTTCTGATATCGATAGTTGACCTCAAATTCATTTTTCGGGTTCATTTAATAATACTCACTAGCTTTATAATGCGTGTCTGTTATTTTATAATTAAATGTATTTTCTTTCTTTTTTTCACTAACAATAGGGTATTTTACTGAAAAAAACGAATTAGTCCGTCAGATAGATTTCCAAAAAACACGATTATTTTCTTTTTTTACGTAAACAAAAAAACCGGTCAACAGCGAGTCGGACTCTCGCACCGACGGTTCCGTGCAAATTTGTAGGTACCAGTACAGGAATCAAGTCTCGCAGTTTTTCCGAGCTAAGAATCTATCGCGGAGGCTTAATATTGTAAGGTCCCGTCAGCACCTTGGTACGGAACCCTACAGGCCTATCCACAAATCGAACCGTCCAGTACTTCGCAAGTACCTACCAAATTAGTTCAAGTCAGTTCTACGATAAATGCTTAATGCACGATTAACGAACCAGAACAAATCAGAGATTTAATGAATTTGAACCGATAGACACTTTTCAAGACCTTTTAGATATCGAACTTAAACCCCTAACGAAATACAACACTGCGACAATGCTGTCTAAAAATCGTGTGAGGGTCTACAATGGAAAACATTAACACCGCCATTTGCAAAACGCGTCATCAGTGCAACGCCATCTATCGACCATTTCGTAAACCGACAAAATATTTGACAGCGGAAACGTTTAATAAGGACGTATGTTACGATACGATAACGTATAAAAATGTTTACTTTTATTTTGGTACGTATTAAACGTTTAACAAATAACTCAACAATTTGATACGGTGTTATTTTCATGCTATCGTGCATTTTATTTTTTCTCAATAGATGGCGCTCTAACTGATCAGAATACATTAGAAAGTTACTTCCTAAACTTAAAAATTCAATATATTTTGATTTTGTAGGTCGAGTATGATGAAGTAACGTTACTCGAGATAACACTTGATATTTTTAAGTAGCTAGGTACCTAATTAAAAATATCAAGTGTGTCATTTTGATGCCAATCAGTGGTTTATTACGCTCGGTAATTGATTACGTACTTTAAATAAAGAGTTTAAGACTATATTTTTTATGATTAAACTACAAATGTATAGTTTTCAGACTTTTCCCTATACCTGTTTGAGGTGAATGACCAAATTAGTATGGGCACTGGACCAAAAAAAAAATTGCTGCCCCCAGATTTGCCACATAGCTCATTTGAAAGAAGAGTTCAAATGCAACATTTTATTCTATGGAACCGAAAAAATCTGTCCCACAGAAACATAAATATAACCTAAAATGTGATTTTATGAAAAAGTTGCATATTTTACTTCTTTACACAGGTAGGTGACCTTTTCTTATCGCAGATAATGAGCTTACACGCGAGTTTGCTTTCTTTGAACATTGTTCAATAGTAGTGTGAGCGAGAAGGCGATAGAGCTACGTTCTCGCTCACACATGTATGCGCTTTGCATTGCAACTGTGCAGTCCTTCTGTAACTCTCTTCGCTTATAGTTGTGTACTGTGCGAATATTTTCTGTGGATATCCTGTGATTACGTGTTTGACCTTGCATTACGTTACCTGGACCTGATTTTAAGCCCTGTGATTTGGATACAGTTTTAAAGATGTTTCGTGCATCTGCTGGACAAGTGTGTCTAGTGTGTGGTAGATCAGTGCGGTCGATCAGAAGAAGAACACTAACTACGCAGCTTTTTGAAGAATATCCAATCGCTGCAAATAATATAACTGAACGAGTTCTTCCTTATCATGTGAGTACTTACATAAATGATTGCAATAATGACTTATTTAACCATGTAACAATGCATAGAGTGCATATCACGAATGAAAGCCCGCGGAAATGGAACTACATTTTTTTATGCAATGTAATGTAATGACATAGACACTAGCGCCGCGTCAAAGGGACTTCAGTAGCGGCGCTATTCATTCATTGGTATATTCATGTACTGAATAACATTTGTTAAAAAGATGTGTATTTGTGATGTGTAATTGTATCTGAAACTATTTCTTTCAGATACAATTTAACAACGCCGAGTTTATCTGTCAGCGTTGCTGGCGACGCGAGGCGTACCCACCAAGACGTCGTACGTCCAGTGAACGAGAACAAGAACCACCAGTACGCGCTTCTGAGCAGCCAGCAGATCAACCTGTGATAGAACCAGATCAAGCCGAGGTACAACCAGATCTAGCTGTGGTACCGCATGCTGGTGATCAACGTGGAGCAGTAGTTGACGAACAAGACATTCAACATTCTATTATACATTTACCACATATTAGTCGGGCACCGAACACTTCAAACTCTTGCATTATATATTCGTGATATGCACTCTATGCATTGTTACATGGTTAAATAAGTCATTATTGCAATCATTTATGTAAGTACTCACATGATAAGGAAGAACTCGTTCAGTTATATTATTTGCAGCGATTGGATATTCTTCAAAAAGCTGCGTAGTTAGTGTTCTTCTTCTGATCGACCGCACTGATCTACCACACACTAGACACACTTGTCCAGCAGATGCACGAAACATCTTTAAAACTGTATCCAAATCACAGGGCTTAAAATCAGGTCCAGGTAACGTAATGCAAGGGTCAAACACGTAATCACAGGATATCCACAGAAAATATTCGCACAGTACACAACTATAAGCGAAGAGAGTTACAGAAGGACTGCACAGTTGCAATGCAAAGCGCATACATGTGTGAGCGAGAACGTAGCTCTATCGCCTTCTCGCTCACACTACTATTGAACAATGTTCAAAGAAAGCAAACTCGCGTGTAAGCTCATTATCTGCGATAAGAAAAGGTCACCTACCTGTGTAAAGAAGTAAAATATGCAACTTTTTCATAAAATCACATTTTAGGTTATATTTATGTTTCTGTGGGACAGATTTTTTCGGTTCCATAGAATAAAATGTTGCATTTGAACTCTTCTTTCAAATGAGCTATGTGGCAAATCTGGGGGCAGAATTTGACTTTTTTTACCAATTTTTGGTCCAATTTGGTCATTCTCCTTTCATAGTTCTAGCTCAACGGGAAATACCCTATGAATTTTAATTCCCTTGAGAGTGTCGAAATACTATATATGTTTTATTGCAACATAAACGGCCGTATCTTTTTTTTACGTTAACTTAGAACTATGTTTTTTCACAGCTGCAAGGGACCGTAAACCTGAGTGGTTTAAATTCTAACTTGATACATTCACGCGTTCTCGAGATAAAGGGTCTTGACAGACAGACGGACCGACAACAAAGTGATCCTATAAGGGTTCCTTTTTTTCCTTTTGAGGTATGGAACCCTAAAAATTACGAACATGCAGTACGTTGAAAACTCGCATGACGTCACTACCATAGTACAATTTTTACTAGCGACTTGACGTCACCTCACCAGCCTCCTTTCCCGAGTTTTGATGCGTTTTATCTTTATCGGGGTGTATGGGGTCCGTTGCCATCTTAAAGACCCAAGCCAACCTCACCTGCTAGCGGTGCACCCTGCTGTCCAACGGACGAGGCTCTGGCGAACCTGGTTTCCCTCTTGTAGGGTTGTGGGGGTCAGACGGCTGGTCGCCCCACGTAAAACCAACTTCAATCATATATGAATGGAGAGAAACAAGTTAGGTAAGGGTACTCGGTCTAGGGCGTCGCCGCATAACGACGCGCAGGCACATCGCCCTAAACCTGCGATAAGTGGGCTAGGGCTACCGTGTCAAGTACGGGCACGGCTAAAGAGGATAGTACCCAAGAAGAAGTTCCGCTTTGCCACCTGGAACATTGGCTCCCTAACCGGACGTTGCCAAGAACTCGCAGACGTACTTGCGAAGCGTCGGGTCCAGTGCGCCTTCCTTCAGGAGACGCGCTGGAAGGGAAATAAGTCACGTGACATCGGGCAGGGGTACCGGCTAGTGTACACCGGATCACCAACGGGTAGGAGCGGAGTGGCCGTGGTGCTGTCTAAGGACCTTCAGGATGGACTCCTTGAAGTAGACCGATGCAGCGACCGGTTGATGCGAGTTAGGGTGCTGATCGAAGGGTCGATAACGAACCTAATCAGCGCCTATGCTCCTCAGACTGGTTGCTGTGAGTCTGAAAAGGAGGCCTTCTGGGATGAGTTCGAGGACGTATTACGCGCTATCCCGAATTCCGAAGGTGTTTTGGTTGGGGGGGATCTCAACGGTCACGTAGGTCAGTTTGCTGGAGAGTATGGACGTGTTCACGGTGGTTTTGGTTATGGCCAGCTAAACGCAGAGGGAGTCAATATACTTAGCACCTGCGCTGTGTCTGACCTAGCCATCGCGAACACATTCTTTCAGAAGAAGCCCCAGCATCTTATTACGTACCGTAGTGGTGCCTACTCAACCCAAATAGATTACCTGCTGGTGCGACGGTGCCACATTGGCAAGGTTACCAACTGCAAAGTCATCCCAGGCGAAAGCCTAACGGCTCAACACCGCCTCCTTGTCCTGGACTTTGCGGTTGTACCGAAGAAGAGAGTGAACGAGAAACGCAAACCCCGCACTAAGTGGTGGTTGCTTGATGGTCCTAGGCAGTCGGACTTCATCGCGGAGGTCGAGCATCTTAAGATCAGTGCTCCGCATGAGTCCGCTCAAGAGATCTGGAGTAGGATCCATTCAGCAATCACCGGTGCGGGTAAGCGCGTCCTTGGCACTTCTCGTGGTGGCCGCACCATAGGAAAGGAGACGTGGTGGTGGGATGACGGGGTGCAGGAGGCGACTCGGAAGAAGAAGGTTTTATTTAAACAGTGGCAAGGGTCCAACTCTCCGGATGACAGGGAGGCATATGGAGCGGCTAAGCGCGCTTGCAAAAAAGCTGTAGCCAGAGCCCGCAGCAAAAGTCTGGCGCCCTTATACGACAAGCTGGAAACTGCGGAGGGGCAAAAGCTTATTTTTAAGCTGGCGCGTGGCCGGGAGAAAGCTACACGGGACATTAGCAAATGTCTTTGTGTAAGGGACGCCCAGGGTAAGCTGCTCTACGATGCCCCCTCTGTTAAGGAGAGATGGTGTACATACTTCGCGGAGCTGTCTAACAAACAGCATCCCCATAACCTTCCTCCGGAACCGCCTCCTAACCTTGGGCTTATTTCCCCTATTTCCCCCGACGAAACCCGCATTGCTCTTCGCCACATGAAGAACCGGAAAGCGGTCGGGCCTGACAATGTGCCAATTGAAGTGTGGAAGGCGATGGGCCCACATGGTGTGGACCTTCTGACGGATCTTTTTAACCGCATCCTGATCACCAAGGAAATGCCGAACCAGTGGCGATTTAGCCTGATTATCCCTGTTTACAAAGGCAAAGGTAGCGTACAGGATTGTGGTAGCTACCGCGGTATCAAGATCATGTGCCACACCATGAAGCTCTTCGAGCGCATCATTGACACACGGCTCCGTAGCGAGTGTACTGTCTCTGAGTGTCAATATGGCTTCCGGGCGGGTAACAGCACCATGGACGCAGTGTTCGCCTTACGGAATCTGGCTGAGGCTTACAGAGAGAGAAGGAGAGCTTTGCATATGGCCTTTTTAGACCTGCAGAAGGCCTTCGACTGTATACCTCGGCAGTCCATCTGGTGGGCACTGCGCTTCAAGGGCGTTCCCGAGGCCTATATTGACATTATCAGAGACATGTACCGCGATTCCGTGTCCTCTGTCCAGACCGCTGTTGGCGAATCGAATGGCTTCCCAATATCTGTTGGCGTTCACCAAGGCTCGGCTCTTAGCCCGTTCTTGTTTAACGTAGTGCTCGATGTAGTTACGGCAAACATCCAAGATCAGCCTCCATGGCTAATGATGTATGCCGATGACATCGCCCTCGTTAATCAGAACAAAGCCCATCTTGAGCGCAAAGTCAACATTTGGAAGGACACGCTTGAAAACGGTGGTCTGAGACTAAATGTGGCGAAGACTGAGTACATGTCCTGTGGCAGCACGGATACAAACACCATCCGAATAGGTTCGGACCTGATCAGAAAGTCCGATACGTTCAGGTACCTTGGATCCGTGCTGCACGAGTCTGGCATCGTGGACGACGATGTCCAAGCACGTATTGGCGCGGCTTGGGCGAAGTGGCGCGAGGTGACGGGCGTTGTATGCGACCGCAAAATGCCTCCGAAGCTCAAGGGGCAGAAAATAAAGCATATAAATGCATCATTCGGCCTGTCCTACTGTACGGGGGCGAGTGTTGGCCAGCACTAAGCAGACACACCCAGGAGCTTCGCGTCACGGAGATGAAGATGCTGAGGTGGATGAGTGGCGTAACGCGATCCGATCGCATGCGCAACTCATACATCCGAGGTAGTCTTGGTGTCCGTGACGTGGGGGAAAAACTGCAAGAGTGTCGTCTGCGATGGTATGGCCACATCATGCGCCGCCCTATGGAGTACGTTGGTCGGAGATGCATGAATATGGCTGTTCTTGGGGCTAGGCCCCGTGGTCGCCCTCGCAAGCGCTGGCTGGACGTCGTCAAGTCCGACATGAGACCCAATGGCCTGACTGAGAAGGATGTTGAAGATCGGGCAAAGTGGAGGAAGCTAAGTAGGAAGGCGGACCCTGGCAATAGCCGGGATTAACGCCAGGTGGAAGAAGAAGAAGAAGAAGAAGATGCGTTTTATCTTTGTCAATTTACAAAAAAATAAAAAAATTGTGTCCATTATTTTTTAATACTGTAACTGACGGACTAAATAGATTAGCAATTTATTTATTTAGGAATAACTAACAGTTACACACTACGATATCTTATAAAATAACTATTATATATACACTAAAACTAATAATACAAAAGTAAACCTGACATTATTCTGCCTCAAAACCTTCATCCAAAAATGGCTAATCCCCAAAAACTATGCCCTTACCGAGAACCTCTTCAACAGTGATTTTTAATATCACACGCACACGAACTCACACCTATACTGACTAATACACACTCGTATACAAACACACACCCAGACCTACGTAATGCACAAAAAAATAGTTGCCCACCGGTATCGGGAACAGGGTCCAAGCTACCGGTGGTCAGGGCTCTCGAGAAAGGAACCTCCTCACTATACGCGCCGTGTCCAGGAGTACTGCTTTCTGAATCATGCCCTTGATCCAGCTGCCCAACGAGAGCCTCTTGAGATGTTGGTCGAGGCTCTTGGTATTATGCCATTGGCCGTTACGACACTGCTACATCAACAATCATTGCAAGACGCTCTAGTCGTCTATCACCACTATATCAGGCTTATTGGCAACAATAGTCCTGTCAGTGATGATAGACCGATCCCAATACAATGTGCAATTGCCATTTTCGAGAACTGGGTCGGGCACATACCTATAGTACGGTACCTTCGATTCCACAAGATTGTATTTAAGAGCAAGTTGCTGGTGGATAATCCTGGTTACTATTTTGTGCCTGTGCAAATAGTCTCCGTCAGCCAGACTAGAGCAACCAGGAAATAATGTGGCGGATGGATTCCCCGGGCCGGTGACATGCCCGACATATGTCAACCGTACCGTCCTTCACAATATATTTCCGGTAGTTGTTCGTCATCATAACTTCGTCCATAATTGCACAGACAAAACCTTCGGTTTCCCCAAAGAGATCACCAAAACACAGCCAGTCCAAGTCTACATCGGGTCCATGTATGACCCGATAAAAACGTCCGTGAAGCTCCTTGCTCTGCCATACCTCCCTGCGGTCGTTACTATCTAATACCACAGGTTTGCGCCAGTTCTCGTTAGCCAAAGAGAGCGCGGTAAGGCCTTTGTCCACCGCTACTACATCTCAATGTATACCCACGTCGGCCTTTAGGAAGTAAGCCTAAGGCTAACTGTTAATTTCCCTAAGGTTGCATACCACGCGGTTGTGCAGGGTCTCAGCATTTAAGAAGCCACGACCCCCGCACTTCCGCGGGATATACAACCTCATCACTGATGACCGTGGTTCCGATTTGCGGTAAGCAGTGAGTGTACCCTCCTATCCAGGGCGTCAGGTTCCGTCTGAGACCATTTGAGTATGCCGAAAGAATACATCAACACCGGCGTGCCGTTGAAGGCGCGCATCTTGTTTCTGCCTGATAAAAGACTGTTAAGTACTTTGTTCAGGCGGCCAAAAAAGCGCTCCTTCAACGGTTGTTTCATTTCAACAGCATTGATGCCTAACGCTTCCGACATACCCAGAGTTGTGTTCCCACGGATTCCAATTTCCCCTCGCTTTACATGCGTGACCGCACATTTGTTCAAACCAAATTCCATCCTGATGGCGCCACTGAAGGTTTCTGTCACGTTCAGTAGCTTCATCAGCTGCAAGTTGTTAGGAGCAAAGAGTTTCAAGTCATCCATGTAAAAGAGGTGCGATATGACCTGACCACCTCTTCTCAACCGGTAGCCTTGGCCCCAACCCTCCAGCAATGTACTGAGAGGTTTAAGGGCCAGACAAAACCACAGTGGACTCAGACTGTCACCCTGAAATATGCCACGCTCGATCCTTATTGACTCGCTGTTCGCCTGGGTCTGTCGGCATCCTGGATAGTGAAGGACCGCCCTCCACTGCCCCATACACGACATCAGGAAGGTGCGTAGAACTGCATCAACTTTGTACAGCTCCAGCTCCCTCATGAGCCATTATTATTATTATTATTACATGATTTATTGATGATGGAAACTAGCCTAATAATGTACAATTTAGATTATATTTTCCGTCTATCTATGGATGGTAATTAGGTATGCTGCTTGAATTATACTCGTATGGCGAACGGATTAAAGCTAGCATATTTACCAAGCTAGCCCGTCGCTCGTTTCTATGCCTGTTTGTAGTCGGCGACGGGATTTGCAGCTCATCATCGCTGCTGCTCTCATCACTGAACTGGAATTCAAAAAGTATATTGTGATTCTTCTAGTTCAGCTTTGTTCATGCAGCCTCAAAAACTTTACTTTTCAATAACTAAGTGAAACCTATTGCACCTAGGACGTGGCATTAGCCACACTGTTTTCCAGAACCCTTTCATTAGTACGACGATATTTAAAAAAAAATCATCAAATTAGTCTGAGAGCTAGCACCTTGCGAATATAATCTTAACATTTAGACAATCCTCCAATACTACCACCACCACTTCCTAGTGTTCCTAGTGTTTTAGCTACTTACGATGATCTCATCCGGTGATGAGATAATCGTCTCCATCATTTATTAACCACGAAAACACCTACCCAATGTTTTAAATCATAAATATTGAATGAGAAAGGGCTCGAGAATATGACATTTTTTATTAACTTTCATGAGGTAAAAGTACTCATGAGATATGAGCAACTTTTAACCTTAAGTCCTGAAAATAAAACCTGGTACATTTTGTGAAATGTATACAAGCAGAACTTTAGAGTGGGGATTCTGGCGGACCATTGAATGACCTAAGGAAAGATGGTAGCACAGTGATCACATGCTACTGTGGGCAGCGAGGCTCAGGGTAGACAACTTTACAGCCAACTCAGGAAGCATGTGCCCTAACAGGCAGGGCACGGAGTGGGTACGCCACTTCTTCTTCTACCTGGCGTTAATCCCGGCTATTGCCAGGGTCCGCCTTCTTACTTAGCTTCCTCCACTTTGCCCGATCTTGAACATCCTTCTCAGTTAGGCCATTGGCTCTCATGTCGGACTTAACGACGTCCAACCAGCGCTTGCGAGGGCGACCACGGGACCTAGCCCCAAGAACAGCCATATTCATGCATCCCCGACCAACGTACTCCATAGGGCGGCGCATGATGTGGCCATACCATCGCAGACGACACTCTTGCAGTTTTTCCCCCACGTCACGGACACCAAGACTACCTCTGATGAAAGAGTTGCGTATGCGATCGGATCGCGTTACGCCACTCATCCACCTCAGCATCTTCATCTCCGTGACGCGAAGCTCCTGGGTGTGTCTGCTTAGTGCTGGCCAACATTCACCGCCGTACAGTAGGACAGGCCGTATGATGCATTTATATATCTGCCCCTTGAGCTTAGGAGGCATTTTGCGGTCGCATACAACGCCCGTTACCTCGCGCCACTTCGCCCAAGCCGCGCCTATACGTGCTTGGACATCGTCGTCCACGTTGCCAGACTCGTGCAGCACGGATCCAAGGTACCTGAACGTATCGGACTTTCTGATCAGGTCCGAACCTATTCGGATGAACCTATTTGAATCCGTGTCGCCACAGGACATGTACTCAGTCTTCGCCACATTTAGTCTCAGACCACCGTTTTCAAGCGTGTCCTTCCAAATGTTGACTTTGCGCTCAAGATGGGCTTTGTTCTGATTAACGAGGGCGATGTCATCGGCATACATCATTAGCCATGGGGGCTTATCTTGGATGTTTGCCGTAACTACATCGAGCACTACGTTAAACAAGAACGGGCTAAGAGCCGAGCCTTGGTGAACGCCGACAAATATTGGGAAGCCATTCGATTCGCCAACAGCGGTCTGGACAGAGGACATGGAATCGCGGTACATGTCTCTGATAATGTCAATATAGGCCTCGGGAACGCCTTTGAAGCGCAGTGCCCACCAGATGGACTGCCGAGGTATACAGTCGAAGGCCTTCTGCAGGTCTAAAAAGGCCATATGCAAAGCTCTCCTTCTCTCTCTGTAAGCCTCAGCCAGATTCCGTAAGGCGAATACTGCGTCCATGGTGCTGTTACCCGCCCGGAAGCCATATTGACACTCAGAGACAGTACACTCGCTACGGAACCGTGTGTCAATGATGCGCTCGAAGAGCTTCATGGTGTGGCACATGATTTTGATACCGCGGTAGCTACTACAATCCTGTACGCTACCTTTGCCTTTGTATACAGGGATAATCAGGCTAAATCGCCACTGGTTCGGCATTTCCTTGGTGATCAGGATGCGGTTAAAAAGATCCGTCAGAAGGTCCACGCCATGTGGGCCCATCGCCTTCCACACCTCAATTGCCACATTATTTCGGACGGCAGGGACACGACCAGTGTCCGCACTGTCGACCTGGGATAATCTCCCACGTAATTCGACGTACGCCCCTTAATTTCCTAGCGCTGGTTACGTACGTCGCCACGCACCCCTGAATGCGTATGTGGCGCTACTTGACTTCTGGGACCTCGGGAGACGGAGACGGACAGCCGGGAGGAGGTGAAATAAAATGCTTCTTCCTGGGGTATCTGGTTCCGCAGGTTTCGGCTTCCTTTCTTCTAGTTGTTGCCTCTTCGACGGCTGCTCGACGACTGCTCGACGACTGCGATTGAGCCAAAATTCGGCTCCGCTTATATACGGCCCGTTGTTACCTTAACGGCGACCGTGATTTTTAGACTCATTTTGCCTATGATTTTCATTTCGAGCCGAAACCCTTGGAGCCTTTATTTATTGTTTTTATGTAAAAAACCCTTACAATATATACATTTCTGGATGCGTCAGACCTTACTCTATAATCTAGAATACAAATCTTTTTGGTATCTAATCATAATAAAAGTTTCTAGAACAAAAACTTCTAAATTTTCATCATAACAAACTTTCACTGTACATTTTCGTAAATATCTTTAAAACTATAAGTCCTATCGACTTAATTCTTTTTGTAAAATAGGTTTTGGGTCAAGACCTTTATTTTGACACTAATTACAAAACAATATCTCCATAAACAAAAAACCTCGTTTTCAACTTACGTAATTATTTACAATGCAAAAACTTTACTTTAAAATTTCCTTACAAAACGTTAAAATATTATCATATTGGAGTCTTATTAGATCTAGCATACACAAATAATACTCATTAAACTAATTAGAAAGTAATTAGAACACAAACTACTTAAATCCTAAGTTCTTAATTAGTTCCCTAACTAAACATCAAATTATCATTACATTTAAACTTTATTTAATAGAACAAACATAAAGAAACCTTACTTGACTTACATAAAAAAACCTTACATAACTAATTAGACAGAAATTAAACCTAAAGCAATTAAAATCTATGCGAATCTAACTAGTTCTCTTTTCGTACATCAAGACAACATTCCTCATTTACATGGTCGCCCCTACCACTACTTGCGCCTAGGGACGTGGACGGGGTCTCGTCGCCGACAGTCTCCCCCTCGTGCGTCGCACCAACCTCCTGGCTCGGCGACACTCCCGGCACCAGCAGAACCACTCTCGAACTGGGTCTCCGCAGCACTCCTCCGCGCGTCTCGACGTCGACGATCCTTATTCGCCCATCTGGTCCAGGATACACCCGCAGGATTCTGCCGCGTGGCCAGGTGCATCTCGGCAGGCTGTGATCGACGATCAGCACGATGTCTCCGACTTGTAGATCTGTGGTGCTGGTTCTTCCTTTCGTCTTCCTCGGCAGAAGAGTGGGCAGGTATTCGCGCAGCCAGCGTTGCCAGAAGTGGTCGGCAAGTCGCTGCGTGGCTTTCCAGGTAGGTCTGCCCACAAGCTCGCTATCTTCGAAGCTGCCGATTCTCGCCGCGCCGCAGGATCGCCCAATGAGGAAGTGATTTGGTGTGAGTGCTTCCTCCTCAGGGCTATCGGAGATGTGAGTGAGAGGCCGAGAGTTGACGATGTGTTCGGCCTCTAGGAGGAGAGTGTGGAGTGCCTCCTCTCGTGGATGCCTTTCGTTGAGTGTGGCGTCCAGTGCGCTTTTGATAGATCGCACCAAACGCTCCCATGCGCCGCCCATGTTTGGCGCACCGGGGGGTATGAATTTCCACTGCACGCCGATCTTCTCTGCTTCTGAGACGAGGTCTTCTTGCTTCAGGGTGTCGAGCGCTTCTTTAAGTTCTTTGTTAGCGCCGACGAAGTTGGTCCCGTTGTCGCTGTATATTTTCTTCGGCATTCCTCTTCTCGCGGCGAATCGTCTTAGCGCCATAATCATGCTGTCGGTGGAGAGCGAAGGAGTTAACTCAATGTGCACAGCTCTAGTTGTTAGGCATGTGAATAGAGCTCCCCATCTCTTTTCGTGTCGCCTTCCCACAGTGATCGTCATAGGGCCGAAGTAGTCTACGCCAGTGCACGTAAAAGGAGGGTTTCCGTGCATCAGCCTCTCAGCAGGCAAGTTGCCCGTTGGTAGTTCTTGTGGTCGCGCCTTCTTTGTTTTGCACCACTGGCATTGGTGTTGAACTGTCTTGATCGCTGACCTTAGTCCCAATATCCAGAAGCGTTGTCGTATTTCGTTCATCACCGTTGCGTGATTTCCATGATTGAAGTGACAGTGGAATTCTTCTATGATAAGTCGTGTTGTTTTGTCTTTGCTGTCGAGCACGATGGGTCGCTTGTAGTCTCTAGTCACACCCTGTATCGCGTCGATTCTTCCTTTCAGCCGCAGAAGCTCTTCTTCCAGAATTACGTCGAGCTTTTTTAATTTGCTACCGCCCTCTAGTTGCTTCCCTTGCTGTAGACACTTGATGTCATCTCTAAAACTTCTTTCTTGGCTTCCTTTCAGCAGTAGAGTCTCGGCTTGCTCTAGTAGTCCGGTGTCCAGCGGTATATATTTCCTTTCCGTTGTTCTCGAAGGTCTCTGTTGATTCTCAACAGTCTTCGCCTTTTTTCCTTGCGTCATTTTCCAGGTGGGATCTTCTTTGCAGACATTGACTACCTTTCTTCTTCTGCAGAGTTGTAAGAACTGCAATACTCTCGCAGTGGCTCGCCAAAGTCTCCTCCATGACGAAAATCTCTCGGGATCTGGTGATGGATGAAAAGTGCTTGTTGCCGCCGCGACGTCCGCTGCCTTTTCTTTGCCGGTGATTCCTTTCTTGAAGGTTCTAGGAGCCGGCCAATGCGCTTCTCCTTTCTTCAGGAAGCTTGGACCGGTGTACCATCGGTGGTTGCAGTCGAAGTCTTCTGGTACGTCACGCGTTGCGTCATCTGCTGGGTTCTGCGCCGTGGGCACCCATCTCCAGTCTTGCGGTTTGGTAAGATCTTCTATTTCCGCTAAGCGATGAGCCACGAACGTCTTGAAGGTTCTTGGGTCAGTCTTTATCCAGGAGAGTACGATGCTGGAGTCGGTCCAAAATGTTTTCTTCGCTACCTTCAGATCCATTTCCTCTTCCACGGAGTGTGCCAATCTGCTTCCGAGGAGGGCCGCTTGCAGTTCAAGTCTCGGGATGGATATTGGCTTCAGTGGGGTGACTCTTGCCTTTGCCGCCACTAAGCTGACATAGTAAGTTCCATCTTAATTCTCTGTTCTCCAGTAAACTGCCGCTGCATACGCTGACTCGCTCGCATCTGTAAAAGTGTGCAGCTCCCCCTCGGTGCGATGTGGTGCCAGGCACCTCGGAACCTGTAGGTCTTGGAGCAGTTTCATCTTCTCCAGGTAAGTCTTCCATGCTTCGTACTCCTTCCCTTCTATTTCTTCGTCCCACCCGACGCCACTTCGCCAGATGCCCTGAAGTAGCTTCTTTCCTTGGATGAGAACTGGTGACGCTAATCCTAATGGATCGAAGGTCGACATTACTGCGCTGGTGACTTCCCTCTTCGTAGGAACTTGATGCCCCTTAACTATTTCTTCTGGTGTGTTCCGGAGGTTTGCTCTGAAGCCGATGGAGTCTTTTCTCGTGAACCAGCGAAGTCCTAGTGTCTTTTCTTCCTTCTCTCCGAGGTCTACTTCTGTTTTCTCTGTGGCATCGGTCTTCAAGTCTTGCAGTAGTTCAGGTTGATTCGATGCCCATCCCCTGAGTTCGAAGCCTGCCTTCTTGTGTATGAAGTCTACTTGTGCTGTCACTCTTCTGAAGTTTTCTTCTGAATGGAAGCTGTGCAGGTAATCGTCCATGTAATGGTTCAGCTTGACTGCCCTTGCTGCTTCTGGAAATTGCTCCTAGTAGTCCGCTGCGTTTCGGTTTTTAACGTATATTGCTGTACTCGGAGATGATGTTGCGCCGAAGATAACTGACGTCATCCTGTACTCTTTCGGTGACACGTCTCGTCGATCTCCTCGCCACAGGAACCTCAGGCTATCTCTGTCTTCCGGTCGAATACGAACTTGAAGAAACATTTCCTTGATGTCGGCTGCCACTGCCAGCGGTCCTTGTCGAAACCTAAGTAGTATCCCGAAGAGCGACTGCAGTAGGTCTGGTCCTGGTAGTAGAGCATCATTGAGGCTTCTTCCTTTTGATTTGGCTTCAGCGTCGAAGACGATTCTTATCTTCTTCTTCAAAGGATGTACCACGGAGAAGTGAGGGAGGTACCATTTTTTCTTGGAGTCTTCTTGTCCCACAGGTGCTTCTTCTGCATACTTGCTATCGATGAGATGCTGGATCTGCTTGATTTATTCTGCCTTCAGCTGAGGATCCTTGTCCATCTTCTTTTCTATGTTGAACAATCGGTTCTTTGCAGACGTGTAGCTCTCAGGCATCTGTTCATCTTCATTCTTCCATAAGAGTCCAGCTTCGAATCGTCCATCTTCGAGTCTTCTGCAGGTTTTCTCTAAGATGGTGAGTGCTCTTCCTTCTGAATCTGTAGTGGGTCTTCGTGGTTGTACACCAAGCGCCTCGATTGCAAAGTGATCCTTGATAGCTTGATGCATTTCTTCTTCTGGCGTGCTGACGTGGAGACAAGTGTCCAGGAAGTGAACTACTCTCGCAGCCCCGACGTCTGACCCATGGAGCACCCATCCCAGCTCTGTTCTTGAAGCAACTGGTTCTCCTGGTTTCCCTCTTCTTATTTCTTGAGTCACTATTAGCTCCCAATTGTCTTGACCGATGAGTAGCTGTGGTGACTCCCCTTCATAATATAGAGAGTCGGCGATCTTCTTCAAATGTAGGCATTTTTCTATCCTTTTCTTATCTAGGAACTGCGGTGTAAGCTTCAAGTCATCGATAGTCCGGACTTTCTTCAAGGTCTTCTTGTATCCTTGATGAATCTCTTTCACTGTAAGGTCCAGCGTTTGAGAATCCTTCTTCTTTATTATCTTGCCTCCTACTGTTTCAATGGCTAGTTCCTCCTTGTTGCCTTGAGCGCCGACTTCTTCTGCCACTTTTTCGTCAATAAGTGACACTGTTGACCCTTCATCCATCAGGGCCAATATCCTTTTTGATCCTTTCGACCCGAATACTTCTACTGGAATTATCTTCAGGTATGCCCTTGTACTATTGACTGCATTCACTGATGCCATGACGTTTGCTACTTCTTCTTGTGTTTCCGTCTTGTTCTCTCCCGAGGTCCTGTCGTTTGACTCGACATGCAGCAGGTGATGATGCCACCTTTTGCATTCCTTGCATGGTGGTTTCCTGCAGCTCTCCTTTCGATGTCTCCCATGAAGACACTTGAAGCAGACGCGACTTCTTTTCACCATTGCCCATCGATCTTGTACCGACGCCTTCTGAAACTTCTGACAGTCGACTAGGAAGTGTTCACCTTCACACATGGGACAAGTCTTCTCTCTTGGCTGTCTTGCTTCCCTTTCCTTGAAATCCCGTTCCTTTTCTCGCGTTGAATGCGCCGCTTGTCGATGAGTTCTTCTGAAGCCGGTCTTCTCTTCCGAAGTCGCGAAGGCTCCACATTTGTCCGCTTCCAAGTTCAAAAATTTAGAAATCATTGTCAGGTCGGAGAACTCGCCTTCTTCTGATGCCGCAGTGAAGTCGTACCATCGGAACTTGAGAATCGTTGGCATCTTTTCGATGATTTGTTTCACCATCTCAGGTGAATGTAGGTATTGTGGTTTCTTTAAACCCCTTATCGCTGCTACGCTGTTGTTGATTTGGCTCGCGAAGATGCAGATGTCTCTTGGATTTTCTGAAATCTTCGGCAACGCCTTGACCTTGTCCAATTCTGCCAGCACCAGCGCATCAGGTCTTCCATATCTTCTTCTGAGGGCCTGCATCACTTCCAACGGAGATGCTTCAGAGTACAGCAGGCTCTTGATAGCTTCTCTCGCATTGCCCTTCAGTGCTCTTCTTAGTCGAGCCATATTCTGAACTTCGTTGAACATAGATGCTGTATCTTCGTAGACAACCTTGAAGGCTAACCACTCGCTGCTGTTGCCGTCGAAGTAGGGTAACTCGTGGATATACTTCGGCTGCGCTGCTGATCCTTCTCTTGTGGTAAGGGCTTCTTTCAACACCTTCGCCAGTGCTTGAATTTCGCTCGTACCTTCTTGCGTTGAGGAGATCTCTTCAGGTTTCACCTTCTTTGGCTCTTCTGAAGGTTGCTGACCTCGTTGCTCGGGTTTTTCCATGTTGCCTTCTTCTAATACAGATGTCTCGATCCAGTTCTGCACCTGTGCTGTTCTGTCTTCCTGGTCTTCATCCACGGAGTCCTCATCTTCACATTGTGCCAGCTCCAATCTGACACGGGCTAGCTTCGCCGCAGCCTGCGCTTGTTTCAACTCCAGGCGTGCCAATTCTTCTCTGGCTTCCAGCTCGCGTCTTCTGGCTGAGGAGCTCGTGGTCTTCGTAGACCTAGCACGACGACCGACCCCCTTTGGCTTAAGGGTTGCAGCAGACCCGCGAACACCCTTGTCTGGAACATCTTCTGGGATCTTCTTGGTCGTCTCCTTCTGTGCGGCTTCATTTTTCTTCTTTCCGTTAGTCTCGGTCGCCGTAGTGCCCTTGTGTTCGTAGTACCCGAAGAAGTATTTGAATCCGACGTGGTTGTTGTTCCTGATGACGCTGACGTGACCCCTTCTGATCCCGATGCTTCTTCTGTCGCGTCCTTATCTGAAGGACGGGACCCGGGACGTGAGGGAGCATCCTTCTGCGACCTGGTAACCGGCATCTTGACGCAATCTTCTTTTCTTCTGGGCTTCTTCTGGATTCTTCTGTACTCTTCTGCAGGGATCCCGCTTCGAAGGACCAACTATTTCGGACGGCAGGGACACGACCAGTGTCCGCACTGTCGACCTGGGATAATCTCCCACGTAATTCGACGTACGCCCCTTAATTTCCTAGCGCTGGTTACGTACGTCGCCACGCACCCCTGAATGCGTATGTGGCGCTACTTGACTTCTGGGACCTCGGGAGACGGAGACGGACAGCCGGGAGGAGGTGAAATAAAATGCTTCTTCCTGGGGTATCTGGTTCCGCAGGTTTCGGCTTCCTTTCTTCTAGTTGTTGCCTCTTCGACGGCTGCTCGACGACTGCGATTGAGCCATTTTTTTTTTTTTTTTTTTTTTTTTTTTTTTTTTTTTTTTTTGTCGATGGCCACTCGCAGTTATCAACCCTAGAGGGTTGTCAACTACTAAACCGGACTTGCCTGTGTGGGCCTCTAGAATGTAAGGCCCCCAGCCGAGGCTACAAATTTATATTTATTAGAACTCCGCTCGCTGAGGGCACCCCCTGTGGGGTACGGACCTCGGCTCAGCGGCGTCGTTTAGGGGGGGGCAGCAAGAGACTGGCTGGGTCATGTCATTATTTAGGGAGATATTTGTCACTACTGGCTCAGCTTCGCGGGCTGGCTCGTTTGGCAAAAGACGGGGGGGAGCGTTACTGGGACGGCGATTGAGCCAAAATTCGGCTCCGCTTATATACGGCCCGTTGTTACCTTAACGGCGACCGTGATTTTTAGACTCATTTTGCCTATGATTTTCATTTCGAGCCGAAACCCTTGGAGCCTTTATTTATTGTTTTTATGTAAAAAACCCTTACAATATATACATTTCTGGATGCGTCAGACCTTACTCTATAATCTAGAATACAAATCTTTTTGGTATCTAATCATAATAAAAGTTTCTAGAACAAAAACTTCTAAATTTTCATCATAACAAACTTTCACTATACATTTTCGTAAATATCTTTAAAACTATAAGTCCTATCGACTTAATTCTTTTTGTAAAATAGGTTTTGGGTCAAGACCTTTATTTTGACACTAATTACAAAACAATATCTCCATAAACAAAAAACCTCGTTTTCAACTTACGTAATTATTTACAATGCAAAAACTTTACTTTAAAATTTCCTTACAAAACGTTAAAATATTATCATATTGGAGTCTTATTAGATCTAGCATACACAAATAATACTCATTAAACTAATTAGAAAGTAATTAGAACACAAACTACTTAAATCCTAAGTTCTTAATTAGTTCCCTAACTAAACATCAAATTATCATTACATTTAAACTTTATTTAATAGAACAAACATAAAGAAACCTTACTTGACTTACATAAAAAAACCTTACATAACTAATTAGACAGAAATTAAACCTAAAGCAATTAAAATCTATGCGAATCTAACTAGTTCTCTTTTCGTACATCAAGACAACATTCCTCATTTACATGGTCGCCCCTACCACTACTTGCGCCTAGGGACGTGGACGGGGTCTCGTCGCCGACACACATTGTCAGGCCCGACCGCTTTCCGGTTCTTCATGTGGCGAAGAGCAATGCGGGTTTCGTCGGGGGAAATAGGGGAAATAAGTCCAAGGTTAGGAGGTGGTTCGGGAGGAAGGTTATGGGGATGCTGTTTGTTAGACAGCTCCGCGAAGTATGTACACCATCTCTCCTTAACAGAGAAGGCATCGTAGAGCAGCTTACCCTGGGCGTCCCTTACACAGAGACATTTGCTAATGTCCCGTGCAGCTTTCTCCCGGGCACGCGCCAGCTTAAAAATAAGCTTTTGCCCCTCCGCAGTTTCCAGCTTGTCGTACAAGGGCGCCAGACTTTTGCTGCGGGCTCTGGCTACAGCTTTTTTGCAAGCGCGCTTAGCCGCTCCATATGCCTCTCTGTCATCCGGAGAGTTGGACCCTTGCCACTGTTTAAATAAAACCTTCTTCTTCCGAGTCGCCTCCTGCACCCCGTCATCCCACCACCACGTCTCCTTTTCTATGGTGCGGCCACCACGAGAAGTGCCAAGGACGCGCTTACCCGCATCGGTGATTGCTGAATGGATCCTACTCCAGATCTCTTGAGCGGACTCATGCGGAGCACTGATCTCGAGATGCTCGAGCTTCGCGATGAAGTCCGACTGCCTAGGACCATCAAGCAACCACCACTTTGTGCGGGGTTTGCGTTTTTCGGTCACTTTCTTTTTCGGTACAACCGCAAAGTCCAGGACAAGGAGGCGGTGTTGAGCCGTTAGGCTTTCACCTGGGATGACTTTGCAGTTGGTAACCTTGCCAATGTGGCACCGTCTCACCAGCAGGTAATCTATTTGGGTTGAGTAGGCACCACTACGGTACGTAATAAGATGCTGGGGCTTCTTCTGAAAGAACGTGTTCGCGATGGCTAGGTCAGACAAAGCGCAGGTGCTGAGTATACTGACTCCCTCTGCATTTAGCTGGCCATATCCAAAACCACCGTGAACACGTCCGTACTCTCCAGCAAACTGACCTACGTGACCGTTGAGATCCCCCCCAACCAAAACACCTTCGGAATTCGGAATAGCGCGTAGTACGTCCTCGAAATCATCCCAGAAGGCCTCCTTTTCAGACTCACAGCAACCAGTTTGAGGAGCATAGGCGCTGATTAGGTTCGTTACCGACCCTTCGATCAGCACCCTAACTCGCATCAACCGGTCGCTGCATCGGTCTACTTCAAGGAGTCCATCCTGGAGGTCCTTAGACAGCACCACGGCCACTCCGCCCCTGCCCGTTGGTGATCCGGTGTACACTAGCCGGTACCCCTGCCCGATGTCACGTGACTTATTTCCCTTCCAGCGCGTCTCCTGAAGGAAGGCGCACTGGACCCGACGCTTCGCAAGTACGTCCGCGAGTTCTCGGCAACGTCCAGTTAGGGAGCCAATGTTCCAGGTGGCAAAGCGGAACTTCTTCTTGGGTACTATCCTCTTTAGCCATGCCCGTACTCGACACGGTAGCCCTAGCCCACTTATCGCAGGTTTAGGGCGATGTGCCTGCGCGTCGTTATGCGGTGACGCCCTAGCCCGAGTACCCGTTATCAACTTCTTGTCCATTTTATTTGGCTGAAGTTGGTTTTACGTGGGGCGACCAGCCGTCTGACCCCCACAACCCTACGAGAGGGAAACCAGGTTCGCCAGAGCCTCGTCCGTTGGACAGCAGGGTGCACCGCTAGCAGGTGAGGTTGGCTTGGGTCTTAAGATGGTAACAGACCCCATGCACTCGGAGTGGGTACGCCACTATTGAGGCGATAAGTTCCCTCTTTGAGAAGTGGCTGGAGCGGCGCCACGGCGTCCTCACCTTCCACCTGACGCAGGTACTCACCGGACAAGGTTGTTTCGTGAGGTACCTGCCGGCTGATTCTGTAAACCTCTCACCGTAAAAACTCAAGTAAAGTGAGCGCGAGGTGAACGGTCATGGATTAACAGCAATGCGATACTTTAAACATGACGAAGGCTTGGGTGGGACTTGTGGGATGGGCGTCAATCCATGTAATCAAGATGGAATGACAGCTCACTTTGTGATCAGTTGACCCAAGCCTTCATACGACATGTTTACAGAATCGGACTGCTGTTTCGGATTAGGAGGGGGACACGCCCGGGTGTCCCCACTGTGTGAATCGCCCGGAGAACACAGTGAAGCATACGGTGGAGGTCTGCTCTGTTTGGGCGGAGCACCGCCGTGTCCTCGTAAAGGCAATCGGCAGTGGTAACCTCTCGCATCCGGCGAGGGATCAAGGGAAGCAGTCACCGCATTCTGCGAACCAAATGTAGGAGGTGGCAGGACGCGTGAAGGAGAGGCAAACCTCAAGCCCCAGCCGCCGCAACAGAGGAAGATGCCCCAGGCGTCGGGAGCTGCAGGGCGATCTCCAGCCGCCTTTTGCATTTTTGACTCCGCAAAAATGTGCCTTTATCATATTTCAGAGTTGATTCCAATAAAGTAAAAGTCATTTATACTTATGAGTACTTTCACCCCTTGAAAGATTTCCAACGCTTCAAAGACCCTCTAGATGAAAAAGTGTGTAAATTGTGTACCGGCAGCCTCTGATGAGCCAGGATCAGCCTCCGCACGGCGTCGTCGCTGTCAATGCCGCTGTCATCTGGCTCTCGGGCAGGGATCAGCAACCCGCCGCCTCGGTCCCCTTCAGCCGCCAGCTTGGGAGGTTTCACTGGTAACTCAGTTGAACACTCCTGGAATTGAGAAAGATGCTGTGTTAGTTTTTTAACCGACTTCTTCAAAAAGGAGGAGTTTCCATGTTCGGCTGTATGTATGTTTATTTTTTTGTGTATGTTCACCGATTTCTCCGCCAATTCTGGACCGATTTTAAAAATTATTTTTTTATTCGAATGCCTGTATAGGCATTCGAATAAAAATTCATGGGATTTTCATGGGATCCCATCATCAGATCCTAATTCTGATGATGGGATCCCATGAAAATCGAGGGAAACCCTCAAATTTTATAAGCACATACAATGTTTTTCATAAACTTTCTAACGCAATTCAGATATTTATGCCTGGTAATCATCATCTCATGTTGCTGAGCTGATGATGGAAGGTTTAAGTCAGGATCTGATGATGGGATCCCATGAAAAATGTTTGTTCAGCGAAATTCTCGCCAATTGTTAACCGATTTGGATGATTCTTTTTTTGTTTGGAAGAGTATTTTTTCGGGCTGGTCCCATTTAAATTTGGTGAATATCTGATGAAGAACTTCGGAGGGGGCAACGGAACTCTTCAATAAATGATAGCAAATGGATCGAGATTTCTGAAATCTGTTGTCTGTTGATTGTTTACACCAGTTAATAACATAACATCACGCCGGCACGCAAACACATGGAAGTCAGTGTTTTTGGTTGTTTCGTTTTTGAACACCGACTTCCGAAATTAAAGTTATTTTTTATTTCGTAGTGTTTTGTTTTGGAAGTCGATTTAATTTTTTAATAGTGTGCTCTAATACGAGTAAAAAAAAATATTTATTTCCTTTTTTCTTTTTTTATGGTTCCGTACCCAAAGGGACGTAACCAACGGAAGCCTATTACTAAGCCTCCATCCGTCTGTCCGTCCGTCTGTCTGTCAGCGGGCTGTACCTCAAGAACCGTAATAGGTAGACAGTTGAAATTTTCTCAGATTGTGTATTTCTAATGCCGCTATAACAACATATAATAAAAATGAAGGTTTATGGTACGGAAGCCTTTGTGTGCGAGTCCAACTCGTATTTGGCCGGTTTTTTTTTTATATTTTTGGGTCGCAATTTCTCTACAATGGTTTTCAATACTTACCGTTGACTTAAAAAACGTTGAAGAAAAGCTTTTAATCTGATGAATTAATCGTCGAAACGAAATCTTGACTCCAATCTTCATTTTACTAGATTGTTTGAGAACTCTTATCTCATAAGTTGTATTAACAGTGCTTCAGTTACCCAGTAATTGAGACCTGTTGCCAAAGGTCATGCCAGTAGAATGCTCGTTTGCCAAGTCGTAAACTTTCCTATAGCAAATAAATTTCACTGTAGTATAATTATTAGAAACAATAATAGCAAAACAATAGACGGGACTTAGCCAAAATAAGCCAAATTATTAATCTTTGTCTAGACTGTGCCCCCCAGGCCGCGTTTGGAGGGCTTCATTAATTCGTGCTATACAATAACTGTAGCACATGTTCACAAAATTACAATTCTATGCTTGTATTGGATGACCGTGATTTCCTAGGATATTTGCCAAGCCACTACTTTAACTCCCAATCACTCTGAGCAGCTGTAAACAACTCTATAAAACGAGATACACAATAACAAGAATTAGAGTATAAACACGAATAGATCCACTCCATCCAGATTAGATGGGAGCTGCAAAATGCAACGGTCTAAAAATACATAAATCAGATTTAGTGAACGCTGAAAACGGCTCGGAACGGAATGCGCCAACTATAAATGGATTTATAAAGGTCAGGCACTCAGCCGAGATGAAAATAACTTGAAAACGTAGCAATTAGGATAATAACGCACTTTGTGTAAAAATAAGTGCGCAGTTTGTTAATAGATTGGAGATAGAATAAAAATAAACGCCCGAATTTACGCAATTTGGTTATTCTCACGCTGAGTAACACTGATGAAATAATAATTAATCGATTAATTCGGACACAATATTAATTATTAGATTTTAAACACTGCAACCATGCATGAATGTTTTCGTTGGCCCAGGAAATATGTCCCTAAGGTCATTCATAGAAAATTAATAACAATTTCTACCAGCTCGTATCCGTCCATTGTTTTGCTAACACCATTGTTTCCGATAATTACCTCAATGAATACTTACTACAATATGGCGTTCACTATGAATTAGTCTTCACTTATTGTAATGTGTTATTAATCCGACCCCCGTGGTTCTATCACTACACACAATTCAACTAATTGGACACCTACGCCGCCCGTAAAGGACATAACGATCGGCTATTACCACACTATCAAACATATTGCGACCACAGTTTATATATAATATTATAACTGACGCCTTGACGACAAGCCACAATAGGCCCGTATCTACAAGGATAATACTACTGGATTACATAGGGAAGGATAATGTACCTTGTGTAAGAGTAGAGCACCAGGTGATACCGGTAGGAGGCCAAACACGTCAAAACTACACTGTTCTGCAGCCCGACTACGGCCGAGGGGCGCTCCGCCCCGTTGTCATGACAACGAAATCCTGCGCGCGCAGCTAAACAACCCACCACTACACACTGTCAAATTTATTTACGTTTTGTCAAACTTTTTCTCCGCGACCAGAGTTTTAAAAGATAAATATTGTATTCTGTTATAATTTGTTTAGTTCTATTTATGCGAGCGTCTTAGCATGGCTCCGAAGAAGGTAAGCGATTATTTGTATCGTAACTCAAACATTTAAATAAGTTTTCCAAACATGAACTCACAGAAACTTGAAAATGTTCAAAATAATTTATGCTCAATTCATTTTGTAAACATAATCGAAACTGTATTCAAATAACAATGTTCCGAACTCATCATCTTAATGATTGATTGATTGATAAGTGTATTCTGCGAATAATGTTTTGTATATTATGTAAGTAGTAGCAACATTGATCAAACACGGCCGTAACAACCCATCAACAGATATTTGCTCTTCGCAAACTGTTCCTACTGTTTACATTTTGTTTCGAATAACATTAACATATCTCGAGTTCAGAATGATTTACATTTCAAATAATAGACACAGAACTACAGAAACTAATCTTATACTAGAGCGATCTCAAGCACTTATCTAAAAGTTGTCAGTTCAATGCCAAAGGAATATTTGGATGAGCAAAACAGTCGTGTAACAGAAACTGTTCTAGATTCCAAAACATGATATTACAGTGCCAGTTTTTCACGAAAACTCTCCTTGAACTGCTTCAAAATATTAATATTTACATAACCAACTAAACAGCTGCAAATAAAATTTTGCTCAACGTTGTAACTGAAATTTATAAGATTGTTTTACAGAATACAGTGTAAGTATCAAACTAATTTAAAACACGACAATTACAAAGGTTTACCTAACGGACACCAACATCACAAACTACAGGTACAGGCATTCTATACGAAACACAAAACATACATTCACATGCACAGTGAATATTTCTAATAATCCTTTGCTGCCTGATTTAGATCCCTAGCCCGAAAGGGTTGAAAAAGAAATTGCCAGAACTCTGGCGCAGTAAGTCCAAGGAGAAATCCATAGGATTGGCACTACTCAAGCGGCTGAGAGTGAGTAAAGGTCCCTAGGATCAGCATGCGTGTGTCACTCCATTGTATATACGACCTTGTACCTGTGTTTGTGTCTGTCTTGGCCAATATTGGCTGCCGTTTGTGACCGTCTCTGCCTACTTTATTGGTGTTAGCATATATTAATGTTGGGGCAAATGCTACCAATGTTTGACGATATGCTGAAGCCAAAAAGCCGATCATATGTGTACATACTATGTGTTAAGTCACCTCACTGGGTAAATCACTGCATTGTCTTCGAATAGATAATTTATTTGTGTAACAATACTCATAATGTGTACGTTTCTTGCACGCCTTGTGACCCTGTCTCCGTCTGAACCCCATGCTTCGCTATATTTCGTGAGGTATTATAGAGGAGTTGCAATTTCGCTTTGAACGCTAAAAGCAATGCTTCAAAAACTGTAGTTTAGTTGTAACACATTAATTGAAGTGCGTTTTATCTGTTATAAATTGGAGAATTTGGTGATCAAATGGCATTGTGAGTGACAGCATCATTCATGCAAAGTCCATTAACCATCGGAATATGTGAAAGCTATTTTTTAAATAAATCTAGACTGTACATTGACTAGTTTAAACGAGCAATAAAACAGGCTTTCAATATAGAGAAATGAAGGTTTTTTCAAAAGCGATTGAAGAATTCCGTTGCCTGCCTCCGAAGTTCTTCGCCAGATCTTCACTAAATTGAAATGGGACCAGTCCGGGAAAATACTCATCCAAACAAAAAAAGAGTCATCCAAATCGGTTAACAATTGGCGAAAACATCGCTGGACAAACATTTTTCATGGGATCCCGTCATCAGATCCTGACTTATACCTTCCATCATCAGCTCAACAACATAAAATGATGATTACCAGACACAAATCAGAGATGCGTTAGAAAGTATATGAAAGTCATTGTATGTGCTAATAAAATTTGAGGGTTTCCCTCGATTTTCATGGGATAGCATCATAAGATTCTGACTTGGTGACAATGGGAACACCACTAAAGTATAGGCTTTCGATTAGAAAAAAAAATGAAAATCAGTCCACAACTGGCGGAGAAATCGATGAACATACATAAAAAAAACACATATATTCGAACATTAAACCTCCTCCTTTTTGAAGAAGTCGGTTAATAAAAGCTCTAAAAGCTAAAATAAAACTATGTTAATAAATTCAATGAAGATAGTTATTTAAATCTTACCAAAACACCGCCATCACACTGTTTTTTAAAAATAAACTTCCAATAATTTAAAACATATGTCACCAAGCGACAGTTCGAACCGAGAACTAACTCATCACTGCGGCTGGGTCGTACTAATAAGAATTAACAAGGGCAATCACTCAGAACTGTTGGTTATCACGATAACCGCTATCAGAGAGATACCTCTGTCCTACGACCTACCGATCGAACATCATCATTCCGAACCCATCACGCAATCACGATGCATAGCGGAAATGATTGTCGTAAAAGGTTTATGACTGTCTATAAATTTATAATGGCCGAAATTGAATGTAATTTGCATTTGAAAGCTCTGGTTTAGGGGTGAATCGAGAAGAGAACCGGGATCCTGTACGCCTGCTTGCAGGGAAATTTTGACTTAATATGTGTCAAAACTAGCCTATGCAAAACATATATAGACTTTTTGTAGAATCCATATATCGCCACAAAACACATTTATATGATAAAACATGACCGAGTTTCTTTTTTTTCGTCATCGGGACCAAAATAAGAATCCTGAAACGTTCTGCCACCGAACAAAAACAGAACCATTTACATTTATTTTGACGTTAGTTTCTAGAACCCGAATGATTTGCATGCCGTATGTGGTATCCTGTTGCGTGACACTTATGGCACGCGTGCCAAAGGTTCTCAATCCCTGCTTTTCGACGTATGATGTTGAATTACAATAATAGAATTGGCCCTCTACAGAGGTGTACTACCCCTGACTCGTACATAAATATTATTTGCACAAGAATAGATTTGGTAGGTATAAATTCAGACTGAATATATAATTTTGATTTTTATCTGTGTAACCGTATTTTAATTTGATATTGAGCAGGCAATGGTAGGTACTGTTACAACATTAGGCATAATATTTTGTTTATTGATTTGTATAACACTTTACATTACCGCATAAGCGGATCATCCGCGGCGGAATCCAATAATAGCGATCACGGTACGTCAAAAAATAAAATTATTAGGATTCCGTAGTCAACTGTCTGTCTCCCCGCGGTTTAATTAGAATTTGGTATGGGTATACATATATTAATCACGCCGACAAAGTGGTACAATAAAATCTTGGAAAATATTTTTTAGGGCTACCTACCCTACACAAAAGTGTGATGTTTTTTTTTATCCTTTATCCCACGATGTGCGGTCTCGCTAAACAGGTCGTTTAAATATATTGAGGGTTTTTTTTTTTAAGGATGGGAAATCATCAAATGACTCCTCCCGCTCTGGGTGAAGCAAGAGGGAGTGTCAGACTCTTACTGACTAAAACCCATCCGTGTTCCTCCTGGTGCCCTTTGCGTTCCAAGACTACGGCAACTCTTTCGAACAGATTTCGCAGCCCCAGCAGGCAGGCACCTGCCCTAGATATTGAGGGTTTGCGAAAACCATTTTTCCATCCAAGTGACCGTTTGCGAAAAAAGCTTTAAAGTGCTCATTTTTGTTACAGTCAAGTGTCCCACGCACTCTGCCAGCTAAACAGTTGTTTTTGAAGACGTGAAAATATTCACAGCATAGTAGTAGCGAAAACTATCACAGCTAAGTAGAATTTACAAGCTAACGAGTACTACGCAACTCTACTACAGTATAAATATCCATATTTTATACTGTGACTCGATCTACACTGCGCGTGGCCCGATACGCACTTGGCGGGTTTTAGTTTATTTAAGACTTAGGTACTGTTAATGAAAACTAGATCGTTCTAACTTTAGATATGGGAATCCATGTTTTATACGGCTATCAAGTGTTGGACACAAACCATACAACTAGGACTATTTAAGTCGTATTGAATCTAGGCCGATTTAGGAATATTACTAATATTTATGGCGTCGACAGGTATGTAAAAATCACACGTTTTTATAAAGTACCTAAAAACTCACATGATAGACGACTCATGCCTATGACGTCAAAAGTTTATGGACTTGCTATCGCAGTACTAAATCTGTGTACTAAGGTAGACCATAAAACCTAACCACAGTATTGTACACAAAATAATAAAGATCTACCCAAACTACATCGAATAATTTATATGTAGGTTGGTGTAACGAATCTGTTGCGGAATTTGTTCGAAACAGTCAACGCGGCCCTGGAACGGAAAGGGCATTAGGAGGAACAAGGATGGGTTTTAGTCAGTAAGAGTCTGACACTTCCTTCTGCTCCGCCCAGAGCGGAAGGAGGTCATTTGATGATTTCCAATCCTTAAAAAATAAGGTATAACGAATCTGTTAGATAGAACTAATAAATATATCGCTGCTGAATAATTAACTAACGTAAAAACTCATACAATCAAACTAAAACATGTTAAATTACTTATTTGAGGAAAATTCAACCTGGGAGTCTTAAAGTCAAGAGTGAATAGGTTAATGGGCAAGCGTACTCCATCTTCGACCACATCATTGCATACCATCAGGTGAGATAGTGGTCAAACGCGTGCCTATCAAATAGTAATAAAAAAACTTGGTAACATAACTATCTGTTATGTTACCAAGTGATTTTTTTTCCTCATAATTCCTAATGATGATTCCTAATTCTGCTATCGCAGAACAGTGGAGTAGGATTAGGCAAACAGTTGTAACGATATCGCAACTTTAATTTTAACAAGCGCAAAAATGACATTTAGGGCTAATTTTTAATAGTCAGATTATTTTTAACTAATAAATATAGCTACTTGATATTATTATTAGATACAAAAGCAAACCGCAATTTTTGTTCTTTACGTAATAGTTTTACGATTATTGAAAAATTGGCCATTAGAATAATAATTAATTAAATTGACAGTACGTAACACACACTTACCACAGCCTCCTAATTCTATCAGCATTATGTTTCAAAACCCGTCAAATCAAAGAGGCTAGCTCAAAATGTTCACCTAGGGCCTGGTAGGACCGTGCAAAGAGAACTGAATGTTAACCCACGCTCACCATTGTCACGACATCGTGTTCGACCCCCAGTACTAGCTAATGCCAGACACCGAGACTAATTAGAATTTGGTGACACGCCCTGCTAGGGAAGTCATTTGCTAACTTTGTACCGATTGCACAGAAACAATGTTTAGGAAACATTTTGTTTAAAATATAAGACATGCTTTTTCTGAAAGAGATGACGCAAGATACGAAATATGTTAACAATATTATCAAGGAAGTGATGACGGGAGAGCTGATGTGTAAGAAGTAGAACAAATAAAACCATAGTTCGAAGAAGTATAAATAAACGACCATCGCGAATCGGATAACGATTTACAACAATATCAAACACCAATAAGACATTATACAAAACGTGAAGTAAATATGATTTGAAAATATATCAAACATACGTTGCTAAGAAGTAGGAAATTCCTTGGAAGAGCAAGACGTAAATTATCCGTATATCCGACAATTTCATCGCAATGAAACATTGTATCCGTATTTAAATCTGAAATAAGCTCCATCTGGACGCAAACGACCGTGAGGTCATTTATGGCAGATTAAAACGATTGCCTTTAATTTATTTCCCATTCATAACTTGAGTTAGTCACATAAAATGTTATAGCTAAAGAGAGCTTTACTGGCTTTACAATGTTTTCCATGTTTAGAATCTTGGATAGCATTACAAATTTCGCAGATAGGGAAACGACTTTATGACAGTCTTTCAAATGTTCATTTTTCTGAATTTCTTTATGTTTCAACGTCTATTCCAATAAAGCTGCAATTCTATACCGAATACAAGGCAATATTAATAAAAATAACAATCTCATTACGAACTAACTTGCAGTTTTCGCGTGCTACAGTTAAAATTATCCACAATTTGCTCGATTTGCTCGGCATTGGTAGTTAGCTTGTACTAGGCACATTAGCGACTGTGAATACTAATGCAGCTTAGTTCATTCTTCGGTCAAAGTTCATTTGGTATATGGGTGAGAACTACAGGCCATAAGACACTGCAGTACTGATTAACGCTTTCAATGCTAAAGGCAATCTTTAACCCGCGGATTTTGGTAGAATTGTTCATGTCTTCCGCATCAGATATAGGACCTAAATCTACTGACTCAGTTATATCACATGTGTCTTCCAAAGCGGATGACGATACTGACGTAAGTAAAATCAACGATGAACTTTTTCGTGGACCATAAACCTGGGGCTTAAACGCAAATTATTATGAATAAAGATACAATCCAGCATTCCATGGGCACGCAACGGTTTAATCGTTTGCTTACGCTTGCTTCGCTTAACTAAAAGTGCCTCGAATTATTTATAGTCGAATTACATGATCGTCCCCAATAAAGACCTATCAAACAATATGCAAATGTCTCTAGAATATTTACTCGTAAATCCGCTCGGAGTTCTCAAACGTTTAGAAAACTAAGCAGTGTTTCATTTGCTGTCAGACATCGCTTGCGTGCTTGCGTATTTCTTTGTTTGTGAAGTAAATCAAAAAACTAAGCAAAATGCTAAAGGCTATGATAAAACGTGCTCTTAACATCACCGAGGAAAAAGTGCTTATAAATAAAACATTGCAGTGCTTGGATGTACGTTACCTACCGCATCATGCTGAGGTGATACATGTTGTGTATGAGTTTTACTAATGCATGTTGGTGTAAATTAGCAGAAAGAAAGTGCGGGAGTGTCTCGCGTCAAGCTTGCTGATGACGAGGCCCTGGACTGGCTCAAACCGCGCACGCTCATCAAACCGGATGACCAGGAGGATGTACCCGAGGCAGTAAGATATTTTGCTTTATCATTAAATAATCTGCCGTTAAAATCAAATATGAAGAAGTGAGTGCACATATGTGTCCTCTTCTACCTATCGTTGCTCTTGTCCCAAATATAAGTTTTTTTTTTTTGCTAAATGAGGTCCTCCTCCGAACCCCCAAATCACTTGCCAATCACATTATCATTCACTACTGTTTCGTTCACCTCATCCCTCGCACAATCTATTCATCTTTTTTTGTTCTTACTCTAGTAAAAGTAAAGTAGTATAGTAGTGTAGTGTAGTAGTATATTTGCGGATATTGGATGTAAAAATAAAGGACAAATCTTAGAAGCTTCTTGCGCATGCGTACAGTGTAGGAATACCTACATAATCGAAATACTTAAACAACCTCTAGGGGACCATAAACTGTTATTACCAACAAATGCCACTGATAAACTTTCATTAATTTGTAATACTTGTATGGAATAGCGACTAGTTTAATTTAATTGCAGAACTAGACTTTTCTATCACTGAATTTCTCAAGAGGGTCTTATTAACGGTCGTAACACATTTGCCTACCTGCATAACTGTTTTAGGTTTCTGAACCTTTATATGAAAAAATAAACTCTGTTTTGGGACAAGCCCGCCACACATTCCCAACCACTGCAACTCCTGAAATCTTTCTAGAATCAACAGTGGCAACCACCAGAAAAACTCGACGCGTCCCGGAGAAACGATTTAACAGTCTTGGATCCCGCAACAAAATTAATCAGAAAAGTACAGCGGACGAGTAGGGAAAAACATAATTTCTACTTCACACACGGAACCCTTACAGAGTCACTCGGTTGTCTGTTATGACAGACGACGATTTTCTCCGCATCTACTGGACCGATTCAGCTTAATAATTTTCTATGACCCAAACACGATCGTGATACGAAAATGCATTTTGAATAAAGGGTAAAAATTTTAAAATAAGTTCTACTAACTGTACCGTCTGACATATGAAATGAAAGGGCGTGTTGTGAGGGTTCCGAATATATTTTTCTCAAAATTTTAAGAACTTATCTTACTCTACTTTGATACTAAAGTTTGACAAGACTTCATGCCATAGTAGACTTTGCCTGGTGTTCAATTTCGAATCTCCAAAATAAAAAACCGGGGTATCCTCAAATAAACTAAGATAATGTACTCTCTTAGGATCTTGAAGAAGAGGTTGGTCGTTTTCTGACCACGATCAACTCGCAGTGGGTGGCTGATGAAGTGGCGTACCACTATGGCAAGGGGCAGTTCATGCCAAAGCCAAAACCGACCTATGGGAAGGCATACCCGCTGTATGTGTTCCAGGGCACAGCTATCCGCAAGGATTCTGAAGAAGCGAAGGCACAAATAGCTGCTGGTTATGGTAAGTTGCTATTTTCTGATGTTTTGTAGCACTTTGATAATAATATTCAGTATCAGAAGTTTAATCAAAGTAAAATTAACTTCATTTCCACTAAAATAAACAGACGTACAAGTATTGTCAAAGGTTATAATACATAGGAATCAGCCAGCTTATTATTTAGGGACGTGACAATTGGTGATAAGGTGGAAACAGAACGATAAATGGTTTCTCTTAAAACCATCACGGGTTTTACGAGCAAACCTGATACTAAAGTTAATTCAACAATACTTCGACCTCAGAGTTTTCCTACAAATAGTAATGAACTTAATTGAAACTATACAAATGAAAGAAAAACAAATTAAGGCTCTTACAAAAAGACACGATACAACAATGCGAAAACGATCCGAGGGGCTAAAAAGACACGACGCAACAATGCAAAAACGATCCGAGGGGCTAAAAAGACACGACGCAACAATGCAAAAACGATCCGAGGGGCTAAAAAGACACGACGCAACAATGCAAAAACGATCCGAGAGGCTAAAAAGACACGACGCAACAATGCAAAAACGATCCGAGGGGCTAAAAAGACACGACGCAACAATGCAAAAACGATCCGAGGGGCTAAAAAGACACGACGCAACAATGCAAAAACGATCCGAGATGCTAAAAAGACACGACGCAACAATGCAAAAACGATCCGAGAGGCTAAAAAGACACGACGCAACAATGCAAAAACGATCCGAGGGGCTAAAAAGACACGACGCAACAATGCAAAAACGATCCGAGGGGCTAAAAAGACACGACGCAACAATGCAAAAACGATCCGAGGGGCTAAAAAGGCCACTTTAGAAGAATCATTTTAGAATGAATTGTCATCTTTATCGCTAACGCCTTAGGTTCAAGGTTGATTGGGAAAATTTTACAGTGCCGGGTAGCGTGATTTGCTTTCTGATTCTGCTAAAGTGGCCTTTTTAGACCCAGTCGTCCGGTGAGAAGAACATGTGATCGTTTTATTAGAACTAATTTCTTTTCAAAATCGTGGTTGCATTGTCACATCGTGCCTGTAAACTGAGCCTTTGTCCAAAAAATATTCTCAGAGTTTCTAATTGTCCTTATCATCTGTAACAAATTTTCAATTAATTGCTATGCTCCCATTAAGTTACTTTTTGATCTTATTCCATTAAACTTAAATATAAATCTTATTGTTATAGGTATGGTCGGCTTCGATGACGCTGGACCGAAACGTGTGAAGGTCAAGAAGACCAAAACTGACGAGGAGGAAGAAGAAGAACCGGAAGCTGCTGATCAAGCTGCGGCTGAAGAAGCCAAAGCTGAAGGTATAATTACTAACTAGGTAGTGGCTGGTGGCTAACTGCTAGCGATACACGAGCTAGGAGTATAGACCTATACGCTCTTCACTTTTGACTTCTATAAGTCAAAACTGAAGAGCGAATTGCTTACTTCTAGGCAGGTACGCTTTATTGTCGACCATTATTGCTTAGCATCACGTAGTGGCAAAACACCTATGGTAGGCGCCAGATAAACTTACAATAAATTACATTGACCTTTTCCTAATATCCCTTCATAGATACCCGAACAATAAATTTTGAACCGTTTTTCATTACTAGAGAACGTAAAGGATCACGAAACAAGTCGATTCAGGACAGTTTAATGTCTTTATTTCCGTTTTTAATATTTAGGAAGTCTATAAAAATATTTGGGTCAATGGCCGTTACTGCACATTTATCTGGTGCCTACCATACCAACCGTGTCTATCAACAATAATAGAATGCTTCATAAACACATTGACTAGTGAAAATCACAATACAAGCTAGTCTCTTACAGCTGAGTCAATGCGGATCAACGCCTTCTTCTCATGAAAAGAAGAAAGAGAAGAAATAAGCTTTAAACAAGACATCTTTTCAGCTTAAAAACTTCTCTTCTTCAACATTCAAAGGTTATATTTTCGCACGTGACCAACACACGTCTAAGAATCTTTAAATGTTTAAATTATCTAGATATTATATAATTGTGTTTTTTTTTTCTAATAAACTTACTGACCGGAGTAAATAAATATTGTAGTGAGCACATGTTTACACATTAAAAACGCTCAGTATCGAAATTTATAAACATAAGAGTATCTGCCGAGTCATTCCCGTCACCCGTGGGTTTTTCACCTTGACAAAATTCAACCACAGTTGTATAAATAGAATCTTGATATTTTTTCATTTCTGTATCATTCAGTGCTAGAGAATTTCCCATACGAAATTATTAAATACAAACCGTGTTCATTTTAGCAAACAGGTTCGGTTATTGGCACTTAAATTAACGTTTAAAGAGGAAATACCATAATCACTCGGCTTGGTAGATGCGAATACTTAGTGGCGTTAAATGTTAGAACACTGTTTATATCATCTTGAAGTTATTTTTTGTCACACGTAGTTGTTTTTTATTAGGATTCCGTACTCAAAGGGTAACCAACGGAACCCTATTACTAAGCCTCCGCTGTCCGCCCGTCCGTCCGTCCGTCTGTCTGTCAGCGGGGTGTGTCTCAAGAACCGCGTATATCTATTGCCGCTATAACAACAAATAATAATAACCAAAGTTTATGGTCCTACGGAACCCTTCGTGTGCGAGTCCGACTCTCACTTAGCCGGTTTTTTTAATTTGAAATAATGAAGATGAAACGTTGGCGTGACGACTTAGATACATGACGGGTTGGTCAGAGAAGGCAAAACACCGGGTAGGTTGAAAAGCTATGCGGGAGACCTTTGCCCAACAGTGGGACAATATAGGTTCCAAACAAAAATGAAAACAAAAACTTGCACTAAAGGCGCCAGCCTAAGATCTTGTAAAAAGCAACTGGTTTCATCGCATTGGGTACTGAAAATTATAATTTTCGAATATTCGTATTTACTTTCGCTTTCTAGAGATCTCCATAGAATTAAAAGCACTCTGTAATTATTAAAGGGCATCCCAAAATGAACGCAGAATTTGATAAACTAGAAAACGCAGTTTTTCCTATTTAAAATTAATATTTTTTCATTAAACAAGGTTCCAGGGCTTCAGGGTTATGGATCTCCAAGACTTTGCATACACACTTACAATTTCATCGATTTTTTTTTAAACTTTGCTATTGTGGTTTGACGATAGTGATTTTCGGAATAACACAACCTTATTTAGCTTTTTTAAACTTTTTGCAAAACGCTGTCGATGATATCTACTTGACTAAAGCTTCTGGTGCATTTTCATTTACCTAAGAAAACTTTTTTCTCTGCCATATAATAGCATCTCTCGCCGCCAGCGTTCCGTGCTCTGTTCCTCACATTTCTATTCACAACACAAATATAACGATCTTCTTATGATAAACCTTTGTTACCGTTTCGTTTTACCCTCGTAACCCCTTGTTGACATTCGACACGATAATCCATTGAATTCGGAATATTTATATCAATGCCGATATCCATTTAGAGCAACCATTGCATCGACTTTGCCGGTTGTTATGGTGTCATCTTTTATTCATTTTAACACGCGTTGTACATATTTTTGAGCGATTCGATTGCGATCTTTGCGGAAAATTGAGTACCTATGCGCTGATTTGCTTGCCTGTAATGTCATTGTCAGATTTCGTTTCATGTCGGTGTTTTTATCAATTTGCACTAAAATCGTTACACTCGTGGTGGATTTTTTTTCGGTAGGTAGCTACCGAAAAAAAACCCACGACGAGTTTACGACTAGTAGGCAGACGTCATCAATAGACGGTATCGCAGAACTAATATTTTAACTATCACTATTATTATTAATACAGGAAACATTCCTACAGTCCCGCACTAGGATTTTTTCCTGTCATTCTGTGTAATTGTGGATACCTATGCTTTTCTACATGAAGAATATGTAGGTACAAACATAATTATGTATACAACGTGTATCTAACAGAATAAATGCAATACTTCTAAGAGGTTATTGTACCTCATCATTATGAACAACTTTTACAATGTAACCAACACTGAAGTCGCGAAAAAAAATCGACTGCAGCATACATTTATGTACGCGTAACTCGACAAAGTGTACTTGAATAGCTGTTTTTTTTTTTTTGAGATTTTGGAGTTGGTCCGATAGTAAAAAATTATCTATCCATTCCTATTTCAAAACTACCTATTGACAACACGTGGAATCTGAATATACGTAACATTATTGTAGGAGAGGACCATGCAGCCGAAGAAGAAAAGCCAGGAGATGAAAAACAGGAACCTGAAGAAGAAAAACCTACAGAGGAAGAAGGAGAAGCAGCAGAGCAGAAGGCAGAAGGAGAAGGGGAAGGAGAAGGCGAGGAGG
Organism: Lacanobia oleracea; assembly: GCA_950371165.1. Taxonomy (NCBI): domain Eukaryota; kingdom Metazoa; phylum Arthropoda; class Insecta; order Lepidoptera; family Noctuidae; genus Lacanobia; species Lacanobia oleracea. Next base: position 11,465,979 of record OX493399.1, read on the forward strand.
GACAAGAAACAGAAGCGAGTAAGTGCAGTAATGTTATTTAGCGCAGTTCAGTAACCGATTCGAAAATTCGAACCTTTAGGTTCATATTCGGACGTATGGACTAAAAGATGAGAATTACCTACACATAATTATAGTTAAAGTTGTTGTTCAACCAGGCGTGACTGAAAAATCAATTAAATAAAAATTACTTTACTTAGAACCTAGTTCTACGTTTGCTGCTTCATATTTCATGACATCGTCAATTCGTTGCCTTAAGGCTGCTTTTCCACCAGAGATGTGCTATGCTACGTTGCTATGGATGCGTTTGATATCCACCAATCATATTCATCGGTCCACATAGCGTGGAACTGGTGGAATCTGATTCAACTAAGCTACGTTTTTTTATATGGTAGGATGCTATGGATGCGAACTATGGATGTGAGCTATGGTTGCGTGCTATGGATGGTCACGAGGTGTGTAGCTATGTGCAGAGCAGTGCGTGACTTCCTTATTGTCGATAGATCGCATTCCTTGAGTTGCGCATCTTCCTCGCACAGCTACATAGCTTAGCATCAGTGGAAACGGTTACATAGTTTCGTAGCTTAGCTTTTACATTCTCGCAGCACAGCTGCATAGCACATCTCTGGTGGAAAAGCACCCCAAAGTAGGTACAACCCTCAGCTTAGAACAACTTCGAGATGTAACCAAACGTTATGTAAATATAAATTATTCCAAAACTAGCTAGTTCGAAATAGTTTTGCACCTGTTTAGTTCTGCCTTTTTGGACAGTTCTATATTTCGAAATCTAAAAGGAAAGTTTGTCAGCAACTGCGTAATGGAAATATTATGCAAAGTTTAGTAAATGATTTCAGAATTGGGCACGAAATTAATTTGAAAAGTTTAGCGTATGACATTGCGTGTTTTCATGTTCCATTTTCGGTTCATAAGTATTTAAATATCTTGTAATATTTCGCTGTAATCAAACATCAATGTTACTACATCGTCAGCGTGACGACCCTCTTCAGTTAGATTTTGATCATCATCAGTCAATGTAGCAATCCACTACTAAGCATATCCTCTGCATTTTAGAGCAGTCCTCTGTACTATATCCGGTAATTTTTTATTTATTTAACAATTTATGTACACACATTTTATAGGATAAGAAGAAAGAAACAGAAAAATAAGTACAAAGGTGATGCTTATTTCAAAAGAAATCTCTTCCAGCATACCTGCGAAAGGAGAGTAGAGTAAAAAGAGATGTAGACATAGTGTGTAACAGTAAGAAGCTAAAATAAAAACTATACATATTAAATATAACATACAATACATAATTAACATACTAATACATACTATATGATATAAAAGATAAATAATAATACATACCTATTTGCAACTATGACGAGAAGGAAAGATAGTGATCTTTCACTCTTCTTTTGAAAACTGCAAGAGTTTGGCAAGCCCTAATGTCAGGCGGTAGTAAATTCCACAACCGTACCGCATGTGCAGTAAAGGAGTAGGAGTAAAAATCGGTAGAGTGGGGAGGGGATTTAAGAAGATTTCTAAGATGCGACCTGCAAGGCGCATCCGAAGGACGGGAATAGGAGAAACGTTCTCGCAGGTAGGAAGGCGTTTTAGGATTGTGGTAATGTGTAATGTCGGTAATGATCCAATAACTCTCTTCGAGCTTCTACCAGTACCCCGTTTCAGCATCGGTCTACCTTTAATAAGGCCTATGGACTTATGGTTTTCTATAAATACCTATACTTCAAATACTTCAAAATTCGTTGACATTTTTATGAAATTGACGCAAGAAGTACCCATCAGGCTTCTTCTGGATAACCTCGGTCCATTGTCGACTTTGTCTCTGTCATCTCTGATCTAGACTAGAGTCAAAAGCAAACACATCTCGAAAAAAAAATATATATATACTATATATTGTCAATTTCATAAAAATGTGAAGAAGAACAACGATCGTCGTAAAGTTCTTGAACGACAAACAGCTGACTTCCAGTCTAAATCAGAATGCGCCGGAGTGAATGATGTAGTGATATGTGGCGAATTGCGCAATGGCAATGAAGCTATTGTGTACTTTTTGACGTCAGAGTCTTGTACAATATAGCTAACTTGCAAAATATATATAATTTTTAGAGTTCCATACCCAAAGGGTAACCAACGGATACCTATTACCAAGCTTCGCTGTCCGTCCATCCGTCCGTCTGTCTGTCAGCGAGCTATATCTCAAGATCCGTAATAGGTAGAGAGTTGAAATGTTTACAGATAGTGTATTTTTATTGCCGCTATAAAAACAAATAATTAAAATGAATGTTATGGCGTTTATGACTCAAAATACGAATATTACGACACTCTCAAGGAAATCAAAATTCATAGGGTATTTCCCGTTGACCTAGAACTACGAAATTTGGCAATTTTTTTATATTACAGGTATATGGAATGTCTGTAATCTATACATTTGTAATTAGATCATGAAAAATATAGTCTTTATTTAAAGCACGTAATCAATCACCGAGCGTAATAAACCACTGACTGGATTCAAAATTAAAATACTTAAAAAAATGAAGTGTTATCCCGAGTAATATTCAACGTTTACTTCATCAAAATCGACCCACAAAATCAAAAGATATTGTATTTTTAAGTTTAGGAAGAAACTAGGTAGTTTCATTGAGACTCAAGATACTGGCAATGCCATCTATTGAGAAAAATAGTAGTAACAAATGTATGAACAGAACAGAAAAACACATTGTTAAGTTATTTGTTATACTTTTAATGTTATTTTATTATCTAATCATTATTTATCGTAACAATTGTGAGCTTCTGTGTTCGATTTTATATTTGACAGTTCAACTACATTGTCGATAGATGGCGTTATGCTGATGACGCGTTTTTCTGAATGGCGTTGTTAAGATTTTCAGAAATATATATATGACCTCAGCCCATGTTGAAATAACTGCCTTATGACCTCAGCCCATGTTGAAATAACTGCCTTTTGTTTAACTACTATATTATTATACTGTACTCTTCGATTTAACGAAGAAGATCAACATGACGATTATTTTTACAATCTGATCTGTATTACTAGTCAATTAAAAATCATCGCACGGGTCGATTTTCAAGGTTTAGCTACGCTTGCCAAGGTTGATCTATGGATGAGTGACCATTTTAACATACCGAGATTCCAGCGTGCCTTAGAATATACCAGTCACACGAAAAAGAAAGAAAGAAAAAGTGTTTATTTGCGCCAAGCATGACGCATACCAAAAAAAAAAAAGAAATTAAATAAAACTAAATTATAAAAATTGAGAAGATATGTTTCATATTCGCGCAAAACGGCCATCGCTCAGCATAATGCTGGGACTCGCGTGCGAGACAGAGCCACAGCGCTGGTTTTCAGCGACAGCCGGCGTTAAGTGTGACGTCGATCTTCTAGGTTTACTTGCTGAGGTCGGTCTGAGGATGGGTGAACATTTTAACATACATACGGGTTGATCGACCCGTGCGACTGTTATTACTTAGCTACGAGCTCCTCATTCAATCAGTCTCCATCATTCACCTACTAAATATCTATTTAAAAAATCGAATCTATGAAACATGACACAATAAATCGATTCTATGAAACCGGTAAAACTGTAATCCTAATATATAAAATACGTCGTAAGAAGCTGTTTGCCATGAAGGTTCCTTGGAGAGTGTAGGGGGGCATTAAGAGAATCCTCTCTTAATGCCCCATCCCGATTTTTTTATAGCAACGGGATATGTGCGTACGAAGTCGCGAGCAAAAGCTAGTTTATAACACGCACCTACAAATTTGTACGGAACACTCGGTGCGCGAGTCCGACGCGCTCTTGACCGGTTTTTTTTATTTAGCAGAGCATTTTACGGATTTTTATATAAGCTTGATCCTATATATTAATTTTAATGCCCTGCATGCATATCAGTTGTAACGGTTATAGTTATATTAACGTTTTCATTACGAGTTGGTGTGACTTATAGCGCGCGACTAATTATGAACCCAACCGTCTTCGTGGGTACTATCATAATCCTAGCTAATGACCTAAGTTATATTATAAATGGGAAAGTGGGTTTATTGGTTTGTTTGTTACGCTTTAGCGCCTAAATCGCCGAACCTTGATCATAGGCGTTAACATCATTGGAGCTATAGAAAACGAGATTATCGTGACAAACCGATTTTTGTGACCTTTGACCCTCAACAACTCATGACGCAGACACGAGATTTTGTGAGAATTTTGACATAATATTTAGAACGCCAACATTACATACGACATACATTACACACACACACGCACGCACGGCGTACATTATTTACGAGTTTCCAACTTATTATCTCTGGTTCCGAGGTGAAACGCTAATTTGACAACACTAAAAGAGCAGTGTGTAAGAAGACATTTCGCCGACCCGAAACGAATTAGGATAACAGCAAGAAAATAATGACGCCAGTATAATATATTGTAGCGGCATCAATGCCGCCATTAGAAAAACCAACGGAGCAAATTTAAATCGCAGCAAAAAAGAACCGCAACGCCATCTATCCAACTAGCAGCTAACTAAAATCCTGCATCGCGCAAGCGAATTTTACCGTGCGATTTGAACATAATAATATACATCAGCCCGAATATCAACACAACAACTGTCTGGTCGGAGGATTCTCCCTTTTCAATGGGGGTATGCGGGACTTTACTCTCTGTTCCGCTTACCTCCAAAATATCATGCTGTGAGCCTAGCCTACTGATTAGCAAAAACTAATACTCTGCTTTTATCCCATGCATAGGCCGTATACAGAAAGAAAGTTGGTAGCCGGCGCCAATCTATCAGCGCTTATCGGCGCTGGTCCATTCTGGTAACAGTTACATAAAGCAAGCAGATTGAAGCTTGTTGTTCATTAATTTTAAATGGCGGGCGCGCCAGCGTTGACCGACGCGTGTCGAAGATTGTCGGCGCTTATCGGCGCTTGTTCATATAAATGCCTGCGCCGGTTACCTGCGTGGACCGGTTCCTATAAGCGCTGGTAGGCTGCCAGCTTTGTTCCTGTATACGGCCATAATTACGAGGTTCGTGAAAAGAAAGAAAGAAAAATGTTTATTTGGGACTCGCACAAGACACATAAAATAAAGTAAAACAAACTGTCATAAAAAATATGTTTACACAAAATTAATAAATTAATTTTTAATGAATAAATTAATTAATTTTTTCGTGCATAGATACACGGTGAGATTCGATATTTTACAGAACCGAGTTATTGAGGCACACGAAAGTTATGCTTGTATTTCTTAATACAAATACAATGAATGTGATAGTCTGTCTGCACTTCCTTCCTTTATCAAATAGGAGACGGAACAGAGCTAGGCAGATCGCACCAAGGGACATATACAACGGGGTTAAGCCACGTGTTAGTCTGTCATGTTTAGATTTGTATGCTTGTTATGCCAGACGCAGCTGGATATCGGTATATTGCATAGAGCAACTGCTGGTCTGACCTCAACAACCCACTAGCTGGGAAACACAAAAGTTGCCAAGACTGATTCTCGCATGTTTATGATTTTGACTACCCATAATAACATCTGCTAAAGATGAATTCACAGCCAAGAGCATGTGCTTAATGCCTAATAGATGGCCACCCATCCACGAACTGACCTCGTCAGGGGTTGCTTAACCTAATATTTTTTGTGATTTTTCAGAGGAGGGCGAAGATCAGTTCCAGGATGTGTCGATCGTAATCAAGCCTCGCGTCAAGAAGCTGGCCAACCAGTTCAACTTCTGCGAACGGGCGGCCCTCACCTACAACAACCCTAGACGAGTCAGTTTTCTTTATTTATTATTTTACTCCAACAGGTATATTATTATGTCGTTTATTCATTTTCACTCTTATCAATTACATTTTTAAATATAAAAAACATATATATATATTAAAAAATACATTTAAAATGCAAAAAAAATAGTAGTCCATCGGTGTCGGGAGCAGGGTCCACGCTACCGTTGGTTAGGGCTCCAGAGAAAGGAACCCTCTCACAATACGAGCCGTATCGAGAAGTGCCTTCTGTATCAGGCCCTTTACCCAACCGCGTAACACCAGCTTCGACAGATGTCGTCGAAAATTTTGGCCATCAGGCCATTGGCGGTATTAGTATTATTAAAGCCATTTATTATTCCTTAATAAACAAATAATTAATTATAATAATTGCATGCATTTTTGATATTTATTTATGTACAATTATGTATGTTATTTATGTACCATGTAGTTCGAAAGAATGATTATTTCTGAAATATTCATTCTTTCGAACTACATGAACTTGAGGGCTATATTGATGATTAAAATGGTTATAATTCTTTAGATAAATACGCGTTACGGTCGCGGATCGCATTTGGTCCACATACGGCTTCAAACTGACCGGCAAATTGAAAAAAACATAAAAATATTTGAATTTCGCGGGCTACCCTGGAGCATCCACCTTAAGCAAATAATTAATTAATGCAATTCTTATTCATGCAATATTTAAAGTTTTGGTTTAAAATTCCATTAATTTAAGTTATTAAGGAGCTCTCTTTGAGTATAGGCCTCCTCCAATTAACTCCACATTTTTCTGTCTTGGGCCTTAGAAGCCCAATTTACACCAGCCATCTTCTTTATTTCGTCTAGCCATCTTTCAAGGGCTCTGCCTCTTTTTCTTTTCCCGAAAGGTCCAGCCCAGTTTGTAACTTTTTTAGTCCATTTTTCGTCATTCATACGCGCGACATGGCCTGACCATTTCCATTTTAATTTTGTACAATGTTCCAGTGCATCAATTGACTTAGTTCGGTTTCTTTGCTTGTTTTTTCGTTTCACGTTGAGAATGCTTCGTTCCATTGCCCGCTGACATGTCGTGATTTTTCTTTCAGTTTTTCCATTGTATATCCAAGTCATGGCAGTAGACATTAATCCAAAACAGTATTTTTTAGGTTTATGGAAAGACTAGACTTTAGTATTTCCTTGTAGCTCCAGAATTTTTTCCATGTTATGTTGACTCGTCGGTTCAGCTCATCAATATGTCCGGTTTTTTTTTAAAGATATTAGTTTTCCTAGGTATATGTAATCTTGTACATATTCTAATGGGCTGTTCGCAACTTTAATCGGATGCTGTCTGCTGTAAGTCATAATTTTTGTTTAAGTGGTATTCAATTCCAACAACTATATAATTAGTGCATATTTCTGCGACAGACCAAACTGGACCCTTTATCATCAGAATCTGGTCTAAGATTTTCCTGGGATCCCATAATCAGATTCTGACTTGGAAATGGGACCACCTCTGGAGTACCTATATAAGCTTTCGATTAAAAAAAGAATTTTGAAAGTCAGTCCACAACTGGCGGAGAAACCGGTAAACATAAATAAATAAAAAAAATCAAACATACAGACGAACTTAGAACCTCCTCCTTTTTAAAGGTAGTCGGTTAAAAATCAACTGAATTATGTTTGCATTACAAAATGTACCCAGTCAGTGGGTTGTCGGAAAACTTCAGGGCATGACTGCCGGCAAGACTATTTTCAGGGGGGTGCATCTTCAAAACCCTGACCCAAAAGGATAGATTTTCTTTTATTTACCCATTCACTCATTATAAGTCCACCCGTCTTTACTTCCAAAAAAGTAAAAAAGGGTGCAAAACCGTACGAAGGGAGCTCGACGAACCTATTATTCTAAATGTATTGCATTGGTGGGAGATTATGTAGAAAAGTAAAATATTTTTGTTTAAATCTTTGCATTTTTTTTTATATTGATTCCAAGAATTTTTTGATTCACCCTCGTATAGTGGAACGTACCTACACATTCGCATCTCAGTCACAATTAGTCAAAAACACGTGTAATTTCCCAACAGTTTGACATACCTATTATGACCGCGACGCAAATATTCCTTAAGGAATACGGGAATTGTCTCTCTGATTTTGAATACCATCCAGCAGAAGTGTTCAATTTACATATTTTATTTTGTTACCTACTGTGTAAATTACACTGTGTAGGTACTCTATTACCTATTCTAAGGGGGAAACCTACCTAGGTACAATTTAACTGTTTACTAATACGCACTATCTATATTTTTGATTTCACGCCACTTACAGCGAAAAGTAATTTTTTTTTTTTCTAATACTACGCCGCCTTTTTAATATCACTCATAAAACCTTATCTTTTAACTTCATTTTCATTAGATAAGTACCTAAATTACACCTAAGAGATAGCATTATCTTTAATTAAACGTATCGACCGACATGCAAACTGCGTATTTATTAATAACACACACTTGTCTACGTAGATAGAATTCTTACACAAAATCATTCACAAATATACATAAAGGAAACATCTATATCAACATGAATTCATAATTCGAGATGGGAAACACCAGTTCCAATACATGTATATTATCGCCATCAACTCAAGTATTGTCTTTAGTTTTGAGTATTTTATTAAGTGACCATAAATATATAAAGGTCGCCAAAACTATGGGCTTCAATTTATATATCAATGGCTTCAATGGAATTTGAGCTTTGTTATTGTGACATAGAATTTTATGTTCCAATATTTGAAAACCACTTATCACGAATTCTGAATTCAAATCTAGTTTTATACTCACGTTTAATTAAAACTTCTGCATAACCTCACAACAACGGCTATGGGACACCACAAACACTAAAAACTCTTTTCTATTTTCAAAACTTTCTGCCCGAATCTACTTCAGTTCAAACCGGGAACTTGGTACCGTTTGTAGACGGGCGGCCGCCTCGCACGTTGGTCCACAAATACATCTGAACGAGACGTAATCTTAATGTTTGTGTGTAGTCGGTGGACACACAGACCATCCCGCCGCCCAGAGCCAACTTCGGGGCCACGGCGCTACAGTGCGTCATCTTCGATTATTATCAAGAAGACTTCGCTAGGAAAATGAAGGAAAAGGAGGATGAAAAACCTAAAAGGGTAAACGCAAACACTGTTCTTTGAATTTATTCATGTTTCTTAATTCACAGTTCTAAACATTTTGGAGAAAAACAAATTCAACATTAGAAAGTTGATGTTAATTGTGGCCCACAAGCACTGGGTGTACAGTCTAACTAGGGCTTCAGAGAGATATTTCCTTTTGTTTTCAATAGTGGCTTAATTCTTCATGACACTACACTGTAGACGTTCGAAAGTTGCTCGTAATACGATGAAATAAAGATATCAACCAATCCATAAAATCATGATCCACAGTGGTGTAAAGTATTGCAGCTACCAATTAACACATTTGGTCTGAAAAATTACTATTATATCATTTAATATTCATTCAGAGAGTCTATTTTGTTCCATTTAAACAAGAAAATAGGAATGGCAAGTAGTTTTCCACGAACCGCCGACAACTACAACGTATTTGTATCAATAATACATTTAAATAAATATTAGTTCTACGTCTATTCGTTAGTGTATTTGCTTGCACTGTTTATCTAATGTTGAATGCAGACCAGCGCAGGCACGTGGTGCAGAATAGTTAATTGTAAAATGCAGAGAAATACACAGATATAGATAACTAGGTTCTGCCAGTGGCTTCACCCGCGTGGTCCCTAGGGAGCATCACTCCTGGTTTAAAGTAGCCTATGTTCTTCCTCAGGCTCTAGGCTATCGGTGTACCAAATTTCATTTAAATCGGTTTAGTAGCTTTTCGTGAAAGCGCGACAGACAGACAGACAGAGTCACATTCGAATTTATGATAATTATATAATATTATATAATATCATCATCATCATATCAGGCGAAAGACGTCCACTGCTGCACATAGGCCTCCTCCAAGATGGGGGGAGGGTTGCTAAAATCGCCACGCTTGGCAGGCGGGTTGGCGATCGCAGTGCATGGTGTTGAGTTTTATAAGGAACGCTGCTGCCCATTCTCTGGCGAGTCCCCTAGTCGCCTCTTACGACACCAATGGGATGGTATTATTATTTTACGGCACCATACCGGCACCGGCCGACGCCATAAATTATATAATAATAATATAATAAGTAAGGATTTTGCTGTAGAATACTTAAGATGTAGAACGCAAAACAAACTACGCCTCTTCGCTTTCTATTGGCAAATCTCAGGCGTTTTACCAATTTAAATCTATACTGTATTATATCGCCACTTTCCGTTCGGGAATCCAGCTATTAAGTATGTCACATAATCGCTTAATGTTTATTTTTGGTCTCCTCATACACACCCGAAGCCGAAGGTAATCATTCCCGTAAAAAATAAAATGGTACCTTCTTACAGAGCATCAAAAAGTCAGGGCTTCCTACAATCTATCAAAAGCCGAATATGTCGGATTGGGATATTCTTTTCTTATACTTTTGTTTGTAACACAGCTGCGAAAGAAGAAAGCCAAGCATGCGAAGACGGAACAGCAGATACACGACGAGAAGCTGGCGCAGAGGATCCGGGAAGCCTGGGCCATCCTCGAGAGACTCGTCAACCAGAACATTTATGATGACATTGGTATAACAGTAGTTTTGAATAACGAAGTCAGCTAGTACTAAATTCTTGTTAGTATTTCTTCGTCTGCGTCACATTTTTCATTCATGGTCCGCTCCTATAGGTCGTAGCGTAATGTTATTATAGCCTTCCTCGATAAATGGGCTATCCAGCAAACAAACAAACTCTTCAGCTTCATAATATCATTATAGATTAAAGAAGCAGCAATGAGGAGCTCGTGGCTAAATAAAAACAGCCGCACGGGTCGATCTTTAAGGTTAAGCAACGCTTGCCAAGGTTGGTCTGTGGATGGGTGACCATCTTAACATACCGAGTTTCCTCCGTGCCTCGGAAAGCACGTTAAGCTGTTGGTCCCGGCTGTCATTTGTAGATCTTTGGCAGTCGTTACGGATAGTCAGAAGCCAGTAAATCTGACTCCAGTCTTGCCAAAAAGTACCGTGTTACCCAGTTAATGGGTTGTGGAGGTCTGGTAGGCAGCCGCTCCACGTAAAACACTGGTATTCAGCTGAATCCGGTTTGACTGGAAGCCGACCCCAATATAGTTGGGAAAAGGCTAGGCAGATGATGATGATGATGATTAAAGAAGCAGCAATATTTATCTTCTGTGAGATTGAGACTGAAAGAAATTATAGAGTCATTCTTGCAGTGTTTAATATTTATGCGCATTTTCAAAAAGTTTACGGAAAACAAGATATTTTTTTTTTTCAAAAAATACTTTCAATTTTCAGACTTCGACCACTTTGTCCCTTAAACCTCTACTCCATAAAATCCTAAGTCCACAGATATTGATACAGTTTGTCACCCAATCACTGGGTTATGGAGATCAGTAATTTAGGCAATCGCTCCTTGTAAAACAAAAGCATTCAGCTGCACCCTTGTGGTGATGCAGTCCTAAAAGACTTTCAGGCCTATAAACAACAGCTTTCGTGGACCTACTGAATTTACGTCATATTTCTAACATTCTACATTCCGTTCCCAGCTCAAGACTATCGCTACTGGGACGACCCATCGGACGAGTTCCGTGAAGGCATGGGCTCCTTGCTGCCTCTCTGGAAGTTCCAGTTCGATCCCATGAGGAGTCACGCGGTCTGCGACGTGCAGTGGAACCCACACTACCAGGACCTGTTTGCCGTTGCCTATGGATCATGTAAGTTGACCCATCGGACGAGTTCCATGATAGACTCTTTGCTAGCCCTCTGTAAGTTCCAGTTCACTCCCATGAGTTGCCACACTGTGTGCGATGTGCAGTTGAGACTTCACTCCAAGAGGCTCTACACAAAACGCCATTTTATTAGCGAATGCAATTGGCTAAAGATTCACTGAACTCAAGTTTCAAGTCAAAACATTCTCATCAATTAATGTAAATGTTTTATAACACATTTGCTCGTAAAGGGTATCTTATTTCACCAATTCAATATCGTATTGGTCCTCATTACGCACTTGTGCGTTATTGTAATGTAAAACGCACGATTCTATTTTTAATAAGGTAAAACGCACGGTTTAACCAAAAGCTGGAATGCGCGCGCTTTTTCTTTTTTTTTTTTTTGTCGATGGCCACTCGCAGTTTCAACCCTAGAGGGTTGTCAACTACTGAACCGGACTTGCCTGTGTGGGCCTCAAGAATTTAAGGTCCCCAGCCGAGGCTACAAAGCTTATATACATTCAGTCAAAAAAGTATCGGGAATGGATGATTTGTTTATGGTTCCAAATTCATTTTTGTAGTTGTTACATTGGCACAACTGTTTTCCATTTTGGCGCGGAGTTTGAGTTGCATCTGTTATTTATATTAAATACAGTGCTGGTTTTAGTAATGTCATATATAGTGTGTATTGTGAATTTCATAATGGACAAAAATATCGAACAAAGAGTTTGTCTTAAATTTTGCATCGCCAATGGAATTTCGTGTTCGGAGTCACTGAAAATGTTACAGAAGGCTTACGGTGAATCGACTTTATCAAAAACTCGTGCTTATGAGTGGTTCAAAGCGTTCAAAAGCGGTCGAGATGTGATGGAAGATTTGCCTCGCTCTGGTAGGCCGTCAACGTCTGCAACTGAAGTTAACATCGCAAAAGTGAAGCAAATAGTGACTGAAAATCCCCATTCAACTCTGAGAGAGATAGCCGCCGAACTTTCTGTATCTCACGAGTCGATCCGTACCATTTTAACTAATTATTTGGGTATGAAACATGTTGCTGCTCGGCTAGTCCCAAAAGATCTGAATTTTCTCCAAAAACTCAATCGCGTGAAAGTCGCTGAGGACATGCTAGAACGAGTCAGTTCGGACCCAACATTCATGAAACGCATTGTTACTGGTGACGAGACGTGGGTTTACGAGTTTGACATGCAAACTAGTCAACAAGCTTCGGAGTGGCGCCTTCCAAGTGAACCGTTTTCAATCGATAGAAGACATAAAGGAGAATTCGCGGCGAGAACTCAACTCAATTCCGGAAGCAGCGTTTAAAATTTTTTTTGATGAATGGATTATTCGTTGGCGCAAGTGTATCGTTTCTAAAGGAGCATACTTTGAAGGTGATAAAATAAATTTGGATGAATAACAGACATTTTGTGTATTATTGATCTTTTCCCGGTACTTTCTTGACAGAGTAGTATACTAAAACTCCGCTCGCTGTGAGGTCCGTACCCCACAGGGGGTCCTGTGGGGTACGGACCTCGGCTCAACGGCGTCGTTTTGGGGGGGCAGCAAGAGACTGGCTGGGTCATGTCAATTATTTGGGGAGTTATTTATCACTACTGGCTCAGCTTCGCGGGCTGGCTCGTTTGGCAAAAGACGGGGGGGAGCATTACTGGGACGTCGCGACGGACCTCGGCGGCGAGGTCGGAATACGGAACGCGGTCTGTATTTGTGTTTCTTGAGAGTGCTGGTTTCCCTACAGCTTTCTTGAAGGACGGTGATTGGGTCGTCAGGGTCGACGAGAGTATGCCGAGGACGGCGAATCCTACTAATCTTGGAGGGAGCGTATCGGGTAGCCGATACGATTAAGGGATTCTGGTGCTTTTCTGCAGATTCGATGAAGTGCTTAGTAAGACGCTTCATGAATTGCTTGATAGTTGGGACTTTGAGGTCGACATGTAGTCGGTCATTCCTAACGAACCACGGAGCGCCCGTGGCCTTTCGGAGAAATCGGTTTTGGATGGTCTGCATCCTATGGATATATCGATCCTTTGTGTGTGCGAAAACGGCACACGCATAGGTCATTATCGGACGTATGCACGTGGTATAGATGCGCAGTTTGCATTTAAGGGATAGCTTGCTGCGTGCATTCAGCATGGGATGAAACCTACCGAGAGCGAAAGCAGCACGCGAGCGTACCGCCTTTATGTGCTCGCCAAAGGTGAGGTTTTTGTCAAGGATCACTCCTAGATATTTGGCTTGCTTCTCCCAAGGGATCGGCTTACCAAACATGGTGATCGGACTAAGGGGGGGTAGAGTTCTAGTCCGCGGCTTGCGAAACAAGACCGCCTGACTCTTCTCCGGATTGACTTCAATCCTCCATCTCCGAAACCATTCGCCTAGGGCGTTGGCGGATCTTTGGAGGTTGAGGGTGATGGCCTTGGTGCTCGTGCCGGAGCAGTAGATGGCCGTGTCATCGGCAAATAATGCTAACTGCGTCTTGGGGCTTTTGGGGACATCGCTAGTGAATAGCGTGAATATTAGGGGGTAGAGCACACCGCCTTGCGGTACGCCGGCACGGATGGAACGGGGGCTAGAAAGCGCCCCTTCGATACGATAACGAAAGGTGCGGTTCGACAGATAGTCTCGCAGGATGAGCACGAGACGGTCTGGCACGCCAAGTTTATACAGCTTGTAAATCAAGCCGTTGTGCCAAACTTTGTCGAAGGCTTTCGCAATATCGAAGAATAGGGAACCAGACATCCGACCATGCTGGAAGTGGCCGTTGATGTGTTCAACGATGCGATACACCTGTTGAACACATGAGTGATTGGCTCTGAAGCCAAACTGCTCGTCTGGAATGAGGCTCTTGCGCTCGACGAAATCCTTGAGACGCTTATAAATAAGTCTCTCGTAGTTTTTCCGAGCACATTGAGTAGACTGATGGGGCGATAAGAGGTCGGGGAGGACTTGGGCTTTCCCGGCTTGGGAATACCGATAACGGTAGCCTCTTTCCACTCTTGAGGAAACATATTGTTGGACAGAGCGCCGTTGAAAATGGCGGTCATCAACACGATCAGAGCTCTAGGGAAAAGTTGTAACACCTTGTTGGTGATACCATCGGAGCGCTTTTTCTCCTCGCTTTTTCTTTTCGCTGTATTGTTTTTATTTGAAAATGTCGTCAAGTAATAATGAATTTATTAATTCGTCACCACTAGAAGTCTCAGAGGCAGCGAAAAAGGCTGTTATAAAACGTCGTATGACATACGTGCGCTTTGATAATTACAGTCTCTGCTTTTTTGTAGCCCTCGCCTACGGCTCGGGTTAGCAATATCGCTTTGGCTGTAATTTTTAACCTATCACACTTATATCATAATGTACTATTATTTCACGTTCAGGCATCATATATACGTTTCCTGCTTAGGCAGGATATGCATTTTTCATTCTTCCTCTTTTGTTGGCCGATTCATTTATTTCATGTCCCACCAGATTCATTTATGCACCCATATAAATCATCTGTAGCTTCTCAAGCCCATTTGTCTCTCACATTGTCCCAAAACAGTTTGGCCTCACAATTTGAATAGGAAGCAATTGAGATGGCGACGACGGTTAGTCAATATAGGTGCTGAATACCGGCACTCGAGTCCATTGGGAGCGTCGCGGTCGCTTTGGCAACAATGAGAGCCGTAGATGGCCGAAGATTGCCGATCTCGCACGATTTCGGGTCACACGTTCCACCAAGCTTTTAATGTAAACATGTTGTATTTTTGGCTCTACGTTTGTTTGTAATTTATTGTAAATAAAGTGGGGAACTCTTTAAACAGCTCTTAGCAGTATGGTTTATAATATGGTTTATGGTTTTATGTAATAGGCTGTCAACATGCTAAAAATAAACACGGTAGTGAACACATCCGCTACATTTTCTGAGATATTCCAAAACTAATGAAAATTAAGGTCTCGTAATAAATAGCTTTCCTGTAGCAGATGAACCAGGTTTCTGAATTTTCAGTTGAAAATTGACAAACTCTATGCTCAAGTTGAAAAGTTTTAAGCTACACTGGCTAAAGTAGAGTTTGAAATATTATTTTCGTTTAAGACCTTCTAGAACTTCTTGCCTTTATTACCATCATTTTGACCTCGAAATTATTACTACATCTGACTTTACTTCCACGTTTAACCTTATTACCCTTGAGCTTGCCAAAACGACCCCAATGAGGCCCAGTGCCATATCAAGGGCGATTTATAATACGGGCTTTAGCCGAACAAAATGGTGGAGAGTTGGAGTGTATTTTCCTCAATTGAATGTAACAGCTTGCCAAAAGGGTAATCATCTAATTGAGTGTAGTGCTTGAGCCGTTTCATCCACTAGAGGATAGCACTGATTCGAGATCGACCGCTGACTGACGGGGTTCCGACGGGAAAAGTGGTGGGTCATTGTAAGTCGGAGTTCATGACTATGCGTTGTAAAAACTTGGGGAATTGCGTCTTTATTGACATTCTACATGTTCAGTGTTTTAAATTCGATTTCGGTTTACCTCTTTAAGGTGGTTGCGCCAGGGCAGGCGCGGTCGCAGCCCTAAACTTTAGGGGGGGGTCAGGTCGAAAAATTTAGTATAATACCTTGTTTCGAACACTTAGATTTTTTTCTATCATAACACAAATTGATGTTTATTGGTCGACATAAGCTTAAGTTGGAGAATCACGGATGCTAGAGCGAGCAAAGCGAGCTCGAAAAATTTTAGTACGAAACCTTGTTTCGGATAAGTTAGATTTTTTTTATCATCCATACCTACATATATTTTTTTGTCAACTTAAGTGTAGGTGAACCGGCGAGTTAAGGATGCTAGGGCGAGCAGAGCGAGCCCCGAAAAATATTATTTCCTTGACTTGTAAACGCTAATTTTCTTCTATCTAACATCCATAAACATATTTTTATGTCAATTTAAGCGAAAATTGGGCAGGCAAGATTGCTACGGCGAGCGAAGCGAGTCTGAAAAAATTTAGTTTCTTAAATCAAAAATGCAAATTTTCTTTTTATCAAACAAAATACGATTCACGCCCTATATAATGACTTTTGCATGAAATAACTATTCTATAGGGCTTCATGAACTTAGAGGGCTATATTGATGATTAAAATGATTATAATTAATACTTTAGATGAATACGCGTTACGGCCGCAAATCATATTTTGTTCAATATACAGCTTCACACTGACCGGCAAATTGCAAAAATATTTGAATTTCGCGGGCTACCCTGGCGTTTCCACCTTAACTCAGAAACGCAAATTTTCTTGTCATCTCACATCCATACACATATTTTTATGTCGAAAATCAGACAGGCAAGGATGCGAAAAATCTTAGTTCCTTAACGCAGAAATGCTAATTATCTTCTTATCCTTACATCTATACACATGTTTTTATGTCAACTAAAGTAAGAAATAAAAAAACTTTTTCACAAAAAAATAAAACCGACTTTCAAAAACAAAACACTACAAAGTAAAAATAATTTTAATTAAAAAGTTTTTTTATTTTTTTCTTTTTAGTAATATCGCACCACAAGCACAGCGTGCCGGTGTGACACTATAAACTGGTGTAAACAATCAACAGAAATGCGATTACAGAAATCCCGATCTATTTGCTATCATTTATTGAAGAGTTCCGTTGCCTACCTCTGAAGTTCTTCATCAGATCTTTACCAAATTTAAATGGGGCCAGTCCGAGAAAATACTCTTCCAAACAAAAAAAAGAATCTTCCAAATCGGTTAACAATTGGCGAAAATATAGCTGAATAAATATTTTTCATGGGATCCCATCATCAGATCCTGACTTATACTTTCCATCATCAGCTCAGCAACATAAGATGATGATTACCAGGCACAAATATCCATGTTTTCAATCTGCGTAAATATGATCATGTCTCTGCGTATCGATTGCTTTTAAAGTGGTTGCCTATACGCGAGCGCAGCTAGAGAGTTAAGGGCTCTAACTACCTTGTTTTCATTTCTTGTCTCTCCCAACTCTCCCATTTATCTAGCCCCTCACTTTCAATACATTTGCACCAGCCACAATCTAAATCTACGCTCATCAAACAACCGTCTCCTTCAATGTCCCTCTCACCGTACTGACTTTATTCACTCTTCTTTCTTCGTTCAGTCTTGTTCTCTTTGGAATGCGCTCCCCCAAGAGATCAGGATGGCCACCAACCGATTATCCTTCAAAGTTAAGGTTCGTGAACACATTCGTAAGAGGTTGACAGTTGTATCATCACAGCGCTAATGTTTCCCGTTAACTTATTCGCCTTAATTGTTTTAGTATTTCGTTTGTATATTTATCTTGTTGGTTTGTATATTTATTATATATTTATATTGTATGTATGGTTTATATTTGTATATTGTTCATTATTGTATTTGAATCGCTTTAAATTTTCTTTATTGCACCTACGACTATTCTCTGCATTACCCAAAGGTTGACTGGTAGAGAATGCCTATGGCATTAAGTCCGCCTCTGTACATTTTGTGCTGAAAGTGTTTAAATAAATAAATAAATAAATATCTGAATTGCGTTAGAAAGTTTATAAAAAACAGTATTATGTGCTTTTAAAATTTGAGGGTTTCCCTCGATTTTCATGGGATCCCATCATCAGATTCTGACTTGGTGATAATGGGACCACCTCAGAAGGCTAGGCATAGGCTTTCGAATAAAAAAATAATTTCTAAAATCGGTCCAGAATTGGCGGAGAAATCGGTGAACATACATAAAAAAAAAGATACATATACAGCCGAACATAGAACCTCCTCCTTTTTGAAGAAGTCGGTTAAAAACCGTACAGCAAAGGATGCTAGGGTGAACGCTAGATTTTCTTCTTATTGTAAATTTGCAAACATTTCTTCGTTGTAAATGTGTTTTTTTGTCGATTTAAGCGTAAACTGGAGAGCTAAGGATGTAAGAGCGGACGAAACGGGTCCGAAAAAAAAATTAGATAATAGGGTATTTTACAAAAAAAAAATCTAATTAGTTCGTCTGATAGATTTTCTTAAGGAAACAAAGCTTAATATAATCTTCACATCTTAATAATTAAGCTTCATTTCAAACCCCCTCAATTTTATTTTTTCCCTATTATTTAATTAGAGGCCTTATAATAATAATAATAATAAATCCGCAAGGCAGTTTTGTGGCGAACTGTTGGGCACTGGCGACCCCACGGACCTGATCTCCAGGGAGAATTCTTGTACCTCATTTCCGGCTTGCCTTTATTGGCTGGCCGGGGTGAACACTGACGAGGAACAGAGCTCCCACCTCTTTCTTGCCTTAATCGGCCGGTCTGAGTGGAGATTCGCAAGAGCAAACGTGCTCGGGAGAAGGATGTATAATCCAGTAAGGTGCTGGTAGGGATCTTGACCGTACTTCCGGGATTGTCCTGATAGCCGTGGTATACCTCTCCACTCCTCTAGCACCTCAGGATATGTTGCCCCCTTGGCGCTACGTTACTTTGTGCTAGCGACCCTTTTCGGGGGGCCCATTTATTGAGTGTGCAAGTCACCCCCTGCCATTTTAAAGCCGTTTTAATTGTCAGTGGTCAGGCAGGGGCCAATAGTGCTTCCATAGTAGTAGTTATTAGTCCACTAAACCAGCCAAACCCATAGCGTTTCATCTTTTGTTTCCATATTTTGCAATAGTTTTGCTCCAACCGAGGATTGTCCTTGGGTATACTTTCACAGTGCATACAGGGATAATCGTCGGTTGGTGTCCCATTCCATTTGAAATGTCTAAAGAGGCCTCTGCGAGTTGGCATCGGCCCCTCGTACGCCTACCAAAGGACCGGGTCTCTAGGGGCCCGAGAATGTCAAAAACATAATAATAATAAAGTTTATTATTCTTCTCTCACATAGAAATTTTACAAACAATATAAAAAGCAAACAAAACATTAGTGATAAATATTGTGTATGTGAGAGACTGGTTTCTGTACTAGGAGACCTGTATGACAGATTACCAGCCTCTCCAGACTCCGGACAATAGGTGACAGCTGTATACAACATCAGTGAGCAGTAATAATGAAGAGGGATTAAGCTAGGTGCAGTGAGATTGTTGCTGTTTTGGGGGTACAAAGTGAGTGAGAGGAACTAAATTGAAAGAGTGAGTAATTGAGTATGTGAGCGCGAGTGTAAGTGCGAGTGTGAGGGAGCGTGTATGTGTCTGTGTGAGTGTGTGTGGGAGAGAGAGAGTGTGTGAGTGAGTGCGTATGTGCGGGGTGAAGGAGTTGACCGTAAACGCAGTTGGTTAGGATGGTTACAATAAGCAGATTTTCAGTTTCATCGTAGTTGAGGGACTTAAGCCAGGCAGTAATAACCCTCTTACAATTAGCTCTTGTAAGAGGGTAAACTGTTAGCTTCTTATTTATCTTATTATATAGATGTCCACCAAGAAATTCAAAGAATTTGCGTGAGAAGGCAGTGCTACGATTAGTAAGTGTTGGGCAAACCCTGTGTTTGACTCTCTTGTTTGCATTAAGTAAAGGATCATACCCTATTAGTGAATGTTGTTTTAGAGCTGTGCACAGAATATAAAGTTGTCTTACTGTCAGCACATCAGAGAGTAAGTACAGATCTTTGGTAGGAAAGAAGAAAGGTAACGACAGGCTTACTTTTAGTACCACTCTTTGAGCTCTTTCAAGTTTTATTAAGTTAGTTTTACAAGTGCCACCCCATACAGTAATACAATAGGTTAGAATGGATTGGCACAGGGCCATGTAAACCATTTTAGTGACTTTTTTATCTGATATACGGCTTAAATTTTTAAAAATGAAAATTAGTTTTCGAGTTCTGGAAGATAGAAGGTCCAGGTGGTGTTTGAAGCTGAGAGTACTATCAATCAACACTCCCAGGTACTTTATACTAAAAGCTATTTCCAATCGACTGCAGGAACAGGAGTGGGCAGATGAACAGTAATGGGCTTTGATGTAATAATTTTCATGAATTGCGGATGAGATGTTTTTAATAGAGAACGGTACCAATTTAGTTTTGCTGACATTGAGAGTAAGGCCGTTGTTATTGAGCCAAGAAGTTACAGTATTGAGCCCAGATTGATCGAGGCTGTAAAACTCATCCCAACTGTCGCCATGGAAGATTAACGCAGTGTCATCTGCAAATGTGACAATTTTGCCATTCTGTAGTAGCAGATCACACAGGTCATTGATGAAGGTGAGGAAAAGTGTGGGCCCAACTACACTACCCTGAGGAACACCGTAGCAAATAGGTAAGTCATCACTAGTGAAATCTCCAATTCTAACTCTCTGTAGCCTGTCAGCAAGGTAATCCCCAAATAGTTTGAGCTGTGTATTACGAATCCCCATATTTTGAAGCTTAGTTAGTAGGAGTGGAACAGAGGCCGTGTCAAAAGCTTTAGCTAAATCCAGGAATATCGCTATCACTTTCTTTTTGTGATCTAGTTTATCAACAACATGATCGATCAATTCGTGAACCGCATCATTGGTCGAGATACCAGCTCTAAAACCAAATTGAGATTTAGACAGCAAGGATTTGGTCTCAAGATAGTTAATTAGACGCTTGTTAATAAGTTTTTCAGCTAGTTTAGATAGAGTAGACAGTATAGAGATGGGTCGGTAGTTGTTGACACAGTCTCTGTCACCACTCTTGTAGATTGGGATTACTTCAGCAAGTTTAAATTCCTTCGGAAAAACACCACTGTGGAACATTAAGTTGAAGATGTACGTTAATGGCGGGACTAGAATAGTGTGGTATCTTTTAAGAAAAGCTCCTGAGATATTGTCTCGTCCAACTGTATTGACTTTTTTTAGATTTAGGATACACTGACGAACCTCATCTTCATCAGTGGGAAGCAAAACGAAAGAAGAAGGACAAGAGTTAGCGGGTGGTGTGTAGATAGAAGGATTTCCGTAGTGATTGTTTTCAGCAAGGTTTTTGCCAATAGACACAAAAAAATTGCTTATTGCATTGACTGAGGTAGAAGGGTTTGGGGTGGATATAAGATCCATTGCTGGGTTTGATTTTTTGTTGGAGTGTGTTATTTGTTTTACAGCGTCCCATAGTTTTTTATAATATCTAATAGGTACAGCAGCCAATCTTAAAAATGGATTTAATATTTATGTTTCAAGTATATACGAACGTATTAATAGCTCAGGCGCTCAGCAGGCGCAGACATATTCACTATAATAAGTTTTTCTTTATTTTTAACTTTGCCCAAACATGTAAACTCGCAAACACAAACAGCCAGACCTGGAACAACTATCTGTAGGCGATTAAAATATTTGTTCCATGCGGGAATAAATATTATTATTATTAAAAAAAAAAACTTAATTCTTCAACAGTGGACTTCACATGCCAGCAGAAGGTGGGCTGTCTGTGCCTGTACAGCATCAAGAACCCGGCGTTCCCTGAGTACGCTGTGATCACGGATTCGCCCGTCATATGTCTCGACGTGTACAAGGAGATACCTTACCTGATTTGTGTTGGTAAGTTACCTGCACTGTGTTGCCGTAAAGGAACATAACACCATTGTACTGATTGTACACTTAACACGCACGGGTCGATCTTTAAGGTTAAGCAACGCTTGCCAAGGTTGGTCTGTGGATGGGTGACCGTCTTAACATAACGAGTTTCCTCCGTGCCTCGGAAAGCACGTTAAGCCGTTGGTCCCGGCTGTCAGTTGTAGATCTTTGGCAGTCGTTACGGATTGTCAGAAGCCAATAAATCTGACTCCAGTCTTGCCAAGATGTTACCCAGTTAATGGGGTGTGGAGGTCTGCTAGGCAGCCGCTCCACGTAAAACACAGGTATTTAGCTGAATCCGGTTTGACTGGAAGCCGACCCCAATGTAGTTGGGAAAAGGCTATGCAGATGATGACTGATTGTACACTTAAATCGTACAATAAACGTTTTGACTTTGACTTTGAGAATCAATCTCAAAAACATTTGCTCTATTTTCTTTCGTATGCTTTACCGTGTATATTTTCCTACTAATACTTATTACAAATGTAACAGTCTGTATTGAGTAATCATCATCATCAGATGAAGTCAAAGTATGGCCTTGTTAAGGCCACTGGTACTTTTTTCCTCGGTAGTACCTACGTCGTTTGAGGAAACAAGTGTGAAAAGTTCCCGGATGAAATTGAGGGCAGGTCTTTGCACAGCAATGGAAAGTCTAAATAAAATAAATAAATTGTCGTGAGATAACTTTTGTATTTCTCACGGGCGAAGCCGCTAGCAAGAGCTAGTAGATAAAATAATCACTAACTCTTCACCTGATTGTCTGATAAAAAGATGATTCCGTGCTTCGGAAGGCACGTAGGTATAAGCCGGTGGTCC
The DNA here is from genome assembly GCA_950371165.1 of Lacanobia oleracea. NCBI lineage: Eukaryota > Metazoa > Arthropoda > Insecta > Lepidoptera > Noctuidae > Lacanobia > Lacanobia oleracea. Next base: position 11,488,929 of record OX493399.1, read on the forward strand.
CGGCCGCCACATGGCGGTCGTCAAAATTAAACCATGTCAGAGGCCCTTGAGGCGGTTAAGAAACTCTGACACTAGGGTGTGCGGGGTCGTTAGACTTTACTGCCCACACGAGAAGAAGAAGAACTATTCAACCGGTCAAGTGCGACTTAGACTCTCACACAAAAGATTCCGTGCCATGAACGGAAAAAAACATGTTTCTTGAATAGGAGTTCCCTTTAATTTTTATTTTTTGTTATAGCGGCAATAGAAATAGGTACCTACACACTCTGTGAAAATTTCAACCGTCTACCTATTAAGGTTCTTAGGATACAGCCCGCTGAAGGACAGACGGACGGACAGCGGAGGCTTAGTAATAGGTTTCTATTGGTTACCCTTACCCCGTGTACGGAATCCTAAAAAGCATAACACATTTTATTAGTAGATACGAATGTATGTAACAACTGTTTTCCACATGTCATGGCTGCTCCCGTTATATAAAAGCTATTCATATTTTATGGGTAATTTCACCTAGTTAAAGTAGGAATTATTGCACCTGGTTCACACATTCTGCTACGCCTCACATAAAACCAGATGTTACCACTCTCTAGAGAATATGTTCACGTGTAATACAAGTATAAAATGCTTCCAAATGTTGGCCTCATTTGCTCGAAAACTGAAAAGGAAATAGCAATAAGCTGACATTTCAGCTAATTGAGTAAACAAAGAAAAAATGGCACTAGTGCCGTCTCTTTTACCCATGTAAGAAAACAGATACTGCTATTTCTCTCTTCTGCTGTAACACTAGTTGATCTAATATTTAAAAGTGGTCTAAGTGGAACTAGAAACAACCGGTTAAGACTGCAGAAATTTCGAGCCAAGAAAATAATGTTAGCATTAATATTTTATGTTTGTGACCTCCCATAGTTCCATGCGTAATTTACGATAACTGTTCAATTTAATGTATTTTAAATTCTTAATCTGAACATTAGGCCAAGAATAACCCTGTATTACTTTACTGAAGTGATAAAAAACAGTTGTCAGCTTAAAATAACCTCACATTAGTTTTACGGGATTATACAAAACATACTGAGGCGATCTGTTTATCGTTCTCGTAATTTTAATCGATTGTATAAACGATTGTGTTTTGCACATGACTCACTAGTTTTCTATGTTATCGTAGGTATGGCTTCGACTTTTTATATTTTAAACCCAAAAGAACAAACTTTTCTCACAGAAAACATAATATGTGATCTAGATAAAACTTTAAGCAAAGCCTTTCGTGCTGTCATCTCTGTAAACATCATGGGCGCAGGACCATTTTCAGGTGGGTGCACCTTCAAAACCTCGCATCGAGTTGTTTTATTTTGCTCACAAGAAGACGGATACAAGGCCGAACGCGAGGGAGCTCAAAGTACCTCGCTTCGGATTTGCTAGGTCTCTTTTACTATATTCAGCTTGTCTATTTTTTTTATATCTTCATGTTTTCGTATGTTTTATTGAAAGTCAGGGGTGTGCCCCCTTGCAAACTCCTCTCGGCGCCCATGGTAAACATATAATCACAGCTCTATGTAAAATGTATGGAACGACGGATTGTTTTAGGGTTCCGTTCGTACCCAAACGGTAACCAACCGTCTGTCTGTCGGCAGGCTGCATCTCAAGAACCATATTAGGTAGAAAGTTGATATTTTCTCAGTGTTTATTTCTATTTTGCCGCTAAAACAAGAATTAAAAAAAAAATAAAAATAAAAAAGGGGCTCCCCATACAAGAAACAATTTTTTTTTCGGTTTATGGTACGGAACCCTTCGTTTGAGGGTTCGACTCGCACTTAACCGATTTTTTTTTAAACTGGGAATGCATGCAAAATTATGACCTATTGTTTTTGTTGTTTCCAGGACTGTACGACGGCAACGTTTGCGTGTACAACGCTCAGCTGACACTGGAGTCTGAGTACCAGTACAAGTCCAACTCTGTGCGGGACAAACACAGCAACATTGTATGGGAGGTGAGTGCATTCGACAGCGGCTAGAGAAATAGAGAGCCAACATGAGAAGCTCATTATCATCATCATCGTTATTTCAGCCGAAAGACGTCCACTACTGGACATAGCCTAGGCCTCCCCCAAAATGAGCGGGTTTGCCATAATCGCCACGCTTGGCAGGCGGGTTGGCGATCGCTGTATATGGTGTTGAGTTTTGCAGAGAACGCTGCTGCCCATTCTCTGGCGAGTCATTTAGTCGCCTCTTACTACACCCACGGGAAATTATATCACGATGAACTCATGGCTAAGGCATAAGGCACCCATTACAGGCTCATGCAAGCGTCACTCAATTCTAAAAGTCATGAATGATAAATGACTGATGGCGAGTGATGGAATTCAATCGAAATTAGACGCTCTTACATACTGCACTCTCTTTGTTCGAGAACAAAGAGAGTGCAGATTGTAAGAGCGAGCACAAAGTCACATAAAATCATTTTGCTGTCAAAAGAAAATAAAACCTTTCCGGGGTGTGCGAATTTTCGAGCTCGTTTCACTAGCTCTTTATTCTGCCTTCTCTCAGTTAATGAGCTTTCTTGCATCAGTCCATAAAGTTACTTTTTAAGTACGAAAGATCGGAATTTGAGTATACGGTTGCTGGCGCAGTGTTTGAGCGATTGGCTTCCGCGTTCCGTGTCGCGGGTTCGATTCTGGATGCAAAAATTTTCGAGCTCGCGTCGCTCGCTTTTGCTTTCAGTCAAAACTCAACTTGGTTTAGACAATGATGAAATGAAAATCCAAATAATCCGAGATGATGTAAAAACATTCTTGAAAATAAAAACCTGCATCACAAATGAAACACCTTCCCCTTTTTTCTCCGTTTGTTAACCACTAACCAACCAATGGCATTATGACAAATAGCTTTATCGAACAGATAAACGATCAATAAAGCACCTCAGAAACCGGGCATCAGGCAGTCAAAGTTAATGTTATAGCATTAGATTGAAGGCCGACATACACTGCGATCGCCAACCCGCCTGCCAAGCGTGGCGATTATGACAACCTTCTCCCCCTTTGGGGGAGTCCTATATCCAGCAGTGGACGTCTTTCGGCTGTTATGATGATGGTGATGATGATGATGAAGGCCGACCCTAACATAGTTGGGAAAAGGCTAGGCAGGTCAATGACTATAACAATATTTTGAACAGATTGATTGATAAAAAAAAAATGCTCTCGAACTTTTTAAGTGCTTAAAAAGCATACGCGTCAGAAATGCGTCATTTTGATTGACTGACAGACATGAATGGCTTCTCTCATAAATATTGAAGTGCATAGCATAGGTATATTTTCTTTATTTATGACTGATGAGTTAAATTAAATGTGCATTAACTGAAGACAAAACAGAAGATCTCTGTTGCAAGAATGCGCAACGTATTGTTACGAGCTTGGGGTTCTTTACAATAAAAACAGTCGATTAAACCACCAACAATAAGACTTTAATTTACAACAGTAATTAACACCTTAAAAACACACTAATTAAAACACACAATTGCACTACTGAACACTTCACTTCACTTAATTCGCAGTTGAAGATCGCTTCCGAAGTTATCGATTGTATCACCAATTCATTACTGACCCAGTCGCCGGATGTCCGCCCTTTATATGACCGATGACAGTTATTTCTAGAACCTTCTAGTATGGAAACTTCTGGAAAGTTCGGGTACATACCGGTCCCGACTGACCTGGTGTCGAACATCGAGAATGTTCTAGCATAGAAAATTCTATAAACATCTTGACCTCAGTAATTCCGCTATTCGATACTAGATAGCGCCACATGTACGTAAATGTCGTTATGTACCTATATAGCATTAATTCTGGCGCGTAACGCTGCCCCGTCCTAAGACATGCTCGTCCCGAGCATTATCTGCCCCATAATAACGCGCCAGTTGATCCACGTGGACGATCTTAGGAGCACATCTTTTCTCTTTTTGTATACGGTAGGTCACGTCATTGATTTTTGTCACAATCCGATACGGCCCGTCCCATTTAGCCTGAAGCTTAGGAGATTTCCCTTTACTGCGAACTGGATTGTGCAACCACAATAGTGAACCTTCGTCGAAACCTTTATTGTTAATTTTGCGGCCATAATGGGTCTTCATCTTTTCAGACATTTGCTGGCCTGATTCATAAATGTCATTCATTCTGTTCCGCAAGTCATTCGCATAATCAGTTATACTGCGTGGGGCGTCAGGCGGTATTCCGGTGGTCAAGTCTACAGGCAGTCGTAATTCTCTTCCAAAGTTTGCGAAAGCGGGTGTCACTGATGTATTTTCGTGAAGAGCACTTCGGTATGACAACAAAAACGGTTGTATATGTCCCAATCGCGTTCCACAACTTTTGCCAGGTACCTCTCCAATGTCTGGTTAAATAGTCCCACCATTCCATCCGATTGTATGGTAAGAAGTTGTTCTCGTTTTATGAGTACCCATAACTCGGCAAGTTTCCTGGAATATTTGTGACTCAAAATTCCTTCCTTGATCGCTGTGAATTTTCCAAGGGTACTCCAAAACGACAGAAGACTTTATGAACCAGTTTATCTGCAACTGTTGAAGCTTCGTGATTTGGAATGGCATAGACTTCCGGCCACTTAGTGAAGTAATCCATTACAACCATGAAATACTTGTTACCACTTTCACTTTCCGAAAACGGTCCCACAACATCCAGGGCTATCCTTTAAATACTTAATACTCAATACTTTATTGCATTCCATATGCACCAACATTCCCATGGTGCACCAACATTTTACAATTTCAATGCACCTCTGCTACGAGTCTGAGGTCCTTTTACAGCAGCACAACTAGTACATTTGCGACACTAGTCTTCAACATCATCACGACAATGAAACCAGTAAAACCGTTCCCGTATCTTTAGTAGAGTCCGTTTAACTCCCATATGGCCTCCTGAACAACCATCGTGTAGAACATCCGGTACTTTAGCCCTAGAGACGACCATTTGCAAATGACAGCTGTCTCCCCGAGCATTTTCCCATTTACGACACAGGACTCCATCCTGAATCACTAAGCTGTCCCATTGGGTCCAATAGCTTTTCGTAATCGAATTCATCGCTGAGACGTCGCTCCACGTGGGCTTAGGAGCACTGGCCTTTATCCACTCCAGAATTCGCTGGATATCCGAATCTTCCTGCTCTGCTGAGCGTGTTGTATGCTTTCCTTCCACTCGTTGCTGAGATCTGTTTTGAGCATCCTCATAGGTACGACTTCTTTACCCTCTTGCCTAGTACAATGTTTGCAGTTTTCAGGGCAAGGTCTTCTTGACAATGCATCTGCGTTGCCATGAGATTTCCCACTGCGATGTTCGACCACAAAGTCATATTCCTGCAGTAGTTCAATCCATCTCGCAACTTGTCCTTCTGGATTTTTAAACTGCAATAACCATTTCAGTGCAGCATGTTCGGTTCGTGAGTGAAAAGAGAACATTTTTTCGGACTCATCTTGAAGTTGGCACTCTGGATCTTCATGAGCACGCGTTCCAGGTTTTGAAGATGTTCTTCAAATGTACGGCCTACGATGTCATCTAATGACGATAATACGATGATGTCATCCAAGTAGACAAGGCAGGCATCACCAATTACCCAGTTAGTACAGGTTCCATCAACCTTTCAAACGTTGCCGGAGCGTTACACGATCCAAACGGCATAACTTTAAATTTCCACAGACCCTTTCCTGTTGAGAATGCAGTTTTCTCCTTGTCCTTTGGGTCAATTTCTACTTGCCAGTAGCCACTTTTTAGATCTAACGTGCTAAACCACTTTACTCCAGGAAGCATGTCCAGCGTGTCATCAATTCTTGGCAAAGGATAGCTGTCTTTATGTACCTAGCATTAATTCTGACGCGTAACAGTATTATGCCTATTTGATTTTAACAACGAAATCTCGAATGACATACAAGAGCTTTTTGCCTTTCAATATTAGTAAAACAAACGTTCCCCAAAAATCTCTATTCATAATCATCACCATATCAGCAGAAAGACGACCACTGTTGGACACATCAAAAAAAGTTTGCGATCACTAGCATAACCTGTTTTAATTCATTTATTTATTTATTTTTTTATTTATTTGTTTTATTTCTTTGTTATGTGTTTTCTTTAAATGGAAAAGCCCGGTTTGAAATTTAAAAACATTAAACTATTTTTTTATCAACAAAAATTGAGTAATTAATCAGAATGTAATTGTAACAGGAATTTGATAGAAAGATTGTTTACCGTAAGACTGATTAACCAAACTTAAACAATAATTTAATAATAAAAGGTTTATCTACACTTCTACACTAATATTATAAAGAGGAAAGTTTTTTTTTTGTGAAAGATGTGTGTTTGAATTGAATAGGCTCCGAAACTACTGGACTGATTTGAAAAAATCTGTCACCATTAGAATCCTACATTATCCCTGATGAACATGGGCTATAGAATATTTTTTTTTTTTTCAAAAAAGTTAGGGATCCGTATGAAAACTTCGATAAAGTAACCCAAGGTGTGAAAAAATACCAAAAAAAATCTTATATCGCGTACGCTGCGGAAACTATTGACAATAGAGCAAAGTGATGTACTACAGTTTTATAGAGGACATCAATATCTACAAAAAACCGTCACAATAACCGCTTTTTTTTCAAATTATTCGATCAAAACGCGGGTGGAATGGAATAGTGGTGATTTTGGTATCATGATATTAATCCTTATCCATTTAAATGGTTTGGTCATTTAGGTTGATTATGTGTACGTAAATTACAAATCGAACCTTTAAATCGGCCTCTCGGCGGCTCTAGCCTATTGAGCGCCCGTGTCCAATCAATACCCTGGCGCCCCCTAGAAGGCGCGCGGTAAATTTTTTTTGTATTTTTGGATGGGAAATCATCATATACCAGACTGATATGACTCCTTCAGTGTCAGATTCTTCCTGACAAAAACGTCTGTTATGCTGACATCTCATTGAAGCGCGCGTGAAACACAACGCGTCGTCGACCCGCGGTAGCTTTGAGTGGACCGCCCAAAGCTTGCCAACCGCAGGCTCGCGCCTAAAGTGGCCAGGAATCACCGTGTCACCCGTCGCCAGGAGCTTCTTTTTCCTTTTGCGGCGGCTAGGGCGTTATTTTTCCTTCTCCCTCACGCGACCTGTCTCCTCCTTCGCTAGCACTACTGCTTCGCAAAAGGAGGTGACTGCTTCCCACGGTCTCTCGTTTTGGACCATAGATTGAACCAGGGCCGGACGCGAAAGATCGCCGCCGCCCGCCGATCACCTCGACAGGGACTCGACAGTGCCCCGTCTAAGCAGGGCAGACTGCCACCGTACGCTCCCCTGTGTCCTCCGAGCGATCCCACCCGGGCGTGTCCACCCACCAAATCTGAAACCAGGTAACTCCCGAAACAATCGTGTCCTGGAGTGTACTTGCATCAGGTGGAAGATGAGGACGCCGTGGCGCCTCTCTATCCACTCCTCAAACCGGCCGGCGACCGTGCAGTGTCCCCGAGCCAGCCGCACTACGCAAGGACCAGTGTTTTGTTAGCGTAGCAGACGACGCCGACGCCACTAGGGAGGTCGGCGTGGTCATCACGCTGCCTCCATGATTCAACAGCAGGGCAGGGTATTAAATGCTTTGGCGATGTCAAGAGACACCTGACTGACATCTCACGCGCATGATAGTGCCAACCGTGGAGCGCTCCGTACGGAAACCGTAGCGGTTCTCCACGAGATCCGGGCCGTAACCCACCAGGTGCTCGGCGAATCGTAAACCGCTCGATGTGCAAACTCTTACAAAGAGATATAGTGTCGCATAATATAATAATAATAAGCACTCTTAGCACACTGCTGGAGAATTCAGGGCTAGGCTATCGGTTGAAGAGAGGTGGTCAGGTTATATCTCACCTCCTTTACATGGATGATCTGAAACTCTTTGCCCCCACTAATCTGCAACTGATGGAGCTACTGAAGGTAACTGAAACATTCAGTAACGCCATCAGGATGGAGTTTGGTGTGGACAAATGTGCGGTCATGCATGTAAAGCGTGGAGAGATTATGGAATCCGTGGGAACTCAACTCTCGGATTCCATAAACCTGAGATCCCTCTCTCCAACTGAAACTTACAAGTATTTGGGTATGTCGGAAGCGTTAGGTATCAATGTTACTGACATGAAGCAATCGTTGAAGGAGCGCTTCTTTGGCCGCCTGAAGAAGGTATTTAATAGCCTTCTATCAGGCGGAAATAAGGTGCGCGCCTTCAACGGTTGGGTCATGCTGGTATTGATGTACTCTTTCGGCGTACTCAAATGGACTCAAACGGAACTTGACGCCCTGGATAGGCGGGTCCGCACACTGCTTACTGCATATCGAATGCATCACCCACGATCGTCGGTAATGAGACTGTATATCCCGCGAAAGTGTGGAGGTCGAGGCTTTTTAAATGCTAAGACTCTCCACAGTTGCGAGATATGCAGTCTTAGGGAATATTTCCTAGCTGTCGACGTGGGTATGCATCGAGATGTAGTGGCGGTGGACAAGGGACTCACCCCGCTCTCCTTGGCAAATGAGAACTGGCGCAAACCTGCGGTGCTTGACACTAACGATCGCAGGGCGGTATGGCAGAGTAAGGAGCTTCACGGACGCTTTTTCCGGGCCCTACATGGGCCCGACGTAGACCAACTAGCGTCCGTAACCTGGCTGCGTTTCGGTGATCTCTTTGAAGAAACCGAAGGTTTTGTTTGTGCAATTATGGACCAAGTTATCATGACGAATAACTACCGGAGATTTATTGTGAAAGACGGCACGGTCGACATATGTCGGGCATGTCATCGTCCGGGAGAATCAATTCGCCACATTATCTCTGGTTGTTCACGTCTAGCTAACGGAGAATACTTGCATAGGCACAACCTTGTAGCCAGGATTATCCATCAGCAACTTGCTCTGAAATACTCTCTTGTGGAGTCGGAGGTGCCATACTATAGGTATGCGCCCGACCCAGTTCTCGATAATGGCAATATCACATTGTACTGGGATCGGTCCATCATCACTGACAGGACTATTGTTGCCAATAAGCCTGATATAGTGGTGGTGGACCGAATTGTGAGGCGTGCAATGATTGTAGACATAACCGTCCCGCATGACGAGAACCTCGTGAAAGCCGAGAAAGACAAACAAATCAAGTATATTGACTTGGCTCGCGAGGTTGTCGACATGTGGGAAGTGGACTCCGCAATCATTGTACCGATAGTAGTGTCGGCCAATGGCTTAATAGCCACGAGCCTCGACCAACACCTTAGGAGGCTCTCGTTGGGCAGCTGGATCAAGGGCTTGATTCAGAAAGCGGTACTTCTGGACACGGCTCGCATTGTCAGGAGGTTCCTTTCTCTGGAGCCCTGACCACCGGTAGCTTGGACCCTGTTCCCGATATCGGTGGGCTACTATTTTTATATTTTTAAATGTTTTTTTTATGTATATATTGTATAAAAATATTTAAAAATTTAGAAAGAAGCGAAAATGATGAATAAAGGAAATAATAATAATAATAATTTATTCAGCCAATAAAATTACAATGTTATTATAAAAATCATAAAATATTAGTTTTTAGTTACATTACATTACATTTAAAATAACAAAAACTGGTTGGTGTTGCAACCAGCACCCTTACTAAGTTACTGAATAACTTGTATTAAGGGTAGTGGCACAAGCCCATACATTCATATTCTTTACATAATAATTAAATGCAGGTAGAGCAAGAAAGTTAACGTAAGCATTGTCTATTTTAAAAATTATTGAACTATTTTATTTTAACAAAAGTTCATTCATTCTATATTTATGTATATTATTTTCTAAGTGTGACCATTTATTAATTATTTGTGTGTGTATTGTCGATGGTGTTATGATATGTGGTGAGTTAACTGAAAGTTTTAGGGGTTATTATCTGAAAAAAGCAGACGTTTTGTGTCTAAATAATTCTGGGTAAGCAGAAAGTATGACACAGACTTTTTAAGAGAGAAGGTCGTAAAAGAGTAAAATTTCAATTTCCTATTTAGTTTATTGTACAATTGAGGACCTTGGAAGCAAATAAATCTTTTAGTAAATGAATATTTACATCTGTAGTGTTGGCAAATTTGATCCTTGCGTCTTTTGGTGATTTCAGTGTAGGGGGTGTATTTGTGTTGTAATACGACTGTACTAAGAATAAAGAGCTGTCTGACAGAGAGCACCCCACAACACTTATATAGTTCCTCCGTTGGAAAGAGTATCGGAAGAAAAGTACTCACCTTTAACACAGCTCTTTGAGCTCTTTCCAATTTTAATAATATGGTCTTAGGCGCACCACCCCAGGCCGAAACACAATAAAAAAAAATATATTCGAAATTATATCGTTCAGAATACTTACTTGAAATTGACGCTTCTGTGCAGCCATCTGTTCTACAAGCTCCGTTTAAGGCAGCGTGCATGAAGTAGACTGTGCCATTTAGGGTTGCAATTTCGAAACTTATAGTACCTGCTCGTTCCCTATACATCATTATTTTATCATCTTCCAAAGATCCGTTGGGGCCGTCGACTGATCGATGGGGAGCCATCATTCTTCTCCATCTCCGGTGACGGTCGCGTGGTGCAGTGGGCCGTGATGCCGGGAGAGTTGCAGGCCACCACCATCATCACTCTGACTTCCAACGTGCCACCCATTCCTGGACCTGATGGCACCATGCTCACTGTTAACAGTAAGTTAAAGCCTACAGTTCAACTGAGACAGTGCCTGAGGTAGCTTCTTGGTACCTGACCGGTATTGCTCTATGTCGAAAGTAAGGACAGACTTTTACCCAATTTTTTTTTTTTTACTATTAATAGGCACGCGCTTGACCACCATCTCACCTGATGGTAAGCGATGATGTGGTCGAAGATGGAGCACGTTTGCCTAGAAATAACCTATTCACTCTTGACTTAAAGACTCCCAGGTTTTAGCTATCGGGAAACACAGACTCCGGCAGGGAATTCCACTCCTTAGCTGTACGCATGTTGTTGTATGTTTCCCAACTGTCTATTTTTGTACTATTTTTTTAAGTACATCCGTATGCTATGTTCGTATGCTTATTTTGTCAATTCAAGTTTTATTATATACCTACGAGTATTATATTAATATTGTATGTACTTAGTTTATATAATATGTAATTTGTTTAAATGTTTGTATAATAAATATCAATCACGTTTCTGTTCTCCATATTGCACCTACCACTAATTGTCTCTGCATCATTCAAAGGTTGACTGGTAGGGAATGCCTGTGGCATGTGTGCTTAAGTGTTTAATAAATAATATGAGATTTTACTAATCACATTTTTAGTAGACTTTACCATAAATAAGATTTATATAAAATCGCACTTCTGTCTCGTCAGGCCCCGTTGTCTTTTAATTTTGCGGTACCTGACGGGTTACTATCACTGTTTCGTCCACAGGTTGCGGCAGCTGTATCTGCTTCCACCCCGAGAAGCCGGAGATCTTCATGGTGGGCACGGAAGACGGCATGATCCACACGTGCTCGCTCAAGTACAACCGCAACTACGTGCGCTCCATCCAGGGCCACCACATGCCGGTGTACCGGATCAACTACAACAAGTACAACAACAGCATCTACGCGTCCTGCTCCGGGGACTGGAGGGTCAAGATATGGGAGGATGGGAGAGAGTTAGTATTTCATTTGATACAGGTGACCATCACATCTGATTTAAAAATTGTCCAAGTTGGACACTGACACAGTCCCAGCTGCTGATAAATAAAACATAATCAAACGTGTTTCTTATTCTCAAATGTCTGACCAACCTTTTGTTTATTAAACAGGTAAACCTTTACCCTCAATAGTAGGTACTTTGCACATGTTCAGTGAAGCAGCTTAGACAGCGCAATTATAGCCTATTTTAAACTATCGTTCTCTCTTTTCCCCAGTGAACCCCTATTCATGTTTGAGCTGGGGTCTCCAGTGGGCGACGTGAAGTGGGCGCCCTACTCCAGCACCGTGTTCGCAGCTTGCACTGCTGACGGAAAGGTATTGACAATAATAGTGCTGCTGACCGAGTTGCGGACACGGCGGCGGCGGCCTTTACTAGCGAAGCCATCGGAACACGAGATAAAATAGAGCACAAGTAGCATTCATAGTGCGTAGGTACAGCCAAGAAGTGGAATTCCCTGCCAGAGTGTGTTTCCTGATAGCTACAACCTGGGAGCCTTTAAGTTAAGAGTGAATAGGTTACTTCTAGGCAAGCCACATCATCGCTTACCATCAGGCGTCAAACACGTGCCTATCAATAGTAAAAAAATGTGTCCGCAAACGTAGGTCTATGAGAAATACAGATGAATGAATGAATACTTATTTTATAGATTTTATTAAAACAGTACGATGGTGACAGTGTAAAAACAAATAAAATTGGTAGAAAAACAAACAAGTTTCAAGTTATAGGTACGCTTTTGAGGTTACTCTTCTATCCTTGTCTCACAACACGTCGTTTGTGCTAGTTGGGTTCAACGAGGGTTTTCAGGAAAATTTACTCCACCAGTTGGCGCAACATACGCGAGAGGTCCTCTTCCTTGTTAAAGTGACTTTGATATTAACATGACGTTGACGTCAACTTAACAAATGTCAGAAAACAAGCGATTTGATAGGTGTTTGGGACTGACGCCTCAGTGCTGCCACCTGATGCTCGACATTTCAGAAAACCGTCACCCTCATTTAATATAAACCTCACCAACCTGGGCGGCTAAAAATTACCTATAAAAAACATCAAGTGATTAATGGTCGACCCCTAAGGGACCGTCTCCACGAGCGAGAGAATCGCGGCGAGTTGCGATTTTTCACCCAATTCGTTCGAATCGGACGTTTGTTCGCAGAATTATAGAAATAGCTCGGACGATTATCGCCGCGATTCTCTCGCTCGTGAAGACGGCTCTTAAGTATCTACTAGGTATCTATCATAGAGTTTTGGCACTCTTGCTCTGCTTACACCTCAATCACTAAGATAATGACATCAGTCTCCCACGTTTAGAATAAATTCAATTAAACATTTTGGAAATCTTCCTACCGTCTAAAAATAAAACATTCCTCTCAACGTCGCCATTACACTGAAGATCCAATCTCCGGCCGCGTTGATCGATTTATGTCTCACCATGTAGGTTAATATAGGCTCTCCATTTAATGGCAGGTGATTTCACTTTTAGAACCATCCTCTTGTAAAAAAGGATATCAAGCTGTCACACGGTCCTTGGGGTATACCGCCGTTTGCCCGAATTTTATTTACCCTAATATCATATGCCATAATAGTCAACAGCCATAATATTATACGACGTAATATTCATTTGCCCTACTCTTATTTGCTATATTAGTCACGTGCTAGAAGCTTTGTTTCCCATAAAGTCACTTACCATAACATCATTTGTCATAATCATTGTAAGCCCTAATTATCACATGTCCTAATTATCACATGTCCTAATTATCACATGCCATAATTATCACATGTCCTAATTATCACATGTTCTAATTATCACATGCCCTAATTATCACATGCCATAATTATCACATGTCCTAATTATCACATGTCCTAATTATCACATGCCCTAATTATCACATGCCATAATTATCACATGTCCTAATTATCACATGCCCTAATTATCACATGCCCTAATTATCACATGCCATAATTATCACATGCCATAATTATCATATGCCATAATTATCACATGCCATAATTATCACATGCCATAATTATCATATGCCCTAATTATCACATGTCCTAATTATCACATGCCCTAATTATCACATGCCCTAATTATCACATGCCATAATTATCATATGCCATAATTATCACATGCCATAATTATCACATGCCATAATTATCACATGTCCTAATTATCACATGCCCTAATTATCACATGCCCTAATTATCACATGCCATAATTATCACATGTCCTAATTATCACATGCCCTAATTATCACATGCCATAATTATCATATGCCCTAATTATCACATGCCATAATTATCACATGTCCTAATTATCACATGCCCTAATTATCACATGCCCTAATTATCACATGCCATAATTATCATATGCCATAACATCATTTGCCATCGACATTGGGTATGTAACGGTTGTTATATCAGGAGAAACTAGATGCAATCGGGACTTTAGGGCACTCCGACGACGACGATTATTTTTTTATAAACCACACAGAAGTAGGAGCCCAGCGAAGCGGGGCTCCGTCGGCCAAGCCCACCATCAACCGTGCATAGAATAAGTATTTTAAGGTTTGGCTAGGTCTATTCGCTCGCTTCGCTCGCTCAAACGACCCCGTATTACGGCGTTTAAATATTTGTCTAATAATTATTATGGCATTTAAATGTTATGTCTAATAGTCATTATGGCGTTTAAATACTTGTTTGATAAATATTATGGCACTTAAAAATATGAAAAACAATACGTATGGCACTCGTATCTTATGGTATCTAAGTTTCGGGCAATTAACAGTATGTCATATGTCTTTCAGGGCAAACAAAATATTCGGGCAAATGAAATTCGGGAATATGATGATTATGGTATATAATCTTCGGGTAAACAATAGACAACCGTATATAGAATATTCTTACATACCTACAGTCAAAAGGCATTCCAGAGAGAGAAAAAAGTCGTATAGGTACTCGAGAACATAAAAGTAAGCAACGAGTACGGTTGAAATGAGAAAATGCGATCGATCGCATGAATTTTTGCAAATAGGGTGCCGCCGGTAAACTCAAAAACCTAGGTACTGATGAAGTTCCGAATCAGTCATTTAATTTTTGTCAGCGCTATTTGTCTGAGTTTACCTTAATATTCGCGTCGTATTTTAGGCCCTACGTACGTTAACTGGTAGTTTACGTAGTTTTCTTGAGATAGGCGTATTGCGATAGGTCGGAGTGTGACAGGTTGATTGAAGACAATTGAAGGTTGAAAGAAGAAACACTAGGAAGTGGTGACGGGTAGATGTTTTCGGGGACTGTCTTTATGTAAAACTTTGACGCACACAAAGTGCTAGCTCTCAGCCTGATTTGAGGTAAACGCCATTTAAAAAAAAATGCGATCACTAGCATAAGCTGTTATATTTTTTTTTTTAATTTACGCGAGCAATTTGGAACGGTAGCCACGTCCCCAGACAGTGTCAGAGCTCAGGGAAGCCGCTGTTCAAGAATGAGACAGGTTACCCCAAGAAATGCTGGATAACTTGATCCTCAGCATGCCCAGGAGGATCTCCGCATGTGTTCGAGGCAGGGAAGGAGTTATTCTATATATTGAACCTTTTATTAGGGTTCCGTACCCAAAGGGTAACCAACGGAACCCTATTACTAGCTCGTGGCTAAATAATAACAGCCGCACGGGTCAATCTTTAAGGTTAAGCAACGCTTGCCAAGGTTGGTCTGTGGATGGGTGACCATCTTAACATAACGAGTTTCCTCCGTGCCTCGGAAAGCACGTTATGCTGTTGGTCCCGGCTGTCATTTGTAGATCTTTGGCAGTCGTTACGGGTTGTCAGAAGCCAGTAAATCTGACTCCAGTCTTTCCATGAAGTACCGTGTAACCCAGTTAATGGGTTGTGTAGGTCTGGTAGGCAGCCGCTCCACGTAATACACTGGTATTCAGCTGAATCTGGCGTGACTGGAAGCCGACCCCAATATAGTTGGGAAAAGGCTAGGCAGATGATGATATTAGGGTTCCGTACCCAAAGGGTAACCAACGGGACCTTATTACTAAGCCTCCGCTGTCCGTCCATCCGACCGTCCGTCTGTCTGTCAGCGGGTTGTATCTCAAGAACCGTAATAGGTAGACACTTGAAATTTTCACAGATTGTGTATTTCTATTGCCGCTACAACAACAAATAATAATAATTAAGGTTTGTGCTACGGAACCCTACGTGTGCGAGTCCGACAAGTACTTGGCCGGTTTTTTTTTATTAATTAATTGTTGTTTAAGTTTGGTTAAACAGCCTTTTTCTTTCTATCAATTTCCTGTTACAATTACCTACATTCTGATTGATTACTCAATTTTTGTTAATAAAAAAATAGTTTTATTGTTTAATTTCAAACAGGGTTTTACTATTTAAAGAAAACACAAAACAAATATTTTTCTTGATAAAGTTTTATAAATTAAAAAATATATAACAGCTTATGCTAGTGATCGCAAACTTTTTTGATGTGCGTGTGTAAAGTCAACAAAGCTATTTGGTATACAGGCAAAAATAATTATTTTTCCACTGGACCTGCCAATATTTATTTCTATCGTCTGTTTTTTTTTTTCTAACGTAGCAGACGTATGACATACTCACAAGTGTGGTGTAGGTACAATAATTGCCACTCAGCACATTCACAAAATAGTTTAAAAGTAGTTGTAAGTTAGCTGCCTGCATACTGAATAGCTTTGTTGACTGTACATACAATGTACTTAATAAATACCTGCTAAGTTCGGACTCTCACACGAAGGTTTCCGTAACATAAACCGAAAAAAAACGTTTCTTATATGGAAGCCCCCTTTAATTTTTAATACCTATTATTTAATTTTTATTATTTACTAGCGACCCGCCCTGGCTTCGCTCGGGTGCAAATTATATACTAAAACCATTCTCGAGAATCCCTCTATCTATTAAAAAAACCCGCATCAAAATCCGTTGCGGAGTTTTAAAGATCTAAGCATACATAGGGACATACAGACAGCGGAAGCAACTTTGTTTTAATAGAAATACACAATCTGAAAATTTCAACTGTCTACCTATTCTTGAGATAAAGCCCGCTGACAAACAGACGGACGGCGTAGTAGAATAGGGTTCCGTTGGTTAAGTTTCCGGATAGAAAATTTTGTATACAGAAAAGAGCACAAAGGTACTGCTTACTTTAATAGAAATGTATGTTTTTGTTCTACAGGTGTATGTATACGACCTGAACGTGGACAAATACCGGCCGATATGCGTGCAGGCTGTGGTCTCCAAGAGGACCAAGAAGCTCTCAAGACTCGACTTTAACTCCAAGCTGCCCGTCATCGTCTGCGGAGATAACAAGTGACGATCGTTTCAACTTATTAATATTATATTATCACTAGCTGACCCGCGCAACTTTTGTCTGTGTCACATTTTTCATTATTGCTTCGGCAATTATGCTTGGGGTTATCGAACACTAAAATATTTTTTCCATTCTAACCAGTAGTTCCTAAGATTAGCGCGTTCAACAGGGGCGTAGCTACCGCCGTATCAGTCGTATCTATCTTATACATAATTATGCTTAATATACATATAAAGCTGGTGAGTTTGTTTGTTTGTTTGTTTGCATGAACGCGCTAATCTCAGGAACTACGGGTCTGATTTGAAAAGTTCTTAAAGTATCAGATAGCCCATTTATCGAGGAAGGCTATAGGCTATATATCATCACGCTACGACCAATAGGAGCGGAGCAGACGAAGTTGCGCGGGTTGACTAGTCAAAGATACGGAGCCCCCAGACTACAAGGGCCCCGACGGCGACGTGTGGACGCAAAACTATAGACATAGTCCCGCCGTCTCCTTCGTGATCTACGAGACAGTCCTTAGCTAATAGGGGCCTCTTTTGTTTTAAAAAAATGAAACCCTCATAAAGGGACTAGCTACGACACTGGCGTTCAACCAAACAAACTCTTCAGCTTTATAATATTACTAGTTGACCCGCGAAACTTCGTTTGCGTCACAATTTTCGTTACTGCTCCGCTCCTATTGGTCTTAGCCTGAACATACCTATAGCCTATAGCCTTCCTCGATAAATGGGCTATCTAACACTGAAAGAATTTTTCAAATCGGACAAGGAGTTCCTGAGATTAGCGCGTTCAAGTAAACAAACAAACTCTTCAGCTTTATACATATATTAGTATAGATGAAGTATACTCGTAGATAAGAGATGCAAAAGACTTCATTAGACGATCTGAACAGATTTGGTAGAAATTTACAGCACGGACGTTACATCATGACCTGGACCTAGGTCATAGGACTTCTACACCGCGTTATTTTTTTATTCAAAGGTAGATGACGCCACTACCTATTTTGTTATTGAGTCTACGCGTTATATCTACTTACGACAACTATGGACATGATTAATTACTGTAACATACAGTAAAAATGTATTTATTTATTTTTTATTTTATTATTATTATTTATCTTATCTACTACACTTGAGTAGATACCTACATTGTTTTAAAGATCATTAAAATAAATTTAAAAGTACATATTAATATAATTACAAACTGTTTTTAATAATAAAAATAATTAATATTGTTATCATACCTAAACAAATTCATAGCTATCGTAGGTAGGTTGCTGTCCTAATCTTGCCGAAACATTGGATCACCTATTTCGCGACACCTCTCATAGCCTCCATAGCTCAGGGGTTAGAGCACTGGTCTTGTAAACCAGGGGTCGAGAGTTCAAATCTCTCTGGGGGCATCGGTTCACAATTTTTTTGTTTTCATATTAATTTTCACTTTTCATGATTTTCCTTGATTTTTGTGTAATTTTTAATAGTAAAATCCTTTTCTTTCTAGGGGAACGTGCCACGTTTTGAAATTATCACCGAACTTAAGAGTTATGTGTAAACCGCCTAAAAAAGCTCAAGGAGTTGAACAACGGACATTACAGGTGATGTTCACTTTAATTTATTTTATTTGAAAATCTTTCGAACTTTTTTTATTCATTAGCTTACGTCATCAGATTAGAAAGACTCGTGTAATAAATAATAGATAGAACATTCCTTCGTCACAAGTAAAGTAGGTAACAACAAAACTGTTTACCGATGGAATTAAATATCAATAAATAAATGACACATGGCATACAATATAAATAAGGATCAGAGAAAATGCTTCTGAAGGTTCCAATTTCAAATAAAAATCTATGAGATAGTGCCCATAAAGTGACTGTCCAGTTTAATGGCTACTTTGAGAGCCGTCCTATAAAGGGTTAGAAAAGCATCAACAGCGTATTTAGCATATAGGGTGCCTGTCCATTGAGTCATTGAGGCGGAGCGAGACAGCGGAGCGGTACTAAGGAGGAAGTAATGCGGAGCGCAGTTGTGGATTGTACTCGTACATTGATGCGGAGCGGAGTTGCGGACTGTGCGGAGAGTAATCTCAGCGGGTGGCCGGTTTTTATCCACTTCCCTGCTCCGCTTCTCGGTTAAATTTAAATTACCATTCCATTGGTTAATATTGGCACAGCTCCACTGCGCTCCTCTCTTCTCCACTCCAGTGGAAAATAAGCCTTATAAGCGGGCTTTTTATTTTTCTTAGCCGACTCTGGGCAAATAATAATAAGATTTATTTCGGACCAAATTATCCATATGTTGTTAGTAAAAGTCCCTAATATTAGTACAAAATAACATACGCAAAGCCTCCTTCTTCTATTCCTTCTTGGTGTAACAACTATTTTGTAAATTATTTTTGTTATTAATTCTAGATTATGAAACTGGACAAGCTGCTTAGCTTGGTTCGAGACCCGCCGTTCCAAACTGGCGTCGTGGATGAGAAGTTTGATGAGGACTGAATAATTTAGCTTATTGAAGCTATAGCTCCCGCCTACAACTAATTTTAGTACCTATTAATTATGTTATGACTTATGATTGTGATTATTAAAATAAAAACTTGAAGCTACAGATCCCGCCTACAACTAATTTTAGTGCCTATTCATTAATTATGTCATGATTGTGATTATTAAAATAAAAACACTTTTTTACTTATAATTGTATAATTATTCTAATAAAGCTTTGAAATAATAAATTATTCTAATACAATGAAAGGTGCCTAAAAAGCTAAAGGCACGTAATACAAAATGCATTTTTTTATAAACTCTTAAAAACAAAACAACTCCATTTTGAATGGTCGCCATTTTTTCATGGCCTGTACACAAAAGCATGCCTTGAGCGGATCGAGACTAGATATCTTATCTTTCCTAGGTATAAAGCTCATCGCAAATCTGGTGAAGAAGCGCAGCGGTTTGACTATGAAGCTGAACAGTTTGTTTGGTTGAACGCGCAATCTCATTAAATACTGATTGGAATTGAAAAAATATTATAATTATAATAGTGTTGGATAGCCCATTTATCGAGGAAGGCTATAACACCACGCTACGACCAATAGGAGCGGAGCAGTAATGAACAGTTGCGCGGGTCAGCTAGTATACAAGTAAATTTTGACACAAGCGTTTTTTACATTAAGAAATCCTGCGTCTGCTTTGCTGCGCTCTCGGACCAATGGAAGTTTTTGTTTTTATTTCAATATGAAAACAGCGCCTCACCAGAGGTGCGCCGGCGTAAATATGCTCCTGGCACAAGTGTGTTCCACTTCCAGTTTTCCATCTGATTCATAATGTCCAGTAAAGCGAGAGACAGACTGGTCCTACGTACGCAACGTATGCAACGCTTTTGCATTGTATCGTATGTAGCGTTGCATACGATAAGTGTGTCTCTATTGCATAGTTTTTCATACAAAATCAATAGTCCAGATATTATAATGCGTTGCATACGTGGGACCAGTTTGTCTCTAGCTTAAGATTTCACCAGTTGAAGGCAGACCTTCGGCTACTATCACACTAGACCAACAAACTTTGGCAGCTGTCAATCAAGACGATATCGTTTCCCGGAGAGGTACAGCTGTGCAGTATGAGAGTTGGCTCTAGCTCTGGCTTGTATCGTAGGTAATGGTGACAATACACTCCGAAGAACAAATATGTCTATGGTATGCGCCAGAAAAATCTGCAACAACGGTCATTGACCCACATACATTTATTGACTTTCTTAATATCAAAAACAGAAATGACATAAAGCTGTCCTGAATCGACTCCTATCGTGATTCTTTACGTTCTCTAGTTATGAAAAACAGATCATAATTTATTATTCGGGTATCTACGAACGGATATTAGGGAAAGACCGATATAATTTATTGCAAGTTTTTCTGGCGCCTACCATATGCAAGTCAACACACATTCGCTTTCCTGTAGACCGTAGCGTGTATGTCACCATTAGCAAATCTGTCACGATTGACAGCTGTCAAAGTACTTTGGTCGGCTAGTTAGACGCAACCGATAAGAACGATTCATTGTCGACTAGAAGATACCACTCGGATATCTCGGCCACAGTGGGCCACTCTATACATGTGCCATAAGAATAATTTCACGACTAGAATTGTGTGAGATCACTTAATTATTATTTGTTACGATATAACAAGCATTAGGACTAGTCTAATAAATCACATGAATATTCAAAATCTTCTTATGATTAAAATTACAATGAAAACTATACTAATTTATGCAATAATTATTACTTGTGTCTTAAATGATTTCTGATCCAACTATTACAATAATTCTTAGATTTCTGATCTAGTCTAATTTATTGACATTTAAAAATATTTTTATAGTAAGTTCTTTCAAAATACTTCATAGCTAATTTAAATCTGTATTTACATCAAAGGTTTATCGAATTTACAATTTTAAAAAGGTTTACTATTTAGAACAAAAAAAAAACAAACAATGAATATAAAAACAATGATTCTCGACATCTCTTAATAGTAACAAATAAATAAAAACAAAACACTGCTAGGTACCTAATTATTTTCTGACTTCTTATTAACTATTGACTAGTTAGTATCTTTGTGCTATTGAGTAACTCACAAATTGCATGGTAAAAATATTGAAAGCATTCCACTTATTGAAATAAATATGAGATTCTTCCGTCATCACAGTCAAACCCATATAAATTTCGCAAATAACAACCACAGTGAAATCGAGGCTGCGGCGAACAAAACGTTTGCGTGGGGAGACCTAAAAGTAAATTTATTACCCGTTTTAACCAACACTAAGCGACACCAAACCTGTTGGTGAATTTTCAACTCTTGCCTCAGTACAGAGAGCTGAAAATTCATCAGTACTATATTATTTTGGCGTTCGATTACCGGTCGAGCAGTGTTGGTGAAAACTAACATTAGTACAGCGAACTTATAGTGCATCGCCAGTTACCAAAAATAGAAAATACGCTGAGTATCGTCCCTCATCTGATAATGAGATAACAGCTGTTCTTCATATTGTTCCAGGCTATGGTCCTAAATTAATCCTTGAAAACTTAAGGATAGAGTAGTTTAGGTCCAAGTTTGTCGCAGCGCTCCACTGCTTTGGCGCCTAACTTTATATCTAGGAAGGCTACAGCATCGTTCGTAGCTGGCGCTTGAAGCCCCGCAAAATTGATCTGAAAGAATATTTGTGTAACAGATATGAGATATTTGTGTAACAAATATGGATGGGGGGTTAGGGAAAGGTCAATATACTTTATTGAAAGTTTATGTGGTGTGTACTATATACAGAATTGTTATGATATTATTATCATAGATAAGAATGAAGAGTTTTTTCTGCGTTTGTGATTTAGTTGCCAGACACGTAAATAATTCACGTACAGGGTTCAGTTTGCACTTCAACTTCAAACATTTTTGGTATCTTATTAATTCAGGAATCGGCAGAATGTACTATAAAGTTGATAACAAAAATACCATTAATAAGAAACTAGGACTTCACATTACCTGAGCCAAAGGATGCAGATGCCTCTCGGGAAACTCCTTCTGATGTGCCAGCACCCAGTCTGCAGGCCACATGGTCCCATTCCTGGCCGTGAAGGGCAGTATCAGCGCATACACTCTATTGGCGGCGGAGTAGGCGACCCGGTAGTAGTGTCCCTTGGTGGCGCGCTCCCACACGTAGCCGTCGGCGTCGGCGCCGCCGCGCTGCAGCCACGACACGCGGGACACGTCGCTGGCGTGGATGCCGATCTCGACGTATTCTGCCCAGGGGAGGAGGTCGCCTCTGGAATGTGTTTGGCTAGTATGAAGAGGTAGAATGGTCGTAGGAAGGTTGCAATATTTGTATAAGCGATCAGCATCAGCCAGTAATGTGCGAGAGAGCAAGGCGAGGAGTGAGTAATGCTCTCGAATAAACTCAAGAAATTTTAGTGCAAGGCGCGTGAACGCGACACGTTAATTTTGACTGTTAAAGAACTAGGATCACAGGATCAAGGAATTCATAAATGTGAGGGTGTAGTTCTGTAAAATTAGGCGCGGCGCCCGCTATCGGTCGGCTTCGGTGCGGCTCGGTACAGCTCGGGGGCCTTACGGCGGCTTCGGACGGGTTCGGGCGCCTGAGAGCTAGCTGCTTCGGGCGCCTGAGAGCTGCTTCGGGCGGCATCGGGCTGCCTCGGCAGTCGTATGTATATACCCGAAACCAACCTCGGCGTCCTTAGCTATGCTTATGACTACCGACGCAGTTCTCAGGCGTCCGAAGCCGCCCGAAGCAACCCTCAGGCGCCCAAAGCCGCCGTAAGGCCCCCGAGCTGTACCGAGCCGCACCAATGCCGACCTATTATGGGCGCCGCGCCATGGTAAATTGTACACCAAAGTAACAAATTAAAAGTTAAATTTGATTCAGAATTCAATAGAACCAAAGTGTACCTCATAACTGCGCCCAATAGCGAGGTGGTCTCGAGCCAGCAGCGCGCGCCAGCTTGCAGCAACACGCGCAGCACGTGCGCGGACACGCGGCGCATGTTGCGGCGGCAACAGGGCGGCGTGTTGCGGCCCGATACGATGTAGGATGGCGTGCCTTGCACTGATGGGTAACAGCGCTGAAAAGTGTGAGAATAATTAAAATTAATTTCACATTTAATAACTACGCTAAATCTGATTGCATCATCGCGAAGACAACGGGCCTCGCCATCGGGTTTTGTCGCACAATAATTGCTTTGTATTAGGACAACACCGAAAACATGTACTATTGAACCAATCCCTCCCCAAAGCAAAAACCTGTAAAACATTTGGCTTTTTCTATTCTATTGTTACTAACCCTTACTTCTATGTTGTGTGACCTCATTAAGTTTGTGTTAGATCTATTCTTTCTTTCAGTTTATCCAAAGCCAACTGTGAAATATTTCCTGGTGTGAAGTCCATTTTCATATGGACTAGTTTTATTGAGCTATTTATTTTTGGGCACCACATAGTGTTTCATAAATAAATAGGTATACAAGACACAACATGTATTCCTTGCCACATGCAAGACTAGAACCAGCTGACAAAAATTATTTAACATTGTTTTCTGTTAAATTATCTGCTTTTACTTCAATATCTGAATTATAAATTTGTTGGCTATAAATTGCAAAACATAAAATAAACTTATTTCAACACACCTGTGTCTCCCTTTTACATCCAAACCACTGTACTCTTCCATCTTCTCTGATAACAGCCTTCACCCCCAACTGTTTGTACAGGGCTACTCTATAGTCCCGCATGTGACGAGTTGCCCTCTGCTTTGCACCTGGAGTCTTTAGTACCCCACGGCCTGGACCAAGCTTACCATCTGATATTTGGACCTTGAACAATAATATAATAAAATAATTATTGAAGATCGTTAACGGTAATTTTAATAGTTTAGTAATATGAACAAACTCACCTTGAGATTTTTTACAGCAGTTTGAAGATACAAAAATTCAGGGAAAGGTAATGCAAATGGCTGTGGTAATTTCTGCAGGACAGCAGTTTTGATCAGCAGAGCATGCTGTCCATGTATAGCGTCACAGATCTTGCCAGACGCATCCTTACTGTAGTGCAGGGTCCAGTCTGTGTAACTCCACTGCACATGCTGGCATATCAAGTGAGAGTTGCCAACACCTATAGCTACAGCTTGTGTAGGACTAGTTGCCGCCGCCGCCATCGCCAGTTGCAGCACACGACGTGACACTCGCGTCGAATCAGGCACAAACAACACATACTCAGTAAATATTTGCGTCAATGGGTTGAAATCTTGCGGTGAAGCACTCAGCTTCAGCTCCAAAGACAATACTTTAACGTTTCGCAGAGTCTCGTTTGTTACAGAGAACGGAAACGGTGGATATGGTGTATTCTCACACACTACCACCACAGGCATATTAGGAAAAGCTGACACAAACGACTGCACGCTATCAGCGATATCATTTTCGAAATCCTCAAACTGGCGGAACACTACAGTCATTAACTTAGATAAGTGGCGGGAAGAACGAGAATGCTGAGGATTCGGTGGTACAGTTACTGGGGAAATGGGATATATCGGCGGAAAAAAGTAACAACATAGCGAAGCTATTACTAATATTGTGAACACTATGTAGAACTTGAATGTTAAACGACCGCGGAAAAGACGATAGAGCATTATTTTTATTTATAAACTTGCACATTTCAGTCATTACATTCCATCAATTATTTATTATGATCGAAAATCGAATTCATAGTTTTACTAATTTACTTGACAGAAGACCGAAATAGCACTTTGTTTTGACGTTTAAGGAACAATGTTGCTATAAAAGTAATTTTTAATGTTACTAAAATAAAGAAACTGATGGTTGGTTATTTTG
This sequence comes from Lacanobia oleracea, assembly GCA_950371165.1. Taxonomy (NCBI): domain Eukaryota; kingdom Metazoa; phylum Arthropoda; class Insecta; order Lepidoptera; family Noctuidae; genus Lacanobia; species Lacanobia oleracea. The sequence continues at coordinate 11,514,352 of OX493399.1, forward strand.
CTGCACAAAATGATAAAAATATTATAAATAAGTTTTTTATGGATTTTTCTATCTTCGTGGTTAAACTTAGAAGAGTTATCGATTCATTTATAATAGAGTGAAATTGGAATGATAGAATGTTCATTAATTTGACAGTGACAAACAAATGGCAAATACATCGAACCATCCGATTTGCGCATGTCACGGATGTCACGTCACGGTACGTCAAAAAAAATTTACGTTTACGATTTTCGAGTTGAGCTGTTTTGGAGTTCATTTAATTCGTTAAATTAATAACTGTAAAAATGGAAGATAACAAAGACTTGGACACCTTAGAACCTTCCTTGAGAAATGTGGTTGACCAGAAATCTCTGCGATGGATCTTCGTTGGAGGGAAAGGTGGAGTTGGTAAAACTACGTGCAGGTATGCAATTTGTCGCAAACATGAGTTAAATTGGCGAGATCCAATTAAATCTAACAGTCTTAATTGTTTTTAGCTGCAGCTTGGCCGTTCAACTAGCCAAGGTCCGAGAGTCTGTCCTCATAATTTCAACTGATCCAGCTCATAACATTTCTGATGCATTCGATCAAAAGTTCTCCAAGGTAGGTTATGTTCTTCTATAAGTTTTTAAGTTGCACTGAAAACGATAACTATAGTCTAAGCATTAATGGCCGATATCACATTAAAGTTGCTGATTGTTTATGTATTTATTTTTGTAATCCTGCTCTTTGTGATTCATATAAATCACATTGTTTACAATCTTGTATTCAGGGCGGATTTATGAATTAGGTCACATGCAATGTTGATTATTATGTTTGCTATCAAACATAATAATCAAATAAGAATGCCTAATAAATAATACTTACACCAATCCAGCTTTTTTTTTTACTAAATCTTGCTTAGATCCCAGTCACTGTTTATTGTTAAATCTTTACAGAATTTACCTATAACTAAAAAGAGGTACAAAGCTCACTTTTCACAAGTTTACTATGAGTGTCTAAAAATTTTCAGGTTCCAACCAAGGTTAAAGGGTTCAACAATCTATTTGCAATGGAAATTGACCCCAATGTGGGACTCACAGAGTTACCTGAGGAGTACTTTGAAGGAGAGACAGAGGCCATGAGACTGGGCAAGGGAGTGATGCAGGAAATAGTGGGAGCCTTCCCTGGCATTGATGAGGCTATGAGCTATGCAGAGGTAAGATTAACAGAAATGCAGTCTTATTAAAATTATTCAATATTTTGTGGTGCGGGTTCCAACTCACCATCTCGAGGAGTTCCTCAAAACATAGTTTTGGTTGAAGGGTGTCATGTATTGATGTTTCCGCAGCCAGCTGCGCGACACCAGTCAGTGAAACATGATGCCGTAGTTTTGTGTGTAGTATTTTATAGTGACAATGAATTTTATTGTTATGTAATAATTTATTTATAGCTGTTATTGTTTTATGTTCGTGTATTTTATTTATGTGCCCTAGATGCCTGAAATAAAGGATTAAATAAAAAAAAAAGAAATAACATACTACACTGGCTGTCGAACCTCAGAAACCATTATTTTTTCTTGAATAAAAACATAACCATAGTGATAGTGCAGCTTTCTTTCAACCATAAATTTTATTTTTTCATAATTGTAGGTATCTGTAAGTACTGATACAACATTGTAAAAACCTGGAAGTCCAGGACCTTACAAATACATTGATCAATTAATTGTACCATATACCCTAATGTATGTTTTGTTTATCAGGGGAAATACCTACTACTATCATCTGCAGATAAGCAGCTTTGTTATGTTTCACTTTGAAAAGTATTGCTTTATAATGAATAGTTGGCACATGATCATTTTACCTTTGCCTCTGATTGGCTATGAATACTCTCCATCATGTTCTTTTTTGTATTTAAATTTTATATTGTTATTGGAATCATAGTTATGATAATGAATTTATCAGACATGATTCACTTGCATTTATTATCTAGGAACTTTTTTTATGATAGAGTGAAATAATTTATCAGTCAAGTGAAAATCCAATGGCCCGATTCCACCTTGTTTGTATTTATAATAAGAGTGCATTTTTATTTATGATCCCAAATCAATAAGATAATTAGGAATATTGATATTATTTGAATTTAATCAAATGCAATCTAATGCACATAAGAATGTTATTCAGTAATTTTAATGATAGTAATTGTTCTCACATGGCGACTCCAAATATCTCTTTTATTCTATTCTCATACTTGTTCACAGTACATTTTATCACATCAATAATTAATATAATTGCATTTGCTTCTAGGTAATGAAACTGGTGAAGGGCATGAACTTCAGTGCAGTTGTGTTCGACACAGCGCCCACAGGACATACTTTGCGCCTTCTGTCTTTCCCACAGGTTGTCGAGCGCGGTCTTGGAAAACTTATGAGATTGAAGTCTAAGGTATGAAACCATTCCCTTAAAAACTTTGCACCTCTAATGAAAAACGCGGCAGTCGCAGTCATTAAACGTGTGGGTGGGATTGTGCATTTCGCCACCACGCTTGACTGTCACGTGAGCTAAAACTACAAGTGGTCTCTCGCTAATCCGTAATTCCGTAATCTGACAAGTTTTAAATTAGTCTAGGGTCTAGGCCATTTCAAAAATTGACAGATTACTAAAATACAAATATAGTCTAGACCAAGCTATATATTTGTAGTATATTTATGGCTAAATTTACATAAAATGGTCCCTCATTTTATATCATTTATTTTCTTGGTCAAAACTGCTACAATCAAAACATTACCTACACTAATTAGAAATTTAAATACACAACCCAATTAAATTCAAGTGTGTTAAGGTCACTTATTTTAGACTTACACATAATATTCCTTTGTCCAGGTGGCCCCATTCATAAACCAAGTAGCAACACTGTTTGGCCTGGCAGAGTTCAACTCGGACATCTTCAGCAACAAAATGGACGAAATGCTTTCAGTCATCAGACAAGTAAACGCCCAGTTCAAAGACCCCAATCAGACTACATTCGTATGTGTGTGCATCGCTGAGTTCTTGTCACTGTATGAGACGGAGCGTCTAGTCCAAGAGCTGACGCGGTGCGGCATCGACACGCACAATATAATCGTCAACCAGCTGCTACTGAGAACGTCAGCGCCGTGCGAGCTCTGCGCGGCGAGGCACAAAGTTCAAGAGAAGTATCTGGAGCAGATCGCGGACCTGTACGAAGACTTCCACGTGACCAAGCTGCCGCTGCTGGACAAGGAGGTGCGCGGCGCGGCGGCCGTCAACTCGTTCTCGGAGCACCTGCTGCGCCCCTACAGCCCGCCCGCGCCTGCCACGTGATCAGCCCGCTTCGAACCTAACAACTTTATGTGCGACTATTTTAGAGTGCAATGAATTTTTATATCCAGTTCCAATAATTCGTTTCTAAATTAGTTATATCGGTGAGTGAAGGTGCTATTCGTCACAAGCTTCAGTTTTAGAGTATGCTAGCTTTGTGACCACGATTCTACAGCTATGGGGTTTCAAGATTTGATTATATAATTATCTTACTTTTAACTATATTCTCCTCACATTATTGACATTAAAAAGTCATAGTATTCTAGAAAATAAATGTTATACTATATTCGTTTTAATTTGTTTTTTTCTTAAAACTCAATTGTGTGCTAAAAATCTTTATTGTTATAAAAAAAATCATACTGATCGTAAACCAAAATCATATTGCCAATGGAAAAGTAATAAATATCTATTCTATCTTCATATCATGGCGATTTACAATTAAGTAGTTACATATTATTGCTAAAACTAAAATGTATGTAAACTAGAACAAAATACTGATCTTTTTGAATCTACAATAATTAAATTCCAATTAAAGAAATAACATTTCTAAACATTATTTTGAATAACAACTATGTAACAGCCTATGGCAGTTTTGATCAAATACAATAGATTATTTTTAGGCCCACTTGCACCATAACTGCATTTAATTCTAAACATGAATGAAATATGTTCAAACATTGTCTTTGTCATCTCTAAAATATTTAAATTCGTTTATAAATGCATTTAGTGACTTGTGGTGCAGGTGGGCTTCAAAATACATAATTAATCTCTATATTAAAATGCTTTGGGTCAGACATCACGTCATAATATAAAAAACAAGTAAAATTAATACAACCATTAAGCACAAAATGAACCCGTAACTTCATAAAAGAACATCGCAACTCACGCATTAAAACATTCCAATAAAATTATTATGATTATAATAATGTCTTTCACATTCGCATGCATTAGGTATATAATATCTCGATAATCTCATCTGAAACAGCACATAAGATTACTTTAGTTACAACAGTCTGTCCAAGCGTTTAATTTAAGGGCCTCGTGATCTATCTCAGCATATAGCTTTGGCCTTTAAAAATGTAGGAAAAATACTTGGTCTTAGCCAGTAAGTACCTACTACAGTACAGCTTCTAAAGTCTGGTCCACACTAAACGTTGATGGCAGTGTGAGTGCGTTAAAATGTCTTACACTAGTTCACAACACTAATTTAAGTGTTTAGTGAGGGCCCAGCCCTTCAATATACTCGTAAATACAACTCGAAATTAAAGCAGGTGATATACGAACAACGGCCATTTTGGTGAGAGCTGATCTGGCAAAACAAGTTCAGTTCGCGCCAAAATAAAAACATGACAATATATATATATAAAAATGCAACAATAGCTATCTTTGTCACGAATTCAGATGGACCTATACTCAATAGGGTATTTGACTGTTTTTTTTTTAATTTCTTAAAACTAGGGATGGGCAAGCGAAAAAATATATCGACATAAGCTTGCTCCATCTTCGACCACATTATCGCTTACCATCAGGTGAAATGGTGGTCAAGCGCGTGCCTATCAATAGTAAAAATACATACTTACATATTTTGAATGTTTTTGGAAATATGTATGTAGAAAATTGTATTTTTTATTATGCTTAAGTTTAAACAATTAGGTATATGTATGTATGCCTTTGTGGTAACCCAGTTGGCAGCGGGCACCACACAAGCTATTAAAGTTAAATAAGAAATCAGAGTTGCGTTAAAATTTATCGAAATTGATACGAATTCGATACTAAAATATCGATAATTTTATGGAAAAACATCGATATTTCTTGCCCATCCCTACTCAAAACCTATAGAGCAGACAAGACCCAGTTAAAAAAATATTGCTTAAATACCTCAAAAAATAACGTTCGCGTTTTAAAATCTGTGATAAACAGAGACACCACTAATCGCGTGTGACGTCACTCAAGTCCCGCCATACTGAATTGAAGCCATTCAGTGCAAACAACATTTTGTGTGACAAGGATAGAAATTTTCCACCAATCGTACTGTTTTAATAACTTCTATCAAATAAGTATTAATTCATGTATATTTTTCATGTTAGTCAAATAAACTATTGTATAGATATACTCATCTATTCTCAATAAAGTTCATTATTTCAAGAGCTGCTGATTGGATAAGTTTGGGACAACTTACTTTAAGTGAGGGATTTTTATTTAGATTTTACAACGATCAGGTAACTTGTAGGTAAGTCAAAGGAATATAAAGGGCGGTTCGACAGCCGTCGTATTGACAATATGTCAAGCCGCCATATTTATATACAACGTGTAACAGAATAAACGACTTTTAAGGGGTTATTGTAGCCATCATTGTGAACAACTTTTGCTGTGGGTATGGGAATATGTAAAAAAAAATCAGCTGTTCAGTACATTTTGTCGAGTTATACGCTCATAAACGTATGGGGGGAGTCGAGTTTTTTTCCCCGATTTCAGTAGTCCCATAGTGAAAGTCGTTCATGATGATGATGATATTAAATTACCCTTTAAGAGGTATTGCGTTTATTCTGTTAAAGGTTGTTTTTTTTATGGCAACACAACCCTATTGAAATCAGCCCTAAAAGATGTTTCCGAATAACTTAGTCGCTTTGGTCTATTTGCCACCTCATTCACTCAAACCCGAGGCCCCCCACTAGTCCAGTTCATATAAAACTAGGGTCTAATTTGCGCGCTTGTGTCAACTGGAGCGGTGCTGCGTGGGCAAGTGCCACGCGACCAGGGCAGAGCCTAGCACCGTGCCCGCCAGCGCGGCTGCGCATGCGCCGAACTCGAACAGCAGCTTGGGGGTGAACACGCCCCAGATCATCAGGTGGCGGCAGTGGATTGTAGCTGAGATCGCGCACGCGAATACCTGTTGAATAAAAAGCACGATTTATAATTTTACGACTAGATAAGGCCTATTACCATTTTTGAAGTTTAAGAAACAAAATCAGTTTATTTATAGTACAATCGACAATTTAAGACCGTTATATTTAACAAGCTTGTCCCCGGGACTTCGTACGCGCATATCCCGTATTATCCCGTCTTCGTAGGAATTTCGGAAAATCCCACGGAGTGTAAGGAAGGTTCAGGCCCAATTTCAGCTTCCTACGTCCAGTAGTTTCGGCTGTGCGTTGTCTGTCAGTGACTCAATCAGTCAGTAACGGAAGAATTTTATACAATTAGTATTAATTAACCGACCCGCAGCAGGTGTGGACGCTGTACTCCGGTTGCGGGCCCCGAACATCCCGTCATTTTACAAAAATACTTATCAGCGTTATATACTCAGGTGTAGATTACAAACCGCAAATCGGCCTCGCCACAAGTGAATTATAATCTATACTAAGTAATATATAAAGCTGAAGAGTTTGTTTGTTTGTTTGTTTACCTACTTGAACGCGCTAATCTCAGGAACTACTGGTCCGATTTGAAAAAAATATTTCAGTGTTAGATAGCCCATTTATCGAGGAAGGCTATAGGCTATTATATAACATCACGCTAAGACCAATAGGAGCGGAGCAGTAATGAAAATTGTGACGCAGACGAAGTTGCGCGGGAAAGCTAGTATACGTATAAGACTAGTCTTTCAGAAAGGTAGAGAATGCCTTGTTGCGTTAATAGGGAATAAGCATGCGATTTTTTTATTTGCAAAATAAAATACTTATTAGCTTTAGTAAACAATCATGAAATTATTTTTTAAATACCTTCATTAGCGACGAACTTTTAAAGCTTCAAAGTTCTAGAGAGAGAAAGAGAGTAATCTTTGAAGCTTTAAAAGTTCGTTATTTGAATCAAAACATAACAGTAAATTATTCTGCGTGGGAATTAGTGATTGGCAACATCTAGCTTTGTATTGCAGCAGACATGAGAAAAGTTCTGCTGATTTTAATAATTATAAAAAATGGACAGATTTATGTCACGCTCTTAAAAATAAAAACACTATTGATAGTATTCAACAATAACTTTTAGAGGTTGAAAAGCAGCGCTGGTACGATGAAATCAAAAGAATAATATATGTGGTCCAATTTCTAAGTACTCAAAATATGGCTTTTCGTGGCCAAAGCCAAAAATTATACGACCGTAACAATGGTAATTTTTAACAGACTTCTTCAAAAAGGAGGAGGTTCTATGTTCGGATGTATGTATCTTTTTTTTATGTATTTTCACCGATTTCTCCGCAAATTCTGGACCGATTTTTAAAATTATTTTTTATTCGAAATCCTTATACTCCTGAGGTAGTCCCATTGTCACCAAGTCAGAATCTGATGATGGGATCCCATGAAAATCGAGGGAAACAATCTAACGCAATTCAGATATTTGTGCCTGATAATCATCATCTCATGTTGCTGAGCTGATGATGGAAGGTATAAGTCAGGATCTGATGATGGGATCCCATGAAAAATGTTTGTTCAGCGATATTTTCGCCAATTGTTAACCGATTTGGATGATTCTTTTTTTGTTTGGAAAGTATTTTCACAATTTTCTCGAACTGGTCCCATTTAAATTTGGTGAAGATCTGATGAAGAACTTCGGAGGTAAGCAAAGGAACTCTTCAATAAATGATAGCAAATGGATCGGGATTTCTGTAATCGCATGTCTGTTGATTGTTTACACCAGTTCATAACATAATATCACGCCAGCACGCTGTGCTTGTGGTTTCACTTTAAGTGGTACTTGCGTACCACTTAAAGTGAAAACATAAAAAAAACTTTTAAATAAAAAAATTAAACCGACTTCCAAAAACAAAACACTAAAAAGTAAAAACTAACTTTAATTTCGGAAGTCGGTGTTCAAAAACGAAATTACCAAAAACACCGACTTCCGAAATTAAAGTGTTTTGTTTTTGGAAGTCGGTTTTATTTATTTGTTTAAAAGTTTTTTTTTAAATGTATTGAACTGTTAGGAAAATTCGATCTTTCAATGACTGAACATATACGACGCGTAACGAATGATTCGGATTTAAAAAATATCGAACGACGAAAATAACGACTTATCTTGGAGATAAGATCCAAAATGAAATAATTTACATACTCGGTAACCAAATTCAACATTTTATTTTAAATTTATGTCAAATTAATAAATATTTTTCAATAATACTGGATTGTACACCTGACGTTTCACACGTAGAGCAAATTAGTATTATAATAAGATTTGTCTATTTTAACACAGAAAATAGAAAGTTGGAAATAAGGGAGCATTTCCTAGCTTTCTGTCCAATTATCGATACAACTGGCGCTGGATTAACGTCATTTATAGTAGAAAAACTAGCCGAAATTAATTTGGACATTAACAACTTAAGGGGACAGGGCTATGATAATGGATCAAATATGCGCGGTAAGAATAATGGTCTTCAAAAAAGATTGCTGGATCTAAATCCCCGCGCTTTCTATGTACCTACCGTGCGCTAGACATAGTTTAAATTTAATAGTAAACGACGCTGCCAATCTCAATCACCATACGACTGTACGGACGATATATTAAAAAAATATGTCATAAATCTGACCTTAAAACCATTGTTTGAAACAAGATGGTCAAGCAGAATAGATGCTATCAAACCGCTGTTTACAAATTTACCAGAAATTTATGATGTCTTATATGAAATATCGAATGGTATATCATATGATCAGAAGGCAAAATATGACGCTAAATGTCTAGCAGAAAAAATATGCACCTTTTCATTCATTTGTTCACTCAATATATGGCATATGATTTTGACAAAAGTAAATTTTGTGAGCAAAATTCTGCAGTCCATCGATATGAATAATTGAATAAAATTAGAACCGACGCAAATTTTGAGGAAATTGTAAACGATGCCATGAAAATTGCCGAAAAATTAGATGTCGAGGCTGAATTTGAAACTTCCAGACCCAGACCCCTAAGACGTCGTAAGACTCCAAAGAGTTTTGATTATGATCACGAAGACCATACTATAAATGATCTGAAGACCGCTATTAAAATTAATGTATTTTTTTATATATTGGATCAAGCTTTATCCTCCGTAAACGAAAGATTTAATTTATTGAATAATCACAATGACGTGTTTAATTTTTTATTCAAACTAAGTGATGACCAAGATCAAAGTCGATTAAGAAGTAGCTGTCATCGTTTGCAAAAAAAAAACTTTCTGCTAATGATTCATTGGATATTAACGCCGATGAGTTGTGTGAAGAAATTGTGTCGTGACAGTCTCTTTTCAAAACATTAAATAATGATGTGGCGAAAATTCTCGAATTTATATATTTAAACAATTTGACAGCTGTTTGCCCTAAACTCACCATAGCATTACGAATTTTGCTAACTATACCAGTTACCGTAGCAAGTGCGGAAAGATCCTTCTCTAAATTAAAACTTATTAAAAATTACCTGCGCTCAACAATGAGCCAGGAAAAATTAACTAATTTAGCAACAATATCCATAGAGGAGGCCATATTAGACTATATAGACATACACGAGATTATTAAGGATTTCGCAAACAGAAAAGCGAGAAGATTGGAAATAATATAATTTAAGTATGTTTATATTCTTACATATTTTAGACTCTTGTTGTTTTTTTTTAAAACATAGCATACCCAATAGTTAAACCAGTATTATTATAAAAATTAGCTATTTTGTTATTAATATCTAAGTATACAATTAGATATAATATCATAACAAAGTATGTAAAAATTAAATTCGTGTTTTATTTTTCGCAGTAATTGGCAAGCGGAAGCGAACTGGTTTTACCTATTTAGGAAGATATTATCTAAGTATATAAAAATGGAGAACATTTGTTTCGGTCAAAATTAATAAATAATAAAAAAACATAAGTTGAAACATGAAGATTTGTGAAAAAAGAGGGGCTTCATAGGTTTCGCACACAGACGCTGTGGGGGGTCGTCGCGGCCCTGTGAAAACCCGTTCGGTAGTTTTTATCGCGTTATAACAAATTAGTTATATTTCTGACTAAAGCCCTCTATCGTAACTGATATTTTTTTAAATCCAATGATGCAGTTGTAGGTTCTCGGGTCTAATGTTGATAAAAACTAAAACTGCATTACTGATTTTTGAACAAAAAATTGAGTCCATTTTTTTCATTGAAAATTTTAAAAAGGATTTTGTGAATAATGAGCTCTTTCGTTTATTTTTCCATGTATTATTACTTCCCAGAATTTCATCCTTATTAGCTACACTTTCGGATGGTGTAATAATACAGGGTGGTTTATTTTTTCCAATTCAACTGGTTTGATTCCTGGGTAGGGAAACGATTTTAAAAAAATCCAATGATGCAGTTTTAGTTTCATAAAAATCGGTCTCGACACTCCTTTCAGTATTTTTCGATATGCCTTATAGTTTCGGATTTGGCCCTGAAGGCTCACTTAAAAATTCATCGGTATAGTGAGTGATATACCTACTGATATTATATGTTAAGTGATAGTGATTAATTGATTATGCGTACCCTAATAGCGAAACAGAGCATAAACTTGAGGCACAATGAGAAGACGGCTGCTAGCTGGGTGCGGGGACCAACTCGACCAGCTCCATTCTCACCCCATAGCGCTAAAAGGGGTACCGCTGCGCCGAACGCCAATAAAGTACCTGGGGAAGAATAAAACAAGAACATGAAGCTATTGATACATACATATATCATAGATAGACTATTAAAATCAAACCCTTTCTTTTGACTTGGCTGCAGTCTGAAAAATAAGGCACAAAAATGCCCTTTTTTGACAGACTTCAAAAAAAAAAATCTGACCGTTTCTTAAAAGAACTATTTGTTATAACATCTATTTAGCGGTCTTTTTAGATCCGACTAACAACTAAGATAATATTAAGTATGTTTTTGGTAACAAATTGTATTTTGACTATAAAGTACCGATTTTACCGTGAAAATGCCGGAAATATAAGATAACGTGTATCTTTTATTTCCGGCATTCTTGCATAATATTACACGATCTATTAATAGCTTACCAAATAATTCAAGTGAGACCAAAGAAATCGTAATAGGTTGTCCAATATCCAAATGGTTAGGATCCCCAGCATGGAAGGCTGGTGCCCATCGGACATGGCCTAGCGTGGCGTGATGGCCCGTGGCGTAGAACGCGTAAGATGCCAATAACGCCCACATACAAGCCACGCTTGAGTTGCATCGGGTTGCTATTGCTGAAAAAAATAATAAGAATAAGGTTTACCATCAAGCAAAAATGGTGTTCATATTTTAAAATCAAAGACAAAAATACTTACAAAACTTCGTTGACCCTTCGCTTTTCAAATTCGCAACAATATTTAGAGCTAAACATGCCAGTATGAATGTTAAGACAGCGCCTGGAGCATACGATACACCGAGAACTAGTGTGTTGGCAACAAAGAACATAAGGCTGGTCGCCATCAGGGGTAGGATAGCACCTCGACCTTCTCGCTTCCATAGCAGACACATCATGACAGCTAGGACCAACCAAGCGGCCCGTGCTAGCAATTTTGCTCGGCTTGGAGATCCTAATGACCCATAACCTGTGGCCCAGTGAGAACAAGCCAGTAACCCTGCTACTACGGTACAGTATCCCCGCCAACCAATATGCCGTCTGCATATAGCAACAACAGCAGCCACGGTCCCCATGCCAAGTACTAACGCAGGACGGGATGACTGCCCTGTAGGCACCCCCAACCCAGCCGTCCAACAATCACCTTGTTCCTCCCTACAACCGCGATACGACCTCGTCCCAGCAAGTACAATCCCACAGGCGATCCAATAAAATAACGTGTTTATGGTACCGGCATTCCAAGCCATTAAACCCAACACAGTAATAGACAAAAATGCCAGAGTAGCGCCCTCCTCTATGATATAACTGTTCGACACTAAAATGGCGGCAGAAGCCGCTAAGGCCGCGCGAGCAAAACGTTCATAAAACTGCGAACGTCCTTCGTACCACCTTTGAGCAATCCCATCCCAGTGCATGATTATTAGAACACACGTTATACTGGCTGATATCAAACCAGTACTCAAGATAATCGCGTGTTCAAGATCTTCTAAAAATTTAAAGTAGAAAGCTGTATAACACACGGCAATGCAAACAGCCATGGAAATCAGTCCAGTCGGGACAAAAGTGCTAGCGAATACAGCCGGAAGCCGTTCCATAGGAAGACCTTCTGTTATCAACCAGTTGAAGAAAATCGCGAGGAGAAGAAGTAGAAGAGCTCTGAGCATAGACAACGAGTCAAACTCGACCCAAACTTCGCGGAACACATTGCGGATGTTGTCAACGAGAGCCCTGAAACAAATATAAACTTTATTACATTAGGCTAACATTCAAATTCGTTTGTCTACATAAGTTCCGCATTACCTGACATCCTTGACATAATTATTGAGGTCGTCATCAGTTTCGATGGAGGAAGCTTTATGTAACTGTTCCCGCGTCGCGTTGATAAGATACGCCAGTCGGTCGAGCGACACTTGTTGGGATTCCTCTCCGTAACGAATCATGTATTGTGTTATCTGTAGGTATTATGTTGTTTAAATATGCTGAATATATTATTCAGATAATGAAAATTACTGCCACTGCAGATGATAGTCACACAAGATAAAATTCTAACAATCAAATTGGGTTGGAGAAATAAAACGAACGCTGCATTAGATCTCAAGGATAGATAAAAAGTAGACTGACCTGTTTTAAATTATTACTTATATGCAGCAAGGTATGGCTTTTGCTGGCTTTAGGCAGTACGGGCAGCAGTAGGTGTCCTAGAGAGGGCGCAGGGGGTGGTCTGCCTAGCGCCGCACTCAGGGTGGGCGCTAAGTCCGTCTGCTGCACCTCCTTGCCGGTCATGATGTCCACCCCAGTCCCGGCCAAACCTGCGCCCCGGTACGCGAAGAATGCCGCAGTGCGTTCAGCTTTACTTTCCCCTCCATGGTCACCTGGTCGAGGGAAGTGAGGACATTTTTATGGTTGTTGATAAGCCTAAAGACGTATTTTCATGCAGAGGGTAACCTACTCAGCTGTTACAAAATTTTTACATAATTTTCACATCCAACAATGTCAAGTAATTTTTCTCATTTTCCTTATCGTTAGTTAGCAACGAAACATTTTAGTTTTTGTTTAATAAAAAACAACACAAATTAGAACATTTTGTCACATAAACAGTCAAAAAATGCAAAGTAAAATCCCATGACTATACACAAAAATAATAAAACTAACTACTATAATATTATAGACACAAATTCTAACAAAAATGCTTTAGAATCACACACATAGCAGCAAATTTAGCCTAAACAAAACAGCATTAATAACACTCAAAAATTGTCTACATTGCAAGCAATACTATTGAGTACCTACCATCAGAGTTGGTCCATTCATGTGAGTCTAAAACAATGTGAAAAATTTGCACCTTTACTTAATATTACAAGTACAATAATACTTGGTGAAAATATCTGTGGACCCTACTACTTCCCTTTTACGGTCTCTTTTCCCACAAAACTATAATTGGCTGATGTAGCTAAATGCCTTGCTTGTCTTCAGATATTTCCAAAATCTTACGTAAGTAAATATTATAAAATTACTATACAATGATTACTTCTTTCTGAACGTTATTTAAATAGCATGATTACATTATATTATTCCATAAATTAGTTACAATTTACAACATCTGATCATTATTATATGAAAATATTTTTATAAGTTATTGAATATTAGAAAATGATTGCCACAACAATAAATGCTTACTCTAATGTTCAACTAAGTCTTGCACATACCTGTTTCAGTCATCCCGTGGTCTCCAACTACAAAGAGTAGTACATCGGGTGGCAGCATTGCTATTACTTTCTTCAGTCTTACATTGGTTTCGTCCAGCTTCCGCGTCATCTCTGCATGGTTGGGCCCGTACCTGTGGCCAGCGTGGTCCACCCCTAAGTAATGGGCCACAAGCAGGTTCCAATCATCTCTTCTCAGTTCGTCATATATTTTTGAATCGACTTCTGCAATTAAGACGTTGATGTTGGTAGATAGAAGTTAAACTCGAATGTTAGTGAGTAGATATGATATCTCTTTTCACTTGACTGCCCTAGAATGAGAGTAATAGTTTTCGAGAGCATGTAGGTATGTCTATTTCTTTGACGCAGCCTGTAGCCTAGATGGCTGAATAAAGTTTAACAAATAAGGTACCAAAGTTAAATAGTTAGTTTATGTACCAAAGTGTGAAGTAGATGTATTTTTAGTGATATCATGTGGGGTATATCGTATAAAGAGATTGAGGAGAAAGTAGGCTTGTTTCCACCATCAATAAAGTGCAAATCTATTTAGTCCGACAGATAGAGTATTGAAAAATAATGGACACGTATTTTTTGTTTTTGTAAATCTCTGAATATTGACAAAGATAGACGCACTAAAAATTATGCCACGGCGTGACGTATTGAGAATTTTAAAAGCGTCGTATCTTCTTCAATTTTGGTTTACGTAAAAAAAGAAAAAAAGCGGGCCAAATATTTTTTTGATAATTTAACTGACGAAGAGAAGAAGATGGCGGGACGACCTGGATGTCTTCCTTACGAATTGGAAGGAAGAGGCACAACACCGTGAGCATTGGAAGGAATGGAGGGAAGCCTTTGCCCAGCAATGGGACAGGACGGAGTAATAATTACAATAATAGCCAGCCAGGATTATCCACCAGCAACTTGCTCTTAAATACAATCTTGTGGAATCTGAATCAGTTCTCGAAAGTAGCAATTGTCGGATCGGTTTGTTGATCGGTCTATCATCACTGACAGGACTATTGTTGCCAATAAGCCTGATATTGTGGTGATAGACCGACTAGAGCGTCGCGCAATGCTTGTTGATATAGCAGTCCCTCATGACGAGAACCTCGTGAAGTCTGAGAAAGATAAACAAACGCTCGCGAGATTGTCCACATGTGGGATGTGAACACAGCAGTCATTGTGCCGATAGTCGTGACGGCCCAATGACTTGCCAAGAGCCTCGACCAACATCTCAAGAGGCTCTCGTTGGGCAGCTGGATCCAGAAAGCAGTACTCCTGGACACGGCGCGCATCGTTAGGAGGTTCCTCTCTCAGGAGCCCTGACCACCGGTAGCTTGGACCCTGTTCCCGATACCGGTGGGCTACTATTTTTTATATTTTTAAATGTTTTTTGTGTTTTTATAGAAATATTTATAAATGTAAATTACATATATGTATACATATGAATAAATGGAATAATAATAATAACTGTTGGGCACTAACGACCCTACGGACCTGATCTCCAGAGAGAAGTCTTGTTCCTCATTTCCGGCTTGCCTTTATTGGCTGGCCGGAGTGAACACTGACGAGGAACAGAGCTCCCACCTCTTTCTTGCCTTAATCGGCCGGTCTGAGTGGAAATTCGCAAGAGCAAACGTGCTCGGGAGAAGGATGTATAATCCAGTAAGATGCTGGTAGGGATCTTGACCGTACTTCCGGGATTGCCCTGATGGCCGTGGTATACATCTCCACTCATCTAGCACCTCAGGAT
The DNA here is from genome assembly GCA_950371165.1 of Lacanobia oleracea. Classification (NCBI taxonomy): domain Eukaryota; kingdom Metazoa; phylum Arthropoda; class Insecta; order Lepidoptera; family Noctuidae; genus Lacanobia; species Lacanobia oleracea. Next base: position 11,530,139 of record OX493399.1, read on the forward strand.
ATGTTGCCCCCTTGGCGCTACGTCACTTTGTGCTAGCGACCCTTTTCGGGGGGCCCATTTATTGAGTGTGCAAGTCACCCCCTGCCATTTTAAAGCCGTTTTAATTGTCAATGGTCAGGCAGGGGCCAATAGTTCTTCCATAGTAAATCTGTCACTAAACCTGCCAAACCCATGGCGTTTCATATTTTGTTTCCATATTCTGCAATAGTCCTGCTCCAACCGGGGATTGTCCTTGGGTATACTTTCACAGTGCCTACAAGGATAATCGTCGGTTGGCGTCCACTTCCATTTGGAATGTCTAAAGAGGCCTCTGCGAGTTGGCTTCGGCCCCTCGTACGCCTACCAAAGGACCGGATCTCTAGAGACCCGAGAAAGTGAAAAACATGAAAAAATAATAATAATCTAACTGACAGACTAGATTTTTTCAGTGGACAAGCCTATTCCAATTTGAAACATTTAGTCCTCATTTGTGGGGGTTCATTGTCACTAGTACCATTAACAGTTCCATGTTGGAACTACTGTTGTATTTTTTTTTCATCACTAGTTCCATTTTAAAAGAATTTGAAAATAATGGAACTAGTGGTGAATTTGTTATCACCAGTTCCACATTATCATTTTAGGCACTACAATGTGGAACTGGTGATAACAAATTCACCACAACAACAACTAGTTTTCGATAATCGAGCGCAAAGCGAGCAACATCTGTCGCGACTGCGACTATTCAGGGAGACTTTTAATTCATGGTTAAGTGGGTTTTGCTCCCATAACTGAAAGTTGTTCATATTCATGACTACTTTCGCCCTCTGAAAGATTGCCAACAAAGGGTATTAAACCAAATACCAGACGCCGTCGTTCATCTTTTCATGCAAATATCTTGGCAACGCGTTACTTTAGGACAATGGTGTCCTAAAGTAACGATCCTAGAATATGTTTTTTGTCCTCGAACCAAAACGGCACGACACCAGTTTTGTGTGCTGCGGCTTTGTAGAACTAAAACAAAGATAGGGGGTGATCAAACCTCTGAGAACCTACCCTGTAGAACTGTGACTGTGATGGATATATTTTATTATTTAAAACTGAAGCTGTATTATTCAGCAAAAAACTCAGACTAAAAGACCTAGTTTTTATTAAATTTAGGTTTTCCCAGATGTATTTCAGCTTATTTAATAAAAGTAACATAAATAAAACACCTTCTTTTTATATTAGCGAAAGGTCACATTCATTCACTGACTAATCACGAAATTTCGAGAACTAACTAGGTACTTCATCAATGATTAAATAAAAAATTTGGCAGCAGATAGACAATGTGTAAAATATGTCAGCTACAAAAGGATTTTAGGAATGTCCTCTCCATTAAAGGGTAGAATGGAGGGTGAACATTCATATGGAACTATGCTATTTCTAGACTAAGAAGTATGAAAATTGGTATGTCTGCTATTGATTACAAATAAAAAAGGTTCTGCCACAACATTTTTGGAATTGAGCTATGATGGAGATGAAAGTTTGTACAGCACAATCGTCATTTTTGAAAAATATGGGAGTTGGTACCTTGGTATAGGCTTCTGAGATAGAAACTTGAATTTTGCACAGTATTTAAGTTTATAACAAAGATGAGTAATAATAAAGGTTTTTGCGAAAATCGACCATAGGGGGTTTTGTAGTTCATACCAACTAAATTTGCACAGATTGGTACCTTGGTATAGGCTTCTGAGATAGAAACTTGAATTTTGCACAGTATTTAAGTTTATAACAAAGATGAGTAATAATAAAGGTTTTTGCGAAAATCGACCATAGGGGGTTTTGTAGTTCATACCAACTAAATTTGCACAGACAAAGTGCTAGTCCGCCACTATAGACTAGTATTGACCAGCTACACCCTCTCCATTATACCTCTACCTTCTTTTGTCTCTGCCCTTTGGGGAATACAGGCTTGATTGATATCAAAATGAGTTAGCAAATAAATAATAATGATGATGAAATATTACACTTTGTTTATGCAGAAAGTAGGTTACTAAGAGCAATGTTTGTCTTGCACATGTTTGCAAAAACCCAGGTCATCAGTTAAAGGGTCAAAGCCTAATACAATTGATACACATGTGTTGTCATTTCTGTGTGAAATATCCTCAATCCATTGTGTGTGCAGCAGCCAAACACAATGGTAGTTCACCAGACATTACAAAATTTTGTTAAATCTATTTTTTATTGCGTTGCTTTTGAACATAGGTAGTTATGTACGAACTTAGTAGAAGGTAAGTACTATTTCTTGACTTTTATTTTTATGTAAAAAAAAGATTCTGACGAATTGAGAACCTCCTCTTTTTTGAAGTTGGTTAAAAATCTTTTCACAACAAAGCTTTTGAGCATGCAAGAACCATAGTGTGTGAATTGATATAAAGTTTTTGGAATGAACACAATGTTTTCATAATGAAATTGATTCATTTAAATAAACAAAAACTGCTGCAATGTTATTGTAAAAGTGTTAAAGGTAGATTTTATTCATATTTACCTGTATCAACAGTATCCAGGTCCCAGGTATGGAATGAGTACATAGCATGAGATCGTAGCCAGCGTTTTGGTAACAGTCGAGACCATGTATCATCTCCAAGGAGAACCGCATGCCCATTGTTCTTCTTCACCTAATTATAAATAATCTTATCAATAACTGATACTAGTACAATTAGTAAAGATAATTTTTGAGGACATGGACAATATCTATTACATCATTAGAGGATTAGAAATTATTTTAAAGAAAACTAAAATTGTCAAACAACAAATACTTAGGTATCTTAATATTACCTGGTCAATTATGTTATCCTCCTGCAACTCCATAGCAGCAAAGTTAGCGCTGGCATCAATGAAGGTTGGTAGCGAGCCAGTGGCCAGCGCTTTCACACGTTGAAAAGTAGTGGTCGGCGGGTCCGCCATAAAACGGTAGAGCCGCGCGCTCTCCGGCCAGCGGTCCAGCAGCTCGCGCATGATCGGCAGCCGGTTCTGATACGGCAACGGCTTCTCGATACTCTCATCGTACTCCGTAAAATCGTACCGTAGTGCATCCACTAATAAAAACACCACCCGAGACTTCTGTGGCACGCACGCTAACGGCCCACCAGGCACAGACAAAATCCGGCGAATCTTCTCGACCTCATCACAATGACCCCCCACTGTGGAATCTTCATGCCCATCACATCCAAATCTATCGAGCGGCACACAATCAGTAACATCACTCAGAGTTTTACGGGATAACAGGAACCCATGCCCGAACATGAGAGCCGCTGACAGAACCAAGTAGGCAAACCAAACTAAATACAAAACAAAATTCCATTTTTCTTTCATGGTTGTAACTGTTTAAAGAAATTAATTATTTTTATATTCCATCTGAATAATACAATTATATGAAATCGGTGAACGAACCATTTCATTTACAAAATTTGCATTGATTGACAGACAACTCCAGATTGTGACAGTTAGTGACAGCAAGTTTTGACAACTGTTACTGCAGGACTGCCATTGCAACACTGACTTTCAGTGCATTGCAAGGAAAAAAAATCCCTATTGTTTTTATTTTTTCCGTTTTATGTAGAAAAGATAGTATAACTGGATATTTCTGCAAAATTATAGTCTAATTAATAACTGAAACTACACTGGACGCACAAATAATGTTCCTAGAAAAAATTATAACATTTTAAAAATCAATAAACTAATAAAAATAACTATATACATTATGAATATATAAAATCAAATACAATCAGGCGTCGAAAAATTCCTCCGCATCGCTGTCATCCGGAAACGTGCCCAGAAGACTGACAGCATTGCCACGTTGAATGGCAATGCTAATTCTTTGAGCAAAGAACGAGCCAGCCCTCAGGTCACGCAAAGTGTCGACCAGTCGTCGAGAAATGTCCGCAAAAAAAAAGGAGACGCGCACTCGGACCCCATGACCCTAACGTTTCGACCCCAAACGGCTCAAAACTGTAATTACCAATAAGGTTACAGTATTTGCGCCGCTTGAAGGCCTCAGCAGTCGCAGCAGCAGCGCCGGCACAACTTGCTGTAAGTACTTGGAACATGTGATGGCGCAAGGGTGTCGGCACATGTTGCGTCCCACACCAGAGGCCTACCCACCTTCCACGGCACCAACGTCATACCATCTGGTCTCTTCCCATCGTCACGTACCAAGCCACTAGGTTCTAATACTGCAGGTACGCCGGCGGTGACAAGAGCTCGACGAATAATGTCATTTATTTATTTATTTATTTATTTATTTATTTATTTATTGATGCTAGCGTGTCGTGCTATGCGGCCTGCGCTCTTGCAGCAGGAAAGGCCATGGTGTCCGAGACTGTCGACAGGTACTCCGCAGTGACACCGATGCGGAGCAACACAAGGTGCGCCTAAGCGGAGACAGACCGCGATCCGAAACGATGCGTCATCCATCATAGTACCTATGGTGGATGACGGGAGTGCTTGAAGCCACAAACCCGACTCCCACTCTCCCACAGCTAACAAACGCGCGCGCTCAGCAGTATTCGATGATGTATGAATCAAGTTATTCCGTATAATACTGCAGAGCGTCTCATCCCATCGTCTCTGAGAGGTCAGGTTATCGGGCAAATCCGTGTTGGGACAAGCCATTTTCCAAGCATTCAACGCATCGGTCAAACACGGTACCTCAAAATTAACCAGTGAGGATGATAGAATATTCCTGGATAATGTATCAGTACTGTGGACCGAGGAGAGGAAGGCCGAGTCCACCCATGCGAATGGGAAGTGTGGCTTGCTGCCATGCTTGGTCGTCCAAGGCCACATTTAGGATTGAAGAAAGTGTGTTTCTAATAATTTGGTCTACTTTTTCCAAGAGAGGTGAATGTTTCCATTGATGAGAGGAGCGAAGGCTATATGCGAATTTTGGTCCAAAGCAACAGTATCGAATAAGTGTGAAGAAGGCCGAATGCATGTTAATTTTGAAAAGTCTTTCTGAGACATCATTAAAATTTTGTATTTTCTGCTCAATGAATGTTGGAAAGGATTCATCAAAAATTGGAGAGCCCAGGAGGTGAAGAGAATTTTTATCAGTGACTTTGATATTCGGAGCTATAGTTTTAAATTTTGCTAAGGTAGTCTGTCTGTCAATCGTTTGGGGGAGGTAAATTTCGCATTTCGAAAGGTTGAGTTCTAGCCCAATTGAACTAAATTTATCCATCAAAAAAGTTAAATCCGACTGTGTCTACATCACCTCCTAGAGTTCCATCATCCAAATACCAAACATTAAATTTAGAATTTAGCTGCCGAATTATGGGATTGATTGCCAAACTGAAAATGACTGGCCCAAGAGGGTCACCTTGTTGACAACCGACTGCTGACTCCAAAAGGTTTTCTTTATACAGTAATTTAGAAGGATGCCTGTAACATTGGTGATAAAAACTGTAAATTTTGGGTATTTCTTTTTTAACTTCTGTCAGCAAGCCTTCAATTCCGTGAATAGGGACATTCACGGAATTGAAGGCTTTCTAATGTCAGTCTTAAGAATCAAAATCAATTGGATTTTGATGCTGCCAACCACGGGCCAACCATAACATGAACAAGCTCGTTTTAATTTTAAAAGCTGTCATTTTCGGCAAAAGACAAGATAGACAAATTAATTAATTTTGACTTTGACATTTCATTACTTCTATAGTTTTGCTATTATTCAACGTACGTAGTTTTTAGCGAATCTCTAAAGCAATACTATTACATATCTTAAAATTAGATTAGCTCTATTTCTGCTCTATCCAAGGTTAAGGTAGTCTAGTTATCTTTTATTCATAACCTTTTAGTTGCGGTAAGCTTTTGTATCTTCAGTACTTTCAAACTTTTATAACCTTGAAGAGAATTTATGATTGCAAGTAAATAAATACAGTGCGATTATCTGTCTGATGTATATCGCACATGAAAGTAAGTAACTTGTAGTATGTGTTGTATGAGCCGGAATCTAAAATGTCTGCACCATCCAAAGTCAACAAGGAAAACTTCCGTCTTTTGGACTTGTCTAGCGACGAAGAGTCAGAAGACTTGCAGCTAGAAATAATTCCCAGCAGAAAGAAGAAAATCACAAGGTTAGTAGTAGTATAAATATCAACTTAGCTACTACATACTAACATACAATATAATTGTATTGAAAAAAATAGGTTATGAAAGTGAAGAAATGAAGTAGATACATTTACGTGGAAAATAATGCTATTGGCTTTAGTCAGATGACTTTTCATAGAGTTAAAGTCATCCATTTTATTCCCGCGAAGATGAAAAACCTGGTAACTGAGATACATTACCCAAAATAGTACAGCGTTTTTGTATGGTGATGTAGATAATTACTAAACAAGGGAATCTAAAAAAGATACATTCAGTTTAGTGTTGTGAACTAAATTAATATCATAAGATTTCAGTTAATTTCATATAATGATGATGATTCTCTTTCTAAGCAAAAATTTTATAAAAAAAAAATTACTAACCATTTTGTATACTTTCAGGCGTGATCGCAGCAGAAACTCAGCACCAGCAACACTAGAGCACAACTTAGGAGCTGAAGTGCAATGTGCTCTCCGCTGGGCTGTGAGAGGCACTCTTATACTATGGCTGCTAATGCTCACTTGGATATGTGCTGCCCTCTATGACCAAGTCTCTACTATGCGTGCCGACATCGGTCACGGTATGTAACCATTTCTATTTTGTATTGAATAAGTCTGAAAATGGAAGAAGAAATAGGTTTTTTTTTTTACTATTGATAGGCACAAGCTTGACCACCATCTCACCTGATGGTAAACGATGATGTGGTCGAAGATGGAGCACACTTGCCTAGAAGTAACCTGTTCACTCTTGACTTAAAGTCTCCCAGGTTGTAGCTATCAGGAAACACAGACTCCGGCAGGGAATTCCACTCCTTAGCTGTACGCATTATGAATGTATTCCCAAAATGTTTTGTGCGGGTGGGTGGGATTCGTTGGTTGTAACGTTTTGTGTTGTGTCATCAACCGTAAATAACATGGGGTTAGGGGTAGGTAGATGACAATTTAACTGTAATTCTCCTTTTGAATCAAGCTGTAATTACCATTATCATGACAAAGGCCAGTCAGGCAGCAAGATTTGAGTTGAGTTGATTATTTTGGGTGTGTACCTCCTCCCCCCCCTTTGGGGAGGCTTATGTCCAGTAGTGGACGTCCTTCGGCTGTTATGATGATGATGATTATGGCAAAACATAATAGTGGCTTATAGAAGCTCTTAATCGTTTTTATTATAATGTAACATTTGCAATTGTATGTGTTCTTGTATGGGGAAGTAAGTAATTATACAAAATTATTTACGTCTCACACAAGGACAGTATTTATTTTTACAATTGGAACATTTGTGCAATCATGTGTTCATGTGGAGAAATAGGTTTAATAGATATTGTTCTTAAAGTTGACTTGGAGATCTCTAAGGTATAAAAGCCTATAAAAACATTATTGATTGATATATATTATACTATAGAAAAAACTAACTTGTTTTGTGTCATGTTTTTCAACCAACTAAATGTAGGTACTCTGTTGAATCAACTATGTCTAATCTTCAATAAAGGTTAAACAACAAAAAAGAAGAAATACTTCAAAATAAAATAGCTAAAGTCGTTACTCGATCAATACATAGTATGCCCAGGAAAATATTTAATTGAAATAGTTCAACAACAATAAAAAACTGGTTATCAAACAGGCATTCATTATGCTACATTTTTTAATTAAGACTGTAAGTTTTATATCTATATGTACACAATTATTAAACACGCCTATGTATATAACACGTGATAGTCGGCACTTAAACGTAAGTTTTATATCTATACTAGCTTTAGCCCGCAACTTCGTACGCGCATATCCCGTTTATTGCCGTTACCGTAGGAATTTCGGATAATTCTATCTTAGTGCTCCCCTAAACACGTGATTGTCGGCACCTAAAGTGACGTGAAACGCGATACTGATATCTTTGTTTGCATTCCGGAGTTTTATATTGTAAGAAAGACATTTTAGAATAACCTTCCATTCCCAATAATAATACAAAACTCAAACAGGAAAACTGTTGTAAATATGTAATTTGTTATCTCGCAATTTCATAATTAATAGACTTATGTTAGAAACATTCAACCGAACTACCTATTTATACTTTTTGATATTTGGACAAAATACACACATTTTCAATGAGGCTGAAAGAAATTTGGATTCATGACCAATTTAATTCAAGAATTAAGCAATATGATTCTAGCCTTTCAATTTCACAAATTAGTTAATTTAGGAATAGAGCGTGTAAAGTATAAGAGGGTGCCATGTTCCCTATGTCAACAAACCCTCCCTTAAGATTGAAAAAAACATACTCGACTATACTACGTCAAGGCAGACGTCAAACCTCCTCCTTTTTTTGAAGTCGGTTAAAAAGTGCGAGTAGTACGAGATTCGTGTGGTCTGTTTTCGCTTTCTTCTGTGCTGAATTTTTATAAAACCCTTCAGCCTTCTGAGCAAGCCTAGGGCCATCGTAGGTCTTTTTTTTTGTGGGAAATTCCTCATAACCTCCTACATAATTTACTTACTCTTTACCGACTAATACCCCCACAGTACCTACCGCTACCAAGAGTCGAGGGTCCGGGATACAAGTAAATTCGCGCGCATCCTCGGCTGGTATCGGTCCGCCGTACCCAGCGGGCCCCATCGTCTAGTGCGGTCGATCCCACACGACCGCACATCCTCGAACCGGTCGATTTTGTAAATATCTCACTGTAAAAAACCGGCTAAGTGCGAGTCGGACTCTCACACGAATGGTTCCGTACCATAAACCGAAAAAAAAAAACTCGTTTTTCGTTATCTTAATTTTTATTATTTTTTGTTATAGCGGCAATAGAACTACACACTCTGAAAGTTTCAACTGTCTATACCTACCTATTACGATTTTTAAGATACAGCCCGCTGACAGACGGACGGACGGGCGTCAGCGGAGGTTTAGTAATAAATACTTCAACAAAGTTTTCATGGTGAGATATTAATAGAATCAGACTGCTGTAAAGCGCGCCTGAAACAACTGCGCGCCTTTTTTTTGGGCCTGTCTATCAGGCGAGATCCGTGTGAAGTGCTACTTTTTATTGACAATAATCGGATCGGGGTGCATTCCGGCCGCGGTATGAAATTACTTAATTATGCGTTTCTTCTTACGCTGAGCTCCAACTTGGCCAATATATTTCTTTGTGGACTTGTCTCCTAAGACCGTTGCCTAAAGACTAAACACCTGTGCCGCTCTAATAAATTTTATTGTGCCAGGGACGCTGTTCGCGTGACGGTGACTTAACTAATTATAATATGCATACTACTACCTACAACTAGATTCTTTGACGGGTCTTACACACGTAAACCATGTCCATTCACCAGTTTTCGACCCGAAGTAACCCTTTGAGTTTTAGGCTTATTTTCGAAACTAGCTGACCCTTCTTCCTTCTTCAATTCGAGCCAGAAGTTCCTGAGATTAGCGCTTTCAACCAAACAAACTCTTTAGCATATTGTTTATACTATGCTTCAGCTTTATAATATTAGTATAGAGAATCCGGGCTCAAAGTCTCCCAACTCCTTCGAGTCCCTCCCAAGAGTCCTTGTTATGTTACGTTCATTGGAAGAGCACTGATTTCCGAGATACAGGTTTTACCTAGTTTGGAAATCAGGAGTTCATTTTGATTACCGAAACCTCTTATATGTTATGATTTTAGTATTGAAACTGTAGTAGGTTAAGTTCTGATTTTGCAAATAAACGTTATTATTATTATATACTCGGGGCAACTCTCGAAAATATAGACATGATAGAGCAAGACGTCTCCTGGCATCAACAAACAGGAACAAACTGCGATCATCTAACCATTCGTTAGTTATGAAGAATGCGCCAATTTTCGCCCACTAGTATTTATTTTTATCATTCTAAATATTGCCAACTTTCAGGAGACATCTAGAGACCAATAAAAAACGACATAGATATAAAAAACAACGAACGATAAATGGGACATGGCTTCCATAATTCCGGGCCGGTTCACCGAAGTAATTAAATATTGTTCAATTTACGGCTACTGTGCTCTTGAGTAATTAATGTAGAACAAATTAGGACACCAGTTACGCTACCGTAGTAAATTTACACGGATATATAATAGAGTCTAAAAATGATATCTAGAATGTTTTGTCGTGTAAAATTGTTATGGAAACGTGATACTTGAGGTATTATGTGGTAATTGTTTATTGAAATCGACGCTGGCCACCAAATACGCTTTACATCGAAAACTCGACACTCTGATGCAAGAAGAAGCACTGTCATCAGTGGTTAGTATGGGTAGTGCACTGTAGAGCTGTGCTTGTGTAGAGCAACGAAATAGAAGCCATTTCGACGTAGAGGAAGAAGATAATGAAGAGGAAGATGTCTCACGGGATCAGTGATGCGCTGACTCAAAGTCCAACTTTCAAAATTCGTTTTTTTGCATTAGCAGACGTAGACTGATTATAGCGTTCGTGCATAGTGATGCCGGAAGAGGAGCCTTCGTTACTAGAAATCCTGAAGGATTGAAAGATCCAACAGTATCAGGAATTTGAAAGTAGGTACTCGACCTGCTAAACGAAAAGCCAATCAGCTCTCTGAAAGTAATTTCGGAAATCCTGTGTTTTTTTGAATGCCCTAATTTTTTCTCCGCACTGCAAATCATTTAAGCAAATCCGTTTGCGTTGGTGGAGTTAGTTATTTTTCTTTTATCTGCACATTTATCGTAATATTCGTAACCATCCAGTATCTGTATATCTGATGCGGTGTTTTCTGTACGCATGCGTCGCCGCGCCTGGGTGACGTCACCAGCAGTGTTAGTCCCACCGTCGCCCTGGACCCTTCTCCGTTATACATAGTTTACAACACCCCGATGGGATTTGTGAAAATTTTCCATCTCCCCGCGTCTAGTGTCTTATGAGAATATTTTGTGTATTTCTTTTAAATTCTGTGTTTATTTGTGAGCGCTATTGATCTGTGTACAGTGAGTTTGTGTGGCAGTTGTTCTTTTACTGTCTGTTTGTCTGCGTGTTTTGGTGCTAAATTATTAAGTTTACCATTAAATTTCTCGTCTGATTTCCTATAGATATATTAAGATACCAGGGTTATTCTCTTCTCCTAGTTTAATATGAATACATATTTGAGTATTGTTTCGAATACAATGGTGTCGCAAGTCGCGGGCAGTTCTGCGCATGCTCGGCTTTCATTCACTGCGTCCGGCCGGCACGTAGGTCGATAATGCCACGGTACTGTTCTCGTAAATAATGTTATCACACCTCTATGCTCTTGTCTTATCGTGACGTCAGTGGTCACTTCGCGAAAAAATACTTATATTTTGGAGATACTATTTTTAAATGGGAAAAGAGATTATGGGGTGTTTCACTATAGGGTCGTCAACATTAAATAATTTATGGTATGTTTATATAAAACTTGCTCCACTTTTTCTCGTTTCTGTGGTGTAATGAAGCTATATTATATTGAAAATAGAATTAAAACTACCGATTGGTAAATCATAATCGCTTATTAATTAAGTATATCGATAGCGATGAACGGTAGCAATTATCAGTTCCACATATAATTCGTGATACTTAACAGGAAAAACTCTACATATTATAAAGATATTTCGCTGGTTGGTTCATAAGGAATTACTTGTTTACGCATGCCTCATTGATTGGTTATAATGTAGATAATAATTTGAGGAAATCCCAAATAAACTAGGAAAGCCGATTATAACGTTAATTTAGGAAAAACTAACATTTAATTTGCTGAATTAGAAACAGTCAACAATAACTACCTAAGCATCTATGTGTAGATTTTTTTTTCTTGTTTTCCATTTCAACACATATCTGTCTAAAGACAGGGAATTTATTGGTATATCGTAGGTAGGTATACCGTTTATTACATTCCCAAGATTAATAAGTAAGTTTGAATTTTAATTTCAACTAACTCCATAGCTCAGATCCAAAGAGAACCTTTGCGCCTTGGAAAAACTAGTCGTATTAAAACAGTCAATCTAATCTTTATACATGTGCATTAAATGGTCATTATGTTAATAAATTTCCAACAACAGACTCGACCTGCAAGATCAAGGTAGCCAGCACAAGACATGACTTGATACCAGTCCAATGTCAACGTGTAAACGACCTTAAACGTTCGAGTTGTTATGCTGACCGTACTTCACACGTATCACATCTGCGTCTAGACGCTAAGGTCTTAAGAATTCTAGATCATTGTTTTTCAACCACGTTCGTCACACTCGCGACTTTACCTCTAAAAATCTCAGCTACGTGACGTTTTGTCTGTGCTTCCAACATTTTTAGGGTTCCGTACCCAAAGGGTAACCAACGGAACCCTATTACTAAGCCTCCGCTGTCCGTCCGTCCGTCCGTCTGTCTGTCTGTCTGTGGGCTGTATCTCAAGAACCATAATAGGTAGACAGTTGAAATTTTTACAGATTGTGTATTTCTATTGCCGCTATAACAACAAATAATAAAAATTAAGGTTTATGGTACGGAACCCTTCGTGTGCGAGTCCGACTCGCACTTGGCCGGTTTTTTGTTTGTTTAAATGTCCTCTACCCATGTATGAATGAATGCCCATAGATGCGCCGCGATTTTGAAAAAATCGCCGCTGTGTGTAATGTTCTAACCCCTTTGACACTTGGAAAATGTATTCAGATTTTTATGATAAAAATTGATCAGTAATCAAGACAAGGTGAACTAGTCCTAGTACAAAGTTTAAATTAAGTCCGGTTTCTTGGAGTGGATATCGGCCATAAAAACTAACCTGTTCTTATTTTGGCCAAACCATAAATAAATTCAATACCTTATGTTTATTAGGGTTCCGTACCCAAAAGGTAAACCAACGGAACCCTATTATTAAGCCTCCGCTGTCCGTCTGTCTGACAGCGGGCTGTATCTCAAGAGCCGTGATAGTCAGACAATTGAAATTTTCTTATATTGTGTAGGTATTTCTATTGCCGCTATAACAACAAATAATATTAATTAAATTGAAGGGGGGCTCCCAAAGGGTTCGTCGGGTTCGTCTAAGAGTCCGACTCGCACTTGGCCGGCTTATTACCATGTGATAAATTTAATTTTCCAGCAAGATAACATTGGCATTGCACCTAAGAAGGTTATTATAATGCACTTTACCAGAAGCCAATAAATGAGGCACTAAGGTTGACTGCCAATATCTGAGGAAACTTCGGTCTAGAAGAAAATAGACCTACGTCTAAAAGCCATCGTGATTGTACACTTAGAATTAATAGCGCTAATGTACTTGAATATGTGATCAAACTGTTCAAACACATAATCAACGTGATCACGTATTGTGCGCCTTCTAATCAAACACAATAGTGTCTATAAATACTGCTCTGACATGGCTCTTACGTCATTCTGTTAATTAATTGTGTAAATCTGGAGATTCTTTTGACCCAATTGAACAGCTTGTTTATGAATAGCTTTGTCAAATGAATTAAAGAAAACATCTCAAGGCTATGGTGAAGTCTGTGCGGAGTAGGTGTTTTAAAAAATCTCTTGATTCCAAACACAAGGTACAAGATTCTAAAACATTTAGGTAGGTAATTGGTATTTCGCAGAGTATTATGCATGAATTAGCAACATAAACATTTAGCTGTTATCGGTCGTTATGAATGTATCGTCACTGAAAAGCGATAAAATTAAGCCAAGACTTGTTTCGCAAGCCTATCGTCAAACTGCCGCCGGATTTCAGACTAACACCTGCCTTGAAAGTGTTCAAACTAAACGTGAGCGCCTTGCAAACACACAGACAAACAGCAGTCGCAATTTACACAAAATTGCACCATTGATAATATTAGACAAACTCTTAACAGCCACTGTGTAAGAAATAAGAAGACAACAAATCGTAATTTCATATGCTGAGTATCATTTACGGTCATTCGGCAAGTCGCCGCGGTGCGGATCACACGTGTCAGACCTTTCAGAGTTTGCGATCGTCTGTGGCGTGAAAGTGAGTGCGTGGTGCGGGTGTGTGCGGATGCGTTTGCGGTAGCGTTGTTGTGCGTTATGGAGAGTGCGGTGCATGCGGCGGTGCCGCTGCGGGTGGGCAAGAAGATGAGGAAGAGGCGGGAGCTGGATGCTCTTGTGGGCGGAGGAGGCTCCCGAGGAGGTCGCCTTCTGTCTGCCTCCAGTGATGAAGGAGAGCCCTGGGGCCGTAGGACCTCCCGCCGCCGTCGCTCCAGACCCTTCGTCCGCCTTGCTGCCGCCCTAGCCTTCTGTGTCTGCGTCGTCTCCGCTGCCACCGTCCTCTGGCTCTTTGTGGATGTCAGACGACAGATCGCTTCACTGCGCATTGAAATGGACAGAGGTTCGGCTTCAGAACTGTTATTTTACTGCCAATTTACCTAGCTAGAAATAAGTACGAAATTAGTATTCATGAAGTCTTAACAGGCATCTGAATTAAGTCTGCTTCTTCAAAACTCAGCACGGCATAGACTTAATTTTCACCTAGATAGTAGGTATTATCTACACTACTCGAAGTGTCGTAAACCTGTATTATAGGTAAGTCAATAGCACCAAATAAACATTTTCAAACTTGATACCGATAGTACATTCGTTCACCTTGGAGATATAGACAATCAACATAATTAAGTTCGAAGGTCTGACCTTTCTTAGAAAAAGCTTTCGAATTGCGTTAGGCCCTGTAATGGGCCGTTAGCTGGAACAGGCTATAAGCACGTATATCGGAAAGGCACGCTAATAGATTAATTTGCTATCGGTATTCCATCTTTGTTTTATGTTTATTTTCTGATAATATTTCTTCGTGTCGCTGGCATCACAGTACATCAAATGTTTGCCTGATATCCACATACCCGTTTGTTTTGACTTTTAGACCAAAAACGACCAACAAATCTTCATAAAACATCTGCTGACCAAATCGACTTGTTTTTTCATTGACATAATTATCATTGCCTACCAGTGACCCAACTTCGCAGTCTGTGTTCTTAATGACCTTCCTTCATGTACCTTTTCTTTTCTGTCTTCTTTTTCTATAACTATTTTTACTTGAGATGGGTTTGCTCTTGACTCTAGTCTAGGTCAGAAGTGACAAAGACGAAGTCGACGATGGAGTGGGCTTACCCAGAAGAAGCTGGGTAAGCTGAGAATATTTCTGCTCTGATCTCAAAACTAACCCCCTTTCTAGCAATAACATCTTTCACACAATTACATTATTCATTGTAATTTTAATGAAATTCAACTTAAAGTGATTCTGAGTCATAATACCGCCGGTGAACGTTAGATCGTGGGTGGAAACTCATCTCGTTATGTAAAGTCAACTTTGCATGATATACTTGGGTTCTCATACATAGCTAATGTTTACAATGGAGTCACACCTACGCTGTTGATGTCTATTTTGCATTCACAATTATCTTCCTTTCATATCGTCAGTATTCGTGAGGTACTGTTTATTTCTATCTTGTAGTAGGTAAGGTTTTTGTTGTTTGTCTTTATGAGACTGTAATAAATATCCTCCAGTCAACTGACTGAGTGACTGACAGACAACGCACAGCCGAAACTACTGGTCGTCGAAAGCTGAAATTTGGCATTTAGGTTCCTTGGGGAGTGTAGCACTAAGAGAGGATTTCCCTAAATCCTACGGGAACGGGAGAAAACGGGATATGCGCGTACGAAGTCGCGGACAAAGGGTAGTAACTTGATTAAGAGGCCTTGTAACACGTATAAATCATAATGTCAGAATAGTAACTAACAGACTATGCAATGCTTATGTATGTACCTAATGGATTTTTAGTTAGTTTGACACAACCAAATCTGCCAATTACAAAAAATAATAATGTATGTAATGTACTGATTCAATTCGGATCTGATTCTACTTCAGTTCCAATTTAAAGCTTATTAAGTTATTTATGTATTGACTCAATGAATTAATACATTCTGCAGTAGGCAATAATATCATGATGTATTGTATACATATATATGACATTGTTCACTACGTCATATTTAAATGGTGTCCTAATTATACTCTTCTCTCAATTAATTTACCTCGCACGTGTAAATGTCAAATTAGGAACAAAATTAACACAAACTGACACCGAGTGTGGTAGTTCTGTAGTTTTCAGAAACACGTAGCTGTTTGTTACCTTAGAAAAGAGACGATGCAAGTTGCAAGGAACAATACTGTTTGGCCCATCTACTTAGTAATTATTTAGTCTTCAACGTTAAGTATAATGTAGAAAATAGACTGCGTAGAACCATCCAGTTTATTGCAAGTCGTGCCATTTACGTTTATTAATGTTTACGATGTCATATATGGCCGTAAATGACGACCATTTCGTAATGATCGCCTAACAAGAAAATATAGCAATCTATGTGCCAGCCACACCAATCATCTCGCCTTGACATTGAATCAAGTTAACTGGACAAACAAATAAGGAACTAACAATACCTTTATGTCCAATAATATGTAGTAATTATTTACGGCTTTGTGCGACTTCCTGGTCAAAGGTTTACTTTGTTGGATTAATAAAGCCTGTTTACATGTTAACCACTTAAAAGACGAGAAGGGTTTTTAATAACACAGGTAACTACGACTTAAAATTAATTAAGGTCAGATTGCTACCTAATATAGGGCCTTGTGGTACTCCGCTTGTATGTTTACTACTAGATATCAGTGATTAAATCTTAACTGTGCGTTTTACGTTTATTCTAGTTAATATCAACGTTCTTATCGCAAAAAAAAGTATTTCTCTTCGATCCTGGCCTGGAAAACTTACTTCTGGAATTCTGGATGCATCATTTCTATGACCGCCCGTATCAAACGATGTTGCTAGGTCAAACTTAGTCTTAAACACACTAAAACGTGAAGGCAGATACTAGATAATTCTATAGAAGTCATAACACGGGAGTAGGGTTACCATATCTCAGGATTTGTCCTGAGATTTCAGGATTTTTGGACTCTTCTCAGGATTGCGGCTGGATTTTGCAAATCTCATGAAATCTCAGGATTTTTTTATTTTTCCATAAAATACAGCTTACATTTTAAAGATCTCTTTAATAAAAAGTTAAACAAAATAAAAATAATCTTCCTTTGGTAATAATTGCACAATTCAAATCAGTACTTATTTATCCAAGTACTTAGGTACCGTCAGTTTCAGTTTTATCAGTTTTATATGATACATTTTTAAGTAAGGTTTTTTCCTTAATTATGGATTTATGAAAAATTCTCAAACTGTAAAAAATCTCAGGATTTTTCAATGGAAATCAGGCTTTTTCTCCGGACTTTTGATTTTTTTATCTGGTAACCCTACACGGGAGTCTTTCTATATTATTTTTCAATTTGTTGTGATAACAAAACTAAAGGCCATTGGAAAGTATTCACGGACAGAAAGCCATTAGATCTATGACTTGTCATGAGCATTACTAGCGTCAGAGCAGACAATTGCTACCTATTTTAAAATTACATATACTTGTAACTGTAGGTACTAGTTGACCGGAAAATATGCTTAAGCTGCATGGACTTTCCTGCGATTTTCATACCATGGCGCTTCAAAAGGATTACTTGCACAATCTCCATGGGTACATATTTGCGAACGAGTACCTATATCTCGTTGATATTTTTCGCTGTCTGGTTCAGGACGAAAGCTTAATGGACGCAGACTAGTACATGGGATAAGGCATGTTTTTCGAACCGAAATACTCGTAAATTTAAATTAAACCTACCTGAGAAGTTTCTTTATTGACAAGAAATCTTTGCTGCTTGAACAATCTGAATGTTATAAGTTTTGGAATAAATCCAAATGAAAAAAGTAACTCAGCCTTCGTTTCTTTTTCCTCCTAGAAAAAAATATCAAAGGATGTTTAAAAATTCTTCAGTTGAGTCAAGTGTGTGAATTTTCGTAATGTTGACTATGGACGGATTCCGTTAAAAACATTGATTCGCTGAAGTTGTATCCGCTTGTATGTTTCTACGTTATTGAATCGAGTTATTGATTCTTACCGTTAAACGATCCTTTCTCTTATTTATTTCCTGCTTCTCTAACATTAAATTATCAAAGCAGTTCTTTGAGAATTCCCGAGCTTCATTGTCTCGCCATTTTCTGAATATTGGCCACTTTACTGTAGAGGCTATTCTGTAAAGATCTCACCGTAAAGTAAAATTAAAATGAGCCGTCAATTCATGCATCAAGGGTGGAATGACACTTCACTTCGTGCTCACTTCACCTAAGTTTTCGCGGCTCACCGTGAAATCCTACCGACCAATGTTGTGGTTGAGCGATAACAGTGACGTGCTAGTCCGGAAAACAAAAGTTACTTTATCAGCATGATCATTTACTATGGAAGAGATTTTCAAAAGCGATATCTTAGAATTTACTCTCCTTTATCTGTTCTTCAATACATTCACTTGAAGCCTGTAACTGCAAGTCTACAGACATAACAATCCGAGGCATATTGCCAATCCCCACACATGTGTCTGCATTCATAAACTCGCTTCCTTTAAACACATGTTTCCGTCAACCGTCGTCTGCAGTTCTGTTAAACTATAAACAGCTGGGGCTCATTGTTTTTATTGTTCCTTAGTTACCAAGGCACTGATAAAAATAACTTTATGGCCTAGGTAGATAATTCTTGACTGGATGATTTATGGTTTGTTGGTTAAGATTTATGATCTTTGTTCTTTTATAACATTTTATTCTGTTCTTCTAAACGGGGTTACGAAGATTAATGCTCTCGCTAATCTTTATAATAGGGTATTTTACTAAAAAAATCTAATTAGTCCGTCTGATAGATTTCCAAAAAATATTCGACACGTCTTTTTTCACGTAAACAAATAGTAAAGAGGATACAGCGAGTTGAAGACACGCGTGACGTCATCTGGCTTGGTAAAAATGTACCAAATTTACCAAGCCAATAGGTGTCGAATACTTTTTGAAAATCTATCAGACAGACTAATTAGATTTTTTTAGTAAAATACCCCATTAAAGTCACGTCAGTGAATCAGCTGTCTTACTATTATAAATAGGTAACTGATTTCAGGCTCATGAGTCTTCCCACGATAAACTGTGCATTTGGACTTATTCTTATTACATTGGAGCATAAATATAATGATGTAAGCTACACAGATCAATTTTATACTAACCCTGCGTTGTAGCGTCCTTCTTCACATAGAAAACACCCTGAAGAAGGAGAGCAAAGGCTCTTCAGAGGTTTAAATAAAGTAGACATTACAATTAAACCCACGATTATCTTCTTCAACAGTATCAAGAAGCAGCAACAGCGTCGACGACGCGCTACAAGTATGCCACACGACTGCCAAAGAATTGCGAGCGAACGCAAGCGATCTAAGCGCGAAGTTCGCGGCCTTAGACCAGGAACACAAAGAGCTGACCCAGCGGGTGGCGCAGGCGGCCCAAGAGTTGGCCGCCGTCTCCGAGCAGCTGTCCGCAGCACCCAAGTTAGCTGACACGCCGAGGAGACTCGCGGAGTTACAGAGAACTGTCGCCACTTTTGGTTCACAGGTATAGTCCAATATCAATACTTCATCTTCCTGCCCTTGTCCCATGTTGCTGGGGGTCGTCGCAAGACGGTTTTTTTTTTCTTCCAATAAGTATAGAAAGAAAGTTCTGACCAACTGCGTACTGATTTTTGCACAGAGGGTAGTAGAAGAATAAAATATTTGTCAGAGGCATACAATATGACCGGATTTTTCGGAATTCCCACGGCATAGGAAATATTCTAGGACTGGTGAAGTAGAGACTTTTACCAGAAGGTAAAATGATAAAAAGATGACATTCTTAGAGTCAAAGTTGAAAACAATTCGATACGATTTCGTTAGAACTAAAAAGATTTAATTACGTGTGTACGTGTCGAATCAAATTGTGCCAGTACTAGCGAAAACGTTATTCATGACAAAGCGCGACCGCAATATGGTTACATTTCCGTATTAAGTATATTTTGACAATGTGCGCCATTATCGCACACTAAAATGAGATTGTAGCGAAACAATAGCTTGTCCACTATATGGAATAAGTACCAGAGATTCAATATAATCATAGAGAAATGCAGCAACTTTCTAAATGAACGCTTTTGCAGCAAGCCATTTGAGGGTTCCATTCTATTATTAGCGACAGGGCATAAAGATCGATACGTTACACTCAAAGACCTGACTATAGACATAAAACGATACGATGAAACTGGGGTCTTTTGTTCTTCCCTTTTATCGTATATACTGTAAGAATATCTCAAGCTGCGATAAAAAAATTGCGGGAATGGAACGTGGAAGCTACGAGTATGTACTGACCTCAGTAATCGCGTACGTCGTACTAACTGGATGAATTTTCATTGCACCCCCAACTGAGTATTAAAACAGTTTATTAGTTTTTAGGGTTCCATACCCAAAAAGTATCCAACGGAACCTTATTACTAAGCCTCCGCTGTTTGTCCGTCCGTTTGTCTGTCAGATCTGTATCTCAAGAACCGTAATGGTAGACAGTTGAAAGACATGTGTTAATACTTCCCAGAATTTGATCCTTATTAGCTACACTTTCGCATGGTGTAATAATACAGGTGTTTTTTTAAAATCAACCGGTATGATTCCTGGGTAGGAGTAACGAAAATCCAATGATGCAGTTTTAATATTCATCAAAGTCGGGCTCGAGACTCCTTGCAGTGTTTTTCGATATTCCTTATAGTTTCGGATTTGGCCATGAAGGCACACTTAAAAGAGAGAGAGTGTAGTTGAGTTCTCTATTCTTTGTAATACGAAAAGCCAGAACAGTAGTTACGTCGATCCAAAGCAAATACATGCGCAGAAAGTGACAAATATGTTGATAACGGTCACCGACTTGGGTTGCGAGGTTAAAATAGTAATCAGCTCATAATTAACTCTCTAGAAAACTCTCGTAGTAAATGACTAAATGAGCTATCGGTCAGTGTGTCACGTTATTTACAGCCTTGAATCTTAGGTTTGTTTTGATGTAAACTAATAATAACAAGATCTTCGGGAAAACCAATGTTTTTAGTCTGCTGCAATATATTGGTGACAATAATTTAAAATGTGCGTCCTAATTTGAACTCTATTAATAGGAGGTTTAAAACACCTTTAACACCCATATTAATAATTAGGCTCTGAGTATGACTGATGCCAGAATCTGATAAAAAGCAAAAAACAGAATTCCATAACTTTAAAAATATTCTTTTATTGAGAACTTTCAAAAATTAGAGGTCAAATGGTCTTGTCTAAGGAGTATTAGACAAGTATAATGGTCTTGTCTAAGGAGTATTAGACAAGTATTTGGATCATCCAAACAGTATAATGTTTTTATTGGTATGTAGGTCAGTATAATATAATCTAATCGATATCTCGCTTGCAAAAATGCCAGCCCTACTGTATCTTAAACCGGATTTTCTTTTATCTTTTGGTCGGTTTTCTAGATTCTTTCAGACTTGGGTTAGCTGCGATTTCGGCCTTTGTCGTCTGTGCAAATAAAACACGTCACACATAAGCGATAACCCTTTATCATAAGGCCTATGCCTCGGGTTCTGCGGGCAGAGGGGCGGCGGCGGCGGTGGTGCGGGCGCGGCAGGATCTAATGTGTATAATCAAATGGACCGACCCTCGGAAAAAGCGGCGCGGTGCGCGCCAGTCGAGCGGTGACCGCCCGCGCGTCTGCATTGCAGTGTTGTGCAATTTATTTTCTTCTTTTGCCTACAATAAATCGAGCGTTAAGAATAAATTTGAATCAAAAAAATGTTGTCGCCGTTGTTCAGACATTTCGTTCGCGAATAAAAACAAATATCTCATCGACACAACCAACACAACACTACGCCGCTATAGTGCCGCACGATCTGCCCGCTGGTTTCGAAAACAAGTCTTCGTTGCCCACCCTGCTCCCGCGCCGCCGCCGCCGCCGCCGCCGCCGCCCCGCTGCCCGCAAAACCCGAGGCACAGGCCTGAGCAACAGAATCGTTTAAATTAAAGATAACACTTCACATGATAGCAATGTCATGAGAACATCCTGAAATACGAGCAAAAGCCAATGCTTACTTGTACCTTTTATTAAACCAACTAGTTGACCCGCGCAACTTCGCCTGCTCCGTTCCTATTGGTCTTAGCGTGTATATCCTATAGCGCGTTCATACAAACTCTTCAGCTTTATATATTAAGTATAGAAATTCTATCATAGACAGATTAATAATTATTTTGGCCTAACATAGCCTCACCTATTTTGTCCCACTGCATTGCAAAGCTCTCCTTTTTCCACCCATACATCTCTCTCCTTTGCAAGATCAGGCGTGGCCTTAGTGTAAAAGTCAAGCTTATTTAATCAGATAGAGGAAAAACCTATCAAATAAATGATCAGGGTTTCTAAACTATGACCCAGTTTAGGCAAGAAATTACGGCATACTAGCTGACCCGTGCCCACTTCGTTGGGCGGTAAAAGAATTTTCAAAATCGGTTCAGTAGATTTTTTAGAACTTAACCCTTTATAATATTAAGTATAGATTTACTGTGACAAATATTTTATGAAACGCTGCGATGATTGCTTGTTTCAAGAGCTAGGCTGCACTTGACTTGCATGTAATTTGTTGCGCTTGATCATTTCTGTCCAGAAACCGAGGTTTAGTGACGTATTCAATCAGACTATTCAGCATTTTAATGCAATTATTTTTCCTTAATATACTCAAATTAACCTTTCTTTTCTTCTTCCAGATCAATGGTTTCGACAGTTCCATAAGTTCGACCCACAAGCAGGCCTTAGCAGCAGTAGCAGGGGTCGAGGAAGTGAAGACTCTTCTGCATCAGCTCGACGCCAAGGCGAACGAGACGATCGCGAACGTCTCGGCGAACACGAAGAGGCACGAAGATATCCGAACAGAGCTCGGAGCAGTTAACACAACGCTCACGAGTAAAGTCGAGGCCTTGCAGAACAGGATACAGGAAATCACTGTAAGTAATAATAACTTAATACCTAGGTTTTGAGTTTAAAGATAAACATACAACATAATTTCACGTCTGTATTCCTCGAAAGGTTAGGCGTACTTAGCTTTTTCTGGGATTATTTGGACTCTCTCTCTCGAATGTAAATGAAAGATGAATTTACATTCAATAAAAGCCTAGGCTCTGAATTTAAGGACAGACCGTAGATACTTAAATACAATGCCAATTCAGGTATTTCCGGGACATGTTGCCACCTTGAATTTCAATGGTATGCAAAAATGTGCAATTGTGCATTCAATAAAGGAGGTTAATCTGTAACTCTTAATACAAACTCTTATACTGTTCTCAATTTAGGGATAAATCTTGGCTTGAAAATTTTCCGGTAGGTATTTCCGGGACATTTTTGTACCTTGAATTACAATGGCACGCGAAAATTTGCATTCAATAAAGAATGTGAATCTGTAAGTCTTAATGTCTAAGTTCTGAATTTAAGGATAATAAGTACTTAAGTTATCAATGCAAGTGTTTCCGGAACATTTTGGTACCTTGAATTCCAATGGAAGGTGAATTTGCATTGAATAAAGAGTAAAGGTGAATAAGTGAGTGGAATAAATGCCAAAATTGAAGACTTGTTGAATTTTTATTGATGGCAGGTCACTTGAAATTGGGAATGTAGACCTTGTTGTATTGTAATATGGCTCAAATTAGTCTGAGGAGAGCCTCATTAAAAGCCAAGATATCAATGTGAACCGGTAAAATTTTTACAATTGAATACAATAAAAATATTCAGAATGAAGACGATACACCTATACTACAGAAGTTTAGTTGTAATTAAAAAAACTAGTGGCCTGTATTGGTTTCGCCCGTATATATTTTGTTTCTTCCATGAAAACCTCGCCTTAAACTTGAAAGTAACGAACACAAAAAAAAGAATTATCCAGACTAGAACAGTCGTTACGAAGACGTCGTGTACATACATTTCGGTGATTAATTTTTAACCAATTTCCAAAAAAGGAGGAAGTTCTCAATTTGGCGGGAGTTTTTTTTATGTATGTAAACGATTACTCTGAGGTTTCTGATCCGAATTGTGTGATATATGTGATATGTTTAATTCGATGCGGCATACTTTTCATTTGGTCCCATTAAAATTTAATTCAGTTTGGCTCAGTAGTTTTTGTTTTATGAACATTTTTGCTTATTTCAATTTCTACGGAGACGAAGACGTCCAAGTATCACCACTTAAAAGTGTAAATTCATGACGTTAATACATTTAAATGGCGTATATATCTTTTATACAGGATGCCAGGTTACCTTTAATTTCGGAAGTCGGTGATAAAAAACAAATATACAAAAACCAAAAACACCGTGTTTTGTTTGGAAGTCGGTTATATTTTTTGTAAAAAAAAAACTTTTGTTTTTAGTTATACATATAGAAGATAGATATGCCATTTCAAATGTATTAACGTCATGAATCATAGGTTAAGAATTCAATAACATTTTCATTAATTTTCAACGGAGTCATTACTAAGAACAATTCAATACATAACCCACATCTGTGCTCATTTAAAGTCAATGTAAACTAATGTGAACGTTAATCAAGTGTGACGCGTTCGATTGTAATCAGCGCACATATTATCAGCCTCCAGATTCATTGGAATTACATTCATGTGAGTAAATATCAACCGTAGACTAAGCTTAATAAGTACAATATTTGCAAAACGTATCGTACGTTTTGTAAATATTGTACTTACTTATTAAGCACAGACCAAAAACTGTTTGTGAGACTTCAAATACGATCACTTATAGTCTGTTTTTAATCTCGGAGACTAAATTGACAAGAGCAAATGTCATAGAATCACCTACAATAGCATTTAAGTCAGTTTTGACATTTGCACTTGTCAATTTAGTCTCCGAGATTAAAAAAAAAGACTATAGATGAAGATCTATGATCTGGACGGTTATGCCTTTTTTAGGGTTCCGTAACCAAAGGGTAATCGGTAACCCTATTACTAAGTCTCCGCTGTTCTTCCGTCCGTCCTTCTGTCTGCTGTATCTCAAGAACCGTAATAGGTAGACAGTTGAAATTTTCAGTGTGTATTTCTAGTGCAGCTTTAACAACAAATTATAAAAATTAAATTTAAGGGGGCTTCCATACAAGAAACATGTTTTCTTCGTAACCCTTCGTGTGAGAGCCCGACTCGCATTTGCCGGTTTTGTTAATTACATATCGATGTTCAGGTATGAATAGAAATTTCAATAAATCTTCGGCCCCATTGTATGAAGATGGGTCTCGTTTAGCTATCTTATCAAATTATAAGCAACCGCAAAGCGATTCAAATCAATTTATACTGATAATGACTAAATAACACTGATTAATATACCTACGTAGTAAATCATACGGATTATCGGAACGTGTTTGCGCCTTTCCATTTTTATGGAGACCATTTGAAAAGCTCTGTCGCAATGGACTAGTTTCCACCATCAATAAATTGCAAATCTATTTATTCCGTCAGTAAGAGTATTGAAAAGGACACGTATTTTTTGTTTTTGTAAATCCTAACTATATTTAATATTATAAATGTAAAAGTAACTCTGTCTGTCAGTCTATCTGTCTGCCTGTCTGTCGCACTTTCACGCCAAAACTACTGAACCGATTTAAAAGGGTACACAAATAGTCTAGAGCCTGAGAAAGGACATAGGCTATTTTTTATCCCGGTAGTATGTTCCTTAGGGACCACGCGGGTGAAGCCACTGGCAGAAGCTAGTCAATGAATATTGACAAAGATAAAACGCATCAAAACTCGGGAGTGGGGGCTCGTGACGTCAGAACGCACTAAAAATTATACCACGGCGTGACGTATTGAGAATTTTAAAAGCGTCGTATCTCGTAAATTTTGGTTTACGTAACAAAAGAGAAACACGGGTCAAATATTTTTTGATAATATAACTGACGGACTTATTACATTGTGATGAGTTTATGACGCTTTTTTTTTAAGGATGGGAAATCATCAAATGACTCCTTCCGCTCTGGGCGGAGCAGAAGGGAGTGTCAGACTCTTACTGACTAAAACCCATTCGTGTTCCTCCTGATGCCCTTTGCGTTCCAGGGTGCGGTGCCTCTTTCGAACGGATTCCGCACCCTGTCGAACGGATTCCGCACCCCGTCGAACGGATTCCGCACCCCGTCGAACGAATTCCGCACCCCGGCAGGCACTGGCCCTAGCGGGGAGTTCCAGACTTCACTTGTTACTAATTTACTGCCTCTTACCTTTACCTTCTCAGTACAGTTATTGGAAAGTATTAAAGCCATTAGCCATATTGCAAAGCCTCCATCTGGTCTATAAAAGGTCCCCAATATGCAAGCAATGACTGCTGAATCTGGCTCTAGTCCATCGACATTTACAATACAAAGCTAGCGCAAAAGTAGAAAGAATTCAAAATCCCAATATGGTTTGGTTAACGAATGCTTTTGTTTAGAAAAAATTTAACCCCATATTACTAATGTCAATAGGGAATATGCATGCGATTTTTTTATTTGCAATATGGAATACTTATTAGCTCTAGTAAACAATCATGAAATTATTTTTTAAATATGTACCTTCATAAGCGATGAAGGTATTTCATAGATAACAAATAGTTTCAAAGAAACAGAAAGCAGAATTAGAAAGAGAAGTTCGAAATGAGCTTTGACGTCAAAGTCCATGACGCCTATACAACTGCCATATAAAACAGCGTTTTCGCAAGAGGGACAGATATATTTGTTTAAAATAATTATATCTCGTTTGTTTTTCGAGCAAGTTTGATTCTATTTGCACTGTTAGTATTATATTTTTAGATCAAACAGTATAGATAATCAATATTTTTTTTCATGTATATTCCCTATTTAGAGGAAGCCTAGTTAGGCATATTGTATGTTTGGCTAATCTTTACTTTGCGTTTTCCCCAGAAGCCTGTAAGTACAGCGGCGCCGACGGTGGCGACGGCCGCGACTGTGGCGAGCTCGCCAGCCGCCGCCAACGCTACCGCCACTAGCACGACCACACTGCCGCCAGGTAAATTCTAGCTAAAATACTCTAGCTAAAGAAGTCGGTTAAAAAGCTACTCATCATCATCATTATCAGCCGAAAGACGTCCACTACTGGACATAGGCCACCCCCAAGCGTCGCCACAACGACCGGTCCTGCGCGTCTTGCATCCATCGGCTACCCGCGACCTTCACCAGGTCATCGGTCCACCTTGTGGGAGGCCGCGCCAACGTTGCGTCTTCCGGTACGCGGTCGCCATTCTGTTGTTTAGGTATCCCAGGGGAGTAAGAGACACGTACATTATCCCGGGATAATAGCTAGCCTATAGCACATGGCGATAGTATAGCTTTTTAACAGCGATAGAGGCTTTCGAATATTATAAAAATACAACCATTTTGGCCTCTTCAGAATATCAGCTTAGATTTATTCGAATTAGTCCGTCAGATACATTTCCAAAAAATATTTGAAACGTATTTTTTTTTTCTTATTTCAAGTATACAAAAAAAATTAAGATCTCTGTCAGATGTAACTTAGGTTCTGACGGGTCCCTCGGTGACCGCACATGTTATTTTGTTCACAACTCAAACTTAATGTTTGCTGAAGTCGAACAGTTAATTTATTATGCTGTAAATTATTCACGGTCAACGGCGACAGTCCTAATAGCCGAAAGTCAGCTTAGTAACGTGCATAGTTCTCACTACACTAAATATTTCTAAAGCTGACGTCTGGAAAGCTAACGCACTGTCTCGCTATCCTTTTTTACTTTTGTGACCAAACGCCTTAGAACCGTGCTTGAGTCTTCCGCTAATAAAACCCAATACTAATCCAAACCTTCGTTACAGGCAAGCCCGCAGTGCTACAATGAGGGACACGCACACCCATCATTCCTCCAAACTCGAGCACCGACCGCGGATGCCGAGAGAAACGCTCAGTGTTGATCTCAATACGTCCACACGACAAATATATTATGTAGCGACGTAACCGAGAGACATAGGGAACGGATACCCTCCAAATATAAATAAGGATTTAAATGTCGCATTCGACGACGAACCTTCGGGCGGAAAGGACGCTTTAGACTCTGCCATTTATTTTAGTCAGTATTTTAACAGTTTTTCTTTTTGACTCAATCTCATTGTATATAAATTCCAACACTTGTGACATTCTAATTTACATTCAATATTGTTCTTTATTTAGTATTTGTACTTATATTATGTGTTTTATCGGACTTGAAATATTTTAATTTTATTTTTGGACAGTTGATTCTATGTTTAGTTTAATTGTGTGCGTCTTTTATGAGTTGTGTCAACAATGGGTGTGGTACACCCACATGACCCACACCAATGCAATATCGTTGAGTGAGAGTTGAGTACGATGTAATGTAAATATTTAATTATAATGATAGTTTAATGAGCGTAGTTATAAACGCGACCGCACTGTGTGTCATGTTGTCAGTACGAGTGTGAGTTTTATTACTTGTAATAAATTATTGTTAATAGATCAGTTATTATTACACTGTTTAGTTTTATTTACCACTCAAACCATTCATCTATTCTTCGCCTGTAATAAAAAGAATGTTCTAGGCGTCAACCTAAGAAAGCAATTATAGTGCGCATTGCGATAGGGAGAGGTTGAAAAATGAGTAAAAAAATATTTTTGAAATGCAATAACAGTAAAAACATTTATTAATTCAGTCCTCTTGTTCCATACATACACAAACATTAAGCAATCGATTTGGATATTTACAAATATTATATAAAATATACTAAGCTAAACAAGATAGGTACAAGGTGCAGATCTCAAGAACACTATCAAAAAGACTGAACACTTCAAGATCAAACCTTAATTAAAAATACGTATTCTGTTTAAAATCTGACAGTGAAAACTAAGGTGAAGTGAGCTGTCACTTTATGCAACAAGGTGGAATGACAGTTCACTTCAAGCTAATTCAAGTATTAGGGTACGGTAAGTTGTTAATTGAATTGACCGGCAGTAGGTACGTCATGAATGACTGTTCACTAAATGAAATGTGAAGTAGAACGTGAAATTATTAATATCGCGTTTTACTGGAGTTAACGCTAGGTACACCAGCCGGTCAATTCTGAAGAAAAAAACACCGTAAAAAGCGATTCTGTAAACAACTCACCGTATGAATAAACTGGTGGAGGGAGCGTGAAGTGAACTGTCATTCCGTCTTGTTTGTACGGATTGACAGCTGTCACGGTGAGATGTTGACAGTATAGACCGGCTGATCAAGATGGACAGTTCACTTCATCTAAGTTTACAATGGTGAGATGTTTATAGGATCGCAGTCTTCTTTCTGTACATAAGCCTGATTTTAAATAAAACACAATAACAGTGGTTAGAAATCCCGTATTGAAACCACCCAGCCAAACTTTTAGATAAATCCAGTTATTCTCGAGATCGCCGTACACTCGTTTACTTTTTAACGATGCCGATCTCTCGGGCGACCTCTCCGAAGGCGCTGACTGCGCGCTGCACGTCGTCCGGCGTGTGCGCCGCGCTCAGTTGCACACGCACACGAGCGCCCCCCTTCGGCACCACAGGGTAACTGAAGGCTACCACGTAGATGCCGCGCTCTGGAAAAGGAGATCGAAATTTGAATTTGGCGAAGTACATCTTTTGCCTGCAAGAAATTAAGTGACGTTTGCACTCTGAGGTACAGAGAGTAAAGTCCATTTTTCAATACAGTTAAGAAATCTTCTGCTCTGCTTTTCTTTATTTCCAACATAGAAAAGACGGTCTGGAAAAGGAGATTATTTTTTTTCCGAAAAGATTTATTACACATTGCCTAGAAGAAATTGAGTGTCGTTTCTACTCGGTATTTTATGTTTTACTCGGTTTTCTACTAAGAATATATATTTTTCGATTCAGTTAAGAAATCTTCTGCTCTGGACTTCTTTTGGTCTAGCACAGAAAGCGCAAAAGGAGCGATATAGTTGAAACGGCGACCTACCATAAGAGTTAGATGAGGTATACCTAATATGGTACGCATTGGAGCAGAAAAGATCTACCTAGAGACTAGTTAAAAGACAAAAAGAGGACAAAAAGAAGTCAGTCCGGCTGACCAAACCTATCTAAATGCAGACTGAGCATGTTTTATCATTCAGTCGAAACATTAATCAGCCATAATAGCATGCCTACAAAAAAAACTCCTCATTCACCAGAGACTTGTTCTAACTTCATCTTCTTGTTCCATTATTGAAGACTTCTATGCCACAACACTTACTGAGCATGTTGGTAGCCAGTTCCACAGCTAGCGGCGCCTCTCCCACCATGACGGGACAGATGGGATGCTCGTCTCCCGCTACAGTCAGTCCGGCGGACTTCAAGCCTTCGCGGAAAGCTCTGGTGTTGTCCCGGAGACGCTGGCGAAGTTCACCGCTTTGTTCTACGAGGTCTAGAGACTGAAAAAAAAAGCGGTAAGGTGTTATGTTTTATTTTTAAATAATCCATTCCACTATGCTTTTATTATTAGTTATAAACAGTTTGACATTTAGATTGGCCAATAAATAAATTGAAATATCTTTCAATAATTGTTTTTTTTTATTTGTAATGGGTTTGCTCTTGACTCTAGTCTATGTCAGAGATGACAGAGACAAAGTCTACGATGGAGCGAGCTTACCCAGAAGGAGCCTGTTTGATAATTGTGACGGAAAATCCTCAATTTGAAAATATTTAGAAAAACTACGCCAGAACTTGAGCTTGCACATATATGTATTTGCCTTACTTTGGCGATGCCATGTGGAAATCTGTAGTAGATAAATCCTCGAAAATATTATCCGGTTCAGAGTACATTAACCCATAACCCTCATATGGTCTCGTCTTCGCTGATTGTTTAAGTTCACTGTCCGTCAACTTGACGAAGTACTTCCAACAACACTCCGTCATCTGTGACCACGATATTCGACGGTGCATTACAGGTGCAAACGAGTTTTGACTTTAGTTTATTCTAAAGTTTGAAGTAGTCCAGGATTTAAAGAAGTTACCTTTATCGATGAGCAGACCACAGGCGGCGGCGGTGCATTCGAGAACAGGTATGGTCTGGAGACGTTCCTCAGCAAGGTGATGAGCTCTTTGGGCCCCGTGGTGTACCCGCCGGCCGCCCCGCTCACTGCCTTGCCCAGGGTCGAGCAGATGATATCTGCCGCGCCTGGAACGCCGCAGTATTCTTCTGTGCCGCTGGAATGAACAAAACGAGATTATACAAGGTGTTCCAGAAGTGATGTTGGGTAGCTGGGTGGTATACCAGCATTAAGGAAAAAATATCAAAACAAAAAAAGCGATTGTTGTTTTCAAAAAAGCCGACTAAAAAGTAAAAAAAAAAAACACTTTTCAAGCAGTCTGACGCAGTTGGTGACAGCTAAAATGTGATTGAACTAAAGTTAATTCTATCAACTGTAACAAACTGCTTGAAAAGTCATTTGGTCGGAGTTTTTAGGAGTTCCTTGTGGTCGAGCTTTTTTGAAAAAGGTATTATTTTCTGTTTTGCTATTTCGTCCTAAATGTTTATCAACTGCCTAATATCACCTAACACCTTGTACCTATATGCTTATAGCTTTGTATTTGGGGCGTTCTATTTTCCTTGATGTTGATTTAAATTGACGAAGAATGCCTGGAACAGCCTCATCCAACATAAAGAACGAATGCTCCACTTAAAATTTTAGCCTGAAGAAAAAATTGTCTAGAGTTGCTTTCTCAAGATTTATTTTATTTCGTAGATACCCAACTAACATTTTGGTGTCAGTTACAGGCTTTTTTATGACTTTAAGTAATATAACAGGGTTATAATTATCTCAGTTATTACTAAAGACGATATAGAGGAGTTAA
The DNA here is from genome assembly GCA_950371165.1 of Lacanobia oleracea. NCBI lineage: Eukaryota > Metazoa > Arthropoda > Insecta > Lepidoptera > Noctuidae > Lacanobia > Lacanobia oleracea. Next base: position 11,562,004 of record OX493399.1, read on the forward strand.
CAAACAAGTTTTAGCCCCAATCGCAGCACTATAGCGTTAATGGATGATGTAATACAGCTTTGAGAGTTATAATGGCGCTAGTAGCACCAAGTATACTTAATACGTTATACCTTTAACCTTTTTGTGACACCCAAGTCTTTATAAAAGTGTTCGCTGACACCTCTTAACACTTATTGTTGTATAGTTATTGCAATGAACTCTTTTATACCACTTAAGGTGCTATATTGACTATTATTGCAGTCATAAGCTATAAAATAGAGTTTATCGAGAGTTTAGTAACACGAGAAACTAAAGGTGTCAAACAACTCCTCTATCTAGGTTTAACCTGTAATAAAGGGTTTAACTAAAGCTTATTGTGTTAGGCAGTCCTCTTTTACAGACGTTCTAAAGGTATTGGTGTCAAACAACGCAAGTATGGGCCGTTATTAACACTAACCTCACTTTTGTAAAGTTCGCCATTGTTTTGGTAACCTAACAATTAATATTATTTCGAGTTATTTAACATTTGACTACAATAAACAAAATTTCTTACATTATTTGAAGCATTCCATGAATGCCACTTAATTTTACATACCACTGCTCAAGATGCAGGAATGAATAGTAATGTTTAGCTTGAGGTACCTATTTTGTTATCATAATTTTTCTTTTAAATCTTTAATAAATCCTAGGCGCGGTAAAATTGAGATGAGAAACATGGTATACATTTACTGTGAAATCATAAGGGCAGTCATTTTTCACTTCACATACTTAAATAACATAATATTCCAAAATATTATTCTGAGCTGTGTTGAATAATGGATGACATAACACTTCCATTACGAACAGATTTAATTTTAGTAAGGTTACAGGCTTTTTTATCTTGACGTGCGCTTTTTACCACCTGTAGTGCTCACTATCGCGGTAATACCGGTTAAAGTAGTAGCTGACGATGAATAAGCGCTCTTGTGGAGCTTTAAGATCTTTTTGACACCTTACTATAGGATTTATAGCACCTGTAGCGTTTACCAACTCTATTTTACAACGGTACTACAGATTAAAGTAGTAGCTGACGATGAATAAGCGCTCTTGTGCAGCTTTAATATCTTTGTGACACCGTACTATAGGCTTTCTATAACTTTTACCTGTAAAACTGTGGACCTCTTTCGTGGTTATAAGTGAGTTAGAGCATGCTCTAACTCAGTTGCACAGGTATGCGTTAACACTTTTATACTCAAATGGAACTGATATACGAGTCTTATATAGGTTTTTTTAACGCTTTGGTGCTAGTTGGGTAGGTACCTACCTATTAGACTGATAGTAGCAGATAAATAGCAGCATGTATCTATGCTCTACAAAAAGCGATGATCCACCAAAGTGTTTATGTAAAACAAAAAATCATTGACTACAATTTTCTTGTTTCACATAAACGCACATGTAAATACTGATTGCAATAAGGAAAATGTACTCATTTTTTAATGACAAGAGCAAACTCCTTATTTATAAAATTCCACGGTCTCACAGACCTTGAATTACTTACAAAACGAGCATAAACTGTGCAATTTTGTATAAATGGTCTTTCATTGTACATTATTATGTAGGTACAGCTACCATCAGACATAGACAGCATCAACAAATTACGGAGACTTAAGCAAATACTACCTATAATGTTTTACAACTACAAAAGCATTTTAACCGGTTTTCTGCCTGTTCAAGTCGATAAGGAAAATCGTTGAACCCAGTTCCACATTCATGCTTGCCATATTCATTGAGCAACTATTATAACCTGAACTCGAACTTAGGACAAGGAATAATTGACGATAGTCAGTCGACCTTGGTGCAATATGCAGCTTCGAATAAATACGTATTCTTATGCAGTTCCGAGAACTGAGAAAAGAGCGACTTCGTTTATTTCATCACGTCATTTAATATTCACAAAGGGGTTCCATTTTTTTTCTATAGCAGCATTATATGGGGCAACCTGACATTTTAGGGCACCGGGTTCCTAACAATTTTTGTTTTTTGAAGTGCCCTCTACCCCTACATGCATGTTAGATCATACGCTGTAATTTAAAAAAGAAATGGCGGCGGGGTGTTAAAAAATGTACGTGAATAAAATGAACACGATAAGTAATTCGAGCATCCTATGACCATCATACAGAGTCAGAAATTTCATAGCATTGTGCTCAGGGATGAGAAAAGAGATAGGTACCTAATAGGTTTACCTACCCAGTTCCTGAATTGAGAATTCAAAATTTAGAGCTTGTCAATCTCGAGCACAAATACTCAATTCAGAAACCGAGACTTATAGTAAAGAGTTAGCTAAATATCGGACACATGCGGATAATCCTGAGCTTTCATGTTTACGTATAGGTACAGCGACAAACTCACCGGCCAGTCTCCCCGAAGAAACCGGTCGCATGGCTGTCATCCACAGCCAGTAGGGTGCGGTACTTGTCAGCTAGATCCCGCAGCCCCTTGATAGGTGCCACGGTGCCGTCCATGGAGAACACGCCGTCAGTCACGATCAGCTTGATCCGAGCCTCGCTGTGGGCCAGGAGGTGCTCTAGTTCTGTGTGACAAGGATAACAGGGCTATAGGAAGTGTCTTCAATTGGTTGTTGTCATTTTGGTCAACCACAATAGTGTATTTTACTAAAAAAATCTAATTAGTCCGTCTGATAGATTTTCAAAAAATATGGAAACGTATTTTTTTCTGTTTTCACGTAAACAAAAATTAAGAGGATATAGCGAGTTGAAGACACGCGTGACGTCATCTGGCTTGGTAAATTTGGTACAATTTCACCAAGCCAGATGACGTCACGCGACAACGTCTGGCGTGAAAAAAGAAAAAATAAGTTTCCAATATTTTTTGAAAATCTATCAGTCGGACTAATTACATTTTTTTAGTAAAATACCCCATTGCGGTGCTGTTCTGTTAACAGCTCGAAGTTAGCAGTCAATCCGTAGCTGGACTAAAGGACAGACAGTTCACACTTCACGAGTATAAGTGCTCGTTTTCTCAGTGTTATACAGAAATAGTTGACCCGCGCAACTTCGTTTGCGTCACAATTTTCATTACTGCTCCGCTCCTATTGGTCTTAGCCTATAGCCTTCCTCGATAAATAGGCTTTCTAACACTGAAATAATTTTTCAAATCGGACCAGTAGTTCTTGAGATTAGCGCGTTCAAGTAAAAAAACAAACAAACTCTTCAGCTTTATATATTAGTATAGAAGTATAGATAATAGACTGGCTGGCTGTTTATACAAGATTTCAGGATGCTTTTTCCGGGTCGCCACTTTTGTTTCTGACTTTCAAGAATTGCAGTGGTTGGAAATTATGTGGCGTTTACAGTATTTGGAGTAAGAACTACAATGCGCAGAGCCTAGCTATGGCGTAAGGGTGGGTGAATTTATTTAGAAAGACAGTTGACCAAATAACTGTCATAACTGTCAGAAGGCGTTTATCTTACAGAAACGTGCCATTAGGACTATTGTAAGGATCCCACAAAGAGACTCATGCAGAGAGCATTTTAAAGAATTATAAATATTAACAGTAGGTACCTAGTTTATTTAGTAATACTAAATCACTTTGCTAAGTATATTCGTCAGTATGAATCACAAGAGGAACGTAAGATAAGAGAAAGTACAAGAAGGAAGGAGTTTAAACACAAGATGGTACCTAATTTTAATGTAGCTAAGCATTGTTCCGGGTACCAAGCAGTCGTATTGTTTAATAGGTTACCAGCTGATTTAGAGTTATTAATTTATAGCCATAAGTCTTCTTGTTAGAAAAATGTTTCTACTCAGTATCAGATTTTATGTCAAATGATAAAAAATAATTTAATATAATAATAACAAACTTTTGAATTGCGTTGATTTTTGACTTATAGGTACTTTGGCTTTGGCTAATCATCTGACATAACGCACATGTGACATTATATCTGACATTCTTTTGGACATTTATTTATTAATAGACATCTTTTTGAATTTAATGACTTGACATATTAATTTATTTTCTTTGAAATTGTTATATTGCATGTAATAACTTTAAATTTATGTTCTTTAATTTCTATTTTGTACCTAAAATTCTACACAATGTATATTGTTTGAAATAAATGAAATGAAATAGTGTAAGTATTGGCAGTTACCAGTTTGTTCTAAAATAAAATTCACTGTCGGAATATTAACCGGTGAATGTGAATTCGACATTAAAAATTTTCGATCTCACATTTTCATCATTATTGAAGTTTAACAAACCAATTTAATATTTTCATGCAAAGAAAGAATATTTTATATTATCCGACCATGTTTTAGAGCACATAGACATTTATCATTGACTAGCGATCCGCCCCGGCTTCGCACGGGTGCAAATTATGTACAAAAACCTTCCTCGAGAGTCACTCTATCTATTAAAAAAACCCGCATCAAATCGTCCGTTGCTTAGTTTTAAAGATCAGCATTTTTATAAGCATACATAGGGACAGACAGACAGCGGAATTAATCAATCGGAATTGATCAACTTGCAGGTAGGTACTTACCATTCAGATCCCTATGAGGATACCGGAACTTCTGTGCCTTGCACAGTCTGATGCCATCAATGATGGACGCATGGTTGAGTGCGTCAGAGAACACGGCGTCTTCAGGCGTCAGCATGGACTCGAAGAGCCCAGCGTTGGCGTCGAAGCAGGACCCGTACAGGATCGCATCCTCACGGTCATGGAACTTGGCTAGACGGTTTTCTAGTTCCTATGAACATATTATTAAAGTAAGTGGCAGTATTTCAATTTTTTATGTGCAAATACCTCTGCCCTTCCCTGCGCGAAATACAGACGTGATATTTTTGTGTTATTGTTTTTATCGCTACCAAATGTACCTAAATGTATGAATTTCATTAGGAGATTTATACTAATGTATAAATATAATACAATTTAAATAAGAACCTTGGCAATAGGTCACAGGTTTTTTGATTAACAAAATAATTAGGTAGGTAAGGTTTTTTGTGACGAACATTGCAAGGTTCTTCAAGTGACCTCGTTAAACTCAAAACGAGACGAGTTTTAATCGCATGCAAATTTCAAAAGAAAGTCAAGGACAAGGATGCCAACCTTTAAATTGATAAAGAGTTTTTTTTTTAAAAACAAACGCGACATCACCGAATGAAAACAGTAAGAATCTTTATTATTTCATTAACCTTTTACAAAAACAGAATTTATGTAACTGACTAACTTAAGTTCCGCTAGTGGCTGATACGAGACCAATGCTTATACTTCTAGAACCGAGGGGTCCTCCGTTCTATAAGGATTGCTTTAGTGCTCAAAATTGGCACTGCCAAAGTAACAAGTTAATACTTATGTAATTTTTAGATGATTCTTACCTTGTGTATTGTTTGTGTGCCGCAAATGAACCGGACAGAACTGAGTCCTGCTCCGTATTTCTTCAAGCCCTCCCTAGCAGCTTCCACCACCTCTGGATGGTTCTGGTTTGAAAATGAAACAAATTAATACAATCATATCAAGTTGGTTAACATAGACCAGCCACAGCGGAATATTTGTAGTAGAAAATAAAAGCAATAAGTACCTAGGTACCTACAAGACATACTTACAGAAAGTCCTAAATAGTTGTTAGCACAGAAATTCAGGAACTCGCCTTCGACGCCTTGAACTCTGACCTGAAAATATTGAATCAGTTAATGAAGGGCAAATGACAAAATAAGTGGAGTATACTTAGGTAACTTCTGGTGGAAAGAAGACAATACTTTCTTCATGAGACAGTAGCCAGACTACAAGAGCCGAGTGTATTTATAAGCGGAGATTTATTGTATACCTATTAATTTTAATTTTAGTTAAGTACCCAAATATTAATGTTTAATAATAGTTCACTGCTTGTGGCACATCTTATTTGTTTATGGGGCATGCGGTGCTAACCTGTAGGCCTGTAGGTAATTAATTGTTACACTAACCTTGGATATTATAATTATACTTACTTTAAATGTTATCAGTGTAAACAATTGTTGGTTGGCCAATAAAGGAAAATAAAATAAAAAATTTAGACTTTATAAATTAACACCATTGTCGAACTAAGCAGAAAAGTCCGCTCTTCATAAACAAGAATAGAGGCAGAGGTGACTTATCTTCGTACGAGGGTGCGTTTTTAAGTTCGCGGAATGGGAGGGTAGATGATAAAAATAGGTCTCACTCAATACTAGTATAAATACCAGGTTTTGTCTTAATTGGGTCATTAGTCTTTGAACTATCGTCAAGCAAACAACTCAATCGGGAAGAAAGTGTGCATCATGGAAAAAATCGAGTACCGTGCCGTAATAAAGTTCCTTACCAAGCAAGGAAAGTCAGTTCAAAACATACTGGAAGAGGGAATCCGTTTACGGGGACTCTTGCCCGGGTAAAACCATGGTTTACAAGTGGCATTGTCTTTTTAAACAAGGCAGGACCTCACTTGAAGACGACCCGCGGCCCGGACGGGCGATAGAGGTGACTACTCCGGAAATCATTAAAAATGTCGAAAAAATAATATTGGAAGATGCCAGACTAAAGAAGAAACAGCTTGCAGAAATGGTTGGAGTATCGGATTGTATCCGATACTCCAACCATTTTCATTCCACCATTTTCAAAATTCTACACGATCATCTTGGCAAGACAAAGGTCAGTGCAAGATGGGTGCCAAGAATGCTCACGCCGCCTCAGAAACAACGCCGCGTGGAGTGTTCTCGCACGTTTTTGGACCTCTGTAACGAAGATAAGGATGGACTATTGAGTCGAATTGTTACTGGAGATGAAACTTGGGTTCATCATTATGAGCCTGAGTCAAAACAGGACTCTATGCAGTGGCACAAAAAAGGTACACCACCACCCAAGAAGTTTAAAGTGTCACAATTGGCTGGGAAAATCATGGCAACAGTGTTTTGGGATTCGGAAGGGATTCTGTTGACCGATTATAAAGATTAAGGCGTTTCTATAACCGGAGAATACTATGCTTCTATCCTCGAGAGGTTGAAAGAAAGTATTAAAGAAAAAAGGAGGGGAAAATTGACCAAAGGTGTCCTTCTTCTTCACGACTACGCGCCTGTTCACAAGAGCCGTGTTGCGTTGGCTGCCCTGCATAAGGTGGGCTTCGATATTTTAGACCATCCACCCTACAGCCCAGACCTGGCTCCCAGTGATTATTACCTCTTTCCAAATCTGAAAAAAGAACTTCGTGGAAAGAAATTTTCAACTGATGAAGAAGTGAAGGACGCGGTTTCAGCTTATTTTTCGGACAAAGACAAAACATTTTTTTATGAAGGTATACATAAGCTAATTGAAAGATCTGAAAAATGTATTAGGGTAGCAGGTGAATATATTGAAAAAGAAAAATAATTTAGTATTTTTATTTTCACTCCTTGCCCTCCATTCCGCGAACTTAAAAACGCCCCCTCGTATGTAATTTGTCTATAATAGATTCGAATCTATATGGGCCTCGACCCAGAACCCCATCATCCGTTAAAAAGTGAGAGGTCGTGGCATGGAGATCTTTGGCCTATTGTTCCTTGAAAATCCTTCTCCTTTACGAGTCCTTTACTAAAACTTTGATGATGCACCCAGCTATAGACTTCTGAACTATTACTATGGATGTCCTGAATCGACTTCTTTCGTGATCCTTTACGTTATCGTGTATTGAAAACGGTTCATAACTTATTGTTAGGGTATCTAAGAAGGGATATTAGAGAAAGGTACATACTTATTGCAAGTTTTCTGGCGCCTACTACAGACACTAGATATCACAGTTTTTTTTGACGCAGTCAGTACAAGTCTATTACGAAGGTTTTTTTTTAAGTAAGGTAAATGTCCATAACTTCGTGCTAGTACGTTATTTCGTTAGTTTTGTTTCTGGTGCAAAGAATAAGCAATTGAAATATTATTTACATAAATTATACATAAGTAAAAAATCTCTATCTTTTAATCTATTTAAGAAACCAAGAACCAACATTTTAGCGACTAAACTGAAAGTAATACTAATTCGTCCTTTTTATTTTTCAGGGGCTTGCAAGGTACAAAATGCTAAGTATCTGGAAATTCTGCAAGACAAACATCCTAAACATGACACATTTTGTTTAGTTTTAATTATTCAGTACATAAGTACCTAGATTAACAATAAAAGCTTTACCTAAGCTGGATCTCACTCTGACATGTATCTTTTTAATTTAACCCGTTTTTCTTAAACCCGTTAAATATTTATGATTTTTATGAACTTTATCCCGAAACAGGAGCCACGAATTCACGAACTTAGGAGCAGAGCCAAATTTTATCATGAAAGAAGAGCCAAATAAGAGGTCCACAAATAAATTCAAATAAAAAAAAGGATGAACTAAAATTATATAATTCATGCATTTAATAATTGCCAAAATATCAATACCCATCACTGAAAAGCTTTCAAAGTATTATCATGTTTAGGAATATTTAGAAAAAATAACGAATTCGTAAGAGCCTTAACATGCCGAAATATGGGACATTTACCTTGAGCTGAATGGCGCGGTCGTGTGAAAATAAAGAAAATGAATGTTTACACGTCTGGCCGTAATCGGTTCGCCAAAACACTTCATTTGCACACCATACCATAATCTTCATCGCACGATGTCTATATCCACCTACCTATACTGTGTGCACGAACGTACATACATTGCGACCGAGAGGACGCGATAAGTGTATCTGTTTATTTCACAATCGCTGCCTGTGTGTGCAAAAATAACCATACCCACATGTTTTCCCTGAACTTTATTCAAGTTTATGTAAACTTGAAACTGGTCCTGAATAATTTGGTAGCGAAGCGGACCGTTGTTAAATTATTCATCCACGTCCATTTTTCGCCCTTATTCCGTTTTTTGGGATCAAGGCAGTAAGTTTTCTCAGCCTTCTTCCTCGTATCAGAAACATCAACGATATAATTGACCTACCTTTCTAGCCATATCTATCGTCTTTCACTCACTTCATCGATCCATTGGCTGGCTTTCCACTATTCTAAGAACTATAAAATATAAGTTCTTAGAATAGTGAAATAACACTTCATTGTCTATAGTCAACATTGGTCTTAAAATTAGTTACTTTACGTTACATTGAAATATTTTCATGAAATCGCGAAAAACTATTCGTTGTGAATGTCAGAAACGTTTTTCACACATGTTTGGTCTCTACATACAAAACAACAGTCAAGTTTTCGACACTGGGAGACCGGAGAAGCGACATCTAATTAAATTAGCATACGGTGTGCTGTGTGCTAGTCAAATGTATTCAAACAATCGTGTTTGGAATTATTTATCTCTATTATTGAAGTCAACAGAAGTATTTTAAGGTTTTGTCGCTAAAACGAGTATTTTCTCTCTGGAGAAGCTCGTGAAGTCGTGACTAAATAAAAACAGCCGCATATGCCAATTTTTAAGGATAAGCAACGCTTTCGAGGTTGATCTATGGATGGGTGGTCATCCATTACATACCCATACCTATTCCTCCGACAGCACGTTCAGCCGTTAGTCCTGGACTCCCAAAAAGGGGGTTTAAAAGCCAAGGCAGATTGTACATGAACTTCTCCCAGAATTCGGATCTTCCGAAAGATGGATTAGATCTCGTATTTGATAGAGCCCAGAACAGAATTCGCACTTTTAATTATCCTTGGAGGAAACACTGCAAGACATTGACCCTTGAACACATCTGATTATTATAGTCTATGAATATCTACTGATATCGGAAAAATAATCTTTACCTTAGTATCTTGCGGGGAAGTAAGGATCCTCTCATGTTTCCATGTCTTGGCTCGCTTGATGTCTCTCAACCGGTCTTCCAGCACATCCCGCAGGTTCGCTACTCCTGCGCGTTCCTTATGTAGCTCGTGCAGCTGACGAGACTGGGTGCCATTGATACCTTGAGGAGTAAAGTGGTTACTTTAGACCATAGCATGAGTAGGGATAGAATTTTGATGGGGTCAAAGAGTGAAAATTCAGTATTCTGTTATTCAAATTACGCTGAGAGCCAGCACCTTTAGAACATTAGTTTTTCGTCAGTCACATAAAGACAGTCCCCAACACGCTGATGTGATTTTTGTAGCAGTCGTTGATAATAGTAAGGTAAACGAACGTACTTCTCTAGCTAAAGGCAACTGCAATTGTCCCTACAAGCGGGAGTCTTCCCATGGTCGCCGAGTTACACGATTCTAGCTAATGGGATGATTATAGAGCAATAAGAAGGGAATCTCTTGACTCTATGACACGCATGCAAACTGTCGTAAGTAGATACTTATCTGACAATAATCATATCGTGCTCATCACTCAGACATAAATGTAGTATCCAACATTGTCATATAATGTCACACTTATACAAGAGCAAACAGGCAAATAACTGTTATCTATATTCATACAGCTCAACCAATTATAATGCAATTTCTTTGTACAAGGTCTGCCTAGATAAACAGTGTATTATGAAGTACCGACAAATACAGATGTTAGCTAATAGGACACAGACAAAAGTACAAAAACATGAATTGTTGATAAAACATCGGGCCTTAGTATCGAATGAACAAACAGTCGGTTTCAGTTCTGTTATAAGTATTTTATAAAACATAATTTTATCGGCTCTACCTATTCAATGCTTCGAAACACTAATTAATTTCGCACGCGAACGCTCATAACGAAGACCTTTCATTTTGTAATTAACATTAATATTTGAACATGACATTTTTAAGACCAAGACTTGCGTCTAAACCTCGAAAGACAAATAATTTGTCTATCAAAAACCTGTAATCCATAACTCCAAAAAAAGACGCCACAAGGTCGGTGACAAAAAAAATCCTTTGTTGACATTTTTGAACACCAACTTTTACTAAACTATACACTCACTGAGAAACACTATAACCTAAAAAAGAAAAAAATAAAGGGGAAAATGTTAATTATTTTAAAAGTATTTAATAGATTAAATACTCACAGTTGCGCAGGAGTTGCGAGCGTAGCGCCATCGCGTCGAATGGGGGCGCGGCCGCCGGCCGGCGCGGCGCGGGCGTCCGGCAAGGCAACTCTTTAGCAGACCAGTCACGCAGGTTGCTCTGTTTCGTGTGTTCGAACATAATTTTGTTTTCATTGCGATGCGGTTATACCTGACTGGAGTGACTGGTGGTTTCATGTAGAGTTTTATTTTAGAAGCGTTGTTTTTTCTTACGCTGCGCGCTGTGTGGTGTTATTAGTTTCCATATGAATGGTTTCACCTGCTTTATGAGTGTTACCTGAAGGAATCAGGTACCTATGTAAGGTGTACGGTAGTCTCTAGTAGTACTAAAGGTTTATTTGAACAGGTTTTAAGTAATCAGTTACTCACATCGTATTATGAGATTCAATGTTAGCGTTTTTTTTTTCTGATTTGAAGTTTTTAGATAAGATTTTGCTCCAATCACTGATTTATAACTTACGAGGTTAGTTTTCGCATTTAATAGCGTGAAAAATTCTCTAAAGTTTACGCTGAGCGAACGCAACGGTAACGCTGCGGCTACTCGACGTTATCGTTTCCATGTTAGAAAGAATCACGCTAAGACAGCGCAACTACAATGCGGTCGCGGCGTCGAAAAAATATCGGGTACATACACCGGCGAACAGACCCCTACATTAATTTTCATCCTTTCGCTTTCTTAAATTAGGCAAGGCCAATCTCAACCATATCTTCATATTTGACAGTCGAGTATACCATTCGTTGAGGACGTTTTATCATCACATAATACAAAATTAATATCTACTTAAGGTGGATGCTCCAGGGTAGCCCGCGAAATTCAAATATTTTTATGTTTTTTGCAATTTGCCGGTCAGTGTGAAGCTGTATGTGGACCAAATGCGATCCGCGACCGTAACGCGTATTTATCTAAAGAATTATAACCATTTTAATCATCAATATAGCCCTCTAAGTTCATGTAGTTCGAAAGAATGAATATTTCAGAAATAATCATTCTTTCGAACTACATGAACTACTAGAACTATATTGATGATTAAAATGGTTATAATTCTTTAGATAAATATGCGTTACGGTCGCGGATCGCATTTGGTCCACATACAGCTTCACACTGACCGGCAAATTGCAAAAAACATAAAAATATTTGAATTTCGCGGGCTACCCTGGAGCATTCACCTTAACATAGGTACTCCGTTACGTCATACTTTTGTGAATAAATAACACGATTCGACCATATCAAATCCTTCGTATATCTATAATACCTAGATGTAAATATGTTATGATCATGACTTCAGCCACATGTGCTAATACGGTTGTACGATGTTTTATAGAAGACAGTTCCACAAAATTGCGTTTCACATAAAAAAATTCTAGTATTATAATTTTATAGAATTATCAATACGCAGCCTACTTACTATGAATAAATTTAAATCATAGATTTTTGTTACAAATAAACTTTGTTTCGATATTCATCATATCAAATCAAATATTCTTAATCCTCACATATTGAGTAGTTAACATAAAACTTGTTACCAAGAAAAACATTTTATCGAGTGAAAGTTTTAAACTTTTGACAAAATGCATACTCACCTATAAAATTACAACATTGCGTTCACAAAAACAATGCGGGTAAATTCTAGTCAAGTAAAACTTTTCATTCGGACCCGGAGTCCCGGACAACGGAAACCCACGAAGCGTCAATGGTGGCAAATGGCGATGGGAATAAAATACCTAAATATGCAAACAAACATACACCTTGAATGCAGCAAACATACAGCAAGCATGCAGCAAGCATATAGCAATTAGCAAGCATGCAGAAAGCATACAACAAGCAACAATCATGCGGCATTCAACATGCAGTATGCAAGCAAGCAAACATGCAGTACGTAAACGAGCATACAGAATGCAAGCAAGCATGCAACATGCAGGCGAACATGCAATATGCAGCATGCAAGCGGCATGTAACATGCAGCATATATCTAGTAAGCATGTTGCATGCAACATTCAGCATGCAGCAAGCATGCGGCATGCAACAAGCAGCAAGCATGCAGCACGCAAACGAGCATGCAACATGCAGAATGCAAGCAAGCATGCAGCAGGCGTGGTTTCTGTCACGGCTCCGGCGCTGCGGGGCTCCGGCGATCCTACGCGAACTTATCGTCTTATCTCATCTCGCCGGCCAGCAAGCCGAAGCTGCGGTGGTGAGCGTTAAAACCATCTGCTCCTCAGCTCGCGGGCCGCCTCGCCCCTCCGCGCCTACGCGGGCTTAAATTACACTCTAGAGGTAGGGCAGACAAGACTACGTGGGGTTGGTTTTATAGCGATTCGTTTCTGTCACTAATTTTTTTAGCACACATGTTGATTGTTTAAGATCATATTTCAATTTTACTTTGGTTAAATTTAAATGATATTTTATAGAAATGGCAATATGCGCAGAAAAATTATTCCAAGTAAAATTTTTCCATCTTAAAATTATGTCATGAACATATTATAAAACAATAATATTTAATTATAATTTCATTTATACTGAAATATAAAATTCTTTGGAAAAATATACCGGACGAACAATATTCGTTAAAAAATAATTCTGCTGTTTGATAAGTTTGTTAAATAAAAAAATGTGATCATGAAATTCAATGAATTGTGTTTCTGTAAAATAGGTTTACACAAATAACAACAACAACAATAATAACAATAATATCTATACTAATATATAAAGCTGAAGAGTTTGTTTGTTTGTTTGTTTGTTTGTTTGTTTGTTTACTTGAACGCGCTAATCTCAGGAACTACTGGTCCGATTTGAAAAATTCTTTCAGTGTTAGATAGCCCATTTATCGAGGAAGGCTATAGGCTATATATCAAAGACCAATAGGAGCGGAGCAGTAACGAAAATTGTGACGCAGACGAAGTTGTGCGGGTCAACTAGTGTGACATAAAATTACAAGAACCAAATATTATATGAAACATTTTCTGCGAAACGAAATTCTATTAAATTTCTGTCTGCGAAACAAGGGTACACCTCGCAGACTACTGGAGAAATAGCAGCTTTGCAGACTACTAGAGAAATTGCAGCTTCGCAGACTACTGGAGAAATTGCAGCTTCGCAGACTACTGGAGAAATTGCAGCTTTGCAGACTACTGGAGAAATTGCAGCTTTGCAGACTACTGGAGAAATTGCAGCTTTGCAGACTACTGTAGAAATTGCAGCTTCGCAGACTACTGGAGAAATTGCAGCTTTGCAGACTACTGAAGAAATTGTAGCTTTGCAGACTACTGGAGAAGTAGCAGCTTCGCAGACTAGACTAGCTTTTGCCAGCAGCTTCGCTAGCGTTAATTTATGTAGATTTTCTGCAAAAGTAAAGAAACCTATGACCGTACCTCCAGGGTCCCATCTATCAACAAACAACTCACTTTAGGATTTGAAAGTAAGGACCTCGTAGGCCTCGTGGTCAAAAACGCCACTGCCGAGCGAGGGCGTCGATTTCCAGATCGGGCATAAAGTGTCACTATTATTGAATTTTCCATTCCGAATTTCATAGCAGCCGGGAGTTTGGAGGTTGATGGTATATCATCTCCGTGCCTCGTCTTATTTCTTCCCGGTCTTGTCGGACTGATGCCGTCCCATTGGGCTATAAGAGCATGAACCGAGGACCATACTTGTGTTCTATATTATCTTCTGCGTACTTAGTAAATCTCGAAATTCGGCCGGGATGATTATACATTTATGTACCTAATAAAAAGTAACTCTATGTTAAAAGTAACTCTGTGTATGTGTTTGTGTCTTACCTTTTCACGCCTTAACAGCTGAAGTCTGAACAGTGAAGGTGAAAATGAAAATCTTTTATAAGTAACGTAACTTTTTTATTTAAAGTCTTTGTACAGCATTATACAATTGTACCAATGGAAACCTATTATACAGACACAGAGAGCGTTCTTCACTGTTGTTCCATTTGCACCATTTATAGCCGACTCTGAAACAAATAAGACGTGTTTAATTAAATGAGCATGCTAGTATTATATTATCTGTGAATGAGGTACCTATGCTTCCCAAAAAATCAGAACGAGAACACTTCTCTAAAATCATGACAAATCGTTTGGTTTTTCATTTTCTAAAAACAATAAAGCATGACATCATAAAGTTCACAACCACATGACGTCTTCTATCGTACTCTCTTATTTAAGTACCTACCTTTATTTTTTACTCATACGCTATGACGACGGCTATAAAAATCCAAAAAACTGGCCAAGTGCGAGACAAGTACCATAAGCTATGGTACGGAAGCCCTTGTCTCGCACTTGGCCACGACTAAGATACCACCACGATAAGCCGAAAAAGTCATGTTCTTGTATGGAACCCCGGCCTTATTTTATTTTTTTAATGGCGGCAATAGAAAAACACTGTGAAAATTTCAACTTTCTATCTGTTACGGTTCTTGAGATAGAGCCCACTGAAAGACAGACAGACAGACGGACAGTGGAGGCTTAGTAATAGGGCTCCGTTGGTTACCCTTTGGGTATGGAACCCTAAAAGACCAGTTCAACAGTTAGATAAGCAGGTTTACCTCAGGGCCTACATGTATGGCCAGCATCATGTCGTAGTCATTCGCCCCCACAGAGATATGCGCGCGGCCGTCATTGCCGACGGTCACCGTCTTGCCCTGGCATGAGGAGCCCTCCTTGTTGCCTGATATCACGTCGCAGTATCTGCCCGCGGGTAAGCAGGTCTGGAAAGAGATTTAGTCGTGAAAAATTATACCACATGATTGTATTTTAAAAATAAAGACGTACGTAACTCCTCAAAATTCGGTTTTATGAGCAGAACATATCGGATAAGCGCAATTAAGGCTTCTCTGAAGCATCGCGGTAACTGTGCGTCTTTTTAGTTCCGCATTCAGCGAACGCTGTTGATTGACTATCACTAAGTAAAAATCATTAAATTCTTTCACTATTATTACAAAAGCAATCTAAAATTTTGAAATTAAAATAAATATCAAGAGATGTGTGAAACATGCCTTGATATTTAATATCAGACACATCTTTGCTTTCCAACAGGTCAGTATCATTTTTAGACCAATCACAAAAAAAAAAAAAGTAAAGTATCGTCGCCAACCTGCAAAGTCTGGTTAAGATCCCAATAGTCATTATTGATCGCGATGAAAGCGTTGCCTCCCCTGCAGAAGGCGATCTGGTTGGAGCCATTGTCCCACCAGTCGTTGAGGTCGGTGTTGCCAGCCGCGTTCCTGAACGCTACCATCGAATAGATCTGGCGCCAGCGGTGTTGGCAGACCCAACCGTTGCCGCAGGAATCGTCCTGGTGGAATGAGAGAAGAATTTTATTGATAGATGGGATACTGGATTGAGCACCTGAATTCCGCTAGTTTAGAAAGAAGTGTGGTGATAATAAGGCAAAAATTATTGTAGATGCTTGTGGCTGAAGAGCATAAGGAATAAATTTAAGAAATAACAAAGACTAAAGAGCGTAGGAGACACAAGTTCGTACATGCATCTACAAAAGGATCGGGTTCGTTGAGCGTCAGCGTTAAATACATCTGAATCAAAAAGTGAAGCCTAATGAATAGGCAATGCCAAGTACTTACAGAATTGATGGAAGGTGAAATAATATTCCCATTATTATCCTGAGGTGGTCCAATTTCAGAGTCCCAGAAGTCAAAACTGCTCATAACCTGAGGCTCTCCATACGGATGAGCAAGCAAGAAGGCTATAGCTCCCTTGTACTGCCGAGGCTGTTTGTAGGTCAGGATACCACCTCCTCCGCCGTGGCCTCTTTCATTATCGTGGTTGTCTATGAAGGTTAGAGAGTCTTCGTGGGCCAGTAGACCCCATTGTGGACCCCAGCTGGACAGCCATCTTAGTTGGTTATTCCCTCTGAAGGCGTTACTCAGTTCCAAACCAACTTTGAACTCTGTAACTGCTCCAATAGGAGTGTATTCGTCTCGGCTGATGGCTTCGGTGCCATAGTCTATGACTTCTTGGTAGATGTAAGGTCTGGCGTCGGCGGGGAAGCCGTGTTGTGTGTTAAGGTTGTTGAGACGATTGTAAATGATGCGGAGATCTTCGGGCCACATGTGTTTGGCGGCGTCAATTCTAAGGAAAGTCGAGAATTATTTTAGCACTAAAAGTTTAACAAATACAAATGAAGTGGTTCAGTTGTCGTGGGATTCCGTAGAATGCGGAAAGCACAGAACAAGTCACTGTGGCGATGCATAAGTACCATTGCCTTGCAGCTTTCTAGCAGAGAAGAAGAAAGTAAGTATTCAGCTATTGCTCACCTGAAACCAGCAACGCCCAAATCAATGAGTTCGTTCATAAAGTTGACGATCATGTTCCTGACGTGTTCGTCTCCCTGGTTCAAGTCTTTTAGTCCGACGAGCTCGCAGTTGCGCACCTGGAAAATTAATAAATTCTTAGATCTCCATTGTAAATGACGTGGTGGACAAGTCCAGGTGTGTGATCACTAGAATCACTAGTTAGGGCTGTGGGTTTTAAGTTGCACAACCTAACTGTTAGTAAGCAGGCGACAACTCAAGGGCTGCGTCTTGAGCATAGACAGCGGTCCGAAAACGTAAACAACTACTTGATGGCAGGTAACATAGATATCTCGAAAACCTATAGTCAAACCACAAAGTCTCCTCGACCAGTTCTCTCAATCTGAGTCCTATAAGCCTATTCAAGTACCACTGCAGCTGCTTACCCTCCAGGCGTTGGTACCGTAGTCAATGTCATTGATGACGCAATGCGGCCAGTTGAAGTGTTGGCGGTTGAAGGGCACGGCGGGGTAGTTCCACTCGTTGAAGACTGCCGTGCTGCCGGCCGTGCCGACGTTCTCTGGGGGTTCGCCTGTCATGTGGTTGATTACTGCGTCCACGTAGATCCTGCAAAAAAAAAAACATAGAATCAATTGAAGACCGCACGGTCGAGACTTCCTAGGAATCAACCCAAAGGTTTCCTGCCTTCTGACTATAGACTACATCTGTGAGTCAGTCACAGACTATTTGGTCTGAAAAAAGAGTGATCACAATTTTATCTCTTGATGTTTGCAGGACTTAGCTAGAAATTGGTTTTAGATCAGTTTTGTTATCCATCTTAAAGTCTTGGTTTTCTGAAGTTTTGAGCTCCTCGATGGCAAGCTGGGCTTAATAATAACTAATTTTAATAAGGTATATCTACACAATATATAGCTGTCAAAGCCTCCTCCTCACAAGTCTTGTCTGGATTATAGAGGTATAACTTATCTTGCCCTTTGGGGATTCAATGAATTCCAAAAACGCTGCAACTAACTCAACCACCTCCTGAGCCCAAAAATCTAAGAAGTTAACCATCGACTCGAAAAGAAGAAGATAAAACTTATCTTGACTTTGGTATAAGGAGAAGAGAGAAGAGCACTCAGTGATGGAGAAGTTCTCTTAGATGTCGCATTGCGTGCTTTATCTTACATTTTTATTAATCGACGTCTCTGTCGCACGCGCGTCAACACACGCAGTGTACCTAGTCCGCGCATGCGTATATACAAGTAGCATTCACATAGGTTGGTATAGCCTACCTGACACCTGCTGCGTTCTGCGTTACATCTGCGCAACATGTCAGCGAACTGCCGCTCGCTGCCGGAGCGGGTCACAAGTTTGTATTACGACATCGGCTAGTAGCGTCGTTCCTATCACGGACGATTATACCACCATAGCAACACGTTTTGTTTGGTGATAATATCTGTTTGTAACTTACCTAACGCCTGCTGCGTTACATCTGCGCAACATGTCAGCGAACTGCCGCTCGTTGCCGGAGTGCGAGCGGGTCACCAGTTAGTACGACATCGGCTGGTAGCGCTCCCACCACAGACGACTGTACGGACTGTACCACCATCGCACCACGTTTTGTTAGGTGATAATATCTGTGTATAACATACTTGACGCCTGCTGCGTTACATCTGCGCAACATGTCGGCGAACTGCCGCTCGTTGCCGGAACGCGAGCAGGTCACCAGTTTGTACGACATCGGCTAGTAGCGCTCCCACCACAGATGACTGTACGGACTGTACCACCATCGCACCACGTTTTGCTAGGTGATGATTTTTGTGTGAAACATACCTCGACTGGTAGAAAATGCCTAAGGCATTAAGTCCGCCTTTGTACGGTGTTTTTACTTGTGCATAACGTTTTAATAAATAAATAATACCTGACCCCTGCCGCGTTACATCTGCGCAACATGTCGGCGAACTGCCGCTCGTTGCCGGAGCGGGTCACCAGCTTGTATGACATCGGCTGGTAGCGCTCCCACCACGGGCGATTGTATGACCATAGCACCACGTTCTCGTTGGGTGGTGAAATCTAAAAGAAGATCAAACTTTATTGACTTTTTTCTGGCAAGGTTTAGGTGCTGACCATTTTCCAAGATCGGAGCGTTGGTATACTTTCAATTGAAACCATTTGTTAACCATTTGAATACCCATTATTAGCAGCATAAGGGAATGCAATACGTACAAGATTATCATGTTTTATTTTATGTTATCTAAGTTAATACACTTTGAACCTTTGTACGCGTAGGTACAGCCAGAACACCTTATTTCGTAAAACACTAGTTGTTAACAGTCCAATTTTAAACATGTTCTACACAACAATAATATTCAAGAAACAATCTTACCTGAATGCCTCCATAACCTCTGGGCCCAAGGAACCTCTCGCACTCATCGGCGATGTCATCCCACTTCCATTCAAAGAGGTGCACATTCACGGACCGCCCGGGGGCATAGTGTGGGTTCTTGTACGCGGTGGCGGCCGTGGCTAACACCACCAGGAAGAGTAGTGACTGCCAACCCTGGCAGAAACAGAACTTAAGGTAAACGCTGGGATGCCGACAAGTTTGTGAGGCCAAAGGTTGACCAACTGGCAACTTGATAATAGGCGATCAGATCAGTAGATACTTGGATGCCTGCATACATTATACAAGCAACATCTGATAGCTGACCAGATGTTGCTAGCATAATTCTATTAAATTTATTGTATTTGTTTAGTACCCACTACGAGACGGTCAACCCTCACGAACATCGACGACGAAATCGAACGAAAATTTAAGATTATATATTACCTATTATAAAAAAGTCGCTAAAAAAGTTCAAATGCCCATGAACATCTAGCGACTCTATGACAAATGCCGTATGCTCAGGAGTCTATTCATAGAAAGCCACGTTATTTGTGAGTGTCATAGGCTAAATATTATGTTAACATTATATTATGATAAATAAAAATATTTCTAGTAGTGACATAAGTACTGGACTCACCATCTTACGGCGACCTTATCAAATGAGTTACAACCGAATACTAATTTACAAGCTTCGCTTGAAAATAAACATACAATACCTATCAATACATGTACCCAATTATTATTTATCGATAAACAAGGCAAAGTAATTATCCTAGTTATCCGTATCTAAATCCACCACCTGAGAGTGAATGATATCGCGATAAGCCCGAAATCCGAAATAATAATAATAGGTAGGTAGGTATTTCGTTTGCCCATCAATCTTATATTTTCTAGATTGTAGATACCTGCTGCTAATCGATTCCCTGCTGACTTACTGATATTATTTATCAGATTTAATTGTCATACTTTGTTACCTACTGATCAGTAGTGCTATTCTGTAACAACATTTTCGTGTCTCGACAGCGGAATCCGAGGTGAGTATAAACATAAGACCTTTATGTTGTGTGGTATAGAGTTCACTTTGTGAGCTTTATCACTCAGGTGAAGCTCGATCGATATCGAAATGGTTACTTACAGAATAGACTAGCAGTATCCAGTATAAATAGGTACCTACTAACAAGAAGGTAGATTCTATCTAGGTACTTAGGTATATCTTCTCATCTTCTTGGTAAGTACCTGAGTACCTAACTGATCAATGATAAATGCAATAATTATGATGTAAGAGAATTATTAGGTAGGTAGCTATAACAGATAAAATTAAATTAATATTTTTTGGAAATGTAGCTAAGTACGCAGATTTTATCGAGTAGTAGACGCCAGCACATCAAGCTATCAGAAACTGTAAAAAATTCCAATGAACCTTGAACCTAAGACTAACGACAAAGTTAACAATCTACCTTTTGAACGCCAGAGCCTACTCAGGGGGGGGGGGGGGTAGGGGTGGGCAGCTGCCCCCCCTGGAAATCTCGCAGAAAGTGTATGAACTCGCACTAATCACTAATCAAAGTGTAAACGGGGCCTTTTGCGCTAACTTTTGAATAATCCGCGCAGTAGACACTTGCAAAATGCATAATCGAAGACAGCTAGGTTAAATGAACTTTGTATGCTCGGTAACATATAAAACTTGTAAACAGTATGGGCGATTCTTTCACGGAAGACGTCACAAACCAGTTTGCTGAAGATCCTCGAAAGTTACTTTTAAAGTAGAAGTCGAATTAAGCAATTTAAATAAAACATTTTACAAAAAAATACTTCCAAAAACAAAACACTACAAAGTATAAAATAGGTAACATTAATTTCGGAAGTCGGTGTTTTTGCTTATTTAGTTTTTTGAAACCTCTTTTGCCTGGCCCTTTCCCATTTACTTGGTGTCGGCCCGCCGTATCATGCGTCTACAGGCAGCTCGGTCCTGGGTCGTCTCATTGATGACTTGGGCTTCTTTAAGGTTCTTATTAACTACGAACATCCACGTGATTCGGGGTCTTCCTCGTCCTCGGGGTTTTGTTTTGATCTCTAGCACCTTTCTGGTTATGTGGTCTGATGGTCGCCTCATAACGTGTCCGTACCACCGTAGACGGCTCTCCTGTAGTTTCTCTGGGATAGTTCTTACTTTGAAGGTGCCTCTTATGTGTGTGTTTCTGACATGATCCAGCCTAGTTACACCACCTGCCCACCTGAGCTTCTTCATCTCTGCGCAGTGTAGTTGATTTTCGTGCTGCTTTTCGAGTGGCCAGCTTTCGGCTCCGTATGTCATAGCCAGTCGGACGGCTGCTTTGTATACTCGTCCCTTTATGCGCACGGGCATTCGGCTGTCGCATAGCACGCCAGACAGTTCTCTCCATTTCATCCATCTGGTATTTATGCGATGGGTGACATCAGTGTCTATTGACCCATCTTTACTGATGACTGACCCTAGGTACTTAAAATGGTCCACTTCTTTTAGCTGGGTGTTCTGCAGACAGATGGTGTGTGTTTTTGTTGACGCCACTGCTTATTCGCAGACCTGATGTTTCCAGAGCTTCCCTCCACTTTTCTAAAATCTGCTGTTGGTTATTTTCATCCTCACTGATGATGACGACGTCTTCCGCATATAGGATATGTCCCATGGCGGCGCTCGTTGCAGATTTGAGGTGAGATGGTTCATTACAATATTAAATAGCAGAGGACTTAGTGCAGAACCTTGGTGTACACCAACCTTTACACCAAATTCATCGCTTGTTCCAGCCGGACTTCGCACTTTGGTTGATACTTGGTGGTACATATCTTTGACAATCATTATGTAATGCTCGGGGACACTCTGGGCCCTTAGAGCATGCCAAATTAATTCTCTCGGTACCCGGCCGAAAGCTTTTTATAGGTCGAAGAATATCATGTGCAAGTCTGTTTTGTTGTCTCTGTACTTTTCCATCAGTGTTCTGACCGAATGTATGGCATCACTTGTGGATCTACCGGCGACGAATCCACATTGGTTTTCAGTAACGCTAGTTATTTCAAGTAGCCTTTTGTTGATGACTCTTCCCATATTTTGAAGGTATGTGAGATTAACTTTATAGCTCTGTAGTTGCCACAGAGTCTTATATCACGTATATCACCTTTATTTTTATAGAAAGGGACGAGAAAGCTCTTTCGCCAATCGTCGGGAATTCCATCAGTCAGGAACTTGTTGAAAAGTTTCGTCAGGAACAGTACGCCGATGTCTCCCATTTGCTTCCAGAATTCAGCAGGGATATCGTCAGGGCCAGAGGCTTTTTTATTTTCCATTCGTTTGATTGCCAAAGTTATCTCTTCAGGCTTTATACATGGGATAGGGCCTTCTGTAGCAGGGATATCTTGCAGTGTCTCACTAGGAAATACCTCATTAATCAATTCTATGTAGTATTCTTTCCAGCGGTTTTTGATGTCTATGTTGATGTTAGTAATTTTCCTTGTTCATTTTTGATAAAGTAATTTGTGAAAGTATCCCTACTACTTTGGTGTTTGCGTTTTGCCAACTTAAAGATTTCTTTATCGTTTGAGGCAGTTTCAAGTTTAGCATAGAAATCATCCCTGGCGGTTGCCTTGACCTGAGCGACGGCTCGTTTTGCGATTTTTTTTAGCAATTCTATAAGCCTGGTAATCAGCATTGTCTTAGTTTTTTGAAACCGACTTCCGAAATTAATTTTAGTGTTTTGTTAGGGTTCCGCTTCCAGACCCAAAGGGACGGAACCCTATTACTAAGCCTCCGCTGTCCGTCCGTCCGTCAGTCTGTCTGTCAGTGGGCTGTATCTCAAGAACCGTAATAGGTAGACAGTTGAAATGTTCACAGATTGTGTATTTTTTTTGCCGTCATTTATTAGAGTTATTATCCGTTGCCTACCTCCGAAGTTCTTCATCAGATCTTCAACAAATATAAATCGGACCTATAAGGGAAAATTCTCTTCCAAACAAAAAAAAAGGATCATACAAATCGATTAACAATTGGCGAAAATATCGCTAAACAAACATTTTTCATGGGATCCTATCATCAGATTCTGACTTATACAGTTCCATCATCAACTCAGCAACATATATAAGATGATGATTACCACCAAGCACAAATATCTAAATTGCGTTAGAAAATTTATGAAAAACATTGTATGTGCCTATAAAATTTTAGAGTTTCCCTCGATTTTTACGGGATCCCTTCATCCGATTCTGACTTGGTGATAATGGGACCACCTCAAGTATATAAGTTTTCGAATAAAAAATAATTTTTAAAATCCGTCTACAATTGGCGGAGAAATCGGTGAACATACATGAAAAAAAAAACATACATACAGCCGAACATAGAACTTTCTCCTTTTTGAAGAAGTCGGTTAAAAATAAAAATGCATAGTAAAAATGAATGGTAAGAAAATTAAACTAATCTGAGGCGGGGTGAAAATTTTTTCGAGCTCGTTTCACTCGCTCTTGCATTCTACGGCCTTTCAACTTTTGGCAATTCCTATACGACTCAAAGAGTCACTTCATGAATGCCTTAAAGAAAATTAGGGCGCCTTCAAATTTGTCGCAAATAGCTGCGCGACAACAGCGTGGCTGCAGCGCTGTTGCTGGGCCGCTTTCTTAAGGCGCTACCCTGACCAAATAACTTTGAGCATTCGTTCCCTCTTCGCCGCACTCCACCGCTATAATACTTCGTAAAGCAGTACTGGCGCCACCTAGCGATCATTTTACGAATCCAAGTAAAAATCACACAAGTCCGAAGCCATGTGCTTTCATGGATCTCGGAACAGACCACCGTCGGGATCCCAAATAACGGTAGGAGGGGTTCAAATCAGCGTCGGATCGACGATGACTTACTTGGGTCTCGTTATTGACAGCCGGTGGAACTTTGTTGAGCATTTCCGATGTTTGGCTCCTAGACTGGAGCGAGCCGGGGCTGCCTTCAACCGGCTTTTGCCCAATCTAGGGGGTCCAAACGCCTCCTGCCGGAGGCTTTACGCGGGGATCGTGCGGTCCATGGCCCTTTATGGGGCGCCGGTGTGGGCGCCTACTTTGAGGAAGCGACCTGCCCGTTACCTCAACTCGTCCCAGAGGGTGATGGCCATCCGGCTTGCCCGGGGATACCGCACGGTCTCTGGCGAGGCGGCGAACCTCCTTGCCGGACTGCCGCCATGGGATCTAGAGGCGAGAGCCCTCGCACTCATTTACGAATGGCGCCTGGAAGTGCTACGCCGGGGCGAGACTCCTCTGCCGCGGCAAATCGCAGTACGGCGGGCGGAGCTCCGGCAGGATCTCATGGCAGTATGGAGACAAAGACTGTCCCAACCCAGCGCTGGTCACGCCACAATTGCGGCGATAAGTCCCCTCTTTGAGGAGTGGCTAGAGCGGCGCCACGGCGTCCTTACTTTCCGCTTGACGCAGGTACTCACCGGACACGGTTGTTTCGGGAGGTACCTGTTTCGAATACGGCGGGAGGATACGCCCGGGTGTCAACACTGCGAGGATCGCCCGGAGGACACGGTGGAGCATACGGTTGAGGTCTGCCCTGCTTGGGCGGAGCACCGCCGTGTCCTCGCCGAGGCGATCGGCGGCGGCGATCTCTCGCGTCCGGCCCTGGTTCAGGCTATGGTCCGAAGCGAGAAGACATGGGAAGCAGTCACCTCCTTCTGCGAAGCAGTAATGCTAGCAAAGGAGGAAGCCGAACGTGTGAGAGAAAAGGAAACCTCACACCCCAGCCGCCGCAACAGAAGAAGACGCCCCGGGCGTCGGGAGTCGCAGGGCGATTTTCGGCCACCGTAAGCGCGAGCCTGCGGACGGCGAGCATTGGGTGGCTCGCCGTCTGATCAGAACCAGGCCCGGGTGGACGGCGCGCTGTGTTTCACGCGTGCCTCAAAGAGCTGTCAGCGTAAAAGACGGGGCCCGCTAGGGCCAGTGCCTGCTGGGGCTGCGGACTTCGTTCGAAAGAGGCACCGTACCCTGGAACGCAAAGGGCACTGGGAGAAACGCGGATGGGTTTTAGTCAGTAAGAGTCTGACACTCCCTTCTGCTTCACCCAAAGCGGGAGGAGTCATTTGATGATTTCCCATCCTTAAAAAAAAAAAAAAAAAGTAAAAATCACAGACCTAAGAATTCACAGACATGGCATTCAATAAATATCTTTTAATGAAATTTTTATTGGTTCGGCAAAATAATTTTGGTCGTGATGAATTAGTGACTAATTGACTATACTTACGTTCATGAATACTTCTAACATTTATTCCTATACAAGTATTAACGGTACTCTATAATAAACATTGTGCGGTGTTTATTTTTTAGATTGAAGGTTAGTTACTTTTAGATAGAAGGTGGGTGATTGATAAAAGTAGAAAAATTAAATAACAAAGTAAATTTTATAATCATTTATTATTTAGTAGGTAGCTATAATAGATATAGCTAGCAATACGGTCAAATAAAATTATCTAGCGAAACTCTGCAGACATGATATTGACCGCTAGTGCTGTTGTTAATGAATTGAGAAAAATTGTTTTCTTTTTGTTTGATCGTTTTTATTAATCGATACCCATCACGTCTGTAAAATTTATACAAATATAAATTTTAGGTTTTAATCTGATATTTCACTAACTGCGGTCAATGACCTCACAATAAATCATCTAATTATGTTCTGTTTCATTTTATCTCGTTTATAATCATAAAATAATAAACGCAGTGTCGCGCGGCGGTCGCTTTTTTATGACTCAAAGAGCCACCTCATGAATGGCTAGTAGCCATTCATGAGGTAACCGGTAAACCGCCTTCCAAAAGCAAAACACTACAAAGTAAAAAATAAATTTAATTTCGGAAGTCAGTGTTTTTGGTATTTTTTTGGTTTTTTTGACACCGACTTCCGAAATCAAAGTTATTTTTTACTTTGTACCTAGTGTTTTGTTTTTGGAAGTCGGTTTTATTTTTTTGTAAAAAAGTATTTTATTTTTCACTTTTTAGTGGTACCTGCTTACCACTAAAAAGTGAAACCACAAACACAGCGTACCGGCGGCGTGATGTTATGTCTGGTGTAAACAATCAACAGACGTGTGATTTCAGAAATCCCGATCCATTTGCTATCATTGATTGAAGAGTTCCGTTGCCTACCTCCGAAGTTCTTCATCAGATCTTCACCAAATTAAAATGGGTCCAGTCCGGGTAAATAATCTTCAAAAAAAAAATCATCCAAATCGGTTAAAAATTGGCGAAAATATCACTACACAAACATTTTTCATGGGATCCCATCATCAGATCCTGACTTATACCTTCAATCATCAGCACAGCAACATGAGATGATAATTACCAAGCACAAATATCTGAATTGCATTAGAAAGTTCATGAAAAACAGTGTATGTGTCTTATAAAATTTGAGGGTTTCCCTCGATTTTCATGGGAATCGAGCCTCCTTTTTGAAGAAGCCGATTAAAAATTAGGACGCCTTCAAATTTGTCGCAAAGCCGCGCGGCAGCTCTCGGATATTGCTAAGTGCCGCACGGTTTCAGCGTTGCTGCCGCGCTACTTTCTTAATCCATACAAATAATAAACACAAAGTATCGCGTGGTGGCAGCGCTGCAACAGCGCTGCTGCGGCGCGGCACTTAGCAACAAATTTTAAGGCGCACTATCCGAGATAGGCTGCGAATGTAACTTATTAAATGTAGGTATGAGTTTTACGGACTTACTTTATTTTCGTTATAAAAAGGTATAAAATGTATAATGTTATGTACTTAAGGTGGATGCTCCAGGGTAGCCCGCGAAATTCAAATATTTTTATGTTTTTTGCAATTTGCCGGTCAGTGTGAAGCTGTATGTGGACCAAATACGAACCGCGACGACAGAATGAATATTTCAGAAATAATCATTCTGTCGAGCTACATGAACTTAGAGGGCTATATTGATGATTAAAATGGTTATAATTCTTTAGATAAATACTTACGCGTTACGGTCGCGGATCGTATTTGGTCCACATAAAACTTCACACTGACCGGCAAATTGCAAAAAGCATAAAAATATTTGAATTTCGCGGGCTACCCTGGAGCATTCACCTAAATAAGATTTATAACGGTTTTATGTAGGATAATTTACGAAGGGGCGCAACAGTAATGCGTGCCCTACGCGCTACTTTCTGTTTTTACGCGTGTAGTGTAATAAGCGCTTAAGCGGAGGGAGTCCAGAGGCTTCAAATGGAATGTAAATTTTTTTCTTTGAGTCAATAAAAATATATATATTTTTTTTATTATTATTTCCTTTATTTATTTTCTTTACTTATTTAGATATTTTTAAACATTTTTATACAATATATACATTAGAAAAATAAAAACATTTAAAAATATAAAAATAGTAGCCCACCGATATCGGGAACAGGGTCCAAGCTACCGGTGGTCAGGGCTCCAGAGATAGGAACCTCCTGACAATGCGAGCCGTGTCCAGAAGTACCGCTTTCTGAATCAAGCCCTTGATCCAGCTGCCCAACGAGAGCCTCCTAAGGTGTTGGTCGAGACTCGTGGCTATTAAGCCATTGGCCGATACGACTATCGGTACAATGATTGCGGAGTCCACTTCCCACATGTCGACAACCTCGCGAGCCAAGTCAATATACTTGATTTGTTTGTCTTTCTCGGCTTTCACGAGGTTCTCGTCATGCGGGACGGTTATGTCTACAATCATTGCACGCCTCACAATTCGGTCCACCACCACTATATCAGGCTTATTGGCAACAATAGTCCTGTCAGTGATGATGGACCGATCCCAGTACAATGTGATATTGCCATTATCGAGAACTGGGTCGGGCGCATACCTATAGTATGGCACCTCCGACTCCACAAGAGAGTATTTCAGAGCAAGTTGCTGATGGATAATCCTGGCTACAAGGTTGTGCCTATGCAAGTATTCTCCGTTAGCTAGACGAGAACAACCAGAGACAATGTGGCGAATTGATTCTCCCGGACGGTGACATGCCCGACATAATGTCGACCGTGCCGTCTTTCACAATAAATCTCCGGTAGTTATTCGTCATGATAACTTCGTCCATAATTGCACAAACAAAACCTTCGGTTTCTCCAAAAAGATCACCGAAACGCAGCCAGGCTACGGACGCTAGTTGGTCTACGTCAGGCCCATGTAGGGCCCGGAAAAAGCGTCCGTGAAGCTCCTTACTCTGCCATACCGCCCTGCGATCGTTAGTGTCAAGCACTGCAGGTTTGCGCCAGTTCTCATTTGCCAAGGAGAGCGGGGTGAGTCCCTTGTCCACCGCCACTACATTTCGATGCATACCCACGTCGACAGCTAGGAAATATTCCCTAAGACTGCATATCTCGCGATTGTGGAGAGTCTTAGCATTTAAAAATCCTCGACCTCCACACTTTCGCGGGATATACAGTCTCATTACCGACGACCGTGGGTGATGCATTCGATACGCAGTAAGCAGTGTACGGACCCGCCTATCCAGGGCGTCAAGTTCCGTTTGAGTCCATTTGAGTACGCCGAAAGAGTACATCAATACTGGCATGACCCAACCGTTGAAGGCGCGCACCTTGTTTCCGCCCGATAGAAAGCTATTGAATACCTTCTTCAGGCGGCCAAAGAAGCGCTCCTTCAACGATTGCTTCATGTCAGTAACATTGATACCTAACGCTTCCGACATACCCAAATACTTGTAAGTTTCAGTTGGAGAGAGGGATCTCAGGTTTATGGAATCCGAGAGTTGAGTTCCCACGGATTCCATAATCTCTCCACGCTTTACATGCATGACCGCACATTTGTCCACACCAAATTCCATCCTGATGGCGTTACTGAATGTTTCAGTTACTTTCAGTAGCTCCATCAGTTGCAGATTAGTGGGGGCAAAGAGTTTCAGATCATCCATGTAAAGGAGGTGAGATATAACCTGACCACCTCTCTTCAACCGATAGCCTAGCCCTGAATTCTCTAGCAGTGTGCTAAGAGGATTCAAGGCTAGACAAAACCAAAGTGGACTCAAACTATCGCCCTGAAATATACCCCGCTCGATCCTTACCGATTCGATATTCCTCTGGATATTTCGACATCCTGGATAGCGACATTATTATTATTTATTTTTTTTTTTTTTTTTTTTTGACATTCTCGGGTCCCTAGAGACCCGGTCCTTTGGTAGGCGTACGAGGGGCCGATGCCAACTCGCAGAGGCCTCTTTAGACATTTCAAATGGAATAGGACACCAACCGAATATATTATTATTATTATAGTCCTAAGTACAATACAATGTTATTAGTTATTTGCATCTGCGGCAACGTTGAGGAGACTGCGCAATTTTCTTCCTACTGCCACCAAGATTGCGCTTGCACAATCACTTCTTCTACCCATCCTTGATTATGCTGATGCCAGCTATCTTGACCTAACTCAGGAACAACTCGACAAACTTGAGCGGCTCCAAAATTTTTGTATCCGGTTCATATTCGGTTTACGCAAATATGACCATGTTTCCGAATTTCGTGTGAAGCTCAAGTGGTTGCCAATTCGCCTTCGCCGGAATGCTCATATTCTTTCCCTTTTATACAATATCCTCTTTTCACCGTTTACCCCTCCTTATCTTAAAAGTCGTTTCCAGTTTCTCTGTGATTCCCACACTAAATTTCTGAGGTCATCGGATAACTTGCAACTGAAAATGCCAATGCATTCCACAACTTACTTGGATAACTCCTTTACTGTACAGGCTGCTCGTCTGTGGAATGCATTGCCAGTGCCAGTTAGACGCGCTCAGACATTGCCTGCGTTCAAAAGACTTGTAAGGGAGCATTACCTGTCGCTGTGAGTATCGTTAGTCGTCATTTATTTTCACTGTCTGTATACTTAGTATGTATGTATTTATGTATCTATTTCAAATAGCGTTTTATGTATATATGTATGTATCGATTATATTATAATTTATTGTTTGTTTTAATTTAGTTTGTTTTTATTTTTTTATTTTATTTTTTACACCAATGACAGCCCCATTTCATGTCCGGACAAATACTTTCCATCCCAGGTTGTCTGGAAGAGATCGCGGAATGCGATAAGACCGCCCATGTGTTTCAGTTTTAAGTTTCCTTTTGTATTACTTTTGGTTTATGTACAATAAAGCGTATAATAAATAAATAAATAAATAAATGTTATCTTAGGGTGAAAGCAACTGATTTAGTCCCGAGACGGCGTTTGGTAATAGTTCGAGGGACTAAATAAGTCTTTCACCCGAGGTAAACACTATTGCTTTTCATTACGAAAACAAGGAAAGTGAAAATATAAACACGAAT
Source organism: Lacanobia oleracea (assembly GCA_950371165.1). Taxonomy (NCBI): domain Eukaryota; kingdom Metazoa; phylum Arthropoda; class Insecta; order Lepidoptera; family Noctuidae; genus Lacanobia; species Lacanobia oleracea. The sequence goes on from OX493399.1 coordinate 11,592,919, forward strand.
CAGCTAAAGAAAAATTCATATCTGAATCTGATGAGCTCGGGTCAATACAAATCAAAGAGTATAGTAATATCTATATTACTATACTCTTTGATAGTAATATAGATATACAAATCTTTCGAAAAAACAAATGATCGGACTGCCGCTGTTCCGTCTATTTTGTTTTTTTTCTGTGACTGGCTATTCAGCATCAGCCATTATTTTACATAATCATCATTGAAGAAATGGTAAATATTTTGCCCAAAAATAGGTGAAAGTAAATTATACTAAAATCATAAAATCATTTTAAAAATATAATCGTTTACGTTATTTCAATTTGACATCGCGTTGTAATTGACTGGCTGAATAGAAAGTTGAGACATGGTTCAACAGAAATATTCAACGTGTAACGATTTTTTTTATATTTTGTCGGCTGTCAGTTGAAAACGATTCTCCCTAAAAAAGCTGAAAAGTAATATGTTCATCCTGCTCGTCAGGCAACTTCAGGCCTACTTTCCAAGTATGAGCAATGAAAAGTATATTACTCCTAACCGTCTACCTACTTTATTTCGATTGTACAGTGAAAATTATAAACAATAGTCAATCTATGATTACAAAAAATGAGCAGCTGACACTTTGACATTTTTTTAGTTTTGCTATGACAAAAATTGACCTGCCTACTGAGGTCTTTAAAACTTTAGCTCTTTAAAATTCAGAAATAATACGTCCTCTATTCTTTTTATTTTATTTTGCAGCAAAAACAAACAAGATAAAAAGTAAGAATTAATAAACTGGCCGCCATATGGTTTTATTCTTTTTTATTAGCCTGGTAACATTGCAGTAAGTTTTCATCTCATTCATCATCTGTGGTCATTCATTCGTTCTTTCAACTATTTTTCATTCACTTAGTAAACTTTCTGAGTGGCTGGCACAGAACTTATTTCGAAAAATTGTATATAATATTTAGTTTGTAATTCGTGGATTTTACTTATGTCATACCAATAGGTAAAGTGGCTAGTGTTTTTTGCAATTGAATATAAAGTGACCTCTCCTATTAATTGTTTATCTTAATACGTATTTGTGTTGTTTATTTTTACAACTTTGTAAATTCCTCAATTGTCGTGTTTACAATCTAAAACTGTGGTAATGGCTGGGAAATTCTACTTCGTTGTGGCAATAATATGCATAGTGCCAATAGTTTACGCTTGTAATGAAGCTATTTGTGCCAGTGTGGTATCAAAATGTATGCTGACTCAATCCTGTAAGTGTGACTTAAAGGATTGTTCGTGCTGTAAAGACTGTTTCAACTGTCTCAGCTACTTGTACAGCGAATGCTGCAGTTGTGTTGGTAAGTACAGCCCTTTTCTTAACATAATTGTCTATAATCATCATCATCATACATAGAAAAGGTGTTTTAAATTATACTCATCTTCTAATAGTAATACATCTAAGTTGTAAAAAAGTACCCTTCACTACAACCCAGCAATATTTCTCACACATATGCAGCTTGCAAAATAATTTGTAGGCAGTATGCAATATTCACAAAAATAGATTAAATAAAACAATCCACTTTATTCATAAATACATTGTATATTTATCTTAGAACAGATAACATAATAATGTTATTTCCTCACAGACATGTGTCCGAAACCAAATGACACACAAACTGAGTTGTCAAAGACGTCATATGTAGAAGAGTTAGCGGACGGTGTTCCTGGACTGTTTGCTGCCCTCACCAGTGACCCAGACCCTCAACAGAGATGGCTGTCTATCACCTATCCAGTAGACATTGATCTGTCAGCATACAGGGCAGTTCCGGAGAAGACAGTAGTTTTCCATTTACGTAAGTATTCTTTTTCACATTGACTGCATAGTACAAAATTATCAGAATGTTAAAATTAGTAATGCAACTGATTTAACTTTTGTTAAATTCTAAATTTCAGTTATGCTCTTGCCCAAAATTAAAATTCACCATTCAAATATTTTTTTCTGAATGGGTGCAAATTATATATACAGAAATCTACCTCGTTACTAGATCTTACTTAGTGAAAACTATATCAAAATCTGTTGCCTAGTTTAGAAGTAAGTGAAGAAATCGACAGAGGCAGACAGGATAACAAAGGTTTTATACAATACTAGCGGACTTCATGTGGTTTCACTTGTGTTGTTCCTGTTCTCGTGGGAGAATGGAGATGCAATATAGCCTATGTTACTCCCTGTTAATGCAGCTATCCATTGCTGAAAGAATTCTTCAAATTGGTCCAGCAGTTTTTGAGTTTATTCATTACAAACATACACACAAAAATACAAATTTTTCCTCTTTATAATATTAGTGTAGATGTAGAAAACCATGTAAGATCAAGTAAACAAGTCACATGAGTCACAGAACAAGATTTTAATTTGTTTGTGAACTTCATCTGTATTAGCACTCCTCAGTCATTTGCATTAGATATTATAATATTGCTCATATCCAATTACTTGAGTGTTTACCATTTATTATGTTTCTTCAAATCCGTGTTTAATTAGTTTTAGCACAGTGGGAGGTCACCAGGTGGCTTGATAAAATATTAAAATCTATTAGACAGGTGTGGTACTGTTGTGTACCCAACACACAGGGTAAGAGTTTTAGCAGCTATGTTGCTTACAGAAGAAGATTTTTCACACAGTGCAATTTATAGATAATATTTATTTGTATAGTAAACTTATTTTATAGTATAAATTATCATCACACAGCATCAGAATTTTAACTTCTTTTTTGCAAGTTAAGTTTTTCCCACTCCTGGGAAATACTAAGTAATCATAAGTCATACTCTGACTTCCCTTCAAATAAAACCAGTAAGCAATAGAAAACAAAAACTCAAGTAAGTACTGAAAAAAAAATACAAAATACAATTACTTAATCTTGGCCGACAATAATGTTTCATTAAATTTTCGAACAAGGACTAAAAAAAGAAACAAAAGTGGCGTGGTTCAGGCGTCCGTCGTGGCTTCCCGCGGAGAGATGAGCATGAGTCATTAAGGAGGAATGTAAACAACTACCTGCACCTGAGATGTCTTTATTAGCTTACGATCGGAGTATTGGGCATTGGGTGGTCTGTGTTTCGTCCATTTTTTCCGGAACTACGTAATTTACCAGAGTTATTTACACTGTAACATAATACAACTACATAGGTAGCTAAATACCAGGAATTGAATTGCGCTTGATTGTTTAGAACACAAAAACACTGTTATCTATCTTTAATACACGCTTTCTAATGAGGCGTAGATATTACGTCTTATTTAATTTACATAATAATATCATCCATTTGAACTTTAATGAACAAGCATGATTTTAACGTTTCCCGTTAGTATCGGCGATCCTGCTGTAATCTCTACCCGAGGAATTCGATCCCGTTGTTTCCGAACAATGTGCAACGGGATTCCAAATTGCTGAATAGACAAACGAAAATGATCAGTGGATAGTTGAGGGTTATCTAAGAACTGTAAAAAGGGATTGCAGCGAAACAATGGGTATTTATTACCTACCGTACCGGATGTATCTTGGACTAACGGAATAACTGTCCATTCTTCCATTTACTTTTAAATAGTAAATGTTTAATCTTTTCCTAGAAAACACTCGCAAAAGCTTTCCGAAAACCTCTGAACTGACATCATCAAATGACACCTCCCGTTCTGGGCGGAGCGGGAGTGATTGTGAGACTTACTGATTAAAACCCACCCGTGGTACTTCAAAGGCCCTTTACGTTCCAAAGCCGCGCTTACTCTTTGGAACAATTCAAGCAACTTTGGCTGAACTTGATGCTTAGCTTTCTAAGTTTACAACAGATAATCTTTATAGTCAGAAGTGTAACGTAACTGGAAGCTCGGAACTAAACCTCCCTTCATTCATTCGACAGAGAGCGTAGAGCAAGAGTCGGAGCCGATAAGCCGCGACGTGGTGACGCTCAACTGCACGGTGGCCTACATGTCGCAGTGCATGTCCTGCGACAAGTGCCGCGCCTCCTGCCGGTCGATGGGCGCCAACAGCTTGAGGTAAGACACTTTTGCACAGAGAGCATAGAGTGGGAGTGGTCATGGTCATATCGCCACTCGTCGCGCATCGCTGCTTTTCTAGAACATTCATGGAGAGGTCCTACTTCCTACAATTCCTACTTCCTAAATGCGAAAGTTTGTGAAGATGGATGGGTGGATGTTTGTTACTCTTTCACGTCAGAAGGATCTTGAAGTTTGGCACAGAGGTAGATTATAGTCTGGAATAACACATAGGCTATAATGTATCCTGAGAGTATGTTCCCTAGGGAAGCCACTGGCAGAAGCTAATTTGATATAATTAGCAGACAGACAGACGCTGCGGCTCATCTTCTTGATAAGATTTATTTTTAACCCTCGGCCAAGAAGAGGAGTATTATAAGTTTGACGTGTGTATTCTACGTGTGTCTTTAACATCATAACTACGAAACTGATGGACGGAATTTGATTAAGTTGTTTTGACATAGTAGTTCGAAGTACTTGCAGGCGTAACTTTAGGAAAGCGTCCAAATTAATTATATTCTCAATTCTCCTGGATGGCAGATTCAATCTAATCTCTTTACTAATGTTAATTTTCTATGTATTCCAGATGGTTCCATGACGGATGCTGTGAATGTGTCGGAGATAAATGTTTATCTTACGGAATCAATGAGAGCAGGTAATTATTGATGAAAAGCATCCTCACTAATATTTTAAGAAGTATTTGGCTTTGGTGTCAGTGAGAAATTGTTTAGCTAGGTTGTTGCTGAGGGCCATAGCCTATTTTTCTTGCGGGATAGGCTACGGAATTGAAGCTGCGGGAAAAGCTAATCTATACTAATATTAATCTGGAGAGTTTGTTTGGTTAAACGCGCTTATCTCAGGAACTACTGGTTCGAATTGAAAAAAAAAAACAATTTATCGAGGAAGGCTATATAACATCAACGGTGCATTAATAACAAATGTGACGCAGAAGTTGCGCGGGTTAGCTAGTATATCTATACTTCTATATCTATACTAATATATAAAGCTGAAGAGTTTGTTTGTTTACTTGAACGCGCTAATCTTGGGAACTACTGGTCCGATTTGAAAAATTCGTTCAGTGTTAGATAGCCCATTTATTGAGGAAGGCTATAGGCTATATATCATCATGCTATGATCAATAGGAGCGGAGCAGTAATGAAAATTGTGACGCAGTTGAAGTTGCGTGGGTCAACTAGTCTTTTAATAAAGCCTTTAACAAAACCTCTACACATGGTAAAATCGCAAATCGAAGTTATAAACATACTAGCTTTTGCCCGCGACTTCGTACGCGCAAGTCCCATTTTTTACTGTTCCCGTAGGAATTTCGGGAAATCCTCTCTTAGTGTTCCACTACACTCCCCAAGAAACCTACATGCCAAATCTCACCTTCCTACGACCAGTAGTTTCGGCTGTGCGTTGTCTGTCAGTCACTCAATCAGTCAGTAACGGGAGAATTTTATACAATTAGGATAGTTACACACATATAACGAAAACTAGTTAATCCCACGCAACTTCGTTTGCGTCATAATTTTCATTACTACTCCACTCCTTTGGTCTTAGCGTGATGATATACAGCCTATAGCCTTCCTCGATAAGTGGGCAATCTAACACTGAAATAATTTTTCAAATCGGACCAGTAGTTCCTGAGATTAGCGAGTTCAAGTAAACAAACAAACTCTTCAGCTTTATATATTAGTATAGATAGATAGGGAATAATATGCATGCGATTTTTTATTTGCAAAATGAAATACTTATTAGCTGTAGTAAACATTCGTGAATTATTTTTTAAATACCTTCATCAGCGATGAAGTTATAAAGCTTCAAAGAGTACAATTAGAAAGAGAAGTCCGATGAAAACTTTGACGTCATCGTCTATGACGCCTATACAGCTGCCATAGAATAGAGCGTTTGTGCGAGAGGGACAAATATATTTGTTTAAAATAATTATATCTCCTTCGTTTTTCGAGTAATTTTGATTTTATTTTTACTGTTAGTATTATATTTTTGTATATTTTTAAATAAACTATATAGATGATATGTTTTTTATGCATATTCCCTATTGACCCTCTTTGGCCAAGCCGCAGTCGAGTTATTCAGATAGTAAAATCTAAAATTAGCTAGATATAGTATGAAAAGACAGTGTGGACACTTGACAAGATTGCAAAGGAACACCTGCGGAACGAGGTCGCCTCGATATTTGCATATTATAATATTGAGCGGTGACCTGCGCGCGCGCCGGAGACGTATCGAGTTACGGACAGGTGTTGCCAATCAATTATTGTTAATTGGTAGGAAATGTTTGCGATGTTACTTGTATTATTATGTGAATTATGTTTTCATAATTCATTAGATCATATGAATTATGGATATTGTGCGTGAGAGGTTGTATTCAAGTTATGTAAAATTCGCTCCTTTTGATTTGAAATTGTGTTCTATCTCTGTCGATACGCATTGTGACGACTGAAGCTGTCTTACAATTTATTTTATAAATTTTAATAGTTTCTTAGTAGTTCCGAGTGATAAAAAATTCTTAGGCTAAAAGGCAGATTAGGTTGACTAGAAGAAGGTAGTTGGGTAGTTTTCCATAAACCACGTACCCAAACACCAAAAGGTTCTTCGATAAGAAAATCATCTTCAATTATGTGCAGAGTTTTCTTGCCAATAACTTAAATATCAACGTGATATTGAGGTGTAAACCATCTCTATGGTAAGCGCCAGATTAAGGTGCAATAACGGTCATTGACCCCACATACATTTACTGACTTTCTTAATATCAAAAACAGAAATAAAGACATAATGCAGACCTGAAGCGACTTCTATCGTGATACGATTACGCTCTCTTGTAAAGAAAAACGATTCATAATTTATTGTTCGGGTATCTACGCAGGGAGATTAGGGAAAGGTCAATGTACTTTATTACAAGCTTATTTAGCGCTTACCATATGCATTTCTAACATCAAAACAAACACTACCTACCTTCTATTTACTGTACATATTTACAGATGTCTGGCGTGCCCCGGCGGCAAGGAGACCACAGTGAACTCTCTCGATGAGGACCTAACTTACGATGATCTTGACTACGGCGAGGAGGTCGAAACGCAGTCCGTATAACATCGCCTTTTAAGGAGTGGGTCGTATAGGCTGAAACGTAGTTAGCATTGACTCGCATTTTTTTTAAAGCGAGGTTCTTAATTTGAACTGTATGTTTTTTTTTTTAATTAAGATCTGCGGTAACATAGAGGCCTTATATCTCTTCTGCATTTTCTTAAGCGGTTTTACTACTCAGTCAGAGGTTGGTCTCGACATCATTTGGCGTTTTAGAACGTGATTTCGTGAATATATCTATTTGGTGCGGATTTTGTACGAAAGAGCATTTTGCCATGATATAATTTCTTTACAGCTCCTATAAGCGACAATGCCATGACTATCCTTTTTTAAAAGATGGTCGGATTATATAATTTAATAATTAAAAATTGAATAATTTCGTAGCTTTCGCGTCCTTCCTGTTTTCAGGAGCTGAATATATATATATTTATAGACATATATCAAAAGCGAATTTATGTTGAAACACTTATTTTAATCTAAGAGCGTAACCCTTGATGCTTGCAGACTATTTAAATAAGAACGATTACACGTAGATTGGACATTTGAATATTGTAATGACGTAAACGTCTTCTTCCGTAGTATTAAGAAAGCAACCTTATTAGTGCCACAGTGTATTTAAAATTTATTTAGACGCTAACGATTGGTTTAACATATCATCGTTGACTATTGCTTTATCGACTGTAGCTTATAGCTAAAATAAAATGAATATTTCCGTAGGTATATTCCAAGGAAGGAATTATAAGTTTGCCGCTTATATCACGCTACCTATTTTTGTCTAACTAATGGTCCTTCTAGTTATGGAATGAGATTAAAAGCCGATTCTTAGGTGTTTTTTTCATTTGTACTGGCCTGGCTCTGATAGTACTGACCCAGTAATTATAGGTGAGTAAAATATTTTGACAACAACTTACGATATAAAAAAACTAATTTTAAGTCGCTAGAACAAAGCCTGTATTTTGGGGATAGTTTTTAGTATCTTTTGTACCTTTTTACACTTATTTCCAGTGATAATATATTTATAAAAACTCTAAGCTTTACGTTGTGTAGCAATTTGTTATTTAAAACATTCGAACAAATCAATTAAAAAGTGCTGTTTGCCACAAAAAGATTCTCAATCTTTCTAAGCATTATTATTAAACTCTTCCGTCCCTAACATTTTAAGTAGTTTATTAGTTAAGTCATGTGTTCTTGGTAAACAACATGTTGAGCAATGTTATTGCTGGCAACATATTGTATTATGGTGTTGCTAGCCGCAGGTAGACAAATTGCCAGGTAAATGCTGACTGTCTGTATGTGTATTGGATAAGTACCTAATGTCCATATCGAGTTGATAATGTTTTTAGTAACTTTTGAAGTAAGTTATCCTTATCAACAATGCTGAACAACTGCAGCTCAATATTTTCACTAACACTTTGAGCCACGTATAAAGCGTAGTACTGGATTTTCAACATTCGGCTCAGCGCTGAGAGATGAAAATCCAACAGTATAATATTGTTGTACGTGTTTTTCGATTAGAGTTGCCGTCAGTAATGCTTAGCAACTATTTCTCAACAATTTGTTTACCCTTGAATCGTTTATTGATGAAATTAACAACGCCTATATGTTTACTTAGTAGGTAGATGTAAGCCATTTTGTATTTTTATACTGTTGAGAGAAAGAATCTCAAAGTGCCAAATGTATTTGCTTGTACAAAAAATGCCATTACTTTTTAATATTTACGTAATTTGGAGTAGGAATCTTAGTAAAGCAATATTTATTTATAATGACTTGAGAGGTATTGTTTCCACAATTCTGTTAATTAAGTCTGTGGGGTTCCGATAATAATATAATATCCAGTTAATGGGTTGTAGAGGTCTGGTAAGCAGCCGCTCCATGTAAAAATTGGTATTCAGCTAAATCCGGCTTGATTGGAAGCCAACCCCAATATAACTTTGAAAAGGGCTAGACTGATCCTGGATAAACCCGATATGTTCAAAACGCTCTGTGTGCATTACAGGGAAAGAGATTCTACACCCTTTTTTAATGGACCTTTAGCTAGATCGGTAAGTCGAAAGAATCTCCGTAGGCTATGGAGATTCTTTTGTAGGTATTATATTGATAATATTTACTTTTGATAATTTATTATCCCTAATGTGCAAAGAATTTTCCATTTTCATAAGATAACAAAGATTAGCACGTTTAGCCGTCGGTTCCGTGCGTGTGTCATTTGTAGATCTCCAGTCTTGCCAGAAGTACCTAGTTATGGTATTTAGTTAAATTTGGTTTGACTGGAAGCCTACCTCAGTATAGGGTAAAAGGCTAGGCAGATAACAAAGTGAAAAACTTTGCATTTCTGTAACGATTTTATAAATATTTAATAATTTACAATCTATAGTTAAATTAAAGCAATCCCATTCTGTTTGATTTCATTCATATTGATAACTTTGCAACTTCATGTCTTAAGTATTTGTGGAAACATTGCCTCGAATTATTTTATTTTAATCGGAATAAGATTTATACTCTTGAATCTTGTATTTTTGCCGCCATTATTAGTAATTGTAAGTGCCTTTTTGATGTATTTTATCGTTTATACACAGTTTATACTTGATGTCAATATTGTGAATCGTAATAAACAATATTTTTATATGGATCATGAATATTTTATTAAAACACTTCTATTTTATTGGATCTTTAATTCGCTTCAGGTTTTAATTTGTTTTGGTAATGTGAAGCTAATATTTTTCCACACTTAAAAGAAAAACATAATGTAAAACATATTTGTCAAAACAAACGTATACATGCGAATTAAGCGTGCAGGATGTTACAATAATAATATTTCGTACGTACAAGTTTCACCCAAAAGGCGTACAAATTTATAAAAATTACAAGAAAATAAAATTGTAATGTCAAGTTGCATTGATAGGTTAGTCAGATAAATAAAAATAAAAAGTAATCATGAAATGTCTTAAAAACTGAAGCATAAAAGATAATCACAGAAATGTTTGATTAAATTAGACCTAATTAAAGAGTGCATGATGCCATTACAGAACCTGAAAAACCACAAGAAATTAGTGCTCAAAATATGAAAAAGGGAGAAAATTGGTTAATGGCCATAAATATGTCGGTATTTATTAAACATAAGGGTCTCATCACTTTAGCCGAAAGTCGTCCACGGTCCACTGCTAGACATAGGCTTCCCCCAAGCATCGAAGCATCCGGTTATATGCGTATCGTATCCAACGAGTTCACTAGGCCTGAACCAGGTGAACCAGGTCATCGATCTGAGCTTCGAATAAGGCGAATGGTAACAGCAAAAGGTGCAACCCTTCTTAGGGTTCCATACCAGAAGGGCTACCAAACCATCGGATGAACGGAACCCTATTATTAAGCCTCCGCTGTCCGTCCATCCCTCCATCCGTCCGTCCGTCCGTCTGTCTGTCAGCGGGCTGTATCTCAAGAACCGTAATAGGTAGGCAGTTGAAATTTTCACAGAGTGTGTATTTCTATAGCCGCTATAACAACAACTAATAAAAGGGTATAATTTAGACGGTCACCAAAAATAATATTTTTAAGACTCTAAGCCTAGGCACCAAAATGGATCAATGGTCACCAAATTCTATCCAACTCAACTGTGATTGCCATAAAATGTAGGCTTGGGGTTACAAACTGGATAAAATAGGTTAGGTTAGGTTAGAATTGTGACCAACCGCGCGCGAGCCGAGCGAGCGAAGCGAGCGGTGCCGCGGCAGCGGCCGGCGAGCGCTACTTCTCGAATATTATTTGGTGACCATTTATCTGTTTTGGTAACCGTTTAGAACTTTTTTGGTAGTAAAATAGGTACTTTTTTGGGCGGTGTTTAAACACAAGCCCTAATAAAATATAAATTAAAATTTAAGGGGTGCTATACAACAAACTTGCTTTATTCGGTGCATGGTACAGAACCCTTCGTGTGCGATTCCGAATCGCACTTGGCCAGTTTTTTTTCTGTTATTTTCCCTTTTAATGTACATACACACTGCATATAAACGTCGTCAATTACCATTAAAACATACATAATATTAATAGCGAATGCACTTATTAGAATTCTATTTTCAATTTATTTAAAGTTTCTAGTAAAGCAAGCGGATACACTTCCAATATGCATGTAAAGAGCTATTTTGGAATGTAAATTTTTGATTAGAATATCTTGAGGCTTCCGTCTTTAGATCCTTTCTTGAGTACTTAAAAAAACGACCAAGTGCGAGTTGGACTCTCACGAGGGGTTCCGTACCATAAACCGAAAAATAACGTTTTTCACGATTCGTATGGGAGCCCTTTTCATTTTTATTATTTGATGTAATAGCGGAGGTAATTTGGAGGAACACGGATGGGTTTTAGTCAGTAAGAGTCTTGATCACAGAGAGCATTGTATATAGTGAGGTCTTGATACCTTCTACCTTCCGCTCCGCCCAGAGCGGGAGGATGATAATATATAATCCTTAAAAAAACCGAGTCGAATAATTAAAGACACGTAAATAAGGTTACCTACCCCATTGATTTATCAAAACGTTAGACGTTAAGATTAGATATTATACACCTCCTACCTAGATGTTAGATAAAATCTACAAGTACCGCTGATAACAGCGATAGAAAATATCACCTAAAAACATGACAATAACTTCATATTAACGTAGTTACTCTTATCTGGCGGATTAAAACGAATTCAGTACATTCTAATTCCGCTAGGACTTAAAAAACATCTTTATCAATAACTATAGCACACCTAGGTACACGACTTGTTTGTGCTCGCCGTCTGATCAGAACCAGCTAGTCTATTCTGTAAGTAACCATTTCGATATCGAGCTTCACCTGAGTGAGATAGCTCACAAAGTGAACTTTATAACACACAACATAAAGGTGTTACGTTTATACTCACCTCGGATTCCGCTGTCGAGACACGAAATGTTGTTACAGAATAGCACTACAGGCCCGGGTCGGCGGCGCGCTGCGATTCCAACGCGCCTCAAGATGTCAGCACGGAAGACGAAGTCCGCAGCCCCAGTGCCTGCTGGGGCTGCGGACTTCGTTCGAAAGAGGCGCCGTACCCTGGACCGCAAAGGGCACTGAGGAGGAACACGGATGGGTTTTAACCAGTAAGAGTCTGACACTCCTTCCTGCTAAAATAAAAAGGGACAGGACAATTTGCGTTAATCGGTTGAGGTAGTACCTACTCGTTTCAGTAGTAATTCGTACAAATTTAGACCGGTCGGGGCTTGAGAGGTTGGTGGATGCCTTTACACAAGATCGAAATCTATCCCCTCATATTTAATTGGGCAATGGGCAGGCGCAGTGATAAAATTAATCAATTGTGTATAGTCAACTTATTATTAATTGCTCTCCAATGCTGGACATAATAATTGTTTTATTACAGCATCTAATCCACCCTGGTTCTGATGCATTATCAACATCAGCCCCATTGGAAGGACGGATGTATAAATGCTGGATGAGGGTGACTCGATAGCCCTGGCTTTAATATTTATATAAATAAAGACCGCCTTAGGACAGTCCGGAAGCAGCCGACAATCTTCTTGTTTGACCTGCGAGAGGCCACTCATAAAAAAAACCGGTCAAGAGCGAGTCGGACTCGCGCACCGAGGGTTCCGTACAAATTTGTAGATACGTATATAAACTAGCTTTTGCCCGCGACTTCGTACGCGCACATCCCGTTTTTTCCCGTTCCTTTAAAAATTTCAGGAAAACCTCTCTTAGTGCCCCCCTACACTCTTCAAGGAACCTTCATGGCGAATTTCAGCTTCTTACTACGTATTTTTAACCGACTTCTTCAAAAAGGAGGAGGTTCTGTTCGTATGTTCGGCTGTATGTATTTTTTTTGTTTCTAATTTTTTTTTTATGTATGTTCACCGATTTCTCCGCCAATTCTCGACTGATTTTTTTTTTTATTCGAGAGCCTATACTCCTGAGGTGGTCCCATTGTCACCAATTGGTCAAGTTAGAATCTGATGATGGGATCCCATGAAAATCGAGGGAAACCCTCAAATTTTATAAGCACATACAATGTTTTTCATAAACTTTCTAACGCAATTCAGATATTTGTGCCTGGTAATCATCATGTCATGTTGCTGAGCTGATGATGGAAGTATAAGTCAGGATCTGATGATGGGATTTCATGAAAAATGTTTGTTCAGCGATATTATCGCCAATTGTTAACCGATTTGGATGATGCTTTTTTTGTTTGGAAGAGTATTTTCTCAGACTGGTCCCATCTAAATTTGGTGAAGATCTGATGAAGAACATCGGAGGAAGGCAACGGAACTCTTCAATAAATGGTAGCAAATGGATCGGGATTTCTGAAATCACATGTCTGTTGATTGTTTACACCAGTTCAATTAAAAAACTTTTTTACAAAAAAATAAAAGTAAATTTTAAAGTAATTTTTTACTTCATCGTGTTTTGTTTTTGGAAGTTGGTTTTTAATTTTTTTATTTTTTTTTTAATTTGTAATGGGTTTGCTCTTGACTCCAGTCTATGTCAGAGATGACAGAGACAAAGTCTACGATGGAGCGAGCCTACCCAGAAGGAGCCTGTTCACTCTAACTTTGAAGAGATTAGGGTTGTAAGCGTTTGAAAACGCTTAGTGCGAATTGGTGGAATAGCCACAAGGTAGGGATGGTAAGATGCAGTGCGTCTGTATGTCCGATGGTAGAAGGGGGCTGGTGGGATGAGGTCGTGGAGTTCTTGGGCACACTCACCGAAGTACAATCTGTAGAAGACCGACAAGCAGGCAACCTTACGGCGATGAGCCAAGCTACGTAGCTTGGCATCCACCAGTTTACTTCCTCAGTTCAGTTTGTTTCCTTTTGTTTTACGTCGCCAATGAGCCTCTTAGCTCTGCGTTCCACCGAGTCAAGCGCGGCAAGCTGATACTTAGCTGAGCCATCCCAAAGGTGGCTACAATACTCCATGCAGGATCGGACTTGTGCTTTGTAAAGGGTTAAAAGCTGTCCAGGCCTAAAGTATCGCTTCACCCTATTTAGGATGCCCAATTTTTGGCCGCAGTTTGGGCTTTGTACTCGATGGTGGCGCCGAAGTTGAGACTGGATGTCAACTCCATGCCTAAGAGCTCGAGCCGATCAGTCACAGGAACAGATGCACCCCGAAAAGTAGGAGCTTGGTCAATACGACTCCTTTTTGCGGTAAAAAGACACGCCTGTGTTTTAGTGGCGTTAAAAGTGACCAGATTGTCATCACCCCACTGGGAGACAACGCTTAAGGTCAAATTTTTCCGCTCTACCATGGCCTGGTAATAGATATTTAGAAGGTACTGAATGAGGAAACTGATTGAATGAGGAGCTCGTAGCTAAGTAATAACAGTCGCACGGGTCGATCGACCCGCATGTATGTTAAAATGGTCACCCATCCGGAGCAGCGGAGACGAGCGATTGACCAATGCTGGTTGGAGATGTGCCAGCTTCTCCATCATTGTGTTCAGTTCTTCACAGTACACATCTGCAGTAATGCTCACCCCGTTTGGTATGAAGCTGTGATGAATCACACCGGCGCTAGACCACCAAACAGTGACCGTCACTTTTCTAGGGGTAAGTTTTCGTTTAGGGCATTGTTTAGGTGCTGAACCAGGATCCAACCAACTTGCTGAGCGCTTGCGGTTATCAAACAGAATCCATTTTTCATCGCAGGTAACAATGCGGTTCAAAATTCCTTCATTTGTGTGTCTGTTGACCAGTGCAAGGCACGTCTCGACGCGTACTTCGCGCTGGCGATCATTGAGTTCGTGGGGCACCCATTTGTCAAGCTTTTTTACCTTGTCAATTTCACGCAAATGGACCAATATTGTTTTGACGCTAACGTCGAAAGCTGCTGCTAATTCAGCCGTAGATTGTGTATCATCAGCTTCCACAATCGCCTTTAATTCGTCATTGTCGACCAAAGTCTTCGGACGACCGCGAGGTTCATTTTTCAGGTCGAAATTTCCAGAACGGAAGCGAGCAAACCAATAACAGGTGGTGCGTTGGTTTGTAGTGTTAGCTCCGTAAACGTCGTTGATGTTGCGTGCCGCTTGTGCCGCGTTGCTGCCACGACGAATTTTTAACATATCCATGATGACGAAAAATATTGAAATGCGATGAAAATGTAACACTAATCAATAAACAAATGACTACTTTTGGAAAAAAAAAACATGTTTTTAAAATAAAATTAATTTGAAATTAGAATTCTTAGCCAAATAAAAATTATTTTGATTTCAAATGGCCAGTACTGCAGAACGGCAATTTCATAGGTAAAGACCTAATATTAAAAGTATAACAAATAACGCAACAATATGTTTTTGTGTTCTTTTCACACACTTGTTACCACTATTTTGCTCAATTGATGGCATTGCAAGTATCTGGAGTGTCAATGAAAACTACCTATTTTAGCACTCGATGAAGTTTCTTCCTAAACTTAAAAATCCAATATCTTTTGATTTTGTGGGTCGATTTTGAGTTACTCGGGATAACACTTAAATTTTTTGAGTACCTACTTAAATTTTGAATCCAATCAGTGGTTTATTACGCTCGGTGATTGATTACGTACTTTAAATAAAGACTATACATACTTATATTTTTCATGATTTAATTACAAATGTGTAGTTTTTAGACTTTTCCCTATACCTGTAGTATAAGACGGTATTACTTGACAAATTTCATAGTTCTAGGTCAACGGGAAATACCCTATGAATTTTGATTCCGTTGAGAGTGTCGAAATATTCATTTTTTTTGCGGCATAAACGACCGTATGTGTTTTGTATGTCAGCTTAGAACTATCCGACCGTAGACCTGAGTCAATGGTTTAAATTCCAACTCGATACCTCTTGGCGTTCCCGAGATAAAGGGTCTTGACCGACAGACGGATGGACAACAAAATGATCCGTACCGTACTACCTGCGGCATAGGTACCTAATTAATGCAAAGCGCACTTCGGTTAATAAAGAGTTCTGTATTAGTGATCAAAACTACGCAATACATTTGCTGGATCGCTAACTTCTTTCAATCGAGTAATTACAGGTCCACCCACCACAAAAAGTACCTATCCATTAAAAAAATCGAATATTTTGAAGGAAGTTGTTTTTTTAGCAAAATGCGACATATCCGTTGTGTATCCTATAAAGAACACCTACCTACTATTGTACCTTAGTACATATTCAGTGCGGTCTATTAGCGAAAATAATCAGACGCTAATCAGATAATTAATATTGATGCCTACTCACGTAATTGTAGTGCGCTAATCATGATTCTGACGCGATCTCAAGTTCTCGAATCACTATCTAGTATCTACGTACTGTCCATCTATTCTCAGGTAGCCTATGTTTAGCCCTGGACCACGTGGCTACGTTATGCAATGCACTTGCAGAGCTGAAGACAAGACGACGCCCGTATACTGTGTCACTGAAATGCAACGCCTATCAATAGTAGCGTCAAATATTTTCATGAGCGAGTGGTAGCTGTCTTCTCATAATTAAACAAACACTTACCTACCTGTAATGTTACAAATTATGAAACGAATTAATATGCATTTAAAAATTATAATAAAAATTTACTTAATACCTGATACTAATTTATTAAGATTAAGATTTAGTACAGGCGTACAGCACCTATCAATTAAATAGGTATCTCAAGGCTACGTCGGTTAGCCTTGGTCCCTAGAAGACTAGGGATCTAGGTATCTTCATTTCTGTAGTGCTATTCTGAAACATTATTTTCGAGTCTCGACAGCGGAATCCGATGTGAGTATAAACATAAGACCTTTATGTTGTGTGCAATAAAGTTCACTTTGTGAGCTTTGTCGCTCAGGTGAAGATCGATATCGAAATGGTTATTTACAGAATAGACTAGCTGATCTCGAGACGGCTGACCAGACCATGATTACCGACATAGCCCGTAAAATCAGCAAACGTAAGTGGCACATGCTCGCAGAACAAATAGAGTCGATGGGGTTGAATGGTTTTGTCTGTGCGCAGCGTTGGAAGCCCTCCCACAAGGTGGCCGCATGACCGGTGAAACGAATCCGCTAGACGCGAGATGCACAGGACCACAAGATGTGCCGAAACTTGGGGAAGGCATGCCCAACTGTGAACGTCTTTCGGCTGAAATAATGATGATGAGGTATCTCAAGAAAGGAATGAGGCAAACATTCCGCCACCCTTTGTTATGTGTATAAATTGCCTCTTGAAATACCTAAAACACTACACTATTATTAACAAGTGCGAGTCGGACTCGCACACGAAGGGTTCCGTAATATAAACCTTAATTAATAATATTTGTTGTTATAGTGGCAATAGAAATACACAATCTGTGAAAATTTCAACTGCTATTAGGGTTCTTGAGATCAGCCCGCTGACAATGTATGTATGTATGTATGTAAATCGGGCTGGTTTTCGCAATTCCATGACTAAGCGCATATTTTGCGTGCAGGTGGGACAAATGCGTCATTCGATCCACCCCAGCTCCCCAAGGAAGGCCAGCAACGCCTTGGTGTTACCAACTATCTCGCAGAGGGTACCTGGGTTTCCGAAGTACTTTGCCCTGTAATCCGCGACTACCGGGCAGCTTAGAAGCAGGTGTGCTGCTGTCTCATTCTCCTCCATGCAGGCTCTGCATAGCGGGCTGTCAGTGACTCCTATATCATAGAGGTGTTTATTAAAAGACCCGTGGCCAGTTGTTACGGCTGTGACTGAACGCAACTGTTGTTTAGTCAGTCTTAGGGCTTGTTTTGTGAAACGGCCATCTATAGAGGGAAGTGCCTCTTTGGCCTGCCTACACTCACTATGGTCAACCCATAGCTTGTGATGTTTATCTCCGGTGCGTTTCCTTACCAGATTGCGTAAGTACCCGAAAGGCAGCGGCACGATGGGTTCAGGTCCCATCGCTGACAAACTCGACCCCCTTTGGGCGAGTTCATCCGCAGCTTTGTTGCCTCGAGATTCACTGTGTCCGTTGATCCATTGAATGGTTACTTTGTTGTGTCTACCAACCTGGTTGACACTCCAGAATCAACCCAGAGTTCACTGTGTGGCTGTTCAGAGCTTGCAGGACGGCCATGCTGTCCGAGAGTATGCGTATTGAGTGGTCCTTAACTTCCTTGGTTAGAATGGCTGATGCCGCCAGAGAAATGCCCATGCATTCAGCCTGGAACACTGTGTTGTGGACCCCCAATGGTGTGGCTATGTGGATATTGAGATCCTCTGAAAAGATTCCCGCACCAGTACCTGTACCTGTTTTTGATCCAACGGTGAAGATCCGCAGCTCGGCGGGGCAGAGCCCCTCGCACCGATGATCCTCATGCAATTGGATTTTGTATTTTTTATCGAAGATAAATTGCTTGGGTACCCGGTCATTGATTGCTTTTGTTATGGGGAGTTCATTGTTGAGCTCCTCGAGCAGAGCGGTGTGTCGTGTATCTCTCTTACTCCAGAGACCTAATGTTTTAAGGCGTACTGCTGCCATCGTCGCTTCCTGTTGTATAAACAAGTGTAGCGGAGGGAGCCCCAGCATGGCTTCCAGCGCCGCAGTTGGAGTAGTCCTCATGCAGCCCGTCAATGCCATGCAGGCCAGCCTTTGCATGTATTGTAACTTGTTTACGGCTGTAGCTAGCTTTGTGCGTGGCCACCACACCACGGCCCCGTAGGTTAACATGGGCGGAATTACTGCGCTGTACAGCCATAGTATTATTTTGGGAGATAGGCCCCACTTCTTCCCTATCATTTTCCTGCATTGCCAGAAGGTAATGCAGGCCCTGTTTAGTTTGTAATCTAGGTGATTACTCCAGCTTAACTTACTGTCTCCGCCCGCTGACAAACAGAAGACGGACGGACAGAAGGACAGCGGCGGTTTAGTAATAGAGGTCCGTTGGTTACCCTTTGGGTACGGAACCCTAAAAACCGTTACGTAGATAGGTACCTACTTCAATATTGTCACCGAAAAATTGCAGACTCCGTAAGATTGTAATAAACCTTTATTAAATTATAATTTCTCGAATTATTTTGAAAAAATCGTTTCGTAAGTATACAATAAATCCCATCCAAATTCAATGGTTTTCAATATGTCCGTGGTAAGCCACTTAAATAATAAAAATCTGGCTAACTACTGCTGGGCTGGTTCCGAACCAGTTTAATTTTTCACAAGTTATTTTAAAACTATACTTAGACTTCTTAGATTTTCCTGTAATATGTAGGTAAATAAATAATATCTGCATATTTTTTTCCAAATTTTAGGCGGAGATATGGGGGGTAATGGGCATTTTTGGTATAATTTCTTGAATAAATTCAATCCATTTATTTAAAATTATGAAAAAAATATAATTAAAACACTCACAGTAAGCCCCTTCATTTGATATCACACAATACAGTTTGAAAAACTTTATATTTCGTTTTTTAGTTTGACCCCAAAAGTGACCCCGATACTCAAAATTTATTTATTTACGTGACAATTTGGGTTTACAGAAAACCATTTGTGTACCAAATTTCATCGCAATCGGTCCAATAGATCCGTATAAAACTGGTTGTTACAGACGGACAGACAGACAGACCCGCGAGTGATTCTATAAGCCTTATATGAACTCTAAAAATAACATATTTTACGTTTAAACGCAATATTTTACAATTATACGACGTTTGCAATTTTCCGGTGACATTACTAACTTGAAACACTTGACATGGGGCCAAGCGTGACTTGTGATAAGAAGAGGCAATAAACACTCCTAGGATTAATATCATAGGTAGGTTCTAATCGCGCTGCAGTAAATGTATACGTACCTACCTACTCATCAATAAATAATAATATAAGCACGTATACATAATTATAGTATGTAGGTAATCAAAATCCACAAATTCCACTGTTTTTTGTTAAATTTTTCATTTTGATCTTTGTTTCTTTGTGGATAACAAATGTTTTTGATTGCAAGGCGCGTGCTAGCAACTAAAAGATTTTGATATCAATCTATAAAATGTTTTATAACCGTGCAAGTACAGTCGGGTGCGGAAGTACAGGTACGGAAACATTCAATTCCAAATAATAATTTCACTTGCACCAACAAAATAATCAGTTTTGCTTGAAAATAATTAATACAATATTTCTTAGGTACCATTTTATTAAGTCAGAAGATTCAATCTTTATTTTTTTTAGATTCTTGTAAAATTCTCAAAATAAAGAAAAGATACAAAAAGATTTTTTTTTAGTAACTTCTTGTTCTTTGTAAGCGAAATTATTAATTAAGTCTTAGTCGTCGTCTTGTATGGATATAAAAACTCCACCCCTAAGACGACCCACTGACCAAAGATATTAGACCTTAGAAACAACCTTCATTAAAAAATAAACTCTCCAAATGTTTCATTTATTTTTCTAACGGTACCCACTGGGCCGCAGTAAGGAAAATGCCTTACAATAATCTTAAGCGCCGACCAAAAATTACAGCTGGATTACCGGATCGACTTTATCTAAACTTGCGTATAATCTACCATCTGTCAATGGCATAGCATTTGTCACCCGCTTAATCTGATAAGTAAAACGTTAGCATAGTGATAGGGGGTCGTAAACTCCTGAAGCAGTGATAAATTAGCGTGTCGTGGTTGATGTTGAGGAGAGCGTATTGCATACAATCCAGTATTATTTATAGTGGAGTAGTGGATCAGCTGATGGAGCGCGAGGCGCGAGTGGCGGCGCGCGCGCAGTCCGCTCCGCGGCACATCCAGCGCGGACGCCGCCCCGGCACTATCTGCCTTATCACAACATTATACACACGTGAACCACCAATAAACCGGCTCCGCAGCCTTGTTTACCCGACTACTCGCCGCCGCACAATTACAAGGCACGTCAAACTGAACTGACTGCAAATAAAATCATCTCAACTTAAAAGTGACTCAAAGTAATCTAACTCCATCGTGTAGTGTTTTTATTGTGCGTCAAGTAAAAAAAAAACAACATAAAACTAAGCATTTGTTACGCAACAACCGAACGCGTGTGAACGAAGATACAGTGCAGTGTTCCGTAAAGGAAATAATTCATAGGATATAAACAAATTATGGCTCCTTTCTAGGAACTCGGGTTGTTGTAATTTGGACTCTGTGCAGTGGTGATAAGGTGAAAATGAGGAGCGACGTGTTGGCGCCGAGCGAGCTGGAGGGGACCGACTACCTCCTCTCCTCCACTATGAGGCTTGAGGACAGCTTTCTGCAAATACTCGGTAAGTGCCCACACATACATGCATGGAAGTGTTAACTTGACACACTATTTTGGCTTTAACTTTATTTCAACAAAGTTTCTCGGCATAAGAATCGTATGTAGAAAATGTATTAAGTACTTTAAATATTGTCTGAGCTAAATGAAAGATAAACTAAAACTCATAACTTTCAGAATAATAATCGGCCTAGTAATAGTAATCTGAATGTAATTTCAGCTTATATACATTTAAGTTTAGATAGATATATTACATAGATTAACTAGCTAAATGATTACGGATAACACTGGCGAAGAGATCAATTGAAATGATCAAATGACAGACGCTTATTCTAAGACGGTTGGAATCATGTTGGAATACAAACGACATTCTAACAAGAACAATTTGCACATACCTACCTCACATCAAAATAAAAAAATGGGTGTGTTGTTAAGTAGATACAACGCTAAGATAATAAAAATGTGTTAGTACCTACTACTCGGGCGAGAAGTACATATATATGGACTAATAATACTCCATCACGTTGATAACACAAAAATGAAAAGTCATAAAGTCCCCGTGTCAAAAAGACTAGAAGCCTATTATACAGTAGAATGATAATGTTACAATTAAATATACCTATTATCAAGTCTTTATAAGCGAAGTGCAAAGTCATAAATTAGCTATTACACCACTGCATTTTTTAATGGATCAAGGCGTAGACGCCATTCAGCCATTTGATAGCCTTCTCGTACATATACTGCTACAAAAAGTGGGACCGGTGTGGAATAATTAAAAGCAAAAAAAGATTTTATTTATTTAAATGCTCTAAAAAGAAGAAAAAAAATCCTTTCAAATTAATCATAAAACCTTGTCGCGAGGTTTGCATAAGTACCTATACGAGAAAGTATTTAATCAGGTAAACAAACCTCGCGACAAGGTTTTATGATCAATTTTATAGGAACACTAGCTGACCCGCGCGGCTTCGCTCCCGTCAACTGGTTACTCTACCTACCCTGCCTACCCTACCTACTACCTACCCTACCTACCCTACCTACCCTACCTACCCTACCCTACAAAAAAAATTGATGTTGGCCGATTCTCAATATGCTCACAAAATTTCATGAGAATCGGTCAAGCCGATTTTATGTGGGTATAATTTGTTTAGGTTTATAATTAATTGAAGCACTAATCCTTTTGCCCAGATGTAAAATTTTATAGTACTATACACTGTGGCAAAATAAGTTATAGGTTTTATCGTCCCAGTCAGTACCGGTACAGTCAACAACAACATGAATTTGACGGCACGGTTGGCGCAGTGGTTGAGCGATTGACTGCTGCGCTACGTATCGCGGATTCGATTCCCGCACAGAACAAATATTTGTATGGCCTACAGATAGTTTTTTCGGGTCTGGAATTTGTATGTGTGAGTTTGTATGTTTGTATCATGGGTGCGTTTGAAGTAAAAAAAAATAATTGTACAATTACATGAAACCTGCAAAATAAAATAAGTGTCTAGATACTAATCCACATTGCGAAAACATAATTTTATGCACAGCACTTCATGAAATACTTGTATTACAAAATTACACACAAATTCTATACAAATTATTTGGAATTTGTGAATTTCGTGGAATTATCTACTCAACTGTGCAAAAAAATACAGCATGTTGTTTTATATAGTCACAACTTCAAGAGCGTTTCCTGAGTGCGAACATTAACAAGAGAAGGGCACGACGGGTGCATGTGCAACTCCTTGAACTTGTGGCGCCCTCAACTGCAATGCAATTATGCTCTTGTACGACAATGGCGACATGCGTTATATTCTGGTACGTCAATAACAAACCGCAGACAATAATATAATTATTGTTTTTATGAACATTAAAAATAATTATGACAAGCAATTGTAGTGTTATAACTAGATAAAAACCTATATATGTGAAAATACATAACGTCGTGTCTAGGTTTTCTTACGGCCTCCAATATGCTAATTTTGTTGGCTAAACATACAAATAATATACCGGAAAACCACTAACTAAGTGTGTAAACGCTTTTTTTTTTAAACTGTAAACTTATTAAAATTAAAATTAAAATCGCACATCGACATGAATATGGGTCTATTGACCTTACGTCCTTACCTATTCGGTGTTTTACCAAATTCTTTCAACGTAGCGACCGACTAGTATTTTAGTCACATTCCATTCAGGCCAATATTTCATTTTATTTGTTTATTCTTTTTATTTACAAAAAATAAGGGTAGCCCGCGAAATTCAAATATTTTTATGTTTTTTGCAATTTGCCGGTCAGTGTGAAGCTGTATGTGGACCAAATGCGTTCCGCGTATTTATCTAAAGAATTAAAAATAAAAATTTTAATCATCAATATAGCCCTCTAAGTTCATGTAGTTCGAAAGAATAAATTTTTCAGAAATAATCATTCTTTCGGACTACATGAACTTAGAGGGCTATATTGATGATTAAAATGGTTATAATTCTTTAGATAAATACGCGTTACGGTCGCGGAACGCATTTGGTCCACATACAGCTTCACACTGACCGGCAAATTGCAAAAAACATAAAAATATTTGAATTTCGCGGGCTACCCTGGAGCATCCACCTTAAGTAAATATTTAAGATTTTTTTTTAACCTTTGTTCCAACGTTTGTTATTTTATCTAGAATCTAGATAAAATATCAAGAAGTTCGACATCATCTAGATTCTATACTTTTCTGTTCATCATGGTGACCCTGTGGTCGACCGGTCGCAATAGCCGTCGCGACGCGACAACAATTGAATAGTTTTATTGTGAAAAAATCGGCGGCTGCCATGTATTTTAGTCGATGGGGGGCCATAGGATATTAAACACTGCGTTTAAAAAAAAAAAAAAGTTTAAATTGCGTGATTTGGTATGGCATGTGTTGTTTGGTATTGTGTGTTATGCGTCTAGATTCTCGAATTCTAGATGATATCGAACTTTTCTGTTCATCATGGTGATTTTGTCGAAGTGCTATGAAAAAATATTTCTTTTGCGTTAGTGGAGGTCTCCTTAGCATCCAACAGCCAGAGATTCTCCCGTATATAATGGATGTCAATAATGAAAAAAATATAGGTAGGACTAGGAAAACTCAATGTTTATTTCCATTGTGCATAAGAGCCGATGCGCTCGTACATTTTCCGTGGTATGACACGCGCCTACACCAAGGTTAATAGACACTAGTTGAAGCTAATATAAACAGTAGAGATTTATTTACTTATATTTATAGGTACGACCGGAATCGAAAAACAAAACATCGCATTGCCGGGACTAGGGACTGTAATCGGATTGTTTTACATGAGAAAGGAACCTTAGATTATCCGACCAGCTAACAACAAAAATAGATTGTCAGTCACAATTACAAGTACAATGTAACATCGAATATTCAAGAAGATAAAAAAATATAGAATTAGCAATCTACAGGTCTATTTTAGTCTTCATACTAAAAATGACTGCAGAGCATTGAGTTTCCAATGTAGTAGCTTCTAGGCAGCCTATCTAGAGCACTAGTGTATGAAGCCGTGGCCATAGTCACCAACTTAGTCTTTTCCCAAGTATATTGGGGTCGGGTCCAGTCTAACCGGATTTATCTGAACCATAATGTTGTTCTCTAAATTGGAACTTAGTTTACTTAGTACACTCACGAAACCATACACAAGAAAACTTTAACAAAACCTGATGGTCCTATAAGAAAAATATATCTGATAGAGGAAGACGTGACCGCAGATTACATAATATCCGTCTGCTTGTAAATGACTAAACAAGTGCAGACAATTGCTTGTGACAGCAAGCAGCAGTTAGCAACACGAATTAATGACAGAGCTGCAAGCTGCAATACTTCAGGAGGACCTACTTCTGTACTGTCCATTGGTACGAGTCTAACACGTTAAAAATATTTATATGTTTGTGGAAAAACTACATAACTCCAGCTGTAATAATTAATCATTAGGTCCGCCCTTGATATATTATTTGTCCGCTCAGTGTGACTGACAGACAACGCACAGCCGAAACTACTGGTCGTAAGAAAGCCGTAATTTGACATGTTTGTTCCTTGGGGAGTGTAGGGGAGCACTAAGAGAGGATTTCCCGAAATTATTAAGGGAACGAGAAAAAACGGGACATGCGCGTACAGAAGCTAATAAAGTACCTATAATTCACTATCACAATATTCATTTAGAAATGCAGAATGAAAGTAGTCGAGCAGCATAATCTCGCCGTTACCAACGTGGAAGCTCGGCGGCACAAACGTGTTTTGGTTTTAATTGTATAACCAAATATGTGAACGCGTGTCTATATTTGCCTTGCAAATTAGCAAAAAGTCTTTACCACTTCGGCCTTACCTATAATGGTAAATAGTTAAATAATTTATTATGATCCTATCTTGTTCGCGTTTTTAAATAGTTTGTTGCTCCTCAAACCCTGAAAATATATAATTGTAATTATTCGAGTATGGTAAAAGCAAATGATTTAAAATTCATGTATTTATGTTTGGAAGCTACTCGTAGTTTCCCTGTTTACATTTTAATAATAAATTCACCTGCACAAAATACAACTGCTATCATGTCACATTTATTGGGATATTTCAGATAAAAAATATTCGCTTAATCTAGATTTATAGTCCGCTAGATACGCAATATTTCGGTCAGATAAGCTGGGCATAACATCCAATATCTTTCAACTTAAAAACGTATTAATCTTCTTCGTGATAAACTAAATAAAATGAGGAATGTCCATTTAGGTAGTTTTCTGTTGTGAATTTTTTTGTTAATGGTTATTGTCATTATGTCGTGACTCGTTTTATTATTTCATAATATTACATAGCATACATCGACCATTAACATAACTTGTAGCTGCCCTAAACATCTAGAACAACCCTAATCTCTTCAAAGTTAGAGTGAACAGGCTCCTTCTGGGTAAGCTCGCTCCATCGTAGACTTTGTCTCTGTCATCTCTGACAGACTAGAGTCAAGAGCAAACCCATTACAAATAAAAAAAAACAGTCTATGGTTTTTCTCGTCCTTGATTAAATACGAGACAGAATTCAAATTGTTAGATTTTTCCAAGCTGAATTTTCCCACAATTCTGTTGCATTCTGTTCCCGCAATGTTTTCTATTTTATCAGGGTCAAGAAATGTCTTTTGCAGAACTCAGGCACGTTGTGTTAATAACCCAGACCTCACTTCTGGTCCTTAAAATATTACGAGACGTAAATTATGTGGTCGTTCTCATCCTTTTTTATCCCATTGTGTTACCCTATGAAATTATTTCTTCTGGTAATTTTTTTCTTTACTTATATGGTGAACATAAATAAAGAGTGTACCTATGTATATCTCTATCTATCTAACCTCAATATGGTTGTTTTGAAACGGGACAAACGTACTCGCTCAGTAAACGAGGAAGTAGTGAAGATTAGGGCCCTAAGTTCACACTGCCGCCGCCGTTGCCGCCCACCGCTCAAATTGCCCCTGACCTGCCTAATGTGATGTAATGACACCTAAAATGATGACGAGGGGACACGTCAAGTGTGCAGACACATCACGTAGGACGCACGAAGCATACCGGACCTTCTTCTATTTGATTTTATGAGATTATCCATATCCATCTCAACTTCTTATATAAAATTGAGGTTTTATAATGTTTTGCCCACAATAGATCGAAATTGGAAGGAAAATGTTTGTGTAAGTTTCACAATGCCTGATTCCAACTGCATTTGGTTAGGCACGGCTTTAAAGCCAAATATAACATAATATTCGGTTAATATTCGAAAATATTGTTTTTGTTTTGCGAACAGCACTTAGGTAGATGCAAATTGTTGATGTGTGTATTTGCATTTGCATCGTTTTTTATAAATTTTTGGTAATCATCAAATTAATCTTCCTCGTTTATCTTCGTCAATAATATTAAAATTAATTATGCGTGTTCAATTAATTACTTATTATTTCTATCTTCAGAAACAATGCTTGGGCCAACACCTATAGTTACTATTTATTGTGAAATATCACAAAGTCGGTCACGTCATTATTTTTAAAGTGGTCCGTCTATTTTAGTTACATCTGACGAGATAACTTGTTTACCGCTGACTTTAATTTGTTTACATCGCAGCGTCGTCTCATTTTAATTAAGATAAAGCGATACTTCTCGTTTTTAAGGTTATACGCTTGTTTGTATTATTTTGTGAATGTAGTGAAACAGCGGTAAAACAAAAAAAAATGATCAGCCATCTAGGCCACTAAGCAGGGGATTGCACATTAAAAATCAAACAACCTCTATCAAATCGTTTAGATAGAACTTTAGAATAAATTGGAAGACCGAACGTGCTTATTACAGTGTCATAGGGCCGTTCAGGATAGTCGAATTTGAATTAGGAGGTATTATTTTATCAACATCAACGTAAAATAATGAAGCTGAGTTGCACGTTTTTCTTTCAAGCTGATCGCCTATGTGACCACCTACCGCCTGTACTACCCACTTGGGAAGACTGACTGTCAGATTTTCAGGCATCTTTTTGTTAAGGATGGGAAAAAATCAAATGACTTTCGCTCCGGGCAGAGCAGAAGGAAGTGTCAGACTCTTACTGACTAAAACATTCATCCGTGTTCCTCGACTAATGCTCTTTGCGTTCCAGGGTCGCGGTGACTACTTCGAACAAATTCTGCAACTCGGGAATCTTACTACCTACTCACATCGACTGCCAAACTCCAACAGCACAATTTTCACTAAAACGTTTTTTACAGCACGTTTGTTTCAGATCAAGATTTTGACAAATGGTAGCTCTCAATCTCCACGAACTAATGAATGACTGGCACTTGTATGTATGCCCTTCTCCTTGCACAGACAGGGGACGGCGCCCCCAAGTGTCAGTGTAAATACATTTGATAGATAAGATAGCGATAGATACCACTCGTAAGTAGCTGATAAAGCTATAGTTAAAATTAGATATTGCAACTGTGTAAGGTGTTTCTAAGTAGTTGTCAAAAAGAGATCGAAGAGGTCGTCTGCACTAATATTATAAAGAGGAAAAAATTGTATTTTTGTGTGTATGTTTGTAATGAATAAACTCAAAAACTACTGGACCGATTTGAAAAAATCATTCAACAATGGATAGCTACATTATCGGGGAGTAACATAGGCTATATTTTATTCCCGAACTCCCACGGGAACTGGAACTACGCGGGTGAAACCGCGTGACGTCCGCTAGTCTTTTATGATGCGCACAGCAAAGGGAGTGGAACTCTCTGCCTGCGTCTGTGTTTCAAAACGCATCTTTAAAGTTACAGTGGACGGACTTATTCTGGGTAAGCTCGCTCCATGGTCAACTTAGTAGCTGTCATCTCTGAACTAGACTAGAATCAAGAGCAAACCCATCTCAAAAACAAAACAAAAAAAGATATTTTCTTTCGAACTTAGAACTATCCTATGTTTTTGAAGCAACCAAGATGTTCGGCAGATAAGTATTCTGCAGCTTCGGTGCTCAAGTGCTTCTTCAAGTATTGTTTTCATTCAAACTAAAGCGTTAGGTATTGTACATACGAACGAATAAGGACCAAAGACTATATGATAAGGACTCAGGGTCTAGAACTCTTGACAACACAATTAGCAAACAACAGCATTTATTTCAAGATTTTCCTCGTTAACTTACTGTATGAGGGCCTAGCACGAGTGTTTTTGGTTCTTGACGTATTTTAACGTAAAATTTTAGGGATAATAGGTACATCATGTTAATTTGAATTGAGTACTTTATTCATATTTATATTTTTGCATGATACAGATTTTGTACGTCGCATAAAATTAAACCAAAATACTATTGGGTTGTAGTTTGTTAAATTAAAATTTATCTTTAACGATACGTAACATTACGTCAAAACCTTCGTGCGAGGCTCTGGGTTTCATTCTATAAATGTATTTCAAGTACTTACAGCGTAAAATAACCTAGGTACTATAATACTATGGAAAGTTCAGAAGAGTTTTTAGAAAAACCGGCCAAGTGCGAGTCGGACTCGCACACGAAGGGTCCCGTTACATAAACCTTATTTTTATTTTATATTAATTATTGTTATAGCGGCAATAGAATAAACAGTCTGTGAAAATTTCAGCTCTCTACCTATTACGGTTCTTGAGATACAGCCCGCTGACAGACTGACGGACGAACGGACGGACAGCGGAGGCTTAGTTGTTGGTTCCATTGGTTACTCTTCGGATACGGAACCCTAAAAATCATCTTAAGACAATTAAATAGGAGTACTTCTTAATTTAAATGCAAATGTGATTTAAACGATGTGTTTTTGGACAAATTCCAAACATCAGTGTCTTTATTGGAGTTTTCTCATATTAAAATGTAAAGTTAAATACTTAATGAGTCATTTAATATCTTAACGATAGCCGGAACTAAATGTATTAGATAAGCCCTGTCTCATGTCTAGTATCAGGTACTTGGAATAGAGTAGTCTCGTGTATAAATATAAAGTAGTTTAAGTCCTTGAGTGCTAATTAATCGTGCTATTAATGTCCAGACCGACTAATTAGTCGCTTAGAAAAACAGTCTGTTCTGATAGCGAATCAATACGAGATTTATATGCGTAGTTATGTCATAACTTTGTTGTGCCCCTTTCTTTATGACTCCACAGAGGCTTTCAGTGTTACAGATTTAGATTTAAGACACAATTCTTCTACTAGTTAGTTACATTGCAGTTACTATGCACACAAAACATTTATTTTTGGTAGCTGGAATGTTTTGTGTGCCTGTTCACATAATTTCTACTTAGGTAAGCTACAGATTCGAAAAAAACAACGCTGCTAGGGTTTAAGGCTTGTATACATGCCAACGACCTTGTGCATACAAACGGAGCTAACTACACCTCTACGCGCCACTCCGCTACCAGTGTTTTTATTTTTTTAATAATAAAAACTAGCACTTAGTCCGCGACTTCGTTCGCGCGGATTTAGTTGGTACTCCACGAACTTCATCTCTCCTCTCCATCATCCCTCCTCTTTGAAACTTGAATTGGCCCCTTAATAGGGTATGTGTTAATTACTTATTAATAGACTAAACGAAGGGCAGTTCGCTCAAACTGCCAAATTTTTCTTACTTAGAGTATAATTTATATATACATAACCTACCTTAATTATCAAACAGTTTAAATTGATAAGGATTAATATCATGATACCAAAATCACCATCACCCGGGGTTTGATTGAATAATTTTAACAAAAAGCGGTCATTGTGACTCCAAGATAGTTAGATATATGCTCTCGGGGATTTTTGATGTCTTCTATAAAACTGTAGTACATCACTTTGCTCTATTGTCAATAGTTTCTGCAGCGTACGCGATATAAGGATCGCTTTTGGTAATTTTTTCACACCTTGGGTTACATTGTCAAAGTTTTCATACGGACCCTAACTTTTTTGAAAATATTGTATAGCATGTTCATCAGGGATAATGTCGGATTCGAATGGTGATAGAATTTTTCGGTCCAGTATTTTCGGAGCCTATTCAATTCAAACGTATATTTCCTCTTGGCCTCAAGTCTGCTATTACAATAGTGTCAGAATGGTCTATCATTGATTTCATAATTGTTCATTTTGATAAGTTTGGTAATCTAGCTACTAATATAAAAGCGTCTTTATGACTTTCCAATGGTCAACCACTGACACTCCATTGAAAGAAATGGCATAGAATGGTAATCTCGTACATAATGACAAATGAATATAAATAATACTTAAATATGTAAAAAATTATATATAAGAAATCTGGCATAACTTAATGTTCCAAAGTACCGACCAGTGATCGACCATTATGAATTAGCAGATTACGAACTTTTAGCAAAATGACAATGTGATCGTGTTGTAATGACGAATTTATAAAAATAGCAGAATTGGGGCCCTGTATGTAACCACAGTCGAAGCACGCTTTTTTCTTTCAGAGCCACATTAGAGGATTGTTACATAGTTTAGCCATCACCGCTGTGGTCAATTGCAGATATCACTCTGGTTAAAATAAAATCGTCCAAAAACCTTTTGGCAAAAGTGCACAATGCCTGCAATGTCACAAGAAGTTACATTGTTAGCATTTGGCACTTCTCGCTTTTCTTCAATGAATTATGGGCGCAAAGAAATGTTAATACTATAGTTTCAGTTCCCTTATTATGTCCCAACACGATGATTGCTAATTTGGACTTTAAAAGGAATTTTCTTAGCAATTTCAATTAAGCCAACCTGGAATACAGGCTGTAGAAATCACTGCTGGTGGCGCTAACGCTGCCATGCTTACAGTAGGTATTGCAAAAAAATACACAGGAAATCATCAGTCAATTATTTCCTGTACCTACTTAGGTATTTTATGGCGATACTATCATACTAATTAAATGAATGATGGCCTGACTGTCTAATCATTTCACTACTTACGATAAAGTTAACATATACCAAGGAAGCTTGTCTCGACATACGAAGACAATTTTAAGGCGTAGATTCTTACTAGGTACCCACCCGTCAGCTGATTTGCCACGAGTTGTTCAGATTCAGACATAATAAGTTTATAATTACTTGTAGTTATTTCTTATACAAATCCGGGTCGTTGTGCCCTATTATCATTGTTATCAGTAAGTACCTACTTACGGATGTCGTAATCGTGTTGGTAGGTAAATGTTCTGTATACCTAAGTACCTGCTCACGAGTATAATTGGGCATAGATACATAATAACCTATTTGAAGCATAGGTACATAGGAACGGTGGCTGCTCTACAACGATCCTGGTGACCCCGAAGGTCATAACTGTCGGTAATCAAGGGGTTTTTTCCCATCAAAGACAAGTAAACTAGCTCCAAAATTTACGTTTGGATTGAGGCAGACCATGTTTACTGGATGCCTGAAGGCCCCTTTTATCGCAACTCGCAAGTCTGGAGCCCAGGCACAGTGAGATCCTCGAGAATTGGCAAGATGAAGCACGAAACTGAGAGAATAGTAGATTATGAACCGAGGGGAAAAGCAGTGTCTTATGTCACGGGCGTCATATTGAATCCCAAAAACAATGAAAAATTCGAGAGGCAACTCTCGATCGTAGCGAGGGAGTTTAAATCACGAACGAAGCGAGGGAGTTAATACAAGAATCCTGAATGCAGCGAGGGATTTAACCTAGCCTAAGGCAAAGACACCTTTATCCCTGAGGAGCAATTACTCTACTTTTTACACCTGCGAGAATTTTTTTCCTCTAGCCATGAAAACAGGTGGCGCTCGTCGACCACCGCCGCATTGGAGCAGGTCGCGCATCCGAAGCTGTGACTCCAGCCCACCGCAATATTGTACTGAATTTCATTATAACCAGCCGGGCAATAATGTGATTTGAATTTGGAACGCATTTTGACTGCGGTCGATGCACCTAGCAGTGGAGGCCGACGGGAGCTGCTCGCGGGTTAGAATGACGTAGGTACTTTAATAGTTAGGGATGCATCGCAAATTATTTGACGTTTTCGTGCAGGTGGTGTGAAAAAATATGAAGGGACCTCCTGATCGCCAGTAGTTATGTACACAGACCTACGACTCATTCATGAGACATTTGCATAGGTTATTCAAATTCAAATTCAAAGCATTTTATTTCAAATAAACCATTCACAGGCACTTTTGAAACGTCAAGGTCGGTCAGTCAAAATCATGGAAGCTTTTTGCACGTTCCAAAGCGTAGATCTCTATGGAGAAGAACGTGCCAGAAACTCCACGGACACTCTTTTAAATCATGTTCTGTTTTACAAAATTCCAAGTTACATATACTTGTTGCTTCTGCATGTGAGGACAATGCAAAGGAAAAAAAAGGGCTTATTATAAGAATTTTAAATATAAAGATTAAAATAAGCCAATGGCAGTTAAGAGATGACCAGTCTCAACCGAAGGCGCCTGTTCACGAACATGACGCGTGTATCGGCACCTTTCAGCTCAACCATTTCGAAGGGAACCGAATGATCAAACCCACGCGCCGCCATCAGCGAGACATTTGAGTGGGCATGACATGCTCTCAACCACCATGCTCGTTCATGTCCAACAAGTAAAACCATAACTACTCACATAAAATGTAAATGGTTTCACGGTACTCACATTTACAAAATTTGAAAAATATGCTTCTACTTTTTTTTTTTTTTTTTACTATTGATGGGCACGCGTTTGACCACTATCTCACCTGATGGTAAGCGAGGATGTGGTCGAAGATGGAGCACGCTTGCCTAGAAATAACCTATTCACTCTTGATTTAAAGACTCCCAGGTTGTAGCTATCAGGAAACACAGACTCCGGCAGGGAATTCCACTCCTTAGCTGTACGCACTATGAATGTGTTCCCAAAACGTTTTGTGCGTATGGGTGGGATGTCCACCATGTACCGGTGGCGCATCGCCGTTCGTCTTGTGGTCCGATGATGGAACGGGCTTGGCGGAATTAAATTATGCAATTCCGTCGCAAATTCCCCAAAATGCAACCGGTAAAAAACCGACAGGCTAGCAACTCGTCGTTGATGTTCAAGACTTTGGAGCTTCGACGCGACGAACCTCTCATTGCCGATGATCCTCTTGGCTCGTTTCTCAATTGACTCAAGGGCATCAAGCTGGTATCTGGCAGATCCGTCCCAAAGATGAGAGCAGTATTCCATACACGATCGAACTTGCGCTTGATAGAGTTTGTGCAGCTGTTCCGGCGTGAAGTACCGTCTCACCTTAGCCAGAATCCCCAACTTCTTTGCAGCCACTTGAGCTTTTGCCTCTATGTAAGGGCCAAAATTGAGAGTAGATGTTAATGTAACCCCAAGAAGCTCAAGATGGTCGGTTATCGGCACGGTTTCACCGCGGAAAGATGGAGCTGGGCGGAATTGGCTCCTTTTGGCGGAAAAAAGACACGCTTGGGTCTTAGCAGCATTGAACTTGACCAGATTGGCATCGCCCCATTCAGAGACAGCCTGTAAGGACACGTTCAAGCGCTCAACCATTGCCTCCCGGAGAGACCGGATCTGCGACCCACCAGCTCGTGCGTCGGACACGTATCTCTCAGCAACAGTGCTGTCGTCTGCATAGGTACCGGGTTTAAGCAGATCATTAATATGCAGCAAGAATAGTGTTGCCGAAAGCACCGACCCCTGAGGAACCCCGGCATTAATATCCAGCAGTCCAGACGAGCAGCCATCTATGACCACTCGGATAGACCGATCCCTCAGGAAATCTGCGATCCAATCACACATACCGGCGGGCAGACCGAAGGAAGGAAGCTTACTAATAAGGCTATCGTGCCAGACCCTGTCGAAGGCCTTCAAGATGTCAAGGGTGACCGCCAGTGCCTCCCCGTGCTTCTCTATGGCCTCACTCCAGATGTGAATGGCATACGCTAGAAGATCCCCAGTTGACCGATTTCGGCGAAACCCGTATTGCCGGTCACTAAGGATATCATTCGCTTCTAGGTACGCCAGAAGCTTATGATTCAGTACGCGTTCCATAGTCTTACAGAGTATGGACGTTACCGAGATGGGTCTATAATTCGACGGGTCAGCTCGACTACCCTTCTTGGGCACGGGTTGCACGTTAGCTTGCTTCCAAGCCTTCGGCACTTTTCCAGTCTCGAACGAAAGGCGAAATAGGCGTGTCAAGATCGGAGACAGCGTACTTTACACAAAACTATGGTTGTCAATGACCAAATAATGAAAAATAAATTAATAAAGACAACGATTAAGTTCTTACATCAAAAAGAATAAATAAGTAATTATAATAATAATATAATTTGTATGTATGTAAGAATAAATAAACGAAACAATGTAAGAACCTCTAAAAAAAAAAAAGAAGCGAGCATCTCTTCCAAATATAAAAACATAAAAACCTATAAAGTGGACCTTAGCAGCTGTGACTGTGGAGCAGGACCAGCATTTAGCCAAGCGTTTTTATCGAGGATATAATCTTCCAGTTTATAATACGCTTGTCTACATAGTGTGCGTTTTATGCATGCTTTAAATTTTCTCTCATTCAGCTCGAGAATATCAACTGGTATTTTATTATAAAATTTAATACAGTACCCCATAAAAGAAGTGTGTACTTTGGCCAATCTGAATCGGGGTTGATCTAATTTGTTCCTATTTTTAGTATTAAAATTATGCCTGTCACTAATCTTGCTAAAGAGATGAAGATTTTTCCGAACATACATAATATTTTCGTAAATGTATTGACAAGGTACCGTCATGATGTTGATATCTTTAAACAGTTCTCTTAGGGAATCAAGCCGACGGAGATTGTAAATGACTCTGATGGCTCTTTTCTGCAGGATAAATATAGACTCGATGTCTGCAGCACGTCCCCATAATAAGATACCGTAAGACATGATACTATGAAAGTAACTAAAATAGACCAGCCTCGCGGTATCTATATCGCTAAATTGACGGATTTTTCTGACAGCGTATGCTGCTGAACTTAGCCGTCCCGCAAGAGATGTTAAATGAGGACCCCATTGTAGCCTTGAGTCAAGCGTAATCCCCAGGAAAACCGTGTTTTCGACGAATTCAAGTTTCTCCTTGTTCAATACTATGTCGCAATCATTTATTTTAACGTTCGGTAAGGCAAATCTGATGCATTTAGTTTTTTTCCCATTTAATATTAAATTATTAGCAGTAAACCAATTTTGGACCTGCTGTAGGGCGTTATTTACGTCGTCAAGATTTATGGAACGTCTATCTATCTTAAAAATTAAGGACGTATCGTCAGCAAATAATACCATATGAGGTTGATTTTTTAAAAGATGGGGTAGATCATTAATATATACTAGAAAGAGGAAAGGACCCAAAATAGAGCCTTGTGGTACCCCCATTTTGACTTTTAAACCCCGTGAATTGACATCATTTATTTGAACTTGCTGCTGTCTATCATTCAAGTAAGATTTTATTAGACTGAGTGCAAGTTTACCTAGTCCGTAATGTCCTAGCTTTAGGAGCAAGGTTTCGCGATTTACACAATCAAACGCCTTGGAGAGGTCACAAAAGATTCCTATGGCATCTTGTGCCTCTTCCCACGCTGAGTATATGTGTTTTAACAACGTGGCACCAGCGTCAGTCGTACAACGACCCCTGGTAAAACCATACTGTTGATCGTGTAAAATTTTATTGATGTTAAAATGATTGAGCATCTGATTGAGCATTACTTTTTCAAACACTTTGCTAAAAACCGGCAAAACGACTTACGGATAAAGTTTCTACCTATCATTATAATTTCACTAATAATTGCATGTTACAATAGGTAAATAAATTAATCATTGCTGTAATAATTTCCTAGAAATGTCCTACTATGCTATCAAATGAACAGGATTGGCCTTGAAGGTATGTACTATGTAATAACTTCAGTTTCATGAATAGTCGAATTTTCAAGTCGACTTAATTGCAACTAACATTAGTTTTAATTTAACAACTTTTTTTCCGATTAAAAGTATTATATTTCAAAATAACTTATAAAAATAACTATATACATTATGAATACACAAAACCAAATACAATCAGGCGTTGAAAAATTCCTCCGCATCGCCGTCATCCGGAAACGCGCCCAGAAGACTGGCAGCATTGCCACGTTGAATGGCAACTAAAATAAACATGGCAGAAAGGTTCGTTGTTAGTTTTAGTCACCTTTGGCGCTAAACAAAGTGCCAAACTATTATACGATTATCGAAATGCCAAAATAAGGGATTGATCACGTGACATTTCGACAGCGTTTGTCAATCCCCTACATTTTTGACGTTTTGACAGTCGCCTTCGCCACGCTGCCGCTGAAAGAGTGGTGATGGTCTAGAGCCTCTTGTATTAGGATCGATTACTGTGTAGACAGAATTGAGGCTCTAGCTAGACTTAGTGCTATTCTCTATCAGCCAATGTGAGTGTCCAAATGCAAAGGTTTGATCACGTGATATATCAACGGCTTTTGTCAACCCCATACCTATATATACTTTTGACGTTTTGACAGTCGCCTTCGCCTTGCAGCCGCTGAAAGCATGTCACTTGTCTAAAGCCTCTTGTATTAGGATCGATTCCTGTGTAGACAGAATTGAGGCTCTAGCTAGACTTAGTGCTATTCTCTATCAGCGAATGTGAGTGTCCACGTGCAAAGGTGTTGATCACGTGACATTTCATCAGCTTTTGTCAACCCATAATTTTTTGACTATATTTCTGTTTTTGACGTTTTGGCAGTCGCCTTCGCCTCGCAGCCGCTGAAAGCATGTCACTTGTCTAAAGCCTCTAGTATTAGGATCAATTCCTGTGTAGACAGAATTGAGGCTCTACAAAGTGTTATTCTCTATCAGCGAATCTGAGTGTCCAAACGCAAAATTTAAGGTTTTAATCACGTGACATTTCAACAGAGTTTGTCAATCCCATTGTCAAAGCGTCAAAAGAGTAGGTACCTCTACACTTTTGACGCTTTGACAATCGCCTTCGCTACGCTGTCACGCTGACAGTCGGTCTATTCTTCTGTCAACATCTCACCGTGTAGACTTAAGCTAAGCTTTCACTTGATAGTTTAACAGAGAGCTTAGTGCAAGTTTTTTAAAGTTTCGATCGCGTTAACCTAAACGTTCGCTTATGTCAAATTGTATACCTACACAAAAAAAAAGTTTTCCGTTATTGTGACCAGACGGCGCTTATTCAGTTTCAATAAAAAATTACGTTTACGCTAACGCGATCGAGAACGGTAAAAAACTCGCACTAAGGCCACAGAATCGTAGTGCGGATTGTCACATGTCTAAAGCCTCTCAAAAGAAAAGTAGGCTCAACCGACATTTCGGATTTACTTCATACATCGAAATGAAATGATTTCCAATTACAAGTAGGTTAGAATAAACATAAGTCTGAAACGAGCCGGATGAATAATAAAATTGGAGGAACAATAGGGGTCAGAGCTCCATGACCTTAGCAGTCACAACTAACTGAAAATGCTAAACAGTGAATGTTATACGTAATGGTATCGTGTAAGTAATAGGTAGGTATACGTATCTATACCTACCTACTGTCTGCTTACGGTCAATCACTTTTAGTTTAGGTAAAGTTTGTACTCAAAATAAATTGTGAAAAATAGGAAAACATCTATATTGGTAGGTTTAAACCACGGAACAGAAAAAACTTGTTTTTTCTGTTCCGTGGTTTAAAATATCTGCTTATGTACTTACAAATAGTTCAAATAAAACTGAACCCTGAACGTTTAAGAAAATTTTGTTATAATAATTTGTAGGTATTAGGTACTGATAAACTCGCATTATTGATCACTATCTCACCTAAATTCACCTAATCATAGATCTATCTATATAATAAAAAAAAAATATATTTCTGTGCACCTAATGGTTAGCGATGTGATTGTAAATCATTACAGGCTGTAGTCGAGTGAGCTCTAAACTGTATTCTGTAACAACATTTTTGTGTCTCGACAGCAAAATCCGAGGTGAGTAGGTATACTTAAACGTAACACATTTATGTTGTGTGTTATAAAGTTCACTTTGTGAGATATCTCACTCAGGTGAAGCTCGATATCGAAATGGTTACTTACAGAATAGACTAGACTAGCTGTACGACAAATGGTTGAGCCTCTGGCCAGTGGATGGACGGCATAGGGTCCTAATTACTTAGTACTTATTTGTTAAAGATTTTTGCTTCTTATGATGATGGACGACATAAACAAGCAGCGTTGTTTAAGAATAATAAGTCGTGTCGAAAATTTAATAAATATAGGTACACGAACCATTTGCATTGCAGGAAAGCAAAATAAGCACTTTCGTTTACTTGGATGACAAACCAAATACGTTATCTAAGTAAACGAATTCCAGCTATTTTCTTCCAAACTACTAAACCGATCTTGATGAAATTTAAATGGGACCAATCATAGATATAAGAAACAAGGGACCAATCTAAAAGTAATCCCTTTCACATGAAAGAATGAATTTTTCAAATTGGTTCATAACTGACGGAGTTATGATTATGAAAATACAACCGAACGGAGAACCTCCTCCTATTTTTGAAGTCGTTTAAAAATATAAGGCTAAACCACATAAAGTTTACTTGTTTATTAATGATAAGTACCTTGAGACAAGAGATTATATAAAAGGTCAGTCTTGGGAATTTTAATAAAAAAACTAAGTAAGTACAAGCAATTAATTAATGTCAGTAATTTGTAAAATAAACTAAACGCGGAAGGGTCATGTAAGTGGTTAATTTTATATTGAATATTGATAAACTAATATGTTGTTGATTACTATAGAGACAACAAAAAAACTTGTAAAATCTTCCTATCCACAATTTAATCGAGCCAAGCAGTAAGTAGGTACTGTTTATGTAGGTAGGTAAATAATTAAGTAATAAATTGTCACAAAAGCGTGTTTTTAGGGATCCGTAGGTACTTGTTTATTACATTTATGGTTCCTCAAAAGGTAAAAAAGGAATTTACTGTGACACAGCGATATGGGATCAAAGCAAAAACATCGAACCTAGGTCAATTGCAGAAACAACCTTGAAAACTGTAAAAACAAAAAGATATTTCGTCTACGTGTACTAAACTATTTCTATAATTATTTCAAGCATTAAATAGAATACCAGCTGATCGCGTCTGGTATAAAAATAAACGGTCTTCATTGATAGAGCTATCTCACGAAGACTCGTGTATCTAACACACGTGTTATTTTCCACTACTAGTGCATTATTATCGGTCATTATAGCCTGGGTATAATTATAATTTACCTATGTATGACTTGATGTTTATAGTACTCGTTAACTATGTAATATAAATATGTAATACTAGCGACCCGCCCCGGTTTCGCACGGATGCAAATTGTATATCTAAACCTTCCTCAAGAATCACTCTATCTATTAAAAAAAACCGCAACAAAGGAGATTTTCCAAAATGTATGGACCCTGGGCCAGGGACTTGTACACTATACTTAAAAATAGAGAAATATATTTAAAACAGTTCTCAACTGTCCAATTTCTTTAAAATGGCTTTGTTTGCTGGTAAAACAAAATAAATTACACTTGAAATTGCAACACGCAACAAAACCCGTCATGGCGGTAAGCTGTCATTTTGATTGATTAATGACGTTTGACATTTATTTCTGACATATTTATTTACCGGCAACGAGACGAAAGTGACTGAAGTGACATTGTTATTACAGCTGACAGTTATTTTTCTATGATCTGTAACTAAATCGGTGTGACGCCATGTTGAAAATCGATAAAGTAATTTATAAACATCAATTAACTACCACAACAGTTAATATTTAAATGAATTAAATGTATTTTTCCCGGATTCCACGGATTTTTCTCTTTTTTATGATGTAATGTACATAGACCTGGCCCATTTTGAAACATCTCCTTTAAGATATAAGCATACATAGGGACAGACAGACAGCGGACGCGACTTTGTTTTATACTATGTAGTGACTATCTCAAACTTAGTCATGTCGCAATGTGGAACTTGGAAACTTCTGTAGGTACTGTACCTAACTAATGCAATACTCTTCAGTTTCTGAATAGCAAATCAAGTAAAGTTATTTTTGAGATTTTCTTCTGGGTAGGTATTCAATCGCGACAGAAGATTTTTCATTAGATTCACTTTTCAGAAACTGCATTGGCCTTTCAGGAACATGTCATTTTATTTTGAACTAGCTGACCCGCGCAAAATCGTCTGCTCCACTCCTATTGGTTTTAGAGTGATGATATAGCCTATAGCCTTCCTCAATAAATGGGCTATCTAACACTGAAAGAATTTTTCAAATCGGACCAGGAGTTTCTGAG
The DNA here is from genome assembly GCA_950371165.1 of Lacanobia oleracea. Taxonomy (NCBI): domain Eukaryota; kingdom Metazoa; phylum Arthropoda; class Insecta; order Lepidoptera; family Noctuidae; genus Lacanobia; species Lacanobia oleracea. Next base: position 11,634,013 of record OX493399.1, read on the forward strand.
ATTAGCGCGTTCAAGCAAACAAACTCTTCAGCTTTATATATTAAGTATAGACTAGCAGACCCGCGCAACTTCGTCTGCGAAAAATGTCATTTAATCTATTGGCCGTAGCATGATTTAATTTAATCTATAGCATTCCTCGATAAACGGGCTATCCAAAAGGAAAAGATTTTTCAATAGGCTATTTTACCAAAAAATCTAATAAGTCCGTTAGATAGATTTTTCAGACACGTATTTTTTCTTTTTTTCACGTTAATAAAAAATAAAGACGATATAGTGCGTTGATAACGTGTGACGTCACAATTTTACCAAGCCACATGACGTCACGCGTGTCCAATATTTTTTGAAGGTATCAGACGGACTAATTATATTTTTCCAGTAAACTAGCCTATTTCTACCAGTACCTAGTTCCTGAGATTAGCGCGTTCAACCAATCAAACAAACGAACTCTTCAGTAGTCTTCAGCTTTATAAAAACTTAACTTCAACGGCGATGCGTCACCGGTACATGGTGGACATCCCACCCACGCGCACAAAACGTTTTGGGAACACATTCATAATGCGTACAGCTAAGGAGTGGAATTCCATGCCGGAGTCTGTGTTTCCCGATAGCTACAACCTGGGAGTCTTTAAGTCAAGAGTGAATAGGTTACTTCTAGGCAAGCGTGCTCCATCTTCGACCACATCATCGCTTACCATCAGGTGAGATGGTGGTCAAGCGCGTGCCTATCAATAGTAAAAGAAAAAAAAGACTCCGCCCACACTAAGTAGGTCAGCTGCTGAAAATTTGAAACCAGAAGTTGTAATAGGTAAATTTTATGGAAAAAGCTAAATTGAAGAGGATGATAACCGTAGGTGTGGCAGGCTAGAAAAACAACGTTTGCTCTGAAAGAGTACCTAAATTTTTTGTTCTTGCTGTATCGTCAATGGAAAAATCGGTCTCTATTATCGGGATGTCAGTCGTTAATTTTAATCTATGTCCATTAGATAAGTAGAGATTAGTTTAATAGATACCAACATAAGTAGGTACCTACATACCACTATCTACCTCCGTTCAGCCAGCTACCAAGATATACACATGTGAAAAATACTAAAAAAAAATACATATACTTATATAATATTTAAAACATACTTCATTACTTTATAACTTAGCACGAAAATAAGGTTGAATGCAGCTGTTAGCTTTGGCTACCGTTCCATAAAAAGTTGGATCTACACTGGAAGAATTCTGTTATTTTTTCATTTGGAAGATTTTTTTATTTGGACTGGTAGATTTTATGTTCTGTGAGTCGCTTTTTAATTTTAATTTTTATGAAGCAAATTAAAATCCTGTAGATGAAACTGACTGAGATCGAGATGACAGTTGAGGATTAATAGAAAAGTATGGAAGCAGAATACACGTTGCGTCAACCCCAAACCAATTGGAGTAACCTAAGGGCAGGACAGGACAGTTGGAAGTGAAAAATTCAATGGCAGCCATTTTCCTTGATTTCTATGCTATGCCCTTCAATCACAGTGAATCAAATTTGTTAAACTGTGTATCAATTTTGCCATCACTATAGTTAGTTAGTTAGTTGGTTAGTTAGTTATATTTTTTAATCTCGAAGACTAAATTGACAAGTGCAAATGGCAAACTGACATAGATTACAATAGGATTTAAGTCAGTTTTGACATTTGCACTTGTCAATTTGGTCTTTAGGATTAAAAAACAGACTATAGTCTTTCTCTCCTCTGTCTTTCTTTTCTCTGTACAAAATTTTCTTTTTAAGTGTATTGTGTGTACATAAATAAATAAATAAATAAATACCAAACTCCTGCTGATTTACACCTGTTCGTTTGTTATGTTTAAAATACGATCATTACCTTTCAGTAAAGCTATAAATCGCGAGACCACAATATTTAGTAGTACAATTACCTTGCATCGGAGTGCGCATAATATTGTAGTGTTCAACTCACCAAGGCCAGGCCGATGACTTATTTTTGGACGTGGCCGTTAACGAATCATGACGGTCTGAGAGTTCTGTGACCGTATAATTTTGATCTTACATGACTACTTGTATCACGGATTAAATTATTACACGCAGGGTTTATTTTAATTGGCAATTTGTCTTGCAACTAGACAAAGAGGTATCTTGTTTGAAATCTTTGTTTTGGTTTGCTGAACCGTTTCTGCTTTGCTGGAGACAATTTTGCCTATAATCGCTTCTAAAGAATGAACGGTGTACTTATCTATGCTAAGCCTATGAAAGTACATTTAGGAATACATGATACTTAGTTGCAAAAGCACAGATTTTCAGTATAAACCTGTAGATCTCATTAGTCCCTGCAAGTCTAATTAGCACATCAAGTGATCGTTCTGCCCTGTGGTACTCCAATTTAAATGGTAGGTTGCAATTGCAGCTGGCATTTCTAATTCTTCTGAACATAGTCTGGAAATTAGACGTAATATCTGCAGAAGTACCTACTTACCTAATTTAACCTCTAGTTATTTAAATCTCACATTTGTTTTACGTTTTCGAAACAATGTTGTGTGTACAAGACAGTGTGAAGCTGCAATAAATGTAGCTAATGATCTGTTGAAGGACATGTGTTATGAAGACGGAGAGTTGAACGACTTTTAGTAACACACAAACATTGTTACCTACTTATTAGACATTGAATTTCATTATATTATAGTGTGAGCTAGGATTTTGTTTCACCTGAATTATTAACAGTAGGTAAGGATTATGAACTTCATGGTTTTTTGACTAATCGACCTCGACAATTCAAAAGTGCCTTTAAATGTTTTACTTATCTATAGGTACTCATACGTATTACTAGTTGACCCATGCAACTTCGTCTGCGTCACAATGTATATTACTGCTCCGCTCCTATTGGTCTAAGCGTGAGGATATTATATACCCTAAATGGGCTATCTAACACTGAAAGAATTTTTCAAATCGGACCAGTGGTTCCTGAGATTAGCGCGTTCAAGTAAACAAACAAACTCTTCAGCTTTATAATATTAGTATAGGTAGATACATATTATATTGTTTGTTTGAGTGTTTGAACACGCTAATCTCAAGAACTATTGGTTTCTTTTAGTTTTGGATAGCCCATTTTTCGAGGAAAGCTGTAGGCTATAATATTATAACATCACGCTACGACCAAGAGGACCGGAGCATTAATGAAAAATGTGACGCAGACGAAGTTGCATTAAAAGTTTGGAATAAAAGCTTTGAGTTTGAAATTATCACACGTTCATAGATGCATAAATCGGTGTCAGCGGAAAAAGCCAAGCCAGTTCAAAGCGAGAAAGGCATCCCGTCGAGCTGCCAGTGGGTTCCTAACCTATGCCAACGCATCGGTTGGCGCGGAGACGCGAGCGGTGGCGGAGGCGCGTCGAACACCGCTCCGATGCGTGAGCGCACGTTCTTGTTGGCCTGCGGGCACGAAACTAGCGAAGAGTAGTGGTGGCGAGTTGGGGGGGGAGGGGTTGTGGCGGCAAAACAAGGGGTATTTAGGACTGAATTTTTTTAATTATATTTTTCAAAACTGGAAAGATGAGGAGGCACATCAAAACACTCAAGCAATTGCGAAGATGTACTACGCGCTTTAACATCTGCTGCTAGACATTAGACAACACTACATGCTTCTGACGTTACACGTCATTTACGCCGCCGTAATGACTTCGCGTCATTCAGTACAAACGACATTCTGCGTGACAAGGATAGAAACTAAACAAAAACGATAAAGGATAAAACTCCAAAGTGAGTAAGTTACGAAGTTCAAGACTCTTATTAATTTAGTACTTAATATTATTTTTTAAATAAGTATCTGTTAATTTTGGGCACAACTCCAATGGACAGCGATGTGGGCGAATTTTTTGACGCCTTAATTCTAGTAATTATTATGTTAGTTACTGTGTTACTTCGTGTTGCAAAGAAAGTCCCTTTTTTACACGTGCACGCTCCCTACGCATTTTGGTCGCTTCTCGGCAACCGCTGGTTTCGTGCCCACAAACTCGGAGACATACTATTTATGTAACGCAAGCGCCTTATATTTAAAGCCGAGTGCACTTCCGGAATGCGTTAATATAATGATAGTAATTTGGATGGCAACGTCCCAACTCTCAAGACGGGAGAATAGTTACAATGAATGTTTATGGGAGAATCCTGGCCGTGGCAGCGACTTGTCTTCATTAGCTTGTTGTATGACCAAAAACTGCCAAAGTGGATTCTTTGCTGAGTTCTGGAAGCTATAGAATCTTATATGGCGAAGGTCCTCCTTCTAACTAGGTAAGTTATGCTATAGAGAACGTGCACGGCGTTGCCATCTAATGTTGCAAATTTTAAACTTATAAGTAAAATAAATACTTGTATGTGTATAGTTCCTGTACGTTCCCTTTAACCCTCCGAAATTTAAGGGCACGTGGAAGACTATTAGTCATACCAAAGCATTCACCAAGAAACAAGGATATAGGACGTTAGAGCAGTAGTGTTCAACTGAGGAAACTAAATAACGAACAAATAAAATCATGAAATTAATGATAATTGCTAAGATACTCAATACCCATGAAAAACCTGTTGTGTTCGAGGTCATGTCAGTGTTTATGATTATTTCCAATGTTACAACCGCATTGCATCTTTACGAGACGAGAGTGATAAAACATTACGATGCTGTAGTATAGTTGTGAAATAGTTGAAGGTCATTTTCTGGAATTTCTTAGTAGCAGCCCGGAATCTGAATATGCGCCCTTTCTTTCTATTGATGGCACTAAACTCGCTGGGACTTAAATATAACTAATGTTGAAAGATGCACGCAGTCGTTTATTGCTAAAATAACATGGCATCACCTCACCCATAATCTCAAGGACTGATTTGAAAGAAAAAATCACATTCACAGTGTTTTTTACACATTTATCACAGTATCGTAGGCAAAGGGATCGCATAGGACTTGCAGTGCCTTTTCCGAACGAAACACGTTTCACAATAAATTTGAGCCGCTGATTAGAGAATTCGAGTGCGAGTACTCGCGTAAATAGTGAAAACATATGTTTGCATTTAATGCTGGCGGTTGCCAACTTGCCAACAAATTCATTTAGTTTTTTTTTTCAGTACCGAGGTCACTGCATAGGAGTTAGAAATTGTTTTGTTTTGACGTTCATTCATAATAGTGCTATGTCCTTGTAGCCCGTTTAGGTCAAGTTCAATGGCAAGGCTTGTGTTTATCTGATTTTGCTTTACTTAAGATTATACAAAGATACGGAGATCTTGAGACCTACAGTTTTATTTACATCCGTGAAATCAGCTTGCCGCCGCGTGATTCTGTTTGCAAACAGACCAACGCGGATATAAATCTAAGTGATAATGTGTCATTTATCACAGACTACTCTAACCAAATTAATTGCATTGTTAAGAATTACACTTGTGGAAAACATAAATTGAGTCGCTTAATACTAAATCTTTGAGGAGGCAATAACAAAACCCTGATGGTCCATGGAAGAAAACTAATCTTTAATTGTTTATACAAGAACTCAGCTTTAAGTCTCAATACATTAAAACTTTTTGTAACTACATTAAAGCGTTCGAAGATCTTCGTTACGTTGAATGAGCACTGAGCCGTCAATGTTTTTGACACTGAGCCAAAAGATGAGTTTCAAACTGTGAAGCAGTGCTGATGCAGTGCATTCAGTGACCAGACGAATGGTGCTTGTTATCAGACAGAAGGACGCTGTTAACTCTTTAGGAGTTTTGGATGGTGAATTTTTGTTTTTGAGGAATCTTTCGCACAAGTTTGAACTCTTAGCATGAGTTCATGCCTATTACTTTTCCTCTGTTGGGGAAAAGACTTCTTGTCTGTGAAATAGTGTATCTAGACTAAAAAATATCAAGTACAGATAACATAAGTCTTCGAAGTTAGGTCGAAGTCGAAGTTTCGTCACGATGCTTTGTCCGTACACGACGCGTTGCTTAGACCGTATTTAAAGCAGTGATAATGAGAGCTTAGCTGTGTTCAATCACAGACTTATTCGTGAAATAATCTGTTTTTTTAATCATTCATTTTGCCAGGACGTCAAATCAGAATCGGGATTCGAGGTTGCTAACGGGAACTTATGAATTCATGATATGTACCTATTTAGGCGTGAAGTCAGTAACGAGGGTCTCAAAAGACTGATAGATCTTTATAATAATCGACACAAAAGGTGTTTTATTGTTTACAGCTCATTACAGAGCACAAGAGAAGATGTTATCGAACCCATAAATTATACTGGCTCAACGCCCTCTTTGAGTTATATATCTAGCGATATGAAGAAAGCTATGCTGGATATTTGGTTCCTTGATAACCCTGTGACAGTCGACCTACCTACCTTCTCGCTCCTGCGACAAAATTATCTCCTTTGCCATGCTCAACTGCTTAGGTATGCGTTTTTTTTAGATAGGGCAATATCTATAAGTGATTGTCTTGCTAGAGATGATAGACTTTTATTGTTACTCCTATAATGAAGTATCTACATACGGAGTAGTACTGTTTTAAAAATTACTGATCTTACATTAGCTTACCTATAAAGATGTTGCCCACCTACCAGAATTAGCTGTGTTTGTATTTAAAGTAAAGTTTTAATTAATTTTGGGCATGCATTTATTTATTTCGCGTATTCGTTTTTCTTCACTTATTTAATGATTTTTTTTATATACTTCTTAAATATATAAATTAACGTAAAAATACAAAACAGTTGCCTACCGATATCGGGAACAGGGTCCAAGCTACCAGTCAAAGCTCTAGAGAGAGGAACCTAAAAATGCTTGTTGTGTCTAGAAGTAGGTACCGCTTTTTTAATCAAGCCCCTGATCCAGGTGTTTATCGAGACACGTAAGTATTAAGCCACTGGTTTATTTATTTAAATATTTACGTGTCTGTTTGGAAACTAATTGTCGCCAACGTCATTCGTGGGCTAGTGACGTTGGTTTCTAATTTGTATGCCAATTACGTGCCGATTCTATCTGTACTAATGATTTTGTGTAAAACCGTCGCCGATTGAATTTTATTAACATTTATATTACGACTACTTGACGACCGCGATTTCGTCCGCGTCAAACTCGTAAAACTGCATAAATGTCCATTTCACATTTTGTTTTCGCTGATTTTTTTTCTAAATTAAAAACGCAAAGAATATAGGGTATAATTTAGACGGTCACCAAAAATAATATTTTTAAGACTCTAAGCCTAGGCACCAAAATGGATCAATGGTCACCAAATTCTATCCAACTCAACTGTGATTGCCATAAAATGTAGGCTTGGGGTTACAAACTGGATAAAATAGGTTAGGTTAGGTTAGAATTGTGACCAACCGCGCGCGAGCCGAGCGAGCGAGCGAAGCGAGCGGTGCCGCGGCAGCGGCCGGCGAGCGCTACTTCTCGAATATTATTTGGTGACCATTTATCTGTTTTGGTAACCGTTTAGAACTTTTTTGGTAGTAAAATAGGTACTTTTTTGGGCGGTGTTTAAACACAAGCCAAGAATATAGACTACGACACTATAAATCGTACACTAAATGTATATGTCGCCAACTGGCTTAATCAGCTGTTTAATTGGCTGCCTAGCCTTTTCATTGAACAGTGCCGTTTAAGCAGCTTGACAAATAAATTGGTTTTCGAGCTCGGTTCGCTCGCCCTTAAAATTCTTGAGTTTACCTGCATCTGTCAACAAATTTAATTCTATAGTATGAATAATTACCAAAGGAAAATGAAAACTATAAACTATATAACTATATATATATATATATATTTGTATATATTTATTTTATAATATTGTGTTCGGTATAGGTATATATTTTATGTATATTTTATTTTTATCTGTTAATTTAATTTTAAGGCTTTACACACTCTTCTTGTCTTGTTTTTACACACTTTTTTTTACATTTCTTTTTCATTTCTCCTGTCGCAGGTCTGCTGGAAGAAATTTCATTAGAAATAAGCAGTACCTTTGTACTAATATTATAATGTTAAATTTCACTATTTTTCTGTGTGTACATAAATAATAAAATAAAATAAATAAATAAAATAAACTTTTCGAGGCGGGGTACAAAACTTTTTTTGAGCCCGCTTCGCTCGCTTTTAGTTTGTTACTTCGAATTATGAATGATTCAAAGAAAATGAAACCGAGGCGGCGGCGGCGCGGCGTGTAGGTACAACTTTTTGAGCTCGCCTTAGCACACAAATGCTAATGCTCTTATCAACCAGTACTTATTTAAGAACAAATAGTCCATAATTTTTATCTTTAACAGCTATGTAAGAACATTCCTGAAAAAATCTGCGGCTCAAATGGAACACACGCAAAAATGGACAAAAATTACAACCCATATTTATTCGGAGGTGGTAGGTATCCATGTGTGGGGTGATACCACATTATTTATCCGCATCGGGTGTCACCCATGCTAGCTACGCTACTGCTCATATAACTAGTGTTATAGCAACGTCTGTCTGTCTGACTTACTTCCGCAGGTCACCGGTCAGCCCACAGTCAGCCAGTGTCGAGTTTCCGGCAGTCTAGTGTACAGCGGTGGTAATCTTGATAAATTGCTTAGATAAAGTCGTTACTTGCCCTTTAAATTACGCAAGAAAGAAATATATCTTAAGGTGGAAGCGCCAGGGTAGCCCGCGAAATTCAAATATTTTATGTTTTTTTGCAACTTGCCGGTCAGTGTGAAGTGTTTGTTGAACAAAATACAATTCGCCTGACTTTTTCATGAAATCATGAACTTAGAGGGCTATATTGATGATTAAAATGGTGATAATTCTTTAGACAAATACGCGTTACGGTCGCGAATTGTATTTTGTTCAACAAACACTTCACACTGACCAGCAAGTTGCAAAAAAACATAAAATATTTGAATTTCGCGGAACATGTAAACGTTCTAAAGGTATAGAACAGACGGAAGTTTGAGACGATGCTGCAAACATAGAGAGCAAATCTCGTACCTAAGTTTCGATTTAAATGTAGTGTCGATTACCTACCTAAATGTTTATATGGTCTTCTATTATAATGTTATTGATCTTTCGATACGTAGATAGGTTATAAAATCGTAGAAAAAAGTTGTCCACTCGGGAATCGGTCACTTGAATTACCTACAAGGGTTAAGTAAACCTATAACAAAGATTTGTAAGCTACCGTGCCTTACCTACTAATTACTGTGAATTCGAATCATTATATAATCGTCAAGGGGCCTTGACAAGAAGTTACGTTTACCTATGTTCCGAACAGGTAACCTTGGAGCAAGTACCTACGTAAGTGGATGGCTGTGAAAAACACAGTAATTACCTTAAGTATCTTATTCGATTTATGCATAGAGGTAGAATAGGAAGGTATTAGAGCTCTCCCGAAAAAGCTTAAAAATAGCGTGCATATGACATCTGAAAAAAAAATTGGTAGTAACTGCATGATATGGTACGTAAAGTTGGTTTAGCCAAAACTTATGTATCGGTATCACAAAATAAGAAAAAAAACCCCGAATCACCTCCAAATCGTTGAGATGAAACCATTTTACTACTTCATTTTTTAACAAAAGATTTAAAAAAATATCAACTGCTTTGCAATACAAACGAATATAATTTGGTTTTGTTACCTTTTAAGGCTTAAGGCTGCTCTCTCGAAAAAAGCTTAATGCTTGGTAAAGCTTGAGTGAAGCGATTCTATTGGTTCTTAATAAACACATCCGTCGTTCTTCCTCGCACATCTCTGGTTGTAACGCTGCCTAAAACTCCAGGGCATAGAAATGCACTAGAGTCTTTAGGTAAAGTGACATTCTACCATCTGCATCGTTAACGATTGTCATAAAGTCCATAAAGTTTGGTTACACTAGGTACTGAAATTTGACGCACGCGGTTGGTTCCACTTCCATTGGTATAATTCGACAATTACTTTCGCTGATAAAATGGTCTTCCACTAGTCGTCGGACGACTCAGTTTGCAGGCGAAGTCGACCACGTTCGTCATCGAGCAATACGAACGTTTGCAAGCCGAAGTGAGCAGTCGCCTTTGTGTGCCAGCAACGGCACGCCGAATTCGACAGACAACCGTGTAAATATGTCTGTGTAAATCTTCTATTACAACCTACTCAGTAAAACAGCAATCACCTTGGTCTATCGCAGTCCACTGCTGCATTAAATAATACCTTTTCCAAGTTGCGCCGCAAGATGCAAAAGAAGCCACAATTTTTTTTTTTTTAATATTTATGACAAATCGCAGTGTCATTAGTATTCCTAGATGTGATCAGCATTATAAATAATTGAAGGTAATTACAGTATAATGAGCCATGACCTTGTCAATCACAGACCAAAACATCATTAGGTCGATTTACAAAAAATATTCTCAACTACATTGAATTTCGTAGCTACTTCGTAGCAAGCGTAGCCTTTTCAGTGGCGTAGCAATTTTTTTCATAATGATTTGGTTGATAGATAATAAGTAAATATTGTAGGTTTTAGAAATATACGATTTAAAGTACAAATTAACAACTACCTACTAAAGTAATGGTTTTTCAAATAGACTTTCTTAGTACATTGAATTTCGTAGCAATAGCAGGAAGTACCTACCTAGTCTATTCATTATTCATGTTTTGATTGACAAGTACCTAGGTAGTTTACGTAAAATGTTGAATATTTATATAATTATAAACAAAATAAGTGAATATTATAAAGAGCTAGAAGTTAACACTAATTAAGAAAGAAATACCTATCTCCTAAATTTGATTTGAAAAGAAAAACGCAGGTTAGTTTCGTAGCAATTGTACTTTCCTGTTTCAGTGTTTTAGCTTAGGAGTTGTCATCATTTGTCAGATGGGAAAGAAATACATGCAAAATGTTGGAAAGTTTAAGGTAACCCGGTAACCGTACGTAGATATAATAATAATTAGTATAATAGTACCTAGTTGTAAATAACTAAGAACTTGAAATATGATTTACACATGAAATATGATACAAGCGAAGAGCATTGAATTCGTCGGCTTATCTACACTAATATTTTAAAGAGGAAAGATTTGTATTTTTGTAATAAACAAACTCAAAAACACCTGGACCGATTTCAAAAATTCATTCACCTTAAGAACGCTACATTATCTCTGAGTAACATAGGCTATAATTTATTTTCGAAAAAAAAAAAATAGTTTCCCACAAAAATTGCAATAAGTACTGAATCCGCGCGAACAAAGGCGCGGGCGAAGTGATATTTCTTATATTAACAATTTTTCAAAGGTTTTGTTCAGTTAGCTAGTGCGTAGAAATATGACCTTGCATGTTTAGCAGTTGCCATTTAAATCATTTACTAACATCTACCTGGAATGGCCTAAAAATACAGCTGATAAACCAATTATATACTTTGTGTTTATTACTTGTGCAAACAAATAGTTTATCTTCACACCTTAAAGCACAACTAACGTGTTTTTATAGCGTTTATTTATTTATAAGTAGGTGTTTAATGTATAAAGTAAGTACCTAAGTATAAGAATTCGACGACTGAACACTAAATAATTTAAAATAAATTTAAACACATAAAAAGATATTAACGGATTAGAATGCTTAATCTTATCAATCTACACTATACAACATGACTATTTATGTAAGGTAGGTAGGTACTTCTATCGATGCCGCCTAGACCAACTAAAGAGTATTGATAAAAATTAAGGTTGGTTGGTCATCGAAAACCAATGCGTACCTACCTACACACATCATTACCTACTACAGTATCAGCCTCGACCACGGCTGTAGTCATCACAATCAATCGCGCATCAAATTTAAGCAGGATAGTGCTAAGAACCACTCTATAAAGATGGTGGCTCCATCCTCGTTTCCCGATTTTCAGTCTTCACTCGAAAAACGTCTATAGCAACAGGATTATATGGTCCTATGCCGCATCACTACCGGTTTTGGTCCCTCAGAAACTTCAGAAAAATTCTTAGCAAAGCCGCAAAGCCCTTTCCATAGTTCGCTGCGCAACCATGAACTGATCGATCACCATACTGTTAGGTGTCCACGATACGGCGCCGAGTAAGTTATAACAGGGAAGCATTGATTGAAGACTTCTTCGACAACCAAAAAATCTAGCCACTACTTTTACATTTTAATTTAGAACAACGAAACGGATAAATTAAAAAAAAAAAAACAAAACGATACGTTGTGTTGTTGGTTGTGCTGCTGGTATACCTCGCAGAACAAAATCTTTCATATGGATCTCTCAGCACACGGACAAATAAAGCTATCTACGTGTCAAGAGATTCAATCGTATAGGCCTAGGCAGTATCTAGCGTCCTCTTGCCTGCATAACAACATACTCGTTGCTCGTTGTTGTTGTTGTTGTTGTTGTTGTTGTTGATCTTTAATTGCGATTTTAATTAGGAAACAAAAATCTACCACTCTGTTAGTTTTTTATCGCCAGAGCAGGTCAGCGAACCCACATACAACGAAAATTATAACCAAGGATCTTAAACTATCATACCTTAATCCAAGGTATGAATGGATCGCGTCATTCTCAACTGTGACATGGTTCTGTCAAAGAGAACCATGTCATTGAACGACCGGAGCAGCGTTGCCAAGTCGATGTTCACAGCCTGCCAACTTCAGGGTGACGTAGCAGAGTAAATCATGTTTCAATATAATTAGATTGTTGCATAATTACCACATGATGCACCGGTTACTATTGGGTATTTTTGTAAGTGTTAGAATTTCCATTTTTAGTTGTATGTTGATGCGGGAGCGTTGCCAACCGGTAAAAGCGTTTGGAGCGCTCTAAAAGATTACGTAAAAATTGAAATGAAGCTTTAGCTGTGTGTGACAAGAGCACTAAGTAGGTACCTACTACCTTGTTCTTATTACTTGGCAGGGACCTCAATGAACAGTGTTTTTTAATAAAGCTTCAGGGTAGAATAAAATGGTAAATAATTTATTCTAATTCCTAAAAAATAAAATCGACTGAATGGTAACTCATTCAGGTGATTTTGGATAAATATTCCTGATTCAGCCATAAGTCGATACCAGTTTGTTTTTCTAAGTGCTTATATCAACCACCGCTATGATTGCTGAGCAGCCTTAAGGTGGAAGCGCCAGGGTAGCCCGCGAAATTCAAATATTTTATGTTTTTTTTGCAATTTGCCGGTCAGTGTGAAGTGTTTGTTGAACCAAATACCTATGACTGTCACAGAACAATATTCTCTCCACCATGTGAGGATGCTGTTGCTGGGTGGCTTATTTTTTATTCTGAGGCGTTTCTAACATTCCTCATAATTTAGATTCCTGGCTTTTAGGGTTAGTAAGGTGATCAATTGCCTAGACATAAAATTGGAAGGTACATAAGAAGTAGGTAGGTACCTAATTAGGATGTTTCGGAAGATACCTGTTTCGGATTCGGCGGGAAGACACGCCCGGGTGTCAACACTGTGAGGGTCACCCGGAGGACACGGTGGAGCATACGGTGGAGGTCTGTCCTGCTTGGGCGGAGCACCGCCGGGTCCTCGTCGAGGCGATCGGCGGCGGCGACCTCTCGCGACCGGCCTTGGTTCAATCTATGGTCCGGAGCGAGGAGGCATGGGAAGCGGTCACCTCCTTCTGCGAAGCAGTAATGCTACCAAAGGAGAAGGCCGAACGTGTGAGAGATAGGGAATCCTCACGTCCCAGTCGCCGCAACAGAAGGAGACGCCCCAGGCGTCGGGAGTCGCAGGATGATTCCCGGCCGCCGTAGGCGCGGGCCTGCGGTCGGCGAGCAGTGGGTGGCTCGCCGTCTGATCAGAACTAGGCCCGGGTCGGCGGCGCGCTGCGATCCCAGCGCGCCTCAAAGAGATGTCAACGTGAAAGACGGGGCCCGCTAGGCCAGGTGCCTGCTGGGGCTGCGGAATCTGTTCGAAAGGGGTGCCGTAGCCTTGGAACACAAAGGGCATCAGGTGGAACATGGATGGGTTTTAGTCAGTAAGAGTCTGACACTCCCTCTTGCTTTACCCAGAGCGGGAGGAGTCATTTGATGATTTCCCATCCTTAAAAAAAAAAAAAAAAAAGGTAATTAGGAAAACGATGTGAACCATGGTTAGTCGAGAAGTTATCAGTTAGGGAAGTAGGTAACAGAGATAAAAAGCTTCTAGGATTTTTAATCTACAGTAGCTTTAATTAAAGAATAGGTTTTTTTTTTATATTTCTACGCTGTTCTACCATCCAGTAACAAATCCAATCTAACAAATTCGTCTATAACCCCGCCGTACTTGACACACATTCTATATCTATAAATGCTCGTTTTGCTCCGGTGTTTGTCTGTTATTTCAATTTTAATAATACCTTCCGTTATATAATCATCAATGGGAACCAGCATTGGAAATAGACTATCTATTTTCAATTCAAAGTCGCCGATTTCTCAGTGAAATAAGTTTGCCTTTAGATATTAATTCGATATTATTTCTATCCGTCGCTTCCAGGCACCAAGCTCAAGGACCTAATCGACTTAGTGTTTTTAGGTTTTTTGGTGTTTTAGTGACCAAATTTGATTGAAAAATTAATAAATAAGTAGAGTATGAGTTGCAATTTGCAACGTAATTCTGTACGAACTAGAGTTGCTTTACCCAAAATTTGATAATTTTTTCGAATTTTATTTATTTATAATGTGAACCAGTTATAGCAATTTCCCGCGGCATGTCTCTTGTAAGGATGGAGAAAATACCTAGATAGGAATTTATATACATGTGGGTGCTTAAATCTATAGGTTTTAATCTATACCTATGACTTATTTTGTATTTGGTACAAAATTATCCAACACGCGAGTTCAACGACTATTACTGCTGAACTAATAAAGTTATCTTAACCGCTACAATTTTCCTTTAAAGTTCATAAAAAATACTAGGTATCATCATGAATTTTTCTAGATTTTTCAAGCCAGTAGTTCATCTTTTAGAGGGACTTTACTTTACTGGAACAAAAAATTTGCACTTTAATTTAAAGTTTAATATTTAATAATTCGTAAATAGAGAATTAAATCGAAATATAGTAGGTACCCTATTCAACGATACCCCACACGATGGAGTAGACGAAAAAAATTATTTTACCACTGTCGGCGTAATTAATATACACACCCCTACAAAATAGCTTTCTAGTACTAACGGTCTCTTAGCAAAACCTCGGACAGACGGAATGACGAAACTAAAAAGGTTTCTTTCTGGTCAGGAGTACGGAACCCTAACAATACTTTAGTTAGAACGTCGCTGTCCTATACCTAGGCACAGAGTCAAATGTACTATTTTGTTAAATCATGTACTATTTTTTTAAATGGCACACTGGAATTCATTATATAATCTACTAGGTCCTACCCTCTACTGCAAGTTGCAATCCTGAATCCCTTTACATCTCTCGAAGGTTGGTTTGTTGGGAGAAAACTCATCTTTGAGTTAAGCTCGCCTTTGTAGGTAGTTTGCATTGTACCATACATGAACTGTTTTTAAGCTATTGCATAGCTTCTATCGCGGGCCTTGAGCGTGGAGACCGAATCCAGAAATTCCGTAACGAAAAAAACCTAACACCCCCCACTCCGACCGGCACAGCGGTGATACTTTTTAGTTTTACTTTTTACTTTTTTTTAGCTCAAAGTGTAACTTGAATTAATATCAAAGAAAAAAAAAATACTGCATAAATAAAATAAATATATAATTATAATTGCATAAGTTGATAAAAAATGCTATGCAATAGCTTTACCGCGGCAGTCTCCGAGTGCCACACGTCTTTTTTTTATCGGATCCTTGGAGACCCGCGGTCCTCTGATAGGCGTACGACGACGGGCCGAAGCCAACTCGCAGAGGCCCCGTTAGACATTTCAAATGGAATGGGACACCATACGTGAACTTTATTATTAACGTTCTGAGTTGTTTTATTGTGTAGTTTTGTTGTTTTATTGTTGTTCAGTTGAGACTTTTTATTGTTTTTCTCGTTATTAGATGATTGTGTCGGCTCATCACGTCAAGTCTACATATAAGCGGTGTGTCGCTAGTTCATTTACCTACCTATCATATGTGATGTGGGATTGTATAAAATTAAAATAAAACTTTAAAAAACCGCCGACAAAAAATTATTTGTCTATCAACCGTCACGCTATCACTAACTCCCTTTTCTTTCATTTTGCTCCTCATACATTTTTTTTTGGTATTCCTATCCCTCTCCGTCCATCCACAATTATGATCTACACTCACCTAAACGGCACTTCATCCACCAAAGTATTAATTGCGACCATTTAAATGAATCCTACGAAAACGGAAGATCTGCTGTAAGTAAGTTAGGAGTTGGGTATCCTTTCAGGACATGCTTCCAGCATCGGGTTAAGGGTAGGTACTACTGATCTAAAGTTCTAAATATGTTCATTGAAACCTTTCCAGTGTGTTCAAACACGATACCTCTGCTGCAACGTAGTGAGGAGTTGGGTATTCTGCAGACCTCAGGAAATGCCACAGCATCAGGTCAATATAACCATGTTTTCACAATGTCATTGAAGTAACAGAATACCAAATTTCGCATCGATCAGACCCGTAAAACTGGTTAAATGCCTTCATCAACTAGAAAAGAGCTGATTATCTTCAAATGGCTCAATCAATTTTGATGAAACTTATCTAAGAACTACCGCTGGAAAACCTGCTTTCCAATAGGGAGCGTGCAGAAACTATAGGTGGCAGCACAGAAATGCCACTGTCAAGTTTTTTTTTTTTTCTTTTTTTTTACTATGGATAGGCACGTGTTTGACCACTATCTCACCTGATGGTAAGTGATGATGTGGTCGAAGATGGTGCACGCTTGCCTAGAAATAACCTATTCACTCTTGACTTAAAGACGGCAGGTTGTAGCTATCAGGAAACACGGAATCTGGCAGGGAATTCCACTCCTTAGCTGTACGCATTATGAATGTGTTACCAAAACGTTTTGTGCGTATGGGTGGGATATCCACCGTGTACCGGTAGCGCATCGCCGTTCGTCTTGTGGTCCGATGATGGAACGGGCTTGGCGGAATTAAATTATGCAATTCCGTCGCACATTCCCCAAAATGCAACCGGTAAAAAACCGACAGGCTAGCAATAGCAACTCGTCGTCGATGTTTAAGACTTTGGAGCTTCGTCGCGACAAGCCTCTCATTGCCGATGATCCTCTTGGCTCGTTTCTCAATTGACTCAAGGGCATCAAGTATGTTTCAAGTATAAAATTCGAAATACCTACGCTAGATGGCACGGTCTTCTTCGCGCACGTTCCCCTAAACTGAGCGTGCAGGAACTACAGGTGACAGCACAGAAGCATCAATGTCAAGTATTCTGACCCTTAAAACTTCGAATATGCGACACTAGATGGCATAGTCAACGCCGTGCACGGTCCCTATAAAAAAAAACCGCATCCAAATCGGTTCACCCGTTTAAAAGCTACGGTGCCACAGACAGACACACATAGCGGTCAAACTTATAACACCCCTCTTTTGGTCGGAGGTTAAAAATAGATATCAAAACAAATACATAAATACTGTACTGTGTGTTTGTGATTTATTAATTTGTAGTTTGTACATAGCAATGTTTGATTGATGAGTAGCTAGCTCGATCTAGTGATAAGAATGTAAAACACTTTTATCAGTTCGATGTTTATAAACATAGATGTCGCCTAACATATTATTTACACGTTCCGTATTATCATTCATTCATTCTTCCGTCATCACATATGTCATTTTCTGTCAATTGAGTTTGACAGCTGTCATAGTTATTAGAATTAATCATCAATGGAAATTTAATAAAAGTGAAAAATCCGAGAGATATTTATCTTATTCAAGGATTTCAATACAAACGTAAAGATTGACTCGACAATGGGACTCTGTGACGAAGGTAGGAAACTTATATGTATCATATTACCGTAATATTCTATTAAGAACATGATAGTGGTAAACAAATTAATTACTATCAATATAACTTACAAGTTCTAGAGCACATGCGGTGCATGTTCTGTATAATTTCTTGCGTTAATCGATTCTATGATGGCATACAAAGAATTCGAACATGTTGTTGATAGCTGCCATGTGCAGTAACTACGCCGTTGTTCAACTAGATTGCTTCGCGACGGGTTTTCCGTTTGTTTAGATAAAATTGTTTGCCTTAACACTTACGAATCTTACGATATTTGTGTGCTAGCTTGATCGCGGATGTATGCGAGTACAGGTTTGACCTCTAAATGTTGTTACCCAATGTTTATGTTTAATGGGTTATCTGTAACTTAACTATGTAGGTCAAAAAAGTGGTTTTAGCATACTTGGCTACTCATATATCACTTATATTTAACATGTGCATGCTTATAATGGAATATAAATTACATCAAAATAATGAATCTTCTACTCGCTACTAATTATCTTGATAGAAGTCAAAAGTATTCTGACAAATTTTAATCACCAATAATAATAGTATGGATGACAAAGGCGTTTCCCTTCATGCAGTATGTAGTTATTTACATATTAATATGTTTTACGTAGGTACATATGATAATGTTGTTTATCAGTCTTACTGCCTGCATCCTACTCCATGTTCAATATTGGTAAACATGTGATGCAACTAAATTATTTATTTTACTTACCAAAGTTTTAAATTTTCTACTTATCTACCACAATATGTGATAAATATGAGAGCATGCGGCCATTATTTTTTATCTTGTTTGATAATATGTAACTGTGATAAATTTTGTTAAAGAGATATGATATTCAAAACTTATTTTTTAACCTTTTGAGTGCCACGGTCGGCTATAGCCGACAAATGAAACAGGACCCAACACGCCACCGTCGGTTATAGCCAAAAAGCAAACTACGTTTTTAAGTACAAAATAAATATACTTATCGAGTTTTCAGTGATTACGTTACAAGTAATATTTTATTTGAAAAATATGGAATGAAAAGCAATTATTAATTGGTGTCCAAGATGCTGGAATCCATATTTTTTTGTTTAGATATTTGTGCTTGGCGTAGGAGGGCTGCCGATGTGTTTACATTCTGGCTGTCAAAAGGTTAATTAAATTAATCATAATCTGTAAAATTCTATTTATTAATATTTGTCTATTTATGTTATCTTAGTTTTTATTTATCCAACATCAAAAAAGAGTTATTTTTAAATAATTTTTGGTACATTTCACACTTTTTTCTGTGGATGGCATTGAGTTTATCGTCCAATCATCTATCAGCAATCAGTCGGGTATTAGATAATTTACTTGCCAATTATGTATAATGAATGGTATAATAACCTTGGATTATTTTGTGATAAAACTCATGTTCTTTATAATTATACAATTCTGCAGTATAATAAAGGCGGCTGATTGCTTTACTATATTAGGCTCATGTGTTTGCCACATCGTATTTTATCATTTCATTGTATCTAAAAATATTTACAAGTAGTCAGGATATTCATGAGTTATTAAATTATTTTAAAACTGCACTTCGCCTTAATTCGCGCGGATTACAATTTTCGCAGGGATCTCCATTTTTTACGAGAGTATAGCCTATGTATCTAACATAGGCTAAAATGATAAATTAGCTTTCTATTAGTGAAAATGCGGCCCAGTTGTTTTTGAGTTTATTTGTTGCAAACATACAAATCTTTACTCTTTTCAATATTAGTGTAGAAAACAAAACCTCTCTAGAAAGTAGACAGATACTATTTGTAAAATAGATAATTTTTACCCGACTGCGAAAGAAGGAGGGTTATGTTTTTCGAGTGTATGTATTTATGTATATTTTTTTGGCACGCCCTAGAGCCTAAACAGCTCGATGGATTTTAGCTTGAGAGGTGTCGTTAGATTCGTACATATTTACTGTGAAAGTTCAGTCTGATGCAGTTCAATCACTGATACAATGCCACTAACTGCAACAGACTGCTTGAAAAGCGACTTGTTTCGAATTTTTTAGTCGTATTTAGCAGTCGTGTTTTTTTACAAGGTCAATTTTTTTAAAGTCAAGTATCTAAAATATATTTTAGATACTTGACTTTTAAAAAAATTACATAAATGTTCTTACTAAAATAATATTTTTGTGCAACATCCATATCCACAAGTCATCATCATACATCACGCAGATAAACAAATGACATAAAAAAAATCCCTCACAGGTAGAAACATTGTTAACCATGACCCAGCCACATAGCAGAATAATAATCAACTAGGTTTCCTTATGAAAAAGTCTAGACCTTTTTCCAAGAAAGGAATATGATGGAAATACGTAGTTTTGTTTATAACATTGTAACTGACGCATGGTCACAAATAGGAATATTATGCAAAAGAAACTATGCAGCTGATGTGATTTCCCATTGGAGAAAATTCGAACTTTATGCAAAATTTGAACAGTTTTAGGAAAAATTAAAAAATATTTTTTTAACTCTAGTGCAAAATTGTATAACTTCCTGACCTCCATGAGGTCCAGGAGCAGGACCAGGCAAGCAGGCAGGGGGAGGTGCTGGGACCTCTCCCTCTGGTGACCATTTTGTCAGTTAGTTTAAGATTATTATAAAGTATCTATGATGGTATATTTAGAAGTATGGGACTGACTCGAACACTGAAAAAATAATTTTCCTAAGTTTTAATTTTATGCAGGTATTGTTTCCGTTTAATAAAACTGCCATTAAATTCTAATTTAACAATAAATTAAAACTGACAACAATAATAAAAAAATAATAATTACACTAGCTTAAAAGCACACATGAACCGAGCATTTTTCTGGAATAGAAAACCGGCCAAGTGCGAGTCGGATTCTCACACGAAGGGTTTTAATACCAAAAAGCGAAAAATACTTGTTTTTAAATGTGAACTCCCTTTAATTTTAAATTTAGTTTTATTATTTGTTGTTATAGCGGCAATAGCCATATAGCAAGAGTAGCAAATGCTACAGGCCCCGCGCTTACAACAATATTTCGCTAAAAAGTAGCACCAAGGCTCTATCTCACACGCTGCTCAGCTTATTAGCTGAGCATATGCGGCTTGCTGGTCGAGATGTTGATAACTTAATCGTGCAAACTTCCCCATAGAAGTCACAGCAGTTTAAATTTGGTGTTTTCGTTTTTACCAATGTTACGAAAGTTTTTAGCTACAGGCCCTTAGTTAAATTAGCTACAGGCCCTGCGGTGGTCATATAACAGGGAATTTTCGTATTTAGATAAATATTTCCAGATCCTAACTTTTACAAAAACATTTTCACCTGTTTATAATATTAGAATGTATTCTAATATTATAAACATTTTCATAGTATGCTATATAGTATGCCATAGTAAAAAGGTGACTAAACACATGCTTGGACGTTAAAATGCTCAAATAGGTAATTGCAGTGATGTATGAGTATTGTGCATTTAGCAGCGGCCTAAGGACACAATTAGTCTCAATTGTAAGCTTGCACCACTAGACCCAATTGAATGCCAGCCCATTTATTGTTGCTATCACAAATGTAGCTGCGTAAATATTCTATAGCTCAACTATATCAATTATTTTATATTATTGATAGAGCTTTTTTGCAGATAATTCAGGAAAATAATTAATTGTTTATTGCTGCACAGAGTGATCTATGAAGGACATTTTTTTTTTTTTTACTATTGATAGGCACGCGTTTGACCACTATCTCACCTGATGGTAAGCGAGGATGTGGTCGAAGATGGAGCACGCTTGCCTAGAAATAACCTATTCACTCTTGATTTAAAGACTCCCAGGTTGTAGCTATCTGGAAACACAGACTCCGGCAGGGAATTCAGGGAAACACCTCCTTTTTAGGGTTCCGTACCTCAAAAGGAACGCGTGGAGGTATCGAGTTCAAATAAAAACCATAAATATACTCAAGTTTCCCAAGTCCCTTTAAGTCATAGATAGAATAGGAGATATGCTCGGTAGACGAATTGTATCGGAACCCTGTGTCTCCAGTATTTCCCTGTCCTACATCAAACAACTACTACACAAGCACTTCAGTAAAAGCAATAAACACGTAGTCGCGCACACACTCGCATTTCTCAAAACAGAACATACTACACAATCAATAATAAACCTTATCCCTTCACACACACGGTATATTCAGTATTTACTATGCACC
Source organism: Lacanobia oleracea (assembly GCA_950371165.1). Lineage (NCBI taxonomy): Eukaryota > Metazoa > Arthropoda > Insecta > Lepidoptera > Noctuidae > Lacanobia > Lacanobia oleracea. Next base: position 11,656,070 of record OX493399.1, read on the forward strand.
GTACAACTTACCCACACAAAAACAGCGCACGCTATCGTTGTGCTGTGCAAAAGCAATTTATTTTTATAAACGCTAGTGATTGACTAAATCGGAAAGTTATCGAATCTTCCATTTATTATTGTACAAAAAAGGATATTTGCAGTCCTAAAAATAAAATAAATAAAAAATGGCATGTCCAGAAAATATTATAAATCCTCCACCGATTATTAACCCAAAATTGAATTAACTTAATTAAGTTGATCTGCACAAGCACATCACTAACTGGTTGTAAAAAGCAGCGGCCGTAATACGCGACGAATGCGCATACTAATGTATCGTTGTGTGATTTTTACATTGCTTGTTCAGACACTTAGTGACTAACTTAGGTAGTGGTTAAGGAACAATGTATTCATTGCAAAATTAGTACAATCGCTGTGTTATTTAAACACAAGAATAACATAGTAAAATTAAGACATTTTTTACGATTTGTTGTTTTTAAAGACTAAAGACAAATAAAGTAAAATACTTATATTTAAATACTATGGTAAGGGATTCCATAATTTACAATGGTTTACAAGAAAGCAGTGAATAACACGGAATTCTTATAATTTGTCACGATCGTGGTCGAAAGCGCACTAGTTCGCCGAGACGGCCATTTGCCTATGGTATGCTTAGCGTGACCATGTCGCGCGGACACCGACACGCCCCCTTGCCACTTCTCCTGTTTTTTATATTTCTATGCTTGAAGTTGTGAAAAATATCAAACTTCTAAGTTAACGTAAAAAAAGATACGGCAGTTTATGCCGCTAAAAGCGTACATTTCGATACTCAAGGGAATCAAAATGTATAGGGTTTTTCCCGTTGAACTAGAACTATGAAATTTGGCAAGTAATACCATCTTATACTACACGTATAGGGAAAAATCTGAAACTATACATTCGTAATTAAATCATAAAAATGTAGTCTTTATTTAAAGAAATCCGGACAAGTGCGATTCCGACTCGCACTTGTCCGGATTTCTTTTTCAAAGTCTGTTAAATATCTTTTTTTACGTTATGCAGCCTTTTCACAACTTAACGATATATTAAAACAATTATTTAGCAAAACAAAAAATATTGAACAACCGAGCTGAAAGCCATTGTGTCATGTCTCATGTGTTACGCAAATAGCTGGTTGGCTAACTCAATAATATCTTATTAGATTAGGCAGTAATTTGGGCGCGGAACTTTAATGACAATCTCAGCGTGTGAAATATCAGTCGAAACTAGTTGGACTAGAAAGGCTAGGTGTTGTTGCACGGCGGAGTGTGGTGGAGGCGCGGCGACCTCTCGCGTCTGGCCCTGGTTCCATCCATGGTCCGTTACGGAATACGGATACTCAGAAGCCAAAAAATCTGACACCAGTCATGTCAAGGAGTACCGTGCTGTCCAGTTAATGGGTTGTGGAGGTCTGGTAGCCAGGCGCTTCACGTAAAGTACTGGTATTCAGCTGAATCCAATTTAACTGGCATACGACCCTAATATAGTTGGGAAAAGGCTAGGCAGATGATGATTTCATATCTTGTAAAAACATAATGCAGAGCTATCATTAGCATTTTCTATAATTATCTTCAAATATTGACATATATTTTCTGACCATTTAAATTAGGTGTCTTAATAACTATTTAAGACAAACAACTGATAATGACTCGCTGGATTATAAACATGTAAAGTTTCCAGAATTGTTCATTATTTACATCATTTATAAGTTTTTATTTAATCGGTGAGGATAAAAAACCTTTTTTTTTTTAATTAAAGTCTTTATTTTTAGACTAATAATGTCCATAATTGTTAGTAACAAAGGCCTTAAAGCAATGCTAGTTAATATTATGATTTTTGTGTATAGTGTTGGGTGATTTTTATGTAAACTCCTTTAAAGTAGGTGCAGAGGGACTACAGAAGAGTAGTGCTATTCTGTATGTATGTTCTTATGCTGTGTGTAATAAAGCTCACTTTGTGAGTTTTGTCACTCAGGTGAAGCTCGATATCGAAATAGTTATTTATAGAATAACACTGCTGTTTTCATATTGCCGGAAGCCAGAAAATGTGACACCAGTCTTGCTAAGAAGTGCCATGTTACACAGTTACTGGGTAGTGGATTGTGGAGGTCTGACATGCAGTCGCTCCTCGTAAAATACTGGTATTCAGCTGAATCCGTTTTGACTGAAAGTCAATGCCAATAGGGTTGGGAAAAGGCTAGGCAGATGATGAATACGCCTATGTGCACAGACGCCCTTCTAGGAGTCTTAAAATCACGTCTTCTTCCGAGAAATTCACAATATTTTACCCAAGCATTGTAAACAAACAACAACAAAAAATAATGACCCAGTATTGTCGTGTTTGCTATTTTACTTTCCTTTGCTTCATCGGCATTATTTTGGTTGCTATTGACTGTCAAGTGGGAATTTTCCAATAAAAACCCAGTGCCATCAGTAATTATGGCTGATTTCTTAGAAGTCAATAATTACAGAGGTTTCTTGCTCAGTCATCATGACAGTGTTGCTATTGCTAAAAAAGATAATTGGTCATGTACCTAGGTTGTTGTTATCTAGCATTTATATATAACTTCCTTGGATTATCTTGAGCTGACTCAATTACAGAATGACTGACTCAAGTAGGCACACTTTGTTATAAACCACAAAGTATTTTATTGTTGCATATTGCTCTAATTTTGCAAGATAAACGATTTCTACTCACTCAATATGTACATATGTATTTATTTAAAACAAAATCATTATGTTGAAAGGTCGTTGCCGTTTATAATTGCGCGTGTATTAGGTACTTAGTTAAGACCTGAATCATATATAAAACAATTATTTTTCCTTAAAAAGTCCTGACTCATACGAGTATTAGGCATTGACTCATCATTCTAAAAATGAATCCAAAAATTGTTTGAAGGTCAAGGTCACTTTCGTTTTCAGTTTGTTATTATTTATTTGGACTTTGGACCCTTGAAACGGCTAAAGTTATTAAAGTATTAGCAAAAGATATTGAAGTCCGGGCCTGATATGATAGTTATTATTGTATGTACGTTACCTAACTTTTATGTTTTTTATGAGCTGTAATTAAGTTATTTTTTTTTGGACTTTGTGCAATCGGACCAGCGGATCACTACTTGTGTGTCGTTTTTTTACTAATTACTATGTGCTGCCCGCGGTTTTGCTCGCCTCATATGTTTTGGACATTGGCCTTCTGTATGACAAACCTTTTAAGCCTTTTGTGCTTGTTTGACTTTAAAAATATTTCTATACTTTACCAGAATACCTAAAATTTAAGTAGATGATATGCAGTTTTTTATAAACATTTGCCTTAATGACTAGAAAAGTTAAACATGTATAATCACGTATCATATAATTTTTAGTCAGTACATAAATGTCGAACTAGACTTTGTACAGTAAGTGAACCCAGTACGCCTGCTCTACTCAGTATTATTAATTTATTACCAATCATATAAATAATATTCTTTATTACTGTTAATTACCTAAGTAGGAGACTCATAGCTGTTCTTGCTTTTGTTTCTTCACTGCTAGTTGACTGTCATCTGCCGAGTGACCTTTGGTTTTACTATGAGAGATCTTCTTATAAGAACAGATCAAAGGTTAAACAACATTTTTTTAACTTAGATAGCAATAGGCATTATAGGCAGCCTTCATCTTACATTTTTTTCACGTGAATACATATTATATTATTCTTATTAAAAAATAAATTAAATTAATATTTTAAAAAATATACAAAATAAAATTAAAATAATCAACACCTTACTAATTTTCTGCTTATTTAGATTTAATATTTGTAAATACTTATAAATTCGCAGACAAGCAAACATTCAGCACACTATCTATATCTAGTTCGCCAGTGATTTCCCCACTTCGTAATCAGCGCAAACGGAGAATTGGACTTTGGACCCTGACATTTCTGTACATAATGGTGGTCCAAAGTCCGAGAAGTGGTTGCGTAAATCACTAAAAAGTGGTCGTTTTCTAATTCGCAAGTCATCGTGAGTCGGGCTTTAATTCGTGTGTGTGCTAATAATAAGTCAAGTTTTTGCAAATGGCATGTTATATTGCTAACACTGTTTTTATGGTGTTTTTTTTTCATCATGAGGAAAATACTCGTCAGATGTCTTATTTTTACCTTCGTACGAGTACTTCCTTGCCCGTAAGGTTAAAAATAGTGAAGTGCTAAAATCTTATATTGCCAATAGTAAAAATTGGATTATTTTTTGGTTTATTTTATTACATACAATATTCATAGCTCATTTATACATATTTTCAATAAATAATTGTACGTAAAAATAATAATGCATTTAATATTTCATTTATCTAAATTTCTACAAAAAAAAAATTAAATATCCGCCAGGCAGTATTGTGGAATCCGCAAGGCAGTTTTGTGGATCCGCAAGGCAGTTTTCTGGATCCGCAAGGCAATTTTGTGGATCCGCAAGGCAGTTTTGTGGCGAACAGTTGGGCACTAGCGACCCCACGGACCTGATCTCCAGGGAGAAGTCTTGTTCCTCATTTCCGGCTTGCCTTTATTGGCTGGCCGGAGTGAACATTGACGAGGAACAGAGCTCCCACCTCTTTCTTGCCTTAATCGGCCGGTTTGAGTAGCAAAAGTGCTCGGGAGAAGGATGTATAATCCAGTAAGATGCTGGTAGGACTCTTGACCGTACTTCCGGGATTGTCCTGATAGCCGTGGTATACCTCTCCACTCCTCTAGCGCCTCAGGATATGTTGCCCCCTTGGCTCTACGTCACTTTGTGCTAGCGACCCTTTTCGGGGGGGGGGGGGAGCAATTATTGAGTGTGCAAGTCACCCCCTACCATTTTAAAGCCGTTTTAATTGTCAATGGTCAGGTAGGGGACAATAGTCCTTCCATAGTAAACGATTATCAGTCCACTAAACCAACCAAACCCATAGATAGCGTTTCATCTTTTGTTTCCATGTTTTGCAATAGCTCCAACCGGGGATTGTCTTTGGGTATACTTTCACAGTGCACACAGGGATAATCGTCGGTTGGTGTTCCATTCCATTAAATGGAATGGAACACCAACCGACGATTCATACAAATTTTGTAATGTCTAAATGGGCCTCTGCGAGTTGGCTTCGGCCCCTCGTACGCCTACCAAAGGACCGGGTCTCCAGGGACACGAGAAAGTGAAAAAAATAAAAAAAAATTGCTCATAAGTGGCAGCCTCCACATTAATAAAAATATCTGGACCTAAAAAGAGGCTACTGTAACTTTCTAAGAGAGCCAAAACTTCCTTGGTATATAAATCATCACATCACCCAGCAATATTTGACTTTCAAAAGTTGAAGATACTTTTGTAGGTTCTTTGTCTTGTCTTATCTCTAGAGTCAAAGATATAAATAGAAAAAAAAAACCGGTCAAGAGCGAGTCGGACTTGCGCACCAAGGGTTCCGTACCACCATATAAGTCCCTATTAGTATAAACATCAAGGTCCTGAGTCAACACGATAAAAAGATATGGACAAATTTAGATTTTCACGAAAACTTGTAAGTACCAAAATTTACCTTAATTTTCCTTTAATTTTGGAATTTTTCCTTTATTGGTGCTTTAAGACCTTGCTTTTGGCCATTAGTAGGTCTTATAGCGAAACTAAATGGAAAATTCCGAAAAATAAAAAAGTCAAATTTAAGGTGAATTTTGGTACTTACAAGTTTTCACGAAAATATAAATGTGCCCATATATTTTTATCGTGCTGACTCAGGACCTTGATTTATATACCTAATAGAGACTACAGACCTCAGAATCTGATATAAATTTCAACTTGCTAGGTCCATCCGTTCCCGGGGAAATCGGTGGTGACACACGGACAGAGAGATGGACAAGAGAGATCTTATAGGTTCCTTTTATACCTTTTGAGGTATGGAACCCTAAAAACAATAAAAATAGATTAGATTAAGTTTGATTAATTAAGTTAGTGCTATGTGCACCGGATAGAATTATCTTGGATTACGCAAGACATGTCACATGACCAAACCGTCTCACCGGATTTGCCTATAATTTGGCTTTACAATGAAAATAATATCACTTGATAAATACAATACATCTGGAATTTTACTGCGCATTAATTAGATAAGGAATTAATAATTCTCACTTATTATCGCGTTCACTACCTTTGTCTGTAAAGACAGATAATTTATAGGTAAAAAGATAAGTTAATTTTTGAGTAATCATACCTATTCAAAATTTTTATCTTAAGACGGAACACCTCAAGGACTGCTGTATAATTTTAAATGACATGAATGACCTAAAGCCTAAAAGTAATCGATACTTAATTCAAACTTTATTCAAATCGTTATACTCAGCTTTTGTATAAAATTAACTTTGAATCTCACCTGAGTAACCATGAACGAAAGCGAACACAATTTTAAAATGGTAATTTAGTTAATTAATTCAGAATAGTTGAATTGATCGCCAATTCTACTACTAAGTGTTAAGCAATCTGCGCACACGCAACTCAGTAATCGGAATATGTCAAAATGTCGGGATATTGAGGTGTTTTTGACAGATTCCGATTTGAGATGCGAATGTTGCATAAAATTTAGTAAAATTGGCCCTCTGTTTTATGTTAATGTTTACAAAAAAGTATAATACTTCAATCAATTTAACGTACTATACAGCATTGTTGTACCCACAGCTCTATAACGGAGCTACTAGTTACTTCGTTTAGTTTACACATTTCCGTGTTTGCACCAAAGCCAGATTGTAAACACCCCAGTGTCTAGACGTTTCCAGACGCTTCATAAGCAATTCCTCAATGGTTGTATACGTTTGTTGATGCGTGTGCGTCGCTAGTCGCTACATACCCGATGATTCATATCCATGGGGAGTATAAAAGGTTCCGCTGAAATGAAATCGCGAAATTAATAAATTGATGAAAGTATCAGATAATTGTGGAAGTACAGGATCAAAGGTACTTGACTACATGTTTCAAATGTTCAGTTTGCAAAAAAAGTTAAGAAATATCGGAGGCCTACCATGACCTAATTACAAACTATTCAAAAGCAAGACATTTCAGTTAAGGTTCCTAAACTGCATCGCTTCAAATTCGTACCATGACGTCCAATGCTCTCTGCGGAGTTTGGATCGTTGTAAGTGAATGAAAGATCGCAATTTGTGGCTGAACCGCGTTTAAAACGTGTCTGGTGAAAAAGAGACAACGCTATTAATTTCAGATATGTGTGTTTCGCCCACACTATAGAAACATTTATTTGTTCTCAACACAGGATCATTGCTTTAATCTATAAACAACATTAAACAATTGTTGTTAAGATTTTAAGTTAATACAGTATGTTTAGATTTATTCTTAGTCAAAGTAACATACATATATTTACCTTTTGCAATTTATTTTACGAAGAAACATATTTTTATTTTGGCGTAATGAAACGGTACGTTTAATATTTTTAGTTTTGGAACGTACCACAGTAAAAAAGTTTTTTGAGTTGACACTGTCAGTGTCAGTTTGACTAGATCAGTGTTACCAACTACGTTTTTTTTTTTAAAACTGATGGTTTCAAGCTCCTATTTAGTGGCGAAGTTTTCTCTAAAAGTGGCTAGTGGATTTTTCTAACGGTTTATTAAAATTCTGTTTACACTTTTCACGACTAAAGAGAAGAAGACTGTAAACCACAGGGCTCTGGTCAAAAACGTAGAAAACCGAATACAATTTTCTTAACGTCTTCAGTAAAAATCTGCTTAGCCATTTCCCAATGTTGGAAACAGATTCGAATCTAACCAGACGCAATTGGTTAAAAGTATTTGGAAATGGAGCGACTGCCTATCTGGCGTCCACATCCCAGTAGCTGGGTAACACAATACTCCTCAGCACGGGTGGTTGCCCGACATTTCTGGCTTTTGACTACCCATAAACTAATGAACTTAAACTAAACTAATGTACTTGATTTTAAGGATATTTAGTAACAAGAAAATATTATAGAAATAAACATATCAGATTTGGTAAGAGCTAGCGGGTGGTTGCCAGACATTTTTAGCTTTTGAAAGTCAATAACGACTGTCAAATCGCTACAGATATCAGCCGACACCAACGGCTTTACTTGCTTTCTGAGGCATGGACGAGTCTCGCTATGTGATGGATGGTCAGCCATCCACAAAACGATGACGCCAGTAAAATGTTAGCAAAACACTGATTTACGTAAGTGAATTGTTCATATTATTGTTAGCTCGCTCAAGTACTTGCCTATGTGTTTTACAACTTGATGTCAAGGTATGGGTCACAAAGTGTATGTAATGTGACGTAAGTAAGAAAACGGAAAATTATTATTTTTCGCACGTTTACAGCGTTTCATTTAAACAATTAACTTTGATTTTATTTTAAAGTTAATGTTCATAATTTTATTTAATAAAAACTACTTAACAATTTAAAATTATTCTTGGTTATATGTAAACTCTTCACTGAAATGCATGATAGACTTGGTGTTAAACAGGATTGTTTAAACTTTATTATAAAAAAAAATCAAAATGATGGCGCAGAGAACATAAACTTTAAAGATTTTTCAACGACTTTAGTTAAATCATGTTTCTCTAGTACCTATACTCGTAGTATAATCTCTTTAAAAGTTGTAAGACTAAAAACTATAAAAAAATACAATGTTATTTAACTGTCATATTTTAGAAACTTGCTATTTAATTACAGTACCTGGATGACCGAGCATTGCTCGGTATTTTTTTTACGACGTTTTTAAAAATGAAACCTAGTTAGGTCGATTTATCGCTCCTGAAACCCCACCAACTAAATTTCATGAAAATCGTTGGAGCCGTTTCAGAGGTTCAGACTATAACATATATAAGAATTGCTCGTTTAAATTAGATTTATGTTGTTTTGCTTGATAAATTTTATATAAATACGGGAGTTTAGCAAATTATATTTAACTGGCTGATCCGCGCAACTTCGGCTTCCTCACATTTTTCATTAATGCTCCGCTCCTTTAGGTCGTAGCTTGATGTTATATGGTCTATATATGTACAGCCTGCCTCGATAAATGGGCTATCCAACACTAAAATAATTTTTCAATTCGAACCAGTGGTTCCTGAAATTAGCGCGTTCAACCAAACAAACAAACTCTCTCTAGTATAGATGTTGAGTATAAAATAGACTAATGATACCTTAAGCGCCAAGCTAGACCTAAAGGTTTGAATAATAACACGAGTAATCATATAATTTGCTTAGCCTTAGTTAGAAATACTTAGTTCGAACCGGATTTTCCTCATGTTTTTTTTTTCTTAACACAAGTCGATATATGTGGGATGGCAACTTATTTTATGATCTATTAACTTTTTGTTTATAATCTTAACGAAGATATTAATCTTGTGTCAATTGATAGTTGTAAACTTTTAAAACACTAACGCGAAATAATTATAAAAAAAAACGTTGTTTCCCAATAAAAATAAATAAGGAAAACATTATACAGGGTGATGTGATCAATGACTTAAAAAAAAATAGAAATTCAATATTTGACAAATTCCATCTGATCACGCTGTTTATTCATGAATGTTAGATCAATATGAATAGTAAAGAAATATTGTGCGAATATACATTTCAACACAAATTAGCGTGTCTTGAATATCTGTGAATCCTAGAGTCTGTGGCTTATTCAACTTACATAACATTACAACGTGTAAAATATTAAGTAAACGAATTACATAACACTTACAAATCTTAGTAAATACTCTGACGGCTCATAAAGATATCAAATAATTTAGTTGGAGACTATATAGAATACTTATGTACTTATTCACACGATGACTAACATTCTCCATGATCTGGTAATAATGAATTATTTCTACTGCGTCTGCGGTTGTTTGCCTTGAAAACAAATAATTAATTAATTTATATATACTTAATTATTATGTGACTAGGTACTTAACCTCTCAGATTTCCGTATTTGTTATAAAGAGCACAATTCTTTTGGAAAATAAGGAACTGCAACCTTGGCTCATAAATAAATTGTCACCTATGTGTCTTAATTATTTTTTGTTGACGATATGGTTGCATTTAAATTATGTTAACAGTTTTAATTTTTTTCTTCATTAACAAATAAGTACACGTATTTTTTATAATGCTTGAAAGTTAAATCTTTGTGTCTATCGAATATTAGCTGTCCGTGTATGAAAATGAAAGGTTTTCTGGATGTCCTTATTTAAATACTTCATATTATTAAAATAACGTTTAACTTCTTTGCCGTTTTTGGTCTTGAAAAAAATACTTGAAAATTCAGTGGTTTCCGTGCATGCTTACTTTTCTAACATAGTTTTTACATTTATGTTCGTACGTATGAACGTTTATCTAAAAACTCGTGTTTTACGATAGAAAGGGTTATTATGGCAGGAGTATCGCTCGGCCGAGATATCGCGACCCCGACTTGCCCCGTCTGCCGATAGCTCCAGAATGCCGCCACTGTTTACATCTTATTTATTACGTTTTAATACCAAATCACTGCAGTAAACGTTGTTCGCATTCAGGCGGCTATTAGCTTTGTCTGTCAAGGATCATAAGAACTTACAATATCATTTAGACTAATAAGCTAATGATTGCTTCAGAGTTGCTAGTGTAGTGACGAGTGTTATTATTTTTTTGCTTTTTAACAATTACCACGATGGAGCAGCATTTAGAGAAAAAAAAAAATAGATATCTGTGAAACATAACTGACAATGAGAGAATTCGATGATAATATGTCATGTCGGTCATTACTCCTTATCAGCGTTGAGATAAATCTTCTCCACGAACATTATCAGAATCCTGATAGTCAGCAGCCCACACAATAGATGCACACATGGCAACAAAGAAGCATGCGAACAAAGCCAGTGCGTGTGACAACTAATTAGTCACTCGGCAGTTTGTTTACTAACTGCTACATGACGGTTATGGCAAAAGCCTCCGTTCGTCAGCTGCTACCGAATGACTCCTCGGGCGCCGCATTCGATTCCACATCCGCTGCATTTCCGATAACGGGTGAGTCAGCGACGGTGTCGGGTGCGCGCTGCGAATCGCTGCCATTTGCTGACTTGGACACATCGAGCGGGTCATTCATAGGTGCCGTCAGCAGATTGGCGAAGCGGATGTTAGGTGTGATGGCGTTGCGGCCGCCAGTCGCAGTTTCAACGCGAGCGCGGAAGGTCGTGTCGTGTACATCAGCTAGTCACCCGAGACCGGCGTGATTCTCTATAAACAACGCTATCGAGAATTGGTACACAATAACTGTGTGATAAAGACGAAAACATTAGCCGGAAGCAGTGCAGTAACTGTCACCAAACTCATTATCGGATCAATATTTGCTGTGATTAAATTAATATTTGTTATGTTATGAATTTATGATCTACGTTTCGTAAAGTTTTCCGTGATAAGGGGTTGTGTTATTTAGTCTGGTCAAACCACCTGTTGATTAACCGTGTTTATGTGGAGCATTATCGGGGCTATCGTCTGTTGCGTTACTTCGATTAGTGGATAACAGTTGGACGTGGGTGTCGACGAGTGGCAGGCGACTGGAAGATGCCCGTGCTCGGTTACGAGATGACGTCACAGGAGTTGTGTCCGATGTACAGCGCGGTGGATTACATGATGGGTGCGCAGCCGGCGTGGGACAAGCACGCCAGCACGCCGTACTACGCGCCCGTGGTGCGCAGTCCGCCGCAGGAGGCGCGGCCTGCCATGACGTACAGCGAAGGTTTGTTGACACCACACTGTACTGATCACGTTTTGATTTGCACATTAGCCATTTCATATTGATGTGTCGACCATTTGCATAATAGGCAAAGAAATTTGTAATTTATCAGCGTTTAAAAATACTGATGACTGAAAATATTCGGACGATTTTTACCTTTTTATCAGATTTTCAGCTGCTTATTGTAATCTAAACTGATAACAGTTGACACCTTATAAAGAATGATGTATTTAATTACAGTTTTGTGCGTTATCATCATGTGGATGTGATCACAACAATAGAATTCGGATTTCTTAATAGAGCATTGCGTAATTATACTCTTTTCTTTACAATGGTAGACAATGAAATGACAGTACGTGTTTCAAAGAATAACTCAATCCAAATTTGGGGAATTTTACACACGTGTTGAATGAAATTGTGGAATTACCAAATGTGATCCTTGCCATGCTTGGTGACTGGACAGTGGCGTAGCTAGACTCAAAGGGGCCCTATAACAAACATTCTTAGGGGTATTGCTACAAAATTCCTGCTAAAACTGCCTGAGGTAGTAGCTAGCTCAGAATTGTCTTGCAGGCCACGGCACGGGACTAAGTGTAAAGATTTGCGTTTACACGTTTGGGCCCTGGTGTTACGAGGGCCCCATATCTATAATAATTTATAAAGCTGAAGAGTTTGTTTGTTCGCTTGAACGCACTAATCTCAGGAGCAATTGGTCCTATTATAAAAAATCTTTCAGTGTTAGATAGCCCATTTATTGAGGAAGGCTATATATCATCACGCTAAGACCAAAAAGAGCGGAGCATTAATGAAAATTGTGAAGGAGACGAAGTTGCGCGGGTCAGCTAGTTTTTGGTAGGGTGCCGGTGGTAGCTTCGCCCCTGTGACTGGACGCAATAAAAACCTTTTCAGATAATCGTCAACATTGGCAGCCTTTTTCCATTTACTGCTAAGTATCTCTTCCCTTCAGAACCAGTGCTTTTATTTACAAAAAAATATATGAATTAGTAAACACTGTACATAGACGAACTTAATGCCTTAGGTGACATCCTAATTGGCTAACGATCGTAGGAGTTAACGATGTCGTCGCACGACGAGATTAACATACATTTCTTTAGTGTCCTAATTGAAGCTTGCAGATCATCGCGTGAGAACAGGAATCATTTTCATCGCGCGACATCTTCAACTCGTGCGATCGTTAGCCAATCAGGAGGATGCTTTAGGCATTTACAACCAGTAGACCTTAGGACGATAGGGCTTTTCGGACAATTTCATAACCTAACCTAACATATATCCACAACTCTTAGCAGTATGTATTAGTCATCTCCGTTCCAACTGACCACGCGGCCACCCATCCCTTTTACCCGATTGCAGCCAACCTGTGAGTGCAAAAGGTGCGACCTTTACTTTCTAGCTAGAACGATATAGTACAAACAACTTTAGGTTGGTGTATATTATCTTAAAGAGGGATATGTCGAATTCTGATTGGTCAATATAACTCCGAGCTATCAGCTAGGGTTAAAGAAAGATAAACCTCATACTCACAATAAACATTTGAAATAGGTATTTCCATCGTTCTAGGATACTATCTTTCTACCTAGCAACGTATTTTATTCTTTACCTACATGAAAACCTAATCAAAGTAAATTAAGATCCGTTTTTAAAAGTGCATTATCTGCCTTGGTTGATAAAGCGAATTTAATCCATAAATTTTCGCATAGAATTTCAAAAATTTTAATAAAACAATCACATTCCTTTTTTCTGGACACCCTTCAGCTGAACTGTATAACGGATTGTCATTTTGTCAAAAAACACCCTGTATATAAAAAAAAGTTTTACTAACTTATTCATCAAAATAATAATAATTTATTAAATCATCTAAATTGTAAAAGCTGATCATATCATCATTACATGATACTAGCAGAAGTGTAAATCCCTTTCGGGACAAAATCGCTGGTGCAATCGTGCGAGCGTCGGCTTGTCCCAAAAGGGACTTACAGATTCTGAAGGTTCGGGCGTTTTGTAACGAAAGGGACACGGATCCTGTGTCTCTAATATAATCTCTATTTTTTTATTTAAAAATAAATTATAGCCTATGTTAACTTCCTGTTAATTAACTTTCTATTGGTGACAAAATTGTTATAATCGGTCCAGTAGCTTCGGAGCTTATTCGGTACAGACAAACGAAAAATCTTTCTACTTTACAAAAATGTTATTAGAATAGTATAGATACAAGATATATTATATTGTATATTGTAACATATACAATATATAAGTACTACTTTCACCTCCTGAAAGATTAGAAGAGAGAGTATTCAAACTGCTTGTATAATACAAGCTCAAGCTATATTTCTTACTAGTTGACCCGCGCAACTTCGTCTGCTCCGCTCCTATTGGTCTTAGCGTGATGATATACAAATATAATAAAAGCCCAACAAACATTTTGGTGTCAGTTACAGGCTTTTTTATGACTTTAAGTAATATAACAGGGTTATAATTATCTCAGTTATTACTAAAGACGATATAGAGGAGTTAACAAACAAGTTTTAGCCCCAATCGCAGCACTATAGCGTTAATGGACGATGCAATACAGCTTTGAGAGTTATAATGGCGCTAGTAGCAGCAAGTATACTTAATACGTTATAGCTTTAACCTTTTTGTGACACCCAAGTCTTTATAAAAGTGTTCGCCGACACCTCTTAACACTTATTGTTGTATAGTTATTGCAATGAACTCTTTTATACCACTTAAGGTGCTATATTGACTATTATTGCAGTCATAAGCTATAAAATAGAGTTTATCGAGAGTTTAGTAACACGAGAAACTAAAGGTGTCAAACAACTCCTCTATCTAGGTTTAACCTGTAATAAAGGGTTTAACTAAAGCTTATTGTGTTAGGCAGTCCTCTTTTGCAGACGTTCTAAAGGTATTGGTGTCAAACAACGCAAGTATGGGTCGTTATTAACACTAACCTCACTTTTGTAAAGTTCGCCATTGTTTTGGTAACCTAACAATTAATATTATTTCGAGTTATTCAACATTTGACTACAATAAACAAAATTTCTTACATTATTTGAAGCATTCCATGAATGCCACTTAATTTTACATACCACTGCTCAAGAAGCAGGAATGAATAGTAATGTTTAGCTTGAGGTACCTATTTTATTATCATAATTTTTCTTTTAAATCTTTAAATAATCCTAGGCGCGTTAAAATTGAGATGAGAAACATGGTATACATTTACTGTGAAATCATAAGGGCAGTCATTTTTCACTTCACATACTTAAATAACATAATATTCCATAATATTATTCTGCAGTGTTGAATAATGGATGGCATAACACTTCCATTACGAATAGATTTAATTTTAGTAAGGTTTTTTTATCTTGACGTGCGCTTTTTACCACCTGTAGTGCTCACTAACGCGGTAACACCGGTTAAAGTAGTAGCTGACGATGAATAAACGCTCTTGTGGAGCTTTAAGATCTTTTTGACACCTTACTATAGGATTTATAGCACCTGTAGCGTTTACCAACTCTATTTTACAACGATAATACAGATTAAAGTAGTAGCTGACGATGAATAAGCGCTCTTGTGCAGCTTTAATATCTTTGTGACACCGTACTATAGGCTTTCTATAACTTTTACCTGTAAAACTGTGGGCCTCTTTCGTGGTTATAAGTGAGTTAGAGCATGCTCTAACTCAGTTGCACAGGGATGCGTTAACTCTTTTATACTCAAATAGAACTGATATACGAGTCTTATATAGGTTTTTTTAACGCTTTGGTGCTAGTTGGGAGGCCATCTAACATTGAAATAATTTTTCAAATCGGACCAGTAGTTCCTGAGATTAGCGCGGTCAAGCAAACAAACTCTGCAGCTTTGTATATTAGAACAGATCATAATATGAAAAATAGAGTACTTAGGGATTTGTGTTTTACTTGAATACAATTTGGTTTTTACATTCAGGATGACTTAATAACTTATTTTGGAAACCCTAACCAATAACTCAAACGTATACATATCTACTTTCTAGATAAGTAGACATCCTACCTAGTTACTGAATAATATATTATACTGACGTATTCTATAACAATTAGACATTAAATTCACGTTATTATTTCACAGTCTAAGATAACTTACCAATACTTACACATGTGCAGTTGAATAACGTAGGTAATTATGAATGACAAATAGCCACATCGCCTGACGTCTGATCGTCTTTTTCCTATGATGGTGTCTACAGTCATACCCTGGTGTTCTGGTTTTTACCCTGGGTGAATGTTTTCTTTAGGTACAACTTAGTAGTACAATTGGAAATAAGGATGGTATGGTTAGTGTCGACTGTCAGGTTCCACAAGGCTTGCAACCAATCTAATGGCATTAAGCGCGTTGTAAGCGTAATAACTACGAGCCAGAGTGTGCGTTCCACCAGAGATATGCGATAGCGACGGAGATATTGGTTAAGAACCATCGCTTCATTTATCTAGCCTCGCTCAGCTCAAGCGATTCTATTATTTCCACCCCTCGCTACACATCTTCGCACATTTCTGGTGGAAACGCAGTCTAAAGCGGGACCATCAGTAACACATAACACGGAAAATTTCAGTTTATATCGTCATAATACAACTAAGTAAAGCAGGTAAACTTGCTTTACGAGCAAGGCGTATGCAAGGATATATTTACTCACGAATATATTATTTTAACTAGGCTGTCAAATTCCACTGATCATGTACATAATTTGATACATCTACCACAGAAAATTGTAATTTTTATCATCATCATGCACCAGAAAAATCGATCTATTCGAGCAAGGCGTACGCATGGTGTAAAGCTCTCGAAATACCTATGAATATATTTTAATATAACTAGCCTGTAGGCTGTAACATTCCACTGGTAATCTCATGAACATAAATAGGTTCATTCTATCACAGAACGTTGTTATTTGTATGATGAAATACAACACACGAATTGCTTTTCGAGCAAGGGACGCATGGTCTCAAGCTCTCGATATACCTATTCATATTCATATTCATTTATATGCGTTTTACAAGGTATTTATAAAAGATGTCAAAAAAAGGCTTACAGCTAAGAACCGTTGTAGACCCTGTTAGGGCACAGCAAAAGGTATAGTTCTCTAAAAATACAAATAAATAATACTTTTCAACTAGCCTACGAATACCTTTCAACTAGCCTATGCAAATTCCACAGATAATGATGTAAGACACCTTACAAAAGCTGTTTCAAGAACCGATTGGACAGGCTAGATATGTCCAAGCTATTTGATACACACGCATCGGCTAATAGCTGCTAGTGTGTCTTACCAAATAATAAAAATACTAATACGAGAGATGTGCACTCTGGAGGCACCATAGATATTTATATTTCTGTGGGAGGCACAAACACCCGCCCCTCACACTTCATTCCCCCGAACATCTACCACCTGAACGAGAACTTCAGTGGCCAACCTAGAAATCTCTTAACCGACTGCGGACCCAGGTTGGCCGATGTAAAAATAAGCTGGCCAAATGGGGCATTCTCCACCCATCCCAAACACAGTGCCAGTGCGGAGCCTCTTCGCAAGTCATACAACACTTTCTTAATTGCCCGCCGTACACAACCACATGGACCATCCAAGCTTGAACGAGGGCAATGATAGAGCCGTTCAGTTTGCTCAATACTGATCGGAAAAATACGAGTCAATCGACACGAAAAGAAGAATACATATACTAAAGTTGGACAAAATAGACTCAAATTCTGTCCAAACGAATCGACTAGAGCATGCAATACCGCAGTGGATATTCAATACCGCGATATTGCGGTATCAGATATGTAATACCGAAAAATTTGCGATATTTGTAAATCTTTAAATGGGGGTTAAAATAAAAGTACCAGGAGCATGAGTTATACATAGATATATAATTAATCACACAACGCTAATCTTTATTTTTTGTTTGAAAATGTGTACGTAATAAGCATAAAATATCAATTGTGTCATCATTTAGAGATGGAACTTCTAATTTTAATACAAATGTATCTAGCTGCCGAAAATGCTCTCTAAACTTCTACACTTGTTGGTGGAATGCTTGGCAGATATACAGTCTCCAGATATTTACCCCTTGTTCCTCCAGTTTCATATAAAGCCATCTTCCTTTTTCAGTAGGTATCTAATCTAACCTATGATTGGAATTAATGTTTCTGTGTGGAGTTCTGACCTGCGCCTATTATTAATTTCGTCTTTAAGAGACAGAAAAGATGATGTCGAGACTGCACTCTGACTCTCGACACTCGACTGTTTTCTCTGGTTCGAGACGTGAAGTTCGATAATTGCATTATGATCATGCGAGTAGCTGCGAGTGAGACTGAGTACAAACAACTATTTCGCGGGGAATTAGGGAATTCCCCGACGCACTATGACTTACCAAGAGTTTATCCCGCTCGCCCGAACAATATGCGACGACTCGTATCGTGAATTTCCTTATCACGGTTCGTTTTTAATCCCGCGAAATTCGCATTTCTAATCTCGCTTTAGCGGTACTGAAAAACAGCGCGAAATTTGCGAAATTGCGGTAACGATATTGCATGCTCTAGAATCGACACGAAAAGGAGAAAAAAGAAGAATAAAAACACTAAAGTCCGCTATCCCCCTTGTTCCAGACAGCGACATGCAGCTGGAGACGAGCAGCAGCGAGGCGAGCGCGGCGTCGTCGGCAGCACTGTCCCAGCACTGCGCCATCTGCGGCGACCGCGCCACCGGCAAGCACTACGGGGCCTCCTCCTGCGACGGCTGCAAGGGCTTCTTCAGACGAAGCGTCAGGAAAAACCACTTATACACATGCAGGTAAATACTCACCTTATCTATTTATTAATTTTTGGAAAACTTACAGCTAAACATAACACTAATAAACATTTGAACAAAATAAAGCCAATTACAAGCTTTCACATGTAATATGTAAATAATATAATGAAATGGATAGTAGACAACATAATATATAGGTATAACATAAAAAATGGACTATTTATTCCCGAAGAAGCTATCAGATATTTTTTAAGCTATTGCATAGCTTCTATCGCGGGCCTTGAGCGTGGAGACCGAATCCAGAAATTCCGTAACGAAAAAAACCTAACACCCCCCACTCCGACCGGCACAGCGGTGATACTTTTTAGTTTTACTTTTTTTTAGCTCAAAGTGTAACTTGAATTAATATCAAAGAAAAAAAAAACAAAGAAAAAAAAATACTGCATAAATAAAATAAATATATAATTATAATTGCATAAGTTGATAAAAAATGCTATGCAATAGCTTTACCGCGGCAGTCTCCGAGTGCCACACGTCTTTTTTTTTAATTTAACAACACTAGTATATCAAATGTCGATATCAGCTTCCCGGCAGCGAAATTATAGTAATGGGTTCCCCTTGAAATAATTCCCATCGTAGAATAGAAAGAGCGATTTGAGGAAATAATTAGAGTATCCTATCATTCCTATCCTTTATGGAAGGTATTAATACGTTAATGTTCCAATGGAGCCAAGTTTTGTAAGAGAGCGGGTAAAGTGTGCTATGAAGATATGCTTTCGCGTGTGCTAAAATGCTGTGGGGTGTTTTTCGTTGAACTCTTTCCACTAAAGTTTAAATCTAGGCTTGGTTGATGCCATATATCCAAAACTAAGTACCTAACTAGTAAGTACCTAAGAGATGCGACTACTAATGTCTCCATGGAATTACAAATAAGAAACATAAGCAATTAGGTGTGTTGTACAAAAAGTACTAAACTACGCCGCGTATGGGTTGACACGTGTTACGAGCTTGTTATTCCCATACATTTGTTATGTTTAGTTTAAAAAAGAATCACACTTGTTTTGATGACTTCAATGCAAAATGGACTATACAATTTTTCAAGCTGATCTTGAATAATAGCATGTGACGCGAATTTATGATTTATTTGCTATTTCTACAAGAAATACGACGCCCGTAACGTAACAAAAGTTTCACTTGTTTTATATTGGTACTCACAATAATAATATAGGTACCTACTATAATAGAGGAGACGGAAATACGTAACTATTTTATGTCAAGGATCATAATCAACTCTAAACCGTATGTTTTGATAAGTACCATTGAGCAAGGTCATGGTTTTATACCACGGATTCATTCACAAATAGTTTGGTAAATAAACGTAGAGGAAAACATCGGAATTAATGTAGTTTACGATGGTCAATTGGTTAAGTCGGCAGAGGCGCTTGTTGATGCTGTAATCCATCTTGATTTGTCACAGCCCATTAGAACTGGCGTCATTTATCTCTGTCTACTGTTTCACACTCTGGTAGTAGAGTACTTTAGTACCGTATCTTATTCCTCCTTTGTACGTTTTTGACACGCTTATAAAAAGCAGAATATTGAAAATCTCTGCCTAGATAATATTTACCACAGTTTTTACAAAAGAATTTAAAGTGTAGTTTCTTTAAACTGGATCGATCAACTTTTTTTTGTTTCGGTACAAAAGCACAGTGATTAAAAAAACGCCCTGTATAGTTTTTTTTTTTTTTCAATTAATTGAATTGAATTTGACTACACATAGTAAAAATTACAAACAATCAATAAACCTACAAAATAAAATAAGAAGAACTTGATAAAAAGTCACATTTAAATAAACTAAATCACCCAAACAAGGTAAATCTAAATAAAAAAAAATATGCCACAGAATTTCGCTCAAACATCAAAACTACACATATCAAATTGACTCACACGGGATGCTAATCACAAATGTCAATATTTTGTATTTTTTATTCACAATAATCAGATGTGCGTGACTAACAAATTTTTTCATACGTGAAACTTAAGTCTGAATATTGCTGAACATTATCTAACAAAATAATAATATGATCCCATTGTGTGTTGTCACTTGTGGATTCACGACTGCACTTGTGCAACTGGTGAATGATAGGAGTTGGCAAGCCTGCGGTATTCGCTCCATCTGCATCGGTGGGAACCCCACAAACTTAGCCGAATCTGGGAGCACGCCAAATAGGGACTACTCACACTTGTCAGGTGTAATTCGCACGTTTTTGTAGACAGTGCGGGAGTAAGATGACTGATAAGAGGATTTATAAAAACTAAATTACCTTCAATTTACTGCGCTTTTTATTAATCATACTATCTTTTCGGCAGCTTCGCTAGCTTTTATATAGCCTATAACCGTCTCCAGGATTTCATCTATATCTCTGTACCAAAATTCATCAAAATCGGTTGAGCGATTTAGGCATGAAAGCGTAATTAACTAACAAACAAACTTTCTCATTTAAAATATAAGGTGGAAATATTATTTGACTCGAACAGTATGTTTGATATACTACAAAACTAGAACAATTACATTTCTACTCAGCTATTTCGAATTTTACAAAATAAACACGATGTACTCGTACATAAAATTTTGCAACAAATGTCAATACGCTACCATTCTCTTGCCCTTACCTCTCTTAAATATCAAGATAAACAAAACCAATGTAGCATTCAAATTACACAAACTCATGACTCTTGTAATGACATGAACTTCTGGAAAACCATTTAAATAAAGCTTTTACTGCCAACCGTACTCAGCGATTGAATATTAATTCGCGATTTTTGCTTTTTCGCTGTCCGAATGATTCAAGTGTGAATAGTCCTTCGGACGTCAATACCTTATGATGTTTTTCATAACGTACAAATTGTAGGGTATTACGTCAATTAAATAGTTTAAGTCGAATGCGGTTTGCCATGACTGAGAAACATGTTTCCTCTTAAATATGGTCGTGTTTTTGTGTCAGTCTCTTTACGTCATTAATTACCTATATGGGTGGATGTTTATTACCTGTTCGTAAATAATCGTAATCCAAGAATTCAATTCATAGGATGTAATATTATGTATGAACTTAATAGGTAAATTATTTTAATAATTAAATCCTGGGAATTATAAAACTACTAGGAATATAGGGCACTAAGAATAAATTTATCAAAATTCTTTATTAAGAACTGTGATTACCGTCATTAGGATAGTTCCTAGTGTCAAATAAGTGAAATTTTATGGTTAAATGAGTCCAAAGTTAAACAGACATGTTTTAAAAAATTAAATGTTATTACGCTATAATTTAATAACTAGTTGACTCGCGCACGTGCGTCTGCGTCACAATTCTCATTACTGCTCCGCTCCTGTGATGATATATAGCCTATAGCCTTCCTCGATAAATGGGCTATCTAACACTGAAAGAATTTTACAAATCGGACCAGTAGTTGCTGAGATTAGCACGTTCAAGTAAACAAACAAACAAACTCTTCAGCTTTATATATTAGTATAGATAGATAGATATAGAAACATAGATTATTCGCTTATAGCCCTACGGTCCTAACTCAGAAGCTCATCCTTTATCCATGTTATGTAATATCTATTAATAGGGCCATGAATAGGCTAAAATAACAACAACATCTCAATATTAATTGACAAGAAAAAAAACTTATAAAAAAATATTACTAACCTTTCTATATCACTATTGACGTAACTATATAAAAATATGCAAATTATATGTATAACCTTGGTGTTTTTTGTTTACACGCCTTTCTGCTATTAATATTAATAATTTTATATCTACGAATACAAACCAGTTCAAGGTATCTTGGCATATTCATGAAACTGTCTCTCTGATCTCGACTAGATATGGGGATTATTCTCAGCTGGCTCTACTTGGGTAATTTATAAGGCCTATGTCCAGCAGTGGACGTCTTTCGGCTGATATGATGATGGTGATGATAAGCATTGCCAATTTGACACTTATTATATAAGTGTACAGTAGCTCCACTACTCGTGACTAAATAATAACAGCCGCACGGGTCGATCTTCCAGGTTAAGCAACGCTTGTCAAGGTTGGTCTGTGGATGGGTGACCATCTTAACATAGGTACCGAGTTTCCTCCGCGCTTCGGAAAGCACGTTAAGCCGTTGGTCTCGGCTATCATTTGTAGATCTTTGGCAGTCGTTACGGATTGTCAGAAGCCAGTAAATCTGACTCCAGTCTTACCATGAAGTACCGTGTTACCCAGTTAATGGGTTGTAGCGGTCTGGTAGGCAGCCGCTCCACGTAAAACACTGGTATTCAGCTGAATCCGGTTTGACTGGAAGCCGACCCCAATGTAGTTGGGAAAGGGCTAGGCAGATGATGATGACAGTAGCTCCACTACTAGTAGTAGTTTATTATTTCTCCAGCTTCTAAATTCAACAATATTTTTATGACGTTTGCGGAACAGGGTGAAAAGTATCGCAATCTCGATAGAAAAGGAAGGACTGACTTCGCTGCGTGTTGTGTCAAGTGGGCAACTGTCTGTTGGTTTTCTCAAATCGTGTGGAGAACTTTAATATCGCGATATAAGATTTGAGTCACGTCATGTGCCGTGTTTTGTAGTATATTTATGGATGCAACACTTTCATCTAAAACAATAACATAACTTGAATCATCATCAAATATTTCTACTGCACATTTATCATCAGAACATTAACCTATTTATATTACCTTGTTCCAGGTTCAGCAGAAATTGTGTGGTGGACAAAGACAAAAGAAACCAGTGTCGATACTGTAGGCTAAGGAAGTGCTTCAAGGCGGGCATGAAGAAAGAAGGTGAGAAATACAACATTAAGCCGATAGGTACCTACCGATGTTACCAACAATGCATGCTTTTCTGTGTTCCTATTACTACCTCGGCTGAAGCGAAAGGGGAGTTCTTGATATCATTGGCACACCTAGCAAATATACACAGCTTTATATATATACAACGTGTGACAGAATAAACGGAATATCTCTTAAGGGTACATTGTACTCATCGTTATGAACAACTTTCCCTATGTGACCAAAACTGAAATCGCGAAAAAAAATCGACTGTCCCATGCATTCATGTGCTGACGCGTGGCTAGATAATAACAGCCGCACGGGTCGATCTTCAAGGTTAAGCAACGCTTGCCAAGGTTGGTCTGTGAATGGGTGACCATCTTAACATACCGAGTTTCCTCCGTGCCTCGGAAAGCACGTTAAGCCGTTGATCCCGGCTGTCATTTTTAGGTGTTTGGGGCAGTTGTTACGGATAGTCAGAAGTCATGCCATGAAGTACCGTATTACCCAGTTAATGGGTTGTGGAGGTCTGGTAGGCAGCCGCTCCTCATAAAATACTGGTATTCAGCTAAATCCGGCTTGACTGGAAGCCGACCCCATTATGGTTGGAAAAGGCTAGGCAGATGATGATGGCTTATTTGTGTGATAAATGTTCAGTTCAGTAAAGTCAAATTTAAGCTTAATTTTTTATAATAGCCTTCTTAAAATTGAGTCTGTTTACTCCCTCATAATATTTAAACGATATATTTCTTTGTCCTTATTGGTTCTCGGAGCCAGTGGATAGGTCGCCAACCTACATTATCTTCAGCAGACGATAATACTTTAATTACCACATTTAATGCTCAATTTACTAGGTATGTATCTAACATACATAATGTATTAAGTACCTTCTCGGACACAACTAGCATATTAAATTAGAATTAAGTAGTGGACCGTATTTAATTAAAATTTTAAACACATGGACAAAATAAATGATTCCGTACTCCGTGTAAACTTGGCTTATGCTAAATCCCACTCCAACGTGTGCACAAAATGCTTAAATAGAATAAGTATTCTCTTCACGTATTTATTCATAGATTTTAAAAGTCTTCATTAAAAAAATCAGAATGTCAATTGCATTTAGTTACAAACTTCATAAGTGCCAAAACTCACACTCCTTCTTCCAATTCCAATTCTCTTCACGTATTAATACATAGATTCTCCAGTTTTATTTAAAAATCAGAATGACGAATGCATAAAACAGACGGATTCAACAGAACATAATAAACTTATTATTCACAATACTATCGTTACTACGCAAACTGATTCACTGGAAACTAATCTATGTGGATATTTATGCGTTTAATTAATTTTATTCATTCCAATTATTCACTTGTCGTCATATGGTAACCGCATATTTCAGACTTATTCTGGATTCTGAACTGTTCAGGTATCATTTATGACGTTCAGGGTGATTTAATTTTATTATTTTTCCTGTTTAAAACAATTGTAAATAAAACGAGGAAATTAGTTTGGGATTATAATTAATTCGCAAAAATTAATATTGATTTTATTGAACTATGTGTGGGTAAAATGTAATTCCCCTCAAGTTCAAAATAAACAGAAACAGAAGTTAAACAATAGGTAATATTAAATACCGTTGACTAGCTTTAATAGCTAAGACCATGTTATTATTTAATAGTCACATTTTTACTTAATGCTCCGCTCCTATTTGTTGTAGCGTGATGTTATATAGCCTATATTATAGCCTTCCTCAATAGACGGGTTATCCAACACTAAAATAATCTTTCAATTTGAACCAGGAATTCCTGAGATTAGCTCGTTCAACCAACCAACCAAACAAACAAACAAACTCTTCAGCTTTATTATATTAGTAGTGATTATAAGATCGTCGACAAAAACTTCACAAGTCACACGTAGTTTAGTCAATGATACAAAGCTTGTTTTCAGGTTTAATAAGGTCAAACCGTTAATTGTCTAAATACCTGTGCAGTTCAGACCTATTTGCTACACTGAACTGGCCTTAAAACTGCCAACACAGAAAAAATCTAACCAAGTGCGAGTCGGGCTCGCACACGAAGGGTTCTGTATCATAAACCTTTATTTTATTATTTCTTGTTATAGCGGCAATAGAAATACACAATCTGTGAAAATTTCAACTGTCTACCTATAACGGTTCTTGAGATACAGCCCGCTGACAGACGGACGGACGGACGGACGGCGGAGGCTTAGTAATAGCGTTCCGTTGGTTACCCTTTGGGTACGGAACCCTAATAATAGGTGTGCCAATTCTTTCTCTAAGTATATTAGAAGAGATGTTTACATCAACACGCAATGAACAAGCGTAGTAACTATTTTCTTCTGGTTGAAAAAGATATTTATTTTATTCGAGTTTAACTGCTTCCAGTTTAAAAGAATAATACCATCCCATCCCCCACTTCCCGTGGGTGTCGTAAGAGGCGACTAAGGGACTCACCAGAGAATGGGCAGCAGCGTTCTCTGTAAAACGTAACACCCTACACTGCGATCGCCAACCCGCCTGCCAAGCGTGGCGATTATGGCAACCCTGCCCTTTTGGGGGAGGCCTATGTCCAGTAGTGGACGTCTTTCGGCTGTTATGATGATGTTAAGTTTAACTGCTTCCTGAGTAATAAATATTGGTGTATGTTTTCAGCGGTACAAAATGAAAGAGACCGGATCAACTGCAGAAGGCCATCGTATGAGGAACCCACACAGGCGAACGGGCTGTCGGTCGTGTCGCTACTAAACGCAGAACTGCTCAGCAGAAAGGTTATTGATGAGGTTAGTGAAATGCTCTTTGTTAATAAGGCTTTAGTACTAGGCAACGTCAACAGACTGAACACAAAAACTCAAAAGGGGTTATTGTACAGCCTGTGATAAACATTATCTAACCCACTAGATAATGTTTGTCTCAGACCCTACTTATCGTTATGAACAACTTTTCAGGATTTGCTTTGGTCCTCATTCGGAAGGATTTAGGGGAAGCACTGGGGGGACACTGGTCAAACCTAGCAGTTGGCCAGTGTGGAACAATATAAAGAAAATATAAAATGCAGCTAAACATGACAATATAGATTTGCTAGACTAAAGAAAGATTCTAGAAAGCAATAGAAGGGGGTAGTGTTAAATCTGACTTTAAAAGATCACCAAATTAAAAGACCAGTTAAAAATACACATCATCCAAGGCAGTAGTGGCAGGACATCATAAGTTTGGGTATTACCTGCGTTTGCGTTGCGTACATACATGGTCATGCGTTTGCGGTTATTAGGACTAATATGAAAACCCGACCTTGAGACATGTGACATGTCTCATGTCACACAAAGTGATTGTTTCAGATTACCTACTACTACGTGTGTACCTTTTCAGTGCCTAAATTGGAATTCAGAAGTCGATATTATTATCAAATTTTGGAACAATAGACTCTGTGCCATACAAAACAAAGTGCAATTTCCATTGCACGTAATACTTTTGTTAGAGCCTTTAAAAATAGTGAAATGGTCACATAAAAATCAACTTAAAACACATAACGCTATTCTACATTATTCATATCGCTAGTCGTTATTTAATTTCGTGGCGATGGGCTAAAATCCTAAATACAAGTATAATTATTGAATGTTGTTGTGGAATTGTTCGAAACAGTACAATTTTTAGTGGTAACGTTAATAATGTCAGTCGTGTGTGGTTTCCTGCACATCCCCTATAAACTGGGACTGTGTCGGAGGGCAGACGCGCCGCGTTCTGGTTAATGGTAAATATTGTAATTGTTGTTGTTTCCATTTCTTTCTATATCTTATTATTACTATTTTATTTTTTCTTGTTGTTGTTTGCCATGTTGTGCGATTACGCTTTGGGTCACAATCAGGTCAAGACCTATTATGTGTATTTCTTACGATATTTTTTATGATTGTAACCTGTTGTAATTGCCTTGTTAATAAATAAATATTATCGCTGCCCTGGAACACAAAGGGCATTTGAAGGTACACTGGGTGTGTATAATGACATCTTAAAACCATCATTATAACGGTGTGGGAGAGAGGCGGAGTTATATAACACGCATAACACTATCCCTTTTGCACAGCTTAATCAGGATGACATTACCACGTCATAATAGGTACACTGGTGGGTTTTGGTCAGTAAAAGTCTGACACTCCCTTCCATTCCGCCCACAGCGGGAGAAGACGTTTGATGATTTCCCATCCAAAAAGTTATAATTGAATGTTACACATTTACAGACGAACAACGTAACAGACGCAGAGATCAACAACCGCAAGCTGGCGAAGATCAACGACGTTTGCGACTCCATCAAGCAGCAGCTGCTCATACTGGTGGAGTGGGCCAAGTACATCCCCGCCTTCACCGAGCTGCATCTAGACGACCAGGTGAGAACTGTAACACTGTCCTCAAACGTGAGGGTAGAGGAGTGAAGGACATCCACATTTTGTCAGTTACGTTTATCCACATAATTTATGCGGGCCATGGGGGCTACTCTCTAAGCCCCAAGTCCGTAGTTTCGGGCTTAGTTGTGGGCGTATTCTACTCCGTATAAGCTAATTACTGAGAATTAATGACAACACGATTTGACAGTTGTTGCTTGGCAGCAACTGTCAAATCGTGTTGACCCCCATGACCGGGCCCTGGACATTTAGGGAACGTGCACGGCGTTGACTATGCCATCTAGTGTAGCATATTGAAAACTTTAAAGATAAGAATACACGAAATCGACACTTCTGTGCTGCCACCTATAGCTCTTTCACGCTCCGTTTAGGGGAACGTGCTCGTAGTTTGTACCATCTAGCGTTGCAGTTTCGAAACTTACAGGTAAAATATACTTGACAATGACACTTCTGTGCTGCCACCTATAGTTCCTACACGTTCCTTATAATCCCTCAAGCGTCAACACATTGCCCAGCTGTAAGCTAAAGCTAGAACATTGAATGACAGGTTATGTTACAATGTTGTCAGGTGGCCCTGCTGCGCGCGCACGCCGGGGAACACTTGCTGCTGGGCTGCGCGCGCCGCTCGCTGCACCTCAACGACATCCTGCTGCTCGGCAACAACTGTATCATCGCCAAGCACAACATAGGTATGTACTACATACTACATACCTACCTTCATGTCATATCAGCCGACAGACGTCCACTGCTGGACAAAGGCCGGGAAAAAATAATTACAAGGGCTTACAAAAAATGTTTTCCTAAACTGGACCCTTTAGAACAGTGTATCAATAAACCAGAGCAGGGATTTTGAAATTAAAGTGCCCATATTTACCCCATGGGACACGTGTAGATTGTAAATCATAGGTACAAGAATGATTTAAAAAATCGATTTTAGTAAAAAATCAGGCCACAGTCGAACACAAAGATTGTCACGATTTCTGCCTTCACTTTACACACAGTGAAATGGAGACGCTATGTCGTGTAAAAAGTTGTACGATGACTAGACTACCGATGCTACTTCAGTACAAAATTTATTATCACCTTCCCTACTCCATATGTGCCTTATAATAAACTATATTATAATTACTACGCAACCCGCAGACGGGCGCATGGACATAGACATCAGCATGATCGGCATGCGCGTCATGGACGAGATCGTCAAGCCGCTACGAGAGATCGACATCGACGACACAGAGTTCGCCTGCCTCAAGGCCATCGTGTTCTTCGACCCTAGTGAGTACACAGCACCTCAACTTAAATATCATCATCATAACAGCCGGAAGACGTCCACTGCTGGACATAGGCCTCCCCCAAAGGGCGGGTTTGCCATAATCGCCACGCTTGGCAGGCGGATTGGCGATCGCAGTGTATGGTGTTGCGTTTTACAGAGAACGCTGATGCCCATTTTCTGGAGAGTCCCTTAGTCGACTCGTACGACACCCACGGGAAGTGATGATGGTATTATTCTTTTATGGCACCATACGGCACCGGTCGACAGCACTAATAATGAGTGCTTGCAGTGTGCAACCTAAAACTAGTTTTTAACACAATAGAAACAACATGAACTAAGATTTACTTTTTTCTTGGTGACATAGTAGAAATTCTCAAGGATGTCCTCCGCCCTGGGGCGGAACAGGAGTCAGACTTCTACTGACTAAAACGACCTTGTGTTCCTTCGCACACTTGCACCGGGGGCTACGGGAGCATTAAAGCAATCTTCAACGCAACCCCCGACTGGTGTCGGTCCGCATCTGCAAGCCGCGTCTGACCAAGCTACGGGAGTGATGTGTATAACTCCCTCTGCGATGTTTAAGAGGCCCTGTGGAACAACAGGCCCAACTTACCTCGGGTCTTATATGTTGGGGCGGCGGATGTCCGTCCGTCCCTGGACCCGTTTAGGGGGCAGGAAGAGGCCATATTCCGTCACCAAGACTTGGCCGGCAGCATGATATGCCGCTGCACCAGTACCCGCACCCCGCGAGGGCTCGCGCTTCCGGCTCCCACGGAGAGGATCCGGCCAGTGCGCAAGCCGCCTCGTACGTATTTTGGCGTACTGACCTGGCCTGGCTGATATAACAATAAATATTAATAGAAAAATCCCATACCTTCCAGACGCGAAAGGCCTCTCTCAGCCGCAAAAAATCAAGCAACTCCGCTACCAAATCCAGATCAATCTGGAGGACTACATCAGCGACCGGCAGTACGACGGGCGCGGGCGCTTCGGGGAGCTGCTGCTGTGTCTGCCGCCGCTGCAGAGCATCACGTGGCAGATGATCGAGCAGATCCAGTTCGCCAAGCTGTTCGGGGTGGCGCACGTGGACAGTCTGCTGCAGGAGATGCTGCTCGGAGGTCGGTCACCATGTCACCTACTTCGTTTTTACCCTATGTAGTTAGGTTAATTGAAGATATCGATCGTTCAAAGGGTCGACACAAGTGTCATTTTATCAGCGAAAATACGATTGACGAAATGCCAATAAATAATACTCAAAGTCCCCTCAAGCAAGACGTGGTTTTTTGGACCTCATATTTTGAGGTTTAATTCCAAACTGCTGTTTTAGTGTTCGCTTCAGCAGTTTTTGCCAGATTAATAAAACAAATAACAGAATCAGTTTAAATTGTTCTTTAAAAGATGTGGTAGAGATAAAGACTCGATAGCTATCACCTATCATTACAATTCAAAACTAGCCTGTTATATACTTACTGCAGAATCTGCCTCGACGAACTCTCTTACAATTAGAAACCTCCCACACACCCCAATCTCCCTATACATTCGCAACTTCAACTAAAGTCTCGCGCAGGGGCGTCTACAGAAGCGGCAATAGAGGAGCCGGGACGTGACGCAGGCGCCGGCGGCTCGCCCATGTCGGCCGCGTCGTCGCCGCCGCTCGTGTCGGCCGTGTCGGGCGTGTCGGGCGTGTCGGCCGGCCCCGCGCTGTCCCTGCCCGAGCCCAGCTTCCTGGAGCCCATGCCCTTCAAGCAGGAGCCCAATATGTGAGCTAACTCTTCTACACCATCGATTACTTAGTGCCTTGTATCTTGTCACTGCTATTCTATTATACTGTCTCCAGACTCGAGAAGCCTCGAGAAATATAAACGTGATTTTCCTGTGCTTGTTATGAGATGCATAAAGAAGTAAATAATAAATAAATGTGAAGTTTGTCGCCTTCGTATTAACACTATTAATTTAGTTTTCGTGCCGCGAGTCTGGAGGTAGCATGAACGTGTTGTCGAGAAAGCATGCGATCGATATTTGTCGGTGACTGATTTTTGTGAGACAATGACTGATTTTTGTCACACCTCTTCGTTCAAGTATCGAGTGTCTGTTCTCTCCGATTTATACAATCGTTTGCTTTCTCCTTTATGGTGATTTGTACGAAACTCCCATAAACAACGTTTTAGGTTTCTGAGCTACGCTTGATATCAAAAATAATAATTTCCGAAAAATAATCGAGCCATAAAATTAGTATTTTGTAATGTTTCGTACAAATCATACTGAAATAAACAGGGATAAGACGGTGTACTGCCTTTATGTGTTTCCAATGTAGATCTTAAAATGTTATGTAAGACTATAGGTTTCAGTATGATGAATACCTTTTTGCCTTCCCGAGGAAATAATGAAATTCAAGTTTCGCATTGCTAATAATAGATCTCATTATATAAATAGTTTAGTCTCCTAAATGCCATGAACCTTAGCTATATTCAAACTATTATTTTGATATAGTCCCCCCTTATAAGCAGCGATATTTGTTAGTTACAATAATTTCTACATGGTACCACAAGCAGAGCAATACTTTGCACATGTGAGAGATTTCGTAGTTACATCGATTATTTTTAATGTCGATTTGCGCAATTTAAGACAAAGTGTAACTTTTAAACTTAAATATTTACCTTTAAAATAGCTACGAGAACCAAAGACGTACAAAGTCATTGCAAATTGTGCTCTCTTTATAGAAGCATAAGGGTTAATCATTAAAATACTAACTTAGATTACAATCATAACTAACGTGCCAAAAGCTCGGCCACATTACTGTGTCGTGTTGTGTCGTGGTGGGCTACAAATCTCGTTGATGACGTAGGCCGACCTAAACAGATTTTCTCTGACACAGTGATCTAAACCTAGCTTAATGTAGATAGTGGTGGTTCGGTTTCGGTGGTCATTCGTTCCTAAATCTGGGCTAAGGTAATAAAACATGTCGATAATGATCATTATTCTTTGACCAGGAGCCCTGAACACGATTCGACTATGCTGAAGACTGCCGACATTATCTTGTTATAAAATCTAAAACTACGCTGTCACGCACACAATATGCTTTCGTGAGAATGAAAACATCCTTAGGTTATTCCCGGAAAATGACGAATACGAGTCGAAAGTTCTTCGCTTTATGCATTTTAATGGTTATATCCAGTACAGCAGTGCTATTCTGTAAATAACTATTTCGATGTCGAGCTTCACCTGACTGACAAACACGCACAATATAAGTTTTATATTAATACGAATTTGATACCTCTCCTCGGATTCCACTGTCACGAAAACGTTACAGAATAGTACTACTGGAATGAAATATCTTGAGATATATAAATATACCGTTATGCATGACTAATTTATTATAATTATTTATCAAACCTGGTGAATACTTCAGTAATAAATAATTTATAGAATTTTCATAGATATTCCCAGGAACCAAAGTTGTTGGTCATTTCTAATGTGGACTTTTAACGTAATAATAATCTTCTTACTTGTTCGTAAATTAGGTTAAGAAAAGTGCCTAAATTAACTAATTTGTAAATACGAATTCGTATCAAAAGAATGAAGCATATCGCTATATTGGGCAGAGTTAAAATTGCAGCTTTAAAGATAAGGAAATTGTGGGAAATGCAATGATTTATATAAGAGAAAATGTAGCCATAGATATTATATTCGTTATGTATATAAAATGAGAACATTATGTAACTTTATGAAAGATCAAACAGTTTATATGAAATATTTATATCCAAATGTTTAGACTTGGTTTTGTGCCTGTATTTTATATAATTGTTTTTGTGTGTAGGTGTAGGAAGAGCGTTTGCCAATTTTTATATAAACATTTTATTACTTTAAGAGTAGGTGTTGGATTCTACAAGTGATGTACATCCGTTCGACTGTAACTTTGTAGCAAGTTAATGAAATTATTTACATACATGCCTACACTTGTTGGATTTTTGTACTATTTACTATTACTAGATCGTATCCTAATTTATTTGGTGTCAAGTCAAATTGTTAAGCACATGTATTCCGCTCTAGTATTTGGAACATGTAAGTTACCACGACAGTAACAAGTAGGTGATGGTATTATAAGAAACCACTAGAAATCGTTATTGAAAGAATAGGTAGGAGTGAAGATATGATTTATAGGCATTTTATCTCGATTATATTTAAATAGAATTATATCTATACAAGTTAGAGATGTGATTTTTGTAATGTGTCCACATATTATATTGTGTGGACACAGTTTATTGTAGACGAACCATTTGTTAATAAATGCTCAAAGTAGGTATGTTATATTTCCCTGTTACTCGATTGGTGTACCGTTATGTGGTGAAAGTTACTCTTGTGTATGAATTATTTTATGGGTTTAAAAAGTCGTAGATTTTATGTTATGTAAGTTAAGAAATAGGTGCCTTATTGTCCTATTGAGGTGTACTGTTGAAAATGTACATACTATGTTATGAATTTTAGTAGAATATATTTTAATAAATAATGTTACAAAAATATGTATTTTATTTATTTGTCTCCTGGCCGCCATTGTGGTGTGTGGACTGGCGGTGCAACTGAGCCCAATAAGTCAGGAGCATGGGAAGCATAAACCTGCACACAGATAACGTCATTCTAATCATACAACAGCATCGCAGATGTTAGTAGTTCATCTGAATATGATTTGGACATACTAATTCTGTTCTCATCTATGAATGCTTCTTCCAAATGATACTTTTTTCACCCGCATGAACAAGGTACTGTAATCCGTTTTTATCTTGTAGCTATTATAAATACGATGTTTTGATGGATATTTGTTACTCAATCACGCCGTAACGGATGAACGGGTCTGTATGAAATTCGGCACAGACATATACAACTAATGTCTACAATAGCGCATAGGCTCTCTTATATTTCAGGAGTATGTTCTCTTGGGAAATCTATTACACGCGGACGCATTCACTTGTAAATAAAATACGACTACAACAATAACAGTTTCAGATCATAACCAGCCTATTTTTAACAGCAATCAAAGCGCCAAAATAAGCAAATAAACGCGTATAATTAATTACAACTAAATAAAACATATAACATAAACACTAAAGCAGTTCATTCACAATCCGAGGGCTTCTCCTGCACGTCCATGTAGCCTTGTCGGCTGTTGCCCCTGTTCTTGCAGTACAGGTACACCACCGAAGCCGCTGACACCGCAGACATGACCAGCAGTGGCACGTATACCGGGAACATTTCCTAACGTACACAATTGGACTCGTACGGATTTTTCCAATAGTCTTGTAAATATTTTAAAATCATATTCAATTCGTGTTATGAAAGCTCTTGACAGTAATGATTTGAAGGAGCGCGGTCTTTGGCAGAGTTTATGAAGTTTCAAGAAAAAGTTTTAATGTCAAATTATAAATGAGCGTTAGAGGGAAGTTGACCAAACAAAAAGAAAACAAAGTTTCATCAGTCTAGTGTAGCCATACCCAAACTTTTTATACCTGGGTGACATAGTCCCACTATGCATCATCATTTATCATTATGGGCAGGAATCAAGTACCTACCAAGTACTTTAGAAATTTAAATTGTGCCTATCTATATCTATACTAGAGTATATATCTAATATATAAAACTGAAGCGTTTGTTTGTTTACTTGAACGCGCTAATGAAAAAATATTTCAGTGTTAGATAACCCATTCATTGAGAAAGGCTATATATCATCATGCTAAGACCAATAGGAGCGGAGCAGTAATGAAAATTGTGACGCTGACGAAGTTGCGCGGGTCAACTAGTATTTATAGAAACTAGGTTCCAACTGAAGATTGAATTATCCGTTTAATTGCACGGCTAGCGCCATCCATATTATCACGTCTAACCGTCGGCGTCGACTTGCCTGAACGCAACGTGCAGCAGTTCAGCTAGACGACGCTCAGCTAAAGTTAAATGTCAGTTTAGTACCTACATAAGTAAGATAAGCCGGCGGAGCCCCGCGGCGCGCTGTTCACTCCTATTTCTAACTGTTTAAAGGAACCTTACCAGGTCGTATCAGTGTGCCCTAAGTTTTCGAGCTCGCTTCGCCTAGCTCTTAGCGTAATTTAGCTTAGTCGTAGTGAAGTTGTTAGGTAGGTACCTACCCACTCAGTATCAACACTCAACCAATTCATTGTTACAGCGGTTTTTAAGTCGGCCGTGAGGTTGAATGTTTGGGCTTGTGGGCGCGCTTACGATTCCATACTCATGCCCGAATCCGACACAGCCTCCTGAGAAACACACGCCTGTTTTCCAGCATCATCTGCTGCCTGCTGGTCGTGTAGAAATCCTTATGGATGTCCTCTACGGCCTCTAGTCCTCTATGGTACGTTCCATCCATCGTCTGTCAGATTCTTATACCGGATCCGCACGTGTGGCACTTGTCGCAAACTTCAAACCTCCACAAAGGTTTGGTAGGGTTTCAAACATCGCCATCCACACGCTTGCGCGAGCGCTAGTATGCGGCTATAATTTTGACGGTTTATTGAAGTTTGGCAAACATGTGGATCCGGGTTTACTGACTAAATAAAACCTCACGGTATTATGCTACCTTTGCCCGCTGTTCCTCATGAGAGACGCGCGGGGAACACGACGCGGCCGCTGTCTCGGGCCTGACTTTGTTTGTTCAGACAACAGAACTCATAATCCAGAATAAAATGAGAGCGACTCACCGGGTGTTCGAGACGACCTTACTTGCTTTTAATCTCACAGCTGCTGTCGCGCAGACAGTTTGCAAGTCACTAGTCTGTATTTGCACAAGTTTGTTCTAGATCATAAACTAACCATCACAGATTTTCTCTAGCATTGTCCACGTGTCATTCCATTAGCAATCGAATTGAGCTGCCGAACAAAAACAGCGCGCGCTCGTAGTTGTGCCGCAGGGACGCGCTTATCGTTTTTTTTATGTGGACGTGGAGTATTTTCGTATTAACCGTGATCCTTCTCCTTAATCTGGTAGGTAATAGAGTGTTGTATGAAACTGAATGCCAGGTACATTAATCGAAAAATATTAAGAGTTGTGAAGTATGGCTCTCAGTTAGTTGAAATCAGTTAAATTAAACACAAAAATTATTAAATATATATTTTTTAATTTCTTTCATGCGATTAGCACCAATTCACATGTGATGGAATCTTTAATTACAAAAATAGTTACAAACGTCTAAACGTATCTATTATTTAATAATAGAACAAAAAAAAATATTACAGAATTTTGAGATCACAATATGAAATAATTTCTTCAATCAATATTGTTAACCTGTAGTAATAATTAAACGTATTCAAAACAATAGATCTAATAATAACGAAGTAAAGTACACCTTCACAGAAAACAATGTTATACAAAATAATACAGTTATAAATATCTCACATTAAACTTTAGTTTTAGCTTCGGATTGGCTAATAGATAGCATAGATATATAACAACAGCAAAATATGTAAAACAAAAAAAAAACATTACAAAATGGCGTAATAATTCTTATTTGACAATCAAAAAACATTATAAAATATACACATTATGTAAGGATGGATTGTAATATGCACCGGTCAAAGAAATAAAAAGACACATTCTTCCATATATCGGGCTCATCATGTAACCTTTACAACACAGAAAAATTATAATTTTGAAATTGGAAAATTTTTAATGTGCTTAACATTTCAATTCGTTGACTGCGCATTTGCGTAGGGCCAGTTTATAAAATAAATATTTAGTGTTTAAGGACTGCGGCGTGGATCGCCCTCATCGCGCAACTACGATGTAGAAAATTTTGTTAGTATGCATGTATATCCCTAATAATATCACACCTCGGTTGGCGATCCACGCCGCAGTGTACAGCGAATTGAAGTGGGAGCAATAACTTCCCACCTGGTGGCAACTGGAAATTTTATTTCCGATTGCCACCTGGTGTCAATCCATGTGAAGGCGACTAGGAATATTCGTACTATACTATACACACACATACTATACTATATTATAGGTACTTGAACTATGTTAGCTTGTCAACAATAAAGGTGGTCTTTATCGTCTTTTATAAAATACTTAGATCCACCACCAAGCGTGGTGATGCTGAGCAGAGCTTTGTAATCATCAGACCTTTGCCACGAGTTTTGCGGGCAGCGGGGCGGCGGCGGCGGCGGCGCGAGGGCGGGAAACGAACGTTGCAAATATCTCGATGATACAACCACGAACACAACACTACGCCGCTAAAGTGCCGCGCGATCTGCCCGCTGGTCTACGTTGCCGGCCCCGCTCCCGCGCCACCGCCGCTGCCCGCAAAACTCGAGGCAGAAGCCTCAAGCTTAACATACTAACCTAGAGATACAGCCATGTCAACCATGCGAGTTTACCTTGAAATTTAGGATTAATTATTATAATTTACTATGGAATTGAATTACAAATAAAATAGTATGTTCAAGAAACAACGAAATGTGTTTTAAACAAAAATAACAAATAATGGAATTATAACATAAATTTTAAAGCATGTCAAATTTGTGACTAATAATTATAATTTTAACCTAGACTAGAAATAAATTATTTGCGGATAGAGTTGTTGAGCTGCCACTCCTCATCACAACTTGTCTTAAGGGATAGCACAAAAGCCTAGAAGGATGCCTGATCAACATCAACCTACCCTGCGCTGTGCTAAGTTTTTTCCCTTTAGATGTTTATTATGCCCAAATGATCTGCGGGTCTAGTGGTACGTTTACACGCTTGGCTTGGCAAGCGTCCACAAACGCAAGCGTGTGAACGGGGTGTTTGGCTTGGCTTGCGTGAGCTTGTCGCCGATCGGACTAGTGTCGGTTTTTAATCTGAATCTCAGAAACGGCCCCAAATTTAGCATGCAGAGGATTTCAGGAGCGGTATATCGATCTAGTTAGGTTTCATTTTTAGAAAACGTCGTAAAAAAACCGAGCGACTCTCGGTCATCCAGGTACTGAGTAGTAACTGGTCTAACGTCGAGATTATGGCCTACGTCCGCCATGGTTGCCTGTCCGGAACACACTAACGCACTCGCAAGCGTGTAAATGGCATCCAAGCGTTTGAAAAAGCTTGGAGCTTGGGGACGTTTGGCAAGTATCGGCAAGCGTGTAAACGTACCATAAAAAAGGTCACTTTAGCAGAATCAGAAAGCACATCACGCTACCCGTCACTGTAAAATTTTCCCAATCAACATTGAACCTAATGCGTGAGCGATAAAGATGAAAATTAAATTGGACAGATTGTTGTGTGGTTAATATTATGATTCTGCTAAAGTGGCCTTTTTAGAGCCACTATTCACGGTCATTCATCGTCATTGCTGCTATGCGCTACTATTTTCAACTAAATAAAGAGCCGGCCCTGGAACGTAAAGGGTATTCGGAGGAACACGGGTAGGTTTTAGTCAATAAGAG
Source organism: Lacanobia oleracea (assembly GCA_950371165.1). Classification (NCBI taxonomy): domain Eukaryota; kingdom Metazoa; phylum Arthropoda; class Insecta; order Lepidoptera; family Noctuidae; genus Lacanobia; species Lacanobia oleracea. Next base: position 11,694,525 of record OX493399.1, read on the forward strand.
TCGATTCCGGGTAATTTGATAAATCTCCCATCCAAAAAAGAACTGTCTACACAAAGCACAGCGTATCACGTTTTGATTTATTTATTTAATATTTTACAGAGGCGGACTTGATTGTTGACCAAAGGCCGCCTGCCAAGCAACTCGCATACAAGTTTAATTACATTGCAGGGTACGATCGAGCGATTGATCACATTATACCGCGGGAGCCCGCAATAAACACAACTTGCATGCGAGCTGCTTGCAGGGTGGCAAACACCAGATAAATGGGCAATAGCGGTCATTGACTCCCATACATTCATTGACTTTCTTAATATCAAAAACATAAATAAAGACGTCCTGAATCAACTTCTATCGTGATACTCTACGTTCTGCAGTAATGAAAAACGGTTCACAATTTATTGTTCGGATATCTACGAAGTGATCAATGTACTTTATTGCAAATTTATCTGGCGCCTGCCATAGCACAAGGTCATCTTATGGCGCTTTATTTGTTTAGCGTTGTAAACCTAACTAAAGATAATGTTATCCCTTATACCTAAGTTACAGTTCCCGTCACGTAAGCTTTTTAATACGTCATAAATCGTAAACAGCAATTTACCTTTCATTCAATCAACTCAAATGTAAAAAAAGTAAGGTTTATGGTACGGAACCCTTCGTGTGCGAGTCCGACTCGCACTTGGCCGGTTTTTATCGAACTGAAATGGCAAAAAAATACGCATCGAATATTTTTTGAAAATCTAACGGATGGACTGAATAGAATTATATTTTTTTCCATCTAGTAAAAAACACTATTGAGGTGCGGGTATTCCGCTGCGAAAGGCATGGTGCGCTGCAATAGTATGAGATTTACTACTGCGAAGTCATTTTATAAGTCACTTACTGGTACAATTAAATTACTATTATTATCTGTGTCTTCTTCAGAACGACTTACTTCCATAACGCGAACTGTACTATATACTTTGTACTAGTCGTTGGTGGGCCTGGCTCGCGAGCGCGTAGTGTTGACGCCGACGTAACAGAAGCCGGCGTCGACGCCGTGTTGCAGCAGGTACTGTAGCCACTGCAGCTGCTTGATAGACGGCTTGTCTGCGTCCGTCTTCACTTCCACGAACTTTATCTGTGAACCAATTTGTTTGGTTTTAATGAAGGAGCGAGACAGAATGAGACTCGCACAGGACTGGTCGGTGTGCCGATACTTTGGGGGTGGCCTATGTCCAGCAGTGGACGTCTTTCGGATGACGAGAAAATAAAAATGTCTAATATAAATTAAAGAAAAATATCTCCAACAGTACGTCTACCATGAGTTTTATCAATCTATACTCGCTAGCGACTGCAGTTAAAAAGTCCGGACCGTCCGGCCAGGTGCAAGTCGGACTAGCCCACCGAGGGTTCCTTACACATCTGTAGGTACTTTTAATATAGTTTCAGTAAAGAATAGTTTTTTTTATGATTTAATTACAAATGTATAGTTTCAGACTTTTCCCTGTACTTGCAGTCTATGACGGTATTAATTGCCAAATTTCATAGTTCTAGGTCAACGGGAAATACCCTCTGAATTTTGATTCGCTTGAGTGTCGAAAAACAGAACAGAAAAAACAGTAGAAGTGCAAAGTAGGCGTGGCACGCGTGCCGGTAATACGCGTAGTGACGCGTACCTCAACCCAGTCGTGTTCTAACATCACGACGAACCGATCGTCTCGCTCACTCTCGATATAAATTTATAATTTCTGAACCATGCCGTATTGTTCCATTTTGGAGAGTAAAAATGATAGTAGGAGAAAAAATCTTAAAAATGGAGGTGTTTCATACCATCGGTAAGTACGATTTTATTTGTTTTCTAATAAAATCTTATCAAATTTCATTTTGGCAAAAACTTAAGTTCAAGTCTAGTTAAAATCCACCTTATCCCATTAACATAGAGTTTATTTTACATCGATTCAGTTACTATTTCGTTCTCGATAGTTCTTCGCTATTCAAATAGTGATGTAGTCGGATCGGATACTGGATGGCTAGATATCGATAAAAACATTTTTTTGTAGTTCGTCTATAATTTTTATTGAAATCACTAAACATAACTTTAAAAATATTTTTAGGTTTCCCAAAGACGCTATCGTCAAAGAAAAATGGTTAGATGCACGGGTAGAGCTGATTGGATGCCAAGCAAAACAAGAACGAAATGCTTCAAGCATTTTTTAGAAAGCCTTTTTTTATTTCAAAAAAAGGATATACCACTTGGCATAAAGAGTTGCCGGAACTGAAGTGTAAACAACATCCCTTTTTTTGTCGGCAGTCGAGTAAGATACCCGAGGCATGATTTTGTGGTATGAAAAAAGTTTGGCCAAGTGCGAGTCGGACTGGGTTCCGAACCAATTTCATTTTTGTACGGGGTCTTACGGATGTTCGGAGCAGTAAAAAAATAATGATTTGTGTTATTTTTATTGATTAATGTGTACTAAGATATATTTACATAAATAAAATAAAAACCTTTGAAACAATGTTTTTTTTTTGTTTCTATCTTTATTATACAATAAACTGGGAATACTCCGCTTACGCTATTTTGAAAGTAGAACTTTATTTACAAGGTATTACAAAACAAACCCGAACTTATCCATTTTAAATGTGATAGCTTATTTCATAACGATTCCAACAACAAGTTTCATGTATGGCTCCCATACAAAACCCCAACACCAAGCAAGTGACATTTTTTGGAATCTTATTTATCGATATCGACAATGTAAGTCAAAGTTCATGTGTCACAGCCGTAATCGAGTGGCAACTGTTACTATCACAACATAGAGTAATGAACCTTATTACTAAGTAGTTTAAGTCTATAATTGCAACCATTGAAAATACCGCCATCTATGGTCGAATAGCGGAATTTACTTGTAAATTCAACTTAGAATGAATTCAGAAAACGAAACGCCGAGAGTACTTTTTGCCTTAAAGCAAAATAAATCCTACGTGTAAGGTCGAAGGTATATTTTCAAAAGTAGGTTCTTTGACTTATTCTTGTTTTGACCAAAATTGAAACGACCAATCAATCGTGTTCTTGATTTGTGGTGAATTATATGATTATCGGTATAGTTGTGTGAGTGTGGCGACACAGGTTCCGATACAAATTTCGTCGCATAACATTTCCACCTGTTTTTTCTGTTCCGTGGTCGAAATATACGTTTTTTGCAGCATAAACGGCCTCTTTATTTTACGTTAACTTAGAAGTTGGATTGTTTCACAGCTTCAAGGGACCGTAGAGCTGAGTATATGTTTATAATTTCAACTCGATATCTTAACGCGTTCCCGAGATAAAGGGTCTTGACAGACAGACGGACGGACAACAAAATGATCCTATAAGTGTTCCGTGTCCTTTTGAGGTACGGAACCCTAAAATGTATGAAAACTTAAAAAAAAAAATAGTTTCTAATTTATTTGTTTAAGTTGTTACCTAGCACAACTTAACAAGCAAGTACAACTTTAGTTTAGTCTTTCGGATGACGAGAAAATAAAAATGTCTTTTAAAAATCAAAGAAAAGAAATCTCCAATAGAGAAAAGAAAAAAAATAATCAAAGTCGCTGTCTTCCTGTCTGTTCCTCCGCTTACTTTTAAACAACGTAACTGATTTTGATACGGTTTTCACTAAAATAAAGATCTATAAGAAAGGTTTGTGTATATTATTAGCACCCGTGCAAAGCTGGGCGGTTCGCTAGGAAATAATGAAATGCTGTCTGAACTTTGGACAAATAAGTACAGTTTGTTTTTATGATTTCATTTCGCAAAAAAAAATAGGGGAACTGTCTCCGGTGCGTATAGTCAAAACTAAAGAGATCAGGATACCCCCGAGACAAAATAGTCTTGAAATCATTACAAATACTGCTTGATAGCCAGCAGAAGAAATAGCTATAGTGTTTGTTCAAAACCAGCCCTTACTTCCATATGGTGACATACAGCTCTCTCTATGCAGAAGATACGGCTATCCTAATCGTAATCGCCTCGTAAAGTTCTCCCGAAGAGCATACTTTTCTACGGATTCTTGTACTTCAATAAAAAGATTAGTAAACTAATTTAAAAAGTTATAAAATACCTTTTTAGTGTGTATATTCCACAGCGTAAGATCGGGGAAGCCACTTTTGGCGTACCCGTAGTTACTGGCGAGGCGCCGACACACGGCCGTCACGCCGCGCGGACCCAAGCATGACGTCACCTCGCTGAGCAACTCCCAGCCTATGCTGCGCTGGACTTCTGATATCTCAGCTGGCAATAACATATGGAATGAGTTAATCTGCGGTCTATTGGTCCTTGAACTGACTCCAAACTCATGGACAAAGACAAAGCAAGTAACTTTAACTTGCTCATGTGGTATTTTACGGAGAATTCCGAGTACTATACATATACATAATTATATCCTAAATGACATGCAACTCAGAGTCATCGCGCTTCATATGGATTTACGATTACGAGCAGTTCGAATGTAGTCGAGAAGACGGGCGTAATCGACCCAATAAGTTTTCACTTGGTTTTTTACCCGAATTCGGGCGAACGACATAGCGTAATAGTTCCTTAAGTCATTGATTTGTTCTATAATTTATATTTTATACTACAGCATCTGTTTTACGTAGCAGTACGGGCAGGTTTCCTTGTCCTGTTGTTACTACTGATGTCAAACGAACATAAACACAAAAACGATTAATTTCGTAGTAGAAAAATATCACAAATACTTACTCTCAGGCCGTCCATCCCAATTAGTTTTCATGAGCGCCAGCATCATCTCCACAGTGCACTCCTGTATGAACATGAGCCTCTCATCGATGGACGTCTTGCGGTTGAGGTAGAAGCTGTCGGAGAACATGTCCAGTGGGTAGCGCTGGTAGTGGCTAAGTAAGATGCCTGTGGCGTCTCGCGGCTTGCTGTAGATTATATCCCAGAACAAGAGGAAGAATATCGTGGATACGATGCGGCCTTCCCAGTGCTCGCCTGTAATAGCAAACGGCTATGAGAGATCCTCGCCAGAGGGGTTAGTGTAGGTTTTTTAACGCACTCGATCGCGTTAACATAAACGTTTGCTTATGTCAAACTGTATAAAAAAAAGGTTGTCCGTTACTGTCACCAGACGGCGCTTATTCAGTTTCAATACAAATTGACGTTTACGCTAACGCGATCGAGAACGTTAAAAAACTCGCACTAAGGCCACAGTTGACTGGTGACGTACCGACCGTGAGCGAGTTGGCGGTCACTAGTGGGTCAAACTGAAATAGTTGAAGACTTCAAAGTTGTAATTATATATTTCGAAAATGTCAGCGTTAATCGTGAACGTCGCCGTTCGCGTAATCTAATCCTTTTTCAGATTGAAAGTGAACATTTATAAAAAATAGTTCAGTCGCACTATAAGCTACTTTACATCCCGAAAAAATCCACGGTACCTGGCTACGAGAGACAAGCTGCAGAAAATAAAATAACTTTAAAATAAATGGGTCTACTTCTAGTGCCGTCCTGGGAAAAAGCTACCTTAAACTAAATGGGGCCTAACAAATAAGAGCTCAGACAAAGAATACAGATAGTGTTAGCTACTTACCGTTCGTATACTGTCCACTATTGATATAGTGAGCTATACAGTATTCTTCACATGTTAACGTAGACCGTCCTACTTTAGTGTGCAGCTCAAACTTGAGCTTGCCTCTTTGGTTGTAGTTACTGAAACAAAACAAAAGGGCTCATGGTATCTACAATTAACACCAGTTTTTCCAGAAGGGTTAGGCAGAAATATACATGCAGGCCTCCTTTTTAGGATGGGAAATCAATCATCAAATCACTAAAGGAGCTGAAGGGACTGTCACTCTTACTGACTAAAACCCATCGGTGTTCCTCCTTTTTTTTTTAAGGATGGGAAATCATCAAATGACTCCTCCCGCTCTGGGTAAAGCAAGAGGGAGTGTCAGACTCTTACTGACTAAAACTCATCCGTGTTCCACCTGGTGCCCTTTGTGTTCCAAGGCTACGGCTCCCCTTTCGAACAAATTCCGCAGCCCCAGCAGGCACCTGCCCTAGCGGGCCCCGTCTTTCACGCTGACATCTCTTTGAGGCACGCTGGGATCGCAGCGCGCCGCCGACCCGGGCCTAGTTCTGATCAGACGGCGAGCCACCCACTGCTCGCCGACCGCAGGCCCGCGCCTACGGTGGCCGGGAATCGTCCTGCGACTCCCGACGCCTGGGGCGTCTCCTTCTATTGCGGCGACTGGGACGTGAGGATTCCCTCTCTCTCACACGTTCGGCCTCATCCTTTGCTAGCATTACTGCTTCGCAGAAGGAGGTGACCGCTTCCCATGCCCCCTCGCTCCGGACCATAGATTGAACCAAGGCCGGTCGCGAGAGGTCGCCGCCGCCGATCGCCTCGACGAGGACCCGGCGGTGCTCCGCCCAAGCAGGACAGACCTCCACCGTATGCTCCACCGTGTCCTCCGGGTGACCCTCACAGTGTTGACACCCGGGCATGTCCTCCCGCCGAATCCGAAACAGGTATCTCCCGAAACAACCGTGTCCGGTGAGTACCTGCGTCAGGCGGAAGGTGAGGACGCCGTGGCGCCGCTCCAGCCACTCCTCAAAGAGGGGACTTATCGCCTGGATTGTGGCGTGCCCAATCGGTGTTCCTCCTAGTGCCCTTATTATTTATTTATTTATTATACACTTTATTGTACACTAAAAGTATGAACAAAGAGGAAAACTAAACACATACATTGGGCGGCCTTATCGCATTCCACGATCTCTTCCAGACAACCTGGGATGGACAGTATTTGCCAGGACATAAGATGGGGCTCTCTTTGGTGTTGCAAAAAGTAATTTGTGTTCCAGGGCTGCGGTGACTCTTTCGAACCAATTCCGGAACACACGTAGGTTTAGATATACATTTCGCCAGCTATGTTTAAGTACCACGTAATAGGTGGCCAGCCTATTGCCACTGGGCACAAAATTTAGACTCCGGGCGACTCTACTAATGCGGAACTCCATATGGAAACAGCTAATAATATTTTGCTTGACCAGGGAATCGACCCTAGCTCAATCTCCGCAGACCCGCAGAACCGCTTTCGACTATTCTAGACCAATGAAGCAGTCAATATTATATAATTTTGTCATGATATAATAATGTTAAATTAAAAATTGTAGTGCCTTATTTTCGAAAGGCTTTTTAAACTTTTGAACGCCAGAGCAAAAACGCATCGGCGCACCTCCCACGCCAGGCCACAAATTCAGCGCCCTACAAAAAAAATAGGGATTCCAACATCCTATCTATAAGTTATCGATAACTCATTTATCATTGCTTTTCGTCCCATATTTTAAAATAAAATATGATTCAATACATTATTCTTTTATTTAATTTGACCCTATTTCGTATCATACTATCGTTAAAAAGCGCTTACAAAGTTTTAATAACCTAAAAGCAGACATTAGAACTACAAACGCATAAATCAAATAAGGATAAGGTACATCAATAATCTCGTTCGTGACGTCATGCGCTGTCGGGAAGAGCCGACTCTGGCGTGGCTGGCACGACTTTTGACAACTACTTCACTTGCGAGTAGGGATGTGACATATTGGGACAGAATAAATAATAATCATATAGGTACTCGTAGTATTAAACAAAAGTTTATTCGAATTTACTTATAATTAGCCTGACTCTTCATAGCTTGGCAAACTTATGTCATCTTATGTTCTTCTCCTGTCGCACGTTTCTTATAACGTTCAATTAGTTTACATAAGTTACTGACAACTATTCGTATCCAAAATATTCAGATACGAATAGTTGTCATTAAAAAAATAATGTCGAAGTAATAGTAAGCTACTTTTAATAAAACATTGCACAAATTTGAGATATGTATAAGTTACCTGACTTACCCATCACTAGCTGTCGTGTCTTGCCGACCGTGGCGTGGGGAAGGACCCTTTTTTACGGATTTCGATTAGCAATTTTTGATGATTGTTTTTTCTAGTAAAATGTTATTAATGGATAAATCTTCGTGCCATTTTACAATAATGTTATTAATGTAGTTTTAAATAATAGGAAAAAGGAACACAGTACACACTGGATTTAGAATATTTATTTTGTATTTAAAAAAATGACGTTTTTTTGTCGGCTATACCCGACGGTGGCGTGTTGGGCATGATTTCGTTTGTCGGCTATAGCCAACCGTGGCGCTCAGAAGGTTAAATTATTCAAACTACTTACTCCATTGGCTGTTTATGAATGTGGTCTCCCGACAGCGTGCTTTCGAGTATGCTCTCTTTATCGGCGTAGCTTCGTAGTTGCTCCCTTAGTGATTCCTTCAGGAGTATATTCTGCTGGTTAGCGATCTTAAGCGCGCGTGGCCGCATGGCATCTTTCAACTCCTCTGTCATGTCTTTTGATTTGAACCCTTCTAATAACACCTTTGCTGCCTGAAAAATAAAGTAACTTTGGTTAATAATAGTCGCGTAGTGCGCAAGCAAACACATGTGCACGCCCTCTTCAATCATTCTCATGGGAATAATAGGATAACAGGGTCGACTAACTTAACATTAAACGTGGAAAAGTTTCTAATGTGTTATTAGATTCAAATAACTACTGAGCTGTATTTCATCTAAATATCTGCGAACGAAACTGATAAGATAAAAATGTAATTGAACATGCTTTCATTTTTTTATCAATTTTGCTAATCATGTCCAGTGTCAGTCAAAACTACTGACCGGAGATGTTTACCGCAATTTCAAAAGGAACTTAAAATTCATAAAAGTACCCAAAAAATTTTCAAGTAATGCGCACATAATTGTGTATGGGGCTTTCGATATACTTTTGCGATTTCAGTGTTTCTCACATAGTGAAAGTTCTTCATAATGATGAGTACAATGACCCCTTAAGAGGCATTGCGTTAATTCTATTACACGTTGTATTCAAGTCATTTACTAACCAAGCACAGAAATCACTTTGACATAATACATTACCTCTTCAGAGCTATCTAAATGGCTATGCAATATGAGAGCTTTCTCTGCATACCACCTAGCTTTCTTATGTTGTCTGAAGTCCATCTGCCCAATCAGAGTGTCAAGCATCTCTACTGCTGTTTTGTAGTACTCTTCAGTCTTCTGCTTTTTCAGTTCTTGTACTCCACCCTCCAGAATTTTGACGTAAATGTTTGGCGGAGTGAATCTACGCAGCCATGTAGGCAATGATGTGTAACTACAAATGAGAATAATGATTAATGATGGTATTCTTATGCTAATGAGAAAAAAACATCCGTTTTTGGAGGAACTTCTTTAGAACTTTGTAAAGTTACGAAATTTTACCGTTAACTACAGTTTTGAAGACATGAGGAAGTTTAACAACAATGTTCAGCTTTGGTAATATAAAATAAACTTTCATAAGTTTCTCATGTAAATACAGATTCTAAAAAACGCTAGCGTGATGATTTGGGGGCTTACGAAGGGGATTGTCCGATGAAGGCGCAATATCGGGAAGAGTGGGCCATGATGGGATATTGTTGTCCAGGACAATATAGAGTGGAAAAATCACACTCGTTATTATGAATGACCAATGCCTGATTTCTGAGATATTTTATCGGTCGTTTATCTATCCGTTAACCAATAACCATCAAATGGCGTTATGACGAATAGCGTTAAGGGACTTCAATCTATGTTTTGTCCCACAACAATGCTTTTATTATAATTACCGTGACATATGCTCTGCTGAAATTCCTTTAAATAAGCTATGTGCGTCCTTAATAGCCTCACACTTTTTATTCAATTCAGTCTCTTCCACATACTTCTCATAAACCACATGTGCCTGAAGATACCTGCAACATACAAGATCCATACAATAAAATCAGCATAAATGGTGATTTTATTGTTTAAGTGATAATCAAAATCATCACTTGAATTTTGTACCTTAGAAAGCTGATAATACAGTTTTCTCTGCATTGAACTATTTTTATTGCACTTCAAACTGTTGTAATTTAACCTTAATTTCTATAGATATAAAACCCACATAGTGACACACCATAAAAAAGTTTTTCACTCACCTATCAAATTCTTCCCTATCTTTGAATACAACACTAGCATCATCAACCACCATCTCTTTGTCTACAGGGAAAGTTTCCCGACTTATTTTTTCATTTATAAGCATTAACTCAAGCTTCTTGTCCCTAATGGTTGAGTAGTCAATTCCTAAATACATCAAGACATACAAATTATGGAATGTAGTCCGCGCCAGATCTGACATTTTATAACAATGGCCAGTTTTTGATTTGAATCTGAAATAAACAAATTTATTAGAACAATAACAGTAAAGCTCAATTTTTGACAAGTACTAGTTTTGCTAGTGTGCCCGCCAGGCGCGGTCCCAGGGGCGGGGGTAGTGGGGGTCATGACTCCCCCCCAAAACCGTACTCATCAAATAGACTACCTTCTGCAAATAGACAAATCACGAACAATTCAACTAAAATTAACCGGGGTGGGGTACTGAAAATTTTGAGCTCGCTGCGCTCTCTCTTGCATTCTTAAGTCGATAGTAATCAGAGGATCTTACCTATTCGAGGCAAAACCTATCCGAGAACATATGTAGCTCGTAACGTGTAACAAAAAACTTGTAAAATTGATGATGCACAACATCCTCAATTATACAAGTTTTTTGTTGTTCTATGATTGTATGGAAACCAAAAGATCGCTGGATGACCTTCGCGTGCAATATAATAACATTTATAGGAAGCTGTTGGGACTGCCACGATGGTGCAGCGCTTCTGCTACGTTTGTGCAAAACTGAACCGACGGCTTCCATGCCGTCATTCGCAAAAAAACCACGTCGCTGTTGTCAAGGCTGCGGGCGAGTGGCAACAGCATACTAAAAACTATGGCGGAGAGTATCGACTCTCCGATTATTACAAGTTTTGTGAGAAGGACAATCACTCAAAATTAGTTTGGGGATGTCCTTTTCACAATACGATTAATTTTGTCCTCTTCTCAGTTGTATTTTAGCTACACTTACACTAGTAATAAGTTTTAGTATTGTTATTATTATAGTAAATAAACAATGTAACCTATCTATCTACATCTATATTCCGAGGTGGGATGCTAAAATTTTCGAGCTCACTTCACTCGCTGAAATTTTAATTCTTTCAAAGAAGCATCGTCTGTATGATATAAAGAAAATATAGCGTATCTGCGACAGTAAAAATTTTTTTTCGGACCCGTTTCGTCCGCTCTTACATCCTTAGCTCTCCAGTTTACGCTTAAATCCACAAAAAACACCTTTACAATGAAGAAATCTTTACAAATTACAATAACAAGATAATTAGCATTTCTGAGTCAAGAAACTAAGATTTTTCGGGCTCGCTTCGCTCGCCCTAGCATCCTTGCCCGTCTGGTTTTTGACATAAAAACATGTGTATGGATGCGAGATAACAAGAAAATTAGCGTTTTACAGTTAAGGAACAAAAGTATTTTTTTCTAGCTAACATACTTCCTTGTGCGATTTTCGCTTAAATGGATATAAAAACATGTGTATGGATGCAAGAAAGAAGAAAATTAGCGTTTGCTAGTCAAGGAAATAATATTTTTTTGGGGCTCGCTCTGCTCGCCCTAGCATCCTTAGATCTCCGGTTTACCTACACTAAATCGACAAAAAAAACATATGTAGGTATGGGTGATAAAAAGAAAATCTAACCTATCCGAAACAAGGTTTCATACTAAAATTTTTCGAGCTCGCGTCGCTCGCTCTAGCATCCGTGCTTCTTTAACTTCAGCTTATGTCGACCAATATACATCTATTTGTATATTAGAAAAAAATCTAACTATCCGAAATAAGGTATCGTACAAAATTTTTTCGACCTTTTTTTTTCCCCCAAAGTTTAGGGCTGCGACCGCGCCTGGTGCCCGCCCGCCTGCATAAAGTCGAAAATGATTCCAAAAGAAATGAATTCCAGGTTAACTACTCTAAAAACCTAAGCTTTTGACAATACAGTTGGTGCAGTGGTTGCTGCGCTGCGTGCCGCGGTTTCGATTCCTGCACGGAACAAACATTTTTACAGCCTACAGATAGTTGTTCTGGGTCTGGCTGTTTGTATATGTGAGTTTGTGTATTTGTGAATGCACCCAAGATACAAGAGAAATCCCTGGGGGGCAAGGTTTTTTTTAAAGACAGCTATTTGATGTATGACATAACTTAACATATAGACTTTTTCAATAGAATAGTCTTTTTAAATGGTCTTGTTTTATTTTTCGGGAAATAGAACTGGTCATTAGAACACTCAACCACAGCCACATTCAAGCAATACACAATCCTTACTCTAGAGAGAGCCTGAGAAAGGACATAAGCTACTTTTTATCCCAGGAGTATGTTCCCTAGGGACCACGCCGGTGAAGCCGCTGGCAGAAGCAAGTACATAAATAATACACTAGGAAGTCTGAATGCTGCAATAAGTGGCAAATTAATCAAGTCCCATACATATGAAAATATCATTTTATGTTACTTACATTTCCAAAACTCTGTTACTATTATTATTGACCTTATTTCTAGAAAAGAAGTTAGTGATGGGTGCGCACTTGGAGAAGTTTCTCAAAGCCTCCACAGCATCCTGTTTGGACTGTATCTTTAACTTAAGCTCCTTAGCTATCTGGAGAAGGTCTGGTCTTTTCAACAGCTTCACATAGTCATCAAATTGTAGATTTGGTCCACCTACAATAAATTATTTTTGAGTTGAGCATTCATTTATATTTAGTTGATTAATTTTTCGTCCAGTAAAATTATTACAGACTTACATTAATATTATAATGTATTATGTTTAGGATTTTTCTGCGAAACTATCACAGAAAAAGAAAAAGTTTTAAACTTAATCTGCATAATAATCTTACCATCAGATCCTGCCTGTGTGATCAAACCAAACCCTTTCAAACTGGATAACATGTTGCAAAGATCTGGACTACTCATGACTTCCTTATCAACATCTTTCTTCTTTTCGATGGCAATCTGCCCAAGTTCTTCGGCTCGGAACCAGCCCGGCTGTCGCCAGTATAAGCGGCACATCAGCCTCATACCAGGCTTGGCCACTTCCATGCATTTTTCTAGGAGCACTTGTGAATTTTCCACTAGTAAAGGCTTTAGAGATTCAGACTTGAGGTACTTGTCAATTATTGAGAGGAGGAATCCAGCTGTAAAGTTAATATTAATTTATTATTTTTTTTTTTTTTATAAATTTTTTTTTTTTATTAATTAATTTTTTTTTTTTTTTTATTTTTATTTTTTTTTTATTTGTTTGTTGTTATTTGAGTTAATATTGTTGTAATTAGAGCAGAGATATGTTTATCAATATGAAAGTTTTGTAATTACACTCTAATTTTGTAGTACAAATACATAATATTTGTAAATTACCTAGTTTAATTGCTTTTCACAAGTTTTGTAAACTTTTTAATGACCAATTTTAAATTTCCTACCCATGTCAATGTTGTGGCCATCCATTTGACTTATTTATTTTTCTTGTGACCAAGAGTCCTCACTTTTTCACTTTATTTGCTCTTAAATAAAGTAAAAGATTTAGTTTGCTAACTCATATATATTAGACTTGCCTGGGCCCCAAGTCTGCTATTACAATAGTGTCAGAATGGTCGATCACTGATCTCATAATTGTTGATTTTGACAAGTTTGGCAATCTACTAACATAATAGTGTCATTATGACTTTCCAATGAACAATCACTGACACTCCACTGAACGAAATGGCATAAAATGGTAATCTCGTACATAATGACAGTCGTATGCGGTAATCTGCTAAAATTTTGACAGTTCCATCGATCAGTGACCTACAGACCTACGTAATTGTGTAGTCATTGCTTTTCCAGTCACTGCGCCATTCTACCGGCGTTTTATATCCAATATTTTTTGGACAAACTTCGCCCTTCATTGGTGCGGCTGCTGTAGCCAAGCGCCAGGTGTCAGTGGTTTTCGAGAAACTCAATGAGAGCCGAAAGGAGAAACCGTAACTCCATAAAAACTTGGGCCTGGCGTTACAGAGCTGGATTTCGCCATAAATTAGAGCATTTAGGAAGGTTTCACGAGCCCAATTTTGACCCACTGACCAAATCAGATAATATTTGCCCATATTTTAGGTTATTATTTTTAAATACTAGTTAGTAGTTACTAGCTTTAGCTCGCGACTTTGTACGCGCATATCTCGTTTTTTTCTGTTCCCGTATAGCCTAACAATATAAAAATATTTTTTCAAATCTGACTGATTCCAGAGATTAGCTCGTTCAAACGAAAAATGCATATTTGTGGCTATGTTTCCTACACTAAATATTATCAAACATTCGTCGTTATAGAGATCTAAGACTATATACTCTAGAATGCACTTGCAGCTATGCTGCAGTGCTTGCATCCTATAATGATGATTTTTTATAAAAGTGCTCAGGCTTTCAGTTTCTTTAAGCTGAAGTTTTCAGAAAACTATATTTTTAGACAAGGGCCATGTGCATCACTTCTGGCTTGCTTTTGCTTATATTGTATTTAATAGGGTGCTAACTTATATCAGGTACAGTAATAAGAAATAGTATTATATTAAAATAAAAATAAAACATAGCAGTAAGTAAATCGTTTTAATCATCTTCTTCATTAGGATTATCCTAATATGTGTGTAAGTAGGTTCTTTTAAATGAGGAATGTCTTGACTGTTCCGCTCATTGACAGCTGATGAAGATGCCCCAGATGGTGAGGGGCCTGAATGGAAATACCAGGATGCTCTATTTGCTCGCACCCATCAAAAGAAGCACACTTGAAGCACCCACCTGAAAATAATTTATCCACATTACAGGAAGCCATTACACAGAGACATTGTGTATGTGTGTGCCCATTTTGAAAATGACTGAATTAATGAAATCCTGCAAATGAGAAATGTTGATGTTAAGAGCTTGACTAATATTAAATACTAATTGACCTGCGCAACTTCGTTTGCTCACAATTTTCGTTACTGCTCCGCTCCTGTTGGTCTTAGCGTGATAATATAGCCAATAGCCTTCCTTGATAACTGGGCTATCTAACACTGATAGAATTTTTAAAATCGGACCAGTAGTTCCTGAGATTAGCGCGTTCAAGTAAACAAACTAACTCTTCAGCTTTATAATATTAGTACTAGTTGACCCGCAACTTCATCTGCGTCACAATTTTCATTACTGCTCCGCTCCTGTTGGTCTTAGCGTGATGATATACAGCCTACAGCCTACCTCAATAAATGGGCTATCTAACACTGAAAAAATTTTTCAAATCAGACCAGTAGTTCCTGAGATTAGCTCGTTCAAGTTAACGAACAAACAAACTCTTCAGCTTTATATATAAGTATAGATAGATAATGAAAATAACACTCTCTATGCCCTCGTTAACAAAACTAAACTAAATAATGTTTTTCATAACCCGTGAATAAAACTAGTAAACTAACCAAGCACGGCAGAATCCATTATATTACACTCTTGCACTGTACCAGTTCTGTACTGTAAAAGTTGATGAGGACAAACTTTTTTCAGAAGACAACATCCACATTGAATAACACTCATCGGTGTCCTAGTGTCTGTTCATTTCCATCTGGTCTACTTTCATCAAGAGCAAGCTTGGAAGATGAAGTCATTTTCATTTATCTGAAACAAACAATTTTCATTCGACTATTAGGTCTAGCACTAGCATTTAGAAATAAACATCTGAGTGGCTATTTTTGGTAAACATAAGTGGCCATATTACATTTCCATTGAAGGGACGCTGGCCTCCCCTCTGAGAGAGAGAATAGGTTGTAATTGACCATACAGATTTAGTCTGGATTGGTGATGTTTTGAATTTGAATTTGTTGCACATTCTGGTTAATTTTTAAAAATAAAACCATTAAAAGAAAACTTAACAGAACCTATTACACCATTTAGTTTGTTTACATTAAATATTACGTACAAAAATGTTAAATGTTTACGATATAGAAATATCAGATACTAACCCACCCATTCCTGTACAATAGGAAGAATGATCCATTTCCAATATTCACCTTCCTATTGTATTGCAGCGTTCCGTTGCTATTCCGCAATTGATGCACAGTCTCATGATGTCGTTATTGAGAAGTAAAAAAGAGCAATAAACAAATCTATTAATTATTATTTGATTTTTTAATGACGCTCACGTTAAAATTCAATTAGTTCTTTGCAAAACACCGGTCGCTTCAAAACAAATAAAAACAGTCGTCGACGTCAGTAAACAGTACCTAATGTCACTAATGTCACATTTGACTTTGACAGCAAAACGGATAAAATTTAGATGAGTTTCATTACGTATTTGCTATTTACGACTTTGTTACTACTTCAGATTTCATAGAACACTAATAAATAATATGTAAAATTATATACAATAGCAATCTGGCATAAATTAATGTTCAAATTTAATAGCAGTTTTTCGAAAATTATTTCTCCAAACGGGTTTTATAATAATGCAATACGACACTGTCATTCCACTACAATTTCATTACGAGACCACTGACATGCTACTGAACGATCAGTGAAGGATCATTATGAATTTAGCAGATTACGAACTTTTAGCAAAATGACAATGGCATCGTGTTGGAATGACGAATTTATAAAAATTAGCAGACTAGGGGCCCTGGACTCGAAAAGTCAGGGTTGATTTTGGTCACAAAAAAAAAAAAAAAAATGGAATGGGGTGGCCAGGATGGACTTAAAATTAAATAATATTTACTTTTGGGAGTCAAAAAATCTGATCCTGACATTAATTTTATCTATTAAATGATAACTCAATATTGACACTTACTTTTGTCATCTCTGTCTTCAACATTCTGTGAAAAATCTCTTTTTCCAAATGGAGAGTTGGGTGAAACATTTTCAGAAAACTGACTTGCTAAGTTCCTCTTAGCTGGAGACTTCTTTTTCACAAGCCTTTTCTTAGTTGGAGAGTAGAACTCCTTGGTACTTGAACCACGAGATGAGGGAGTTCTTGGTGACTGGCCTAACAATGGCCCAGGAGACATATTGTATTCCATTATTTCTATAGAGGTATTTGAAGCACCAGCACTGGCTGCTAACTCCTCCACTGGCTGCTGCTGACCAGTCCGAATTGGTGAACTGTCTCTTAGTGACTCAATACTTCTGACAGAAATACCAACATTTCTTCTCTTGGCTGGAGTTGTTTCATTTTCACTATCACTTGATAACGTTACAATCTCATCTTCCTTTTTCACGTCCACCACCTCTTGTTTTGGAGTTGAGGGTGACATTTTCGGTGCTGTAGGTGATATTAGCGGTGTTTTAGGTGACTTACCCGATTCTCCGGTTGACTTGCTCGGAGTTCTCTTAAGACTCAAACTACGCTTTTTAGTACTCATGGTCAATGGAATCGGTGTAGATTTTGATTGAAAATAGTTCGTCAATGTAGATTGTCGTCTCATTTTTAATAGTGACCAGACGACCCACTGACCAGTAGGTGTATTTTGTATTTGACGATACAAAATATACTTACGTTTACATAAGATCAAAACTGAAATAATGTACCAGTACCAGTATACACGTTGAACCTTATTTTGCACCACGCCAATTGACAGCTGCCGTAGAAAAAAAGTAGAAAACTTGGTTAGAAACTCCACTTATCTTTGCATTGAAACCTGGGATTATTTTGGTAGGTTAGATAGGAAGTGCATCTTCTTCCAACTCAGCTCACAGGTACCCTAAACACGTTCTAGAGTTTACAATTCCAAGACGATACACTGACCAACTGCTTAATTTCTTTTGGAACCAAATCACATTCACAAATTCAGGACTTGTTGTGGAGTGGATTTTGTTTGATGGTTTGATGATTTCTTGTTCTTCGCTGTTTCGCTCGCCGCACAATCGCGCCAATTTGTGACAGTGACAGTGACAGCAAAACTGACAGTACCAAAAAAACAACAGATCAGCTGAGTGCCGAGCATGGAATAAATAGGTACGATCACCATCATAACTAGGTTTTATTTGAGGTGCCATATCGTCGGCGCGCTTGCCAAATCCTGCCAAATCTACTAAAAAATCAAGTACAGTACATGTTATCATTTTCACTTGTATTGGGCAGCAGCATTTTGAAATAAATGATTCTTAAGGTGGAAGCGCTAGGGTAGCCCGCGAAATTAAAATATTTTTATGTTTTTTGCAATTTGCCGGTCAGTGTGAAGCTGTATGTTGAACAAAATACGATTCACGGCCGTAACGGATATTACCTAAAGAATTATAACCATTTTAATCATCAATATAGCCCTCTAAGTTCATGAATCCCTATAGAATGACTTTTTCATGTTATAACCAATCAATAGGGCTTTATGAACTTCCACCTTAAATAAAACAGATTATTGTCTCTCTTGTCGATTTGATGAAAAACCTTGAAAAACACATCAGATTTGGCAAGCGCACCGACAATATGTATAGTTCAGTGTAGGTGATTCAAACTTTTTGACGTCTGTGATCGTGAAGTTCGATTTTCACTGCGTAGTACCTACCCTACTTCTTGAATCCAGTTTGACTGGAAGACCCCTAATATAGTTGGGAAAAGACTAGGCAGATGATGAGTAGGTAGGTACCCCACTTCTCACTCCACTGTTATCTACATGAATTTGTTACTACTCAGCTACTAAGTGTTCCGAAGCAACGCCATTAGCTTTGATTCTGCTTATAAAAACCAGCCTGTAGGAAAGTCAAATAACAGTTATATGCAAACTATAGATCTCGATTCAACTTTTTGTAACAAAGATTTTGCTTTACAAGAGTCGACTCTTGGAAAGCAAAATCAATAAAATAAAAACTGGACTTTATTGATGTTCCTATTTTGATTAGTTAGACTAACAAGCAAAATAAACGAGTTGGTTGCAAAAGTACATAATAATAATGTTTTGAAAAATGTCTCAGGAAAATAAAAGACCTTCAGTGGGTAGAACAAGTCTCATAGGGAGATACGTCAGCTTTAGAAAGTCCAAATTGGTAAATGTAGATTTTTAGTAAAAATGTAGTTGTTAGATAGTGGGTTACTACTTACTTACCTTTAAAATATTTCGTAGCCATTGATGACACTAGTCATCAACACACTGCAAAATTAGAATATGTAGTCCTTTCGAGGAGAAGGGGGGTTTAACTACAATTTTAGGTTTGCAGTGCAGGTACTGACTTATCCTCAGTCAATGGCGCAGCTAGTCCTAACGTGAGGCCATGTTTCAAAAAATTTTGAGCGTCCTTTTTATTCGGCTGTGGCGAAGCCCAAAAGGACGTTAATGTTTCTTGTGAAATAAATAAATTCTGGAATCTTGATTTAAATAACCAAAACGCGTATGAAGAACGAGCGAAACGAGTTTGAAAATTGGAGTAGGTACCTTGTCCTGCCGGAGATATAGAAAAAAATATACATTTGTACTACGATATTTTTTTACATTGGTAGATACTACTACTACTACTACCACTAGCGAACTATAAAATTGGATCATGCTAAATCGGACAGCAGCTCTCATTATAAAAAATTAAGTTCTCTTATCGCCATTCTCTTATCAAAAATAGTTTGAGAACGTAGAAACATTTTACATAATTTTAATTCTACAGTGCTATAGTTCGGAGGGTTCCGTAATATTGATGTGACCGACATAGCGGTAGCAACGACCCTACCCTCAGCTTAGGGTCAATTCATACCGAAATGGCAGCGAAGCGGCGAGCAGTTTCCGTGTCATATAATTTTAAACTTTATCTAAATTACTATAACACATATTATCGCGGGAGTCATCGGAATGCTCGCGGCGCCGCGGGCGGCCGCACGACCTCTTCAAGTTTCTCAAGCGATCAAGCGATACTATGTGTTACTGTGATGAGGATTAAGTTTAAAATTATATGACACTGAACCTGCTCGCCGCTTCGCTGCCATTTCGGTATGAATTGACCCTTATAGGGAACTGCCTATGTACCTCTAGTTACTTATAGCTAAAATAAAATTCATGTTGCTACGTTCCCTCATGAAATTTTTGTATTGATCTAACAAAATGACTGAAGACAAACCCAAACAGGTGCGAATTTATCAACCAACCTACCGACTCAACCCAAAGAATCGTTTCGATGCTGAGAAAATACAAAAAGTCCTTAAGAGAGTGGTGGACGCAGAGTTAGTGGAAATAGAATACAGCGAGAAAATAGTTCCAGATTTGTGTTTGAGCCTCGCAGAAACGTTGCGTAACGCCGTAAAAGAAGAAAACTATGACAGGTAAAGCATGACAGCAAACTTCACTATAACATAGCTATAAAAAGATAAATTCATCAATAAAAACTCCATATTTCATCGCTGTTTTGTAAAATTACCTTGTGAGCAAATGTGCACGCAAAGATTATTAATATGATGTACATTTTGCCGATATTGACTGGCTGCTCGATATTCTCATGTTTTTACTGTTGCTGCCGTAAAAGATGATGTTGACAATGATGTTGACCTGTAAATTTTTCATGTGGAACTGTGTGTGTGCACCTTAATGACGTTGGATATCGCTAAGTCAGTATTTGTTGGCTAATGACAATCGTTATTTCTGAGGTATCATAACTTCATAAGCAATATCTTGAGACCACTTGGTTTCTGCTAGTCGACGTCGACGGATATTGGCGTTTACTTACTAGCTTAGTGAAGTGGTACATACAGGAAAAATCTTATTTAAATTAATCATGGCGATGGTGCAACAGGAACGCAGTTCGTGGTAGCAAGCAATCGGATGTTTCAGGGGGAAAGCACCTATTGAGAGATCTGAGTTAGTCTTAATTCTCTGTTCTGTCCATGGCAAAGAAAACGACGGGGAATAGGCCATATATTTGTATCATACACCATCAAGTTGGGAGTCTATAGTGCTAATTCAATTTTGTTTTTTTATGCTTTTTACTTATAACATTTATTATGTTTTTTTTTTTAATTTACAGGTACAGAATCATTGTGAGTGTGTGTATCGGGCAACGGCGGCAGCAGAGCGTCCACGTGTTCCATTCATTCTTATGGGACCACGAACGGGACGCTTTCGTCTCGTATAGTTTTGAAAACCCCCATATATTTGCAAATGTCGTGGTCTATGGAGTTTATTTGGACTAAGAATGTGATATAAATAAATCGTAAAATTGAATCTCCAAACGCCTATTCATCGTGAAAGCGAAATTTGTTTCAACTGGGTACCTATTGCAGCTATTAAACTATCAGGCATTTTAGATTATACCTACATAGGTAATTGATCAATATGATCTGCATATCAATCTATTTAATTGGTGGCTTACGATAAGAAGTTAATTTGTATGTGGAACAGGGTGTAAAGTCCCGCAAAACTCTATACAAAAGGGAGGATCCCAGACCGATGGGCTGTTGTAATATGTTCAAATCGCACGGAAAACTGAAGCCGCGATGCAAGATTTGTTTGACATAGTTTATTGCTGGCGGTCTATAGATGTCGCTACGTTAGTTCAGTATTGATTCCGCTACAGTTTCCGGTTCTATGTAGTTTTTGCGAGCTCAATTTTATTTTTTTTTGTCAGATATTTAACAGCTTTCCATTACCACTTTTTCGTAGCTCCGTTAAAAACAGATAAAAAGGGAGGGATATCAAAATAAAAGCCTATAGTAAGCATTTTTACAGATCATACATATTTATTTATTTATTTCATAGTATAGATATCACACTGGCCCGCCCTTATAAAAATAAATGTGTAATACAATAACGACCCAGTCTGCTATGAGCCTGCTGGCGTGACGGCGCGAGTTTCTCCTTCCTTCTCATCCTACTCATCCCTATCTCCATCCTCGAGTTAATAAATATTGGCATCAATTTCGATACTAACTACAACAATTTGGACACAATCACAAACGGCGCAGTCACCCCAGCTCTATTACTATTGAATTTCATCAAATATCCTTATAGAAGAAAATTCAGAGATAATTCTAAACCATTATACAGGTCGATATACACAAGATTTAATTAATATAGGTTTACATTACAAGAAATTCGCACATATTTGACACACAAAGCGAAGAATATTACTGATAAGAAGACTAAAAGTAGCTTTAAGATATTGGTCCGAGACACTGAAGCGAGAGGTATCCGCATACGATACGAAACTAGCACCAAGCCACCGTACGATAAACAAAGCAGCGTCATACACTCGTGTGCCACTGTGCCACTACTCATACAAAAGCTACCGAGAGGGTCCGAGTGCGCGATGCGTCGCCGGTGGTGCCACTAGGCGCTGGGTACTGCGCACCGGATGCTGGAAGCGGAACTACGTCGGATCACAACACGCGCTCATGTTAAACTATGCTTTTGCAAAAACGTTCAAAAAGGGTAAAAGTTTATAAAAATTCAAGTCTGTCAAACAAGTCGGCGGTAGTTGAACACACGTTAGAGCGCGGTGACGGTGAGCATTGGGAGCAGTGGTGCGTGGATGCTTTACTCCGGCGCACCGGACTACGTTCAGCCTCTGAGAGGTACATTTTACATCCGCATGATATGTGTTTACAGATAAAATATTTTAGTAGTACTGGGTACATTTACCTACAACCATACTGTACATTTATATGGCCGAAAATGTTACAACCTTAAGAAATAAAGGGGTAGACAAATACAATATGCTAGTTATATCAAAACAAATGCAGTGAATATTGGTATCAAAATATTAATCCTAATATATTGTGTGAATGTGTATGTTCGAGTAGATATGTGATAATCATGTGAAAGATACATAAAAAGCTTCATTATATGAGATGAGACCGCGGTACAGTCGTTTATTATTGGAATATAAAAATATTACATACTTATATCATAAGTGACATCGATTATATTGATTCGTATGAACTTAGCCACAAAAATATTTCACATTTGGGATTCTATAAGCTCGTCCTAAGTTAGGTTCGCGAGTAGAAGACTATTTAGGCGGACGATCGTGTCTGTCACACAATGACCGGTGCGTTCAAATAAACTCTGAAATCTCGTCTTATCTAGAAAATAATTTACAAAATGTTAAGTATAAAAATATAAAGTAATCGTTTTTTTTTTAAACAAAGTAATAAAAATAATATGTCATGTAAAGGCAGCATAATAATACCGCAAAACATCTAGCATACCTACCACAAAATATCACACGTAAGGTTTTACATTCGTTAGTCGCTGACAACAGACAGTCGGACGTCGCGAGCGGCGCGGACGATGTCGAGGGGCCCGGGGGGTGGGGGGCTGCGGCTGTGGGTCTCGTGGGCCAAATTTTAAACATTTACTAATAAAATATTAAAGCTTAACATACATAAAGATTAAGCATCTCTGCACCTTAGATATACAATAGCCATTCAAAATAACTGCAGATTAAAATATCTCATCTTAAAAAATAAAATCTTAAACATTAAACTATAATCAAAAAGACTGTAGGTATGTATTATCTGTGACGATTCTTAACTTAGGCCAAATTATGAAATTAATTTATAGACGAAATAATTGATTCAAAAATAAATTCATTGTAGTTTCGCTGTCGCATTTTCAACAATAAATTTCATAAGTTCTAACAAAACTAGGAGAATGTGATGATAGAATTAAACGAATAGGTAATTAAAAACTAAAATTAGCGTGCGACATCGTCCGATCGCTTGTTACAATGAGTACAATGATGGAAAACATTTATAAATAGGATGTTGCGATCGAAGGACGTCGGGTAATCAGACTTGTATAAGATAAGAAGGTGAGGCAACATATAGTAGCGCCGGCGGAGCAAGCGAGGCGCGGCGTCCTCGGGACAGCTTCAACTCTAAAATAATCAATTGGCGGTGGTTTATCTGGTTCAGTCCTCAAGGGAATTAATTCAGCTTGATTCCTTTTCCTTCTCCTTTGACTCTGTAAGTTGGAAAAAATATAATAAGTACAAGATCGGGCACTGCGAAGTCTATTTAACTGTACAGTCAACCACGTGCATTAATAGCACTTGAACAAAGGCGCCTTGGAATAAACACGCTATCAAAGTCAAGCTGTTACCATATGTACGTGCAGTTGACTGTATTTGATAGGTTCCTACAGGATCGCCCCCACATGTGTACAAGGGCGTGTAGGCGCTCATATACTCGTATGTTGCGGTATGCGAAGCGCCTACACTTCCTTGAACCTATATCCCGTCGCCTCGTCAGGAACAGCTCATTAAAAAGGCGCCACCAAAATTTGAAAGTAAATCAAACTAAACGATGGATATCTAACCGACACATGGGGTGCGTTTTGGGATTTAAACTATCAGATTGTTTTTAGACAGAGAATATTTGTAAAATTTACTCAACTAATATCTATCTACGAGTAAATCTTAACAGGAATGTTTTTACAAAAACTTTTTTTAATTGCTTAGATGTTATGCAAAACCAAATTAAATAATGGATTTCAAGTGATCACCTGCAGTCATTAAAAATCTAAATATGTTTTCTAATTAAGTATTTCAAAAAGCATGCTCCTGTTATCTAAGCATCAACCTATATAAATATTATAAGCATATCCTATAAATAAACCGCACAAAAATCTCAAACTAAGTAATGCTAAAGCTATATTGTTATGATAATAATTACATCTATATATATATTCTAAAACCTATATTTTCTATTTTTATTCCTTATTTGAAAACTCAGACCCGACTTTTTATGACCAAACTGGCTAAACGTATATTTTCAGTACCTAATTAAACAGCCCTTAGACATGGTTTAAGTTTCAAAAAACATGTTGTGGATATCAAAACCTGGAAGGTGAAATTCTAACTAGGGAATGATATGGTGTTGAATTAGATTTTTACGTACTACCTAATTCCCCGACTTTTGAATTAAGAATTTGAAGTAGAGTTCATTACTTTAGCCTGAGAACATGTCATTCTTTGGCACTGTAGTAGAGCCATAAGTTTTAAACATGGAATTATTTATTAAGAGGGTAGATTCCAATTTTATTCGACAGATGGCAAAAAGACTTCTTATTACCATTTACTGAGAGTGACTGTCGGTCGCGTGCAGTTGCGTGTTCGGTTTTGAGCATAAAATTATATGACTGAACAACGATTAAAATTCCTCTATTTTACTGTTGCTGGTGTTTCAGTAAATGAAATGAATGACTGTCAGATAACTTTCATCGGGGGAATAAGGCTGCATTTCCACCATAGCTGTGCGAGGATGCGTAGCGAGGGACGAACCAATAGAATAGCTTGCGCTGTGAGGCTAGGTGAATACAGCGATTTTATTGGTTCTTGAAACATATCCCTCGCTACGCATGCTCGCACAGCTGTGGCGGAAATGCAGCCTAAATATTGCAGTTTGAAAGCTTTTGCATAGATTTGCAAAAATTTGTGTCAAACTAAATTCAGCTCATGTTTAATACCTAATGATAAAAGCAAAACCGAACTCTTACATGCCGCCGAAGGAAGCGTTTAATCTAAACTTAAGTTATATTTTATTTTATAATTGCAGTTTGTCAATCTATAGTTTGCGAACGCGTATGATTAATCCTATGCTAAAAAAAATAAAGCAAAATGTTTAAATAATTGCAACTGGCTAGTCTAAAGGCTGTGTAAATAATAAAATACTTGAAATACTCTCTAAAATATAGGGCTCCGCAAGAAGCCAACATATGCGTTTAGCCAATAAATGCGTGCGTAGTTAATTAAAATAAAAGCCATAATAAAATAATAATAGAGTGAAACGCACAACTGCGGTCAACGTGCTTAAATTGGTTTCTGAACAAAAAATATATCCCTTCAATTGATAGAAAATTAGAGTTAAAAAGGTCATCAATTTCAATTTAGTTCGAAGGGTGCATTATAATTTCAGAGACTAAAAGCAAGTACAAAACCAACAGCTGTTTGTTACACCCGCATAATGAATAAATACTCATTACTTGTAGCCCCATAATTGAATCCGTCTATGATAGTTGTCTATCGTTCACAACGCAACTTCAACTGCGTTGTTCACAAGAGATGACGTCACAGGCGATTCAAAAATGGAACCTTCAAACTGTCAAAGCGGGACGCATCTACGCATGCCTGGTCACAATAGTTCGAGACTGACCTTCGTCGCTGTTACCGTTAGTGAGCGGTTCTTCACCGTTCTTCTCACCATTCTTTTCTCCGTTCTTATCACCATTCTCAGCTGGTTTCTTCTCCTCCTCCTTGGTTTCCTTGTCCTTCTTGTCTTCGGAGCTCTCTTTGGCTGGTTTCTTCTCCTTGCCGGACTTTCCCTTGGCTGGCGTGGCGGGTTTGGGCTTCGGTTCCAGTGATGGATCGAGCACAAGCTTGCCGATGTTTTTGCGGTCGTGCATCTTCTGCATGGCTTCGCCGACCTGGTAGGGAGATTTTGATGTTAATTTTATAGTCAGCACAATAAGAGAAGTTTCAAGAACGATTCTAAGTTCTAATTAGCTGGATCCAAATTTTGAAGGACTTTTTTATGTGATAGAAGTGTTTTGCCGTAGCATGATGTAGCTTACGACAGTTCTATCACTAGCACCGCCCGACCAGCTAATCTATTCTGTAAATAACCATTTCGATATCGAGCTTCACTTGAATGACAAACCTCACAAAGTGAGCTTTATTGCACACAGCATAAAGGTCTTACGTTTGATGTAATTTGATTCTCACCTCGGATTCCGCTGTCGAAATACGATAATGTTGTTACAGAATAGGGGTACAGCACTCCGATTCCACGACTTCACGGACAAAAAAAGAATGTGCCATTAAGATCTACTTACGTCCTCAAGCGCCCAGGTGGAGTCCACGAGCGGCTTGACCTTGCCCTCTCCCCACAGCGCAAACACACGCTCGACGGCGCGGCGCACGTACTCGGCGCGGCCATGTTGGAACAGCAGGTGACGCAGGTTCAGACCCGCCAGGCTCTTGTTCTCGTCGAACAGCTTGATCGGGGACACCTTGTCAACTTGCCACCACTGGAATAGAACAGCTTCGTTGTTATGTGGTACTTTTTCAAGGAGAAAGTTAGGACAGATGAAGCTGGCTGTCTTCTTGTGAAGCTTGAGAGTCAGCTTTGAAATAAACTCATAATTAAAAAGCAAACCATTTATCATATGCAAATTAGGTTGAAGATCAGTCTTATTTGAATGACAAAAGTACATTTAATAAGAGTAAACCAGTATCGAAAACCTCACTCTTTCTTACTTCCTATTTTGGTAGGTAGTTCAAGGGAACACTTGAAAAGAGTTTTCATCAAGAGTTTCTTTAGGATTGTGTAGGAAACATTCGCAACCTACTCGTATAACTCGCGTTATCAGTCCTCCCCTTGTGTTACTGTTTCAGATAATTTAGCTTTCTCATGTCTTATGGAAAGACATCCCCACCCCAATATAAAATGTTTTAACTATTCATAATTCTAACAAAAGGGTTTTTGTTAGAATAATTTCAATGGTTAGTTTACCTACAATCTCATTTGAACCGATCATGGTACTATGTACCAGGGCACCACACCTCGGCAGGCGGTATTAGCTACAATCAGATAATGAATCATTGAGTACTCACGGCACGCGCGGCGCTGAAGAAGCTCTTCGTCTCTCCGGTCACGATGTTAGATGATCCTGTGATACACACCATTGTTTACTAACACGCATTTAAACACATACTCAATAGGATATCACGTTTAATAAATTAAGTAATCATGTACGAAATAAAACGCCATACTTTTTTTTATATTCTTGCTCAAGTCTCCAATTAATTGAAAGAATGGTCTAGATGCATTCTATCACATTTGTATCGCAAATATGTTCAATAACATGAAAACCATTAATTGCTAAATATCACCAATAGAGGACAAAAAATCTGTTGAACGACATTTTTATAAATCTTTTAGTAGTGACTCAGACAGGATGAGATGTAACGGAAATTCTAAATCTCCTTGATTTAGAATTTTATTACGAGTACGTTGTGTTTTAAGTCTCGTAAGAAACTCAAACTTCATTTAATCAAGAATCTTATGAATCGTATAAATGAGTAGGTATACATACCATACAAGATGTATCGTCCCATCGGTTTCAGTAGCTGGTATCCACGGTTGCACTCCTCGCCGCAGAGGCAGTCCAGCACGATATCAACTCCATCGGCTGACACCCTGGTAACATTGCATGGGGTTAGAAAAACTAATCTATAGAACATGGCAGCTTTGACATGGCCATAATATGTCCTCCTGTTCTATCCTACCCTTGTAACATCGCGCATCGTCCTACTTCAGGACGGCGCATCGTGATCATTCAAAACTAATGTAACCATGACTTTGTTAACACTGATTTAAAAGAGTGTCCATGGAGTTTCTTGCACGTTCTTCTCCATAGGATGGAGAGGAACGCACGATCTACTCTTTGGAACGCGTAACTGCCGCGCTGGAGATAGGGTCGGTGAGTGTTTTTTGCTTCAGCTTGCTGCTCTTGTTGCTAGCGCGGCAGAACTAGCTTTATCTAATTGACTGACAGACCTTGACAATTCAAAAGTGCCTGTAACTGGTATCTTTGAAATAAAGGGTTTTGAATTATTTTGTAATTGTGTTTCCTTCTTCCACTCTACCTCGTCAATTTTCACATAGTCATTTAAAATATGCTATGGTACTCAACATTTGTTCATCATCAGAAGTCATCAGTCTCATTCCGTCCTTAAAAAAATGTTACTTGGGTCGACTCAGTACCTCGTTCTTGCGCCGAATCTTCTGATACAGGCCAGAAATTAGGCTCGCTCCATCGTAGACTTTGTCTCTATCATCTCTGACATAAACTAGAGGCAAGAGCAAACCCATAACAAATAAAAAAAGAAAAAAAAAAGAAATTATAGTTCAGTCTATTATCTAAGTTTAGCAAGCAGTAACTTCTAGCAACAACGGATGTTAGGGAAAAAGGCGCGTAGGTACATGTGTTAGGCTTAGGAGTTTACATTATTCAGGCAAACCAAAAACAGAAGACAAAAATGATATCACGCGTTTTCAGGAAGGTTTCTAAAAACCCAGGAAATTGAACTTTCTAATAGAAGAGCCGCCTTAAAAACTTTTACAGGAATCTATCAATCTTCCAAGACTGTTATTTACAGAACCCGTTTTTCTGATTGCCTACCTGTTATTTTATTAGCTAATAAAACATTTAACTGTATTAAAGAAATGTAGATCGTTTCCCAGGGTTACGACAGTAACAGTTACGGGTTTTCTATTCCTTTTTAGAATACTCAGGTATATTGAAGTAACGGTACTAGACATCCATAATAAATGATAAGTACCTACTTAGGTAATGGAATTTATAATAACCAATGTAGCTATCAGCTTCTGATATTACATATTTTATAATCAAAGCTGATTTCTAAAATCTTTTGTTTTAATAAAACCTACCTACCTAATCATCCACGTTTCCACACTTTATAGGTACTGTAAATCAATATTGGTGTAAGAACATTTCTACGCGCAGTAGATAACTGACTATTTATTTACTCTGATCTTGTGTGGCTCTCTTGTTTACGCTGTAAAGTGCTCACCAGATATAAAAATATCTTTGTCTATTTACGAGAATTAAATGACGCGCTTGTTACGAACCAGCTGCCCTAAGAGCGGGTTATAAACCGAACAATTAACGTGGTACCACACCAACTAAACCAGAGCTTAACTCCAGTTATTAAATCCCCTCTTTTAAAACGTTAATAAAAGCTCTAGGCGGGTGGGAGAGGTCTTTGTGAACTGGTGCTGCACATGTCATACGAGCAGGACTCACACTGAAATATGTAACTGTAATAAGCGCCAATTAACTAAGCATGGGATTGGGAACAACATACTTGAGCTCTGAAACGTCGGGAAGTAGATCATCAATGATTCAACTTTGAATTCTTAAAATGTCGAACCACATGATTATAGCCCTAAGGAATCCGGAAGAGATTTATGTAACACCGTCATAGAATGAACTGACAAATCGCCGTTACTAGAAGAATTTATTGTGACAATAATAGGAATACACGAGCATAAAAATCCTCGCATACCAAACATTTAGTGCGTGTAACGTAAACAAAGGTATTATTAGTATAATGAAGGGCCGCTGAACGGGATATATTTAGCTCAGTGATATCACGAATCTGATCCTTCCCTTCATTTTTAGAATTCTTCATGATTGCTGAACAAATTAATTTGTTCTTGTGATTCATAACGGTTGGCTTAAATTCATTTTATCACTGAATGCGACACTGTTTCAAGAAATTGCGATTTTTAAAAGATTACATTTAAAACTGGCTACTTTTATGACTTGTATTAGTGTAAGATCGATCAATTTGAAAGTCGTAATAAATGGGGCGGTACCACATTGATTTTTGCACTTTGGCACGTGTTCAAAGCACAATAAAGCTCATTCAAACTATTGATGATCTCACCGAATTCTTGATATGAACTTTAAATTCGATTATCATACACACGAGAGATCGTAGATCGTTGTGAAAGAACGCAAGGACGTGGAGGTAGGTACCTTAATATGTGTACCTAGTAATAGTGGTTGGTAGTACCTTGCTGAACACTTCTAATGAATATTCCTCATCTACCATTGCACTGGCTAAAGCCGGAAGGATTGGAAGGAAGGAAGCCTTCTGGGCCTTTGCCCTACAGTGGGATAGAACATGCTAAAAATAAATACCATTACATAGCTAAGCAAAGCTGCTGCCTTTGCACTGCTGGACGTAGGCCTCTGTAATCACTCGTTATGAATCACGATCCTCGGCTACTCCGATATTTGTCTAGCCACATTGTCTAGCTCACCTAACTGTTACCACCGACCATCCATTTTACAAAGATCGTCTCTCCACCTGGTCTGGAGGCTGATGATGCTATGCAATTTCTAATATCCTTGAGTAATTCAGTCACTCATGGCAGTAGGTACCATCAGGTAGAGTATAGCTCTATTTTGCAGCAATGTGTGGATTCATAAAGAGCGTAGGTGTAAATAGTGGATAACTTGAAGGGCTGATACATTAGATAACGTGATACAGGAAAATCGAGATTAGCAATCTCATAATCCAAATTTGCAAGTGGGAGGAGTGGGTTTTGTATCAATATTGTTGGTGTAAGTGCTGTGTGTCATAAAATGGATCAGTGGCATATATACATGTGGCCTGCTGTGTCTATAGGTACAGTGGCATAGGTACATGTGGCCTGCTGTGTCTATAGGTACAGTGGCATAGGTACATGTGGCCTGCTGTGTCTATAGGTACAGTGGCATAGGTACATGTGGCCTGCTGTGTCTATAGGTACAGTGGCATAGGTACATGTGGCCTGCTGTGTCTATAGGTACATGTGGCCTGCTGTGTCTATAGGTACAGTGGCATATGTACATGTGGCCTGCTGTGTCTATAGGTACATGTGGCCTGCTGTGTCTATAGGTACAGTGGCATAGGTACATGTGGCCTCTGTGTCTACAGGCACAGTGGCATATGTACTATCAGAGAAATATTGACCTAGCCAATTTTAAAACAAAATCCTTTGCATAGATGACTAAGACTGATTTGATTGTCGAATGTTGAAAGAAATGGTTTGGGTTTTTTTTTGTGGATTTTTACAAATATAATAAAAAAGAGCCTAAAAACCCGTTAGGTTTGCTCACTACGTGTTGATGACGGTTGCTATTGGTCGATGAGAAACAAAGACGCTGCTATACCGGCCGGGCAGTGCAAGCAATAATTACACTTAAGGTGGCCAGGTCAATATTTCCCTGATAGTACATGTGGCCTGCTGTGTCTATAGGTACAGTGGCATAGGTACATGTGGCCTGCTGTGTCTATAGGTACAGTCATGGCATAGGTACATGTGGCCTGCTGTGTCTATAGGTACAGTGGCATATGTACATGTGGCTTGCTGTGTCTATAGGTACAGTGGCATATGTACATGTGGCCTGCTGTGTCTATAGGTACAGTGGCATTGGTACATGTGGCCTGCTGTGTCTATAGGTACAGTGGCATAGGTACATGTGGCCTGCTGTGTCTGTAGGTACAGTGGCATAGGTACATGTGGCCTGCTGTGTCTATAGGTACATGGCATAGGTACATGTGGCCTGCTGTGTCTATAGGTACAGTGGCATAGGTACATGTGGCCTGCTGTGTCTATAGGTACAGTGGCATAGGTACATGTGGCCTGCTGTGTCTATAGGTACAGTGGCATATGTACATGTGGCCTGCTGTGTCTATAGGTACAGTGGCATATGTACATGTGGCCTGCTGTGTCTATAGGTACAGTGGCACAGGTACATGTGGCCTGCTGTGTCTATAGGTACAGTGGCATAGGTACATGTGGCCTGCTGTGTCTATAGGTACAGTGGCATATGTACATGTGGCCTGCTGTGTCTATAGGTACAGTGGCATAGGTACATGTGGCCTGCTGTGTCTATAGGTACAGTGGCATAGGTACATGTGGCCTGCTGTGTCTATAGGTACAGTGGCATAGGTACATGTGGCCTGCTGTGTCTATAGGTACAGTGGCATAGGTACATGTGGCCTGCTGTGTCTATAGGTACAGTGGCATAGGTACATGTGGCCTGCTGTGTCTATAGGTACAGTTGGTATAAGTAAGGTCTCGTATCATAATTATAAAATTCGTTTTCGAGGATTTAGTCCTTAGTTTCCTTTTCAGCAACACACACGCTGGGTTAAAGTTCACAGACTGTATTTCTTTTTTCAAAAGATTCAACTGTCATTCCTGGCCAAACCTTTCACCAAGCCCAGCTTCATAAATCAAGCTAATTCTACCAACACATTTCCCTTTATAGTGTCGGTTTCGACAAGAAGTGAAGAAGAGGAATTTATTAGATGACACAAGATTGTGTGAGGAATTATAATAAAGAAAAGGATGTGAATAACAGCGTGAAGATTGACAAAATAAAATGGGAGCAAACAACGTGTTGCGTCGACCGCAAGTAACATGACATGACACAAGGGCAGGGAGATGATGGTTGTGCTCTAGAAGTGGCATCTCAAAAACATGTACAGACGCCAACACATAAAATTTTATCTTATTTTACCAAAACTGTATCAAATATAACCTAGTAACATGTGGAAACGTAGTGGATTGTATATTATAGAATACTGAGTATCTAGAAATTTAAGTAAACAATGTACGATTGTTTGTTTTCCCAAATAAAGTAAAATAAAAATAAATCAAGCTACCCGAAACTGTCAAATCCCAATCATCCTTGAATCTTCAGCGATAAAGTTGAAACTGTACTTATTAAAGTTTGACAGATTGATGTAGCTCGATGTGCTGGCGTCTGTACCTAGAAGTAAAAATTATTGGACTTACTTCCTGACTTCGCTGGTGTAGTCACTGCCGCGCTCCAGCAGATGGTCGATGTTGTTGTTGTTGGCCTTCAGAGCTTCGTGCTTGGTCTTCGAGCACACGCCGAATACCGTCACGTTATCCACAGTCTTAGCCAACTGAGCGACTGCTTGGCCCTATAACGTGAAACGAAATTTTGGATACCTGTTCCCATAGAAATATAAAAACTTTTATGCCTGTTCCTATAAAATTACCAGTGGTTGTCCTTAAAATCCAAGAGCACAAATTTTCTTTGCACTTTTCTCAAATTGTGTAATAATTATGGTGAATGCCATAACCAGTTGATCGATTAGTCTGTCGATGTGAACATCGGACAAAGGCGCTATTGTAAGCAAGTCAATATCAATAGTCTCAGATTGTCTTCAAACTATTCATATCCGGACTGCGAGTGTCCGTCCATTGTATCAACTGAAGTTCTCAACTTGCCAAAACTTAATCGATACGAGTAAATCCAATTTTATCGCCCCAAATGTTATCAAAAGCTTTCAGCCACATTGAAACTAAAACAATACCCACATTTACCATCACATTATCATGAATAGTTAGGATAGTCGTAGGTTATTTGCCTGTAAATTGGTTTCCCCTGTTAATAAATGTCAGCTAATTGGTATTGTCACCCCGCCCAGCGACGCGCTTCGTATTACCGGTCACCGACACGCGAGGGTGGTCGGCAGTCGGCTCACGTCATATGGAAACTAAAATTCCAGAGCAAACATGAATATTTTGTGAACTATTTAGAGCAACAATTAGACATCTCGTTAGTATGTTTGCTCAGTAATTACCAAGAGCAAGCACAGAGGCGAGTGTGAAGCGTGCTGTGTGCTCAGACACAAGGGTCAATGCTACCGCGACTCCGCGAGTATTTTCGATTTCATTCGGTATTTGTCAAGTTCTGAATAAACTTAATTTTAGCTTTGCATTCATGAGTTTTTGGTGTGAGTCAGTTTTTATGGTCGGTGAAACGACGTGCTCTTGAACTTCACTTTCATTTTCTGAAGATACGCTTGTTGAGTACATAATATTTTACAATATTTGACTTTACAACAAACGATTTTTTTGTCTGTCGTCTATACATTCTGTTTTCTTGTTTCGTTTTTTGTTATAACGATCAGTGCTATTATTTACTGGAGTCCATTTTCTTTCAACAACAAACATTTAAAATTAAGGCAACAACAACTTACCACACCGCCACCAGCGGAGTGCACAAGCAGGCTCTTGCCTGGAGTCAGGTTGGCCATCTCGAATAGTAGCAGGTATGCTACCACGTAGTTGGTGGTGACTGCCACGGCGTCCAGAGCGGTCATGCCTTCTGGCAGTGCATACACGTACTGGGCTGGCACGGAGACCAGCTCGGCCCAGGCGCGGTACTCCGGCAGGGCCACGACTTGGTCGCCAACCTGGGTGCAAATGTTGGTAAGTTTAGAATAAGTAAAAAAAGTGAACAGCCCAGCTGATGGTAAGTCGTCGCCGCCATCTAAAGACATCTAACACAGGACCGTACCACATCGAACAATTAGCCACGTACTGGACCAAAATAATCCAAGGAGTGAAAACATCAACTCGATAAAGCGAAGAAGAAGATTTACGTCGCATAACAATTAGTACCAGAGGATGTAGACAGACACCTGATTATCCAGAGGGCTGATGATCTGGTGTGGTACAGTGATAATATGGTTGGTAAGCACGACCAAGTTCAAAGATTAGAGGTAATCAAGAATATTTGTAAATGACATCCAAGTTAATTTGGAACAAACATGCATTCCAGCCATAACACTAAATCGTATAAGAATTACAATATATCACTAGGCGTGGAAACAAAGAGAAGTGTTTATAGGGCTATCCATCAGAAACCCTTTGATGTAGACTTAACATATTCGTGGAAGATTAATCTGCGGTCGATTTCGACCGATGAACTACAATTCTGATTAACGACGTACGATATAAAGACCGTCGGGATATGTAACACGACTAAAGAAATAGTAAATCAAGTTAGTTTTTTAAAGTTCTTTACAGCAATAGATCACAGTAAATTAGGTTAATGGTGAATGAATAGATGATTGGTTCATGAGCTAAGGATCTCATCCCAAATGTAAACTGTTTGCGAAAAAATTTAATTAGCGAATTATGAGTCAACACAGAGCTAGCTAGGTCTTTTTACAACTATAGAAACGGAAGTTTTATTACCCACAGACATTGCAATTAAAACTAATTTAAGTTAAGCTAAATTAGAAATAGCGGCAGTTGCAATCAGTTGCGAACTTGCGATGTACCACACACAAGTCCGTGACCGATTTACTTTGACTAAAACTATCAAACAAGGCATTCAAAAAACCGTAAATAATTAAACATTGCGATATAACATCAAAGGAAAGGAGAAGAAAATTTAATTAAAATAATTTCTCAGCCAGTAGGGACTCTGGTTGGCGCATTAATTGTATTATTTATTACCGAATTAATATTCTGAAGGCGTGTGAAATTTCACATAGTGATGGTGAGGAATTGCACAAGGAGACGTATCGGAGAAAGCAATTAAGTTTAGGGTTGCCCAAATGCTACGAGAATTTCCTAAAATTGCTTGGCGAATATGCAGCAGAATTGCAATGTCTCTAGTATCTACAAAGGGTGACGAACACAAAGAAAAGACTGTGGGTGATCATAATCACTGCTTTGTACAGACGCCAGCACATCAAGGTACCCGAAACTGTTAAATTTTCCCAATCAACTTTAAACATAATGCTTGAGACATAAAGTTGAAAATCTATTGAAGAAATTTGACAGATTGTTGTAGCTTGATGTGCTGGCGTCTGTACTTAAACTCGCCTTTTTGTTATGGAATCGGAATAGCGATTGGCAAAAACGAAAAGCGACATCTTTGCGTAGTCGTGTATAAAGGTCACATGCTAGTTTATAATCCCTTTATTTTAAGTTGTTAAGGTCATTTCCATGGATACCTTGAAGTTGGTGACACCCTCGCCGACCTGCTCGATCTCTCCGGCGCATTCGAAGCCGAGGATGAACGGTGTCTTGGGAGGAGAGTCGATGGCGCCCTGTCGCACTATCAGATCCTGGAAGTTCAGGCCACTGGAACAAGTAAAGGTTAGGTTAGTGTTTTAAGGGTTTGGTTACATGAGTAATTGAGTACCTACCCAACGTTCAAACTTCGAAAGAAAAATGTATGCTGCAAGTTAATCGGACATTGCGGAATATTTTCGAAAGAGTCACCGCGGCCCCGGAAAGCAAAGGGCATTAGGACTTAGGAGGAACATGGATGGGTTTCAGTCAGTAAGAGTCTGACACTCCCTTCTGCTCCGCCCAGAGCGGGAGGAGTCAGATGATTACCAATCCTTATAAAAACAGATTAATCGGATAAAAAATAGTAGGTATGCATTTCAGGATAGAAATTGATGGAACTGTGCACAAATAGGTACGTGGGCTGTACCTTCACGAGCACGAGTAGCCTTACCTTTAGCAACCCACCTAGCTAATTCCGAAAACTCCTAAATAATGTAATGCAGTTACAAACCTAGCAATGTCTTAATCCTGTCGAAACAGCAGTTGGATCGATCAAGCGAAACGATACGAATTTATTAATCTCATTCAAGTTAAAAGTAATCATTCAAGTTTATCGTGGTGAACGATATCGATAAACAAGTGCGTAGGTAGGTAGTTACTTAATTATAAGGCTGGACTCAGGAATGCGGCAGCCATTTGTTATTATGTTCTAGAACACGCGCACAGAATAAAGAAGCCTGCATTTAAATTTTCAAACGTGTTGACGAATCAATCAATATGAATATGGTAGGGTAGCGGTGACCTCACTATTGTTACACATCAAGGACTCAATCATTTAGGTTAAATTAAGTCACTGCTCCCTCCCAATGTCAAATTTGGTGGTGCAGCGGCATAATATATAAAAAGTTTCGCTTTTATTATTGAAAGCTCAATTTTACGAGGTCTACCATCTGGACGAAAGATGAATGGTTAATGGAATGGGCCATAAAGATAGTTTGAGACTGCAGAACCACATTATCGTACGTCAGTGTAACTCATGAATGGTTCCCTACGCATAAACGTACAAACGACAAACAGAATGAAAATATAAACATGTTGGTATTTAATAGCTACGCCTAAAGGCCCAGACAAAGGCGTTGATATTGAACTAAAAGAGTATCTCACGGAAGTTTAAAGAGATCGAGATCAGCAATATAGGTCGTGTATAAAACAACAGCCTTGCTAAACAAGCAGAATAATGCGAAGACATAACACGTGTTACAATATTGCAGGCGGCCATACTGGATCCAGTCACTGCGGGCGTCCTACCCTACCTACTCGTCCCTCCTGATCGATATGTCTCGATGGAGCTCCCTGAAGTACCGGACTCCCTAGCTATAGATACCTACTGACTACAAGACACGACGTACTGATGTAGGCACCCACACAACAGTTTTATTTGCTCGCTTGTATAGCTTCTTGATTGAAAGTGATCATATTGGCTACTATAAATTCTATATATTTAAAAGCAGTGCATGAATCTTCAGCTAAATATTCAGAATCCAAGGTGTAAATTATTAAAAACATTCGATTTGCAACCGTCCCATTTTCTGTTCGAAGCACACTTCCAGGAACTGTTTATTGTAACATCATTCAACAGTTTACAGTCGAAAGTAATAAACGTCTGCTGTGTTAAAACAACCGAATGCTTAATTTTCGAAAAGCCTATTGTACTTATACGACTAAACAAGGAAATGCCATTGGTCGGCTAATAGAACTCCGAAAATATCCATAGTGTACGAAACAACAAACAATGAAAGCTGGAAAACTCCGAACTCGTATTACGGTAACGAACAGAGTTTACCCAGCAACAGTACGAGTATTATGTGGATACCAGAGGTTTCACACGTACTGAACGCAGTACTAATATAACCAATTGTTTTGAATTAATTTTGTTGATTAAATCTAGCCAAATTGTAACCCTAACATTCCTAGGTAGGCTGTTGTAGGTGGGTACTTGCATATACACGCAAACACTGTAATTTAGTGCTTAGCCCTCCCCTTGTCTGTGTCCCTCCAGTGTTTCCATGAGTCATCGTCTACCCCATTCCCAGTATCGACGCATTGTGGTGAAAGCGGAAATTCGATATCATTTGTCATCGGCGCCGACGGTATTAAACTACCCGCAAGTCGCATTTTATAATAATCTTTACTTAGTATTATGTAGATAATTGATACCTTTGCTACGGTAGGTGTAATTCTGCCAAGTATTTTGAATGCTGAGCAAATATTTACAATTTCAATCACGGTTCAATGAGTAGTCGGAAATTATAAAGTTGAAGCGTTTTATGTAAATGTATGCAGTGATCTATAGTTGTGTTGTGGGGTGAGTAGGCGTCGCTATATTGTAACTTTCGCCTACGATAATCTACGAATTTGTTAAATGTTGCTACATACCTACTGTAACTTATTACCGTTCAAACTGCGTAAGTTATCCTACACATTAATGATCCTGAAAGGGTTAACGGACTTTTACCCTTAACTTGCTATCAATGGCCGACTGTGACTAGTGCGTTGTTAGGCACTTTCCTCATTAATTAATTGAGCTGCCATTTATGTTTGCAATGCACAGTAAACAAATAAGGAAATTAATCATCTCGATGAATAATTTCTCTATAAATATTACGCCTTTGTTAAACATTGAAGTGATGATTCATTCGCATCTTTGTATGCAGTTAACTTTCGTTTCACGCGTGAAGGAGTTAAAGAAAAATTGTTGTGCCCCCAGCTTGTCAACATGATATTAATGCATACTGAAGCCTTCAATTCAGGGTAATTAGTGCGACATGGGAGTCGAATGAGTCGCAAGTCGCCACGGTGTCGGCTGTCACCCGCATACGTTTTATTGGGTAAATTGGTCGCGGGCACTACGGTTTCATTACGGAAAAAGCTTTGTCCTACATTGGCCTTCCACAGGCGTCGATCCTGGGACCCAAGGGTCGGAATGTTAATCTGAGATAATCTCCGACGAGTCTCGCTCGTATCGAATTTTACGCACGCTACCTGACCGTTTATTCAACATTCATTGAATGGCTTCCTTTAACAACAATAGTTCGTTACGAGCACGTCATGCACAGGTAGACTAGTTTTTGTTGACGCTTGCACTACTTGAAAATAAGTAACGCGAATTCTACGTTTTTAAGAATTCCCTGATGAAACATTCTTGGAGCCTACACACGGTAAGCGTTTAAAGTTGGCAAGGTTTAATTGTTACAGCATGTTGGTAATAGCGTAAAGGGTGGTCAGGCTGAATAAATTATTATGTTAGAACGTTGTTTCCAAGTGTTGTCGCCAGTCGCGTGTTTCAGACTCCTTATGTCAAGGCCCCGGGGTCGATAAAACCGACGACGCCGCACAGCCTAAAGGCCAAACTGCGAGTCATCAACCCTGCCCTCCTTCGATTATCTTAATTATGGAACCATTTCCACAAATTCGTTGATAAACGAGTTAGCATTGAATTTTAACTTACTTAGTTCAGCATGAGTCACGTAGGTATTTGTTTACCTAGGTTAATAAAATTCATAGTAAAGACTGCCGTTAAACCAGGAATTTGAGGAAATGTACGTATAAAATAATATTATCATATTAGCGGTAACTCCTGCGGCAATTAATTGGATCACGTACAAGTTCAGGATTACTGAAAGGGTCTTCACTATTCGCACGTACACAACCCCAGCAAAGTGCTAATGCGATTAATGCGTTGCGTTGCATACAATTTCTATTCACGCAATTCAAATAACTTCACGGATTATTGAACACTAGCAGAATGATATGTCGAGAATAATTTTGAATATGTTATTATTTGTTGCTGTTCGCACCCTCACGTGTGCACGATCGTTTAGAATGGACATTTGGACAAATGAACGAATGGACACCCTCAGGGTGCAGAGTAATTTTAAAATTGCCTCGGGGTTGGTGGTGTGACGCGACCGACCGGCGGCGGCGGCGGCGGGCGTCGGGTCGCCGACGGCGTCGACGCGACGCCTTCCAACATGCCACGCTATGCCATGCTAGGTACGTAGCCACCACGTAGCCTGTACTACAAATGGCTCGCTACCTAGGGAAAGTTTTGCCATAAGAAATTCATGTTCATTAACATCAGTGCGGCAACCGTTTAGATGTCTAGACTGTAATTTTTACGACTTGAGTGCTTGAGAGAAAACTGGCATTGATTATGTTCAGCTTCTGAGTAAACTCAAACTGATCGGTTTTCAGTAGAGACGTAAACAGAATGATTGTTCCAGTCTGCAACGTATCGTGGTTCGTTCAGTTCAGTAGAGGAACTTGCACAAGTCGGATGTCGGGCGTCACGTTCCAGTGCACTTCGGCGAAATCCACGGCGCGCGCACTTAACTTACACGAACGAAATTGCTTTTCTGAACTTTGCACTTTCGTTTTCATCGTGCGACAGTGAAAACTACTGAACCGAACCGATCACTTGCACTGTCTGCAATTTAAGACATGGTCGTCGTTGAGTTTTTATGACTCATCATCGCACCTGCCAAAAATGGCTAGCGCTTGTCTAGACTGGACGTTGCACTGTGCAAGGTCGAAAAATTTATGGATCGGTAGTTTAGCAACAATTTGCCGAAAAAAGCAAAAGAAGCTGAAAATTCCAGGAACCATTCATCAATTCAGTCAGGACAATGAAACTTCCTTCCTTTTCAGATTTACGTTTCGGGGAAACCGCCGTGACTATTTCAGGGGTCAAAGTTTAAAACACCGACAAAATATGACAACATTCCTAGAAATAAAAAGTAAAAATCCGCGCAAAAACCGCTGGAACTTCCTTCCTTTTCAGATTCAGGGAAAACCGCAGTTTCAAGTGGCACTGAAGCACACGACACCGTTACCAACACACTCAAAGTAAACCTTCTACAATGTTTAGTGTAGTGTTATCAAAACATCAAAGAACATAAAACCAGACTCGTACAGTCGATTCGTAAGCGTCTAGTGTTTCCTACGAAAAGTTGAGGAGAGCCAACATCATTGTGATTCAGCGTATGTGCCGCGTATAAGTTAGACTCTCTTCCGCCCGCGCTCATGTTTCATGTTCCGAACGTGTTCACGATATGATGGAGGTGACTGTTATCGCTTCGCTATGTATATACAACTCCGTCAAACTCGTGTCTTTCTAGAAGAGGTTTATCATTGCATTTGCGAAAAGTTATTGGAGAGTTCCATTGTTTTTTTTATGGGAGGTGGGAGTCCATGGGAGGATAATGCCATTAGATACCTATGTCATCGATATGCCAGGTTCGATATCTGTTGGAAAAATATATATCTCACTTGCACGTGATTCGTGGCAATTGTCAATCTGGGAGATACTTATTGACAACCTATATTTCATACCGTTTGGTAATTGAAAATAGGTATGTGGTGGATTAGTGGAAATCCACTAGCAAGAGTTGAAGTTGGAAAAACTGCCTCTATTTTTACTTTCTTTTACAAAAATTATTTTAGTAACAAGCACCCGAAAATGCTTTCTATGTGTTGTAGTTGATGATTTATTCTTGAAAGAACGTAAAAAGGGCACTAAAACCCAAATCCGGATTTCGGTTCCCGGGCAACAAGTTCACTAATTCAAAACATTGTCCCCGACTGGAACAGAAAAAAAAAGCAAAAACTAAATCCGGGCTTCGGGATCCCCAAGTCATATTCCTCAACATACAACGCACTAGAAAAACTCGCCACAAAAAAGGCCTTCCCGAGAATCCGACCTTCCAAAACGCTTCATTGTCTCCGATTACAAATATTAGTTCGTTCTTCATTACATACAAATGTGTTAATTAGGGGTGTTATAGTGTAGAGATGCGAGTTGTGAGCGGTGACTCAGAGCCTACCAGCGTACAAAGACTACGACTTGTGAATAGGAATAGCTCATAGTATTAGTTTATCATACATGTGCCTCTAACTCCACTAGTACGACTGCACCGAATGGAATTTCCTTATTCGCGTACTTTCTGATTCATTTGTATTCCACACCGACATGAATCGACGTTGAGTTGCCGACTTAATACATTTAACTATTATGTTATGAGCTTATAAAATAGGCACCGGAAGTTGAGTTGGCTGGATCAATGCCTGTTTCTCTGTTCTGACGCATCTATGTGGTCGTGGACTCATTGCATGATAATTAAAACAATTGTAGTTATTTATTATGTACTAAGACAATGTTTATTCAGTAGGTCGGAAATGGTGATGAATATGCGTCTTTGAAATTCCAACGCGCAAATGAGTTTTTATTTGTGATATTATTTAAATCCTTTACATCCTACAATTTTCTCGTTTTAACCGCAAAGAAAGGCTCCTTTTCGTCTCAGTGTTTCCCCGTTTCGCCGCTATGATATGGTTCTTTAGTGAAGTGAAGGAGAAAAACATGGACCGTTTTGCTTAGCTGTATAGTCTAGTCTAACTTGGTTACTCGCGAACATTTGCGAAATCCAGGATTTCACAGGAGTACGATGGGTGTGGTTACCTAGCCTCACTACAACTAAGCTAATCTTTACGGGCGAAAAAACATGGTATCCACTAGGGTACCATGTTTTTCTTTTTGTTTTTATGTTAATCACTAGATTAGCCTCCCTTTGCCGTTTGGTAAGATGGCACTTAGTGTCATGAGTTTGAAATAGAACCTAGATAATCAAATGGGGGTAAGTATTTGTGCCACAATGGTTTGCGTGACATACAATATGACCCTTACGTACTTATTTAATTAAAACCTATGTTTGATGTTGTTTTATACGTACCTAGGTACCTAGAAACTAACTACATGCAATTGTAAAACATGTAGTTTAACAAAGGAAAAA
Organism: Lacanobia oleracea; assembly: GCA_950371165.1. NCBI lineage: Eukaryota > Metazoa > Arthropoda > Insecta > Lepidoptera > Noctuidae > Lacanobia > Lacanobia oleracea. Next base: position 11,737,721 of record OX493399.1, read on the forward strand.
AAAATACAATTATAAGTTGCAACTGGGCCTACGACATATTATTATGCTTTATTGTGTCAATTATTATATATTGCGGTAAGAAATGTTATTGTTTATTATACACATATATATACGATTACACTAGTGAATGATAACCCGTGGAAGAGTCCAGATCCGAATCTACTGTTACGAGTAGTAGAGATTTGTTTACACAAAAGAGCAGAGAGAACGAAATAACCAGATATGGCGCGGAAATCATAGACAACAACAAAGCAATGCGTCCGTCCGAATAACTGCAAAATGACATGGTGAAGGCGCATGGCTTATCAAAGGCTCGGAAGGAATAATTGAGGTGGTTCAAAAAAGCGTTCATATCCGGCTAGCGGGCCCTGACGCTGACCAGAATGAATACACCATGACACGCGTGACGAAGCTATCGACTTCCGATCAGTGACGATGACGAGAATGCGAGCCAGCCGCGTGTGACACCCGCTTTACTATTACGGCTGTAATTAACTGTGGTGATAATGTTACACTGATAGATGCACCCTAAATTCAGTTTAAAAGACAGTTCTAATTAATGTCTGCTTTTCGTTTTAAACAAATAGTCTCACATACGTTAATGAGAGAAAGTTTGTTGAAACCGCAGGATTTGCTGAAGCGAAAATGAACATTTTGAGTTTGGAACGCTTTCTCTCAGTTGCCTTTTCAGCGGCACCGCTTGTCCTGAAATCTGTTCGGTACATTTGAAACATATTGAAATATAACCGCAACATGGCCAACATGTGGCGTATAATGGCAAATTAATTTGACTATACAATTTATGTTGTTCATTAACAGTAAATGCAAAATATAGGACTTAACATGGAATGTCGAAGTTACAGAATTTTGATATAATAATTTAATAATCGCAAATACAGCTAAGTATGCATTAATAAGCTGATACGGTGGTCAGAGCTGATTGTAATGTGCAAGTAATTGCAACCTCATTAGTCATACACGATGCTAATGGTGAACCATGTCGACGATGTTTCGGTCCGTACGTCAGTCATCGGCTTTAATTGTCCACTCAGGAAGTGAACTTGCATTCCGCAGATGGCTGAACGTCCAACGTTTAACTTTAGGGTGACTAAATAATTTCAATTGAGCCGTCATTAAGCCGTTCCTCCGGTCTCGTACGAGTAGGTACGTACTCGTGGCATCCATTTCATAAATTGTTGCCCACACCGCATTAAGCGCACGCATTAACCACGCACTGCCGTGCTCTATAAAACAGACAAGAATTCGATTCAGAACTGCAATTATCGCTTTCAAAATGTGTGTTACACAATTACTGATAATGCTCTCGATGTTGTGCTTCCAACTACCTTCGCTTCGCACCAACTGTTAAAGCTGGGATAGGTAATTTTCATCGGAGCTACAGAAAAGCTACGTGAGCGAAAGTTGGCTTTCGCTTCGGTGTAAAAGAGCTTATACGTGCTTATTTATTTATAAAGACTAATTTTATTACAATACCCATGAGAGAGTTTATCGGACAACTACGATATCTCAATATTCACGTCTAAAGATAGTACCTGTCCGTCTTGCTTACCTATTTGCTATCGACATTCTTAACTTGTTGCCTGGGCAGATAAATATATAAGAACACCATTCCAAGAAGCACGTTTTGTTCGAAAAACTATCTTCTTCCTTGTTATCCTTAGGTCGAACGATAAAGAAAACAAACAAGGATAATTCCAAGTTCAAATAACAGACTTTTTTCGGATGTGGTTAATAAAACTTGTTGCGTGGGCCACCCCTCACTGGCATTTACAAATTCATAAGAATTGCGAACTGATTCTTAACTGAATAACGCTTAAATGCCGGAGAAAGAAAACCCGCATTCAAATAAAAATAAATGTAACATGAAAGTAAAAGCAAACAAACCGAGCCTCCCACATTACGGTTACCGTACAACTTTTAACAAAGCTATAATAACCGAAATCAATGTAGCAGACCCTCATACGGAACATATGCGGGTCGGCAAAAAAGTCATCTACACAGCGTGACGCGTCGCGCGGAGGGTAATAAACGGAATATCATATAGTGGCAGAACCTAAAGTCGGCAAGCAAAAAGGTGTCGGAACGAAGCATATTAGGGCGTGCGTCGATTCTGTGCGAGGGTGCCCTTACCGCTACCTAACTAAATATAGATCCGCAACGACTCCGCTACAGGAATTTGTACTCTAAACACGTCTGCGATGTACCCACGGCCCACTGGCTTTGAGCAGATTACTTTGGAACTACCATTAACTCAACCTCCGCTAGTCTATTGTTTTTTGGGAAAGATAACGTTACAAATGATGTATTTTCAGTTCGTCACTATTCCGAATAGTACCTACATTGCCACTTTGCCTGGCTATCAAAACTTATTTGATTTCATATTTATCATGCATGACTATACTAATAATTTAAGAAACGCCAGGTTAAGGTCAATAAAGAAACGTAATTCTGATTAGGGTAACCATGGGGTAACTTTACGGGCAGGAATTCTCCAACTTGAAAGCGCGGTTTCATTAAAAAGAAAACATATTCCCTATTTTGAATCGATATAACTTTTATTGGCAGACAAGCGAGAGAGAGTAAACCTTGCTTTAAAAAAAATCAAGTTGGTCCACATAGGAAACACTTTTTTATTTGTGTTTTTATTTGGAAGTCGGTTGTATTTTTTTCTAATAACTTTTTTATTTTTCACTTTTTAGTAGTGATTCTACTTAACTAAATTGACATTCACATATGTATACCTCTGCACAGCGTACTGGCATGATGTTATGTTATGAACTGGTGTAAACAATAGACAGACATACGATTTCAGCAATCCCGGTTCTTTTTTAGAGGAGATACGTTGCCTAACTCCGAAGATTAGATATTCACCAAATTGAAATTGGACCACTCCGAGAAAATAACCTCTTCCCAAACTAAAACTTCTTCTCTCTAAAACTACCTAAATCGCTTCAAGTATGTCTATAAGATTTGAAGAAATCCCTGTATTTCTCCAGGATCCCACCACCACAGATTCTAACCTGATGATCATGGGACCACGGTCTGCCCTTTCAAGCAAAAAAACAGAATTTTCCAAATCGGTCCAGGCGTCTTCGAGTATTCGGGGATTTACAAAAAATAAAAGATTCCGACGAATTGAGAACCTCCTCCTTTTTGAAGTCGGTAAAAGGCGACCGCGATAACAGTTCTCATCAAATAAGTACAAATAAGAAGACTGTAGTACCGCTAGTCGTGGTTAGAAAAAATACCAACACATGCTTTTATTCATTTATCGAAGAGCATGGTTAATGGGAGCTATAAAAAAACAAGCACTGGCGTCGAAAGACGTAGGGCCTGCGGAGATTGGTCGGCGGCATGGTGCGGGTAGGGGACGCGCCGTATTGATCCGGCGCGCGCCCCGGCCCCCGCGCGTCCGGGCTCGCCAGACATTACAGAAGCACTCGCAACCCTCACCCCCGCACCCGCCACCATCCCCGAGCCCAACGCACACCACCTAGCCGACACCCGAGTATAACGCAACCACACCCCTTTTTCATGCAGAATCGAGTCACGGGATTTTCCAATTCAATTTACTAAGCAATCTAAAACATAAGCAACGGTGTAGAGATCATAATGGATAGAAAATGTGATAAATAACGAGACTGAAGTAGGCATATTGACTTCGACGGCAAAATGGACGAAAAAACCATAGAGGCGAAACTTTCTCAGCACAAGATTGATTACAGATTAAGATTCAATATGGCATTCACGAAGATTGTAGCTTCCAGAAAAGCTTGCCAAATGTTCTGGAGTTGTATATCTTGTCACGAGTGTTTTATTTGTCAAAAAAGATGAAAGTATGCGACGTGTTTACTACCATATACAGTAGCGACTTGAGTCGATTATGGGCACAATAAGCGAAGGAACATTTTCGTAAGTTCGTTGACTCCGCGAACAATGTGCCCGCGGGCGGCGGTTGGGCCGGCGCGACCCCGCCTGCCGCATCTGCTGTCCGACGATGGATTTTATAGAGACAGCATATGTTACAGCTACAGCTTCCGACAAGAACAACTTTTCGAGTAATATGAATATAATGGCCGAGCATACGTGACAAGGTGACAACACTCAAGTAATTTCCTTGTTCACATAATTGAAAGCAACAGGAATTTGTCAACTCAAGTAATATATATGTAGGAATGAATAACATTGTTTACTCAATATGTTCTGATTTGACGCTTTTCCTTGTGCAAAATACCTACTCACCACACGCTACTGAGGATAGCACTAATGAATCCCACTTCGTTTCTTAATGGAATCCTATTAGTTTCACATTTATCCTTGTTTGAAACTTATCCCATGTTAAGTATAAATGGCAGCACAATCATAAAATATACTCAACTCCGTTTACAGTTCTGCAATAAGGGAAAGTAAGTACCTAGATATCTCGAATCTGGTGAAGGTCAAAACTAAACAGTTTTGACAAAGATCAAGTGCCCTAATTGAAGGGATCACCTACAAATCACGGATATCGTTGTGGACTTCATATTTACGTTGTTAGGTGAGTCAGACCGATAGCCTAACTTGCTCTGACTCATCTGTATAAGTTGGCTGTGCAAGTAATACGGGAATAAGGTCGTGACGCATCGCAGCACTCATATACACTAATTATTCAGCAAATGAAATAATGTTAAAACAACAAACTATTGAAGAATTAGCTCGATGTGAAGCTTTAGCGTGCACGTGTAGCACCGCTGTCTCTCATCATGTTTGATTGATGGATGGACCGTATCCCACAGGTCATGCTAACGATAACGTGTTATTATAAAAATACGAATATAATAATAGGCGTTGTTTTTATTGTACCACAAATTATACTTTGTGTTGAAACATGCGAGTTAAGTACATACTTGTATTTGAAATGACTGAAACAGTGAAGAATCAAAATCAATGGCAAGTGCGAGTTAAGTACATACTTACATTTTAAATGACTGAAACAGTGAAGGATTAAATATATATAGATCAGATTATCAAATTATAATATATGATGTTGATGATGAATTGAATGCAATTATCAATTGAAAATGCTACCATTTATGATGAATAACAACTTAATAAAAGAACACAATATACCCCCATTATCGAATTGACTTCAATGGGCGCATAATAACAATAAATTGTTCTTTTATATTACTTAATTAAAAAAGTTAAAAGCAAAGAAAATAACCTTTCCAGTTTATTTATTACAAGAGACTTGTTTAACCAGAAAGCAGACGTCTAAAGGCAGGGGGTATCAGATGATACACACAAACAAGCCATAGTGTCCACTACGGGACTGAATCGCAAGCGAATCCACCCACCCACTCGGTCCCAGTCAGGTACCACAGCTAGTTATTTGAATCGAGTTAGCTCAAGAACATAACTTTCTAGTGACTCATAGGAAGAGAGCTATCTCGCGCAGACGCTCTCAATAAGGAAGAGGGTAATAAACAAATTCATCTCTCCCATCTTATGCGGCTTCGGAGCCCATTAAAATGCACAATACTGCACTTTATACCATAGAGCCCGGCCCCTGTACTCGAGGGGCAGATGTTATTTTTAGGCTTTAAATTGATACGCCAACAAAGGAAAGGATGTGAGCAATTAACACTGCACTTTCGATACAAAAAGTACCACGATCTTATACTGATAAGTATACAGTGGAATCCTTGATATTTACGATACCTACCCTGACCCCAAAATAAACTCGTGTTCGAAATGATGTAGGCCAGACGCCCAGAGCACATGGGTGAAACAAAAAACAAAAGTCCAGCATTACATTTCCCATCATCTCCACATACAATTAAGCACTCTCCATATAAAAGAAAGCCACTTATCCGAGGCGTGAGTACAACCATTGTTCTTGGAAGACATCTCTTACTGACGGCCTGACCTAATTGAAAATAATGACGCGTTATTCATCGGATCCCTTATGAAGTCTTACAAAACATATTAGCCGAAAATGCGGCTGCACGAAAGTGATCCCTTTAGGCACCGAAGGCACTCGTATCGTAATAAGATGGATTTCAACAATACATATAAAACTCTTGCGTTACTGAGTGATTGACACTGACACACAACGTACAACCTAAACGACTGGTCGCAGAAAGCTAAAATTTGGCATTTATAGCTTCCTTGGGAATGTAGCGGAGTACGAAGAGAGGATTTCCCGAAATTCCTACGGAAAAGGGAAAAAAGGGGTAGATAATGTGTTAATAAAGAGCAAAAGCTAGCCATTCTTTAAAATGTAACGTAATTTATTTTAGACCGTTGTATAACTAACATTTTTGTGTACGGTAAACCTTCTGGAGAATTAGAAAAAAAATCTCCATTTTTAACTTTGCTTTCGTCAAGGGATTTCCGCAATACAAGCAAATGTTGTAGTAACCCGAGTAAACCAAATCGCTACGTGTTAAAATTTAAAGCTCATTAGTAGAATTGGTAAATATTTATAATCACTTAACCGTATTTAAACGTTGTCTCTACGGACTTGAATTGTGGTGACCCAAGCGATCGACAACTGCGTGACTTTAATACAGGTATAGTTTTAAACTACTGATGTAATATAACGACTCCTTAATTGCGGTTCAACACACTCTGTCATAGGTACCTCATAATGGTCCAACTTTTTAAAGTTCGGGACCCGGCGAGTTACTATCAAGACATAAATAAAATTGATGTGTCTGCGTGCGACTTCGAACAAAGTTTTGATACCTATCCATTTGTGGATTTGTTATCAGAGTGATTTATGACGGATTTAACGTAAATCCCTTCTTCAGAAGCTACTATACTAAGTTTATTTACATATACGAAGTAGATTAGGACTCCTCATACGATTAAATCTGTTGTAATTGCAACGAACTGAAACGGTTTCGAAGATATGACGATAACAAGGAATGTAGAAATTGGACCTCCGTCATCTGTGAAACGAGTTTGGTATCAAATCGCACTGGACTCTAGAGAGCATTCATTTTGCAAAGAACTTTGCTGTTTTAAAGCTTTTGGTCTTGTCCTGAAAACAAGGAATCAATAGTTTTCTGTGTTTGGAATTTCTTTGTGCATTTCTTCAGATATTTTTCTTGTAATTTTTCTTTCTTTTGGCTGAATATGTTGTAAGTTAGTAAAGTTTTGCGAAATTTGGGAATCATGAGAAAGGATTTTTTAGGATTTAGTTATCTAAATCCTAAAACCCATCCCTGGAGTATCCTTTGCAGGATTATGCACATTCCTATAGCAATCAGTTTCAAATGCCTGATTTATTCGCCAATTCTCGCAAAGGAATGACCCAGAGTCGCCAGACTGTAGACCGCTAAACTTGGATTGTTCGCTCGCCATGTAGGCGGAACTCACACGTTTTTGCGGCGCAGAGCTAGAGAGCAAACTTGTACTGGTACCGGTCCGGGACTCAACCAGTCAGTTAATATTTTTGCGGCAGATGGCGTCGGCTATGTCGCGGTCATTTACATAGTAAGTCGACGATAAGCGCGCTATATTTAGCACGCGCGGGGATGCGCCCTGGCCGGCCCTGCCTCGCACCTCGCACTGCATCCTACACACCTCGCCTCCATTCCTCCCTTGCTGAACTTGTACGCCTCCGTATCTACTATTCAATTGCACATTGTTCTGACTAGCAACTATTATTTCTAGTGTACTCTAATCTAAGTTCAAAGATAAACTAAGTTTTTTTGGAACTAAAGGACCTAAACCGTTCCAATTTCACCCAAAATCCCAAGAAGTTTGTGTTATCAATTCTTGATAAAATTCCTGATAACATTTGGAGCAAGCAAAAAATAAAAGAACTGCCTGGCTTATCAAACATCCTAAGCCGTTGGACGTCTGACCTTATCCCAAAGTAGCCTCTCATAAAAAAGTATCTCATTCATGACTAAACGTTTGTGGTGTAACGAAACAAATACTTCACAGTTAAGTGAGTGTTTTGTTAAGCCTGCAACGAAGCAGTTAAGGTTAACGAGAAAAGTGGCAGATAACTCATGTGTCGCGGTTGCAAGTAGCACGTTGACGCGACTCGTCCGTTGCATTATCTGAAGCACTGGAGCGATAAAAACGAACAAAGAACAATGTCAGTAGGCGCTCAACTCCCTTTCGCACGAACTCGGCTCGCTCGGGCTTCGAATGACAAAATAACATTAATTTGTTACAACCGTCGCGTCGCCAACGCAGCGTCCACGCAGCGATGCGCTCCGGTGCGCACATGCATGCAGTTATTCCGATGCCGATTGAAAACAAATTTCCATAGCCTATTGAATAAATAATCTGGCGAAATCGAATGAATTAACACGGCTATGTAAACATATTGTACATCAAGTAAGAGAGAGGCTAAAACAAGCACATAAACATAATAGTTGGTCGTCGCATCGACGGCGGGCGGTCGACGAAGTGTAAATCCGCTTTAGGGCGCGTCGCACGATCGGGAGTGGGTGCCAGTGTGCGTGCAGAAATTTCAATCGGTCGGTTGCATGAGCTGTGTATCTCGACAGAGGCAGATGTTAATGAGACACCGAGAGCCCGAGACGCAGCGAGCGACAAGCGAACGGGACCCGTCCGCGCAGACACCGGCTAAGTGGGTACACTACAAGACGAACTCCGGCCATACCCAAATAATACCGTCGACGAAGAAAAAAATACAATGGGTTGTAAAAAATAGCATGTTATTCAAGACCAACATGATTGTAACATTACAAGGATCATTTACACCCACTTATTATTTCACTAAATGGCTGCAAGAACAATCAATCACTGAACGGAGAAATATTCAAACGCAACGTCTTTTAATCTGTCGAAGTGTTGGTATTAAAGTTAAAATTTTCAAAATTTTAAATTGATTATAAGTAATGATATGCAAGTAGTACTCACCATGCCTTCACACGAATGAGGACCTCGCCTTCTCCAACAGTGGGCTCTGGCTTCTTCAGAATCTTGACAGTTTTAAGTCCGCCGAAGCCGGTGAGAACAACTGCGCGCATCTCCTTGGGTGGAGGAGTCTCCTTTTCTTTTTCTTCGGTTGCCTTTTCTGGTGTCTCTTCGGGCGGGGTCTCGGTAGTTCCATTCTCAGTGGGGGTCTTTTCAGGCGCAGCTGCCGCAGGGGTTTCTGTGCTCTCCGTCATGATGGCGAGGTGTTCGGCGAGGTGGTGCGATCGAAGCAGTGCGGCTAGCGGACGCGATGGGAATGAGCCCGGGCGAGTGCAGCGGAGGCCGGCCGGCAAGTTTACGCGTCGCGAAACGAATGATTCGAGAGAAGGGAGAAGCGCGCGCAGCGGCGTCGAGGGTGCAGGGGCGCGGGCGGGGCCCGGGGCGCGGGCGCGGCGGGGGGCACACGCGCGCCACCGCGCGGCGACAGGTGGCCACCGGCGGCCGGTTTACCCCCCCGCAGCCCCCGCCCGATATTACACTACACAGGACCTGGATTAACTTTATTGCACGGAGGTCGATATAAAAAGCTGTATTAGTTATATACTGGTCCACGAAGTAGACGCGCTGTAGCCTCGAGTCGACACCTCCCGAAACTGTAGGTACACACCCTGAACGTGACTTGGCAACGGGATCGATATTGTAATTTATTGCGAGTAAAGTTGCATTATGTCGGTGCTATTGAGCGGCCGCGGCCGACCAATGCGTAGCGTGCATAAGAGGATAGGCAGGAACAGAGGTAGACGAATCTAGCAGTAACAAAACGGTTCGAGTACAGGTACCCTCATTAGACAGCATACATGAGTGTAAGGCAACCTGTTGATTAACGTTGATAAAGATAATCCAATAAAAGCAAATATTTCATTGTTTATTCAAGTCATATATCGGTTGATATACTAAGTACAGTGGGCACGATATGCATGTGGACTGCTTCGCCTTTGTTTTATTGAAAATGTTATTAACGCATTGTTTATGTGATAAAAATGAGGTTGTTAATTTTATCAACGCGACCTTCGCTGATGAAAGCGTAAACATTGTAATTATGATATTATTACAATGTAGAATATCATTTGCCAAAACACAAACTATTTTATTATTCAGTACCTACATAATTGTCGCCATCGCTATTATTCACCTTTCTTTTTTTTTTGGATAGCCGATATTATCAAATTCCTCTAACCACTCTGGGCGCAGCGGAAGATAGTGTCACTGACTAAAACCCATCCGTGCTTCTCCACATGACCTTTGCGTTCCAATGACCGCGGTGACTCTTTAGAACAAATTCCGCAACCCTGGCAAAGACAATGTATACTACAACTAGCCGACTCGGCAAACGTTGATATGGCAAAAAACGGTTAAGCCGTTTCGGAGGAGTTCGATAACAAACAGTGAGACACGAGATTATTTGTATATTAGAAGATATACATTTTATTTTACTGAGTGTGTATTGATTCTTATTACCTACAAGCTATACAAACTACAGATACACCATACTTACAAAGCTTTTTGATTGTCTATAATTAGTTATAACATTAGGTTTAGACCAGACTAGACTTCTACGAATACAGGGTTAGTCAGGGTTGAAAGAACGACCGAACCTCATTCATGGAGGGGAAATGGGGACATGGGGACCCTAAAATATCTAAGACAGTTCTTTTTCTAGGAGATTTTGTACTTATTTATTTTATTTTCAGCCAGGCTGCCTGATCCGGGCAACGAACAGACATTTCAGTGAAAACACAACATTCTGAACATATTTTTTTTTAGTTTAAAGTTCTGCTACAAAATTTATTAATTTTTTCGGTTTATGATACGGAACCCTTCGTGTGAGAGCACAAATGGCACTTGGCCGGTTTTTTCAAATATAAAAGCCCAAAAACAATTTGACCGACACGGCAATATACCTACAATCCTCAGCTGTAGAGTTGGTGATCACTGGACAAACGAAGCACTTAAAACAAAACATACGAGCCTGAAAGATATACTAAAAAACTAGCTTCTGCCAGCGGCTTCGCCCGCGTGATTAGGGAGCATACTCCCGGGATAAAAAGCCTATCAGGTTCCTCAGTCCTTTCTCAGGCTCTAGACTAGGTATCTGTGTACCAAATTTAATTTAAATCGGTTCAGTAGTTTTGGCGTGAAAGTGCGACGGCAGACAGACAAAGAGACAGAGTTACTTTCGCATTTATAATATTAAAATAAATAATATAGTTATATAAAATAAATAATATACTTAGTTTATTTATACTAGGTATAATATAGTAAGGATAGTAAGGATTTTCATTATTCCTATCGGTAAGAGACAAGCCTAGAAAAAGCTGCATTAGTTAGGTACATTGGGTCGAATAGGCAAGCATGGACTTGCAGCTGAAATAGTTACGACAGTGCGTCCTACAGATTGACGGGGGCACTTACTTGATTGGACCAACTTGATTAACTCCCGCCTAAGCTAACTTAATGTCCTAGATATTTTTTCTAAAAGTTCATCAATCAATCAATCGATCAATCAATCTAATATGTAGAATTCTTCCGTTACTGACAGACAACGCACAGCCGAAAGTATTGTTCGTTGAAAGCGCTAATTTGGTATGTAAGTTTCTTGGAGAGCGCAGGCGAGCAGTGAGGGAGGATTTCCCAAAATGTCTACGGGAAATTTCCTCATTTTGATATAAAAAAAATATAATCAAGTAATCTCAATCTCAAGACCTTAAATAAGAGGTTAATATATAAAACAAAGTCGGGTTTGTTCGAACACTTATAACTCAAGAACGGCTGGACCGATTTTCATGATTTTAGTGTTTTTGGATTAGTCTATATTAGTAGGGTATGTAGGGTAGGTAGTTAGGGAGGTAAGGAGATAGGTAGGTAGGGTAGCCAGTTGACGGGAGCGAAGCCGCGCTGGTCAGCTAGTTAAAAATAAATTGCATGAATGGTTGCGTAAACATAGTTGATTGAGATTAAATGTTAAATAATGCTTATAAAAAATTGCATGCTTATCACTGTTAAGCAAAAAAACATGTTTGCTCTTGTTATTTTATTGTATCCCATCATCTTTTTAGACCATGTTCTTAAGGAAATAAATATGATTCTTATTAATTTACTCTACGCACGCAAATAAACAGAGGCGGAGCTTTGCCCGCACAAAAGTCAAAAATTATCCCAAGGGAACTAGCGGTAGCGCTATGTCCTAATTATCATTATCAATTTTTATTTTTGTATTATTTCTAAATCTTAATTTTAGATCTAATGGTTGCATTTTTTTTTTATTAGGTATGTTGTAATTTTATTCCTATAGACCTAATTATTTTGTTGTAGGTATTTTAAATTTTAGCAGTTAGGTATTTTGGGAGATTCAAGAGATAGAGATTTATTTTGTAAATGTTGGTTGATCTATAGGTAATTGGCCACTGTAAGTCTGAAGCTTTTATCTACTTATACCATTATAATACTGAAGAGTTTATTTGTTCTTTTGGTTGATCTTGCTAATCTCAGAAATTACTGGTTCTAATTGAAAAATCTTTTAGTATTAGATAGCTCATTTATCGAGGAAAGCTTTAGGTTATATAACATCACGCTACGACCAATAGGAGCGGAGCATGAATGAGAAATGTAACGCAGAAGAAGTTGCGCGGGTCAGCTCATTTCATATATGAGTAGGATTGTCTACCACTGGTTGGTGTATTGGTCGTTAACGTGCCCTGACTGTGGGGTTCGACCCTCGGGTAGCGCACTGTGCTGGGTTTTTCCATTAGAAAGTTCTCAGTAACAATCAGTATGTCTAGATTTGCGTCCGGTTAATGTCAATAGGGTCGCCGAGTCACCGTCCTATTGTTGTTGGACTAACATGACGGGCATAAGTGACACATGAGGGTGTACCTACTATGTTCTCTGCCTACCCCACCGGGGGATACACAGGCAGGCATGATATAATTGTATAGGGCCCACTTGCACAAACCAGTCTCTAACTCGAGGCAATTATGTGAGTACGACATAATTTGTTATTAAGTAGGTAACTCTAATTTTAAAGATCAATCTGAACCTCAAATTATAATGAACACATAAAGGTGGAATAATGAATGAATAGAAACAATTATTATGGACCATTTCGGGCACAGCAAAACATAAAAAAAATTAGGAGAGAAGAAGAGCGTTTTAACTCTGGTTTGCACAGGTGGGCCTAGGTACTCCTAGTAGTACGTACGTATTTTAAACTATTAAGTAATGAACTAATAAAATAATATGAAATGTATTCAAATGAAAAATTTTTCCCATATAATAAATTCTAGAACATTCGTCAACTTTTGAATTTCAATTTTAAAACTGACAGATTTAACATCAATCTTAATTTGGGATCTTTATAAATATGGGAATATAAAAGTTTGTATATTTTGATGTTTGCTAATCGATCACTCGTCGTCAACTGAATGGATTCTTTGGGTGCTTTTGCAAAACAGACATACGGATATCCCGGTGGTACTGTCCTGTGGGATAAATTTCGACTATCAACCGGGCGTAGCCGGTGCTTAACACTAGTAGTACAATCTATAAGTCTTTATCTTTACACTAGCTGACCCGGCAAACGTTGTTTTGCCATACAAATTAACACAAAAATTTCATATAAATCGGTCAAGTCATTTCGGAGGAGTTTGATAACACTGTGATCCAAGACTTTTATACATTAGAAGATTAGAAAAAGATAACTATTGCACGCGACTTTGTTTGCGTGTATATCATAAAGTTTGATGTCGCTAGGTAAGATCGCTAAGATAAGATATCATCATATCAGCCGAAAGACCTCTACTGCTGGACATAGCGTCGCCATAGCCCCAAGCGTTGCCACTACAACCGGTTCTGCGCGTCTCGCATGCATCGGCTACCCGCGATCTTCATCAGTCCACCTTATGGGAGGCTTTTCAACGTTGCGTCTTCTGGTACGCAGTCGTCACTCCGGAATTTTTCGGCCCCATCGACCGTCTGTTCTGCGAGCAATATGCCTTGCCCACTGCCTCTTTAGTTTGGCAATGCTTCGGGCTATGACGGTAACCTTGGTTCTCTACGAATATTATCATTCCTGATTCGATCACGCAAGGAAACTCCAAGCATTGTCCTATCCATTGCCCTTTGAGTGTCTTTAAGCCTTCTGATGAGGCCCATTGTGAGCGACCATCAACCATTGTGGCATAAGATACACGAACAGTCAACTTCTAGCATTGCTTGACCCCCTTAAAATGCAAGGGAAATGCTGTATCAACTCTTCTATTCAAAACGCCGACCAACCTTAGTAATTTTTCGTAATGAGAAACGTTTTAATTTGAAAAAAGTTGCTGGAGTAGAGCTACATAAAGTTGAAATGGAAAACTCTATCCAGAAGGAAAGACTACTCTCGCAATGGAGAGAGTACAGTTGAGATTCCGTTATCCGCACTTAGACTTCCATTCACGCCATTGTGCTTAGGAGTCCTGGCAAGGTTAGCCAGCGAAGCTACGCATATAGGTTTCGCTGAGTGTCCTCATCTTTCCGAAGATTTTTGCACGTCGAGTAGCAAAGGCTTCATTTCCAGAATGAAGCGGGCTACTGATTTCTCGGTATCGAAGCAACCTCTGTACATTGGGCTGTCTACTGGCGACTATCATCATCATCATCATTTCAGCCAACTGCCGTCCACTGTTAAATGTAAGCTTCCCACAAAGCGCCAACCATCCCGGTCTTGTGCAGTCCACGTCCATCCACTGCCAGCCACCTTTTTTAAATCATCGATCCATCGTGCCGCAGTGCCTATGTTGAAAAGACATTTTTTTACGGGGAAATGACTCGTAATTATACCTATTATTATTTGTAGACGGTGTCCATCTGTTTTCTTGAAGTTCAGTTAATCTCTAGCAAATTCATGTTCGAATCAGTAAGAAAGGTAAGAGGAGAAGTGGGAACAGGATCAGTAGTAGGTCCAACAGTACCATCTCGGAAACTCTCTTCGCAAAGTTCGTCACTGGCATCATTGCCTGGGGATCTACAGTTTTCCGATTATCCACAGGAGGGTGAACTGTAGTACATCACTTTGCTCTATTGTCAATAGTTTCCACAGCGTACGCGATATAAGGATCTTTTTTGGTATTTTTTTCACACCTTGGGTTACATTATCGAAGTTTTCATACAGATCCCTATTTTTTTTTTAAATATTCTATAGCCCATGTTCATCAGAGATACTGTAGGATTCCAATAGCAAAAGAATTTTTCAAATCGGTGCAGTAGTTTCGGAGCCTATTCAATTCAAACAAATAAACAAACAAATATTTCCTCTTTATAATATTAGTGTAGATAGGTACTATTAAACAAAGTCGCATTATCGGTCTGTACGCTTGTAACTTTTAAACTACGCCACGGATTTAACACGGTTTTCATTAATAGACAGAGAGATCGAAAAGATTGATTTAAATACCTATGAATAATTCGTCCCGAAATTCCTACGGGAACGGGAAAAATGAGATATACGCGCTCGAAGTCGCGAGCAAAAGATGGTTAATAATAAGTTTAAAGCTAAAAAGTTTGTTTGGTTGAACACACTAATCTCAGGAACTACTGGTTCGAATTGAACATTAATTTAATTTTGGATAGCCCATTTATCGAGGAAGACTTTATAACATCACGCTATGACCAAAAGGAGCGGAGAAATTTATGAAAAATGTGACGCACACGAAGTTGCGCGGGCCAGATAGTATAACATAATTGCTTATTTACTGGTGCCTATTTTAAACGTGTAAGCAAAGAAGTGCTTTACCGATAAAGCAAGGCAGTATTGTTCGAAATCTACCGTGAAGTTTCAATTGAATTAGAAGACTTCTTCTGACTAGGCACGTCATACTCTTCAAATTCAATTGAAACTCATGGGTCACTAACAAAAGGTCGAAGAATGCATATACAAAGGTAATTTTAAATTTTCTACAAACTTATCGGATTTAGTGATAAGCGATCCACGTGGCTCTTTGATGCGTCACAATAACGTACTACACTTTACAATGGTCGACAGAATGAAATCACCATGGAATTCTTGCCATTCTAATAATGCCATTTTTTTTCTGGAATATTGCCAAATAGTATCTATTTATTCAGCGGAAGGGAATGAAATAGTACTCGTACAATCATACATCCCTAGACAGCCTCATTTGATGGCCTATTAAAGAACCAGTAGTTTTTGTAGACTATTACTTTTTCTTGGGGCGTTATTTGGTGACTGAAGTTGAAGAAATAAGGTCATGGTAGAGGTTTGAGCATCCAGCCATCGTTGATCCTGTGATCAACTGAAGATACTTGAAATTAACGTAACAATAATCTTTTTAAGTTTTGCTAGCTTTGCGTTGATTGCTTCGATGTTTTTTTCACAATGAAAAGTGTTTATTTTTATGTACCTACAGTCAACAAAGCTATTTGGTATACAGGCTAACATATTTTTTTTCCACTGCACTGCCAATATTTATTTCTAATGTGTGCACTATAACTTTTTAAACTTATGACATACTAACGATTGTGGTCTAAAATAATTGTCTACTCAGCACACTCACATTGTTTAAAGGTAGTTGTAAGTTACCTGCCTGCATACCAAATAGCTTTGTTGACTGTACCTATGTACTAATTATTTCATTTTTCGGTGTATCTTTCCTATATGTTGCACCTACCATGTTCTGTCTCTGCACCAACCTAAGGTCAACTGTTATAAAATCCCTGAGAAATGAAGTCCGAATTTGCAGATATTAAAATTGCAAAACTACAGAAATTTCAACATCATACGGGCTCCCACCACTAAGTTTAATACACAGACCCAGTGCATTACTGGGGTCTAAAAAGGCCACTTCAGCAGAATCAGAAGGCTCATCACGCTTCCCGTCACTGTCAATTTTTCCCAATCAACCTTGAACCTAATGCTTTAGCGATAAAGATGAAAATTAAAGTGGCAGGTACTTGACGTACCTGCCACTTTGCAAGTAACATATTTCCACAAAACAGGAGTTACATAAGACAAACCCAAATAAGCTGAAGTTACCTCAACAAAGGGTCCACCCTTCCCTTAAATTTCAAAAATAGAATCGTTGAATTAAAACGAGAACAAGCTAGGGCCTATTGGGGCCGCTTACGTGTCATTCCGACAAGCGTTCTTCAAATTGATCACATAACTTCAACATTTTGGAGAGTAGGTGTAGGTACCCGTTTATTTTAAGTTCTACGCCAAAAATCTATGAGCACCGTCTTCTCTATCCAGAAAACCTACGATTTAATCCTTTTTCTTTTCGATAGAAATTTTGAACCTTTGCTGACTGCCAAACTGATTATCTATGCAATTGTTTCTTGACTGCTCCTGCGCGAGTGGCGATACTTATACACATCCGGCGAACCCGGGGCAATCTGCTTCGATACCAACCTAGCCCCTGTACATTCCCTATACTGCCTTGTTAATCTTTTTACCAAGGAGTTAGCGTATAATCCAACCATACTTGTGATATTATAAATGCCAAGATACCTAACTGTATATGAGTATCTGGCCGTTTACTTTTTTGTTTCTGCGCCTGAACCACTGAACCAATTTTGATGAATTTTGGTGTAGAGATACGTCAGGACTTGGATAACGGGAAGTGGGTATTCTTTTTATCCGGGATGTCAGTGGCGGGGCAAGACTAAAATTTGATGTGAGCCAAGATTGGCATAATAGGAAAGATGCAGATTTAATCTTTTGTGACTAAAATGTAAAAAAAAAAACATAAGATAAGATAAGTGCCAAAGCAACTATTAATTAAGTATAAAATTAAATAAAATAAACAACAATTATTTAAGAATATGTATTTTGTAAAAATCGTGAAAATTATCTACTTAGTCGTTTTATAGCTATCATCTGATGATGATACTTACAAACTGGCGGTCGCGTCAACCCAAACTAGCAGGTAAGCGAATGTTCTAACTTCAAAGTAAGTACCTACATACTAACACTATTCTATTCCATACATTTTGTTAATGAGAAAATAAGTAAGTTCTGAAAGCACTAGGATCTTGCCCTATGACTTTGAATTATGACAGTTCTTGACCAGTGACAGAGATGAGTGACGTCATCGTCCGTTTTGGCGCGAAAATTTAAACTGTCTGTTTAAAAACGCAACTTTAGCAATAATTTAAAGCGTTTTAATTTTTTATTTATGTGGCGGTCTATTCTAGACGGAGTTCTTTAAAATAAAATCAAAAATAGAAATATTGCATGTTCCCTATTATGGCGAGGCCGCGAGGCCCTATAGGTCTTACCTGAGAATTGAGATGCAGCGAACTCAATCGCACCCCGCCACAAATAGTTCTGATTTTCTTTTAACTTTTTGTGCAAAATAGTGACTAATTGACGAATGTTGGAACATTTAAGAAATAACGTATATATATAAACTCTTTTGTAACGTAGAACGTATATATAACCTACCGTACCCATGATTAAGAGCGAGCGTAGTGAGAGTGTACGAGTAAATCGTTGTACCTGTAATATTTTTACAATACGTATTACATAGAATAATGAGCTAATCTAAGAATATTTTAATGGCGGCCGCTCACCTCGTGATTCCATACTATTTTTAGGTTATGTCAAATGTCGGTAGAAGCTGTCATTCTTTGTTTGTTCGTTGGTTGTTAAACATTATTGTGAACCCTGATTAATAATGCAGTCCTTAAGAAATTTGATTGAGGATAGTGATAGTGATGAGGAAGTTACAGTTCGACGTCCTAGGTGGATAAATGAAAGGATTGATTTATTTGAACTTTATGATGATAAGGACTTCGCGACCCAGGTTTCGTTTGAGCAAAGACGCAACTTTGTCTTTGCTAACGAAAATTGAATATAACTTGGATTATGTTTCCGACCGGTAAGAATATCTACTTACATTAATTAACGTGCCTACTTAATTAGTGTACCTACAACACTATTAGCTAAGAACACGTACCATGTGGTATTATGAATGACTTTTGTTATTTTTCAGAAACTTTTCCATTACACCAATAAACCAGTTGCTAGGAACACTGAGATTTTATGCCACTAATTCAACACAAATGGTTATTGGTGACATCTTTGGTTGGAGTGTTTCTACTGCCAATAAAATAATCCACAGAGTCAGTGCCTCCATAGTTGCACTGCATCAAGAATACATAAAATTCCCTGCTAGTCCGCAGGAGATAAACAAAGAACAGGTGAAATTTTATCAAACTGCACGATTTCCTCGTGTAATTGGTGCCATGGATTGCACACATATAAAGTTATCATTTGTGCCTCTCCGGAGTCATGTTGGAAGTGAACAAGATGAATTGTACAGGAATAGAAAAGGATTTTTTTTTTTTTCAATTAATGTGCAACACAACCTTGGAAATTACAGTCATAGTAGCAAGGTGGCCAGGGTCCTGTCATGATAGCACTATCTTTAACAATAGTGTTAGCTAACTTCGAAGATTGTCGCTATGGTGATGCAGTTCTGGTGGTGATGGTAGATATGCCTCAACATCATACATAATGACTCCATTAGATAACCCACAAACATCAGCAAAACAACTCTATAATGAGTCACAAATTAGGACAAGAAATTGTGTTGAAAGAAGTTATGGTGTATGGAAAAGACGATTTCCCATATTAACTCTTGGAATGCGTGTGAAAGTAGAAAAGGCACTGACTATGATAATGGCTACTGCAGTTCTGCACAACATTTTACCTCGCAGAGGAGAGAGTTTACCCCCTGATGATCCAGCGCTTGATGTACCAGGGCCATGGGTACAAATATCACGTGATGGCCAAATGGAAGTAGAGCAATTGCTTGGACGAACACATGGGCTTCTGAACTAAACCTTAACAATAAAATGAAGACAAATAGCAACAGCAAGCAAAAAAATACCAAAGGCTCGGATAAGTTGGATGTTTTTTTAAGCCTTTGAGTTGACAAAAGCCAAAACTGCGAGGCGCTTCGGACCACGAGGCCGTAGGCGATGGCCCACGTTACCCACGCCTTGTGTTCCTCTGCGGGATATAGATACTTTCCGTCCGATGTGTTGACAGAGGTTAGTGTTGAATAAAGAACATGTCGTGATGACGGTTTAAGAATAAATGACGGTTATAGAAGTAGAAAAAGACCAAGTACTTAAAGGTTCTTAACACATTCCTCGCTATGCATCCTCGCACATCTGTTGGAAACGCAGCCTGTAGGAACGATGGATGGGTTGTGCGAAAGATGTGGCTAGAAAGAAGGTGTTTGTTAAGGTGAATGCTCCAGGGTAGCCCGCGAAATTCAAATATTTTTATGTTTTTTGCAATTTGCCGGTCAGAATGAATATTTCAGAAATAATCATTCTTTCGAACTACATGAACTTAGAGGGCTATATTGATGATTAAAATGGTTATAATTCTTTAGATAAATACGCGTTACGGTCGCGGATCGCATTTAGTCCACATACAGCTTCACACTGACCGGCAAATTGCAAAAAACATAAAAATATTTGAATTTGGCGGGCTACCCTGGAGCATTCACCTTAACATGACGGCGCATAGAGATGGATGGAAGAAGAAAACAAACTGCGACGCACCCAAATACCAACATATATTAGAACAACGGCAGGAGTATGATGGTGAACGTGTATTTCTTAATTTGAGATGGATTTGCTTTTGATTCTAGTCTAGGTCAGAGATGACAAGAGAAAGACGCCGATGGAGAGAACTAACTTAGAAGAAATTTGGGTTGTATGCGTTCGGAAACACAGACGCAGGCAAAGAGTTCCACTCCTCTGCTGTGAGCATTATAAAAGACGTTTGGAAACGCTTAGTGTGAATAATGGAATAACAAGAGATGGTCTATTTAAAATTATGCTGCTGTTTTTATTTTTCCTCAGCACGAGTTAAGAAGACACATAATGCCTAAATCAACTCGGGAAAAAACATCTCAGTTTAAATCTAAAGACAGGATATTATGATGAGTTGCACTATCAATGTGTCATAATTTTCATTGGCGTAACCAGTTCTGTAAATCCAGATGACTCTTATTGGGGGCCGAGTCACCAGCGTCCGTAGGAGAATACCCAATGTAAGACCCTACACGTGGTCCCCGGGTGGCACTAGCTGGCGGCCGATGGCTTGTGACCACCCACTGGGCAAAGACGTACCGCCAAGCAGCCGCGTTCCGGTACGATGCTCAGTGTAGCCAATTCAGAGGAGTTGGGTCGAAATATTCCATTACTAATCAGCCACATTCCACCCTCTGCACAACAGTCTGTTGCCATCTCCTCACCGTCTTATTTATTATATCCTTTTACAACTTATGTATTTATTTTTTCTGTTTACTTATCACGTTTTAATTACTTTCATGCCGCTCCGATCGACGTCATACTCAACGCCGGCTGTCGCTGAAAACCAGACCAGACCAGACGCATATATTCCCAATTTTTATAATTTAGTTTTTTTCTTTCTTTCTTTCTTTCAAATAGTTGTTCCAATGCAGGCAGACCGACCAGGCTCACTTGATATAGGCGTATCGGGAGACTAGTCGCGGAGGGTAGCGGGATCCGAGACAAGGTGCGCCGCTGGGGTCCGCAGTTGGGGTCCCAAGTAATAATAATAATAAATCATTTTAATTCAGAACAAGTCCATTTTTACAAGCAAGAATAAATTTAAATGAATACAATTAAAAACATTATATAGCCACACATGAAAGGCTGCCCCGCCAACTTTCGAAAAATCCCGGAATGCACCATCGTGCTGGTTGAGGACCCGATGAACATTCCCGGGTGGGGGCACAGGCGTCCCCACAGTCTCCAGACTAGTCACCCAATGATTTCATCCTGTCAGAGCGTGCTTGAGGGTTAGCAGCTTGGAACCTCATTTCACTTCCTTCTCCTCTCCTTCCTTCACTCAAACTCATGACCAAAAGGAACAAAAGAAGAAAAGCTGTACAGCAGCAGCACATCCTCTCTCTCAAAGTGCACCTCAGCAATATTCGACGTCTGCACTCAAATCTCGCCGTAGTCCATCACCACCTGGAGACTGAGAAACAAGCGCCCTTGTTCCTTTCCGAGACGCAGACCGGATGACCGTCAGATGTGTCGTACCTTTCATACCCAGGGTTTACCCTGGAGCACCAGTTCAAACCACGCGCAAGCGTATGTATGTACGCCCGTGACGACATCTGCTATCGGCGTCTCCGCAATCTCGAGGACTCGAGGTTCTCAACGCTATGGGTTTTAGTGGTCACAGGTCTGGACAAAATTGTCTACGCCTGTGTCTACCGTTCGCACAGCGGTGATTTGGAGACAACTGGGCTCACACAGCACTGAGTGAGGCGGCGGATGCGGCACAGCAGCGGTACTATTCTGCCCAATTGGCAGGGTTACAATTTACTGGGGGACTTCAACGCCCGCCATCAGGAGTAGCTCTTCCCATGCAAGTGCACAACCCATGCTGGACAAGAGATGCGAAAGCAAGCGCAAACGTTAAATATTACCCAGCTGGTCCAGGGGGCAACGAGAGTGCCGGATGTTGATTCACACACTGCCAATTGCTTGGTCCTTCTGCTGACAACAGATCCAGACCGCTATTCGGTCGATTTCTTCATCGCTGGGTAGTTACGACCACAGTCTGGTGAAGTCTTTGTCGGTTTACTCCCCGCCCGATCCTAGCCCAGAAGGCACCCGGCGGGTATGGCGATACAGGTCAGCAGATTGGGATGGTATGCGATCTTTCTTCACATGTTATCCTTGGCAGCCTACTTGCTTTTCTTCGACTGATGCATAGTCATGCGCGGACGCCGTGGCGGATGTGTTGCGGAGGGGAATGGAGTACTACATTCCGTTCTCTGACATAACAATGTCTGGCGAAGCTCGTCCGTGGTTTGGTGCCGAGTGCAATCGCGCTGATGCGCTTAAACACGCAAAGCAAATGACGTGAGTCGAAAGAAGAGAGCCTTCAACAGGGCGGCCAAGTCCTGCAAGAAGGTGTTGCGGAGGGCACGGTTTGACAACATTAGCCGAATAGGGAACAAACTTGCTTCATACCCAGCAGGTAGTAAGGCTTTTTGGCCCCTGGCTAAGTCGGTCGAATCGAACTTCTGCCGCCCCTCAGTACCACCACTGCTGAGACCCGATGGGACGGTAGCCCACTCCGCTGAGGAGAAAGCGAACTCATTTGCTTCTTTGTTTGCGGAATCTTCACGTCTAGATCCTGGTGGAGCGAGGCGCGAGGGCCCCTGCTTCTCCTGGTGGATACGAGTCGAGTACGTCGAACATTCGTATTCATCAGAAGGACGTCCGTATTGTACTGCGTAACCTAAACGTGAACAAGGCTAGTCGACCCAACGGCACACCGGCAATAAGCGAACTCATTTGCTTCTTTGTTTGCGGAATCTTCACGTCTAGATCCTGGTGGAGCGAGGCGCGAGGGCCCCTGCTTCTCCTGGTGGATACGAGTCGAGTAGAGTCGAGTACGTCGAACATTCGTATTCATCAGAAGGACGTCCGTAGTGTACTGCGTAACCTAAACGTGAACAAGGCTAGTCGACCCAACGGCATACCGGCAATTGTTCTGGCGCCTGGGTTCTCTCCGATCTTGACACGCCTATTTCGTCTTTCGTTTGATACTGGAAAAGTGCCGAAGGCTTGGAAGCAAGCTAACGTGCAGCCTTTACCCAAGAAGTGTAGTCGAGCTGACCCGTCGAATTATAGACCCATCTCGGTAACGTCCATACTCTGTAAGACTATAGAATGCGTGCTGAATCATAAGCTCCTGGCGTACCTAGAAGCGAATGACCTTAGTGACCGACAATACGGGTTCCACCGAAATCGGTCAACTGGGGATCTTCTAGCGTATGCCATTCATATCTGGAGTGAGGCCATAGAGAAACACGGGGAGGCACTAGCGGTCTCCCTTGACATCTCGAAGGCCTTCGACAGGGTGGTCATAGAGGGCTACCCGTCTGGTCTGCTGGATATTAATGCCGGGGTTCCTCAGGGGTCTGTGCTTCCGGCAATACTGTTCTTGCTGCTTGCTGCATACTAATGATTTGCTTAAACCCGGTACCTTTGGGTATGCAGACGACAGCACTGTTGCTGAGAGATAAGTGTCCGACGCACGAGCTGGTGGGTCATAGATCCGGTTTCTCCGCGAGGCTATGGATGAGCGCCTGAACGAGTCCTTACAGGCTGTATCTGAATGGGGCGATGCCAATCTGGTCAAGTTCAATGATGCTAAGACCCAAGCGTGTTTATTTTCCGCCAAAAGGAGCCAATTTCACCCAGCTTCATCTTTCCGGGCTGCAACTGTGCCGATAACAGACTAACTTGAGCTTCTTGGGCCTACATTAACATCTACCCTCAATTTTGGCTCTTTCATAGAAGCAAATGCTTAAGTTGCAGCTAAGAAGTTGGGTACCCTGGCAAAGATGAGACGGTACTTCACGCCGGAACAGATTTTCAAACTCTATCAAGCGCAAGTTCGATCATGTATGGAATACTGTTCTCATCTTTGGGACGGATCTGCCAGATACCAGCTTGATGCCCTTGAGTCAATTGAGGAACGAGCCAAGAGGATCGTCTTGAGCATCGACGAGTTGCTAGCCTGTCGGTTTTCTACCGGTTGCATTTTGGGCCGGAATCGCATAATTTAATTCCGCCAAGCCCGTTCCATCATCGGACCACAAGACGAACGGCGATGCGCCACCGCTACATGGTGGACATCCCACCCACACGCACAAAACGTTTTGGGGACACATTCATAGTGCGTACAGCTAAGGAGTGGAATTCCCTGCCGGAGTCTGTGTTTCCTGATAGCTACAACCTGGGAGTCTTTAAGTCAAGAGTGAATAGGTTACTTCTAGGCAAGCGTGCTTTATCTTCGACCACATCATCACTTTTCATCAGGTGACATAGTGGTCAAACGCGCGCCTATCAATAGTAAAAAAAGCATTGTTTATAGTTTGAGTGTGATAGAGGTTTGTAGGAAAAGTATTAAATATTTTATATAGGTATATTTTTATACTAGTTGACCCACGCAACTTCGTCGGCGTCACAATTTTCATTACTGCTCCGCTCCTATTGGTCTTAGCGTGACGATATACATTCAGTCAAAAAAGTATCGGGAATGGATGATTTGTTTATGGTTCCAAATTCAAATTTTTGTTTTTTTGTAGTTGTTAGATTGGCACAACTGTTTTCCATTTTGGCGCGGAGTTTGAGTTGCATCTGTTATTTATATTAAATACAGTGTTGGTTTTAGTAATATCATTTAAAGTGTGTATTGCGAATTTCATAATGGACAAAAATATCGAACAAAGAGTTTGTCTTAAATTTTGCATCGCCAATGGAATTTCGTGTTCAGAGTCACTGAAAATGTTACAGAAGGCTTACGGTGAATCGACTTTATCAAAAACTCGTACTTATGAGTGGTTCAAAGCGTTCAAAAGCGGTCGAGATGTGATGGAAGATTTGCCTCGCTCTGGTAGGCCGTCAACGTCTGCAACTGAAGTTAACATCGCAAAAGTGAAGGAAATAGTGACTGAAAATCCCCATTCAACTCTGAGAGAGATAGCCGCCGAACTTTCTGTATCTCACGAGTCGATCCGTACCATTTTAACTAATCATTTGGGTATGAAACATGTTGCTGCTCCGCTAGTCCCAAAAGATCTGAATTTTCTCCAAAAACTCAATCGCATGAAAGTCGCTGAGGACATGCTAGAACGAGTCAGTTCGGACCCAACATTCATGAAACGCATTGTTACTGGTGACGAGACGTGGGTTTACGAGTTTGACATGCAAACTAGTCAACAAGCTTCGGAGTGGCGCCTTCCAACTGAACCGAAACCGAAAAAACCACGCCAAAGTCGATCAAAAGTCAAAGTCATGTTGACTGTTTTCTTTGACTATCGCGGTGTTGTGCACTCTGAATTCTTACCGGAAGGTCTAACGGTAAATAAAGAATATTATTTGAGCGTTATGCGGCGTTTAAGAGAGCAAATTCGACGAAAAAGGCCAGATTTGTGGAAAGAAAATTCTTGGATTTTGCACCACGACAATGCGCCTTCGCACAAGGCTATCATTGTGAACGAATTTTTAACCAAACACTCAACAAATACCATCCAGCAACCACCATATTCACCAGATATGGCTCCTGCTGACTTTTTTCTTTTTCCTAAACTCAAATTACCACTTCGTGGCACCCGTTTTCAATCGATAGAAGACATAAAGGAGAATTCGCGGCGAGAACTGCACTCAATTCCGGAAGCAGCGTTTAAAAAATGTTTTGATGAATGGATTATTCGTTGGCGCAAGTGTATCGTTTCTAAAGGAGCATACTTTGAAGGTGATAAAATAAATTTGGATGAATAACAGACATTTTGTGTATTATTGATCTTTTCCCGGTACTTTCTTGACAGAGTAGTATAGCCTATAGCCTTCCTCGATAAATGGGCTATCTAACACTGAAAGAATTTCGAATCGGACAAGTAGTTCCTGAGATTAGCGCGTTCAAATAAACAAACAAACTCTTCAGCTTTATATATTATTATAGAAGTTTAGATAAAATCGATATTATTTCACATTGAGGTGGCCTGTGTCCCAGCAGTGGATGATGATGTTATCAGCCGATTCTACTTAAGGTTAGTTCACACCGAGACGCGACGCGACACAGCCTTAAAGCATTTAGCCTAAGGAGATGTCATAGCTAAGGTTACCCTTCTGCCAAAATCGACTGGCTATATGACCATGCACGTTATATAAAACTAGTTCATTCGCCGACCGCCGTCATTGTGTATCGTATGATGTCGCAACTAAGTGCTCCTAAAAATGGTTAATTGTGCAGTTTCCTATTGCGAGAACCGATCTACCATTTCAAATTTGCGAAACCATGGTGTTTCCTACCACATGTAAGAATAAATGATAAATCAAAATAGTTTTATTTAATTACAATAACAATGTAATCGTCAATATCGTAACGATAGAAAAGTTCAGTGGTACGTTGGTACTGCAAACGTGGTACAGGGGCTGACAGGGTAGCGATTGGGATAGGGCTGGGACAACGTGAGTGAATGATTGATAAAATTAGTAATTATTTCAATAAATATGTTCTTCAGTAAAATTTTTTGTGAGTATGTATGACAAGTAAGGTTGAAATAAAAAAACCGGTCAAGAGCGAGTCGGACTCGCGCACCGAGGGTTTCGTACAAATTTGTAGGTACGTATTATAAATAGTTCAGGAGTCAAGTCTCGCAGTTTTTTTCCGAGCTAAGGCTTTATCGCGGAGGCTTAACATATTCCCGGCAGCACCTTTGGTATGGAACCCTACAGACCTGATCTGCAAGTCGAACCGTCCAGTACCAAATTAGTTCAAGACAGTTCTACGATAAATGCTTAATGAACAGAATAAATCAGAGATTTAACGAATTTGGACCCTAGCAGATACTTTTCAAGACCTTTTAGAAACCGAACCTATATCCCTAACGAACTAAAAGGTGTAAAACTACACTGTGTAAAAATCTTGTGAGGGTCGTACTCTAATGGATATTAACACGCCACGCAACGCCATCTATCGACCTTTTCGTAAACTGTCAAAGTATAATACGATCAATAACGATAGGTTTAAAATGTTCACTATTATTTTGGTTCGTATTAAAAGTTTAACAAATAACTCAACAATGGGGTTGGCAAGTGAAAGCTGATCTCAGATGGCGCCACCAATACACGAACCATTGTCGAAGTGAGAAAAACACCATTAGTCTATGATTGTAGTCATTCGATTCATTTGTTCGTATGTTTGTGTATTATAGGCAGTCGGTTTTTTTTTAAAGTTTTATAAAATCGAATTCGCATTATCTTACATTATAGGTTGTGATACAGGTAAGGTTTGGGTTCGTACAAAGAAGAGGAAACAGTTTTTGACGATCTATTCCAACTGAAAGTAACCAATATTTTTTATTATACAATAGACTCTTTTTTTCATCAAAAACTGCTGTTATTGATCTGTGCGCTACTAGCGCTGCTTTGACAGTTGTCAGCCGCACTTGTTATGGTGTTATTTTCATATTTTCGTGCATTTTATTTCTCAATAGATGGCGCTCTGACTGACCAAAATACATTAGGAAGTTTCTTCCTAAACATAAAATTCAGTCTCTTGATTATTCGGGTTGATTTTAATGAAGTAAACACTAAATGTTACTCAGAATAACACAATATTTTTAGAATTTACTTAGATTTTGAATCCAATTAGTGGTTTTCTAAGCTCGGTGATTGATGACGTACTTTAAATAAAGAGATTTTTACGGTTTAAATTCCAACTCAATACCCCCAAGCGTTCACGAGATCAAGGGTCTTGACAGACAGGCATCGGACGGACAACGTGATCCTATAAGGGTCCTGTTTTTTCCTTTTGAGGTACGGAACCCTAAAAACACTCTTGAAACGGAAGTACCCCCCGCAAAATTACTTACTACTGCAATAAAGATTGCAAAGACCATACCTGCTATAGCAACGGAAGTTTCTTTATCGTCTAGTCAATCCACGTGGCCAATACAGTCACATAGTCAATCCACTCCTCGATCATTATAGTCTCACAGCCTATCACACTCAACCATCAACTTGATACATACAGTTAGCGCGCCTTCAAATTAGTCTTAAGTGCCGCGCAGCAGCAGCGCGACTGTCGCGCTGTTTTGTTAATCCATATAAGTAACAATTTACATTTAGTTTATATGGATTAACAAAGCAGCGCGACAGCCGAGCTCATGTCGCGCTGCTGCCGCGCGGCACTTAGCGACTAATTTGAAGGCGCCCTAAGTGTACCAAAAAATAAAACTAATGAATGGTTCATTGATTCACGCATTAAAATGAAATTCCATTCATTGTATCACGTCACTAGCGTGATTATCAAATTTTTGTAGTGTGCTGTACGTGTTTACCCCCCCCCCCCGCTGAAAGTGGCAGAAAAAATTGTTCGGTGATTCGCCGCTTGCCATTTCCAGACTAAATGCTCTAAAGACAAGCACACTCTTTACAGACCGTGGGTTGTATTTATGTGCGTGGATAGCTGCCAAAAAAAAGCTGGATAAAGCAGGGTCAAAAATAGTTCGGACTAAGCAGGTCAAACATAAGCTTGGATGAAGCGGGTCAGAAATAAGTTTGGATTAGGTAAGCTGTCTAAATAAGGTTAGATTAAGCTTTCAAAATATGGATAGGTTAAGCAGGTCAAAAATAAGTTTGGATTAAGCGAGTTAATGTTTGGATTAAGCGGTAATAAATAGACTGGATTAAGCAGTTCAAGAAAATAAGTCTGGATTAAACGGTCAAAATTAGGTTAGATTAAGCGGATCAAAAATATGTTGACTAAGCGCTCAAAATAAGTTTGAATGAAGCGGGTCAAAACTAAGTTTAGGTTAAGCGGGTCCAAAATATATTGGATTAAGCGGGTCAAAAATAGGTTGGATAAAGCGGGCCAAAAATAAGTTTGATTCAGCTGTCAAAAATTAACATTGGTATTCAGCTGAATCCGGTTTGACTGGAAGCCGACCCCAATATAGTTGGGAAAAGGCTAGGCAGATGATGAAGCTGTCAAAATTAAGTTGGAATAAGTTGCAAATACCGCTCTAGAATAAATTATAAATACTGAGTTAAAATAATAATGCAAAGAGAAGTAAAAATAATCGTACAAAGAGAAGTTGGATTAAGCAGTCAAAAAAAAAAAAATGGATTACTGAATCGGTCAAAATTAGCAGGAAGAAAGAATAAAAAGTACCAATAAACGACGTATGTCGATCGAGGATAAGGATAAGCAAATCTCGACACTTATTTACACAGAATTCTAAGTAAATAATATAAATTCTACAATAATAATTTGTCTAAAGTTCATTTTTAATCCTAGATACTAATTTGACAGGTGCTAATGTAAAACTCCAAATTGGAAAAAAAGAACAATCACTAGAAATGTCAAATTAGTCTCGGGGATTAAAAAACAAATTCATTCATAATAATTTATTCATCATCAAAGTCCACAGAACAGTTCTAAGTGGTGATAAATATATGTAAAAGCAAACGCTAAAACGAACTGTAGGCACTATGCTAGCTACACTGGCGGCTGCCTATCAATGCGGCTAGCTCCCTGGGTCCGCAGTAGGTGTAGCTCTCGTTTGGCCCTATTATGACGTGCTAATGCCATCATGATTAAGCTGTAAAAAGAGGATAGTGTTATGCGCGTTTGTCTCCCTGCCACACCGTTATAATGATGGTTTTAAGATGTCATAATAGGCACCCTGGTCGTCGTCCTCCGCGACCTCGGTATCCTCCATATTATCGGTAAGCTGCCAGTCTTGGCGATAGTTCTTTCTTTCTCTTCTGGACCACTTGAACTCTTTTTTAGGACTACTGATTTTGCCTAAATAAATTCCCCTTTATAAAGAAATCAGATTTTATCAAAATTATTATAAAACAGCCAAAAGCAAACTTCCGCACTAATTAATCTACTTAGGGGTCTAAAAAGGCTACTTTAGCAGAATCGTTTTGGGAGCACATTCATGCCCCAAACACAGATTCCCTGCCGGAGTCTGTGTTTCCTGATAGCTACAACCTGGGAGTCTTTAAGGTGGATGCGCCAGGGTAGCCCGCGAAATTCAAATATTTTTATGTTTTTTTGTAATTTGCCGGTCAGTGTGAAGCTGTATGTGGACCAAATACGATCCGCGACCGTAACGCGTATTTATCTAAAGAATTATAACCATTTTAATCATCAACATAGCCCTCTAAGTTCATGTAGCTCGACAGAATAATTATTTCTGAAATATTCACCAGTTTACTCTCCACCCAGTTTACAAGGCAGGAGACAGAGACTGTGTAAATAACTACAGGCCCATTTCAGTACTATCAGCGCTATCAAAAGTGTTAGAGAAAATATTAAACACTAGACTTAATAAATATTTAAACAAAAATAATTTAGTTGCCAGTAACCAATATGGTTTTCGGAACGGAGTTTCCTCTGAAGATGCTGTGTTAGACTTAACTCAATTCATTGTGAAACAACTCGACAATAAAAATAAATGTCTTGGCATTTTCTTGGATATGGCAAAAGCCTTTGACACAGTCTCTGTTTCCAACCTTTTAACTAAACTGGAGAGCATGGGAATCAGGTGTACACCTTTACAATTGTTCAAAGACTATTTAAGCAACAGAACTCAACAAGTTATAATCGATTCCAACCTAAGTGAGGAGAGGTTAGTTACTTACGGAGTGCCCCAGGGGAGCGTTTTAGGCCCAACGTTATTTAAAATATATATTAATGACCTCTGTACAATGTCCATGCCTAACGCAAAATTATATACCTACGCTGATGACACTGCTATTGTGATAAGCGCTCCTACCTGGGACGAGGTCAAGGTAATGGCTGAAGACTGTTTTGGGGAAGTTATAAAATGGCTCAACTCCAATCTGCTCACCCTTAACCTGGACAAAACAAAATGTGTTACATTTGCCATTACTAAGATCACTCAACCACCTGACACTTTTAGTATTGTTGCCCATACTTGCGTAGATAGAACACAAATTTGTAACTGTCGAACAATTGGTCGATCTACCACTGTCAGGTATCTTGGTGTAGAAATTGACGACCAATTGCGATGGGACAAACATCTTAATAAATTAATATCAAGGTTAAGGAGTACTTATGATTTACATGTTCAAAACTTTAGAGATTCTGTTTCAATTGAGCTTCTAACAAAAATTTACATTGCAGTATGTCAATCTGTTATTCAGTATTGCATCACAGTATGGGGGGGTGCTGCAAAAACACGGTTCCTCGCGTTGGAACGGGCACAGAGAGCTGTCCTTAAAGTGATGACCCGAAACCCATTTCGATACCCAACTACACAGCTATATTCTGACTGCAAGGTGCTTAGGGTCCGACAGATCTTTGTGCTTGAATCCGTTTTGAGAAAGCATCGATCAGTTCTCCCTCCTGATACTGCCAGACGTAAACAAAAACTAGTTTGTTATAATCCTCTACATCACACAGCATTTGCGAGAAGACAGTATTATGTAATAAGCAGTATACTCTATAACAAAATCAATAAAAAACTTAATATATTACATTTAAACAAACATGAATCTAAGATCTCTGTGAAAAGATGGTTATTACAATTAGACTACCAAAATACCGAAAATCTTTTGTTTTTATAGACAGTAAACTAATCACTCACACTTACACATATACTATCACACATACACATACACCATCACACACACACACACGCACACACCATTACACCCCCACACCATCACACAAACATACACAAACACTCTTTTCTTTGTTTTTAGTCACTAGGTATCCTTCTAAATCAAATTAATACATAATAAATAGTTGAACACAATGCTTTTAGGTTATAAAATAACGAATTGTCAGCTGAGTGCTATCTTCTGAGATACAGGCCTCGCCTAGTTCGGAAGATAGAGTCAATGTTTGAGTAACCTGTTTTACCACCAGTACCAACCCCACTGGATTATTATTATATAAACTCATGATATTAGTATAGCCACCTGAACCTTTTTGTTATGCTGGTGAGAAATAAATTATTATTATTATTATTTCGTTTATTTATTCTTATTTACATACAAAGTATATTTTTAAATATATCTCTAAAAAACCATAAAAAATACATTTAAAAATATAAAAGTAGTAGTCCGCCGGTGTCGGGAGCAGGGTCCAAGCTACCGGTGGTTAGGGCTCCAGAGAAAGGAACCTCCTCACAATACGAGCCGTATCGAGGAGTACTGCCTTCTGTATCAGGCCCTTTACCCAACCGCGTAACGCCAGCTTCGACAGATGTTCGTCGAAGCTTTTGGCCATCAGGCCATTGGCCGTAATGACTATCGGCACAATGATAGCTGAGTCCACATTCCACATGTCGACAACCTCGTGCGCTAAGTCGAGATACTTGATTTGTTTCTCTTTCTCGGCCTTCACGAGGTTCTCGTCATGCGGGATGGTAACATCAATTATCATTGTGCGGCGCGCTAATCGGTCTATCACCACTATGTCAGGCTTATTGGCAACAATAGTCCTATCAGTGATGATAGACCGATCCCAGTACAACGTGACATGGTCATTTTCGAGAACTGGGTCGGGCACATACTTGTAATACGGTACCTCAGAATCCACAAGTTTATATTTCAAAGCAAGTTGCTGATGGATAATCCTGGCCACTTGGTTGTGCCTGTGCAAGTACTCGCGTTTGCCAACCGAGAACAACCAGAGATAATATGTCTGATGGACTCACCCAGACGGTGGCATGCCCGACACACGTCCACCGTCCCATCCTTCATAATATGCCTCCGGTCAAGATAACTTCATCCATAATCGCACAGACAAAACCTTCAGTTTCCCCGAAGAGATCACTGAAACGTAGCCAGGCCACGGACGCTGAAAAATCTACATCAGACCCATGAAGAGCCCGATAGAAGCGCCCGTGAAGCTCCTTGCCTTTCCATACCTCCTTGCGGTCATCCGTGGTAAGTATCACAGGTTTGCGCCAGTTCTCCTTAGCCATGGACAACGGGGTGAGACCCTTGTCCACTGCGACCACATCTCGGTGCATACCCACATCAGCTGTGAGGAAATATTCTCTGAGACTGCACATCTCGCGGTTGTGGAGAGTCTTGGCGTTTAAAAAGCCTCGACCTCCACACTTCCGCGGAATGTACAGTCTCATCACCGACGATCGTGGGTGATGCATCCGGTTTGCGGTCAGCAGTGTACGTACTCTCCTATCCAGGGCGTCAAGCTCAGTTTGAGTCCATTTGAGTATGCCGAAAGAGTACATTAATACCGGCATGACCCAACCGTTGAAGGCGCGCACCTTATTTCCGCCCGACCAAAGGCTATTCAAAACCTTTTTCAGGCGGCCAAAGAAGCGTTCCTTCAACGATTGCTTCATGTCAGTAACATTAATGCCCAACGCTTCCGATATACCCAAATACTTATAGGTTTCGGTCGAGCTGAGTGATCTAACCTGTATGGAATCCGAGAGTTGAATTCTCTCAGATTCCATAATCTCCCCTTTCTTTACATGCATGACTGCACATTTGTCCACACCAAATTCCATCCTGATGGCACTACTGAAGGTTTCAGTCAACTTCAGTAGCTCCATCAGTCGCGAATTGTTGGGGGCAAAGAGTTTCAGATCATCCATGTAAAGAAGGTGAGATATGGCCTGACCACCTCTTCTCAACCGATAGCCTAGACCTGAACCCTCCAGCAATGTGCTTAGAGGATTCAGAGCTAAGCAAAACCAAAGCGGACTCAAACTGTCGCCCTGAAATATTCCCCGTTTAATCCACACAGGCTCATCGTCCCCCTGAATTGGTCGACATCCTGGATAGCGAAGGACTGTTTTCCATTGCCTCATACATGACTCAAGAAAGGTGCGTAGAGTTGCATCTATTTTGTACAACTCCAACACCCTCATGAGCCATGTATGTGGCACAGAGTCGTAGGCCTTCTTGTAGTCTATCCAACATGTCGACAGATCCTTGCGGGATCGACGTACCTGTTGGCTTATAGCCATGTCTATGAGGAGAAGCTCGTTAGTGCCGCGGGACCCCTTCCTACATCCATTCTGAGAGGTGGACATAATTGAATTAGTCTCAATGTGTTCATTGATCTTCACTCTCAGAATGGATGTAAGAAGTTTATAGACCGTCGACAAACAAGTAATTGGTCTATAGTTTTTGGGTTCCGCGGGACTACCGGTCTTATGGAGCAGGTGGGTAACGCCAGTTGTTAGAAACTGTGGTAGCGACCCAGACTCTATTATTATTATTTCCTTTATTCATCATTTTCGCTTATTTCTAAATTTTTAAATATTTTTATACAATATATACATAAAAAAAACATTTAAAAATATAAAAATAGTAGCCCACCGATATCGGGAACAGGGTCCAAGCTACCGGTGGTCAGGGCTCCAGAGAAAGGAACCTCCTGACAATGCGAGCCGTGTCCAGAAGTACCGCTTTCTGAATCAAGCCCTTGATCCAGCTGCCCAACGAGAGCCTCCTAAGGTGTTGGTCGAGGCTCGTGGCTATTAAGCCATTGGCCGACACTACTATCGGTACAATGATTGCGGAGTCCACTTCCCACATGTCGACAACCTCGCGAGCCAAGTCAATATACTTGATTTGTTTGTCTTTCTCGGCTTTCACGAGGTTCTCGTCATGCGGGACGGTTATGTCTACAATCATTGCACGCCTCACAATACGGTCCACCACCACTATATCAGGCTTATTGGCAACAATAGTCCTGTCAGTGATGATGGACCGATCCCAGTACAATGTGATATTGCCATTATCGAGAACTGGGTCGGGCGCATACCTATAGTATGGCACCTCCGACTCCACAAGAGAGTATTTCAGAGCAAGTTGCTGATGGATAATCCTGGCTACAAGGTTGTGCCTACGCAAGTATTCTCCGTTAGCTAGACGTGAACAACCAGAGATAATGTGGCGAATTGATTCTCCCGGACGATGACATGCCCGACATATGTCGACCGTGCCGTCTTTCACAATAAATCTCCGGTAGTTATTCGTCATGATAACTTGGTCCATAATTGCACAAACAAAACCTTCGGTTTCTCCAAAGAGATCACCGAAACGCAGCCAGGCTACGGATGCTAGTTGGTCTACGTCGGGCCCATGTAGGGCCCGGAAAAAGCGTCCGTGAAGCTCCTTACTCTGCCATACCGCCCTGCGATCGTTAGTGTCGAGCACCGCAGGTTTGCGCCAGTTCTCATTTGCCAAGGAGAGCGGGGTGAGTCCCTTGTCCACCGCCACTACATCTCGATGCATACCCACGTCGACAGCTAGGAAATATTCCCTAAGACTGCATATCTCGCAATTGTGGAGAGTCTTAGCATTTAAAAAGCCTCGACCTCCACACTTTCGCGGGATATACAGTCTCATTACCGACGACCGTGGGTGATGCATTCGATACGCAGTGAGCAGTGTACGGACTCGCCTATCCAGGGCGTCAAGTTCCGTTTGAGTCCATTTGAGTACGCCGAAAGAGTACATCAATACCGGCATGACCCAACCGTTGAAGGCGCGCACCTTATTTCCGCCTGATAGAAGGCTATTAAATACCTTCTTCAGGCGGCCAAAGAAGCGCTCCTTTAACGATTGCTTCATGTCAGTAACATTGATACCTAACGCTTCCGACATACCCAAATACTTGTAAGTTTCAGTTGGAGAGAGGGATCTCAGGTTTATGGAATCCGAGAGTTGAGTTCCCACGGATTCCATAATCTCTCCACGCTTTACATGCATGACCGCACATTTGTCCACACCAAACTCCATCCTGATGGCGTTACTGAATGTTTCAGTTACCTTCAGTAGCTCCATCAGTTGCAGATTAGTGGGGGCAAAGAGTTTCAGATCATCCATGTAAAGGAGGTGAGATATAACCTGACCACCTCTCTTCAACCGATAGCCTAGCCCTGAATTCTCCAGCAGTGTGCTAAGAGGATTCAAGGCTAGACAAAACCAAAGTGGACTCAAACTATCGCCCTGAAATATACCCCGCTCGATCCTTACCGGTTCGCTATTCCTTTGGATATTTCGACATCCTGGATAGCAAAGGACTGTCCTCCATTGCCCCATACATGACATCAGGAAGGTGCGTAGCGTTGCATCAACTTTATACAATTCTAGCACCCTCATGAGCCATGTATGAGGCACCGAGTCATAGGCCTTCTTATAGTCTATCCAGCATGTCGACAGATCCTTTCGGGAACGCCGAACCTGTTGGCTAATGGCCATATCAATAAGGAGTAGCTCCTTAGTACCGCGGGACCCATTCCTACATCCATTTTGAGAGGCAGACATGATGTTGTTGTTGTTAATGTGACTATTAATCTTTGCCCTCAAAATGGATGTAAGAACTTTATAGACCGTCGGTAAACACGTGATCGGTCTATAATTTTTAGGTTCCGCAGTACTACCTGATTTATGGAGCAGGTGGGTTATTCCTGTAGTTAAGAACTGGGGTAGCGACCCAGACTCTAAGGCAGACTGGAATTGAGACGCCAAGCAAGCGTGCGATCTCGTAAACCATTTAATCCAGAAATTGTGCAGCCCGTCCGGCCCTGGAGATTTCCAGTTAGGTAACGGACGGACTGCACAAGCTACATCTTGGGGGCTGATGGTAATTGCCCCCATTTCTTGTATCGGATCGCACACACGCTCGACCTCCCGAGTCCAGTCACCCTCAGTATGACTGACAGGAACCGACCAGATGCTGCGCCAGAATGAACACATAGCATCATCATCCGGCAAGCGCGTGTCAGTCACACCTTGGTCCAGTCGCTCCCAATCCCTATATACCCACCTTTCATTACTTCGGAATGTGCGATTCTGGGTGTATCGCTCCACTCGCCGCCTGTACCTACGAATACGGCTTGCCCATGCATACACCTTCTGCTTCAGGAAGTCGATGCGCTCTGTGACACGAGATATATAATCTCGGGGATTGACATCAGTCCCCGAAAACGCCCGTCTCACAAAGCGCATCACTCGAGGGCGTGTGTTGCCCTCCCTGAAGCAGGTCAGTTTGCCGATTAGCGCTCTGGCCTCACCAATACGACGCTCGATCCTGCACTGCCAAGCTGGCACGGCTGGTTTTGGTCGTGTAGCTCTGTCATTGGTTATTTTTATTTTGACATGAGCTACACGGCATGCCGCTACAGCCGCGCAGTACATGATCGAATGTGCATCGGTGAGGTTATCACAGTTATCAAAATAGCTTGACAACTGCGAATCCAGAGCAGCCACCAGCGCCCTGTTCTTGTTATGCATGGGCAAACGAGGTAAGCGTGGTCTAAGTTCAGGCGGCATGTAGCGGTATTCCCGAATAGCACACTCGTTATTATTATTATTATTATTCATTCTGTCGAGCTACATGAACTTAGAGGGCTATATTGATGATTAAAATGGTTATAATTCTTTAGATAAATACGCGTTACGGTCGCGAATCGTATTTGGTCCACATACAGCTTCACACTGACCGGCAAATTGCAAAAAACATAAAAATATTTGAATTTCGCGGGCTACCCTGGAGCATTCACCTTAAGTCAAGACTGAATAGGTTACTTCTAGGCAAGCGTGCTCCATCTTCGACCACATCATCGCTTACCATCAGGTGAGATGGTGGTCAAGCGCGTGCCAAACAAAAGTAAAAAAAAAAACAAAGCACACCACGCTACCTGTCACAGTCAAACTTTCCCAATCAATCTTGAACCGATAAAGATGAAAATGAAATTTAACTGATTTGATGTTGTGTGGTTAATACTATGCTTCTAATATGATTCTGCTAAACTGGTCTTTTTAGACCCGCAGAAATCAAACTACATGTAAAGTCTACAATAATTTATTGGTCTAGGCACTACGCTATAAGCTACACTGGCGGCTGCCTATGAAGGCGCTCGGCTAGCTGCTTGGGTCCGCCGTAGTAGGTGTAGCTCTCCTCGTCATCGTCCTCGTACTCCTCATCGTCCTCCACTTCCTCGGAGCCCTCGACATTATCGGCGAGCTGCCAGTCTTGGCGAGTGTCCTTCATTCGCTTCTGGAGACGCTTTTGCTCGATCTGGAA
This sequence comes from Lacanobia oleracea, assembly GCA_950371165.1. Lineage (NCBI taxonomy): Eukaryota > Metazoa > Arthropoda > Insecta > Lepidoptera > Noctuidae > Lacanobia > Lacanobia oleracea. The sequence continues at coordinate 11,776,329 of OX493399.1, forward strand.
AATGCGGCATGGTTTTTGTAAGGTATTATGAAAGGGCAATAAATAACATTTTCGAGCCAAAACTGCAACGGCTATTATTAACCGTATAGTTCGGTACCAGACAAGCAAACCTCCGCCGGCTCGGTAGTAGTACCTTTAGGTACTAAGAGTTATGTCATACGACATCCTATTTATTAATGTTGTTATTGATAAAGTTACATAAAAAATGTTTGAGCGATAATTAAGACAAGTGGATAAAAGGTTATATAATAGATAGATAATAGATTATAGTACTTCGATTCTAAAAAAAAAATACGTTAAAGAATGAAATACAATATGCAATAATGATATCATGTAATGCTGAACAGGTTTTTGGACATTAGGAATAAAACTAACTCAACAAATTCATCAAACCCACGGCTAATTTCGTTAATTGCTTATATTACCTACTCAAAATTTAAATTAAGAATGCGCGCGTGATTCAAAAATATTTTATTAGATTGAAAATATTGAGAGTTTGTGTAGACATTTTTCGGGATAAATGTATACTCGGAATTCTATATGAAACCCATACAGAATGCCCGGTATATAATTATGTAGGTACATGTGAAGTGGGTCTTCAATTAAAAATTAAAACAACTTTAAATATTTGAGTACCTACGCCATTGTATTGCATCAGGTTGTATTATTTTTATAATGCATGAAAATTGGTTTGTGTGGATATGTGTATACTCTTGTCTACACTAATATTATAAAGAGGAAAGATTTGTTTGTTTGAATTGAATAGGCTCCGAAACTACCAGATCGATTTGAAAAATTCTTTCACCATTGGAATCCTACATTATCCCTGATGGACATATAGAATATTTTCAAAAAAGTTAGAAATCCGTATGAAAACTTCGATGATGTACCTAACCCAAGGTGTGAAAAAACTGCCAAAAATATCCTTATATCGCGTACGCTGCGGAAACAATTGATAATAGAGCAAAGTGATGTGCGACTACAGTTTTATAGAAGACATCAATACCTACAAAAAAACACCGCTAGGGTATGTATTTAACTAAATGACCGCTTTTTATTCAAATTATTCAATCAAAACCCGGGTGGAATGGAATAGTGGTGATTTTGGTATCATGGTTTTTGTAAGGTATTATGAAAGGGCAATTATTTATTGCCCTTTCATAATACCTTACATTTGCGAGCCAAAACTGCAACGGTTATTATTAACCGTATAGTTCGGTACTAGACAAGCAAACCTCCGCAGGTATCAAAATCCATTTAAATAGTTTGATAATTAAGGTTGTTTATGTACATGTAAACTACATTTTAAATTATTCAAATCGGACCTTTCGTTTAAAAGTTACGACTGGTATAAAAATATTCTAAGTAAGAAAAATGTGGCGATTTGAGCGAACTGCCCTTCGTTTAGTCTATTAATAAGTAATTTACATATTACCCTATTAAGGGGATAGAGGGGAGATGAAGATCATGGACTACCAATTACTTACATCCGCGCGAACGAAGTCGCGGGCGAAATGCTAGTTATAGATACGTCCAGAAGTTTTTTCTCCTATAGCAACAGCAACAGGACAGCTGTCCGTCTGTCACAGCCAGTTTTCTCCGGATCTTCTGGACCGATTCTGTTGAAATTTGGTATACATATGGACTTCTGTGACCCAAATATGTACGTGTTACGTAAATAAATATTTCTAGTATGGGGGTCAGTTTTGGGGGTTTAACTATAAGACTAAAGAAAAGAAAAAATTTTTCAAACTGTGTCGTGTGACATATCAAATGAAAGGACTTTAACCATAAGGGTTTTAATTAAAAAAAAAAACCTTTTTGAAGTTATTCAAAACTCCCCCCCCCCCCCTTATCTCCGAAACTACTGAGTCTAAGACTTTGAAAAAAAAAATGCAGATGATTAATAGTTCTATACAAAAAGATAACAGGAAAACCTATAAAGTCTAGTGTTAAAAAAACGAAATTGGTTCGGAACCCTTTGCACGCGAGTCCGGCTCGCACTTGGTCAGTTTTTTTTCTAAATGCATATGAAAGTATGTACGACAGCTAAAATAAAAACACTTTTTTAATGGTGTTATAGTGAGTAATATATTTTTGAAAGGATTAGGGTTCCGTTCACAAAAATCAAAACCCATGAAAATACTAATAACGCGGGCGATGCCGCGGGCAGAAACTAGTCAAACATAAAACTTGCAGTAATTTTAGTCTTATATTTTTTTTGGAACACACGAGCACATTTAGAATGTGCTCGTGTGTATAAAATAAATATAAGTAATAATGTACAGTATAAAACTGATTTATTTTTCTTCTTATCACTCCTAAATCAACATCATCAACTTGTATTTTCTTTTTTATTTCTTTTGGTGTCCGCGGAGAACTAAATTTTGCTTCCCCTGTATTTTGCAAGGAAGTTTTACTTTCAGCAATCACTCTCCTTACACTTCGTTCTGATATCCCTGTTGCTTCTGCTACTAATTTATGCGAATTCGCATCAGTTTTATATTCTAAACTATTGAATTCGGCTTTCCGTTTTTTAAAAAACGTATGCACTTTAAATATTATTTCCTTAGATTGTCTTTTTATCGGCGGACTCATCTCGCTATTGCAATCTCATATGCGTTTTGTCTAAATTAGCCGGAACTTTCAACGCGTGTTGCCTTTGCGAAGTGCCGCACTGAGTAATGACAGCAAGCGCCCCAGCCTCTCCGTCCCACAGCTCATATACCTAAGGCGCGGCCAACTAGTTCCGCGCGCAAATAATGCGCGCGGAACTAGTTATATCGCAGGATTATCTTACATTAGGCTCACTGCTTTTTAAAAACGTAGGAGGAAGCAGAACAATATTCAGTAATGTATGGAAGTTTATGCACTGAGAAGTGAAGCTTCCTAATGCTGCAGAGTTTTTAAATTGTCGGATGACGTGATTAAACTGGATGGAGCTAAAGAGTGTTTAAAGGTCAAAATCGCGATACTTTGATCACATTCATTTGTAGAGCCTATGTCCGGCAGTAGACTCCTTAAGCTAGGCCAATGAGATACTTGAAAGATCTGTTTTTTTTTTCTTACCAAAGACCATCATCAATATATAACCCTCTAAGTTCATTTAAACCCTATTGATTCACTTTTTCATGAAATAACCATTCAGTAGGGTTTAAATGAACTTAAGAGGGTTATATTGATGATTAAAATGGTTATAACTATGTATTTTGTTCGACATACATGCTTGCGTGCTTCAGTGACCGGCAAATTGCAAAAAATAAAAAATACGAGTATTTGAATTTCGCGGGCTACCCTGGCGCATCCACCTTAAATCCATCCAAAGGTTGTCTTGAAAAGATCGCTTTTAGCGATAAGGCCGCCCATTGTGTCACCCTATGTAATGTTTTCTTCATCTATCTTTTCTGTAACTTATATGGTGTACATAATAAAGAGTATTCTATTCTATTCTATTCTAATACAATTGCATCCCGCAAGGCAGTTTTGTGGCGAACTGTTGACCTGATCTCCCGGGAGAAGTCTTGTTCCTCATTTCCGGCTTGCCTTTATTGGCTGGCGGGAGTGAACACTGACGAGGAACAGAGCTCCCACCTCTTGCTTTAATCGGTCGGTTTGAGTGAAGATTCGCAAGAGCAAATGTGCTCGGGAGAAGGATGTACAATCCAGTAAGATGCTGGTAGGTATCTTGACCGTACTTCCAGGATTGTCCTGATAGCCGTGATATACCTCTCCACTCCTTTAGCATATGTTGCCCCTTGGCGCTACGTCACTTTGTGCAAGCGATCGTTTTCGGGGGCCCATTTGCATAATACAGGGATAATCGTCGGTTGGTGTCCCATTCCATTTGAAATGTCTAACGGGGTCTCTGCGAGTTGGCTTCGGCCCCTCGTACGCCTATCAATGGAACGGGTCTCTAGGGACGCGAGAAAAAAAAAAGTTGCGAAATACGATTGTAAATATATCATGCATAACAAATATCTTACCATTCTCTTCTGCAAGAAATCAGCCAGCTCCTTCCTCTGGTTGCCAACTAACTCAGGCACTTTATCGGGCGTCACTCGGTAAGATATGACGTCATCTTTCGTGTTCAAGGTGCTCCAAGCATCGCGAGTTTTCTTCCTGGCAGCTAGCAGCCTGCTCATGATCTTAGAGTGGTCTAGACCGAAGACATTGTGGGTCATTTCTGGTAGTGGTTCCTCGAATATGGGTAGCTCTTCTTCTAGTTTCTTTATTTTTGCCTGAGGACACCCAGAATTGTTATGTTATATCACAGTATTACCGTTTCTGATGGGAGTAGTCAAAGTATGAACAAAGGAAGTTGTTCTATTGCTGCCCCTCTTTAGACTCACGTTATTGGGAGGACAACTACGAGAATTTAATTGAGAGAGACGATCTATTCGAATTTAAACAACAAATATACAGAAACAATAAAATAAGTACTGCCATTCGAACATCGCATTTGTAGGTGCAATCTTTATAGCTTTTTGTTTGTGACTGCTTTGATTACTTTTGAAGCAAAGTTGGCTTAACTATTTGACATTGAGTATTTTTAACCGACTTCTTCAAAGAGGAGGAGGTTCTATGTTCGGCTGTATGTATTTTTTTCTAACAGACTTCTTCCAAAAGGAGGACTTTCTATTTTCGGCTGTATGTATGTTTTTTTTTTGTATGTTCACCTATTTCTCCGCCAATTGTCGACCTATTTACAAAATTCTTTTTTTTACTCGAAAGCCTATACTCTAGAAGTGGTTGCATTGTCACCAAGTTAGAATCTGATAATGGGATCTCATGAAACTCGAGAGAAACCATCAAATTTTATAAGCACATACAATGATTTTCATATACTTTCTAATGCAACTCAGATATTTGTGCCTGGTAATCATCATTTTATGTTGTTATGGAAGGTAAAAGTCTTAGAATCTGATGACGGGATCCCATGAAAAATGTTTGTTCAGCGATATTTTCGCCAATAGGGAATATGCATACGATTTTTTTATTTGCAAAATGAAATATGTAGGTACTTATTCGCTTATTATATGTATATCAAATATATATCAATACCTTCATTAGCGAAAAAGTTATAAAGCTTCAAAGATTACAATTAGAAAGAGAAGTTCGATGTAAACTTTGACGTCATCGTCTATGACGCCTATACAGCTGCCATAGAAAACAGCTTTTTCGCGAGAGGGACAGATATATTTCTTTAAAATAATTATAACTCCTTCGTTTTTCGAGTAATTTCGATTCTATTTTCACTGTAAGTATTATATTTTTGTATATTTTTAGATAAACTGTGTGATGATAAATATGTTTTTCATGCATATTCCCTATTCTCAACCGATTTGGATGATTCTTTTTTTGTATGGAAGAGTATTTTTCCGGACTGGTCCCATTCCAATTTGGTGAAGATCTGATGAAGAACTTCGGAGGTAGGCAACGGAACTCTTCAATAAATGATAGCAAATGGATGGGGATTGCTGAAATCGCATGTCTGTTTATTGTTTATACCAGTTCATAACACGCCTATATGCTGTGAAGGGGTCATGCAGATATCACTAAAAAGCGAAAAACAAAAAAACTTTTACAAAAAAATACAACCAACTTCTAAATACAAATAACCACTAAGTACAAAATAATTTTAATTTCGGAATTCTGTGTTCAAAAACGAAAAAATAACCAAAAACACCGACTTCAGTTGGTATTTTTTGGAAAAGTTTTTTTTACATCACATAGTTTCAAACTCCTTGAAGAAGTCGGAGGTTAACCGTATAGTTCGGTACTAGGTCCAATTGGACCTAAGAGTTACGACATATGACATCCATACTATTAACGCTGTTATTGATAAAGCTACTTAAAAAATCTTATGTATTACTGTTAATTAAAACGATTGGATAAGAAGGTCATGTGATAGCGCCTTCGTATTTAACCCGCAATTTTAAGAATTTTCATAAATAAAATCCATGTGTTTAAATGTGATAATCGCCATCCACCATTAACCATATTGTTTTTAACCGACTTCAAAAAAAGGAGGAGGTTCTCAATTCGGTTGTTTTTTTTTTTTTTTACCTCGTAACTCCGTCATGTATGAACCGATTTGAAAATTTTTTGTTTCATCTGAAAGGGTATACTTCTCGATTGGTCCCATTGTCACCATGTCAGAATCTGATGATAGGATCCAACGAAAATCGAAAGCAACCCTCAAATTTTATAGGCATATACAATGTTTTTCATAAATTTTCTAACGCAACTCAGATATTTGTGACTGGTAATCATCATTTCATATTGCTGAGCTGATGATGAAAGGTATAAATTAGGATCTGATGATGAGATCCCATGAAAAATGTCTGTTCAGCGATACTTTAGCCAATTGTCAGCCGATGTGGATGATTCTTTTTTTGTTTGAATGAGTATTTTCCTGGACTGGATCCGTTTCAGTTTGGTGAAGATCTGACGAAGAACTTCGGAGGTAGGCAACGGAACTCTTCAATAAATGATAGCAAAGGGATCGTGATTGCTGAAATCTAATGTTTTTTTAGTGTTTACACCAGTTCTTAACATAACATTGCGCCGGTACGCTGTTAATGGGCACGCAGGTACCTAGGTACCACTAAAAAGTGAAAAATAAAAAACTTTTTTACAAAAAATACAACCGACTTCCAAAAACAAAACACTACAAGGTACAAAATAACTTCGGAAGAAAGACAAAAACTTTAATTTCGGAAGTCGGTGTCAAAAAACGAAAAAATAACCAAAAACACCGACACCGACTTCCGAAATTAAAGTTTTTTGAAGTTATTTTGTACCTTGTAGTGTTTTGTTTTTCTTATTTTTATTAATCGATTTATGGTAATCGCTTATTTATGTTAATCAAGTCGATCGAAAATTAAAAAAATATCGATTGTCGAAATCGTTTTACCACACCCTAACAATTAAATGCTGTTCGTTAGTCTCGCTAAAACTCGAGAACGTCGGGGCCGATTTGAATAATTATTTTTTTGTTAGTTTCGCCAGAATACAGGGAAGGTTTAAAAACGAAAAAAAAAGGGTAAGTATGTAGGGTAGGTAGAGTAGCCAGTTGACGGGAGCAAAGCCGCGCGGGTCAGCTAGTCTTTTATAAAAATCAATTGCTGTTCGTTAGTCTCGCTAAAACTCGAGAACAGCGGGACCGATTTAAATAATTCTTTTTTTGTTAGTTTCGCCAGAATACAGGGAAGGTTTAAAAACAAAAAAAGGGTACGTAGGTAGGGTAGCCCGTTGACGGGAGCGAAGCCGCGCGGGTCAGCTAGTTTAAGATATTTCTCACCAACTTATCGTATAAAATAGCTACGGAAACAATTTTTTTTTATAATAAATTCGATTGCCGAAAGTTGATGTAATTCCTGAATTTCATGACGTAATACGCAACACCCTGTCGACTCAGCTGGTGTGTCATATGTCAAAATATTGTCGAGCAGAGTGGTTAAACAGAACATTACGCTATAGCAGGTAAATCAGACGGCTCAGATTAAGGTGCAACCTCCACAAGCTAGTGTCTCGGCGATATTTTCGTCCAGTTACTTCATTTATCTGCGAATCTCCACATGATGTTAATAGTCATCAAATGACTGTCATTAACAAGCAAAAAAAGTCAACTCGCGGCGATTCACTCGCTCCCATGGTCATAGCGCCTTAGGAAGCAATAGTTAATACTCTACCTCAGTAGCGTCTTCAACAAGAACTTTTTCACAAAAACTGTCAAAGACGCTTCGTATCTCATCCCCCGTCAAGCACTTCGCTACCCACAGCCAACTCATTCTGTGCCTTAGTTACTTACTAGAAAGACATGGATCAAGGAAAGGTAGAAAAAGAGACAGCTGAAGGTTCTAATGGTCTCTGACAGCCCTACTTTCTTATCATTGTGTAACAATAGGCAATGCCAATGAGTGACAGGTTGTGGTATATATCTGCATTTTTATCATATAATTATCACTTGCAGATAATGCTTACCTTGACATCAGGTGATAACCTAGTGTTTAAGGTAAACTCAGACTTCAGCAGGTGTCCCAAATCAGTAGGAATGTAGTCTTCTCCATAATCAGCCATTGCTAAGCGACGATCCAAGTCTACAAGATGGGCTTCTTGTTTATCTGTGAACATATAGTTTGAATCTGTATTAGATTGTACATAATGCATTGATGTATGAGTAATTATATCAATGACATAATGTCATTTCAAATGTCATGTTGATTGATTGATATAGAATTTTGGAAGGATGAGCCTCGCTGTGCAGAGGTGCCAACCTCATTCTTCAAAGGCAAGAGAGAGGATGAAAACAATGTATGGGACAGGATTAATAGCAGAATCCCTTTTTCACAATGGAGTCATGATAGGCTATCACAGGAAATACGAAATAGCTGAAGAGTTTTGAAGGAGAGGTTACTAGAGGGATAGATTGGTGACACTTTATCAAAATATTTAAGACAAATGCAGAAAACTTGTGAAACCTCACAAAAAAACCTTTTGGACTTTCTTGATATTAGGTAAAAGGTGCTTTCTTTAAAACCAGAAACAGGTGTTATCATAATTCACAGCAGCCTTTTCGCAAAGCACATACAACCTTTAACAAAATTATAATAACTTGCCTTTAACAAATACAATGTAAGGTATTTCTCCCATGACCCTCAGAGTGGACAGCTCATGCCTCAGGCCACCAGCTACTTTGTTCAGCACCTTCTCAGTCTCATTGTCTGAAGTATTGCCTTTGCACACCCAGAATACATTCACCGTGTGCATGTCTGGTGTCACATTTACCTGTAAGTAGAAAATATTGAGTTACTATGGTAATTCGTTGGTTGACAGAAACTCTCAAGTTATATTTAATCCCTTGGAAATTTCTGTGATTTGCTAAAAATCTAATATTTATTTGTAACTTCTTTTCTCTTAGAATTAATATAATTAGATAAATTATAACACTTGACATCAACAGACTGGTACTAACTGTTAGTAGTTAACATTTTTTAGATAAATTACCTTGTTGGCTAATATTCCTGAACCTTGTATCTTTTATTACATTATAAGAGACAGGTTTTGGGCTTTGCAGCTGATGGGTTCAAAAGGACCTCCCAAGTTTTTATGATATTATATGCCAGATGATTTAATCAGTTCTTAATAACTTACTTTCGTTTACTTACTTTCGAGATTTCGATACCCCTTCCAACTATATCCATAGCAACAGTGCCAGTAGACATCAAGTCTGTGATCTGTTTCATGAACATTTTGTTCAACATGGCTGTTCTGCGCTGCCCACGCTTGTCAGGCTCATGCTTCTGCTGAGTCAAGCTCTTCACCGAAGGTAGAGCATTCACTGCAAACGCTTGCGTTGGATGCCACTGCCTAAAAATCATCAAAATAACAATATAACCTCAAAACAACATTATTCTAAGAACATTACAAGCTTGCTATGTACTATAAATAATGACAACCACCTTTTACTCTTCGGATTCACCATTTTACATAATTTTAATCCCTGCTTTTTCAAACTGAAAGCTACACACGAAACATGATAAAATCGGTGACAAGATATCATTTCCTTCACAAAATATAGGTAAGATTACTGTAAGGTACCTTTAAGGTACAATCAATTAAAAATACGGAGAAAAGACGTTCAATGTGCAAACAATGCTATGAATTCGAAATAATAATTTCTGTCTTCAAGAAAAATAAAAGAAAACACCAATTTTTCAAATTTGAATTTGGAAGAGGTTTTACATGACATGATAATTCTCACTTGCTGTCATTTTAAGTTCAAACTTCAACGTCAAATGCACGTCAACTAAAAACGCATAGAAGTAGTAAGTACCGTAATTGCTATGCAGTTATAATTTATTCTAGTCTAGTTACTGGGACCAATCTGGTCCATTGCACAGTCGTCAGTTTTGGCCAGTTTCAGAATTGGGAGAGAACTGTATTTCGTTTTCAACAAAATAATTCTGTTTTTTTTTTGTCGCATTCCAATTTGCCAAACAGAATTAATCGTGTCAGATAAAAATGAATGGTTGCGTTTTACCTCAACTTACAGCTACAAGGGACAAAGGCAAGGAGAGAAAGAACCAATAATTATGAGGATCGAAACCAATCATAATTTCATATATTTTTCTAAAGATCAAAATTCTTGTCAAGTTTGTTCAAAGAGAAAAGCTTTGGTGAAACCAACCCTTTTTGCAGCCATGTTTTCACACCATGGACAAAATTTGCCGCGCGTGGGAGGAGTCGTGCTATTCCCGCCAAATACCTGTCAAATTGTCAAAATCGGGATAAGTTTACGTGTGATAGGTTGTTTATTTTTATGTTTTATTTAAATCAATAGTGAATACACCACCAATATGTCTAAATTAGAAGACAATGAAGAAAATTGGATTGATAAAATGAACAGTCTTTGTTCAGATTTAAATGTCGACCCAGTTGCAGCACAAAAATCCAAGGAGTCCTTTCTAGAGATAAAACGAAATTATACTTTGGATGTAAGTATTTTAGTCCAGTTCATTCATATAATTACTGCAATTAATTATTAATTACTTCATCATTGTTGATATTCTGTCAAACGAAATACTCGAGCCTTTTAGAGAATGTTATGAACAAGCTACGTCGACTCGCTAATGCTTCCAAATGTTTTGATTTTAGCCAGGTTTATAACTTTATCTTAGTTTACTACGCATTCTTTATTGTATGGTTCTTATGGTGGATGTATTTCGTTCATTTGTGATTTGGCTTCATGTGATTTTTTTTTAACCTGCAACAACTTTCACTTGCCCTAATCCACACGAGGCCCTTATCTCAGGATGCCCACTGATTACAATTACTTATCAGGAAATAGAGGTTTTCCATAGAAGACGCAAACATTGAGACAATATTTACAGGAAGCATTTTCCTTAAACCTTTGTTTACAATACCAATTTGCATTGTTTGAAAATAAATTATGATAGGTCATAATAGCTTGCATTATCCTTGCATTCTGTATTGTCCCAGGGTGATTCATTGCAATGGATGGCATGTGCCTTGTATGTGGCATGTAGAACCTCCATAACTCCTACAGTGCAATCTGGGAAGGCAGTAGAAGGAAATTGTGTCAGTCTTACCAAGCTACTGAGACTATGCAACATAAGGTTATTATATTTTCATTATTTGAATAGTTTATATTAAGTAGTAAAAGTTGCATTTTGGCTTATAACCTGTTACAACTTAGTATCAAACAATACAGTTTTTTACTTTTTCCACAGTCTAATCCAGTTCTTCAAAAAAATAAAAAACTGGATGGAGATGGCTTCAATGTCAACTGAATTCAGAGACAGGATATCCCATTTGGAGCATAAGTTTGCAGTCTCCACTGTGCTGTACAAGAACTTCCAGCCAATTTTCCAGGAGATCTTCTCTGGGTTAACAAATGAACCTGTGAAAACTAGTTCTAAAAGAAGGTCTAAGTAAGTGATTTTTTCATTATGTTCGCTTTGAATGTAGATAGATAACATCACATTGATCGAAGAAAGATAGAAATATGTTTTAGCTCTTATATTATAATGATAACCAATTGATGTGCTCAGTTCAATATTAAAAAAAATATTCATATAATTATGTTTAATTGGTCAATTGAAAAAAATAATACCCAGATTCAGTTTACATGGTTAACACACAAAGAATACCAAAAGCAGGTTTCCACATCAATAGGTAACAGGAAGTTCACCATTGTTTATATTGTTGATTACCATTCAACTGAATCTAATGTCCTGAGACATCACTTTGTAGTTCCACTTCAGTTCTCAGCATATTTTCAACTGTAAATTTTACTTATCCATGTTATTTGGTTACATTAACAGCAACATATTTACAGAAATAGTTCAGGACTGTTTTAACTTATTTTGTCTGGCTTAGCAAAAACAGTCTATCTTACACACCCAACAATGCTGCATGTAATTAATATGAAAATCGGTGTTACATTATTAGAGGCTTGTGTTTGACCACTTTTTTTCCCATACAGGATACAGCCATGTACAACAAATGCACTGTTTGAGTTCACTTGGTGTTTGTACATCTGCGTGAAGGGAGAACATCACAGGTCTGCTCATGATCTTGTGGACATGTACCATTTGCTGCTTGCATCTTTAGACTTTGTATTTGCAAATGCCTTTTTGGACAGAAGGGTAGATTTAATTAATCCTGCATTTAAAGGTTTGTAGACAATATTATTCAATACTTTTATTGTATTTTCTTTTTTAATAATTTTAAGAACATTGTTGAAGTTTAAACTTAGTTAGGAGACCCCAAAATAAGTAAATAAATTAAAATTATAAAATATAATTAAAATAAATAAGAAACTTTTGTTTAAATGTAAGGGTACACTAGCTTATATTTTGTGTTGTAGGTTTGCCCAGTGACTGGTTGAAAGATGATTTCAAAATGCCAACAATGGCACCTTGCATCATGTCTGCACTATGTGAAATCAAAAATGGACTGCTAGTAGATGCTGCTGCTTCTAAGGAATACACCTGGAAGCCAGCGATAAAGAAGTTTTTTGAAAAACAAGTAAGTTAATGAATATTAAGATTTTGATGTTTTGGTTCAATTGAAATCCCCTTTTGCGACATAAATTTCAATTTTTTTCTTCTATTTTTGTAGATATTAAAAGGTGATGTTGAAGAACTTTGTGGAGTATTAGAAGTTGGCACTTTTGACCAAAATCTAAAATCATTAAACAATTTATATGAAACCTATGTGCTAAGTGTTGGTGAATTTGATGAACGTATATTCTTAGGTGAGTTACCATAATTGTTCTGCACGCAAAATACGCGCTTCGTCGTGGAGTTGCGTAAACCAGCCCGATTTACATACATACCTTGTTTTTTATAATAATTATGCCAGTGAAAAAAAGATATATTGATTTTGTAGAGAGAGAATGAGAAGATAATAATGAAATTAAAAAAATAGAGTTGCGCCAATCAAGCAAGTAACATGGGGTTAGGGCAAGGAGATGGTGCATAATTATTCCAGGCCATGGCCTGGAATAATTATGCACCATCTCAAAAAAAGAATGTGCTGGCCGGCCAGCACATTCTTTTTTAAACTGCAAATACATAATTATGTACCTTGCAAATAAATGTGACTAAATTGTTAGAAGAAGTTTTTATGTCTTATACTGGCCACTAATAAAGATATGTTTGACCATAAAAGCATAAGTAAAAAAAAAAATTAAGTCTGACAATTTTCAAAGCTTGTTTACTTGAAGGTAAAAATGTCGAATATTTCTGATAATAATAATTTTTATTACTTAAATCCAATTTTAACGTGCTTTGTAGATTACGAAGGTAAAATATATGTTACTGTACCCAATTTTTTTCACTATCTCTTGTTTAAATAATGGATCATTTTATGGTGAATTTTAATTTCATGGGATTTTTTTTAGGTGAACATGCAAATGAACAAATTGGTACTTCAAATAAAGTGTCTGGTGATGAAATATCACAAGTTATTGCTACTTTTGGACCTGTGAGTATTTAAATCCTGTAATAAGTGTAATTTAAGTGATGTTTTATGTGTATATCTGACATTATTGTTTACATTTATGGTATGTTATCAAGATACTTTTTTACCAGCTTTGTTTTACTATCCACCTGAAACAATAAATAATATGCTATATGTATTTCAATCGAACACCTAACTAGCACTAGGCATATATCGCAAAACCAAATTTGCAACTGCTTTTTTTTTATTATTCTTCCCTTGAAACAACATCTTGCATACCTTGTGTCTCATGTTTCGAAAAAAATATCTAAATGGTGTTTTAATGTGCATCTGCCAGTCGGTTTGCTATAATGCCCCTGCACTTTTGTTTCTGAGTAGTGTGTTGCCTTAGTTAATTAAATGTTTAAGTAAAATATTATAATATTTACTAAAAAAATTACATGGTAATTAACTGTTCACCATATCGTATGCACCCGTGTGTGCGTCGAATTTTCTAGAAGCAGAATTTGGAAACTGAATGTGTCACCCTTTGGTTTTGTATATTCATTCCGATGCAATTATGAAACCTCTTTGTCAGTCCTGCACATTGTTAATAGTATTTTTAACCGCGGCATGTTTTCATATAATATGATATTTACGGTGAGGTGGCGACTCAGTAATATATTTAAGCTGTGGTGGGCCAGTCGCTACAGTAACGTCATACAAGTAAGTTGTGGATTTCGGACTGAGACAGCTGTAGGTATTTTGCCCTATTTATGAAATCACAAAATTGATTGCAGTTGAAGATCGCTTCCGAAGTTATCGCTTGTATCGCCAATTCAATACTGACCCAGTCGCCGGATGTCCGCCCTTTATATACCGGCGACAGTTAATTCTAGAACCTTCTAGTATGGAAACTTCTGGAAAGTTCCGGTACATACCGGTCCCGACTGACCAGCTAGTCTATTCTGTAAGTAACCATTTCGGTATCGAGCTTCACCTGAGTGAGATAGCTCACAAAGTGAACTTTATTGCACACAACATAAAGGTGTTACGTTTATACTCACCTCGGATTCCGCTGTCGAGACACGAAAATGTTGTTACAGAATAGCACTACAGGTGTCGAAACATCGAGAATGTTCTAGCATAGAAAATTCTAGAATCACCTTGACCTCAGTAATTCCGCTACCGGATACTAGATGGCGCCACATGTACGTAAATGTCGTTATGTACCTAGCATTAATTCTGCCTGGTAACAAAACATTTGTGTTGTTATCAGAGTGGCCGCGCATGCCACGAGACACCTCTGACCGGGCGCCGTTACCTAGCGCGACGTGGTGAGGAGCTGACTCCAGTGTCGGAAGCCAAGAACAGCCTGGCTCGCCTCGCTGCGTACCTGAGGAACGCCAAGCCCCAGCCCTCGAGGGACCTCTTGAAGTTGTTCACGTAAGTAGACCTTAGGCTACTCCTACTCAGAAAGATAACAATTTAATAGGCCACGGCATGTGACTCTCATGTTAATTGAATAAGGTATAAATTGGAATGATTGACGGGCATTCGTGAAATAGTAAGCTGTAAAATCAGCTTATTATGATTCATTTCACGTATTGCTGTTTGTGGTAAGTGATTGCTCTAATGATGGCTGAAAGGCCCTTTTAACCCACAAAACCGTGATCCTCCTAATGCCCTTTGCGTGCCAAGGTACGGTGCCTCTTTCGAACGGTTTCCGCACCCCGGCAGGCACTGGCCCTAGCGGGCCCCGTCTCCCATGCTCAGCTCCTTGAGGTGCGCGTGGAACACAGCGCGTCGTCGACACGGGCCTGGTTCTGATCGGACGGCGAGCCACCCAATGCTCGCCGTCCGCAGGCCCTCGCCTACGGTGGCCGGAAATCGCCCTGAAACTCCTGACGCCCGGGGCGTCTTCTTCTGTTGCGGCGGCTGGGTCGAGAGGTTTCCCTCTCTCTAACACGTTCAGCCTCCTCCTTCGCTAGCATTACTGCTTCGCAGAAGGAGGTGACCGCTTCCCATGCCTGTTCGCTCCGGACCATAGATTTAACCAGGGCCGGTCACGAGAGGTCGCCGCCGTCGATCGCCTCAACGAGGACACGGCGGTGCTTCGCCCAAGCAGGGCAGACCTCCACCGTATGCTCCACTGTATCCTCCGGGCGATCCTTGCAGTGTTGACACCCGGGCGTGTCTTCCCGCCGAATCCGGAACAGGTATCTTCCAACCGTGTCCGGACAACCTGCGTCAGGCGGAATGTGAGAATGACGTGGTGCTGCTCCAGCCACTCCTCAAAGAAGAAAGAAGGGACTAATCACCTGGATTGTGGCGTGCCCAGCGCTGACCAGGACCAGTTTCCCCGTCTTCCAACGAAGTGGGAACTGGCCCCTTTCCAAGCATGCGCTTAGGAACCCTCTTAGTTGAGGCTCGAGAGGCCATTAAGCTACATGGATTTATGTTTTTAACTACTAGTTGAGCTTGGTCTCAGACGTATTTTAATAAAATAAAAAACAATTTCAATAAAATTTTGTATTTGCTCTATTTTTTATTGATAATAAATTACTGTCCACAGCGACTGCAACGTGAACATGGACGCAATTAACACAAACCTCGTCCAGCCATGCAACAATTGGATGGAACAGTTTGCTAACAGCCTTAGAGAGACAAACAGTACTTCTAGTAATGAAACCATCAGGTTCCGGTGCAACATGGTCACATGTTTGTACTATAAGGTGTTAGAACACATAATTAGAGAGGAGCACAGAAAAAAACCGCTAGTTTCATTGAATGTAAGTAGAAAAAGTATTTTTTTTTTGTTTTTGTAATGGGTTAGCTCTTGACTCTATGTCAGAGATGACAGAGAGTATACATTTTGGCCCTTTCATAGAGGCTGAAGTGGTTGCAAGGAAGTTTGGGGATCCTAGCAAAGGTGAGACGCTACTTCACGCCGGAACAGCTGCTGAAACTCTATCAAGCGCAAGTTGACAACAGTATGTATTCCATATACGATCGGTGTATGGAATACTGTTCTCATCTACATAAGTATTTTCTGACAACCCCCCCCCCCCTTTTGCAATGGCTTTCTCAGCGCCAAAATATCATCGCACAAGAAAAATATACTTTATTTTTCTTGTGCGATAGTACTTTGGTGAAGAAAATGAAGTTTTAACCCAGTCTATGGTCTACCTGATTGCCTAAACCATTGAGATTTGATTGTGATTGATAAAAAAAAAATGAAGTGTTGTAAAGGACAGTTGAGTTCAAATCCATGAATCACCACATATTGCAGTTTTGACGTCAGTCCATTTATAGCATATAATGCTTTAACCACATTGCAAGTAATTTCAAGATAACATAAATAAATAAAATGTTCACGTTTTTTTGGAATTTATCATAACAAATATGAAATAAGCTGTTGCACCAGTGTTGTGCATTAAAATCATATCAGCTGTTTTTGCATTAACACAATTGAAGATAATAACGATAAGATAACTATGCTATCTCTTTGGCTATGACCTAGGTTAATCAACATTATCGACCCAGTTTTTTGTTTTGTATAATAAATGTATAACTTCCGAATGGTTACAAATAAAAATGTAAAAAGTCTTACTAAACATGTTCCACTGAAATAAATCCGTAATTACCTACTGTCATACGTATGTTATTACGTATTTGTATCATAAATCAATATTATTCTTCGTAAACAAGACTTACAAAATATGTCAGGCTAAGATAGCTGCATCCAAACATTACATTATTGCTGTAATGTCCATACGAAAGCTTACGTTCAGTCCTTGCTCCTCGCGGTAATGAAGCCTTCATTGCTTCTGTACTGAGGCTAAGGCGATTAACACACGGCACCGCAAACCGCCGCGGTAGGCGGTGAAGCGGATCTCATGTCGCATTGGCCTCTAATAAATCCGTTGATGCCTAACACACGTAAACCGCATTACCGCGCGGGGCACCGCTACGAAATCCGTGCCGTGTGATAATCATTGGTCCTGTGACATCTCTCCACGCTCGTGTCGGATTGGCGTCCCAGCGGACTATGAGAGTGATGGAAGACAGAGGTCAGGAGGACTATTTGAGGCTTCCATACATACGACCTTTTCATCGATACTTTGCGAAACCCTTTCTGCTATGGTGCTACAATACAGCACATTTCTTAATCACTTTTAATTTCTTCTACAGATGCTACTTAATCAAGAAACATACCAGCTAGCCGTATTCGCATGTTGCACAGAGATAGTCTTACACGCGTATGGCGTCCACTCTCTCAAGTTCCCGAGAGTGCTACAGATTTACGGACTCAGTGCCTTCCATTTCTACAAGATTATCGAGCTTGTTGTACAGGCAGTAGTAGAGAAACTCAGTCGGGATGTTATTAAACATCTCAATGCTGTAAGTAAAGTCATAGTATTTATTTTTTTACTATTAAAAATCGAGGTAATCTGCTTGATGGAATGTGTACTGGCAATTCTAAACGAAACACAGCTCAGACAACACTGAACTGTTAGTAAGCCTGCACCTGCGGGTCCAAAAAGGCCACTAAAGTAGAATCATATTAGGATCATAATATTAATCACACAACAATCTGTCAAATTTTATTTTCACCTTTATCGCTAAAGCGGCGTTAGGTTTAAGGTTGATTGAGAAAATTATACAGTTTTTGGGTAGATTGATGTGCTGGCTGATTCTTCTAAAGTGGCCTTTTTTAGACCCACTGAGCCAAAATCCCAGTGGAAGAAATAAGTAGTATATTACTGGGTGAGCTCTTTAACTAACGGCTCTAATGCTACGACCTTATTTTTTCATTTCGGTGTTGCTATAAATGCGCAAAACATCAACACACGCACAATAAAGCAAATTATTTTCAATATTCTTAGGTGGAGGAAGAAGTATTGGAGTCTTTGGTGTGGACTTCAGACAGTCCATTGTGGGACCAGCTGAGTAAAACCCCAGTACCAGCGTCCAATGACGTCAAAGTTCATGACTCGCCGCATCGTAGGTCCAGTAAGTACAGCATCTTCTTGTCCTTATCCCATGCGGTTGGCGAAGTATCTCTTTTTCATCCACAAGTTTAGACTTGACAAATTTCTAGACATATGGTTAACCATATGTTCAGAAATTTGTCAATTCTTTTCATTTTTTAAACATATTTGCCACTTTTCTGGTCTAACAAGCATAATCAACCAATTCTGCCTTTATCCCAATTTATTTGGAGTTCGACGCCGTATAAATTCTTCTTCAATAGTTCTCTAGTAGCCAGTCGAATTATGTCAAAGTCTGGTATTAACCTTTCTTTTTACAGATGGTCTTCAATCACCCGTGTCGGCAGACATCGATCGTTACCTCTCACCCATGGCGGACCAGGCCAAAAAGCAGTTATTTAAAGATCCTATCAAGCCCGGCCAGTCGTTATTAGGTAAGACATTTTAGTTATGTCAACTGATTATTGCAAACAACCTATGTTTGTAATAAGTTGCAAAAGATTGTAAACTTTTTATTCCTAATAAGACAGATATTTTATAAACTATCAAATTTGGATGAGGCTTAGGGTCAATTCATACCGAAATGGCAGCGAAGCGGCGAGCAGTTTCCGTGTCATATAATTTTAAACTTTATCGTCATTACTATAACACATATTATCGCGGGAGTCATCGGAATGCTCGCGGCGCCGCGGGCGGCCGCACGACCTCTTCAAGTTTCTCAAGCGATCAAGCGATACTATGTGTTACTGTGATGAGGATTAAGTTTAAAATTATATGACACTGAACCTGCTCGCCGCTTCGCTGCCATTTCGGTACGAATTGACCCTTGTATGTATGTATGTAAATCGGGCTGGTTTCCGCAACTCCACGACTAAGCGCGTATTTTGCGTGCAGGTGGGACAAATGCTTCATTCGATCCACCCCAGCTCCCCAAGGAAGGCCAGCAACGCCTTGGTGTTACCAACTATCTCGTAGAGGGTACCTGGGTTACCAAAGTACTTTGCCCTGTAATCCGCGACTACCGGGCAGCTTAGAAGCAGGTGTGCTGCTGTCTCATTCTCAGAGCGGGCTGTCAGTGACTCCTATAGCATAGAGGTGTTTATTAAAAGACCCGTGGCCAGTTGTTACGGCTGTAACTGAACGCAACTGTTGTTTAGTCAGTCTTAGGGCTTGTTTTGTCAATCGGCCATCTATAGAGGGAAGTGCCTCTTTGGCCTGCCTGCACTCACTATGGTCAACCCATAGCTTGTGATGTTTATCTCCGGTGCGTTTCCTTACCAGATTGCGTAAGTACTCGAAAGGCAGCGGCACGATGGGTTCAGGTCCCATCGCTGACAAACTCGACCCCCTTCGGGCGAGTTCATCCGCAGCGTCATTGCCTCGAGATTCACTGTGTCCCTTGATCCATTGAATGGTTACTTTGTTGTGTCTACCAACCTGGTTGAGACGTTGGTGACACTCGAGAATCAACCCAGAGTTCACTGTGTGGCTGTTCAGAGCTTGCAGGACGGCCATGCTGTCCGAGAGTATGCGTATTGAGTGGTCCTTAACTTCCCTGGTTAGGATGGCTGATGCCGCCAGAGAAATGCCCATGCATTCAGCCTGGAACACTGTGTTGTGGACCCCCAATGGTGTGGCTATGTGGATATTGAGATCCTCTGAGAAGATTCCCGCACCAGTACCTGTACCTGTTTTTGATCCATCGGTGAAGATCCGCAGCTCGGCGGGGCAGAGCCCCTCGCACCGATGATCCTCATGCAATCGGATTTTGTATTTTTTATCGAAGATAAATTGCTTGGGTACCCGGTCATTGATTGCTTTTGTTATGGGGAGTTCATTGTTGAGCTCCTCGAGCAGAGCGGTGTGTCGTGTATCTCTCTTACTCCAGAGACCTAATGTTTTAAGGCGTACTGCTGCCATCGTCGCTTCCTGTTGTATAAACAAGTGTAGCGGAGGGAGTCCCAGCATGGCTTCCAGCGCCGCAGTTGGAGTAGTCCTCATGCAGCCCGTCGTTGCCATGCAGGCCAGCCTTTGCATGTGTTGTAACTGGTTTACGGCTGTAGCTAGCTTTGTGCGTGGCCACCACACCACGGCCCCGTAGGTTAACATGGGCCGAATTACTGCGCTGTACAGCCATAGTATTATTTTGGGAGATAGGCCCCACTTCTTCCCTATCATTTTCCTGCATTGCCAGAAGGTAATGCAGGCCCTGTTTAGTTTGTAGTCTAGGTGATTACTCCAGCTTAACTTACTGTCTAGGATGACGCCTAGATACTTTACCTCGTTAGACAGCTGGAACTCTGTGTTGAAGAGCATAGGTAACCGGTAGTGGCCTAGTGCTCGTTTTTGAGTGAACATGACTAATTCAGTTTTCGTGGGGTTTACCGACAGATTATTTTTCGCACCATCTTTCCACGATGCGTAGTGCTTGTTGAGTGAGGTTGCAGATCGTTCCAGTCACTTTCCCTGATACTAGGATTGCGAGGTCGTCAGCATAACGTATTGTGTAGTAACGATGTGCGTTGAGTTTGGTGATCAGGTCATTAATTACCAGATTCCACAGAAGAGGGAAGAGCACACCCCCCTGCGGGCAGCCTCTGGCTATCAGAGCCAACTGCTGCTCTTCCTCAAGGCGAACCACTCGTTTGCTTAACATATTAGTTATCCAGTCAGTTAGTACCTGTTCCACGCCGTGTTTGGAGAGAGCGGCACTAATGCTGGAAAAGTTTGTCTTGTCGAAGGCTCCTTCGATGTCTATGAATGTGCCCAGGCAGGACCCTTTCTGGTGAATCGCTTCCTCAATCTGGTTCACCACCAGATGAAGAGCGGACTCTGTCGACTGACCCGAGCTGTATGCGTGTTGGTTACCATGCAGTGGTATTGTTTTTAAAACGCCATCACGTAGTTCCCTTTCACACAGTCTTTCCATTGTCTTTAGTAAAAACGAAGTCAGACTAATAGGTCGATAGGATTTAGCGTTTGTGTAGTCACTTTTACCTGGCTTCGGAATGAATATGACTTTCACTTCCCTCCATCCTTTAGGAACGTATCTAAAGGCCAGGCACGCTCGCATTAAGAGCACCAGTTTTGTTGCAACAGCGGTACCTCCCCACTGTAGTAAGGCAGGAAACACACCGTCAGGACCTGGTGCCTTGAAAGGTTGGAAGCTTTTGATGGCCCACTGAAGTTTTTCCAGCGTAATCATCTTTTCTGCATAAAGCCAGTCATCATCTGATGGTGTTTGGATAACGTCAAGCCATTCATTTACCTGCGCGAATACGCTACCTGGGAAGTGAGTTTCTACTAGGAGACGTTGCGCTTCTTCAGGTGTAGTGGTCAACGTGTTATCGGGTTTCCGGAGTGTGGCGATCTCAGGTGTGTTCTGTTGCGCCAGTATTTTCCTTACCCTGTTTGCTTGTTGGCATGATTCAATGTTACCACAGAATTTACGCCACCCTGTAGTTCTTCTGAATCTGATGCATCTCTTGTAGCTGGATTTGGCCGCGTAATAAGCGTCCCAGTCCTCATCACTACATGTGTTCATGGCTCTGTTAAGAGCCTTTCTTACCTTACCGCGTTTGCGCTCTAGGTCTGCACCCCACCAGGGTTGCTTACCCGGTGTGTCGCGCGGAATCGTTTCTGGGCAGGCGATTCGGTAGCTGTTTATCAGCGATTCGGTGAGTAGTGTTACTTGCGTATCGATCTGCGCCGTGTCCGCAAGCAACTCCGAATCGCATGATGATACAATCGGAATTTGGTCCTCGGGGATACCCAGCACCACGAACCAGCACGCCTTCTGCTTCTCGGCGTGCAGCACTACCCACCTCCTTACGTCGATCCAGCGATTCTGGTACCAGAGGGCTCGTCCAATAAAGGTTGAGTCCTCGTAGACTCCCTGGTCGTCGGGGATGGCGATGCCGCAGCGCACCCGCTTCTGGATCTCTGTCTGGCTCTTGACGACTAGCGAGGTGCCAGCCGGGAGAGCCAGGCTGGAGACTGTTTTCTTCAGCCAGGCTAAGGTAAATTTATTACCGCACCACAGCTTGAGGACTCCACCGGTGAACAGCGGCTTCGCATTGAAGGTCGGTCCCGGAGTGTCCTGCATAGCAGAGCAGGCCTCGCTGCTGATCCGCTTGTGGATAGCAGCCAAGACCTGGTCCGATACTCCCTGGCTTATGATGCCCCTCCGGTCGCAGGTTATCGCGACGTTTAGGGACGCACTGGCAGCTTGGGTGTAGCTTCGGTTAGCAACCCTCTGGGATTGGTCAAACCGCGGCCGCTTGTGCTCTCCACGGGGCGAAATCGTCTCGTTGAGAGCCCGCTTGGCCGCAGCCTGGTCGTTCCCATCGGATCGCTGCGTTGTGGTTGCCACCTCGGCCAGACCTCCTGCGGATTCAGATGGCAGTGTGCTAGGCGTTGGTCGGCTAGTGCCGGCCTCAGCCTGCGACCGCTTCCCCTTAGAGAAGTTCAGCTTACCTTGCTTGGTCGGTTTAACAGAGCTGGTGGCAGCAACCTGCTTGTTTTAGGGGGCTTTGCGTCCCCGCTGCGTTCGTGACGCCGCTCCTTACGCGTCAGTCTTTCCCTCCTCTTACCCTGGCTTGTAGGAGCTGTTGGGCCTGATGGGCCCGAACAAGAGCAATGGGCTTGTGGATTTGATTTTTTGCCCTTGCCCTTGCCTTTACCTTTACCCTTACGGGTAGGCACCAGCCAGGCGCTGGTAAAAACGTCCTCGGTGTTGCTGACCGCCTCCGTGTGACCGGAGGCGGCTGCGACTTGGGAAGCGGCTTGAGGAGCCACAGGAGGAGTGGGAGGGTGTTTGGGAAGGCTACTTCCGGCAGAGGTGTTAGCCGTCTCCGTTTTCGCCTTTGTGTGTAAAGGATCGGTACTGGTCCCATGCAGCGCCGTTCTCCTTTGCTTGGAGTGGGACTTTTTGGTCTTAGCTGCGGTTTTCGCCACAGCCGGACCAGCGCCCGCGCTGGCGCCTACGGCGTGAGCCGCAGGACATCCAGGGGCGAGCGAGGCACCAGAGGCACCTCGCTTAGGAGCTTTGCCAGCTTTCGCCGACTCCACTCCTGCGGTATTTTTAGTTGGCTTCAATTCGTCCATACTAAAAATTTTGAACTTCATCTTCCTGGCTCCCACCCACCATGGAGCCCGCACCTGGGAACGTCGCACTACTGTGAGTGCGAACGTTAGGACTACCAGGAAGATATAGGTGCGCAAGGCTGGTTTACAGCGCGACATCGGGTGCTCGATCGGGTTGGCAACTAATCAACCCTCACCTACACCGTCAGCATGGCCTTTACCTACCGCTACGGCCGTCCGAGGACGGCCTTAGCGGACCCCACGCACCTCGCCTGTGGCCCTCTGACGGGACACTTTGGCCATTTCCCTACCCTTGGCTAGAAGATAGGGCCACCGTTTTGCTTGAAATCCAGACCAAAGGGGGCGTGTTGCCTCACGGACACATTACCGCCAGTGCCGATCGGCTCAACCCCCCAGGACTCCTTCATCCCCGCTTACGGCGCTCGACTGCGCAGGTCCTAGCACAGGTGACAAAATTCTCCTACCCGCCGTCAGCTGAGTTTAGTGACGACCGAGCCCGCAACCACTTCGTCACAGAAGGGTCACAGTTAGGAGGGGAGTTGAGAGGGGTTATAGAGGGGAAAAGGGGTTTAGTGGGATATGGGATGGGACTGAGTGGAAAGCCCGCCACTCTGCGGGTCGCCCGGTGGTTTCTGTTACGTCTATTTCGTAAGGAATTAGACCAAAAACGGGGTGGCAACCTCGAGAAGGTATATCCACCGGACTTGCCTTGAGGATCTACACGACCGTTGCTCCCCCTCAAGACCACGCCACCTTCCCGTCTCTGAAGGAGACAGCAAGGTAGGCCTGCATCTATACTACCAAGCAAAGCAAAGCAAAGCGTGTCGTTGTGCAACCGTAAAAGCATACATACAGACCCCCCCCCCAATTGACCCTTATTGTATTTGAAATTATCTAGTGGCCTTTTTAGCCCTCCCTGGTGACAGTTACAATTACAGTACCTACTACTTTCATCATATGTTTCGTGACTACACTGTACATGGACATACATGCAGAATTAAGAGTCCCTATCAATTTCGGCGCGCTACTAGATTAGGTAACTATTGGAGCGCAGTGTCTCTGTGTGCGTTCGAACTATCGCTGACAATCGTAGTGTGCGTTGCCGTACGGTGTAGCACGAACAAATAATTTTGATCCGTAAACGCTATTGTCAGCACTGCATAGTTTTTATTACCCACTAGGTTCCGTAATAATAGATGGATTTTATTGTGATTATGACGTGTTGTGTTTAAGTACCTTATAAAAATATCGTTACCTTGTATGTCACTTATAAAACGGCTAGGCAGATGATTAATTTTTTCAATCAATCATTTTATTTGCATAAAACATGGTGCTTTTTTTTTAAACTAAGCCCTACACTAAGAATTTCTCCTGTTTTGTGGGTGCGTTTACAAACATGAAAATAATACACATGCACAAACAGCCAGACCCGGAACAACTATCTGTAGGCCGTACAAATATTTGTACCGTGCGGGAATCGAACCCGCGACACGCAGCGTAGCAGTCAATCGCTCAACCACTGCGCCAATCGTGCCGTCAAAACGTGTACAAAGTTGTTTTACAAACATGTTTTACCTACTACAGACCTCGCGGCGGCGCGGGCGTTTCGTTAGAGACTCCTGTGTACCTTTATTTCCCTCGCTATAAGACCGCAGACCATGAGACTGTACATGGTGTACCAGAAAGGTGTGGTCAAATTTAAGGATGTGGTACAGACTATCAAATTGAATACCATTGGAATGTGTAGTTTTCTATTATTATGTTTTTCATTTCAGATGTAACAGCATGAAAATAAATACAATATACTTTTTAGATTCTTTATTGTAACACGTAAACCTATACAAACATTTTAACCTTATTTACGATTTTAGTACGAAGTGTTTCGTATATCCATAGATCTTGCTTTTCTGGAGTCAACAATTTCGGGCAGTAAACATGGTAAAAAAAACTGATAGTCAATTATTCTTTTCGATTCGTATCGTTGTAGATGGTGTAGACTGAAAAAATATTAGTTATTAGAATATTTAATCACTGAAACAAAAGGTAAAACAGAAATGTGTGGTCAAACATTATGAGGAGTCGGATATATGTCGTATGTATGATATATGAATATATGTCGGGAAAATGGCAAAGTCCGTAAGATTGTAATAAATCTTTATTCAGATACAGACAGAGATAGATTATAATCCTGGGTGCCGACTGTATACCCAATATAAATGTCATGCTACACCCATATATACTATATGCCCAGTATTTAGGATTTTTTTTCCGTTTCAGTAAGCTAAAAAAGCAATTGCAAAACCTGGTGTTTCGTGTTTTTACCATGTGTTAGGTTTTTATTTTTCATAATTTATATTGAGTAGTTATGAAAATTTGAATTAGTACACTTACTTGATAAATAAGTGATAAATAACTGTGCATTAAAAAACAGAACAGATATCTTGAGGTTATTGAGAAATTTGCACTGGAAAAGTTGGAAATTTCTGTTTTAGACCGCGAAATTGATAGGGACTCTTAAATATGATAATTGATAATTGTTTCAGTTGCTACAAACAACACGCCGAGACAAGAGACTAGCACCTCGCAGCCCACACCAAGTTGTTCGAACGGCGAATCGAATAGCAACTCGTCCACACCTAAGAAAACTAATAACTCGTTAATACTCTTCTTTAGAAAGGTAAGTCAATTGAAACCTTATGTTATTGTAATTAGGCTCAAATAAACATCACCTTTTTTTTCGATCCCTAACAGCATAAGCCTTTTGTGTTAATTCGTTCAGGGCTTGTTTATACCGTCAAGGCGTCACAGTAGTCTACTGCTAAAGTACGCACATATACACTAGTTTCGCTTTGTATGAAAGTGTGGACGGGATCATCCACTCTACGGCCAAGCTTACGAAAACGTGACTGCCAGACAAATGAACCGCGCAGCTATCGTAGTAGTAGTCCCCGTGCACATATATACTACGTAGGTTTATATTGAGTTGTAGACTTGAATTTTTCGTCAATCCATATTTCCATCGGTCTTCCAACAGTAATAAGCCAATTATTTGTTGCAGTTCTATAGTCTAGCAGTAGTCCGTATAAACGATCTTTGCACACGACTGCGCCTCACCGACGAAGAATTGAAGCGCAAGATATGGACCTGTCTGGAGTTCTCCATCATGCACCAAACGCAGCTCATGAAGGATCGTCACCTCGACCAGATCCTTATGTGTGCCGTATATGTTATATGTAGAGTGAGTATAGCCATATCATTCAGATGAACAAACCACATATGTATGCTTCCTCAAAAATGTTCTTAACAGCCGATTTTGTGCTTCTCATTTGTGAGCTGTAAGATTGTATAATCGCCCAGGTATTGCGAACCTTATTACCCGAAAATGCTCACGTTGACACCCAGTAACCTAGCTGAACTATAGCCATAATTACATGATACATTCTTCAGTGCTAGCATTTTATCAGATAGTTACCTTTTTTTTTTTTTTTTTTTGCGCTTGGAAAAAAATGCATTACGCCTACCCTCCCATCGGGGGAATGGGAGGGGTATGTGGGACTCCCCGGGCAGACCCTGTATACCCACTAAAATAACCCAGCGGCATTCCCGTATCGTCCGAGTGGAAGAGGACTGGGAGATCGGCGCAGCCTTGGCGTCCGGTCCTCCTCCGACGACAACCCGCCTAAAACGGCGGGCCCCTCACGTCCTCCCCGTTAAGGGGGAGGGCTGGGAATGACCAGCGAAGGTAGTGTGGAGTGCAATGCGGGCGGAGGCGCCCCCGCGCCTATCGCCCGCCCATCACCAACATGAGTATGGAGAAGACGACGTCTTCTCCGACCTCTTTTTCGCCTTCGGAGCGGCGCAGCGAGAGGATCGTCCTCCCGCGCGCGCTCCGCCGCCTCCTTTTGCGAGATGACATCCTCGCAAAAAGAGGCGACAGCTGCCCAGGACCCCTCACTCTCCAGCATGGCGTTGACCACGCCGGGAAGTGAGAGGTCCTGTCCGATCTCCGCAGTTAGACTGCGGCGCGGCTCAGACCAAGCCGGGCACACCTCGAGGGTGTGCTGAGCCGTGTCCTCCGCCGCGCCGCAGTCGTGGCACGCCGGGGTCTCCTCCCTCCCGATCCGGTGCAGGTGCTTGCCGAAACAGCCGTGGCCTGACAACACCTGCACCAGACGGAATAAGAGGAAACCATGGGAGCGCTCGAGCCAGTCTCGCAGGACCGGACCGAGCGCGTCCAAGGTACGGCGGCCAAAGGTGGCGGTGGCGAGGTCCTCCGTCCAATGGACGACGATAGCGTCCCTCGCCTCCCGCTCCTCCGCGACGGGGCGCTCGCCCAGGGCCTTTCGCCGCGCCGTCCACTCGTAAACTCGGGCGCCTCCAACTCCCAAGGAGGGGTGCCCGCCAGAGCGCACGCCGCCGAGAAGCCCACCGACCGGTAGGCCCTCGCCACCCGCAGTGCAATGGCCCTTTGGGGCCTGCGCATCACAGTAGCATTCTCCCTCCTGTGGAGGGAGTCCGCCCAGATGGGGGCCCCGTACAGGGCCATGCTCCGCAGGATGACGGCATGTAAACGCCGGCACCGTGCATTCGGCCCCCCCAGATTTGGGAGGAGCCAAGACAGGGCGTCCGCGGCCTTCAGCAGGCGCGTCGACAGCCCGCTGAAATACGGGCCGAAGCGCCACCTGCTGTCCAACACCAGGCCCAGATACTTCATCTGGGCCTGGTGTTGGACTGGCAGGCTGGATCGCCTGCAATTGGCGCGTCTCGTCGGTCGCCTTACGCTGGACCAACTCCTCAATTATGCCGCGCATGCTTGCGGCACGGCACTTAAGGGCCTTCTGGAAGGTGCCCTTAAGGTTTGAGGACTTAGAGGCGATCTCCGCGATCTCCTCCTCGTCCTCTTCCGCCATCCGCGCCAGCTCGGCCAGGGAGTGGTCCGCGTACAGCACGCGGGACGCGCCGAACCCGGACTTGGCCCGAGCAGCACGCGCCCGCTTCTCCTTAGCAGCAACCCGCTCCTCCGTGTCCTGCTGGTGCTGCACCCGCCGAGCCAAGTCCAGCTGCCGCTGAGCATCTACGAGACCCACGACATGGGTGTCCGCAGCTGTCGTCGGCTTTTTCGCCTTCGACTTTCTGGCTGAGCCCGAGGCCGAAGAGCCCTCGGAGCCATCCTTTTGGAAGGCCCGCTTCCAGAGTTGCCCGCGTCCGAGACGCTTATCAGAGACTCGTTGTCGGAGTCCGATATTTCGTCCGCTCTTCCAAAGAAGCTAGCCGGAGACGGCGCGCGGCTAGCCTCTGACGCTGAAGCGTCGGAGAGGCCCTGAGAAGGGCCTTTTGGTTGGCCCTGAGAAGGGCCTTTGGCTTGGCCCTGAGAAGGGCCTTTGGGTTGGCCCTGAGAAGGGCCTTTAAGAAAACGCCCGAAAGCACAGAGCTCTTTGGCCGTACCCAGTCTGCCACTCCGTTACGGTGACAAACTGGGCCGTTTCCAGGGGACGCGACGTGGACGCAAGCTCTGTGGGGGGTACCCCAGATACAGTTACCTGGTCCAAGTCTATAGTTTTCGTGCCAGTTCAGCTTTTGAGGGTAAAAGTAGTCTTTTCGACTCTCGCAACTTGAAAGACCCACTAAATCTCCTATTAAATTACAATTTAATCATAAGTTATTTTAGGAAGCAGAAGAAAAAAAATGCATTGATTTGCAACAAGCATGACGCTAAAAAAGAAATATAATACTTTTTATTCTATTTCAGGTGTCAAACAATCCTACAAATCAAGTAGAGAGGACGTTTGCAGAAATCATGCGTTGTTATAGACAGCGACCTTTAGCAGACAATCATGTGTACAGATCTGTTCTTATTAAACAGAGTGAGGGAGAGAGTGAGTAGATTTTATTTGAACTTTAAATAGTTCCATTACCTTTTCATAATGAGGCAATGATTTCACTTTATAATACAAGTGAACGATGGTGAAGTGTTTATAAATATTATTTCCTTTCAGGTTCACCAGAGAGAGGCGATTTGATTAACTTCTATAATAAAGTTTATGTGCAATGTATGCAAAACTTTGCACTGAGGTTTACTGGGAAACATAAAGATGTAAGTATCTGACTTGAGACATTTTATATTGTTCTTCTATTGTCTTTACTCTTCGTATCAGCTCTATGTCTAAAACAACTCAAGTGGAACAGAAATTTTCCGTTCTCCACATTGCATTGCTAATAATCCTGTAATTAACGACGTAGTTAGATGGCGCAGTCACGGTCAAAAGACCTGAGAATAGGACGGTGACTATATATTTACAAATTGCGGGATTTCAAACAAAACTAATCTCATGTCTTTTCGCTCTCACGTTTTTTGATCCCAACTGAACGCTATGACATCTGCAAATCAGGGTTGCGGAAATGTCTCAAAGAATTACCGCGGCTCTGGAACGTAAAGGGCATTTCAAGGAACATTGTGTTGGTTTTAGTTACCTGTACCCTCCTCCCACTCCGCCCAGACCGTTTCCTATTCATAAAAAAGGATATACTACAATATTTTGTGTGTTATGTAGGAATGTAGCTTGTCCCCCCTGCCAGCGGGCCGCGGGGACGCCACATGGTCCCCAGCGGGCCAGCGCGTGTCAGAGCGTCACCAGCTGTACGTCAAGCCGCTCACCACGCCGCCGCCGCCGCACCACCACCTCACGTACCGGTTCAGTCGCAGTCCTGCTAAGGTAACTACCTACCCACTGAACACGTGCTCCCAGCAGGCCAGCGCGTGTCAGAGCGTCACCAGCTGTACGTCAAGCCGCTCACCACGCCGCCGCCGCCGCACCACCACCTCACGTACCGGTTCAGTCGCAGTCCTGCTAAGGTAACTACCTACCCACTGAACACGTGCTCCCAGCAGGCCAGCGCGTGTCAGAGCGTCACCAGCTGTACGTCAAGCCGCTCACCACGCCGCCGCCGCCGCACCACCACCTCACGTACCGGTTCAGTCGCAGTCCTGCTAAGGTAACTACCTACCCACTGAACACGTGCTCCCAGCAGGCCAGCGCGTGTCAGAGCGTCACCAGCTGTACGTCAAGCCGCTCACCACGCCGCCGCCGCCGCACCACCACCTCACGTACCGGTTCAGTCGCAGTCCTGCTAAGGTAACTACCTACCCACTGAACACGTGCTCCCAGCAGGCCAGCGCGTGTCAGAGCGTCACCAGCTGTACGTCAAGCCGCTCACCACGCCGCCGCCGCCGCACCACCACCTCACGTACCGGTTCAGTCGCAGTCCTGCTAAGGTAACTACCTACCCACTGAACACGTGCTCCCAGCAGGCCAGCGCGTGTCAGAGCGTCACCAGCTGTACGTCAAGCCGCTCACCACGCCGCCGCCGCCGCACCACCACCTCACGTACCGGTTCAGTCGCAGTCCTGCTAAGGTAACTACCTACCCACTGAACACGTGCTCCCAGCAGGCCAGCGCGTGTCAGAGCGTCACCAGCTGTACGTCAAGCCGCTCACCACGCCGCCGCCGCCGCACCACCACCTCACGTACCGGTTCAGTCGCAGTCCTGCTAAGGTAACTACCTACCCACTGAACACGTGCTCCCAGCAGGCCAGCGCGTGTCAGAGCGTCACCAGCTGTACGTCAAGCCGCTCACCACGCCGCCGCCGCCGCACCACCACCTCACGTACCGGTTCAGTCGCAGTCCTGCTAAGGTAACTACCTACCCACTGAACACGTGCTCCCAGCAGGCCAGCGCGTGTCAGAGCGTCACCAGCTGTACGTCAAGCCGCTCACCACGCCGCCGCCGCCGCACCACCACCTCACGTACCGGTTCAGTCGCAGTCCTGCTAAGGTAACTACCTACCCACTGAACACGTGCTCCCAGCAGGCCAGCGCGTGTCAGAGCGTCACCAGCTGTACGTCAAGCCGCTCACCACGCCGCCGCCGCCGCACCACCACCTCACGTACCGGTTCAGTCGCAGTCCTGCTAAGGTAACTACCTACCCACTGAACACGTGCTCCCAGCAGGCCAGCGCGTGTCAGAGCGTCACCAGCTGTACGTCAAGCCGCTCACCACGCCGCCGCCGCCGCACCACCACCTCACGTACCGGTTCAGTCGCAGTCCTGCTAAGGTAACTACCTACCCACTGAACACGTGCTCCCAGCAGGCCAGCGCGTGTCAGAGCGTCACCAGCTGTACGTCAAGCCGCTCACCACGCCGCCGCCGCCGCACCACCACCTCACGTACCGGTTCAGTCGCAGTCCTGCTAAGGTAACTACCTACCCACTGAACACGTGCTCCCAGCAGGCCAGCGCGTGTCAGAGCGTCACCAGCTGTACGTCAAGCCGCTCACCACGCCGCCGCCGCCGCACCACCACCTCACGTACCGGTTCAGTCGCAGTCCTGCTAAGGTAACTACCTACCCACTGAACACGTGCTCCCAGCAGGCCAGCTCTTTCGCTTGTATACGTTCGATGTATAAGTGTGTCCCGCTTGCTCAATACAATACGACTGTCGATGCGAAAAGTGTTACAATACAATATTTATATTGATTATTTCTTATTGTTTGATTTGTGTTCTTGTGGTATATGTGTTTGTTCTGTTACTTTTTGATATTTTATTGTTACTTACTGGTAGTCTTTCTTACTTGTTTATAGTAATACGTATAAACAAAATATTTTTTAGGAACGTAACACTTTTGGACGCGATTGCACCTGCGCCGTCGTCACTAAAACCTAACTTCCAAGCGGTAAAGAACCGTGGTGCGAACTGTACGTAATGTCCTAACGTCCATTCCCCAGGACCTGCACGCCATCAACTCGATGGTGTCGTGCGAGGTGGGCGGGCTGGCGGCGCTGGGCGCGCTGGGCGGCAAGCGGGGCGCGGAGGGGGGCGGCGACGTGGTGAAGCGCGCGCGCCTCGGCAACGTGCACGTGGCGCGCAAGCTGCAGGGGCTCATGACGGACCGCCAGGCTGTTTAGAGGTAACTAACTGCCTACTCAACTTACAACACTGCTATGTCCATTTAAATCATGGTCCCTAAACTTTTCTGTATTGTTACTCCTATGACCTATTAGGAAAGCTGATTTTACTCCGACCTTATGTATTATATGGTATTAATACAAACAATACAAATATCCTTATTAATTACGAAGCAATCAATCAATTTGTTATCACAAATTGCACATCAGTCTCATAAGATTTTGAATTTTAGCACCTATTTTCACAGTCGACGTTATCATGGAACATCGATAGTTCGATTTTTACAAAAGACCATCAATATAACGATGTTGGTGTATTTTCTCAACATCCCTAATGGTGAGATGTCCAATGAACAATATAACTTTTTTACAAAAATATAACCAACTTCCAAAAAAATAAAATAACCTTAATTTTGGAAGTCGGTGTTTTTGGTTTTGTATCTTCGTTTTTTTTAACACAGACTTCCGAAATTAAGGTTATTTTTATACTTTGTACTGTTTTTTTGTAAAAAGCTTTTTTATTTTCACTTTTAAGAGTACAAAAATGCTCATACAATTAAAACTACTGAAGCAAACTGAATCAAATTTTTAAGGGGACCAAATGTCAAGTATGCCGAACTAAAAAAGAATCACAAAAATCGGATCACAAACCTCGGAGTAATCGGTGTACATACATACGTACATACGGTGCACGTACATACATACCGTGTACGTACATAAAAAAAAACATAGCCGCCGAATTGAGAATCTCCTCCTTTTTTGGAAGTCGGTTAAAAGTGCGGCTTTGCAGAGCATCGTATTCTCTCAACTATGTAAAAAATACTAAAGTTCTGTGTTAACACCCGACTGCTATGTTTTGAAGCGTCAATAAACTCTAGATTATTTACATGTTTACTTCTTCAAAAAGGAGGAGGTTCTATGTTCGGCTGTATGTTTTTTTTTAATGTATTTTCAGCGATTTCTCCACCAATTATGGACTGATTTTAAAAATTCTTTTTTTTTTCTAATATTTTGTTTCTCTTTTTTTTCAGACTCAACCAACTCCATCCAAATTAACATTCGAGTCCCTTTACATTCTTAGTCATATTTATTTCGTTTCACTTAGTACCAAAAATCGCTTCTAGCTCTCTAGCCGTCGTCTTTCCTTTAAAAAAATGATTTTTGATAATTTGACGAATTTAAAATGTAAATGTGAAATCAATTTTGTTAAGGTTGACCATAATAAGTAATGTTTATCTTGTCACAACTTGTGTTTCAAGTGGTGCTTACCGCCCGGTAGCGCGTACTTAGCGCCCAAAATGTTGAGAAAAATACATATTGATCTCATTTTTATTTATGTTGATATAATATAGTATTGATATGCCATAACTTGAATTTTGCTCATCGCTTACGTAAGATTTAAGTTAAAGTAATAAGAGTCTACAATGGCTGTGTCAGAATGAATAGTGTTTCTGAGGCAAGGACACCTAATTGTGTTTTATTTACCAGATTTCATTCTGCAAGTAATGCAACCACCTTCGTCCGACTAATGTTGAGTTTTTATTTTCCATCTTACCACGAATTTGACTGAATAGTTAGCAAATGTTTTTATTTTATCCCATAGATTTTTCATATTGTAGGTATTGCACTGTACCTTAAACGTGAGTTCCTCGAAAATTTTGTTTATTACAATCTGACATATTTTAGTTTCTTCCATTAATTGTATTAATATTCCTTAGTTTGTAAGTAATCAGAGAAAATTATAAAATCAATTCGTTTTAACTACCAATCAAAATTAAATGATTGTATATTTCGGACCTAAGCACTATATATCATGTATTCTATTAGATTTTAACCTTAGATAGTAAATAAAAGATTGTATTGAATGCATTGTTTTAATTAAACACCAACCATTGTTTATTTATAGACTTAAAACTAACAACTACATTCTATTATTCATACATGAATTAGATAGTCAAAAATAGCAATACACAAACACACTGTCCTAAGCTACCTAATTTACTATCTTATTTATCAACACATACTACAAATAAAGAAGTTTAAGACTGACACTACTATTTTGCAGCACATATGCATAATGCATACAAAGACCTTATCAAGTAGTCCGTTTTTGCATTAATTTACATAATTATCACACATACTCATACATAAGTGACGCTTCCATTGCTGAAAGGAGCTTACATGAATTTCACATTTTTTTCAGGGTTATCCACTAATCTACCTTAACATTCGCTCAATCTTAAAATTACACCATAGTAAATGACAGAATTGTCACAAATAGACTAAACTTGAATTAACTTAGAATCTCAAATAACTGTCACATAATGAACCACCAACTCCAGGTGATGACGTGACAAAGTTCAAATACTATTGTCACTATTTTAAATCTACTTAACATACAATAGTAAGTAAATAGTTTAGTAAATCACAATGAATATAAATTATCTGAGATTCTAAATTAACTGTGAACTGACGTCATAGGTACAGTAGTACCCAACTAATAAGGCGCGTCGTGAATCTTCGTTCACGCAGAAAAGAAAGTATGGCCCGAAGACTTACGAAAGAATACTTAAAACTTACAATCACCTTAGGTCACTATTATAAGGTTCATATTACACGCAGTTGTAAGTTCCGTCTCACTCGCAAGTCACGTGCATGGCACGCGGCGCGCGCTATCATGGCGGCGGCTGCCGACCAATAGCGGTACAGGAAAAAGAAGTGCAGTGCAGGGAGCGTGCCGATTGGTCAATAGCATTTCCCGCGCTTTGAAAATTCGTCTTCTGCGCAGGTACATCGGCAAGCCATATCAGTTGGGTACTACTGTACGCCCTTGCTCGCCGCACATTTTAAAAAGTCCATTGCAATAAGCACGTTAAAGCCTAGAGCACTACAGCATAGAGTCGCTGGAGGTGGCGTCGGAGCGGCTGGAGGGCGGACGCTCGGCGGAGGGTCAGGTGGCGCGCCCCTTGCCCTCCTTGATGGCGATCACGTAGCGCTGCGCCACGCGCTCCGGCGGAGAGTAGCCGTCCGCGTACGATGAATCCTGGAACCAAACTTATGTATGTCAATAAGAAGACTCGCGGTACATGCGAAGACGAAAACTGCCGGCCAACGTTGTTACTATGATATACTACATAGTAGCAAAATCCTCCCGCAAGCAAGCACGTCATGCAATAACATTGTTTTCTATCTAAATGTAAAACTAGGCAAAATGAGTTACCTCAAACAGCACTTCATAAGGATCAGCAGCGTTGGCCGGCAATCTATTGACCACAGCTCTATAGAAGCACGTCGTCTGTGGGTACAGGGCCATCACGACGGCGCCTTTAGGGAACAAGGCGTGTTCGTCGACGCGTGGGTCGGCACGCATTAGAGGCAGTGGGACGACCCGGCGTTTGCTCAGGATGTGACGGTTCTTCTGTTCTTCGTCTATGTCGTCGACCTCGTATTTGCCTTGAGCGGGAAGCCAGCTTACTACCTGTAGAGAAGAAAACCATAAAAATCACTTAGCATACTTTGCATTCATTTCTATTCCCGCGATTCCAAGGGTTCACATCCATCAGTCGGAATATAAATAATAAATAACATACCTACGCTGAGGAAGTAGGAAATTTTATGTGAGTTGTAACTGCATTGACTGAAGGACAGTTCAAGATAGTCTTCTTCCATCTTAAGGATCCTCGCTAAACCGACCAGATTTTTTCCTTGGTCGGATTGGGCCAAGTTATGCGATGAGCGAGCTTTGTGCGCGAGATCTTCAAAGGACATCATTCTCAACAATCTGTCCCGAAAAAGTCCTCAAGTTACCTCAGCCAAGATCCAGTTCTCTTCTTTCTCCGACACCCTGACGAGCGCAGCAACAGCGTCCCCTGCCTTAGCGACATGTCCCGAGTCGGGCGGCACGGCCCCGCACAGTGGCGGCGCACGCTCCCCCACCCGTCCTACGTGCAGGGGCAGCGTCTGCGCCGCACTCAGCAGCATCTTCATCAGGGCGCCACAGCCGATTGTCTCCTTATTGCCAGCGTAGCGTGCCTGGAAACGGTCGGTCAAGGGCACTCAAGGGTTTTACAAATAAATACCGGTTTATACCGGTTTTATCTGCGAAACAGCTAGGTACATCTTATGTATAGAGCCTGATAAAGCTCAGTCCCCAGTTAGTAACTAATTGTAATTTGATAAGTAAATCAATTAGGCTTGCTGGACATGTAATCAGTGATGCAACAATTATTTGGACATTTTCAGTTTTAAGTGTACCCACCATTTTGATCCTGTCCCACATAGGTATTCAAAATTTTATAGCAAGATAAATAATGTCCATATTGTCTAATAATTGTAATAAAGAGGTAAAATAAATATTAAACTAGCTTCTGCCAGCGGCTTCGCCCGCGTGGTCCCTAAGTAAACTGATATTTCCTTAAATGACAACATTTGTGAAGAAGATCACGGCCGGCATTTAAAAATGTTAGTTTTGAATCAGTGTTTCGAGTAAAAGGGTGTTTTTTTTTCGTGAAGGCAGCTGATTCCACTTTTTGCCAGGTTAGTGACATTATTTTCTTGTTTAATATAGGCGTTTTACATCCTTCAACTGTTTCAAACGAATCAGATAGAAATATAATATATATATTAAATAGGAATAAAAATTCCTACAAAATATCTAATTGTGATTAGAAAACTTTATTCTTTAAATCTTAAAGAATAAATTTTTCTAATGACAATTAGACATTACCGTGAGTATGACGTCAGTTTGGTGGCAGACAGTTTTTATCAGGGCACACTTAAAAGAAAAATGCCGTTATCAGCTAAAATTACTTAAAACAAACATTGACAAATAATTAATAGATGATTTGAAAGTACACAATCCATTAACTTTATCAATTTTGTTTTATCTGAATAACATATAAAACAGTAGATTTTTCCGTCTCTATGCTTTTATATAATAAACTACACAACGTTTTTCAATGCGGTTTGCATCAATAGCCCGAGTGATGCAAGAGGAAAGCTTGTGTATAATTCATCCCGAAATTCCTAACGAAACGGGAAGAACGGGATATGCGCGCATACGAAAACGCGAGCAGAAGCTAATTTATTTATATTTAGAGAGATAATAATATAGGTCTTACAAGTGCATAGGATACTTCCTTCAGCAGAAAATTACTTTAATTACATTGTAATAGCATGTAAGTAGTTAGTTTACCTGTATTCTTCTTTCATTCTTGATGCTACGAATCTCGTAGATGCGGGACAAGGCCTTTCGAAGTAGACTTTCTTCTTGTTCAGCTGCCGACAGTCCAGCTTTATACAAGTTTTTCAACTGCATCTGCTGAAGGATTTCAAGATACTTGAATGAGAATGCCACAAAAGAATTTATAAAGGGTGGATAGGCAGCTATAATAAATTTAAAATAAGCAAGTAGTTGGGCAACATTTGGAAATGATGGTTTTATTATATTACTAGTCGACCCGCGCAACTTACTTTGCGTCACAATTTTCATTACTGCTCTGCTCCTTTTAGGATCAGAATAATCACGTATATATCGCCTCGGCCCCACTTCTCTATACCTTCTGGCATGGTCCACAAAATCAATAATCTCTACCAGATCAGACATCTTTGCTATTGTTAAAACACTTTTATTCCTAATGTGAATTCTTTAAAATAAAAATATAACCTCAAACGTAAATGTAAAAATCAATCATTAGTAAAATAAGTGATGGTTTTGCTATACTTACTTAACTTTAATTGTCATTAAGGTACGGTAACGGACCGTATTTTTTTTTAATCTTTACTAAGGAGCGACTTAAGTAACCATTAAATGTCTCTAAGTGTGGCAGTTAGCGTGATGATATATAGATAGCCTATAGCTTTCCTCAATAAATGGGCTATCTAACACTGGAAGAATTTATCAAATCGGACCAGGAGTTCCTGAGATTAGCGCATTCAAGCAAACAAACAAACAAACTCTTCAGCTTTATACATATATTAAGTACTAGTTGACCCACGCAACTTCGTATGCGTCACAATTTTCATTACTTCTCCGCTCCTATTGGTCTTAGCGTGATGAATGTGATGATATATAGCCATAAAGCCTTCCTCGATAAATGAGCTATCTAACACTGAAATATGGCCTTAAGCCTGTCATAAACACTGATTCTTTTAATAAGTTTGTAAACAAATATTCTAAAGTGTTCAGAAATACTTGCAAGGTAGCTAAAGCCCTATATATTAGCAACAAGATCAAATCGTCAGAAAATAAAATAAAGACAGTTTGGAAAGTTATTAATAATGAAACTAATAGAAATAAAAAACGAAACACTGATTATTTACTGGAGACTACACATGGTGCCAAAAGCTCTAATTTAGAAGTAGCTCAAGAATTTGTAAATGTTTTCACCAATATACCAACTAAAACTACGGAATATTTAAATTCTTCACCTGAGGTCTCATATAATTTATTAAAAGCTAACGTTCCAGGTTGTACGGTTGAATTCCAGTTCAAACATATCAACCCTGTGACAGTCATAAAAGCTTTCCGGCAAATCAAAATCAAATTGACCGAAGACATATGGGGAATGTCTATTAAAGTGTGCACGTCCATAATTGAAACTATAGCACCATACTTGGCTTTAATATTTAATTTATGTGTGGACCAAGGAGTCTTTCCGGATATAATGAAATATAGTAAGGTTATACCACTATTTAAATCGGGCGACAGCAAAGACACCAATAATTATAGACCTGTATCTGTTTTGCCGGTTTTTAGCAAAGTGTTTGAAAAAGTAATGCTCAATCAGATGCTCAATCATTTTAACATCAATAAAATTTTACACGATCAACAGTATGGTTTTACCAGGGGTCGTTGTACGACTGACGCTGGTGCCACGTTGTTAAAACACATATACTCAGCGTGGGAAGAGGCACAAAGCGTGGGAAGAGGCACAAGATGCCATAGGAATCTTTTGTGATCTCTCCAAAGCATTTGATTGTGTAAATCACGAAACCTTGCTCCTAAAGCTAGGACATTACGGACTAAGTAAACTTGCACTCAGTCTAATAAAATCTTACTTAAATGATAGACCCCAGCAAGTTTAAATTAATGGTGTCAATTCACGGGGTTTAAAAGTCAAAATGGGGGTACCACAAGGCTCTATTTTGGGTCCTTTCCTCTTTCTAGTATATATTAATGATCTACCCCGTCTTTTAAAAAATCACCCTCATGGTATTATTTGCTGACGATACGTCCTTAATTTTTAAGATAGATAGACGTTCCATAAATCTTGACGACGTAAATAACGCCCTACAGCAGGTCCAAAATTGGTTTACTGCTAATAATTTAGTATTAAATGGGAAAAAAACTAAATGCATCAGATTTGCCTTACCGAACGTTAAAAGAAATGATTGCGACATAGTATTGAACAAGGAGAAACTTGAATTCGTCGAAAACACGGTTTTCCTGGGGATTACGCTTGACTCAAGGCTACAATGGGGCCTCATTTAACATCTCTTGCGGGACGGCTAAGTTCAGCAGCATACGCTGTCAGAAAAATCCGTCAATTTACCGATATAGATACCGCGAGGCTGGTCGATTTTAGTTACTTTCATAGTATAATGTCTTACGGTATCTTATTATGGGGACGTGCTGCAGACATCGAGTCTATATTTATCCTGCAGAAAAGAGCCATCAGAGCTATTTACAATCTCCGTCGGCGTGATTCCCTAAGAGAACTGTTTAAGGATATCAACATCATGACGGTACCTTGTCAATACATTTACGAAAATATTATGTATGTTCGGAAAAATCTTCATCTCTTTAGCAAGATTAGTGACAGGCATAATTTTAATACTAGAAATAGGAACAAATTAGATCAACCCCGATTCAGATTGGCCAAAGTACACACTTCTTTTATGGGGTACTGTATTAAATTTTATAATAAAATACCAGTTGATATTCTCGAACTGAATGAGAGAAAATTTAAAGCATGCATAAAACGCACACTATGTAGACAAGCGTATTATAAACTGGAAGATTATATCCTCGATAAAAACGCTTGGCTAAATGCTGGTCCTGCTCCACAGTCACAGCTGCTTAGGTCCACTTTTTAGGTTTTTATGTTTTTTATATTTGGAAGAGATGCTCGCTCCTTTTAGAGGTTCTTACATTATTTCGTTTATTTATTCTTATATACATACAAATTATATTATTATATTAATTACTTATTTATTCTTTTTGATTTAAGAACTTAATCGTTCTCTTTATTAATTTATTTTTCATTATTTGGTCATTGACAACCATAGTTTCGTGTAAAGTAGAAGCATATTTTTCAAATTTTGTAAATGTGAGTACCATGAAACCATTTACATTTTATGTGAGTAGTTATAGTTTTACTTGTTGGACATGAACGAGCATGGTGGTTGAGAGCATGTCATGCTCACTCAAATGTCTCGCTGATGGCGGCGCGTGGGTTTGATCATTCGGTTCCCTTCGAAATGGTTGAGCTGAAGGGTGCCGATACACGCGTCATGTTCGTGAACAGGCGCCGTCGGTTGAGACTGGTCATCTCTTAACTGCCATTGGCTTATGTTAATCTTTATATTTAAAATTCTTATAATAAGCCCTTTTTTTTTTCCTTTGCATTGTCCTCACATGCAGAAGCAACAAGTATATGTAACTTGGAATTTTGTAAAACAGAACATGATTTAAAAGAGTGTCCGTGGAGTTTCTTGCACATTCTTCTCCATAGAGATCTACGCTTTGGAACGTGCAAATAGCTTCCATGTTTTTGACTGACCGACCTTGACGTTTCAAAAGTGCCTGTGAATGGTTTATTTGAAATAAAATGCTTTGAATTTGAAATAATTTTTCAAATCGAACCAGTAGTTTCTGAGATTAGCACGTTCAAGTAAACAAACAAACTCTTTAGCTTTATATATTAGTATAAAGTATAATAGAGTATAGATAAGCTTTTCCCTGAATTTTTCGCGCATATCTCGTTTCCGTAGGAATTTCGGGAAATCCTCTCATAGTGCTCCCCTACCCTAAATTCAGCCACCAAATTTCAGCTTTCTATAATCAGTAGTTTTGGCTGTGCGTTATCTGTCAGTCACTCACTCAGACACCTTTTTTGTTTTTTTGGGGTTGGAAAATCATAAAATCACTCCTCCCGCTCTAGGCAGAGCAGAAGGGAGTGTCAGACTCTTACTGACTAAAACCCATCCCTGTTTCTCCTAGTGCCCTTTGCGTTCCAGGGCCGCGGTGACTCTTTCGAACAAATTTTGCAACCCTGGTTACTCAGACACCTAATGAAAGCATGTTATATATATTAGGATAGACACCAAGTCATCTGAACACATCAAAAAAGCTACCTACCCTACCCTGGACTAAAGCTACAAACCGCGTTTTCCGAGATTTATAGTGATTGTGGGGTATACAAAATTGCTTAAAAATATGAGTTTACTTTTAAATAGACCAATTATTTTTTTCATGCATTATAAGTATTATAACCAGTGATCGGAGTAGGTAGATTGATTTTATGTACTTGCATCATGAATAGTCATAGAAATCATAGCATGGATAAGACTTTATTCCGGGATTTCATTTTGGTAAAGTCTACTATATACAAGTAGGTTTCAAAATAAACTTAAACGGTTCTTGTTAAACAAATGTCTTTATTCTATTGGTGAATTATACATTTTATTGACTTTAAATGGAAATATAATTGTAATTTATTTAAGAATTTACTTGACATTATGGAACCTTTTGGTTCCACCGGAGCACATAGAAGTTAATTTTTATTCTGACTTTTATTAAATTGGATTTGTAATTATTTAAATATGGATTGCAGGAATCATGATTATCATATATATGTATTTAGCTATAGAAATTGATGATGAGATGTAAAAATCGTTATTTAATAAATGAATTAAAATTGATTGAATCAAATATTGTGAATGTAAAGATTTTTAAACTACTACACTCTAATTTATAGAAAGCGATAATTAAACTTTTAAAATTGTTTTATTCTTATTTATTTATTCGAAACTTACATATGACTAATTTAGTAGTTATTTCTTGCAAGTTAATTATCTGCTGCTTGTAATTATTACATATTTTAGTCTTGAATAAATAAATAAAAGACTTTTTATGAATGTGAAAACAGATAAAATTAAATTAGGTTACAATTTTTGAAATTCCTAAAAAATCTTAATTATTATAAAATCGCGAAGCCCCGGAGGCATATCCATATTAATATATACGTGCCAGTTCATTGACCCCAAATCAATCTACCTACTCCGATCACTGATTATAACAATACCTCCTTAATTATTAAATAATTTTTATTTGAATTTGGATTATACTTTCATAGATAAAAAATATAGTTTCATACGGAAAATTGTCAATAATTCTCAGTTTTACAAAATTATTTTTGGTTTATTAGTGCATGAATCGTAACAAATTGATTTGATCATTCCAAAGTAGAAGGTACAGTTGTATCATGGACATTTTTAAAATTGATTAAATTATTATATCTTCGGTGTACCAAAGCATCAAAAGATTCCCAAAAGCGTAATTTTATGAAACACCCTTTGCGGAGACAAGAAATTTACTGATGTACGTGAACAAATTGATATATTTATTTAGAACACTCCCAAGATCAACTATCAAACTTTCTTAGGCGTATTTTTGTTTTTTTTTTTTTTGTGCTATATCTAAAGCATAATCAGACATCAAAACTCGAATCAAACGCTCAAATTCAAGAAAAATTGTGAAAGCGCTCTTAATGAGAGGCAAGAAACAAAATTAAAGAAAACTATAATAAAATGAAAGAACATTCAACATAGTAAACCTGTTGTGATGAACTGGAGGAGTCTTCATTAGCGGGGGGTGACTCCACAGTCTTCTCAGCTCTTAATATTGAGTCAATGCATTGCTCATTCCGAGACCTCTCTGCTTCAATGTCATATATCAATCTATGCAACGATCTGAGACGCTCCTGAAATGATAAATTTATATCTTATTAATTGAGTTTGCTAAGATGTATTTTAGCATGGAACATAAACCTAGATCACTTGAGTGAGCTAGTTATGAAAATAAGATTCAAGCATTTTACTTTTTAGGACTCAAGTCCAATCCCAGGATATATTTAAGTAGAATTAACTGTAAAAATATATGTTTTTACAGTTAATTCTACTTGTCATTTTTTACATAAATACAAAAAAAAATTGTTGTTTATTCAATATAATTGTTCATATAACACACTACAGTTGGAAAAATAATTGCGTTGGTGGATTAGCGAGAGAGTAACTGTGAGTTTAGAATATTTTTCCAGAATTCTATACCTGCACTTGTTGAGCAGCCACATCAGCTGTGAGCGGCATCTTCCAGCAATGTGGATAAACTCCAACTCAGATAAATTGCATGGAACCAACAGATACACACAAACACCTGAAAGTATACTAGTTAAGTTAGAAAAGAAACCATAACGTTTTAATTTAAATAATGGATTTGTACGGGACACAAGTAAATAGCATGTGATAGG
Source organism: Lacanobia oleracea (assembly GCA_950371165.1). Lineage (NCBI taxonomy): Eukaryota > Metazoa > Arthropoda > Insecta > Lepidoptera > Noctuidae > Lacanobia > Lacanobia oleracea. The sequence goes on from OX493399.1 coordinate 11,820,393, forward strand.
AATATTATATAGGTACTAAATAGTTTATTGTTTTAATACTTACCGCTACCAGTATTTTGTATATTAAACTAGAATACACCATGAGTGTATAAAAACAAATTAAAAATTGTTGTTCATTGTTGTTTGTGGTCCTAGTGTCTACTAATGTCTTAGTCTTGTTATCTCTGCAAAGCTTATTTATTTATAGTAGCTACCCAGTTAATGGTATGTGCGTTATCCTTTCTTCGAACAACAAGATTTATGAAATCTCTATAGTCGAGATTTTCATCAATGTAAATGTATCAGTTTTCAGTTTACACAGAATACAATTATTGACGTTTCAGACCACAGAACATATATTACGTCTATCTAGGTGATAACCTATATATATATATTTCAGTCGTAGACAGAGAATAGATATAGACAAGTCCTCAGCGTATAACGGTAAGGGATAGCGATAGTTCGACATAAGTACATCATTACAACTTCGTGCATTTAATATTGCCATACTTAGACTTTTACCCCCATTGTGTGGGTAATCTCGTTCTTATTATTTTGGTTGTACGTCTACTACGAGTAATGTAATTCATATCAATTAATAACACGTTTTTTTTTTTAACTTTTTAAGGGGTAACGTATGTATTTATATGTATTATTACTATTTGATTGTGTTCGCGCGCGAACTGAATGCCTTAACTGCTAATGTAATCAAGAAGATGAGTTAGTATATTTAAATTGTTTGATGTTTAGTTACTTAACAAATTAAGTAATATATTAACTTTACCTGGATGAAAAGTGTGGGTATCGCACGTGGATTTAAGTAGGTACGATTTAAGTTCTGTCGAAAGCAACTGTCTTCGAAATGTCGTGAGCAAATACGGGAGTGACGACTTGGATGCCAGTTAACTCGGCCCGTACAGTCAATCCATTTATTTTTTAAAAATGGATCATTCGGAAACCTAAAAAGAAAAATACGTTTAGGGGTAAAAATAATCAAGTGCTGGTATCCCCGTCAAGTTATTATCCGACAATTTTCAAATGACATGAAGTGACATAGATAACAACCTAACATAAATTGCCTCACACTTTGGCCGGCTAATATGAAAAACAAGTTAGGATTTATCGTCTTTTTAGACGTTAATTATCAATAAACTTTGCTTGTTATTGACAGAAAATAGTCTTGAGTACAATAATCTTTGATTTACTTGCTGTAATAGATAAAAAATGCTACTTACCGATGAAAGGTTATGTTTGGTTGATTTCGTTCACTACGGCTTTTACAGCCGTAAATACTGCAATTCACCATCACTACACACTTAATAATACCTTCTGGAATATCACTAAAGCAGTAAATCACACAAAATAAGCTTCTATCAACGAAAATACGCTGACAGCACAATTTGTTTGCCACCAATGACTACTGATGGCAGACAACAAAAACCGATACGCAAATAGAGATAGAAAAACTATGCTGCGTCTTGCTCACACATAGACATTTTGCATATGCGTCGTCTTACTTTAACAATTATTATTATTCTAAGAGCATGTCTATATCTATTCTCTGTCTACGATTTCAGTATAGTATAATATACTCTGTGGTGATAACAAAAACAAAATGCTGTCTCTGTCATAGAAATGTGGGGTTGCCATGCATTATTAGATAGCAGAAGAAATGTAATAAGCATGCAATGAATCAATGAACCTAACATTAAAACAGCCATCTTCAACAAGAGCACACAATTCTATCGCAAGGCTAAATATTGTTTAAAATTAAAAGCTAGAGTACCTAAATAACAAAAATTTACAGTATACAACTTGCCAAAATATTATCTACACATCAAACATCAAATATTATTTTTTTTGTGGTGGCCACATTGTGAGTTGTTTAGTTTGGCGTTTAATTTTTAGGTATTTTGGCCGAAACGAATCTGTAAATATCAAAGGAATAATAGGGTGTTCATAAAATTACCACTTTTACAGTGAAAGCTAATGACCCTAAGTGTTGAACGTGAATAGTATTTTAAAAGTAGGCCATTTGCCTTTAACGGATTTGGTTACCGGTACGTCAGAGTAACTTCGTAATCTTCAGAATTATTTTACCGTGGAGTTTCACTAATTACGTGTTGTTTCAGGGATTTAGTGAAGTGTGAAGTTCTAAGTGTTGAATTCATGAAAGAAGCAGTTAGTGGCCATGGCAGAAAATGATGATTATTTAGAGACGATTGACAACAATCATTTGGACGGAACCAACGGTTCCCTAAACATGACTGATAATAGTCTTGGAGTGAGTATTTCTTGGTTTACTTCTGTCTAAAGTAACATAATGCTTGTGGTAATAATGTACAAACACAGTCTGTTGGTAAGCAGGAGAAGATAACAGTTATTCTGCGGTGAGATGTTACACTTACTGAGTATTAACGGTAATCGGCCTTTACACGGCTGGTTTGTAAAGCTAACCTGTAATCCATCGATTACACGTAAGTGTAACATAGTTTTTATGTAAACATTACTGTACAATAGAATAAATTCGTTATGTTGGACCAATGCTAGATCCCAAACATGTGGCATTTTATTATTATAGCATTTAATGATAAACACATGATAACATGCATAAATAATTTGGTTTCATATTGGTTTAGTAAGCCAGATAAGACCCAAGCTATATTTTGTTTAAGAAAATCATGTTGACTGGGGTTTGATATTTATTCATTTGTTTATGTTCAACATGCATGTTTCTAGATTCCACTTTTTTAGTAATTAAACATATTGTTTAGTTAATTGAGGACTATTTCAATGAGGACATGGGCCTATCAAGCAAAAGGCTTACATGAAAATAAATCTATTCAAATCTCGGTGTTACCTACAGCTGATGGTTTTAGCATCAGCATAGAAGTCATTGACACATACACTTCTTGATTATTCCTTTTTCTAAAATGGAAACAACTATTATTGCTACACTGAAATGAAACAAGTATTCAAAGCAAAGCTAACATTCTTGAGTAGGAGATCAAACAGCAGTTTGATTACAGTATTAAAACTGTTTCACGTATTGGTTTGGGCATAATTATTTGTTACAACATAATCAATTGTTACTCAGGGTGGTGATGAAGCCGCAGGTGGTGAAGTGCCAGACTTGGCAGCCATCAAAGCAAGAGTGCGTGAAATGGAAGAAGAAGCTGAGAAACTAAAACAGATGCAAACTGAAGTAGACAAGCAGATGAGTATGGGTAGCCCACCGGGACTTAGTAAGTGTTTTGTTTTTACCTTATTACAGACCATAGATATCCTCTACATAATGTAGGTCCTCATTGATAGATTATAGGTTACTAGAAATAGGTTTTGTTCTATCTGGGCAGCACAATTCAGAATTTAGTAAACCAAAGGATAAACAAGGAATGTATGAGCTGTTAGTGAGTTTTATAACAACAGCCAAGTTCTGGAAAAAGCATTTTTTGTTTGATAAACATTCTTTAAAATTGGTTATCACATTGTGTTGCCTAGAATGGACAACCATTTGTCTATTAAAAATATGCAAGTAGATCATTGTATAGTCACAACATAATCCATTCAATTTAGTTGTTCTAAAATGTAGTTATCAAATATTGTGAGTTAGGCACCCATTTCACCTAGATTATAGATCAGTTATCTTGCAAATATACAGCCTTGGCCAGAAGTATTACTATGTTAGTATCACTATTATTTAGTTAGCCCACCCTTTGCATTAATCACAACAGCAATTCTTTTGGGCATGCTGCTTACAAGCCTTTTACATTTTGCCCCAACCATGGGTGTTATAAGTTTGACCGCTATGTGTCTTTCTGTTGCACCATAGCTCTTAAACAGGTGAACCAATTTTATTTTAAAAATAAATTTATTAGAGAGTGTTTTTAGCTATGTTTCAAGAAAATTGGTTTCAGTCATTGAAGATTATCAGCTCTTTTCTATTTGATGAAGAGATGTAGGCAACTTTTATAGCTGTCCTTCAATGATATTGCAAGAACATGATAACATCTACCTTCACTCCTCATATACCTGATGCTGAAGCATAACCTGAGGTCTGCATATTACCCAACTCCTCACTAAGCTACAGCTGAGTTTTAGTGTTTGGGCTGACTGTAATGGTTTCAATTAATAAGTTATTGGTAGATTAGTAACCTTAACCTGATGCTGCAGTATGACCTGAAATCTGCAGGATACCCATCTCCTTATTTACTTACAGCAGACATTTCGTGTTTGTATTCATTTATATGGTCACAATTAATAGGTTACAAATAGATGGTGTTCCAGGTCTGATAATCAAGCTGAATAGAGAAATTTGTGAATATTCACTGGTGAGAGATGCTGGGTTGAATAGAATTAATAGTTTTTCAAAGTACACATAATTTGAGTCTCACTAAGTGTTTTATGGCCCATAGAAATGGATTATCTATTGTTTTAAGTATTGTTTGATGGCACTGGCTTGGCTATTGTTAAATACCTTTTTTTGAAATATGTTTTGAGATATCTTTGTTTTAGAGGGGTGCCTAATATTTTTGGCCAAGGCTGTCTATGGTTGTAGTACAAAAGATAGGTTTACTCTCCCTTAGAACAATCAACAGCTAGTAATGGTGCCTTTAGTGTAATCCATGCTATTTGCTCTTAATGTTTTTTTATCCAAAGGTCTTGCTACAAAATATTAAGGATTTTGTCTGGTAAACTTTAATATCACTTCTGGTAAAACAAGGTGCTCTGAGAAAAAAAAAATGGGTTTGCATGATTTGATGTTATCATTTTCAACATTCACATGCGCGCCTTGCTTCTATCTTATTAAAAAAAGGGTGTTATGAGTCCATCCAGTAGGAACCTAATTTTTTTTAATTATACGCCGTGAAATTGTAGTGGTTTTCCCGCAGCGAAATGATTTTGTCTTGGAAATACAATCGATTTATAAAAAAAAAATGAAATATGCGTGCGTGCAGTTAATGCCTTATCTATCTATCCCAATTCATGAGAGCTTATTTTGCTCTGAACATTTTTGAATCGTTATTTATTTATATTTTGTAAGTACGTTATGTTTCGATAGTACTACTGATGGCTAATCGTTCTGCCGCAGGAAAACAAACATTAAAATTCCACGGTGTATAGCACTCGGATTAAGAATAAAAATAATAGCTTTTTTTTTCATTTTTAAATGTTTTTAAGTAGGTATATTTTTTTATTTAAAAATGTAATTTGTAAGAATACCGATTTAATTGAATAAAGGAGAAAGTATTCGAATAATTGAACAAAGGTAAAAATAATAGAAAAAGACAACTGTAATGGGTGTAAATTTAAGATCATGGGCAGGTCTAAGACTATTTTTTTTTACTGAGCTTTTGTGAAGAAATTGGCTGTTTGCTGTCGGATATTTGGACAGCTTGGCGCATCTGCGAATGTTGTATTACATGACATTATATGTATACTCTGGTACAATACGCGATATTTCGGGAGAAAAATAGTATTAGGTTAAGAACAGTTTGAAAGTAAGTACGGGATTGTTTATTTCACCAATATATCAAAACCCTCTAAAGTTTAGCCATAAGGGCTAAGTTCTCTCAGCGAGCCGTCAGTACTCAAGGCCACGTTCTTCGAACGTAACTCGCAGTAAATAATTGAAAATGACAATTTGTAGGGTGAAGGGATGTCATAGCACTAAACTTTGGGAAAACAAAAAAATATGATCGTCACATTTCACAAGTTAGTACTTACATTTTAGACATTATCTTCATAGTTCAAGATTCCAGAGCCGTCAGACCTCTCTTATATTCTCAAAGATCAAATGTGTCGCTTAAAGTAGTATTATTATTGCTGTATGCATACACTAGCATACAGCTAGTGTATGCTAGCTTGAACCAACAACCAATTTACAGGTACCAGATGCTAAAGGTACATATAAGAACTACTCACATTTCTTAAAGTCTCAGTGCTGTTCTATATGTATGTTTCGTAGAATAATGTTAAAATGAATCATTAATACTATCAGACTCCCAAAAATATTATGTTAGTTTTCTTATTTTTACCCAACTGCCAAGGATGGGTTATGTTTCCTCAGTTTTGATTTTTATTTATACTAATATTGTAAAGCTGAATAGTTTGTTTGTTTATTTGATTGATTGAACGCACTCATCTCTCGTTGAATTGAAAAAAAATCTGTGCTGGATTTTAGGAAGGATCTAGGAAGGCTATACGCTATCATCATGCTGCAACCAATAAACACTTACCTTCTGAAAGCAGCCAGACCTAAACATCCCCCAGACGCGCTTAATGTATCGCAATGAGTATGAGATAGGAGGTTTGGTACTTAGCTTTATTAAACTTATATTATTAAAGGACTAAAGGAAGTCTTCAATCATATTTTAAGGCTTTATTAAAATATCAAAAACAGAATCATAAATCAATTTTTGAACATGCGTACAACTTAGGGAGAATATTTTTATTGGGTAATATTATAACTTATAACTGAAATAATGTTCATAAAACTGTTCATTGTCTTTTTATCTTAAAATAAACAATACGACTTATAAGAAATAAAACTTCTTAGAAACTAATAAAAAGAATATCATAATTTATAAATGACTATGTAATGTACTTCTAATTTTCTTCATTATCATATCATCATCATCGAAGTTAAATGACTCATCATTAAGCCAATTTTGGTATGAATTATCTTAATTATTATCACCATTGTCCTCAGTTTCTTTATTTTTATTTGTAAAAACAAATAAAATTATCAAAAAACAAATAGTTACGACGATTAAATAGACTACTAAAATGTCACCGATAAGTGGACAATTTTTAAATAATAATTTAATAAAACCGAGCAAAATTCTCAACATTTTATCTTTAAAATAAAGCAACAAAACATTAATGTTATGCAATAAAAATGTACTGTGTGTATAACTAATCAACAGTTTCTCAAATGTCTTATATTTGCAAAGTTGACAATATAAAGCACATGAATTTACCAGAAGCGTAACATGCGTAGCGTGTAGCGAAGTTAGTTTTCATAAGATCCAAGTTAGTTGACCCTGTAAATTTTTTTATGGCGCTTACATTAGTTATTAGGTTTTCGAATTTTTCTCCAGTCACACTTAAGGGCGCTATTACAAAATCGAGCGCTTGCCCCGGACTAAAGCTACAAACCGCGGTTCCCGAGATTTATAGTGATTGTGGGGCTGTATACAAAAATTGCTTAAAAATATGAGTTTACTTTTAAATAGACCAATTTTTTTTTTCATGCATTATTTACAACAATACTTCCTTAATTATTAAATAATTTTTATTTGAATTTGGATTATACTTTCATAGATAAAAAATATAGTTTCGTACGGAAAATTGACAATAATTCTCAGTTTTACAAAATTATTTTTGTTTTATTAGTGCATGAATCGTAACAAATTGATTTGATCATTCCAAAGTAGAAGGTACAGTTGTATCATGAACATTTTTAAAATTGATTAAATTATTATATCTTCGGTGTACCAAAGCATCAAAAGATTCCCAAAAGCGTAATTTTATGAAACAGCCTTTGCGGAGACAAGAAATTTACTGATGTACGTGAACAAATTGATATATTTATTTATACTACACCTGCTCGGAAAGTACCTTGATACTTTATCAAATTTACGGTAGAAAGTACGTCATTGCATATCGAACAAATATGCGGCGAGAAAACGCATCTGAGCGGGAGAGAAAAGTGTATGAAAATCCATTTCTTACGTGGTTTTTCTTTTTTAATTTTGGGTAAGACTATGCGCTGGTAACCTAAATATCAAAAGCCAAAAAGTTTTTACAGTGAGTTTTTATCTCCAAGTTCGCAAAATGACACTGGCCACTAGCTGTGTGTTGGATGGTGTCAAACAATTTGAAAAAAGAACATGTGAAAATTGCAGACGCCATTGGCGCCATTTTCAAATTAAGCTTCACTAACTGCAACAATTTCAATATAAATTTCAATTAGTAAAGATTTAGTTTTTTATTTTCCTCGTAGGTGTAGTATAAAGCACTATGTATCACTCGAGAGAAAGTGCGATTCCCGATCTCGGGTGTTTTAAAGCCCTCGCCTACGGCTCGGGCTTCAAACGACACCCTCGACGGTAATCGGTCACTTTCTCCTCTCGGTGAACAATGTACTATTAGAACATTCCCAAGATCAACTATCAAACTTTCTTAGGCGTATTTTTGTTTTTTTTTTTTGTGCTATATCTAAAGCATAATCAGACATCAAAACTCGAATCAAACGCTCAATTTCAAGAAAAATTGTGAAAGCGCTCTTAATACCTTGCTATAACTTAGTATTCAGACTGACCACTGAAATTCTCAAATCTTCGCTTGAAAGTAAAGATATCATCCATTACTACTCCACCATAATATACCGTGAAGGTTGTTTTTCCGCACCGAAATGATTTTGTCTTGGTAATACAACCGATTTATATTAAAAAAAATGAAAGGAGCGTGCGTGCAGTTAATGCCGTATCTATCCCTACGCATGAGAGCTCATTTTGCTCTGAACATTTATGAATCGCTATTCACTTAAATCGGCAGCGTGTGCGTTTTGAATAGTTACCTACCAACGTCGCTAGTGAACTACTATTGTTCTCAAGCTTTCGAGTTTTAGATTTGTATTTTTTAATTATTTGAAAACGGAAAAAATCTTTTTCGATAGTACTACTGATAGGTAATCGTTCTGCCGCAGGAAAACAACCATTAAAATTTCACGGTGTATGTTACATTCGTTAAAAAGATTTGTTGATATTTCCCGATCATTCATTGAACGAGCTATTTTATTCATCATGCACGTAAAAACATGAATGACTAAATATTGTAAACTAATTGACCCGCGCAACTTTGTCTGCTCCGCTCCTATTGGTCTTAGCGTGATATATAGCCTTCCTCGGTAAATGAGCTATCTAACACTGAAATAATTTTTCAAATCGGACCAGAAGTTCCTGAGATTAGCGCGTTCAACCAAACAAACAAACTCATCAGCTTTATGTATTAGTATAGATATACTATATTTATCAAAAATAAAATCCTCATTCTTTTTAGACAACGTTCCGAACTACGTGGGGTTTATAGGAACTCAATGCACTTTGTATATTTTCTACGTCGGCGATTAAATATCCAAACTATTGTCGCCTTGCAGTTTGGAAACTTTAATCCAGCTACTGAAAGCCCCGAAACAGCAGCGCAATTTTGAGACATTTACAACGATTTTTAACGGACTTCATTGTGTTGCTGGTGTCTATTAAACACCACGTGGTGCACCGAAGCTTAAAATATATAACAGAATAGCACTGAGACTAAAGAAAAGAGGTAACTGTAAATAGGACGTCGCACAGTGGGGCAACGACCCACAAAAGGTGCCGAGGATTGAAAAAATAAAATGTGTTTTTAGGATACCCTCATAATATTTCTTAATTAGTAGGTATACTAAGGTACGATTTGACAGTATTGAAATGTTCCATAACTAACTCAGTTCGTTACTACAGTGAAGCAAAGTGACGTCTTGCAGACTGAACGATTGAGTACTTGTGATTTACGTGTAATATCAGCCTAGTTTTCAGCTGCGTTTTCGTTTTTTATTAATTTAGCTATGGAACGTTCACCTTCAGGTATTTGACTATGGTTTTTATATATATATGAAGGGCTGCGCCTACGGCGCGGCGCGAGGGCACCCCCTCCCGCAGACCTCGTGGTCCCTTCCTGCTGCTTCCGACCCTTAGTCGCTCGATAACTGACGCTAGCTAAGGTTGTGTTGCCTTATGTCATCTTGCTACTAACGCGCGCCCGCTCAGTTTCGTGAAACTTGCTGTTAACGTACTCGAATCTAGTACATATTTAGATAAGATTCAACTAGTTTGTTGAAGTGTTGTGTGTGATGCCGCCATTCCACGCCTCTCCCGTGACGTTGTAGGAGTCAACTTGTTTAACGATACCAACAGCACACGTGAAAGGTACCACTTATTAAGAGAACAGGAATTAATCCCCACAGATTACGAACCACGGCTTAGATTCCGTAGGTGTTAAAAGTCCACTTTTAGTAGAGTAAACTTTTTAGGCATACCAACTTATCTAGCTTACTGAATTAAAAAAGGGCTGTTTTCTCTATCTGTTTTCATGAATTAAGTAAGACATAAAAATAAGCTCTACTTCGACTTTTAATTGTATTTAAAAACTGGACAGTTCAACTGTCAGATTTTAATAGTGTTATTTACAAGTTTACTAGTTATTAAATATAAAATAAGAAGTTTTCAAAAAAGTAAATTATTTTAAATCATTCAATTGTGTCCATACTTATACCAACTAACTATTTTGTGAAATCTGACTGTCAAGTTACTGAATACAATAGGGAATATGCAATATTTCCATTTTTGCTTTAATTTTAATGAACTCCATCTCGAATAGACCACCACATAAATAAAAAATGAAAACGCTTAAATTTATTGCCAAAATTGCGTTTTTAAACCGACAGTTTAAAGGTTCTCGCGAAAACGGACGATGAGGTCACTCGTGTCTATCACTGGTCAAGAACTGTCCCAACTCAAAGACATAAGGTTGCCTTTTCGTTGGCATAACAGCAGATACGTCACTAAACGCTGATTGTTGTTTTTAAAAACGTTCCGTTTCACGTTACTTTATTTCATTATTTTTGTTAAAAATCGATATTAACCAAAATAAAAACTTTGTAATGGCCTTTATTTTATACTTTATTATCATTTTACTGACAACATTCTCATAAATTCTGTATTTGCATCTTCCCTATAAAGTCGAACTTTATGTTTGGATAAAGAGCTTAGAAATGTCTAAGAAAAGTTTTAGAAAATTAAGAATCAGCTGTTAAATTGAAAACACGCGCAGGCATAAGTAAAACCTGCGCAGACGGCCGCCCGGCGCTCTCCGGGCGACACCAGAGGGTGGCCCAAGCAGAGTACATTGCGCATAATCATCAAATTTGTGGGTAGTGAAAATATTGAATATGTTTGAAAAGGATTAATATAAAAAAAAAATTATGATTAATTTTTGTTTTGTATTCTAACAACTCCTTAAATTTCTTGCAGTTAACTTTTTAGCACCTTGTATATTAACTAATTATTGCTAATTTACTATGTTTTGTGCACTTAGTTAATTAGATGTAATTAGTTAATTTATGAGTAATGATTGCTGAATACATCTAATTAACTAAATGTTACTTAGTTGATCAGTTTAAATAAAAAATTAGATAGTAATCGCTAATTTTTACCTACTAGACCTTTTTGGTGCAGTTTGGTCATAGTTGTTAGTTTTCGTGATATTTTCATAATATACAGGGTGAATTTGAAAGTGTGCGTGGATGGCCAAATCCGAAACTACGATAATCCTATTTTCGTATATCGAAGAACAGTAAATTGTATTTAGATTATAGGCTCAGAACTTTTCAGCCACCCCTAATATGTTGCCGGTTTCGAGAGTCTAACTTGGCTTTTGATATTTTATATTAGTCTTTGTAGATAGGATACTGGTTTTCGTTTTCTCATATTTTCTGGGTAACGGCCCAGTAATGGTATCACTGAAAATTATGTTTATGTGCTTTTGAGGAACATAGACTCTTTCGGCTCACGCATACAAAGAAAATGATGTGGACACGCGATATCACTCGTGTTTGCTGTAGTCGCGGTTTCTATGCGTTATTATTCTAAGATGAAACAATTACCCTAAAAGAAAACTTTCTTATTCCACACTCCCGATACGTCGCCTATTGTACTTACCTGTAGTAATAAAAAATAATAATGCAATATTTTTTTTTAAACTTAACTGTTTCTCAACTAGTCTCTTCTCTGTTTCCGCAGCAAGTCCGCTAAACATGTCGATCGAGGAGAAGATCGAGGCAGACAACAGATCAGTGTACGTTGGCAACGTAGACTACGGAGCCACTGCTGAGGAACTGGAGCAGCACTTCCACGGATGTGGATCTATTAATAGGTATGTAAAAAGTTGCTAATTCATCTATGAACACTTAGGGCGAAAACGGTAAAACAAGTCCATGTCAGCTTCATCTTTGCTTAGTTAGGGCCGTCTCCCCGAGTGATAGAATCACGACGATATAATCGACGTGCCACGTATTTCAATAATACTTAACTCTATGAACGTGTCTCCACGCGTCTCTATATAATCGCGAGGATTCGACGAGTGAAAAAACGTCAACTCGTCGCGATTCTATCGCTCGTGGATACGGCCCTTAGGAATATTGATGCTGACATCTCTTGACAACTCAGTTCATGAGATGAGATGTACTGATTGTGCTCAGTTGGTGAAATTTCTTAGGCTACAAATAAACAGACTGACTGCATTAGAACTGTACCCCTATACTGTAAAAACATTTTCGAATCTCGACAGCGGAATCCGAGGTGAGTATCAAATTACTTCAAACGTAAGACCTTTTATGTTGTGTGCAATAAAGCTCACTTTGTGTGGTTTATCAATCAAGTGAAGCTTGATATCAAATGGTTATTTACAGATAGCAGCACTCTTGCAAAAGCAGTTTGGATGTCGTTTTTGTACAGAGGGCTTAGTGCGAGTTTTTTAACGTTTTCGATCGCGTGAGCGTCAATTTGTATTGAAACTGAATAAGCGCCATCTGGTGACAATAACGGCAATTATATTTTTTCATACAACATAGCGAACATTTACGTTAACACGGTCAAGTACTTACGTTAAAAAAGTTGCTCTAAGTAAGCCCTCAGTTGACCATAAATGCTAAACGAACCAAAATCTACTTACAGTTAGCTTTGCAAGCACCCGTCATTGCGTCAACCTTAGCTGTCATGGGAACTGGGCATGGACTTAACGAATATTATATTTTTTTTTAAAGCAATTACCTAATGCTTTGGGACGACACACAAATTCACACACTTTCGCAATACCTGCCAATTTCGACAATTCAATAGTCATCATTATCCTGCCCTTATCCCATGTTATTTGGGGTCGGCGCAACACGATTTATTCTTTCAGTCTGTTCCATCAGTCGTCACTCTATCACTAACACCCTTTTCAATCATATCGCTCCTCACACAATCCATCCATCTTTTCTTTGGCCTTCCTGTCCCTCTTCATCCATCCACATTTATGTTCATAACTCTTCTAGTTATATGCGTTTCATCCCTCCTCTTTACATGACCATACCAAGACAAGCGATTCCCTTTTAACTTTTCCGTCACTGGCGCCACTTTTAAAGTACCTGGGATGACTCATTTCTCACTTTATCCATTCTCGTTACTCCACACATCCATCTCAACATTCTCATCTCCGCTACATGCAATCTATTTTCATCCGTCTTTTTCGCAGCCCAACATTCTGATCCATACATTAGGACAGGTCTTATCACGGACTTTATAGATTTTCCCGGGGCATCCGAGGGTCACAAGTTGTTCCAGTGACCTATCGCCATTTCATCCATTCCAAGTTGATCCGGTGCGTTACGTCTCGGTCTATATTGGCATCTCCCTGGACAAGCGACCCGAGTTACTGAAAGTCGGAGCAAATCGGTATAGGCGTTCCGGTGAGAGCTACAGGTATCGGACTGGAGAGACCGCCGAAATCGCAGATAAGGGCTGAGGGCCGACCCCTGGTGCCAACTGACTGCCACACTGAAGCGGTCAGTGGTGCTCACTGCAGACCTGCCATGAGTACTGCTTCGACTGTACATCGCTCGGATCAACTGCACATACTTCCCAGGCACACCTTTCTCCTTAAGGGCCCACCACAAAACTTGCTTATTTAATTCTGTCGAACGACAAATTATTGAAGGCTATCACTGAGTGTGTGCATAGCCCATGTTTGTCCAGGCGATTTGCGCGGTCACTGTGGAAATGGGTCATGAACTTGAAATATCTAGTAAATTACAAAAAGCACTAAAATTGTCCCGAAATATTAGTGTATCTGGTACATCGAATATTATTTATATTAATCCAATATCATGCTACCTTACAGGGTTACGATTTTATGTAATAAGTTCGACGGCCACCCAAAGGGATTCGCCTACATAGAGTTTGGCGACAAAGACAGTGTACAGACTGCAATGGCAATGGACGAATCATTATTTAGAGGGCGTCAAATTAAGGTAAGCTGTTGAATTGTTTTAGAAGAAGACTAACTTGGCGGTGGAGGTGGAGTACTAATGCGTTTGGCAGGGGAAATACCATAACAACAACTGTTTTACTTGTTACTTAGTACAGGAAAATTAAGGAAATCAGAGTGAAGAAATTATTCGTGTAGTTTTGAAAATTGGTACAGTTCTTCTTTGAGGTGTCCAGATGAACAAGAACATACTAAAAGTCCCCGATGGTGGGAGGTGAGCTGGCGGTGGGGGCGGTGGGAAAGGTACCTTTTTCAGTTTTTTGCTTGTAACTGCAAAACCATTAATAATATCTTCTTGCTCACTGTTACATTAAATTTTCTATACATTATGTTATTTACATTTAACTGTAGGACCAATACTTTAGGAGATAGAGGATAGATAACATTGATAAAATAAAAAAAATCTTAAATCATACAAAGACGAATGGTATTTTCCGACCCAGAAGCCGACAGAGTTGACTACCTATCGTAGTTTTTTTGTCATCTAAAGTAGCGCAAGAATATCTATTTTTTTTTGTTTCGATAGCTAACGCATAATTATATTTGTAAGTATATGTCTTCAGTAGGCGATATATCGAAAAGTTATTTACATCCATTCTTACAAATAAGCCGGTCGTGTTTGGGCTCGTATGAATTGTACAGATTGGTTTATCTATTGCAACTAGTAACAACGACTGACAATGGGTATAGAATAAGAGTAGTTGACTAAGAGAGCCACTACTCTCCTTTATGATTTCCATCATCATAACCTTGTTACCAACTCCAGTGAATGGTGTTCAACAGTACGATTCACAGAGTGGATAAAGAATTAATTTTCTATACTTTGTCTAAAGAAATACTCAAGCTCACATAATAATATCTATGTGTTAGCCATCGAAATCGAAAAAGAAATACATATTCTTGCTCTGTTTCAAATGAAAAAAAAAAGTACGATAGGTCTCAATTCTGTCGTACTCTGGGTCAAAAATGGCGATGAACACGTTTGACCGCTTTCCATATTTCTATTCTTTATCATCAGACCCTTTTTATCAACTAGTAGCGACCCGAACATCTACCTAATTACCAGAGTCAATAATATTGTGGTTGAAATAAAAAGTGCAATAGACAACCGTCAACGACGTCTACTCTCAGGTACCTATCTACCAGTTCGGGACATCTCTACCTCCGTTATAATTATTTGGTTGCGCGACTAACATTAATTTTGAGATATCTACTAAGATATTCATCCAAATTAAATCTTGTGAACGGCAATTTTGCTCTAAATAACACTCAAGATGACTAACATATTTATTAAGATAAGGATTTGTACTATAGTGGTGAAAACACCTATGCAAATAAAGCAGTATTTAATACCAAATTTGAATATCATAATGGTTATTGTGAGTCAACCATAAAAGACTTTTTCGTGGATATTGATGTGTTATCTAAAACTGTAATACATTCTTTTCGCAGCGCACGCGATGTAAATAAGTTTTTAGATCGTTTTTTTCCGACCTCTTCAGTAATAATCTTCATATATCAGCCAATTTACATAAAACCTTGACAAATTATGTACTAAAACCTTGCTCGAGAACCAAGCTATCTATTAGAAAAATCCGCGTCAAAATCCGTTTCGCAGTTTTAAAGATGTAAGCATACATAGGGACAGACAGACGCGGAAAGCGACTTTGTTTTATACTATGTAATGATGCATAATATCCATAAGGACGATTCTAATGAGCCCAAACACGACCGGCATACTACTCTGTCAAGAAAGTTCCGGGAAAAGATCAATAATACACAAAATGTCTGTTATTCATCCAAATTTATTTTATCACCTTCAAAGTATGCTCCTTTAGAAACGATACACTTGCGCCAACGAATAATCCATTCATCAAAACATTTTTTAAACGCTGCTTCCGGAATTGAGTTCAGTTCTCGCCGCGAATTCTCCTTTATGTTTTCTATCGATTGAAAACGGGTGCCACGAAGTGGTAATTTGAGTTTAGGAAAAAGAAAAAAGTCAGCAGGAGCCATATCTGGTGAATATGGTGGTTGCTGGATGGTATTTGTTGAGTGTTTGGTTAAAAATTCGTTCACAATGATAGCCTTGTGCGAAGGCGCATTGTCGTGGTGCAAAATCCAAGAATTTTCTTTCCACAAATCTGGCCTTTTTCGTCGAATTTGCTCTCTTAAACGCCGCATAACGCTCAAATAATATTCTTTATTTACCGTTAGACCTTCCGGTAAGAATTCAGAGTGCACAACACCGCGATAGTCAAAGAAAACAGTCAACATGACTTTGACTTTTGATCGACTTTGGCATGGTTTTTTCGGTTTCGGTTCAGTTGGAAGGCGCCACTCCAAAGCTTGTTGACTAGTTTGCATGTCAAACTCGTAAACCCACGTCTCTTCACCAGTAACAATGCGTTTCATGAATGTTGGGTCCGAACTGACTCGTTCTAGCATGTCCACGGCGACTTTCATGCGATTGAGTTTTTGGAGAAAATTCAGATCTTTTGGGACTAGCCGAGCAGCAACATGTTTCATACCTAAATGATTAGTTAAAATGGTACGGATCGACTCGTGAGATACAGAAAGTTCGGCGGCTATCTCTCTCAGAGTTGAATGGGGATTTTCAGTCACTATTTCCTTCACTTTTGCGATGTCAACTTCAGTTGCAGACGTTGACGGCCTACCAGAGCGAGGCAAATCTTCCATCACATCTCGACCGCTTTTGAACGCTTTGAACCACTCATAAGCACGAGTTTTTGATAAAGTCGATTCACCGTAAGCCTTCTGTAACATTTTCAGTGACTCCGAACACGAAATTCCATTGGCGATGCAAAATTTAAGACAAACTCTTTGTTCGATATTTTTGTCCATTATGAAATTCGCAATACACACTATATATGATATTACTAAAACCAGCACTGCATTTAATATAAATAACAGATGCAACTCAAACTCCGCGCCAAAATGGAAAACAGTTGTGCCAATCTAACAACTATAAAAAAACAAAAATTTGAATTTGGAACCATAAACAAATCATCCATTCCCGATACTTTTTTGACTGAATGTACTTGTAAGCATGGATGTAAAATAACATTCCGAGATTTCGTGTGCTGAATACATATTATAAACTGTATTTAATGAATTGTACAAAATTGAAGATTTTTATTATGATTATTCGTTGTGGAGGTTATCTAAGTATTTAAATTGTTAGTCGTGTAATTTAGATAATTATGAATATTTATAGTACTTACCTGTTTTATGTTATTTATTTATGTTTACGCACACGGGGGGACGCCAGTTAATGTCAGTCAAACGGTGGTTGCTGGAAACCAGCGCTGTTGATTGTGGACGTGTCCAGAGTCGCGGCATACACTGAGCAACGACCGATTCTTGCTCGGATGGGACGCACAACTTTAATTTACATATTTATTTTCGAAGTTTTTTTTTTACCTTTATTGTCCATTTATTTCTGTTATTATTGTTTACTTTTTTCGTGATGTCAAAATGTACTGTCAGTCAGTGGAGTGCCGGACGTCACGCCATAGACAACTATTGCACTGTGTTCTGTTTTGTCTGTGGTGTAACCAGAGGCTCGTGGTAGGTTAATGTCCGGTCCTGACGTAGTTGCAGATTTATAGTTATGGTAGGTTTTAGTCAGTAATTAGTTTTATTTTAATTTTGTGTTTTTTTGCGTCATATCTGGCAGAATAAACGTATTTTCTTTCTTTATTTATATTTAAGGTCAATAATTTATGCGTTAACCATCGAAATCGAAAAGAAAATAGATATTCTTGCTCTACTTTAGATGACATAAAAACTACGACAAGTCAACTCTGTCGGCTTCTGGGTCAGAAATTACCATTCGTCTTTGTATGATTAATGAAAAAAAATATTTTATGAATTTTAGATACCCTAAAGTAAGTAAAGTCCTAAAGTATTGATCCTACAGTTAAATTTAATGATATGTAATGTATAGAAAATTTAATGTAACTAATGAATGTAGAAGTGAGCAGTGATATAATTTGAATGGTTTTGGAGATATAAACAAAAAACTGAAAAAAGATACCTTTCCCCCCCTCGGGGACTTTTAGTATGTTCATCTGGACACCTTCAAGAACAACTGTACCAATTTTCAAAATTACACGATTATTCGCTCTGGTCATCGTTAATTGAGCTAATTTTCCTGCACTTACTGTTTGGTGTATGTAACTTGTAACTGCTGTAAAGACTTGTTACTTGCACGATGTGTGGAAGTAGTTTAAAAGCTATAGAGACAGTAATGCACTCGCCTATAATTTGCTCAAAATTGTGCGAGAAGCTTGTATGTCATTGTGCCATTACAAGTTCTGATTCGTGCAAGACCGCTTCTTGCATACTTTAGTGTGAGTCTATCTGGCAGGCCCCAACGAGATTTATCAACGGGCTATAGCTTTTATTAAGACATTATTTTGTACCTAAAGAAAATAAATAAGATATATTTTGTACCTCGACAGTTTTTGATTCGTTTTATGAAGTGTCTAGCCAGCGGTCCATTTTTAAAGATTACTCTTTTATATCGTACGTGTTAGGAGCTTGATACTATTATGTACCTTACAAAAACAAAATTTCGATTTTCTGATATTCGTTATTTAATCAAACGTCTACCCAGCGGGCCCCTTTTTAAATATTATGCATTCATATCAAAGAATAGTCTTAGAAGCTTGAATACTACAATGTATCTTACAAATACAAAATTTCGACTTTCCGTGAGCTATAACTTCACAAGATATTCGTTATTTAATCAAACGTCTAGCCAGCGGACCCCTTTTTAAATGTTACTCTTTTATGTCATACAATAGTGTTAGGAGGGGTGTATTATGCCAAGTCACTCTATTTGGCATAGTACACCCTTCCTATATTTGGCGTTCGCCAAATAATCGAATATCAATTGATCGAACACTATAAATCGAACGTCTAAATACTCGAACGTTGATAATATCGAATGGTTAATAAATCGAACATTAATTAGGACGTACACTCAATACATCGAGTGTGAATAGCTATCGCCTGTTGATAAATCTCGTTGTGGCCTGCCAGATAGACTCCAAATTACAGACATGTGTATTACGGCCTATTGTGTTTAATTTTATTATATACCAGAACTTTATCCTCAAAGCAGCATGATCAATAGAGTTAGGTATGAACCTCATTTAGCTCGTACTAGAGTAGCATGACGTTGTGTGTGCAGGTGATGCCCAAGCGCACCAACAAGCCGGGCCTGTCCACCACCAACCGGCCGCCGCGCGCCATGCGGGGCCGCGGGCGCTCGTTCCGCGGCGGCGGCGGCTTCTCGCCTTACTACTCCGGCTACCGGCCGGTGCGCCGCGGCAGGTACAATCCATATTAACACTGTCTACATCTTCAACTTCTGTGATTTTTTTATTCTGTTAAATAATTTGCAACTGTTACGATGAAATGTCATGTAAACAGCACTTTGTCTAAAAGTGCTGTAGCTAACGATCTTTGTACAAAAAATGTTGTTTAAATTGTCTCTGTATGAGCCTTGGATATAAACTTATCTTTAGTTTATTATAATTATGATATTTTAATTATACGATCTCAAGATGTCCCTCAAAGGCCAGCAGAATATTAATATCATGCTATAGTTTGTAAAAACCAGTAGACAATTAATCTTTTATAATTTTAATGAGAGTTCTATCCATCTCTAGAGCCTTTATAGAAACTGATTGTAAAATTAGGGATTTTATGAAGATAAATATGTCAAAGGTTCTATTTGGTGTTTAATGAATATAAATATATTTGTGGCCTAATTTTGGTTCAGCAAATTGATTGTTTTTTTGTTTTGTAAAAGCAAACAAAATATTGTAAAATGCAAATATAACAAAAGTTTATAACTAAATATAATTCAAGATAAATAAATTCAATTGTTTTACTTAGGATGACTTACTGTCATTTAAATACTACATCCCTGAAGAAAATATTTTATTTTTGTTATTTTGCCTATCAAGTTAATGGGTATTTTTGTTTGTCATTTTGTTTTCATCCCATCTCTATTTATTTAAATAAAACAACGCATCTTATTACCACCATATAAACGCCATGCTGAATAGTTATCATTATTATCATCAGTCATTCATATTATGTGCAAGTGACAAGTCTGAAATAAACTAAGGCTCCAGTATCAGTATAGTGGAAAGAAGCATAACACTGTTTGACAACACTAATGAGAGACTAAGTTTGGTACCAATTATTGTAATAAATTAACAGTTGCAAATTACACCCATTTCTACACTAACTTGTGGAAGATGTCACCTCTCTCCTCACTTGTTCTACTTCTGTTTTATAGATTTAGAAGTGGAAGGATTTCAGTCAGTTGAATACTGATAGTAAACTAGATGTGGCATCTTAAGCAATGTATCACTCTGTAGACAGTAGACACTGTTGTAAAATTCGGTACAAACTGTTGTAAATTGATCAAAAGAAAGACAATATTTATACACACTTTTTACAAATAAAGTTTGTAATAGAAAACTGAGTATTTTCAATGCGGCGCCCCTCCTCCGTCGTGACGTAGCTTGCATGGCAGTGCGTAGCGCGTAGCGGTAGTTTGGTATCTGTAACGTGTAACGTGTAGCACGTAGCTGTAGTGACTAACGGCGTGCCTTGTTTGCAGAGGTTACAGGCGCGGCATGTATTACTCTCCGTACTGAGTGCGGTAGAGCCCCGGCCGCCGCGCGGTAACTTTGTGCGAGTGTGCGGTATAGCTAAGTTAGTGTGTGGACGCCGCGCCGACTCGACTAGAGCTGCGAGCTGCGCCATTGGACTCTAGCTCTACCTCCTTTACCTTTACTTCCTAAACGTTGTCGGTTACGATTATGTAGGTAAGGAAAATTTACGGACTCCGGTGTATTTATGACGGATCGCATTAAGGAAATATGGATTTTATTTTTATTTGTATAAGGTTACTGAGATGAAGTGACTGTTTTGAAAATGTGCTGTTTCTGATTGTGAACAAAAAAATCTTCCTAGGACTCGTTTAGGGCGATGTGTATAAAATAAGTCTAGCGAATAGATATTTAAATATAGGTACGATGTTGACTTCCGTTGCTGATCGCCTGAATGTGTGATTATGTGTCTACACAACGTAGATAATGTTGAAATATATACTTTGACACTAATTTTGTATTATATTCGCCTTAAAGATGTCGTTAGTGATTTTGTGAATACTATTTTGGCAATCATTGTTCATATCGCGTTTTAGGTGTTTAGATTAAATTAAGGGTCTTATTGTAGCCATTGTGAGTGCTGCAGAAGATGATAGAATTGCTAGTACCTATCCAGTTAAGTCGCAATATGAAGTGTGTAGGCCTGCTCGGCTGGTGAATGTTTTAAATGTGCGAGCAATACGTCGCGTTGTGTACCAGCTGGTCTCGGACCGCGCCGCCGCGCGTCCTTCGTGTGGACAGCTTCATTGTGAAAAGCTAAATATAAGATGGCAGCTGACTTAACTAATATTATGTATTAAATTAGAATAGGTAGTTACATTTACACTTGTGTCGAAGAATTGTTATAATTTTTAATATTTGACTGTATTTATCTACATTGTGTTTGTTACTTTATGGATAAGTTTCCATAACTCAAATATGTTTGTGTAAAATAGTATTTTCGTGGTAGTATTAGTTCGTATACGTCCGCGTCACATAGGGAATGATTTTAAATATTGAACATTACGTTTATGAAGCATCAGAATGGTAGTAAAAGTATTACTAAAAAATATAAAAGCAGAAATTAGTTTATTATGCTTTACACAAATCGATATTCGGATTATATTAATTTAATTATAAAGTACAATGTACGCGTATGATATAATTATATTAAAAATATGTAAATTTTGTGTTCGTTTTAAAAAAAATATTGATAAAAATGGCACATTGAAAAGTTCGAAAGAAAGAAGTAAAAGGAAAAAAGATGAAATGAGAGTAATTTAAGAATAATTTTAAGAATGATTCTGTTGTTTTATTTCATTTTCCTAACTTCTATTACTTTTTATGAAGACAACCTCTGAAACTATTTAAATAAGCTAGAGGCCGCATGTTGCCAGTGGCCACGTCCTCAGTAAATATCTTGAAAACTTATTCAGGCGGGGTTTCTATGATAGCACATCCATAGGTACAACTTCAGATATTTTGTAAGTAAAATAATGAATGTGGAAAACACGTACAGGTACACACCTCAGACAGGAAACTATAATCGCCACTTAGAGAAACTTTCCCATGCCGTCGCGCTGCGCCCTATCAAGTAAAGTGCGAAAGTGACAACTGCAGCAGAGGCTGATTTCACCTATAAAAACCTTGACCAAATGACGTTTTGTATTCCGCTTTTTTCTTCTTCAAAACCGGACTGATCTATAAAAATTATACAAAATGTTGATTTGCATCCTAGTCAAATTCAGGGACGTAATTATGCTAATGATTCTCGACCCAAATCAACAATAAAATGGGTAGGTATTTTTTTATTTATTTTTTCTTATTTACGGAAATCCGTAAGTGTGTACCAGCCG
Source organism: Lacanobia oleracea (assembly GCA_950371165.1). Lineage (NCBI taxonomy): Eukaryota > Metazoa > Arthropoda > Insecta > Lepidoptera > Noctuidae > Lacanobia > Lacanobia oleracea. Next base: position 11,843,059 of record OX493399.1, read on the forward strand.
TATTTATACGCGGCCCGTCTAGCCCTATAACCACGCTTTCACACACAAACAAACGCAAACAATACATACACAACGGGTACGTATCAAAATCCCGAAAGTTCATAATACCTATGGTTGAAATACCGACGTCCAAAACACCGAAATTCAAAATACCGAAAGTTTTAAATGTCGATACCTAGTCGTTATATCGAAACACAAAATACCGATGTTCAAATGCCCGAAAGGACGAAATCCCGAATGAACGAAATACCGATGGATGAAATCCTGAATCAGAGTATCAAATGTCCTAGGTTAGGTTAGGTTAGAACAGTGTAAATAAACGCGCGAAGGCGAGCGAGCGTGCCGCGGCAGCGGCCGCCGAGCGCCACATTCCCTCTTGTTACAAGTTATTATTGTTATAGTACGGTGGCAATTTCGGGATTTTGTACCTCGGGATTTTAAATTTTCGGGCAAATGAACTTTCGAGATTTTAAACTTTCGACCAAATAACCATTCGGCGTTTCAATTATCGGGATTTCGTCCATCGGTATTTTAAAATTCGGTCTTTTAAAATTCGGGATTTTGATACGACCCATACACAACGCATACGCAAACGATCATTCAATAAATTCGTAGGTAATCAATTCCACCCCAACCAATCACGGTGTATTCTCCCGCGCAAGCTCCTAGCCCCCGCGGCCCCGGACTAAACAGTGTGTTTGATTTCGCCGCAGCGCGCGTGCGCTTTGCGAATTCCGCTCTCGACCCGGAACTTAGTTGAAACGTAGGTACAAAGTGCAAGATGACTGACAATTATTCAAATGTCGAGTTGGTAGAGATGGTCCGCCTGTATGCCATCAGCAGAGAGAGCCTACGTGGAGCCATCCGGATGTTCACGAAAATGTTTCCCGCTCGGGAACCCCATCACAGAATGAATGTGTTAGTGTTACGTAAGCTAAAGGAAAACCAGCTACCTACCGTGTGCTCGATTGTGCGAAAAGTGTGATTTGATGGTGGCAACTTTGAACAATACCTCCGGGTAACTAAGACCCACTGACCAAGTAGGTAATTTATTTATTTGTACATTTTTTTAAATACGTTAGCTTAAGGTGAATGTTACGGGTTGCTCATTGCCATTTTCCCGCGAGATGGCGCTGAAGTCAACATTTTCAGTTTTATTTTGTTTCGAGTGTAATTGGAACAATATTAAGTCTCAGAAATAATGGTGCGACAATCGGATATTCCACTTTATCGAAATTAGTCAAAATACGGCATAAAAACCCTTCTGATTCGCCATACTTCACGAAAATAAACTCGCTTATAGTACCTACCGTTTACACACACATAGACATGATTGAAAGTATGATTTGAAGTAAGAATAAAACTGAAAATGTTGACTTCAGCGCCATCTCGCGGGAAAATGGCAATGAGCAACCCGTAACAATCACCTTAATCAATTTTATTAGTGTAAATAAGTTGATTTCAAATTTTTAACTACGTCAAAAATACCTAAGAGTGAAAGTATCACCACGTACTTACACTTAACTAACACGTTTTTCCATTCCCGTCAAACGTAGAAACATTTTTAGACTTAGTAGATCGGTACACCAACTAAGGTAGGTATTATTACTCGGTCTGAAGCAGATCGGTACACCAACTAAGGTAGGTATTATAACTCGGTCTGAAGCCCGTTAAGGTGGAAGCGCCAGGGTAGCCCGCGAAATTCAAATATTTTTTATGTTTTTTGCAATTTGCCGGTCAGTGTGAAGCTGTATGTGGACCAAATGCGATCTGCGACCGTAACGCGTATTTATCTAAAGAATTATAAACATTTTAATCATCAATATAGTCCCTCTAAGTTCATGTAGTTCGAAAGAATGATTATTTCTGAAATACCTATTCATTCTTTCGAACTACATGAACTTCACATACAGCTTCACACTGACCGGCAAATTGCAAAAAGCATAAAAATATTTGAATTTCGCGGGCTACCCTGGAGCATTCACCTCAGCTGGTTCAAAAGATTATAGAAAAAAAATGTTTATGGTAGATTCATGTACAACAATATCAACATTAGATTTTTTCGTATGACATTCAGTTTTGCCGTAAAAAAATAAATAACAACGCTATTTTTTCGCTTATTTTGGATATTTCTACCAAACGGCTTAGAAGTTTAAAAATGTTTTTACATGGAAAAATTGTTGGTAAGTGTGCTACAAATTGATAATTGCTCGTGTAAATTAGTCAATATTTTGCAAAGAAAATGTTCAATATTGAGACTCCCATATCGACGGTTAAGAACCAATACGTTTTTCACTTTTTAATGTAGGTAGATTTAAAGTTTAATTTGGCTTGGCCTACTGAGGCTGTTATCTAAAAATTCACAAAATTGTAGTTATTCGAAATATATATAGAAATTCCATCTAAGTTAAGAGCGCGTGTATTTTGCTGCCAATACTGTTTATCTCTTCTCTATTTAGGGTATTCAAAGCCTCGAAACGAGAAAATTCTGCAAGACCAGATACGACCAGCTAAGCAAATGGGTGAAGCATGCACTTCGGACTTTTCAGAAGAAGCAAATTCAGAGGTTGTAATAATTTTGAAGAAGAGGCACGCAAATCCATTCATAGCTACTTCTTTTTTTTTTTTTTTAAGGATGGGAAATCTTCAAATGACTCCTCCCGCTCTGGATAAAGCAAGAGGGAGTGTCAGACTCTTACTGAATAAAACCCATCCGTGTTCCTCCTGGTGCCCTTTGTGTTCCAAGGCTACGGCACCCCTTTCGAACAGATTCCGCAGCCCCAGCAGGCACCTGCCCTAGCGGGCCCCGTCATCCACGCAAACACGCCTCAAGGAGATGTCAGCGGGCTCCGCTGACGCGGCGGGCGGGAAGGAGATGTGGCGTCAGCGCGCCGCCGACCCGGGCCTAGTTCTGATCAGACGGCGAGCCACCCAATGCTCGCCGACCGCAGGCCCGCGCCTACGGCGGCCGGAAATCGCCCTGCGACTCCCGACGCCCGGGGCGTCTCCTGTTGCGGCGACTGGGACGTGAGGTTTCCCTCTCTCTCACACGTTCGGCCTCCTCCTTTGCTAGCATTACTGCTTCGCAGAAGGAGGTGACCGCTTCCCATGCCTCCTCGCTCTGGACCATAGATTGAACCAAGGCCGGTCGCGAGAGGTCGCCGCCGCCGATCGCCTCGACGAGGACCCGGCGGCGCTCCGCCCAAGCAGGACAGACCTCCACCATGTCCTCCAGGTGACCCTCACAGTGTTGACACCCGGGCGAGTCCTCCCGCCGAATCCGAAACAGGTATCTCCCGAAACAACCTTGTCCGGTAAGTACCTGCGTCAGGCGGAAGGTGAGGACGCCGTGGCGCCGCTCCAGCCACTCCTCAAAGAGGGGACTTATCGCCTGGATTGTGGCGTGCCCAGCGCTGGGTAGCGACAGTCGCTGTCCCCATACCGCAATGAGATCCTACCGGAGCTCCGTCCGCTTTGCTGCGATTTGCCGCGGCAGAGGAGTCTCGCCCCGGCGTTGCGCCTCCACGCGCCACTCGTAAATGTGCGCGAGGGCTCTCGCCTCCAGATCCCATGGCGGAAGTCCGGCAAGGAGGCTCGCCGCCTCGCCAGAGACCGTACGGTATCCCGGGCCAGCCGGATAGCCATGACCCTCTGAGACGCGTTGAGGTAACGGGCAGGTCGCTTCCTCAAAGTAGGCGCCCACACTGGCGCCCCATAAAGGGCCATGGACCGCAACACCCCCGCGTAAAGCCTCCGGCAGGAGGTATTTGGACCCCCTAGATTGGGCAGAAGCCGCTTGAAGGCAGCCCCGGCTCGCCCAAGTCTGGGAGCCAAACGTCGGAAATGTTCGACGAAGTTCCACCGGCTGTCAAGGACGAGACCCAGGTACGTCATCGTCGACCCGACATTGATGTGAACCCCTCCTACCGTTATTTGAGATCCCGATGGTGGCCTGTTCCGAGAACCATGGAAGCACATGGCTTCGGATTTGTGAAGGGCCACCTCGAGACCCAACTGCCGGATCCTCTCAACGACTATCGCAACCCCTTGTGTCATAGCGTCAGCCGCCGCCTGGTGCGACCGTCCCTGCGCCAGGACTAGCGTATCGTCAGCATAGCCGACAACACTGACGCCGCAAGGGAGGTCGGCGCGCAGCACCCAGTCGTAGCCGATGTCCCACAGGAGCGGCCCCACAGCGGAACCCTGTGGAATACCACACGACATCTCTCGCCGGTTCCACTCTCCCAGGTGACCGGGGTAGATGACGGCTCTGTCCGTCAAGTAAGCCTCGACTACGCGACGGAGGTAGGTCGGCACCCGGTGATACCGAAGTGCCTCCCTAATGCAACTCCAGGGCAGGGTGTTAAAGGCATTGGCAATGTCCAGAGACACCGCCAAGACGACCCCACCCCGGGAAACCGCGTCCCCCGTCGAAAGGGCTCTCACGCGCATGATGGCGTCCACCGTCGAGCGGCCCGTGCGGAAACCAAACTGGTTCTCCGCCAGATCCGGCCCCACCCTCACTAGGTGCTCAACGAGGCGGTTTGCAATTACTCTTTCAAAGAGCTTGCCCACCTCATCGAGCAGCACGATGGGCCGGTATGCGGACGGAGAGTCCGCAGGGCGCCCCGGCTTCTTAATGAGATTCATAGCTACTTCTGGAAAAGTCTTAATTGGGGCGAAAGAAAAATGTATGTCAGAGGACATGTGAACCGTACTAGGACTACTCAGAAAACGAAAGGTGAAGAACCTTCTCGCCGAGAGGGCACATTAAGTTATTTATTGCCTAAACCAGGCAATGAAGGTAAAATTCAAGTTTGTAAGCAGATGCCGCCGTGTTCTTGTCGAGGCGATCGGCGGCGGCGATCTCTCGCGTCCGGCCCTGGTTCAGGCCATGTTCGGGAGTGAGGAGACATGGGAAGCGGTCACCTTCTTCTGCGAAGCAGTAATGCTAGCAAAGGAGGAACCCGAACGTGTGAGAGAGAGGGAAACCTCACGCCCCAGCCGCCGCAACAGAAGAAGACGCCCCGGGCGTCGCGAGTCGCAGGGCGATTCTCGGCCACCGTAGGCGCGGGCCTGCAGATGGCGAGCTTTTTGTGGCTTGCCGTCTGATCAGAACCAGGCCCGGGTCGACGGTGCGCTGTGTTCTACGCGCGCCTCAAAGAGCTGTCAGCACAAAAAACCGGGCCCGCTAGGGCCAGTGCCTGCTAAAACTTGAATTTCACTCCACTCCACTCCACTCCACTCCATTCCATTCCATTCCATTCCATTCCAACTTGAGAGGTGTCAAGGGACACCTGCGAAATAGAAATGAACATATCTGGCTTGCTTGCCATGCCATGCCATGCCATGCCATGCCATTCCACTCCACTCCACTCCACTCCATTCCATTCCATTCCGTTCCAACTTGAGAGGTGTCAAGGGACACCTGCGAAATAGAAATGAAAATATCTGGCTTGCTTTCTATAAGAGAGAGAGAGACAGACAGAGAAACATGCGACGCCGCACAGCTTACAATAGCTTAATATAGCAAAAAGTGTCGTGACAACTTTTCGTAAGAATTTTTTCCGTCTAGCCCCCTTTCACAACGCGCGATAAGGAACTTCGTTCCAGAAATCTTCCATCTTAAAAATATGCCATGGACATAGTTATTATAAAACAATAAAAAATACTGTGGAAAAAAACACCGGACAAACAATATTCGTTAAAAAATAATTCTACTGTTTGATAAGCTTGCACAATACTAGCACCCTTCTAGCCTGCCTAGAGAGGTTGTCAAGGACACTGCAGGTATTGATATCTAGCAGAGTAGCAGATTTATTATCACATTTATACCTCAAAATCAGTATGGAAAAATAAAAAAGTGTGATCATGAAATTAATTGAATTGTGTTTCTGTGAAATACCTAGGTTTCATTCAAGTAAATAGTCTTTGAAATAATAATATTTGATATAAAATTACAACAACCAAATAGTATGTGAAACATTTTCTGCGAAAGGATATTCTATGAAATTCCTGTCTACGAAACAAGGGTACACCGTTCTCCACACTATCGACATAGGGTTTCAACGCTGTATTGGGTCGTTTCGTCGACACGCTGATTGCGGTTGATGTCGGTGTTAGAAATCAACTCACTGCTATAATGCAAGATGCATCTAGCACGGAGAAAATCGAGTTCAAATTCAATCCATCTTCCGCTCCCCACTTTGGAGGAGTTTGGGAGATGGAATCACGAGTACCTACTTAAATTCACTCATTCAACGCGCCAAATGGACAACGGACTCTAGACCATTAAAGGTAGCCTCGCTTGTGACCTTCTCTTGACTGGTCACTAGGTAGGGTTTTTGAGCTTCTTCCTGGCGCTGATGGAGTGGTTAGGGTTGCAATTCTTAAAATCGCTACTAGCAATTCTGTTAAACGACCATTGGTCAAACTATGCTCTCTACCTATAGATGATTAACTTCTTTTCTTATCGCATCATTATTAATTATCGTAGGTTAGTTAGATTAGATTCGCATTTCAATGACTATAAAGGTTTACGTTTTCTTCTTAACTTTTCTATTACATTTCGTTAAAAAAATTTTTTCGTTTCTAGAAAATACCATAGGTATTTTGGTGGGCGGAATGTTTCGTCATCATACTGTTTAAATTTCTTAACGGGCAACACACGATGTTCCTATCGATTTTCTGCAGTGGCAATCACAACTATTATTGCAGTTGTCATACGTGCCGTATTCGTTACCCTATTGGTGCTGTCGCTTTTACGCCATTTTCGACGAGCGCGCACCTCGCGATGTTTTGGCGAAGATTCTAAATTCGTTAAATCGATATGCTGACCCTCATATCAACTCCACTGTGGTGAAATCATCGAAAGGCGGATCAACGGCAGCAGATATAGCAGACCAATGCACGCGCACGTAATATAGTTTGTTATTGCTGTATTTCCGAGGAACATCGTTTTTGTGAGATCGTCCAGACCCTCAGTCTGTCCCGAATGTGTGGTCTAACTGATCGTATCTAATAATTTTATCACGACGACACAGACTAAATACTCATTAGTCTTATTATGATGCAATAAGTCATCCTCCTGACAGTCCCAGTCCCGACCTGGCACATTGTGAACTTTATTTATTTCTAAAAATAAAAGATAACCCTAAAGATACCGGGGCTGCGTTTGAAAAAGGCGTGGAAGAAATCCCTAAACAAGAGTGGGTCCATTGCTTCAGTCAATGGTACCATCGCATGTGACGGTGCTTAGAAAGGAACGGAGACTACTACGAAAAGTAATAAAAATATTAACAGGCTTCCACATCATTCCCTATTTTATTTTCTAAAAACTTTCAGACCACGTATTAGGAATGTAGTATCATCTTTCTACTTAGAACTGGAATCTTGACAATCCTTGTTCGAATGAACAGCATCTGGTTCTGGCTTTAATACAAGTGCACGTGGCACGGTGTTCAGCTGCCACAATCTGTAAAAAAAAGTATTATGTAGTCATAAATTGTTTCTGGGTGTTAAAAATATCAACTAAGTAGAGCATGTACATTCAAACCTACCATTTTATGCAAATCCACTCTAAGGTCCTCAAACTCGCACATTCTTTAAAAAATCATGCTAGTTGAAATCGGTGTCGGTTTTGAATACTAAAAAAAGATAAAAAAATAACGTCATTTTATTAGGGTTCTGTACAAGAAACTTAACCGACGAAAACCTCTGTCAGCGGTCTGTGTCTCATGAAACCATAATCTGTAGACCGTTGAAATAAGTATTCACAGAACGAAATACTTACCAAATAAAATACAAGAACCTGATTCGATAGCATTATGGTAAGGTAAGAACTAAAAAACCGTTCTAGTGCGAGTTCGACTCGCACTTGGCCCGACTCGCGCGCTCTTCATCAAAACTTAAGTGCTGCTCACCTCAACGTTATTATATTTTCTTTTCAAGCTTTTAAAATTGTTATCTGTACGTTGGTACAGGTTGGTCCAAAGAAGCGCGTCTTTATGAACATTTCTCTTGAGCCTATTCCAACTAATTGCACCTTTTCTAGCCAAACTAGGGCAAGCCACTTCTGAAATTATTTAAAAATCATATGTAGGTATGCAGGTAATGCAGTCTGTGCTCTGCCTCATTACTAATACTATCACAGTCAATATTACGTTTTTGTTTCAACACGCAGAGACTTCCTTCGCATGTGGTACTTAACCAATCACGCCACATTTCTAAGTTTGTAAAAGCTTTTTCCAAATCTTTGCACCATGTGCGCAGTTCGTGTTCTGTCACCTTAGTAGGTCTGTCTGAAACCAAACTCAAACAATTGCTGAGCGTAATGCTAAGTGATTACAAATATTTAATCATTTATTTAGCTCAGTATTGAACGAAGTTTCAAGTTTAAAAACTTAAAAAATAAGATTCTTCCATACAAACGTTAACACCCCCTTAATCTTCTTTTGGGGGTAGTTCTGAAAAACAAATACTTATACTTGATTGACCGTGTCTTTGATTGATATCAAATAAGTACCGACCTGATAAATTGTTATAACGTGATTTAGAAATCAGGCAGGACAAATGAACAGGACTTCATGCCTTTGTATGCTCTTCTTTATAAAGATCGCACATGTCTAACATAATAGGAAATAAAACTTTAGTGTGAGCCTGGAGCCCTCGGCCTACTTGCAAAGCAAAGCAACGAGCACGTGTGACGCACTGTGTGTCAAATATACTTGTGCGCACAAACGCGGTGCAATAAAAGCCACATATTGAATTGCTGATTTTTCGCGAAGAAGTTTACATCGCACAGAGCTCTTAACCATACCCTACTGAGTCGTAACAAATGTTACATACCTTGCGTAGGTATAGAATCCTCACTGGGTTCACCGCGGCCCTGGCCCCGTGCATGGACACCATGGCCCTGGCCCTGTGCATGGACACGGCGACCCTGGCGCACGGGTGCATGGACCCAGGAAGGTGCTGTCTTGGGATGGACTTCTGTGCAACAAACAATCTTAATACAAACTGTACCTAGATACTCGGAGGTTAAATGCAGCATGAATAAGTGATAGCCGCCGCCGGCGCAAGCGGTGACAAGTTTCAGTGCCTAACTCCTCACAAAATTAGAGCTCATTTCATTACTCATGAAGTCATGACACTGCAAAACAAATTGGCCTCAGATTGTGCTTCACGGAACCTGTTGGAACTAACGTTAGCGCAAAATATGGAAAACAACAAGCTTCTGAATGTGCTCCCATCAGTTATTAAGTTTGTTTTTGGAACAATATGGAGCAAAATGAGTACTCACTCCAACCAAGGTCTACTTTTTTGTAGCCACATATTCGATCACCCTCGGTTACATCAGCTTTAATCCAGTTTCGTATCAGTTCACTTTCCCTTTGATGTTTCTCTTGCTTAGAAGCCTTATCACCCGTTTTATCAATACTTGTTTCCGGAAAGGTAAAAGTTTTACTTATTTTTTGTTGGTCTGGGAACTTCTTCTTTTCATTTGAACTGACTTGTTTCTCCCCCGCTGTACTGGTTTCTATGGATACTTTTGCCAGTGGTCCACTTGCTTGGCTTCCTTTATCATGCTTTTCGTTAGCGGGATGTCGGCGGTCCGGAAGCATAGTGTCCAATATTTCTATAACAGCATTTACTTGTAGTCTTGTACCGCCAGTTTCTTTATCGGCCACACTATTTTCATCTTGTTCTGGTGACAAAATGATTTCCTCATCTCGTTCAGTAATTCTTCCAAGAGATGAAACTGATTTGCTTGCGCTGTCGCTGACTTTCAACATCGGTCTATCGCCAAAATCAGTAGGCCATGACTCGTCTGCATCGCCTGCGTTTATACTCACATAAGAATAAAACGGAAAAAATACAAAGCACAGATTATTGCGGCTTTGTGCAAAATATATTTTACAGCATAGTCTCTCTTATGTAGTTCATAAGAGACTATGCTGTAGTACGTTTTAATCTAATTTTCTTAATCTTTTTTTTCTATGCATAAATATATTATAACATTCTTCCGTACTGAGTGGCTGACAGACAACGCACAGCCGAAACTACTGCTCGTAGAAAGCTAAAATTTGGCATTTTACCATAAATGCTAAAATAAAAGTTGAATGGATATTTGAGATAGCCTAGGTAACAGGCGCTTCTGGTAGTGACAACATTAAGTAGGTACACGTCCTGAATCCAGATTACTTTTTACTTACCAAGTAAATGTTGATTGGGTTCAGCAAACACTATGTTAGACTTATTAGCTTCGGACTTCCATTGTGTTTGTTTATGTTGATCAGATTTTAGTTCTTCTGTAGTGCTTAAATAAACATGTCGGCATGAAATTAAAATGGTGAAAGTCTAATTTAATTAAGTCGTGTATGTAAATCAGTTGTTGTTAATATCTAGGTACCTACCTGGATTTATCGGCGTCGGCAGTGCTAACTGTGTTCACTGAAATACAATAAGAATTTTATTTATTTCCTTTTTTAGCCAGAAATCTAATATTTAATGTCTTTGTCTACGGATGAATTCTTCTAACTAAAGGAGATGTTTCAAAATGGGCCAGGTCTATGTACATTAATTACCTCATAAAAAAGAGAAAAATCCGTAGAATTAGGGAAAAATACATTTAATTCATTTTAATGTTTACTGCTGTGGTGGTTAAATTGATGTTTAGAAATAACTTTTATCGATTTTCAATATGGCGTCGCACCGATTTAGTTACAGATCATAGAAAAATAACTGTCAGCTGTCATAACAATGTCATTTCAGTCACTTTCGTTTCGTTGCCGGTAAATAAATATGTCAGAAATAAATGTCAAACGTCATTAATCAATCAAAATGACAGCTTACTTTGTTGCGTGTTGCAATTTCAAGTGTAATTTCTTTTGTTTTACCAGCAAACAAAGCCATTTTAAAGAAATTGGACAGTTGAGAACTGTTTATTTCTCTATTTTTAAGTATAGTGTACAAGGATAAAATGTCCAGTCCAGGGTCCATACATTTTGGAACATCTCCTTACTATGACATATTTCTGTGGCAGTCAAAGTATATTCATTATCTGCCTAGCCTTTTCCCAACTATATTGGGGTCGGCTTCCAGTCAAGCCGGATTTAGCTGAATACCAGTATTTTACTAGGAGCGGTTGCCTACCAGACCTCCACAACCCATTAACTGGGTAACACGGTACTTCATGGCAAGGCTGGAGTCAGATTAACTGGTTTCTGGCTATCCGTAACGACTGCCAAAGATCTACAAACGACAGCCGGGACCAACGGCTTAACGTGCTTTCCGAGGCACGGAGGAAACTCACTATGTTAAGATGGTCACCCCTTCGCAGACCAACCTTGGCAAGCGTTGCTTAACCTTGAAGATCGACCCGTGCGGTTGTCATTATATAGCCACGAGCTCCTCGGCAGTCAAAGTATATTAATAACAAAATAATATTAAGTAGGTAAGTACAGAAACAAAAAATAAAAATTACCCAAGTCTGTTTTAGAATCATTGTTAATTATTTCGAAACGTTCACTCACATTTGAATGAGTTTCGTCAGCGTTATCGTTAATTTTGTCTACATTTGACGAACTTTCATTTATTTGTTCAAACTGCTCGTCATTTGTAACTTCTTCTTTTTCTTCTTCGAACAAAGTTCCGTCATTATTTTCGACATTAGTCGATACTAATGTCTTAAATTCTGTTCCAATATCGAGTGAAATACCCGTATTGTTCTCGTCATTAATTTCGTGATCCATTTCTGCCTCAGTCGAGACTTGCTCATTATTCCCAACATTTATGTCGTGTTTCATTTCTGACTTGAATGAAATGTCTTCATTTTCAATATCATCCCTTGAACCCTTTTCTGTGTCTTTGAATATGTCTACAGATTCTTTGGTAATATTAAATATGATATTACTAATTTCGTTTCGGAAATGTTCTAAATTTGATAAATCAATGTTAGTGTCTTTAAGAGCATCATCAGCTTCTGCAGATACAGCTGATATTAATACTTCAGAATTAAATGTTTCATGAAGTTTCGTCGTTCCATTACCCGAATTTTCGTGGGATTTCTCAGATTCTTCTTCCAATATGTTCTGCGTAGAACTGGACACATCGGATAAGTATGCATCAATGTGCAGTTGTGGCGGCTCGCAGACATTCTGTACGTGATTCCAAAATAAAATAAGTGATTCTCTGTCAAATGATTTAAGTAATCTACGAAACCACAAAAAGATCAACAGGCAGAAAGATGTTTCCATCTGCGTCTGCACTACGTCATTGTTGCGAAACAATCCTCTAATATTTTCCAGAGTTGTTAGAAATTCAATTATAAGTACCTACCTAAGTATTGCAACATTGTCACTCACCATGACATTATCTACGACGTCATCTATAAAGTCCAATACCGGGCCTTCTTCCTCTTCTAAATCTGAAGATTTAAAAAAATGTTTCAATTTAAAACAGTAGGTATATTCCGTACGCGTTTACTTGGCTTTTGCTCCTGGCTCCACACATTTTAAAAGACTTTATGAGGTTTTAATTAAAATTGAACATTTCAGCATGAGCATCACTGTTACCGTTGCGTTAATACGAGTTTCATCAAAATCGAATTATCCAATTGAAATTACAACGTTAAAACGTAATTCGAGCCAGGTGCCAAGTTAACGCGTATGGGGTACATGGTTTTTATTACTCGTATTTAAATAATATGCAGAGATACGATACAAAAAAAAAAAAACCTTTCGATTTTAGGTTTTCTTGTTCCACAACTGTTTTCGTTTGTGTTATAGCAGCAGCTTTAGCTAAAAAATAAATAAAAGAAATAAAAAAGACAAGCCAAGTGCGAGTTGGACTTGCAAGCGAATCTCATTTTAGTAAGATTAACAAGAGTCATAGACTTCTTAGGCCGCGGAAAGCTCAGCAAACTCAGCGGCGCGGCGACAGCGGTGGCTGCGGAACAACCATTGCCGCGTTCAAATGCATGGATTTATATGGAGCAGTTCACGAAGAGAGCGGTGCGGCGGCGGCCTACGAGCGGCTCGCGCCAATCGAGCGGTGCCCGCGCGTCTGCAGTGACGTAGTCATAGATTGGCAACTTCTCATAACACAACACTACGTATTAATATTTGTGTATATTTGGTAGGTCTGAGAACAGGTCGTGAGATCCATCACAAGGCTTTAATTTGGGCATAGTTCATTTACTAGGTGCAAATAACGAAAACTAAAGTCTGACAGGATTTGGGAGGATGCCTTTGATACTGTAGTGTATAGTAGATATACTATGATTTGTCTCGAGCGCATTCGTCACAACTCACAACATGGCCGACTGATCGGAGGGCAGTCTGTGTTCAACCGTCAGTAGGCAGCACGTGGTGGTGCGTAGGCGAGCCAAATACCTACTATTAGTCGATACGTTGCGTGGATACTACAGATACATCACAAAGAAAAAATATAATAATAAAGGAGGTCTGGCAGCTCTGGGATCTCAGTCTAAAAGTGTAATCTGCAAATTGTCAAAGTATCATCTATCAATTTATCGACAGCAAGTGTCGGTGTTGCTCGTTTCACACAGCGTTTTCAATCGCTTTATTGTTTTTTAACCGACTTCAAAAAGGTTTCTTTAATGTATGTTCCCCGAGTACTAGAAGACAACTGGACCGATTTGGATAATTCGTCTTTTGTTTGAAAGGGCAGACTTTCCAGGTAGTGTCATGGTCATCAGGAGAAATAGAGGGTATTTTTTCGGATTAGTCCCATTTCAATTTGGTAATGATCTGATGAAAAACTTCGGAGATAGGCAACGGAACTCCTCAATAAATGACAGCAAATGGACCGGGATTGCTGAAATCACATTTTATCACATGTTTGTTTATTGTTTCCACCAGTTCATAACGTAACATCACGCCGGTACGCTGTGAAGGGGTACGCAGATGTGAATGTCAATTTAGTTATAAGGTCGTCATCATCTGCCTAGCCTTTTCCCAACTATATTGGGGTCGGCTTCCAGTCAAGGCTGATTTAACTGAATACCAGTATTTTACGAGGAGCGGCTGCCTACCAGACCGCCACAACCCATTAACTGGGTAACACGGTACTTCATGGCAAGAGTGGAGTCAGATTTTGCTGGCTTCTGACTATCCGTAACGACTGCCAAAGATCTTCAAATGACAGCCGGGACCAACGGCTTAGCGTGCTTTCCGAGGCACAGAGGAAACTCAGTATGTTAACTTTGACTCGCACTTAGCTAGTTTCTTACGGACGTTCGGAATCTTAAAAACAAACTAAAACACTAAAGTACTCGTAGGTATCTACCTACTGTAGATATAGTTTTATAACATTTATAAGATAACTTACTTTACAATATCCAAATAAAAACATCCTATAAACGGAATCTATGTATTATACCTTTCAAATCGTCTTCAAGTAGTTTAACAGATAGCTCTTCAAGAATACCTGTGATCCAGAATGTTATCTGCGGAGAGTCCGTTATCGTTAGTTTAAAACCTGTTTTTGGATGGTTATGTTCTGACAGGGGTAAATCATCATCAAATCATCCGAAAGACGTCCGCTGCTGGACATAGGCCTCCCCTAAGTGTCGCCACAACAACCGGTCTTGTGCGTCTCGGATCCATCAGCTACCCGCGACCTTCACCAGGTCATCGGTCCAACTTGTGGGAGGCTTTCCAACGTTATGTCTTCCAGTACGCGGTTGCCACTCCAGAACTCCTTGGCCCCATCGACCATCTGTTCTGCGAGCAACGTGCCCTGCCCACTGCCACTTTAGTTTGTGCGATCTTTCGGGCTAGGGATACATTATATTAGCGAAACGTCACTACTTTCTGTCGTTGACGGTTGTCCCCGCAGTTACCTAGTTGAATATGGGAATAGCTTTTTAATCCCTTTTTGATATACCTACCATAGATAACGGCTAGCAGTCCGCTAGATAAATTAATTCGTAACATTTTAAAATAAATACCAGATAGTGCAGAGGTAGGAAAGTAGGTGCCTGCTTCCATCAATCGTTCTATTATTTTTTAACTATGTAACAAACTCATGTAGGTACTTATACCTTATTCGAGACGTCTGTATGGATTGCACTTTTTCGATTCTTACTAATAGTGCCCTGGTGGCATTTGTGCATCATTTCCGCAATATCATTTGATACTACTTTGGACAAATTTTCCAAACTAAAAGAGATTAAAATTGTTGCAGTTACTCAGTTATTTAAGGTACATATTTTAATCAGCATCATCTCAGCCGAAACACGTCCACTGCTGGACTTAGCAGGGTACAGGCGTCCCCCTAGAGTCGCTATATGGTCCGGTCCTGTGTGAGTGGGGCACAGGCGTCCCCCAAGACTCTGTGAAGAAGTCGTGAAACCCGGAAGGTCAACCTTGTGGGAGGCTATAACGCTTCGTCTTCCAGCATGCTGGCGCCACTTGATTTCATTATCACTGGCAAGTATTCCAATGAATTAGTGATATCGGTTACTACTTAGATACTGTCGGATACTTATTTAGGTCATCAAAAACAGTGTCTAACGTGCAGCCTTCGTGCATCGGCTTAAGGTTCTAGAAATGTAACTTACTCCGAATCACACTTTAAGTTTAATGGTCTGGATAATCTTTGAGCAACTCTATGTGCAAATAATATGCATAACATTCTTGAATCCATCTGGCGAGTGGGTTTCTCTGCCAGCCGTCTAAAAGAGGAACTGCAGGCAGAGATAAGTTACAAGTTTCATGCGATTTTAAATGGCGCACCCCTCAGCAGCGTAACCGAGACGGAAGCATTCGCGTGACAAACAACTGCCTGTGCAAATGGTCTGCATGTGAGCTGGGCCCCTAGTCTGCTAATTTTTATAAATTCGTAATTTCGACACGGTGCCATTGTCATTTTGCTAAAAGTTCGTAATCTGCTAAATGCATAATGGTCGATCACTGGTCGGTCAGTGGTCTCGCAATAGAATCGTAGTGGAATGACAGTGTCGTATTGCCATTATTATAAAACCTATTAGTAGAAATGATTTTCGAAAAACTACTATTAAATTTGAACATTAATTTATGCCAGACTTCTTTTATATATATTTTTACATATTATTTATTAGTGTTCTATGCAATCTGAAGTAGTAAGAAGTTCTGCCATTATTATAAAACCCATTAGTAGAAATGATTTTCGAAAAACTACTATTAAATTTGAACATTCATTTATGCCAGATTTCTTTTATATATATTTTTACATATTATTTATTAGTGTTCTATGCAATCTGAAGTAGTAAGAAGTTATGGAGTTTCTTGTCCGTTCTTCTCCATAAGAATCTATAGATACCCTTCCGAATGGACAGTAGAGTCACTATGTTATTTTAAATGTAATGATGACGTTCAAAAGTGCCGATTAATGGCCTAATTGAAATAAACTTTTTTGACTTTTTGACTTTTGTTCGAAAATAGCAAAAACATTATGTAACTCAATAATATTTGATCCGTTTTACTGTCAAAGTCAAATGTGACATTAGTTTTTGTTTTGTAGCGACCAGTGTTTTGCAAAGACCTAATTGATTTTTATGTTATAGACCATCTAAAATGGAGTTGGACAGGTCGTATGCTACGTTGCAAAATAAATAAATGGAGCAAACAAGCAACCAAGAGGAGACATCAGAAGACAGGGGCGTTCGAAAACAAGATGGAGTGACGATATTCGTCTAACCCTAGGACCATACTGGACCAGAGTTGCAGAGGACCGAGCTCAATGGAGAGAGCTGGAGGAGTCCTATGCCAAGAGGCACGCCGAATTGCGTGATATATTATAAGGAATAAAACTCATAAAAAAAAACAAAAAATGTTAGATTGCACGTAATCTATACTAATATATAAAGCTGAAGAGTTTGTTTGTTTGTTTGTTTACTTGAACGCGCTAATCTCTAATGCGCTATAGAACTAGGTACTGGTCCGATGTAAAAGTGTTAGATAGTCCATTTATTGAGGAAGGTTATAGGCTATATATCATCATGCTAAGACTAATAGGAGCGGAGTAGTAGGTAATGAAAATTGTGACGCAGACGAAGTTGCGCGTGTCAACTAGTTCGAAATAAAAGGGCTTTATTATTATTACTATTAATTGATTTTTAACGTGAGTGACATTAAAAATAAAATAAATAATAGATTATTTTTTTTTGGTTTGTTTTTTAATAGTCTAATGATAAATGTTTGTTTCAGGTAAATGAAAATGACTTCATCTTCCAAGCTTGCTCTTGATGAAAGTAGACCAGATGGAAATGAACAGACACTAGGACACCGATGAGTGTTATTCAATGTGGATGTTGTCTTCTGAAAACAGTTTCTACAGTACAGAACTGGTACAGTGCCATAATGTAAGATAATGGATTCTGCCATGCTCGGTTAGTTAACTCGTTTTATTCACGGGTTATTAATAACATTATTTAGTTTAGTTTTGTTAACGAGGGCATAGAGAGTGTTATTTTCATTATATTTAGTATTACTCAAGGTTATTTAGTATTAATCAAGATTTCTCATTTGCAGGTTTTTTTTTAGTACAGTTGTTTTCAAAGTGGGCATACGCACACAATGTCTGTGGTGTAATGGCACCCTGTAATGTGGATCAATTATTTTTAGGTGGGTGCTTCAAGTGTTTTTTGTCACTCTTGATTCCATTCAGGCCCCTCAACATCTGGGGCATCTTCATCAGCTGTCAATGAGCGGAACAGTCAAGACATTCCCCATTTAGAAGAGAGATTACCTACACATATATTATGATAATCCTAATGAAGAAGATGATTACAATAAAGCGTGTAATAAATAAATTATTAAAACGATTTACCGCTACGTGATTTTTATTTTAATATAATACAAATTCAGATTACTGTACCTGATATAAGTTGGCATCAAATACCCTATTAGATACAATATAAGCAAATGCAAGCCAGGAATGATGCACGTGGCCCTTGTTTAAAAAATATAGTTTTCTGAAAACCTCAGCTAAAGGAAACTGAAAGCCTGAGCACTTTTATGTAGCTACCTAAAACCTCATCGTTACAGGATGCGAGCGCTGCAGCACAGCTGCATGTGCATTCCAGCGTATTAGTCATCATCTTAGATCTCTATACCGACGAGTATTATGTGGGAAACAGAGCCACAAAAATATGCATTTTTCTTTATCTATTTTTGTTTGAACGAGCAAATCTGGAATCAGTCAGGTTAGGCTATACGGGAACGGGAAAAAACGAGACATGCGCGTACAAAGTCGCGGGCTAAAGCTAGTAACCTATTTAAAAATAATAACCTAAAATATTGTCTGATTTGATCAGTGGGCTCGTGATAAAGGTATCACGAGCCCAAATTTTTTGGGGATTTTACCATAAATTAGAGCATTTATGAAGGCATGAATGCTCTAATTTATGGTAAATTTCAGCCCTGTAACGCCAGCCCCGAGTTGCTATGGAGTTTGGGTTTCTCCTTACGGCTCTCATTGGCTTTCTCGAAAACCACAGAGACCGGGCGCTTGGCTACTGCAGCCGCACCAATGAAGGGCGAACTTTGTTCAAAAGATATTGGATATAAAACGCCGGCAGAATGGCGCAATGACTGGAAAAGCAATGACTGCACGATTACGTTCTAATGGTAGGTCACTGATCGATGGAACTTTTAAAAATTTTAGCAGATTACCGCATACGTCATTCATTTGTCATTATGTACGAGATTACCATATTATGCTATTTTTTTCAATGGAGTGTCAGTGGTAGACCATTGGAAAGTCATAATGACGCTTTTATGTTAGTAGATTACCAAACTTGTCAAAATCAATAATTATGAAATCAGTGATAGACCATTGTGACACTATTGTAATAGCAGACTTGGGGCCCAGTACGTAAGCTAGACTCAATATTGCGCTATAAGTGCAGTCGATTGATGTATCGACGCAACGTATGCAACGCATTATGATATCTGGACTTAGTATTGATGATGTATGAAAAACTATGCTCGAGAGACACACTTATTTTTATATTATTATTACTTATCGTATGCAGCGCAACATACGATACGATACAAAAGCGTTGCATACGTTGCGTACAGGACAGGACCAGTAAGTATGTCTCTAGCTTTACTCTACACACAACGCAGTCCTAACATAGATGAACAGGTTGTTCGCAAACCATAAGAAGGGTTTGGCATACCCACAGGCAGTTGGAAGATCAAATAGGTGACAGTATAATGAACAAGTAGGTACAGTAATTGATTAGTGTTAATGAAAGAATGTCAACCGCCGAGGGGCGCGCCATAGTAGCTAAAGTGTAGGCATGTTTCTCGGCCTAGGTAAGTGTAACTCAGAACTCCGTATTACTTTTGTGATGACACACGTTTGTCCCTTTGGAAACAATAAATTGCTTCTGGTATTTTAACTATTGGTACCTGGTCCATAACATGCTGTTTCAATCTTTCGACCTGGAACATCACAATGACAGTCAAGATTTGCGTGATCGACTTGCTTGCGCGTTTTACAAAGGAGGATAGTGGTATATATCCTTCTTTCTGGCGTCCACGGTGCACGCTTTAAACAACTACACTCACGTTCCACTGCATCCTTAGAACACTCTATACTCACCATAAATCCAGGTAATATATCACGCTTTTCTCTCCATGTTCCAATACATTGTCGTTTGCTCGGTACTGCCAGTTCAGCTATCCTCAAGGGACATCTTTTGCCTTTCTTGACCTTCTTTCGTACAAGATTTAGTCTTGAAATTCTGGTGCACTCCAAATAAGTATCTGCGACGGAGTTAAGTCTTCCACAAGGACATCTTAATCGAAGATTTGGACATGGCCTTTTATTGTTTGTCCTGCAATGGAAAATAGTAATGTTCAATGGGTACTTACTGCTACAGAAATGCAGATTGTTATAAATAATGACTGAATCTCTTGTTGGTGCTCATCTAAGGCCTCATTTACGGAGACGCGGGGCGTCTCGCGTCGCGTGTGGCGTGGCGTCTCGCGGCGCGTGAAGCGGCACGCATCATCGCACGCGTAAACACAAACTTATAGCAATATACGACCATGTTCATAGAGAAGCGAGACGGGAAGCGTGGCGGTGCCCGCCGCGGCGCCCGCGGCGAATCCTCTAGCGTGTAGCGAAGCACGCGGCGGGCATCGCGGCGGCGCACGCTCGTCTCGATTAAATCGACTAGTTTTATGTTGGCGAGAGATGGGAGCGCACGTGTCGCAACTTGCAGCATGAATGACGAAAAGTTGGAACTAGTTATTTCTGCAATACAGGAGCGACCCCAGTTGTGGATGGCTGGTCATTCACAGCATAAAAATAGAGTGATAATTTATAATTTATATTTTCAAAGCTTTATATTTTAGAAGAAAATAGTTTCCATCGGGATTCATAATAGTAATAAATGGATGAACCCAAAATCTTCTTTGTTTCTTTTTCCTGTATCTCCTAAGCAATAATAAAAGTGCACATTTCTTTTTACGATCCATGTCACGACCTAGTTTTCAATTCAAAATACGTTTAGTACGGTTAACGGTCGTCGAAGGAATGGTCACCCTGGGAGACGCCTTGCCGCACGAAATCGCATCGCAGCAATTCGTGTCGTAATTTTCTGCGTTGCGAATTCGCATCGCGTCGCATCGCAGTTTTGTGTACAAGCCCATACTTCATTGCGACGGTGACTACGTCTGTGTTGCGCGATTTCTAAATGAGACTGACAGAAGATTCCGCCTCGGACATAGCTTCATCGAGAGTTGCCGCTGTGTGCGCCGCCGCGATAAACGCCGCGTGGGACGCGTTGGTGCCATCCGCGGGCTCGGCCGCAAAAAACGCCCTAATTCAAACAAACGCGTCTAAAATCGCTTCTCCGTAAACGCACTCATACAACGCCATATATTTGAATTCAGTGCGGGCCGCGCCGCTCAACGCAACGCGCGACGCCCCGCGTCTCCGTAAATGAGGCCTAAATGTTAAAACGAGAATTTAGGTCACATCACCTTACACGATTTTGATTTACAGAAGATTTCAAAACACCGATGCTATAGGCGGTTTTACTATGTCTTGGTTTGTCAGCTCGGAGCTTGTGACCACGGCAAATTTCATTTTGAACGGACTTGTTCTCATCTAGCAATTCGTCAACGATGCGTCGACTCGTATCATTGTTCGATGCACCTTCAAGATCCGTTGTTGCTAGAATAACTTCGGTATCTGGAAATTGAAACTGATGGAACTATTCTGAAGTGGTAGTAGAGCTCTTACCGTTGGTCCTTATTAGTAGATAGATTCAAATTTAATAGTGGCTGTGAGTGCAATGTCCGTCGCGGCGAACACCTTTCTTCACCCCCCGGATCACATGAAATCGCTTCTGTGAAGCGAATCACCTCGTATTCGCGGTCACATGGAGTTGCCTCTGCGCAACGACTCGCCTCATGATCCGTGTTCCATAAATCTTGTAAGCAAACGTAGGTACCTGCCGACCAGGATTGACATAATCTCGCTCAAAGTTTTGGGAAGTCGCAGGACTACCGAGTGTCAGAATACATTTGGATTAATAGATGGAATCGTAAATTCAATATCAAATATCTACTTAGGTACCTGAATTCTGATGTGAGCCATTATCACAGTCCATTGTAATCAATTGTGTAATTTCTTTCATATGAGGTACTGTTTGAAAACGCTTTAATTTGGAAACGATTCATTAAAATAAGCTATGCTATTTAGTTCATAATGTAAATAAATAAATAGGTAGTTTATGACAGTCAATTTTGTATGAAACTATGGAAACGATACTGCCTTATATGTCACCATCCTAAATTTCCTCTTAATGAAGATCTATACAGCCACGAACAGTCTATTGCCACTGCACTGGTACTTATTAGTTACTTGCAAAACTATCAATCAAATTATTATTTACGAAGCCGGAAATATACAAGGGCTAGGTATCACGTCCGTGACGAATCACGAATATCTCTTTTGAACTGAGAATATATATATGATAGACCTTTACGTAAAAAAAACTAGCGACTTGACTAAAAGGCCTCAGTAGCCAGATCTTTACATAAAAAAAAACATAAAACATTTCAAATGTCAAAAACAGTGTTGCCAACTGGTGGAGAATTCTCCAAGCTGCGGGGAATCTCAAGTTGATTGACATTATGTGGGATTTTGAATTTCGATAGTCCGCGCTGCGTCACAATACTTCTTCAGGAAACCTAAATAATTATTTTTCTATTTTGTAAGGTTATTTTATGGATATAACGACACTTTTCAGGGTTCCGAACATCCGTAAAAAACCCTTATAGTATCACTCGGGTTTCTGAGTGTCTGTCTGTCTGTCCGTCTGTCTGCGGATCCACTGGACCGTTTTACGGATGTTCGGAATCCTAAAAAATGCAAATAAAAGTTTTATACCTAATGATTTCAGGAATATAAAAAGTCTGTGGTATAAAAATAACACGTTAAAAAAAATTTATTGGTTCAGAACTCTTTCCACGCGAGTCCGACTCGCATTTGGCCAGTTTTTTTAAATTATCTCCATCGTAGCACATTTAGTTTTTGACTTTATTTCGACATTTTTATTGTGGTACTACTTTTGTGTATCACATGATTCTTTTGACATTCAATCTTTATTCTTAGTCAAAATAATAAAAAAAAAACTTTAACACTGCTCATCTTTATATTAATACGTTTAGCAAAAACTTTATATAGTATGAAAAGAGATGTTCCAATATGTATGGAGTCTGGGCCAGGTCCTTGTACAAGGTACTTAAAAATAGAAAAATACATTTGCGTCATTTTCAGAAAAAAGTGTACACTATTATAAATATGCAGATTTTCTTTTTTATACCAAGTCCAAGCCAAGTTCAGCAAAAAGGTGTTGCGGAGGGCTCGGTTTGACCACATTAGCCGAATAGGGAACAAACTTGCTTCATACCCAGCAGGTAGTAAGGCTTTTTGGTCCCTGGCTAAGTCGGTCGAATCGAACTTCTGCCGCCCCTCACTGCCACCGCTGCTGAGACCCGACGGGACGCTGGCCCACTCCGCTGAGGAGAAAGCAAACTAGTTTGCTTCTTTGTTTGCGGAATATTCACGTCTGGATCCTGGTGGCGCGACGCCCTCCGCTGCGAGTCGAGTATGTCGAATATTCGCATTCATCAGAAGGACGTCCGTAGGGTACTGCGTAACCTAGACGTGAACAAGGCTAGTGGTCCCGACGGGATACCGGTTATTGTTCTGAAGACTTGTGCGCCTGAGCTGTCTCCGATCTTGACATGCCTATTTCGCCTTTCGTTCGAGACTGGAAAAGTGCCGAAGGCTTGGAAGCAAGCTAACGTGCAGCCCGTGCCCAAGAAGGGTAGTCGAGCTAACCCGTCGAATTATAGACCCATCTCGGTAACGTCCATACTCTGTAAGACTATGGAACGCGTGCTGAATCATAAGCTCCTGGCGCACCTAGAAGCGAATGATATCCTTAGTGACCGACAATACGGGTTCCGCCAAAATCGGTCAACTGGGGATCTTCTAGCGTATGCCATTCACATCTGG
This sequence comes from Lacanobia oleracea, assembly GCA_950371165.1. NCBI lineage: Eukaryota > Metazoa > Arthropoda > Insecta > Lepidoptera > Noctuidae > Lacanobia > Lacanobia oleracea. The sequence goes on from OX493399.1 coordinate 11,866,612, forward strand.
AGTGAGACCATAGAGAAGCACGGGGGGCCACTGGCGGTCTCCCTTGACATCTCGAAGGCCTTTGACAGGGTCTGGCACGATAGCCTTATTAGTAAGCTTCCTCCCTTCGGTCTGCCCGCCGGTTTGTGTGATTGGATCGCAGATTTCCTGAGGCATCGGTCTATCCGAGTGGTCATTGATGGCTGCTCGTCTGGACTTTTTTTTTACAAGCCCGCCACACATTCCCAACCAGTGCAACTCCTGAAAGCCAGAATCAACAGTGGCGACCACCAGAAAAACGCCGAGCCAATGAAACCCGACGAGTCCCGGAGAAACGATTCAACTGTCTTGGATCCTGCAACGAAATTAATCAGAAAAGTACAGCGGAGGAGTAGGAAAAAAAATATATATAATTTCCACTTCCCTCCGTATCAAGCAGGAGACAGAATAGAACTAGGCCAATAGGCACCAAGGGACAAATACAACTGGGTTAAGCCCAGTTGCCAAGCATCACGGATTATATCTTACCACTTAAACTAATGGGTCCTAAATTGTGAGCTACTTTTGATTCCAGTAATAGGTATGGCAAAATCGCTTGAACGCACGGAAATTTGTTCTGGTTTCAACAAGGTCCGTATAGTAAACTACCCCAGATGTAACCTTAATACTATCTAACATAATATTGTGTTCAGTTTGCCAAAGACTACACTCCCATTGTACCGGACGGGCGTGATCGACTGGAACGGGGGTTGTGATGGGGTAGGTCTATCCTTCTTCTTCTCCTCCGATGTGAACTGTGACCGACCGACTGCGTCCAGCCGCGCTGACGTCCTGTACCGGGATCTGAGGTTCTCCGCACCACACGTACAACGTTCTTCTATTTTGCCAATTACTTGCTGTCTTCGGGGTAGATTGGGGTGCAGGATGAATGCTTACCAGGGTTAAATAATAAGCAGGAATTTGACAACACTGCAGCTAATGGTTTAAGGGCAAATTCGCGAGTACTGTGATTCTATTTATAGTTTCTATAATATTTCTTCTGCCGGTGACTACGAGTATCTATTTTTGAACAATTTACTAAGGTACGAGGTTACCTTACCGTAACGAGGCCCCAAAACCCACTAACCGTTTCGGTTTTATTTAGCTGTACATTTTCACTATAGTTCATACACATTTCTGGCTATATCTAGGTCTATTCTAGGTCTGGATAGGGGTTGATGCACCTCTATGCAAATCCCCCGAAATTCCCCGTCGAACGGGGTGGAAACCAACCCTTCAACCCTGCCCACTAGTGGGCTTGTTTCATTTAACTGTCGAAACTGTTTACAAGTTTGAACTTGTTTACTATTAAGGGTTGGTTTCCCGGAAAACTGTGCCCCATGGGCTATGAAACTATCTATATTCGGGTAGGTGCATCATCCCGCTATCCAGATACATAACTTATGAAGCCACCCCTCTAAGGGTGGAGGTACTGTAGGTCAGGAACCCGGAAGGGGATAAAAATCTGTGTTTTTCCTTTTTTCAAGTTTGCGGCTTTATGCCTTGCCTGACCAGGTTTCCAGTGCCTATGGTTTAAGACCTAAATTCCCAGATTCTTTAAACACTTAGTACTGAAGGTTTCTGTACATGGTGGTTTTCTTCATCCACCCTACTATCTTTGAGTGTGAAATGTCTATTATTTGTGTACCTTCGTTTTGGTTGATTTCCATCAACCAATCAGTACACGCCTTTTGGGTGCTATCAGGAATGTGTAGGGGAAATGTGTAGCCCTACCTATCTGTTTTAATTTTCTATGAAAATAAGTTTTCCCCAGAACATCTTTTACGTGTTTGGGGAAAAAACGACAAACATACGGTTTTTAATCGATTACATAGCTTATAAACTATGGCTATGCGAGTACATAAGCTCCTAAGTTTTAGTACATAGGCTTACGACTATAGGTACATGGGCGCTATCTATATGATTTACACAATGCTAAATGCTTCGCCGCGAATGTTTCTATGACTATTTGAGTATATAAGCTTCTAACTTTTAAGTATATAAGCTTACGACTATAGGTACATAAGGCTGTCTATGCGAGTTATACAAAGCAATATGCTCCGTCGCGAACACCCATAAGATGTGATGTGCGGATTGTTCGTATTCATGGTCAGCTGTAGAACATTGACATAAAGGCGAGGCCACAAGCTTAAAGGAAAATAATTTACTCTTAAAATTGCCATGACCTGTGAGAAATTGGGCAACACAGTGATCCACCTCCAGCCATGTCCTGTCCAGCCGCTCACGAACAGATGGAAAAAATTGGTGGAGGTGACGGCCTTTGATGGAATTTTCCCACCTACATTGCCACTCGGATAAAAGTTCCTCCCAGACATCAGTCTGGGGTTTTAGTAATCTAGAGATCTTAGCACGGCCGCGTTGCGGTAAGAACTCTGGGTCCGTAATCTTTCTAGCGTAGTAGTACATTGCAGCACGCCGCTGCACTTCTAGATCGACTGAGAGAACACCCGCCAGCACTGGTAAGGCTTCAGTACTAACCGTCTTATACGCCTTGCATAAGAATATCAAAGCCAAACGCTGGCTTTGAAGCAATTTACGTCGTACCACACCTATGGTGGCCCTATCGGCCCAGACAGGTGCCCCGTAGCACATACAACCCAAGTAGGTAGCCCCATAAATAGTTTTAAGGTTTGAAAAGATAGGCCCCAAGTAGCCTTGGATATTCTGGTCGAAGGCGTAGAAGTTCTTTTTTGCTTTCTCACCTACTGTTTTTATATGATCAATAAATGAAAAGTTATTTTCTAATAGCATACCGAGATAGCACACGGATTCTTTTCTTTTAACGGGTACGTTATTAAATTTAAAACTAGGCCAGGATTTAAGGTTTCCTTTTAAAATAAGTTGATAGGTTTTATGCGGTGCAAAGGTCAGACGGTTTCGATCGCCCCACTGAGATATTAATCGTAGGCATGTGTCAGCCAAATTCTCAAGGCCAGCACGAGTACTTGCCTGAATGAGAAGCAAGCTATCGTCCGCGTAACCGGTTAATGAGCAGCCGCATGGGAGCGGAAGCGCGAGGAAATCATCGTAGCCAATATTCCAAACATATGGACCGATAACTGAGCCCTGAGGACATCCCATGGTTAGAGACTTAGTAATGGAATGATGTCCTAGTTTGAGTTTCACGGAGCCGACTAGAAAGTAAGAAAGAATCAGATTATAGATGTTTTTGTAACAACCACGGTTTTTCATTTTAAGTAGTAGCATCGGCCACCATGCATTAACAAAAGCGCCAGAAATGTTGAGAAAGATTCCAACCACATATTTATGTTCCGATAAGTTAATAATTTTACGAACAGAGAGCACCGCGTCGACGGTGGATTTACCAATAGTGAAACCAAATTGATTATTATGAAATTTAGGTCCATTCGGTAGTAAGCGCGGAACGATTAGTCGCTCTAAGAGTTTTCCCAAAGATGGAAGTAGGGTTATGGGCCGATAGGACTTAGGGTCATCCGGGGGCTTATCGCCACTCTTCGGAATAATGCGTATAAAGCCCTGTCGCCATATTCGAGGAAAAATACCTTCCGCAATGCATCGGTTATATACTATAAGATCGCGTCTCCCGCTGTCTTACACGCTTCTATAATCATTCTATTAGATATTTTATCTTCACCGGATGATTTATTGAGAGGTAGTTTCTTGACAACGTTTATGAATTCGTCAGTGGATGGAAAATCTGACTCCGGTGATTCAGGTGGCACCGTGGCCCACGCTCTGATCTGTTGGTGGTATTCATTATCATTTACTGATGAATCGTCTGGTATAAGGGAATCAAGCAGAGCATCAGTTGTTTCTTCAATGCTGGTTGTATGTTTATTTTAATGTTTTGAACGTACGCAAAGTCGACAGATCTATTAGCTTTGAACTCGTGGTACAAAGGAGACCACGGACCCTCCTTATCAAGTTTATCAACAATTTTCCGCAATAAATTACCCTTAGATTTTTCAACAGATGCTCTTTAGCGTGACTTGGCAACTCTAAAAGTACTTAAAGCAAGATTAAGGAGGTCCCCGGTAACCTTACGTTTTTTTAGCTTGTTAAGCTGTCTACGAGCTCTACGAAAGCTTCTACGTTGTTCAACAAGGTAGTCACTCCACCAATCACATCTACGAATATTGGTCATGGATGCGCGACCAATAGCAATGTCAGCACAGTAAGTGAAGGCGTCCGACATTATCTCAGCACTTTCCTCAGCTGACAGTCCATCGCGAGTGAAGTCTTTGACATGACCAGAAAAAAGTGAGCCGAAGAATTCCCAATTCGCGCCCTTCAGATTTTACGTCAATACAAGATTCGCCCATTTGGCTACAAAAAGTAGGTGGTGCGTCTGGGGTGTTACGAATTGATAAATTCATCTCAGCAATAAAATCTTCAACAGCACAACGTCGTTCGGAATCAGTGGATCGAACTTTGTCATATCACAGGGAAGAAGATGCATTTACATCAGCACCTACTATAACTTTGCAGCCCGCGAGCGACCGCAAGACGTGACGGAGATTATGTATATGTGGAGTAACTGGGTCTGAGTATTGAAAGTAGCAGCTGACAACATAAACCTTAAAGGTAGGCGATGATACTTCCGCCACGGCGCAATGAGGCGTCATGAGATTACTTATAGATGTTACAGTAAAGCCCGAAGAACGCGCTACATAAATTCCGGCCCGCGCCCTGCAGTCCAGCTGAACCACCCTATGACGTAAGCGCGCGTTTTGGTATTGTTCCTGAATAAGTACTATGTCAAGATTATAATCCACAATCAATTTATCCAGCTCAGATGTCGCCACTCTATCGTTATGGAGATTTAATTGTCCTATGGTTAAAATATCCATTATTAGTAGTTAGTGTTTAGGATTAATTGTTCGAGTTTCAGTTTGTAGGTAGTACACTCTTGAGATCCGCAGCGATGATCACACGGTTTTTTAAAGCGTTTGCACGCCACGCAAGTCGGTTTATAATTTAAGTCGTCCTTACGCGGCAATCATTTGTTTCGTGTGCCTCCGAACAATTGGCACAGGTCGGTTCCTTACTAGCGCAGTGTTTCTTAACGTGACCGAACTGTTGGCAATGCAAGCACCGAACTACTTCTACATCATCAATAAAACGGCAGATAGCCCAATCAATAAATAACTTATCCTTGGTAGTCACTAAGTGTTTACGTACCGCGGGTTCTATTTCAATGCCAATCCATTTCCGACCGTTATCTAAGGAGCGCCTACGAATAATTTTGGCAGACTTTATAAAGTCATCCTTTTTAATTTGTAGCTCATCCTTAATATTTTGGCGGTAAAGCGCGTTCAGAAAAGCGCCATCATCCATTGATGATGGAACATCCTTCACTAACACTCTAGGGCGTCTACCCTTTGGCTTTTCTAGTCGTAAACCAGCGGCCTTGATAGCATCCACAGATTCTAACTTTCTAAGTTGAATTTAATTAGCAACGCGTAGTACGACACCAGATTTCGCGGTTTTTTTCACGCCTACAATTTGAAAACCGTCGTCACTGGGCTTAATTGCCTTCATGAGCGCTTGTTTTGACCGGTCCGCGGTAGGGTATGCGACCACACAAGGTAACAGTGGTCGGGACTGCATAATTGCTGGAGCTACTTTTGGCAAACGTAGTTTCAACGAGTCCGCATATGAAATTTTACAGTTGTTGTTATTGACCGGATCGGGATTGACAGCGTTATTCGACTTGATTTTATCTAATTCGCGTTCCGTATTGGCTAACTTCGTCTCGTTGCATGATGATTTTATGGCCAGCATAGAAACAATGGCCGTGACACGCTGTGTCATATCCATGATAGCTGATTTATTTGCAACATTAATTCGAGAGCCCAGATCATTCACTACGTCGTTAATTTTAGACAGGTATGACGACGCCTCGGAAACTAAGTCACAATAGTCGGTATTGCTCACATCACTGATATTAAAATCGGCGAGGGTTTTTCCACGGTTTCGAATGTTTGATGAAGCCGTTTGGACCTATCATCGGGCAAAATGTATGATGGAGACATTTCGCTGAATAAACGTTTCGAATCAGCGGAGGTCGCCACGGGCGACCTTTGGGTTTTACGCGACGTCCTGCGTGAGCGATCTAGACGCGAACGGGTTTAACAGGTTTAATGGCTTGTACAATATAGTCAAACGTTGTAGGTAACATTCGACAATATTCCTTGAACAACAGAGGTTGAGTACGTAAATCCTGGTACAAATTATGAAATTCCCCATGAGTATGCCTTTCTAAGTACACAGTATTAGTTCCACTTCTCTGCTTTATACACTTCTTCAATATCTCATATTTAAGATATGAATTTTCCAACAACATTAGCTTCCGTCCGTCCATGACAAATGTTTAATGTTAACTGAACTGAACGGCGGCGGAGGGCGCGGAGGGGACGCTTCGCGCGCACGTAGGACAGAGTAGCCGCATCGCTCCGCACCGCATTAAATTCGCATCGGATCGTATCGCAATCGCGTTCGCGTTGAGTCGTCCACGTAGGACACGGCGTTAGTATTTCTACGAAATATTTCTCCGCCGCGATCTGGTGGGTCATCATTTGTTGACATCATCATTGACGGAGAATACGATAAATAAAAGTATTAGAACGCGAATGAATGAAATTAAAGAATTAAACAAATAAATATCGATCGATTAAGTTATTTCGCGGTACCCACACACAGAAAAAAATAAATGCACTTACCGAAGGCTGGAGAAATTGACTAATTAGCAATAAAAGAATAGACAGACAGCTTTAAAAACTTACAAAACACGCACTTAATACACTATGGCACAGCTAGGAACAGTTCACAAGCCTTAGAATAAACACACAATGCAAATTCCGAATTTACAGAACGGAGCGATATAATAAACACCTCACAGCGCACAAGCGGGAAGGGAAGTGACTCGTCTGGACTGCTGGATATTAATGCCGGGGTTCCTCAGGGGTCGGTGCTTTCGGCAACACTGTTCTTGCTGCATATTAATGATCTGCTTAAACCCTGTACCTTTGGGTATGCAGACGACAGCACTGTTGCTGAGAGATACGTGTCCGACGCACGAGCTGGTGGGTCGCATATCCGGTCTCTCCGGGAGGCAATGGTTGAGCGCTTGAACGTGTCCTTACAGGCTGTCTCTGAATGGGGCGATGCCAATCTGGTCAAGGTCAATGCTGCTAAGACCCAAGCGTGTCTATTTTCCACCAAAAGGAGCCAATTCCGCCCAGCTCCATCTTTCCGCGGTGAAACGTTGCCGATAACCGACCATCTTGAGCTTCTTGGGGTTACAATAACATCTACTCTCAATTTTGGCCCTTACATAGAGGCAAAAGCTCAAGTGGCTGCAAAGAAGTTGGGGATTCTAGCTAAGGTGGGACGGTACTTCACGCCGGAACAGCTGCTTAATCTCTATCAAGCGCAAGTTCGATCGTGTATGGAATACTGCTCTCATCTTTGGGATGGATCTGCCAGATACCAGCTTGATGCCCTTGAGTCAATTGAGAAACGAGCCAAGAAGATCATCGGAAATGAGAGGCTCGTCGCGTCGAAGCTCCAAAGTCTTGAACATCGACGATGAGTTGCTAGCCTGTCGGTTTTTACCGGTTGCATTTTGGGGAATGTGCGCCGGAATTGCATAATTTAATTCCGCCAAGCCCGTTCCATCATCGGACCACAAGACGAACGGCGATGCGCCACCGGTACATGGTGGACATCCCCACCCATACGCACAAAACGGTTACCGATGTTTTGTACTTGAATACAAAATAGACAAAACTTAAAATCAACAATAGCAAACATAAATAATCATCATTTATATGTATTTCCATTACGTTACTCTTTGGACCAAATTAGTTCAATACTTTTTGGTATGTTTCTCAATTAGGATACAACTTAGGATCTCATTTTTTAATAACATTTTTTTTACGCGTTTGACCACTATCTCACCTGTTGGTAAGTGAAGATGTGGTCGAAGATGTAGCACGCCTGCCTATTCATTCTTGCATAGGCGTATATAGGGGGGGAATGATCTGAAGCCCACCCCAGGATGTTTGAGGACCGGTTCGAACCTTAATTAACTTCACAAAATCATAAAAACAATCTACCACCGAGAAACCTACAAACATATTATTACCAAGGTACCAACATACCTAATATAAAGACCAGACGTTTAAAACCTAGCATAACCCTGTTTTTTTTTTTGAAATCTGTTAGGAAATCACAAAAAAACAGGATTGTGCAAAGTTTTATAGGAGTATATAGGAATACGAGTGCACTGCTTGGTGCTCGAAAAACTTCATTTTCAGTATGTTTTAGATTGTGCATTGTAGATAACAAGTCAATCCGCATACTTTTAAAATAGTAAAAATGTGCTTCAGTTTCACCATAAATCGCATCTTTGTAGGATAAACAGGTGTTGAGATAGCACTTCAAGTATCGGCAAATTTTCCCAAAAAGTTAGAAAGTGCATCTTTAAGCATTTCTTCTTCTTCGTCCTGGCTTGGGGGTGCGTAGGCCGCGAGACAGGCGTTAGGTGGGCTAGGGGGCCCACCTAACGCCTAATTTTCGAGCTGGCTTTGCTAGTTTTTGCATTCTAGTCTCTCACGCGCTTGAACTTTAGTGCGTTTTGTCGAAAAAGTTTATTCTATTTAAGTATAAAAATCAAACCCAATGAGATGGAGTGCAAAATATTTGGAGCTCGCTCTTGAATTTTACAATCTCTGAGTTCCTTAAACTTTCCTGTATGAAGCAATAAGTTACTTCTATATAGATATTAATGGCAGAAAATCAAACCTTATCCGATAAAGGGTGCAAAAGTTTTCGAGCTCGCTCTTGCATTCTACACTGTCTAAGTTCTTGAGGTTCCCGGCATCAGTAAACATGGTTACTTATATCGTCCAGACTCGGGACAATATGAACATCTCTTAAAATCTATACGTGAGTGAAAAGTTTGATTTACTGTCCTAAGTTTTATGGACCATAATTAAATTTCGGTGAAAAAATAAAGTATTTTATTTGTTTCGTAGTGTAATTTTCGAACTCGCTTCGCTCGGTTTTGCATTCTACACTCTCAAACTTTTATGCATTATGTCAAAAAAGTTTCTTCTATTAAAGTATAATAAAAACCTCCGTTTTTGGAAGTCGGTTAAAAAACAAACCTAATGAGATGGAGTGCAAGCATTTTCAAGGTTGCTTCGCTCGCTCTTGCATTTTATAGTCTCTCAGTTTCTTAACTTTTCCTGATTGACGCTAAAAGTTACTTCTAATTAGATACTAATTGCCATTGCAATTTCGACTTTTTGTTATAACTTTTTGCTTCATTAAAATCAAACCTATCCAAAAAAGGTACGAAAATTTTCGAGTTCGCTTCGTTCGCTCTTGTATTCTACACTCTCTAAATTCTTGCATCAGCCAACAAAGTTACTTACATCGTCCCGGGCCCCGGGATTGTAGGGAGCAACCTGGGCCTTCTGACTATGACTGACCTAAAATTTTGATCGTACACACCGCAACGATTTTTCTTATTGGGCGTTGCATCTCAGTGTAGGGGCCAGGCCCCCCTTGGAAAAAATCCCTAGATACGCCAATGCACTCTTGACTTAAAGACTCAGACTAGGTTGCAGCTATAAGGAAACACAGACTTCGGCAGGGAATTCCACTCCTTAGCTGTACGCACTATGAATGTGTTCCCAAAACGTTTTGTGCGCGTGGGTGGGATGACCACCATGTACCAGTGGCGCATCGCCGTTCGTCTTGTGGTCCGATGATGGAACGGGCTTGGCAGATTTGAGTTATGCAATTCCGCACAATGCAACCGGTAGAAAACCGACAGGCTAGCAACTCGTCGTCGATGCTCAAGACTTTGGAGCCTCGTCGCTACGAGCCTATCATTGCCGATGATTCTCTTGGCTCGTTTCTCAATTGACTCCAGGACATCAAGCCGGTATCTGGCAGATTCGTCCCAAAGATGAGAGTAGTACTCTATACACGATCGAACTTGCGCTTGATAGAGTTTGAGCAGCTGTTCCGGCGTGAAGTACCGTCCCACCTTTGCTGGAATCCCCAACTTCTTTGCAGCCACCTGAGCTTTTGCCTCTACGAACGGGCCCAAAATTGAGAGTAGATGTTAATGTAATCCCTAAAAGAAGCTCAAGTTGGTCGGTTATCGGCACGGTTGCACCCCGTAAAGATGGAGCTGGGTGGAATTGGCTCCTTATAGCGGAAAACAGACACGCTTAGGTCTTAGCAGCATTGAACTTGACCAGATTGGCATCGCCCCATTCAGAGACAGCCTGTAAGGACACGTTCAAGCGCTCAAATATAGCCTCCCGGAGAGACCGGATCTGCGACCTACCAGCTCGTGCATCGGACACGTATCTCTCAGCAACAGTGCTGTCGTCTGCATACCCAAAGGTACCGGGTTTAAGCAGATCATTAATATGCAGCAAGAACAGTGTTACTGAAAGTACCGACCCATGAGGAACCCCGCCATTAATATCCAGCAGTCCAGACGAGCAGCCATCTATGACCACTCGGATAGACCGATCCCTCAAGAAATCCGCGATCCAATCACACAATCCGGCGGGCAGACCTGAGGATGTAACCTTACTAATAAGGCCATCTTGCCAAACCCTGTCGAAGGCCTTTGAGTTGTCAAGGGAGACCGCTAGTGCCTCCCCGTGCTTCTCTATGGCCTCACTCCAGATGTGAATGGCATACGCTGGAAGATACCCGGTTGACTGATTTCGGCGGAACCCGTGTTGTCGGTCACTAAGGATATCATTCGCTTCTAGGTATGCCAGGAGCTTATGATTCAGCTCACGTTCCATACTCTTATAGAGTATGAACTTTATCAAATGGGAGTATAATTCGACGGGTCAGCTCGACTACCCTTCTTACGCACGGGCTGCACGTTAGCTTGCTTCCAAGCCTTCGGCACCTTTCCGGTCTCAAATGAAAGGCGAAATAGGCGTGTCAAGATCGGAGACAACTCAGGCGCACATGTCTTCAGTACAATTGCCGGTATCCCATCGGGGCCAATAGCCTTGTCCACGTCTAGGTACGCAGTACCCTATGAACGTCGTTCTGATGAATGCGAATGTTCGATATTCTCGACTCGCATACATTAGGAGAAGCAGGGGGGGAATCAGGAACCAGGATCCAGACGTGATGATTCCGCAAATAAAGAAGCAAACAAGTTTGTTTTCTCCTCAGCGGAGTGGCCCAGCGTCCCGCCAGGTCTCAGCAGTGGTGGTAGTGAGGGGCGGCAGAAGTTTGTTTCAACCGACTTAGCCAGGGACCAAAACGCTTTACTGCCTGCTGGGTATGAAGCAAGTTTGTTCCCTATTTGGCTAATGTGGTTAAACCGAGCCCTCCGCAACACCTTCTTGCAGGACTTGGCCGCCCTGTTGAAGGCTCTCTTCTTCTGACTCACGTCATTTGTTTTGCGCGTACGAGCGGCAAATGCTCTCCAAACCATGGGCGAGCTTTGCCAGACATTGTTATGTCAGAGAACGGAATGTAGTACTCCATTCCCCTCCGCAAAACATACGTCACGGCGTCCGCGCACGACGAAGCATCAGTCGAATAAAAGCTGGCTGCCAAGGGTAACATGCGAAGAAAGATCGCATGCCATCCCAATCTGCTGACCAGTATCGCCATACCTGCCGGGTGCCTCTTGGGCTAGGATCAAGCAGGGAGTAGACGGACATAGACTTCACCAGACAGTGGTCGGAACTACCCAGTGGTGAAGAAATCGACACCGAATAGCGGTCTGGATCTGTTGTCAGCAAAAACTCCAAGCAATTGTCAGTGTGCGAATCAACATCCGGCACCCTCGTTGCCCCCTGGACCAGTTGGGTAAGATTTAACGCAAGCGCTAGCATTTGCGTCTCTCATCCAGCATGGTCAGTGCACTGGTATGAGAAGAGCCACTCCTGATGGTGGGCATTGAAGTACCCCAGTAACACCAATTGGGCAGAAAGGTACCGCTGCTGTGCTGCATCCGCCGCCTCACTTAGGAGCTTTGTGAGCCCAGTTGTCTCCAAATCACCGCTGTGCGAACGGTAGACACAGGTGTAGACAATTTTGTCCAGGCCTGTGTCCACTAAAACCCACTGCATCTCCGATAGGAATAAGAGCGCTGTTTTCTCAGTCTCTAGATGGTGATGAACTGCGGCGAGATTTGAGTGGAGACCTCGTAAATTACATAGTACATTAATTAAATTATTACGGTCTAAATTATCAAAATCTTATAGCAATGAAATAACGATTCACACTAAAAAAAATATTTAAAACAAAATATAAAATAGGACAGTCACGGAATAGACTGTTCCTATAACGGAATAGAATTCTTGAGACTATTGTACATTATCAAGAAAGTGTGATCAGAATAATACAAATATTGTAATGTTAAATTGAACATGACTCAAATTGTACACCTTGTTCAACATACACCCACTACACCCACTTTTCACCGTCGGGGTAAAAAAAATCAAAAATATTAATAAATTAAAAATCAAAAACCTTACTACGTAAGAAGTGAACTGAAAAGATGTAATGGGGGATCTAATGTGGGAGTGGGGAGGTGCCCCCTGTGCCCTAGCACCACTCCCATGTAAAGGCGACGCACTGTTCTTGAGAAAAAATAATTATAGTAACCTAACCTCAAAACGTGTTATACTCGTACCTTATAGCCGCTCAATATTGCAGTCACGGGAGGCCCAGTCGACGGAGCCCTAGATCCTACTTCTGAGTGGTTTACAAAAAAATAACCACGAAGGGGATGGTGGGGTCTATTCGCTCGCTTCGCTCGCTCACTCGACCCCGCCATCCCCTTCTAACCTAACCTGTCCGAGTCGGGGTGCCCCCAAGTAAATACGTCGTAATACGTAAATGGTCAACTTTGACGTGTACCATGACAATTTATCTAACCTAAAAATTTGCAAATGGCGCACTATTTTCCAATTTTTATTGAAACTTTAATGAATTTTATCTCGTAAATTGTGACTCCCCGAATCTTGAAACTTTGTAAAAAACTTTCTATTTCGCAGTCCTCGCGCAAGCGCCACAGTGTACGGGCGTGTGTGCGTTTGTCTCGTGTGCGGTCATTTACCTGGCAATGTCAACGATGAATTCTAAAGTTTTAAAATGTTCAAGTTGTAATATTGTGATCAATGAGGTGCTTGCATTTGTGCAAAATAAGATAGAAGTAATGAATGAAGAAAGTTTGGTGCAAATCTGCGTAACGGCTTTTTCTGAGAAAACAGTTGAAAATGCCAAAGTCCTGTTATTTGGATCCGTTCAGACTTCAGTACGCAACATAACGCGCAAAAGTAAAGGCAAGAAGAATAGGAATTTGGAGGATATCATAAGTCTACTCAAGCAGACAGACCCGGAAATGATACCAATTTTCGTTGCTCGCGATCTGCAGAAGCTGCCACCAGTATCTTTTGACCATATAGATGTAACTAGATTACTCAAAGATCTTCTAATTTTGCGAAGTGATATATCTAGTATCAAGGAGAAATATGTCACGGGTGAGCAATTCAGTGAGCTAAAGTGTGACCTAGAAAACCTCAAGAGAGCTTCATTAGTTAACGTTAATCAAATGAACGTTAATACGAAAAGAGGTGCTTTTTTATGTGATAATTATGACAGTGGGCCAATTGGCATAATAACACACAGCGATCGGCCGTTATCAACCGCCCGCGAACAGGTGCGCGCATCGGATCAACTGTCTCTTTCACCCGAGTGCGCTAACGATAGTCGCGTCCCGCTTGCGAAACCAGAATCGCTTGCGAACATTGCAGTGTCTGCGACTGCAGAGCGGGTAGTTTCGCAGCTGAGTCATGCGACGACACATATGATATCTGCGCCCGCGATTACGGAGGTAGACAGGGAAAAAGTAAATCACGATGAGAATGTAAAACGAAAACAAAGGACTTTGGCGGATGTGGTACGGCAACCGGGTATTAGGAAAGATCAAAAACAGGACGGTGAATGGATAGAAGTTCAAAATAAGCGATACAAAAATCGTTTTATTGGTCAAAAAGGCAAAGCGACAAACATGTTAGATAGTAAATTCAAAGCGGCGGATTAGACAAAGGTGCCTCGGTGAGTGACATAGCGAATTATATTCTAAGTAAAACTCAGGTGTCTGTACAGTTAGAAAAGATTGTTATGAAACAGTAGTGCTATTCTGTAACAACATTTTCGTGTCTCGACAGCGGAATCCGAGGTGACCTTTATGTTGTGTGTTATAAAGTTCACTTTGTGAGCTATCTCACTCAGGTGAAGCTCGATATCGAAATGGTTACTTACAGAATAGACTAGCTGGAAAGGGACTACAGTGCCTACAAGGTTTTTGTCCCAAGCCATAAGTTGCCAGTTTTCTTGGACGACAGCCTGTGGCCGGAGGGTGTAAATTTCAGGAAATTTGTGAATTTCAGAAGGAAAACTACTGAAATATTACGTGTACAGTCACCAAATAACCGTAATGGAACGAAACCTAGTTAAATTCGTAAGCTTCAACTGTAAGTCTATTCGTAGATCGATTGACGGCGTCAGATCACTTTGCCAGTCAGCTGATATCATTGCACTTCAGGAGTCATGGCTCCTCCCACACGACATTGCCTTCCTGGGAACTATCCACAATGAGTTCGCGTTTACGGGCAAGTCAGCTGTGGATACATCAACAGAAATATTACGAGGGCGGCCGTTTGGAGGGGTTGCGCTGATATGGAGACGAAGTTTGTTTACATCGGTGTCCGTTATCGAATGTAATAGTGTGCGTCTTGTGGCTATTAAGGTAGTAGTGGCAGAGCGTGCGTTTATAGTGTTTTCCGTATATATGCCTACGGACTCGGTGGACAACCTTAGTGAGTTTACGGAATGCCTGAGCGAAATAAGTGCAGTTATCGAGAACGAGAACGTTGAAAGTGTTTTCGTGCTGGGAGACTTTAACGCACACCCAGGTGAGCGCTTTGGTGTTGAATTACTTAGTTTCTGTAATGAGCAACAATGGTTTTGCGCAGATATGAATAGACTCGGACTAAATTCTGATACGCACACTTATGTTAGTGACGCTCATGATGATTGTCGTAGGTGGCTTGATCACTGTGTGGTCACAGAGTCTGCATTTAAAACGGTTGTTGATGTTAAAATTTTATATGATGTTTCTGGTCAGATCACGTCCCATTAGAAGTGACATGCAACATGAAAGTATTGCAACCAAAAGTTGTAAACAATAATTTAATGTTTAGCAAGGTTAAGTGGGGGATTAGAGAATTAAGTCAGATAAAAGAGTATAAACAAATATGCCATAATAAGTTGAGACAGGTTGATTTTCCTTTTGTCTTCCACGAATGCTGTGATAATGTATGCCATAAGCTAGATCATAGACTACATATAGACTGGTTGTATACTGCTGTCACTTGCATTTTAAGTGAGGCGGCCGCAATGACGTGTTTTTGTCGGTCTGAACGGAAGCGGAGGTATGTCACGGGATGGAACAAGCATGTGAAAGGCGCTCATGCGGAGGCTCGGCTTAGGTTTCGTCTTTGGGTGCAATTTGGTAAACCTAGTACGGGGCCCATTTATGCCCAGATGCGCGATGCTAGGAAAGCTTTCAAAGCGAAGCTGAAGTGGTGTCAAAACAACCAGCAGCAAATTAAAATGGACATTATTGCTTCGCACCACTCAGCGAAGAGTTTTGGAAGTTTCTGGAGGGAAATAAAAAAGTTGAACCCTAAGTCAAATCGGCCCTCAAGCGTGGAGGGAAAACGGAGCTGGTTGATATTGCTAATTTATTTCAGCAGCGATTTCAAATAGAACCGCCCCTAGGTCTTGTAAATAGAATATGTAATGTAAGTCCTAATGACCTATGTGTACGTTTTACTGCCCGTGACGTGTCCTCTGTTATTAAAAATATGTCCAGGGGCAAGTCACCCGGTCACGACAGCCTTAGTATAGAGCATTTACAGAACGCAGGTGTCCATCTCCCTAGGGTTCTAGCCTTACTGTTTAATCTATGTCTAAGTCATTCTTACTTGCCGGCGGATCTAGTGAAAACTGTGGTCGTGCCCATTCCTAAAAATAAGACTGGTGACATGTCGCATTTAAGTAACTATAGACCGATATCCTTGGCAACAATTATGGCTTAAGTTTTGGATAGTTTACTGGACAGTCAACTTGGCAATCACCTGAATATTAATGACAGACAGTTTGGTTTTAGAAATGGGTTATCGAGCGAGACAGTGATTATGACACTTAAGAGCACAGTGCAGTATTACACTGGGAGAGGGACGCCTGTGTATGCGTGCTTCCTGGACTTATCCCGTGCTTTCGATCTTGTTTCATATGACATCTTATGGAACAAACTGTCGAGTGAATCTGATCTGCCGCCAGAGATAATTTATTTATTTAAGTTCTGGTATGATAACCAATGTAACACAGTGAGATGGGCAGATCATACTCAGATGTATATAAATTGGAATGTGGGGTGAGGCAGGGGGGTTTGACCTCGCCCAAGTTGTTCAATATCTACATGAATAAGCTGATCGGGGAACTCAGCGGCACTGGAGTCGGACGTATGATAGACGGAGTCTCGTTTAATAATATTAGTTATGCTGATGACATGGTGCTGCTGAGTCCGTCGATCAGTGCTCTCAGGAAGCTACTGAATATATGTGAGTGCTATGCTGGAGCCCACGGACTAAGTTATAATGCAAAGAAAAGTGAGCTGTTAGTTTTTAAGGCACACAACAAGTCTTATGAAATTGTACCACCAGTATCCTTATGTGGTACAACTCCAAGTAGGGTAAAACAGTGCAAATACCTTGGTCACTGGGTTTCGGAGGATGGTACTGATAACTGTGATATGTAGAGAGAGCGCAGGGCGTTGGCCGTGAGATACAACATGCTGGTTCGCAGATTTGCAAAGTGTGACAGAAATGTCAAAATATCTTTGTTCCAGATAACGATACCGACGATGTGGACCAGATATAGATATACGCAAAAAACGTACAACGCTCTGCGCGTACAGTACAACAACGCTTTTAGGATGCTGTTGTCACTGTCACGTTTTTGCAGCGCGTCAGAAATGTTCGCAGCAGCGCGTACTGACGACTTTTTTGCAATTATGCGTAAAAGATTCGCATCATTGCTACGTCGGATGCGGGACAGCGACAACAGTCTCCTGAGTATTGTTGCTAGCAAGACTGAGGGCCACTTGATGCCCACCTGTGCGCTGTACATGTGTCGTTGCCAAGTGCGCCCAGACTATGGTAGTTGATTAGTTGTGTGTTGTTTGTATTGTTTTGTAATGTTTTGTTTTATGTCTTTATCTATGTCTAAGTCAGTGTAATCTAAATCAAATTATTATTTTTGTTCAGCGCGGCATTAAAATATCTAAATCTAATAATTTATTATCAAATGAAGCATCATTAAAATATTTTCTTACTCAATCCATTGCTTCTATTAATTTTTTATTTACAATTTTAATTAAATTAATTTTTATAATTTTTTTTGAAATAAATAATTTTATTTCTGTTCTCTATACTTATAAAAATAGGAAGAACCCCATTCCATTTTTGATTCCCTAATATTGTAGAAGGTTTATCATGATTAAATAATTTTATTTTAATAACTTGACAAAAAATTACACCTATAATTATTTTATCTTATTATTTAAATAATAATTTTATAACTATTATTATTATAATAAATATTATAATTGGAGCTATTGGAGGTCTTAATCAAACATCATTACGTAAATTAATGGCTTTTTCTTCTATTAATAATTTAGGATGAATATTATCATCTATTATAATTAGTGAAACATTATGATTCTTTTATATTTTTATACATTCATTTATAATTAGAATTATGTTTTTTATTTTATATTTTAAATATGTATTTTATTAATCAATTATTTATCAATAATATATTTTATTTAATTAAAATTAGTTTATTAATTAATTTTCTTTCTTTAGGAGGACTCCCCCCTTCATCGGATTTTTCCCTAAATGAATTATTATTAATTTTTTAATTAATAATAATATATATATAATAATTTTTATTTTTATTATAATAAGATTAATTATATTATTTTTTTATATTCGTATTAGTTATTCGGCTTTTATATTTAATTATTTAAAAATAAAATGATTTAAAATTTTTATTAAAAATAATTATTTTTTATTTATTAATTTATTTTCATTTATTTCTTTATCTGGAAT
The DNA here is from genome assembly GCA_950371165.1 of Lacanobia oleracea. Taxonomy (NCBI): domain Eukaryota; kingdom Metazoa; phylum Arthropoda; class Insecta; order Lepidoptera; family Noctuidae; genus Lacanobia; species Lacanobia oleracea. The sequence goes on from OX493399.1 coordinate 11,884,887, forward strand.
AATTTTTAGAACTTTTTTTTTATTAAGGTTTTAAGTTGAATTAAACTAATAATCTTCAAAATGATTTATAAAGAAATTATTCTTTAAGCCTTAATAGAAATTTCTATTCCTTAAAATTTGCAATTTTATATCATTTATGAATATAAAGCTTTTAATAAAAGAGAACTTTCTCGTAAATAAATTTACAATTTATCGCTTAAACTCAGCCATTTTATTATTTATTTTAATTTAGCGAAAATGACTTTATTCAACAAATCATAAAGATATTGGAACATTATATTTTATTTTTGGAATTTGAGCAGGAATAGTAGGAACTTCGTTAAGATTATTAATTCGAGCTGAATTAGAAAACCCCGGATCTTTAATTGGAGATGATCAAATTTATAATACTATTGTTACAGCTCATGCTTTTATTATATTTTTTTTTATAGTTATACCTATTGTAATTGGTGGTTTTGGTAATTGACTTGTTCCATTAATATTAGGAGCTCCTGATATAGCATTTCCTCGAATAAATAATATAAGTTTTTGACTTCTTCCTCCTTCTTTAACTTTACTTATTTCAAGTAGAATTGTAGAAAATGGAGCAGGAACAGGATGAACAGTATATCCCCCACTTTCATCTAATATTGCACATGGAGGAAGATCAGTAGATTTAGCTATTTTTTCTCTTCATTTAGCTGGAATTTCTTCTATTCTTGGAGCTATTAATTTTATTACTACTTATTTTTTATGTTTTTGACATTCTCGGGTCCCTAGAGACCCGGTCCTTTGGTAGGCGTACGAGGGGCCGATGCCAACTCGCAGAGGCCTCTTTAGACATTTCAAATGGAATGGGACACCAACCGACGATTATCCCTGTATGCACTGTGAAAGTATACCCAAGGACAATCCCCGGTTGGAGCAAAACTATAGCAAAATATGGAAACAAAAGATGAAACGCTATGGGTTTGGCTGGTTTAGTGGACTAATAACTACTACTATGGAAGAACTATTGGCCCCTGCCTGACCATTGACAATTGAAACGGCTTTAAAATAGCAGGGGGTGACTTGCACACTCAATAAATGGCCCCCCCGAAAAGGGTCGCTAGCACCAAGTGACGTAGCGCCAAGGGGGCAACATATCCTGAGGTGCTAGAGGAGTGGAGAGGTATACCACGGCTATCAGGACAATCCCGGAAGTACGGTCAAGATCCCTACCAGCACCTTACTGGATTATACGTCCTTCTCCCGAGCACGTTTGCTCTTGCGAATCTCCACTCAGACCGGCCGATTAAGGCTAGAAAGAGGTGGGAGCTCTGTTCCTCGTCAGTGTTCACTCCGGCCAGCCAATAAAGGCAAGTCGGAGATGAGGAACAAGAATTCTCCCTGGAGATCAGGTCCGTGGGGTCGCTAGTGCCCAACAGTTCGCCACAAAACTGCCTTGCGGATTTATTACTTTTAATACTTTTTTTATTACTACAATTATTAATATACGATTAAATAGTTTATCTTTTGATCAAATACCTTTATTTATTTGAGCAGTAGGAATTACTGCATTTTTACTATTATTATCTTTACCTTTATTAGCTGGAGCTATTACTATACTTTTAACAGATCGAAATTTAAATACATCTTTCTTTGACCCTGCTGGTGGAGGTGACCCAATTTTATACCAACATTTATTTTGATTTTTTGGACATCCAGAAGTTTATATTTTAATTTTACCAGGATTTGGAATAATTTCTCATATTATTTCTCAAGAAAGAGGAAAAAAGAAACATTTGGTTATTTAGGAATAATTTATGCTATATTATAAGCTATTGGATTATTAGGTTTTATTGTATGAGCTCATCATATTTTTACTGTAGGTATAGATATTGATACTCGAGCATATTTTACTTCAGCAACTATAATTATTGCTGTACCAACTAGAATTAAAATTTTTAGTTGACTAGCTACTTTCCACGGAACTCAAATTAATTATTCTCCTTCTATTTTATGAAGATTAGGATTTGTATTTATATTTACTGTAGGAGGATTAACAGGAGTAATTTTATCTAATTCATCAATTGATATTACTCTTCATGATACTTACTATGTAGTTGCACATTTTCATTATGTGTTATCTATAGGAGCTGTATTTGCTATTTTAGGAGGTTTTATTCATTGATACCCTTTATTTACAGGACTATCTTTAAATCCTTATCTTTTAAAAATTCAATTTTTTATTATATTTATTGGTGTAAATACAGGGTGTCCGGGACATCGTAACGCAAACTTCGCGAAAAGGCTACACCTGATGCCACTAATCAAATTGTGGAAGTCATTAATCTCGCTAATGATCGGTTACAGAAATTGTCATTTTCGAGCGCGCAATGTATTGTGAACAACGCGATCCAAACGCGCGAGAGCGTTGTACGGAGTACGTACCTACACTTCTTGAACACACTCAAAGCTGCGACGCCGCGCGAGCTTCTGCGTTAAATGTACTTAAGTACCTAAGAATATCGCCTACCTATCGCCGACCACAATATCACATAAAATCATTTTTAATTACTCAGAAATACCTACGGTATCTAATGATGGTATGCAGAATTCAAGAGAAGAAAAGCATCGACAAGCTATGTCTTTAGTCTCATAAAATCACGATTCCGATAAGGATTGACAAGATAATAAAAAAGAAAACTTGTAAGTAGGTACCTACATTGAGATCCGTTCACGTAAACTAATGAACTATCTAAGTCACATTGACACAACAATAATACCTACCTATCTCATAAAATGAATCATTTTTATCACTCAGAAATACTAACCTGCTAATGGTAAAAACTTGTTTTTGAAGAAATAAGAGAAGGAGCCTTAAGATTAATCTCTTAAAATACTTAATGATTCAGATAAGGATTGATTATAAGAAATAAGCTTGAAGTACCTACCTACATTGAGATCCGGTATCGTAGGTAACTACTGAACCGCCTCACTCACTTAGAAAGTACCTAAGTACCGACGAATAACACCCGTAGCCGACAACAACTGACATGTTTACGCAGAAGTTAAGAAGTCATAAGCTTAACCATGTTCCACAATGATGTACTTAGGTACCGAATCCAATGTCCAATCCAAGGTGACCTTGGTTGGAGCTTGGTTTCCATCCGCGAATTTTGTACCTATGAATTCACCCAAACAAGGTTACCTTGGATGGGTCGCTGGAATACATCCTTGTGGAACATGCTCTCTTAAAATCACGAACGCGATTCTGATAAGAATTGATAACAAAGCCGGCCATGTTCGAGTCGGACTCTCAAACAAAGGGTACCATAACTCAAAAAACACGCTTCTTGTATGCGAGTCCCCGTAAATTACCTAGTCCTATTCCTATGGATGACGGACGGACAGCGGAGGCTTAGTAATAGGGTTTCGTTGGTTACGCTTCGGCCTACCTACATTGAGATCCGATAATGTAAGTACCTACTACTAACTCACCTTAAGGTCGCTCACCCCTGGGTTCGAAGTGGCCGCCGCCAGCACGCTCGCATATCTGAGCACGGCCCAGAGTTTCAACGTGGACACGGAGCAGAAACTTTGGGTCCGGAGCACACTCCTCACGCAATGTCGCAAACACATGCACGACGCGATTCCTCATCTCGGCTGCGGAAGCGCACTCGGACACAAACACTTGTTCTTGACGTAACCCCAAAGAAAAAATCGAATGGGGTCGAGTCTGGTGGTGAGCTGGCAATGGCTCCGGGCGGGCCGAATCTACCGATCCACCGATTCCACAAGTCCAGATGACATTTTTAAATCAGACACACAAACACAGAGAGAAAATTAGTTTTGGGATCAAACTAAAACTTATCTTCTCTAACGTTCCGAAAACAGACTTTCACAAAAAGCACACTCGTTCGCGATCAACGTCAACAAGAAACTGGCAAAAATCCATCACGAAATGTTCTATTCGAACTCTCTTTTGATTTCGCCGACATACCTACGTGCAGTACAGTGGCGGAACTATCATGGGTGGTTATTTATTAATTGAATGATTTTTTTTTGATGAAATACTTAACCATGTAGTTACTTGATCGCCTTAAAAAAAGATTAAGATCTAAGAGAACCCAAGCTGCAAGAAACCAAACCAATTGAGATAAGCGTAAAATTAGGTACTTATTTTATTAACTTAAGCCTTATTATGATTTGTGAAACGTGTGCCTATTAATAGTAAAAACTCCGGGAGTGCCGGCAGAAGTGAAAACTTGAATACGTGCTTCTCTCCCTCCGTCTTACGAATTTTCGACAGGTCACCATCTCACGCATTTTCACTAGGGTCACGTGTCTTGACGCGAGCTTAACATTTTTTTACCCATCACAAAAAAAGTGCACAACATCGCTAAAGAAGCTTACACTTAAAAAAAAAAATCTCGGTCAGGTGTCACCATCACCACTAAGCGAGACACTGAACCGCCCCTTACACTCTGTTCAACAGAATAGGTACCTAGATCGGCTCGATTGTCGGCATGTCAAAGAGCGCGCTACGTATTGCCGCTATAAGAAAATACGATTTGGCGACACAAAACAAAATAACCGATTTGCGTCTTTAAGCAATTATTTTAATGTTGGAAATCGCTTACTTTATTTTGTTGTGATACGTATTATTTTCTAATGGCGGCAGTTTTTAGACGGTATTTTTGAGCGGTGCCTTTGACATGCTCACTCGCAGGTACCTACTTGGCATGCGTTGACCTTTCGTTTGAACTTTGCACAGCTGATAGCTACCTAATTTGAAGTTTTATTTACATTGCTTTTTTTTGTGAAAATAGTGAATTAATGACTTTTTAATTAAAAATCTTATTGGGTTAGGTCAGAATAACGATTATGAGCAGTCTAAAGTAAAAAAAACTCCTAAAAAATATGAAAAAATGAGGAAAAAGCCGACGAAAGATTCCAACTCCAGGGTGTCCAGAATCATGAGCTGGACCCCTGGAAATCGTTTGTGCGTCGATGTCAGATACACCCGGTATAACTTTCTTTCCTCAACATTTCTTAGGATTAGCTGGTATACCTCGACGATATTCAGATTACCCTGATTCTTATATTTCATGAAATATTATTTCATCTTTAGGTTCTTATATTTCTTTATTAGCTATTATATTTATATTAATTATTATTTGAGAATCTTTTATTAATCAACAAATTGCTTTATTCACTTTAAATTTATCTTCTTCAATTGAATGATATCAAAATTTACCTCCTGCTGAACATTCATATAATGAACTTCCTATTTTAAGAAATTTCTTCTAATATGGCAGATTATATGTAATGGATTTAAACCCCATTTATAAAGGATTATCCTTTTTTTAGAAATTGCAACATGATCTAATCTTAATTTACAAAATGGAGCTTCTCCTTTAATAGAACAAATTATCTTTTTTCATGATCAAGCTCTAATTTGTTCTTTCTAGAAACACTTTCCAGTACGTCTACTTTGTTACGACTTATTTCAATTTATTTTTATATGAAAGCGACGGGCAATATGTTCATATTTTAATTTATAATCATTTTATTAAATTAAATAAAATTACATTTAAATCCACTTTCAATTAATTTTTACAAATTAATATTCATTTAAATAAATTTATTGTAATCCATTATATTCTTATAATCTGCATCTTGATCTGATTTAAATTTTTATTATAATTTTTAAATATTAATTTTATTAAAAAAATATTTTTTTAACAACGATATACAAAATTTTAAATTAAGTAAATTTATTCGTGGATTATCAATTATTAAACAGATTCCTCTAAATGAACTAAAATACCGCCAAATTATTTAAGTTTCAATAAATAATTATTTACTATTTTAGTATTTTAATTTTAAATTTTAATAATAGGGTATCTAGTCCTAGTTTTTTATAAAATTTATTAAATCATAATTTAAATTAAATATTTTAATAAATTAAAATTTCACTTAATATTTTAAAATTTTTATTAATATAAAATTATTTATTAATTACTAATAAAATTTAATTTAACTTTTGTATAACCGCAACTGCTGGCACAAAATTTGTTATTAATTTAAATATTACTAAATCTTAATTTCTTAAATATTTAATATTAATTACTACTTCATAATATAAATTATTTTTAAAGTAATTTATAATTAACACTAAAATTTATATGTAAAATAAAGTTAAAATAAAATATATAAACTATAAAAAAATTATTTATATACAAATTTTTTTAAATAGATTTTTTTTTTTTATATTAAAATATTTAATATAAATTATTAAATTTTAAATAATTTTCTTTTCTTCTTTTCATAATATTATATGTCAAACCTAAATTAAAAAATAATCAATTAATATGATAAAAATTATATTATATTAATATAATTAATTTTAATTTTTTTAATAATTTATTATATATATATATATTAATATATTAAATTTTTAATATATATATAATAAATCACGACATTGATATAGGACATTGTAGATGACGTCATCAGCGGTCATAACAATCTCACAGAAGCGAAAAAACTGCAACAATCCCTAATCCAACTGTTAAGAGGAGGAGGCATGAATCTACGAAAGTGGACAGCCAATAACCGAGCCATAGTGGAAGACTTACGCGAGGATCAACATTCGACTCAAAATATATTTGATTTTAAAGGAGAAGAATCAGCAAAAACATTGGGACTCGGTTGGAATCCAAACAGCGACACTTTCCACTTTAACTGGCCTGTTGAAAACGCAAAACAACTAACAAAAAGAACTTTACTCTCAGCCATATCAAGGTTTTACGATCCACTGGGTTGGGTCTCCCCAGTGACGATCAAAGCCAAACTACTATTCCAGAAACTCTGGATGAGTAAACTTAGCTGGGATGATAAGGTGCCCAGCAACATTGAGTCTGAGTGGCTGAACCTGAGAACAGATCTCCCGTGCGTTAGCAAAATAACTTTAAACAGATGGATTGGCAATACACAAGAAAACGTTGAGTTATTAGGCTTCTGTGACGCAAGTGAAAAGGCATACGCTTGTGTTATATACAGCAAAGTGCTCAATGAACATGGTCAACCCATCATAACTCTACTAGCTGCTCGAACAAGGGTGGCGCCACTAGCACAGACGACAACATTACCTAGACTTGAACTGTGTGGCGCTCAACTACTGGCTGATTTAATGGAAAAAATCAAGCAAACGTTCCATGGAAACGTATCAATACGGGCCTGGTCAGATTGTCAAATTGTTCTGGCGTGGATTCAAGGAGAACAATCAAGATGGGAGACGTACGTAGCCAACAGAGTTACAAAGATCAAAAGCGTCATTCCTGCAGCTCAATGGCGTTATGTCAAATCAGAGCAAAATCCCGTAGACTGTGCTTCAAGAGGTCTTTTGCCAAGCAAACTGATGAATTTCAACCTATGGTGGCAAGGTCCCGAATTTTTAACAAAACAAGATCTATCGGAAGATATACCATGCGCTTTCCAAACCAATTTTGGCTGCATAAATCACATTCAAGTCAAAAACTCTTCACAAGAAAATAATGAACATAACATAATAACAGACTTATTGAACAAACACAGTTCATTGACACGAGTAATCCGGGTCATCGCATGGATTTCGCGCTTCATTACAAATTTGCGCAATAGAACAAAATCAGAAACTGCATACCTAACGACAAGTGAACTAAGCGCAGCGCGTAAAAGTATCATAATGCACACGCAGCGACTGGAGTTCAATTTTGAATACAAACAACTTGTGAACAAGCAAGAAACAGTAAGTATCAAAGAAAAGCGCAATTCTCAAATTGAACCCTTATATAAACAAAACAGGAATTATTTGTGTCGGAGGTCGCCTTAAACATTCAAGCTTACCCGGGGAGATGAAGAATCCAATCATCATACCGCATAGAGGACGACATACCCAACTCCTTATAGAAGAAGCCCATTCAACAACGTTGCATGGAGGAGCTAGGCTGACGTTGGCTTTTATAAGACAGCGCTACTGGATCGTCGGCGGCAACCGGGCCGTTAAGAACCAACTTCGAAAATGTGTACGCTGTCATCGCTTCAACAAGACAGATGGCTACCAACTGATGGGAGACTTACCACAGCAAAGGATCACTCCTTGCCGACCCTTCACACACACAGGAGTAGACTTTACCGGTCATGTTGATGTCAAACACAACAAGGGTAGAGGCGTAAAAACTTCGAAGGGCTACATAGCCATATTTATATGTATGGTGACGAAAGCCGTACATATAGAACTCGTGTCAGACCTCAGCACAGAAACGTTTATTGCAGCCTTTCAGAGACTGTGTGCGAGACGTGGTACCCCCAAGCACATGTATTCCGACTGTGGTACAAACTTTATTGGCGCTGCGAAGGTACTTCGTCAAGAATTCGAAGAGTTCAGACAACTATTGAAACCGGATGTCTTCAACGAGCTGGCTAAACTGGAGGTGGAGTGGCATTTCAACGCCCCCGCCTGGCCCACTGCTGGCGGTCTGTGGGAAGCTGCCGTCAAACCGTTGAAGCACCATCTACGAGGAGTTCATAACGTTGTTAGCAAAGATAGAAGCCTGCTTAAATTCAAGACCCCTGTGCCCGCTAACTGAAGATCCAGAAGAGTTTTACAACTGCCTTACTCCTGGACACTTCCTAACAGGAAGCCCAATATTATCCATGCCGCTCTCTGATTACAGTGACGTAAATAACATCGATTTACGTCGTAGGTGGCAGCTTACCGAGCATATGTTTCAACAATATTGGAAAAACTGGTCAAACGATTACCTGACTACTTTACAAACACGTAGTAAGTGGAACAAGCCTTCTAGAAACGTCAAAGAAGGCGATGTAGTACTGGTGAAAGAAAACAATCTACCGCCGGGAAAATGGGCCTTAGGTCGTATACTGGAGACTCATCCAGGATCTGATGGATATGTTCGAGTTACTACCATCAAAACTCAAGCAGGGATCATAAAGCGCCCAATAACAAAATTATCGCCATTACCACTGAACTCAGAAATTGAGGAGGTCAAAGAAAACGACATGAAAAACAAGCCTCAATAGAATTCTAATAATAAACGGCGGACTTGGTCAAGGAATCCTACATCAATGTTACTAATAGCAATGTTATCATTGTTTACATTTGTAACGGGATCTTTTAGTGCCACTGATGGCACGCGCGGAGCGACGGCGTCAAATACTCAAATTACAAGCTTGGAACGCGAGCGGCCGATATACTATGACACCGTCGGCAAAATGCAAGTAGTGCACGATGAATGGATTTTGATGATGTATTACAATCTGACAAACTACTGGGAAGGAACTAATAATACGTGAAAATTGCTAATGAAACTACATATGTGCAATTATGTAACAAGTACATCGCTGTCAACTTTAAGAAGAACGTTTACATGAGTATGTCTGAAGATGACTTGAAACACTGCACGCAACAAAAATCACAGAATTTATTATGCAAGAAAAACCTGCCATCATTTAATCTACACAGCAAAGACGCTCCATGTGAAGCAAAACTGCTTTCACATCGAAACAGCAGACCTTGTGACGTAGAACGCGCGTCATGTAAGGACAGTTGGATAGAACTACAAACACAAAACAACTGGCTGGCGATTTTCTGCGAAACGTGTTCATTACGAATCATATGCAACAACGACGTGACATCACAAACCATCTCATCATCAAGCATAGTGAGTTTATCTCAGGGGTGCGTCTTGCAATCCACTGACTTGACCATGTACGCTCAACGTCAATACAAAGACAACATGGAGATGGATTATGGGTTCACAGCTCCAAAGGTTGATACATCTATTAACAAGATAGTGAACTTAACATATCACTATGCACCAAAAATCCTTCAGTCGAAAGGCACCAATCAAGAAATTGAAACAATTGAAGAGAAAATAGTAACTCAGAGGAAAAGTGAAGCTTCACTACCAACAATGACAAGTCATGACATCCACCAATATGCCGTCTGTTACTCATTGCTGACGGCCGCCATCATAGTGGCACTTGTTGTGGTTGGGAGGAATCGTTGTCCAAACAGGTGCACGAAACACGCCAATAACAAAACGGCTAGTCAGCCACCTGAAGAAATTGAACTTCAAGTTATCAAGAAACCGGAGTGCCAGGAAGAAACAGGCGCAGCACAAACAACAAAGGACTTGCGAGTCGAGCCTCGATCTGGGAGCAGGAACATCGCCTTTCAATTTGATTAATTATTATTTTTACTTTACTTTTTACTTTGTTAATTAACTTTGTAATGGCTTTTCCTTTCTCTTCTCGTTGGTTTCTCCTTTTGGGGTTGCCAAGATGTACAGTCTTAAAATGACTGACGTACGTTGTTTTGTTTCCATAAATACCGATAAATACTATACTATACTATACTCCATAAATACCGTGGTCCCCGGGTGGTGCTAATCAGTTGACACTAACTGGTGGTAGGCTTCGGCCGATGGCTTGTGACCACCCACTGGGCAAAGACGTACCGCCAAGCGGCTTAGCTGCGTTCCGGTACGATGCTCAGTGTAGCCAATTCAGAGGAGTTGGGCCGAAATAGTTGTTCCAATGCAGGCAGACCAACCAGGCTTGCCCTGGCGTGGGCGTATCGGGAGACTAGTCGCGGAGGGTAGCGGGATCCGAGGCACGGTGCGCCGCTGGCCGACCGCCAGGTAGTTGGGGGCCCAAGTAGTGTGCTAGCCACACATGAAAGGCTGCCCCGCCAACTGGCGAAAAATCCCGGAATGCATCATCGTGCTGGTTGGCGACCAGATGAAAGGGCCCGATGGTCATTCCCGGGGGGGCTCGGGCGTCCCCGCAGTCTCCAGACTAGTCCCCCAAAGATGTCGTCCTGTCAGGGCGTGCCTGAGGGTTAGCAGCATGGAACCTCATTTCACTTCCTTCTCCTCAACCTCACTCACTTTTATTTTGAACAGGGGCAAAAAGAGAAAAGCTGTACAGCGGCAGCACGCCCTTTCGCATAAAGTGCACCTCTCTAACATACGAGGTCTGCACTCAAATCTCGCTGCAGTCCATCACCACCTTGAGACCGAGAAACCAGCGCTCTTGTTCCTGTCGGAGACGCAGATCAGATGTCCGTCGGACGTGTCATACCTGTCTTACCCAGGGTTTACCCTGGAGCACCACTTCAGACCACGCGCGGGCGCATGCATGTACGCCCGGGACGACATCTGCTATCGGCGTCTCCGTTACCTTGAAGACTCCAGGTTCTCGACGCTGTGGGCTATGGTGGACACAGGCTTAGACAAAATTGTCTACGCCTGCGTCTACCGTTCGCACAGCGGTGATTTGGAGACAACTGGGCTTACACAGCACCTGAGTGAGGCGGCGGATGTAGCTCAGCAGCGGTACCCTTATGCCCAATTGGTGTTACTGGGGGACTTCAATGCCCACCATCAGGAGTGGCTCTTCTCATACCAGTGCACTGACCATGCTGGACGAGAGACGCGAAAGCTAGCGCTTGCGTTAAATCTTACCCAGCTGGTCCAGGGAGCAACGAGGGTGCCCGATGTTGATTCGCACACTGCCAATTGCTTGGACCTTTTGCTGACAACAGATCCAGACCGCTATTCGGTGTCAATTTCTTCACCACTGGGTAGTTCCGACCACTCTGTCTGGTGAAGTCTGTATCCGTCTACTCCCCGCCCGATCCTAGCCCAATAGGCACCCGGCGGGTATGGCGATACAGGTCAGCAGATTGGGATGGCATGCGATCTTTTTCGCATGTTACCCTTGGCAGCCTACTTGCTTTTCTTCCACTGATGCTTCGTCGTGCGCGGACGCCGTGTCGGATGTGTTGCGGAGGGGAATGGAGTACTACATTCCGTTCTCTGACATAGCGAAATCTGGCGAAGCTCGGCCTTGGTTTGGGGCCGAGTGCAATCGCGCTGATGCGCTTAAGCACGCGGCGTACCTGGCATGGGTCGACGCTCGTAAGCGCAAAGCGAATGACGTGAGTCGGATGAAGAGAGCCTTCAACAGGGCTGCCAAGTCCTGCAAAAAAGTGTTGCGGAGGGCTCGGTTTGACCACATTAGCCGAATAGGGAACAAACTTGCTTCATACCCAGCAGGTAGTAAGGCTTTTTGGTCCCTGGCTAAGTCGGTCGAATCGAACTTCTGCCGCCCCTCACTACCACCACTGCTGAGACCCGACGGGACGCTGGCCCACTCCGCTGAGGAGAAAGCGAACTTGTTTGCTTCTTTGTTTGCGGAATCTTCACGTCTGGATCCTGGTGGCGCGACACCCCCTGCTTCTCCTGGTGGATGCGAGTCGAGTATGTCTAGCATTCGCATTCATCAGAAGGACGTCCGTAGGGTGCTGCGTAACCTAGATGTTAACAAGGCTAGTGGTCCCGACGGGATACCGGCAATTGTTCTGAAGACTTGTGCGCCTGAGTTGTCTCCGATCTTGACACGCCTATTTCGCCTTTCGTTTGAGACTGGAAAAGTGCCGAAGGCTTGGAAGCAAGCTAACGTGCAGCCCGTGCCCAAGAAGGGTAGTCGAGCTGACCCGTCGAATTACAGACCCATCTCGGTAACGTCCATACTTTGTAAGACTATGGAACGCGTGCTGAATCATAAGCTCCTGGCGTACCTAGAAACGAATGATATTCTTAGTGACCGTCAATATGGGTTCCGCCGAAATCGGTCAACTGGGGATCTACTAGCGTATGCCATTCACATCTGGAGTGAAGCCATAGAGAAGCACGGGGAGGCACTAGCGGTCTCCCTTGACATCTCGAAGGCCTTCGACAGGGTCTGGCACGATAGCCTTATTAGTAAGCTTCCTTCCTTCGGTCTGCCCGCCAGTTTGTGTGATTGGATCGCAGACTTCCTGAGGGATCGGTCTATCCGAGGGGTCATAGATGGCTGCTCGTCTGGACTGCTGGATATTAATGCCGGGGTTCCTCAGGGTTCGGTGCTTTCGGCAACACTGTTCTTGCTGCATATTAATGATCTGCTTAAACCCGGTACCTTTGGGTATGCAGACGACAGCACTGTTGCTGAGAGATACGTATCCGACGCACGAGCTGGTGGGTCGCAGATCCGGTCTCTCCGGGAGGCAATGGTTGAGCGCTTGAACGTGTCCTTACAGGCAGTCTCTGAATGGGGCGATGCCAGTCTGGTCAAGTTCAATGCTGCTAAGACCCAGGCGTGTCTATTTTCCGCCAAAAGGAGCCAATTCCACCCAGCTCCATCTTTCCGAGGTTTAACCGTGCCGATAACCGACCAACTTGAGCTTCTTGGGGTTACATTAACATCTACTCTCAATTTTGGCCCTTACATAGAGGCTAAGGCTCAAGTGGCTGCAAAGAAGTTGGGGATTCTGGCAAAGGTGAGACGATACTTCACGCCGGAACAGCTGCTCAAACTCTATCAAGCGCAAGTTCGATCGTGTATGGAGTACTGCTCTCATCTTTGGGATGGATCTGCCAGATACCAACTTGATGCCCTTGAGACAATTGAGAAACGAGCCAAGAGGATCATCGGCAATGAGAGGCTTGTCGCGACGAAGCTTCAAAGTCTTGAACATCGACGACGAGTTGCTAGCCTGTCGGTTTTTTACCGGTTGCATTTTGGGGAATGTGCGACGGAATTGCATAATTTAATTCCGCCAAGCCCGTTCCATCATCGGACCACAAGACGAACGGCGATGCGCCACCGGTACACGGTGGATATCCCACCCATACGCACAAAACGTTTTGGTAACACATTCATAATGCGTACAGCTAAGGAGTGGAATTCCCTGCCGGAGTCTGTGTTTCCCGATAGCTACAACCTAGGAGTCTTTAAGTCAAGAGTGAATAGGTTATTTCTAGGCAAGCGTGCTCCATCTTCGACCACATCATCACTTACCATCAGGTGAGATAGTGGTCAAACGCGTGCCTATATATAGTAAAAAAAAAAAAAAAAAATACAACATAATAAATGGGTGAGTGCAATTACTGCTACGCGGTGACTAACATTAGAGAAAGGAATCGTCAACAGTTTTTATTGTAAACACAATTAAACGTTATAAGCCTAACGAAAACTAAGTGAATCTTTCTCTGCGCGCTCCAACCTGAACCACAACCTCAACAACAACTCTGCAAGTGTACGTACCGTACACTAACTTAGCCTATCTTAATTCTAATACATCGTGGCCTGGTGGTCGGCCCACACGCAGGTCGCGCCACACATCCTGGCACGTACGCCTAATCGCAGTCAGCGTCTAGACCATGTCTAGACTCTACCTCAGCGTTAGGTTGGGAACATAACTCCTCCCCCCTTAGACCAAAGTTATCGGAAAAACAGGGGTTTTCCGAGAACTTTGTGTAATTACAAATTAGAAAGTTACAATTTATCGCTTATGAAATAATAAAATTATCAAACTATTCCTTTATCATAATCTAAAAATTGTAAAGTTAATTACACTAAATAGTATAGGTCTTTGATTAACTTGACTGTCCTCAGGTTGAGCGGGATTATCTTCAATAGCTCTCAGACGATGATCTCGCTCTTTGCACAATTTTCTTATTACATCTGAATACTTATATATAATTATAGCTACTGACAATAAAACGACAACCGCGTATAAGACATAAAGGGCGACACTAACACTTTCACTTGTGATTTCACTTTTCACGTTATTAGCACTATTCTTCAAAATATAATTCAGTTGGCGTATGTCGTCCAGGTTTACTCCCTTCAGATTAGTTCAGATCCATAGGTTCGATCCTTGCTGCGTCGAGGGTTAGACCTCTCAAGTCAGGTAAATTGAATAGGGGAACAGGCGTATAATCTGTTTGTAGTGAGTAAGAGCGCCGTCCATGGATTTGGATATTATCTATAAAGACATCACATTCTCCTCTTATAGTTAGCAAGTATGTTCCTCGTATGCGTTCCTTTGTTTCATCATTATTACAAGTGTGTGATATGACTTGGTTTGTTTTGAATACACTATCCGACTATTGGGACCAATTCTTTGAAGTTTCAGGAACTCAGATAGTATCTTACGTGGGGAACAGCGTGACGGATTGTCGTGGGTTTTCATTAGTTGTTCAATGCACGTTTCTTCCACATGTTGGATTAGTTTATCTTCAGAGCAGAGGTATTCTTTAGCTGTTATCTCTTGACACGGTTGATCAGTTGGACGATACTTTGACCCTTCTACTAGTAGGTAAGGGAATTCAGGAATCACAACAAAGGTAAGATTTAAGGAATCATCTGACATAGGAATGGAATACAGTTTATAGTAACTATAAGTTGCATTATAAATTAGTGGAACTTCGATTACAAATGTTACTTCTTCATTCTTAATGTAAGCTTTTACAGATAATGATTCTTCTATATTAATTAAATTTCGTTCATTTACAAGGTACATTAGGTTATCATATTGGCTTATATATTTTAACACTTTCAACAGTTCATTAGGATCCATTACGGCCTTATGTAAAACTGATAATTTACTGAATGCAATGGCCATTTCAAGTTCACTGAGTTTTATATAGAGTGTTCTAAAATTTACAATATATTGGTTAAGTAATCCAAAGACATAGGTCATATAAATTGAATGATTATCTTTCGTAGTGAGGTTAGTTACAAGACTTTCAAGTAATTTAATGCGTGCCTCTATTATTTTTGTATTTTCATTGATTATTTCGGTAGAATTCAGAAAATGATCCAACATTTTAGATATCATCGTAAATTTGTTAGATATTGCTTGTTCCTGAGTCTGAATACTACTGATTAGATCGTCATATCTAACTGCATCTTCATGGTCAAGATTACCTGTTATAATTTTGATGATAGACCCTAGAGGGTTTACAATACCACGTTTGAATCGTAAACGATTCAAACGTGGTATTAATTGCTGTAATTTTTCTAGAGTCTCATTTTTAATGTACTCCACCTGTATTTTAAGACTCCTGAACTCATCTGCATACGATTTGTTTGGGTGTAACATTTGACTAAATTCGGAGTATTTATTAATATTAAAAGAAAGATCAGTACCAATGCATTGGAGATTGATTATTTTAACAATAGACCATTTATCATATTGTATAAATGCTTGACCTAATTTCACCGGCAGAATCCCAGGGTTTTGGTTAATCTTTACCACTTGAAGGGCCTGGCTTGGGAGAGCCCAACTGGTCGTTGTCCATGTCACCAGGATCAAACACCACCTGTGGAGGGCGTTTTACATTTTTAACTGGAACTTTAGTATCTCTGTTTTTGACTTTTATCGGTACGATGTTACGTTCTATCTGACCTGTAACCATGGCCTTTTGAAACCTAGGTTTATCTTTAGCTTGTCTTTTATTTACGGCTTTAGTGAAGATCGGTTGGCCTATTTCTAAGGCTGGTCTAGATTCACCTCCCCGCTTGGCTATAATTCTTTCCTTCTCTTTACTTTTTCAGAAATATATTCATAAATTGCCCGTGTTCTTTTCTTATGGTCCCTAATTAGTTGCTGATTGTATGCTTTATCGAATTCAGAGTTAAAAGTAGAATTCAATTCCGTATGACCAAACGCAGCTTCGAATGGTGTTAAATCAGTGGTACTGTGGATAGTGTTATTGTAAGCCATAACGGCGTAGGTCATAACTGATGCTGCGTCTGTAAATTTCTTTTCATATTTCGCTAATAGATATATTTCTATAATTGTAGAGTGAAACCGCTCTATGAGCCCCATAGAATTGGGATTATTGGGTGTACCTATGTGTAGTTTAATTTTATGTAAGTCCGTCAGTTCTCTTAGTAATTCATTATTGAATTCGGTTCCCGGATCAGAACTTATTTTCTGTGGTACGCCGTAAAAAGAAAAGTATTTCATTAATGCTCTGACCACTTCGGGTGTAGAGCGAGATGCAATTTCTATAGCTTGTCCTAATTTGCTAAAGGCATCGATTAAAGTTAAATAGTATTTTGATTCTATACTAAACAGATCTATAAATATTTCCTGCAGTATAGGTTTAATTGGTTTTCTGTCATACTTAGAGGTTTTACAGCGATCACATGAATTAATTATGGCGGAAACGGTTTCGGATAAATTTGGCCAATGATAATAACGACGGATTCTTTTAACAGTTTCTGTAATGCCGCGATGACATGTCTTGCCTTCGTGTAACTTAATCACAATAGCTTTCTGTTCCTGTTCATCTTCGACGTAAATAACGCGCTCGGTACATTCGTAGAAATTAACCATATCTTTCTTAAATAGTGAAACTATAATATTACTAAAGTCTTTTCTATGTTCCGGATTCTCAAAATATATGAAATATTTAATTTTCGGTTTTACGTATTCTTTTAAGAAATTTTTAATATGATCTTGATTATGAAGAGGCAAAAATACTTCTAACACTTTTTGTTTGTCCCTAGACATATCTTTTACGTGGAGCTCATTACGAAACCAGCTAAAAACTAGTATTTGGTTAGGCTTGGTATCTATTGCTTCCTTCAATATCGGTATTCCATGAGATTCGAGATCTTCGGCTGAGTGAACTGTTTGTATACTAGAAGGTTCAGTCGGTATAGGATAATTATTGGGTGATTGTTCCATGTCTGTATCGGAATCTAAATTAATAGTCATTGGGCTAGCTGTCGCGGTTCTTTCAGAGTCAGAAATAGAAATAGTTCTTGAGTCATCAGAATTTAGTGTAATCACGTCTTCTAAATAATTTTGAAGTCTGCTTTCTTTTTCGTCTATATTAACAATCATCGCAATATCGTCGGAAACGTTGGCTTCTCCTAGTGCTTTAAGTTGGATTCGAGACAGCACATCTGCCGTGACATTCTGTTTACCATTTTTATATATGACATTAAAATCGTATTCTTGTAACCGTAAGCGCCAACGCGTTAACTTGCTATTAGGTTCCTTAAGTTGATACAGCCAGACTAACGGTCTATGATCAGTGAAAATATCAAATTTATGTCCGTATAAATAAGGTCTGAAGTGTTTTGTGGCCCAAATGATTGCCAATAACTCGCGGTTAATAGTACTGTACTTCTTTTCTGTATCTGTCAAGGTCCGACTGGCATATGCTATTGGTTTGTCACTACCTATAGGGCCCTGTGACAAAACCGCGCCAATTGCGACTTCAGAGGCGTCGGTCGTTAATAGAAATGGTTTATTCATGTCCGGATATTGCAATATTGGTGCGTTTATCAGGAGTTCCTTACATTTTTCAAAAGCTTCGGTATAATTTTGGTCCACGACTATACCCTTTTACCAGGCAGTTTTTCAAGCAGGCTTTCAATGGCTGTGTGATTTTGGAGAAGTCTTTAATAAACCGTCTGTAATAACCCACAAAACCTAAGAATCGTTTGATTTCAGTCTGTGTCCGTGGTAAGGAATATTTAAGAACTGCTTGTATTTTGTCGTTGTTTGGTCGTAGTCCATTTTGAGTCAACGTGTGTCCTAAGTACTGCACTTCCTTGCGTAAAAATTCGGATTTGTCTAACTGAACCAGGTTAGTTAGTTCAGGTTAGTTTGACGAAGTCTATCGAAGACAGAACGTAATTTTTGGATATGCTCTACTATGCCATTTGAATATATTAGTATATCATCCAAATAAACCAGGCAATGTATACCCTGTAGGCCTCTCAAGACATTATCGAGAGTCCTTTGAAAGGTTGCCGGAGCTGTTTTGAGGCCAAATGGCATACGGAGGAATTCGTAATGTCCATTCTGTGTAGAAAAGGCTGTTTTCTCACTGTCAGAAACTTCGACTTGGTGATATCCGGATGCTAAATCTAATGTGGTGAAGTAATTACTTTTGCCAAGTTTGTCAAATAAGTCGCATATATTGGGAAGTGGGTACTTGTCATCGATCGTTATGTCGTTAAGTCGGCGGTAGTCTATTACCATTCTATATTTTACCTGACCGGAAGCATCTGCCTTTTTTGGTACCAAATGAACAGGTGCACTCCAGGGTGAATGTGATTCTCGGATCACATTGTCCTTGAGAAGTTTTTCGACCTGACGTTTGATTTCTTCAGCCTGTGCTGGAGCTTGCCTATAAGGTTTAATATAGATTGGATCTTCATTAGTAGTCCGTATGTGATGCTTCACTTGATTTGTAAAAGTTAAAGGCAGGTCTTCACAGTAAAATATGTCCTTATACTCGTAGCATAATTTACTAATAAGTTCATTCTCTTCTTGGTTAAGATGATCAAGTCTTAATTTTTGTAAGTTGGCTGTCAGTAACGAGTCAATGTCAATGTCAGTTAACCCAGTTGTGTTATTTACTATACACTCCTCAGAGAAGTTGGTAACTTTGAAAGGAGCAGTTATAGTTAGCCTTACTTCAAAGTCAGTTGCATTCTGAATTATAGTGGAGGCAAGATAATTTTCACACTTTACAATTGCAGCTGGCATTCTAACACTTTCGTGAAATTGCGTGTAATCTAGTATGGCATAGCCATCTTTCATATTTACGGATAGCTTCACTTTTTGTTCTGTGCGAGGTTCAAGTTTAAGTTCATGAGCAGTGTTATAAATTATAGGAATATTAATATCGTTTATCTTTAAAATTCTATTCTTGAAACATATACTAGCATTAAGTTGAGACATAAGATCCATTCCAATCAATCCGTCATATCTATTGTCCACATCATAAATATAAAATTTATGATAACCGTTTACCTTAAAAATTGAAAAAAGGGGAATGTTAGCTACTTCATTATGTTCACTAGTAGCATGTGTACTTGTAACTGTAAATGGTTCGTAGAATTTTGATTGTGGGAAATATTCGTCAACTTTTCTAGGGCTTATGAAAGATCTAGTACTTCCTGTATCCAACATAAATTTACCGTTTATGTCGGGAATGGTTATATAAGGATGTTTAAGATTAGCGTAAAACTTAAGTTCTATCATTTCGGGCGAACACAGGTCAAATTTATTTGAAAATTTGGTGCATCTTTTGAGTCTACTTTATTTTCAGTTGAATGCGAATCATCAATCTTTTCAATAGCTTTAGGAATTTCAGCATTTGGGTTCTGATCCACGCAATCATTATTAATGTACATATTTGTATAGTAATAGTCACAGTATCCTAGATAACATATACCATAATCATTGTAATTGGGGTCGTAATAGTACTGTTCATTACTAGTATAAAGCTCGTTTATAGGAAAACTTTGTGGTTGCTTAACAGGTGTTGGAGCAGTTCTCATTGTCATGTCACGATCACCAGATAAATTGTTAGGGGGACGGTAGCCCGAAGGTTGTGGAGCTCCATAGCCGAATTGTCCTACTTGAGGCCTATAACCGAATGGTGCTGCTTGAGGTCCATAACCGAATTGTGTTGCTTGGGGTCCATAACCAAATTGTGCTGCTTGGGCTCTATAACCGAATGGTGCTGCTTGAGGTCTATTACCGAATTGTTGAGGTTGTTTATTCCCAAGTTGCGGTAATTGCGGTCGAAAACCTATTTGTTGATTCGGCATATTTGGACGTACAAAAACTTGGTTAGGTATACCGAATTTAAATTGAGTTTGATTTGTAGGAGGCCTGTAGTAATTATGTTGCAATTGAGGTACTGTAAAGGGAGGTCTCGGATTGTTTGAACTTAAAATAACGCCTTTTTCAGATGATGGCAATGACTGATGACCTTGTGGTCGGTGTTGTAACATTTTACTACGTAAATTATATTGTTCCTGAAAATTAACCTCTTCAAGGACAAATTGTAAGGCTTCTTCCAGTGTACTAGGGTTTTTAATTCGAACAATCCGTACCATATGTTCTGGTAAATTGTACAGAAAAACGTTAAGCGAAGTATTATTGTAAATCACTTTCTTAGCTTCTCTTAACGTAGCGGAACCGTTCTGATTAACCTTAGATGTTAATATGGCACGAATATCTTGTATACGGCTGCAAAAATCGAAATATGACTCATTTGATTTGATTTTTAGGGTTTCCAGCTCAATTGCTACGCATTCTTCACTCCTCGGATCACCAAAATGTTGGATCATCAAAGATTTAAACTCAGAATAAGTTTCAAGGTCACCTCTTTCACTTAAAAGAGCCGCTGCTTTACCCTTTCATTTACTTGTAATATTCTGCATTAAAAATTCGTTTCGCTCTGAAGTCCCTTGATATTTTCCGATAACATATTCGCACTTCCGTAAAAATAAACTAAGTATATTAGTTTCACAACTAAATTCGGGAATTCATTTTAAAACATCGTGAGGTATTAAAGAGTCTGACGATTGCATCTAAAACGGTGTTTCAGAACGAACCGAAGGGGTCGCCCCGACCGCCGTCGCAGTTAAAGGTATTTGACCTTGATTCATTTTAGATATAATTAAAACTTACGATGCAATTAAATTAATGTTACTTTTCTCTCTAAAACTAAATTAAACTACTAAAATACTAATTACGTCTATCACAATAATAGTGTAAGGAATGAGGAAGGATGTAGAAGGTTACTCACATGCCAACCGCTTGATATATTATCACCATCTCTGCTCACTCACGTAATTTGCGCGTTATCTAAACATATTTATTTGGTTCGAAGATTGCCCGATATAGAACGCCTCACTGATTTTAAGGACGACGACTATATACAACGTTGATACGACAGAGGGGCTTTCCTTTAAACTGCCTATACTAGGTACCATTTTCAAGCTCTGTACCGAAAAATAAATTAATTAGGAGCAGTAGTTTAGTCGCAAATGATTTTTAAAGTTTTTGCACGGTTTGAACACGATGTATCTTTTCTAACAGCTGATTATCGTCTAAGCATAGGTCATGCACCTTACAACGATAAATCTACGATGCGTTGTTGCCGCTCTGACGCATGTCGAAGGACATTCACTAAAAATTGGCAATGCAAACAAGGAAGCAATCAATACACACACACTTGCACTTTCACTACGAAAGCGACTAACATAAAGCGAGCGAAAGAAATAGAGATAGGTCAGTTTGTTGCATCCTTGATTTTTGCGATCGGTAAGTCCCTCAGTGCGCCGACGCTTGTTTTTCGGAACGTACGGTTTGTAGAATTTGCGCGCAAACAATTGTAATTTTATTTTGTTATTGTGAGAGGACACGTAACTTGGGATTATTATTATTTAGTATTAGTGTTTTTTTTTTGTGATTGACTGTTTTTTATGGTGATAGGACACGTAACTTGGGATTATTATTATTTAGTATTAGTATCTCCGGACCTCACTCCCATGGATTTCTTTTTGTGGGGTTACATTAAGGGTGAAGTGTATGCCTCAGAGGTTGGTTTGTTTCAGAGGGTTCAATTGATGAGTTAAAAAATAGGATTATTTTAGCATTTCACAAATTAAAGTGCTTAGCGACGGACAGTGATCTAATTAGAAAAATAAATAACAATATTCTCCGTCGGTATAATTTGTGCATGAATGTGAATGGAGGACACATCGAAAATTTAAAAATTTAGTGTGTTTGTTTTTGTGCGCGTACTTCGAAACGTTACCTAACATAAAAGCCAGTGCGAGCGGAGGCCTAAGTCGCCGGCCGCCACCTCGGCCCGGCCCCCACCGAGCACACGAGATACCGCACACCGCGCTCCGGCGCGCGCGCGACGTTGCCGCTTTGTTACCTAGCGGTATCTAAGGTCAGTGTAATTTTTTTACAAAGGGTGGTTGCGTTTTATTCGGATTTGCAAGCTATTTAGTTTGTTTCAAAAAAATATTTTCTCATTTATGGCGCTTTTTGTTTTTGTACCGTATCGAGTTAATACTGAACACGTATAGTATACGTAGTTTAATTTAATGCCCCTCTGTCGTATCAACTCTGTATGTAATCAGTAACCACTCGCGAAACACAGTCCACGTGTTTTAATGTGTTCGCGACGGAGCATTTTGCTTTATATAACTCGCATAAACAGCCTTATGTACTTATATTCGTAAGCTTATATGTTTTTTAAGTTAGGAGCTTATATACTTAAATAGTCATATAAATGTTCGCGGAGACGCATTTAACATTGTGTAACTCGCATAGATAGTACCTATGTACCTATAGTCGTAGGCCTATGTACTGAACTTAGAAGCTTATGTACTTGCATAGTGATAGTTTGTAAGCTATGTAATCAATTTAAAATCGTATGTTTGTCGTTTTCCCCAAACACGTAAAAGATGTTCTGGGGAAAACTTATTTTCAAAGAAAAATTATAATCAATAGGTAGGGCTACACATTTCCCTTACACATTCCCGATAGCACCCTGAGGGCGTGTTCTGATTGGCTGATGGAAATCAGCCTAATCGAAGGTACACACAAAATAGTCATTTCACATTCAATCATAGTAGGGTGGTTGAAGAAAACCACCATGTACACGCACCTTCAGTGCTAAGTTTTTAGGGCATCTAGGAATTTAGGTCTTAAACCATAGGCACTGGAAACCTGGCACTCAGCCCTATCCAGATATGTACCTACACATCTTCATGGTCAGGCAAGGCATAAAGCCGCAAAATAGATAAGAAGATAAACACAGATTTTTATCCTCTCCTGGGTTCCTGACCTATAGTACCTCCACCCTTGGAGGGGTGGCTTGGTAAGTTGTGTAGCTGGATAGAGGGATGATGCACCTACCCGAATATAGATAGTTTCATAGCCCATGGGGCACAGTTTTCCGGGAAATCAACCCTAAATAGTAAACAAGTTCAAAACTTGTGACATTTTCGATAGTTAAATGCAACAAGCCCACTAGTGGGCAGGGTTGAAGGGTTGGTTTCCACCCCGTTCGACGGGGAATTTCGGGGGATTTGAATAGAGGTGCATCAACCCCTGTCCAGACCTAGAATAGACCTAGATATAGCCAAAAATGTTCTAGAACCTAAGTTAAAATTCGCAGTTAAAATAAACTGAAGCAGTTAGTGGTTTTTGGGCCTCGTTACGGTAAGGTAACCTCGTACCTTAGTAAATGGTAAAAAATTGCAAATTCGTAGTCACCGGCAGAAGAAACCCTAGAATCTATAAATAGAATCACAGTACTCGCGACTTTGCCCTTAAACCATTAGCTGCAGTGTTGTCAAATTCCCGCCTATTATTTAACCCTGGTAAGCATTCACCCTGCACCCCAATCTACCCCGAAGACAGCAAGTACTTGGCAAGATAGAAGAACGTTGTACGTTAGGTGCGGAAGAGCCTCAGTTTCCGGTACAGGACTTCAGCGCGGCTGGACGCCGTCGGTCGGTCACAGTTCACTTCGGAGGAGAAGAAAAAGGATAGACCTACCCCATCACAACCCGATCACGCCCGTCCGGTACATAATGTATTTCACAGGTTTTCGCACTTGACTTTTCGCGGAGGAAACCGTTTGCGGCAATCCTACCGGCTGCGCCAGTTAGATTTCGGGAGCGCAAATGAAACGGTGTTTGCGTGGAAGTAAGATTTTATTACGACCCGAGCTTTACAGAAGTTCATGTAAGACTAACTTAGCCTATCTTTATTTTAATACATCGTGGCCTGGTGGTCGGCCCACACGCAGGTCGCGCCACACATCCTGTCACGTACCCCTTATCGCAGTCAGCGTCTAGACCATGTCTAGACTCTACCTCAGCGTTAGGTTGGGAACATAACTACCTACCTTAAAAACGATATCATTTTCGGGATTGTAAAGATATGAACGGACCCTGAAACTGTATATACGAAATATCTAAGTACTAATATTTAGCTATTCAGTATTTCATAATGCTAAGTACCATGTTTATTTGTTGCTGGGGCAGTCGTCCATACTTTTATGTATTTTTGTATGTATTGTAATGAATAAATGGAATAATAATAATGGCTTCGGCCGCCGCCTGGTGCAACCCCCCTGCGTCAGGACCCGCATGTCGTCAGTATAGCAGGCAACTCAAATATCAGAATTCGAGCTGGAGTCGTCGTCGTCTATTTCTTCAACAATTTCTTGATCTTCTTTTGTTAAAGAATCAACCTTTTTAGTAAAAAAACAGTAATATATAAATAGCGCCTGCATGAAATATAGCTGCAACTTTACTTGCAGTATTTTGCTCGTTGAATTATTCATTAGGCGTACTAAATGTCAAAATTGAAAAAATAATTTTGTAAAGAAACTACTAAGATGTCCGTCAACCACTATTAATTTTTGGAGGTAACAAATTAGGTACTTACTAAATACTGGTTTGATCAGAATCATGTAATTTGTTGTAGTTTTGAAGTACAGGTATGGTCTCGTCATTATAACGCGGTATAATAGGGAGACCAGTGTTTTCGTGAAACGTTGACACCGTGAGAGGAGTACTTACAAATTTTTCAGGGCAAGAGTATAAAATAGTACCTACTAAATGTGTACTAAATATACGTGGTAAAATCTTTCAATTACATGTTTTGGTCCCGTCATTATGAATTTTATCAAAGTAGCCCTATAAAAGCACTAGTTTTTGGGGTTCCGTAGCCAAATGGCAAAAAACGGAACCCTTATGGATTCGTCATGTCTGTACTGTCTGTCTGTCTGTCCGTCCGTATGTAACAGAAACTTTTCTCCAAAACTATAAGAACTATACTGTTGAAAATTGGTAAGTAGATGTATTCTGTAAACCGCATTAAAATTTGCATACAAGAAATGAAAAAAAAAAACAATAAATTCTTGGGGTTCCCCATACTTAGAAATTTTTTTTTTTATCAAATCTATTCGTGTGGGGTATCTATGGATAGGTCTTCAAAAATTATATTGAGGTTTCTAATATCATTTTTTTCTAAATTGCATAGTTTGCGCGAGAGACACTTCCAATGTGGTAAAATATGTAACCCCTGTAACTTCTAAAGTAAGAGAATGATAAAACTAAAAAAAACATATCTACATTATCTACCATACAAACTTCCACCGAAAATTGGTTTGAACGAGATCTAGTAAGTAGTTTTTTTTTAATAAGTCATAAATCGGAAACGCCTCAGGCATTAATTCCGCCTCTGTTCATATGTGTGCGTAAAGTATTAAATAAATAAATAAACCGCAATTTACCTTTCATTCAATCAACTCAAATATAAAGAAAAATAAGGTTTATGGTACGGAAACCTTTGTGTGCGAGTCCGACTCGCACTTGGCCGGTTTTTTTTTAAAGATTATGAAACCTAAAAGTCTGGTTCATCCTTAAGGTGAATGCTCCAGGGTAGCCCGAAAGAATGATTATTTCTGAAATATTCATTCTTTCGAACTACATGAACTTAGAGGGCTATATTGATGATTAAAATGGTTATAATTCTTTAGATAAATACGCGTTACGGTCGCAGATCGCATTTGGTCCACATACAGCTTCACACTGACCGGCAAATTGCAAAAAACATAAAAATATTTGAATTTCGCGGGCTACCCTGGAGCATCCACCTTAAGCCTTGGGACCTACTTAGGAACCATGAAGTCAACTGTTTTGATTTTTAATTTAAAATTGGAAATTTAGGTCATAATTTACCGAAAGCAAATTTTTCAATTTAGGCCAACATTTTAACAACTTTCAACACAGTTACGAAGCTGATATTGTGTATGTATGCATAAAAGTAAAAATAATAAAGTTTCAGTTGCAAAAAAAATCTCGACAAAGTCTTCTTTCTACTTTTATTTTTGTTTTTTTTTAAGTTGGTCAGGTATACAATTCTCAAAAATTCAGAGAAAAATCTATACCTTGAAAACCATGAAAAGTCGCGGAACATACATGGGGGTGATTCGGATACCCCACGATACGAGGGACGTACATTTTATATTTTGACGTCAATGTTCTAGCCAGACTGGATATTGATTACATAAATTAATAATAAATTTTAAAATAAACGTAATTGTAACTGCTGTATTTCTACATACAGCGATGCGTCCGCACTTTTGTAATACAAGCCCCTTGAAACGTTTTTCGTAGAACCGTTCACTGTTTTTCGGTATTTTCGAAAAGGATAATGTCATTTTCACTCCTAAATCACACAATGAAGCTTCTTTACACTACATTATGAATAGAAAATGAAGAGTGATAATGTTTACGAATGAACAGTTTTACCCACACGCACGAAACGTTTTGGGAACACATTCAAAATGCGTACAGATAAGGAGTGGAATTCCCTGTCGGAGTCTGTGTTTCCCGATAGCTACAACCTGGGAGTCTTTAAGTCAAGAGTGAATAGGTTACTTCTAGGCAAGCGTGCTCCATCTTCGACCACATCATCGCTTACCATCAGGTGAGATGATGGTCAAGCGCGTGCCTATCAATAGTAAAAAAAAAAAAGTACTTACACATAATTTGGGTCTCACTAGGTGTTTTGTGGCCCGGAGAAAATGGATTATCTTTTGTTCTATGTATTGTTTGATGACACCAGCTTGCCTATTGTTAAAAAAAATTGCCGATTTTCTAATAGATAAGTTTTGAGATAGCTTAGTTTTAGAGGGATGCCCAATACTTTTGGCCAAGGGTATCTATTGTTGTAGTACAAAAGATAGGTTTACTCTCCCTTAGAACAATACCAGCTAGTAGTGGTGCCTTAAGTATAATCTCTCTTCTACAAAATATTAAGGATTTTGTCTGGTAAACTTTAATATCACTTCTGGTAAGTCTTATCTTAGCGTATCATTCTTGCCAAGGGCAAGTCCATCCTGTAGGAACCTAAACTTTTTAATTATACGTACACCGTATTTAATTAAAAAGTTTAGCTTTGAATTTTTAGTGGTTGTATTCCCGCAGCGAAATGATTTTCTTGGTAATACAATCGTTTTATAGAAAAAATGGAAAAAGCGTGCTTGCAGTTAATGCCGTGTCTATCCCAACGCACGAGAGCTTAACTCTGAACATTTATGAATCGCTATTCACTTATCGGCAACGTGTGAGTATTGAGTAGCTATACCTACGTCGCTACTGCGTTGCGTTGCGTCGCCGCTGCGGCGATGCGATGTGGTGTGCCAATGGGCGAGGCCATAACACTGCGTTGCGGCGTCGCATCGTGAAAATCTACGACGCATTGCAATCGCATTGTATTGCAGAGCGACGTCATTTTTGCGATACGACGCCGCAACGCAGTGTTGTGGCCTCGCCCAATGAGGCAGAGCTCTAAGGGCGAGGCCACAACACTGCGTTGCGGCGTCGCATCGCAAAAATCTACGACGCCGGAGAACGCATCGTGGGACTTTCAGATGCGTTGCCGCAACGTTCAAATTTGAAGTGTTTTTCATCATTATTAATAATTGAATGAAATGGGTGCACCCAGTACCTACTTAATTTTCTATTAGTTTTGCTTGATGTGTCTTAACTTAACGCAAGCAACAGTAGGACCCGTGTAAACTGAAACTGATTTGATGGTTGCGTCTTGACGTACGATGTCGTAGGCGATAAAGGGCGAGGCCACAACACTGCGATGCGGCGTCGCATCGTAAAAATCTACGACGCATTGCATTGCAATCGCATTGTTTTGCTGCGCGACGTCATTTTTGCGATACGACGCCGCAACGCAGTGTTGTGGCCTCGCCCAAAGTTTTGAGTTGCGTCATCGCATTAAATTGCTGTGTGACGTCGTTTTTGCGATACGACGCCGCAACGCAGTGTTGTGGCCTCGCCCTAATGTCCATGTTTCACGACGCGATGCAAACACGATTTGGTCGGACAGTCTGTCCATCCATCTGCCTAGAAATAAATCGAAATATATGGAAATCGACGCAGCGTCACCGCTGCGACGACGCAACGCACTAATGGGGCCTCGCTCTTATTTCTCACGCTTTATGAATATTATAAAAAAAAAATGAGAACAGAATATTATTATTTTGCAAGTTTAACTTTATGTTTACCATCGAAACATAACGTTAAACTTATAAAATAATAATATTCTGTTCTCAATTCTAATCGTTCTGCCGCAAGAAAACAACCATTATGATTTCACGGTGCACTCGGATCAAGAATAAAAGTAATAGCACTTTTTAATTTTTTTAATGTTTTTATAGGTATATCTATATATATATAAATGAATTGCTGTTCGTAAGTCTCGCTAAAACTCGAGAACGGCGAGGCCGATTTAAATAATTCTTTTTTTGTTAGTTTCGCCAGAATACAGGGCAGGGTTAAAAACAAAAAAAAGGGTAAGTAGGTAGGGTAGGAAGAGTAGCCAGTTGACGGGAGCGAAGCCGCGCGTGTCAGCTAGTGTAAAATAAAAATGTAATTTATAAGTAAACCTATTTAATTGAATAAAGGAGAAAGTAATAGAAAAACAACTGTAATGGAAGTAAGTTGATGATCATTAATTTGAAAAATCGTTGTTCGTTTTTCGATTTTGAAAAAAAAAACACCCCCTTTATTATTACACCATCCTAAAGTATAGCTAATAAGGGTCAAGTTCTGTGAAATAATAACACATGGCAAGCTAAAGGAAAGCTCTCATTTTTAGCTAACTCGTTTTATACTTCTCACTAAAGCTTACCTAGACCGTAACTGATATTTTTTCAAAAATCCAATGATGCAGTTTTACTTTTAATCAAAATCGGGTTCAAGCCTCCTTTCAGAGTTTTTCGATATTCTTCATGGTTTCGGATTTGGCCATGAAGGCACAGGCTAAAACTTTATCCTGCATAAGTACTCTGTACAATACGCGATAGTTTGGGAGTATCTACAGTTTTGAAATTGGTACAGTATTGTGTTTTTCTCCAATACATCAAAACCTTAGAATATTTATATTGGAAATATTATAATCGTTTACTGACTTTTTACCTTAAACAAATGAAATTGTAAGGAACAAAATTTCTTGAGAATTATTAAAAAATATACATATCATAATTAATTTATAAGTACGAGTATGTTATGTTCTTCTAATTAATCTTCATTATTATCATCCTCGAAGTTTAATGAATAATCCGTAAGCCTAGTTGGTATGAATTATCTTAATTATTATCATTATTGTACTTAGTTTCTTTTTTGTAAAAAGAAATAAAATAATCAAAAACTAAATAGTTAAGGCGATTAAACAGACCACTAAAATCTCACTGTCTATAAACTTTATACACGGTGCCAACATAAAGTACTTCTAGGCGCGATTATTTGTTTAAAATAGTATAATAAAAATAAAGACTAGTGCAGTCTATATTTTTATAGATTTATGAAATACCTGTTAATAAATGTTTACGTATGAAAACACTGTCGCCGTTCCATTCCGCGCCGTCCTTGGAACACAAGGCTCGGACTGCGCTCGCTCCCGGATATTTCAAACTACGTCATGCATCATGAATTCATGATAATGGAAAATATACCACGTGTAACAGAATAAAAGCTTTGTTGCGTTATACGCACATACTTAGATGATGGGGCGGTAGATTACTAACAATATTATGGACCAAGAATGTCTGAAATAGATTATTGTTATTTGGTTTTCAATTTTTCCTCCAGTCACACTGAACATCTTGCTATAACTTGGTACCTTCATTTATGTACAGGTATTCATCACTGAAATTCCCAAATCCTCACTTAAAGGTTAAAACCAGCCAAGTGCGTGTCCGACTCACACACGAAGGGTTTCGTACCATAAACCTTGATTTTTATTATTTTTTGTTATAGCGGCAGTTGAAATTCACAATCTGTGAAAATTTCAACGCTCTACTTATTGCGGTTCTTAAGATACAGCGCGTTGACAGAGAGACGAATGGACGGACTGCGGAGCCTTACTAACAGGGCTCCGTTGGTTACCCTTTGGGTACGGAACCCTAAAAAAAGATCATCCATGTAATACTCCGGATTCGTTCAACAATTGTTGATATTTCCCGATCATTTATTAAACGAGCCATTTTAGCCGTTTGTCATTATTTTATTTTATTTGCATGTAAATAAAATAATGACTAAATGAAAATCATTACAAATATTGTTAAACAACGACATTTAAAAAAAAATCCTCATACTTTTTAGACAACGTCCTAAACTTCGTGGGGATTGTGGGAACTCAACGCATTTAGGGCACGTATATTTTCTACGTCGGCGAATTAATAACTAAACCATTATTGTCACCATACAGTTTGGGAATGTTTTAAATCCAACTGAAAGCGCCAAAACAGTAGCGCAATTTTTGAGACATTACAACAACGTTTTTTGAGTTGCTGGGGTCTATTAAACACCACGTGGTGCACCGAAGGTTAAACTGTGAATTGGCCGTGGTCCCAAGCTAGCAGGTAGCAGGTATGTATATGTCACCGGAAAATGGCAAACTCCGTAAGATCTTTTTTGAGCGTTGCTTTTCACATTTAAAAATAACTAAGCAAATATCTTTCATATTCGAGGCTGCGCCTACGGCGATGAAGGGAGGTAGGCGGTGCCCACGATCCCATCTTTCCTGCTAAATGCTTCCGTCCGACCGCTTAGTCGCCCGATAACTGTCGTGAGCTAAGGTTGTGTTGCCTTATGTCTTCTCGCTACTAACGTGCGCCCGCTCAGTCTCGTGAACCTTACTGTTATCGTACTCTAATCTAGTATTTAGATAAGTTTTTCAACTAGTTACAAGTTTGTTGAAGTGTTGTGTGTGATGCCGCCATTAAACGACTCTCCCGTGACGTTGAGGAAGGAGTCAAGTGTTTTAACGATACCAACAGCACACGTGAAAGGTAGGTACCACTTACTAAGAGAACAGGAATTAATCCCTACCGATTACGAACCACGTCTTAGATTCCGAAAGTGTTAAGAGTCCACTTTTAGTAGAGTAGACTTTTAAGGCATACCAACTTAACGAGCTTACTCAAATAAAACCGGCCAAGTGCGAGTCGGGCTCGCACACGAGGGGTTCCGTACCCTAAACCTTGGTTTTTATTATTTGTTGTTATAGCGGCAATAGATATACACGATCTGTAAAAAAATCAACTTTCTACCTATTACGGTTCTTGAGATACAGCCCGCTGACAGACAGACGGACGGACGCACGGATGGAAAGCGGAGGCTTAGTACCTAATAGGGTTCCGTTGGATACCCTTTGGGTACGGAAACCTGAAAAAGAACTGATTTCCCTATCTGATTTCATAAATTAAGTAAGCCAGAAAAATAAGCTCTATAGTTCGACTTTTCTTTGTATTCAGCAACTTGACAGTTCAACTGTCAGATTTCAATAGTGTTAATCGTGTTATTTACAAGATTACTAGTTTTTAAATTTAAAATTTTCAAATAAGTTAATTTTTATAGTCCATTCAATTGCGTCCATTCTTACACCAACTATCTTATCTAGTTCAACTGTTAAGTTAATAAATGCAATTGAAAGTCGAACTTTATGTTTGGATTTAGAGCGTAGAAATGTCTGAGGAAAGTATTGGAAAATTAAGAATCAGTTGTTTAATCGAGAATGCCGGAGAGCGCCGGTCGCCCGGCGCTCTCCGGGCGTCACCTGAGGGTGGCCTAAGCGGAGTACACGTGCTAGGGGTACAGTCCGCATAATCAACTTTGTGCGTAGTGATATTCAATATTTTATTGAATATCATTGATGCGGATTGTTATAAAAAACATGTTTATTATGGTAATTTTTTATTTGATATTCTAACAACTGCTTAAATTTCTTGCAGTTAATGTTTTAACACCTTGTATATTTACTAATTATATCTAATTTACTATGTTGTGTAGGTACACTTAGTTAATAAGATGTAATTAGTAAATTTACGAGTAATGATTACTGCATATATCTAATTAACTAAATGGTACTGTTACTTAATTGATTAAAATTGTCAGATTAAGTAAAAAACCTTTTTTGTGCAGATTGGTCATAGTTGTTTGTTTTCGTGCTATTTTTATAATATACAGGGTGAATTTATTAGTGTGCGTGGATGGCTAAATCCGAAACTACGAGGAATATCGAAGAACGCTGAAAAGAGTCTCGAGCCTGATTTTGATGAAAACAAAATAAAAACAATTTGAATAAAATTTATTTTCATATTGAAATAAATGTTATTTAGATTATAGAACTTTTCAGCCACCCCTAATATGTTGCCGGATTCGAGAATGTAACCAAAGAATGTAACTTGGCTTTAGGTATTTTATAACAGTCTTTTTAGATACGATATCCACTGGTTTTCGTTTTCCCATATTTTCTGGGTAACGACCCAGCAATGGTATCACTGAAAGTTACATTTCTGTGCGTTTGAGGAACGTAGACATTGTCGGCTCACGCATACAAAGAAAATGAAGTGGACACACGATATCGCTCGTGTTTTGTCTTAGACGCGGTTTCTATGCGTTATTATTCAAAGAAAAAACAATTATCCTCAAAGAAAACTTTCTTATTCCACTATCCCGATACGTCGCATATGTACCTATCTATTGTAATAAATAAATAATGCGATATTTTTTTTAGAAAACGTAACCGTTTCTCAACTAGTCTCTTCTCTGTTTCCGCAGCAAGTCCGCGGAACATGATCATGATCGAGGCAGACGACAGATCAGTGTACGTCGGCAACGTAGACTACGCAGCCACTCCTGAAGATCTGGAGGAGCACTTCCGGGGATGTGGACCTATTAATAGGTATGTAAGAAGTTACTCCATCATCTATGAGTACTTAGGGCGAAAACGGTAAAACAAGTCCTTGTCAGCTCCATCATTGCTTAGGGCCGTCTCCACGAGCGAGAGAGTCGCGACGATATTATCGTCTGCCATGTATTTCCATAATAACTCGATGAACGTGTCTCCAAGAGCGATATAATCGCGGCGATTCGACGAGTGAAAAAACGTCAACTCGCTGCGATTCTCTCGCTCTTGGAGACGGTCCTTAGGAATTTTGATGCTGTCATCTTAGTTGATGAGATGAGATGTCCTGATTGTGTTCAGTTGGTGAAATTAGTCTTTAGACTCTAAGTAAACAGACTGTCTGCATTAGAACTGCACTCGAATTGCAAAAAGCAGTTTGGATGTCGTTTTTGTGCGAGTTTTTTTTAACATGTATCTAATCGTGTTAGCGTAAACGCCAATTTGTGTCGAAACTGAATAAGCGCTGTCTGGTGACTGAATTACGGAAATTCTGTTTTTTCATACCATTTGACATAGCGAACATTTACGTTAATGCGATCAAGTACCTACGTTAAGAATGTTGTAAGCCCTCAGTTGACCATATATGCCAGACGAACCATCATACACTTACACTGTACCTACTTGCTATTCGTAGCGTAGCAAACTAACGGCGTACCTATAACACGCAATAAAACACCTAAAACCTCTCTCATAACATCTAAAGTGCGTGAGTACGCACGATTAGGTGGCTGATAGATTGATAGCAGAATCTAAACTCACGCTTTGCGTCATTGCGTCAACTTTAACTATCATGAGAACTGGGCATTCTCTAACTGAAATGATATTATAAACTTTTTAAGAAATTATGCTTTGGCACATCACACATTTGCAATATCTGTCAATTTGACAATTGAATAGTGTTAATTGCTTATTTAAAGCTGTCGAACAGATAAATTATCGAAATCTAACACTGAGTGTGTGCATTGTCCACTTTTGTCCAGGCGATTTGCGCGGTCACTTTACGGCCAGATTACGGCCCTGATATAGCTAGTACATACCACAAAAAGTGCTTTAGTAGACAAAATAAAGCCAAAATGATCCCGAAATCGTGACGTATCTGTAATACGAATATTATTTTTATTAATGCAATATCATGCTTTCTTACAGGGTTACAATTTTAGGTAATAAGTTCGACGGCCAACCAAAAGGATTCGCATACATAGAGTTTGGCGACAAAGACAGTGTACAGGCTGCAATGGCAATGAACGAATCATTATTCAAAGGGCGTCAAATTAAGGTAAGCTGTTGAATTATGTTTTAGAAGAAGACTAACTTGGCGGTGAAGTAGTTAGACAGGGGAAATACCATGCTTGTTCACTAAACTTCACAAATTGTGGCAACAACTGTTTTACTTGTTACTGTTTTGTTGGTTTTACTTGTTACTGCTGTAAAGGCCTGTAACTTGCACAAAGTACTTATGCAAGTAGTTTATAAGTTATAAGGCTGTAATGCACTTGCCTATAGTTAGCACAAAACTATGCGAGTAGCTAGTGTGTCATAACAAGTTCTAATTCGTACAAGACTGCTTCTTGTATACTTTAGTGCAAATGACAGGCACGTGTATTACGGCCTATAGTGTTTAATTATAATAGCAGAACTTTATCCTCAAAGCAGCATAATCCATTGAGTTTGGTATAAACCTCATTTAGCTTGTACTAGAATAGCATGACGATATGTGTGCAGGTGATGCCCAAGCGCAGCAACAAGCCGGGCCTGTCCACCACCAACCGGCCGCCGCGCACTATGCGGGGCCGCGGGCGCTCTTTTCGCGTTGGCTTCTCGCCCTACAACTCCGGCTGCTCGCCCTACTACTCCGGCTCATCGCCCTACTACTCCGGCTTCTCACCCTACTACTCCGGCTACCGGCCGGTGCGCCGCGGCCGGAACAATCCATATGTTTATGTAAGCAACACTGCCTCAAAGAAGTGTACCTAACGATCTTTGTACAAAAATTGTTGTTTAAATTGTCTCTGTATGAGCGTTGTATATAAACTTATCTTTAGTTATAATTATACGATCTCAAGATGTCCCAAAGGCTAGCAGAATATAAGAGATCTTTTATAATTTTAATGAGAGTTCTATCCAGCTCCAGAGCCTTTATAGAAACTGATTGTAAAATTAAGGATTTAAGAAGATAAATACGAACACTGTGTGAAAAAGCTCCAATTGGGAACGTTCGTAACGAGACGAGTTCACGTGTGTAAAGTTTGTCAACACAATCGCGACATCATATATACGATTTCACCCGTAATCTATAGAGCGCCTCTCATAAACTTTTCATGAGCATACAACTCAAAGGACGTGACGAACACTAAACGCGTCCGAGCGCCGGTAGCGTCACGCCGTTTCACATAATTTCGTACAACGACCGTTTACACGGACACGCATTAAATATGATCCGTCGGTCCACACAGTTCAACATTATATGTCAAAGAGACTTGTGACCTATTTGGTGCTTTATGAATATAAATATTTTTAGCCTAAATTTGGTAATGTTTTATAATTTTGTACAAGAAAATATTGTAAAGTGCAAAATGTAACAAAAGTTTAAAACTAAATATAATTTAAGGTAAATAAATTCAATGGTTTTACTTAAGATGACTTCCTGTCATTTAAATACTACATCCCTGAAGAAAATATTTTATTTGTGTTATTATTTAGCCTATCAAGTGGGTACGTATTTAAATATCGAAAATTAAAATACCTACGCTAAAAATATCATTGTTCAAAACATCGAAAATTGAAATATCGAACGACCATAAAATCGAAAATTAAAATAACGAAAGTTTATATCGTCGCATGGTTAAATAACCTAGGTCCAATAACATCTAAATATCTACAAAAGTTACATCGAAAGATCTAAATATCGAAATACAGAGTATCGAATGTCCTAAGTATCGAAGTACAGAATATCGAACGTCCTAAATATCGATGGGTACTTATATGAACATCGAGAATTAAAATACCTACGTGTAAAAATGGGTTTATTTTCAACATTTAATACATTCATCATTTATATTCACATTAAAAATCTCCTACAAGTTATAATAATTTTATATAAGTAGTATGAGTGGAAAAAAAATGCTTCTGTAACGTCTCCGGCGCGAAGGGAGGGCAACCCATCGTGCCGTAGCGTGCGTAGGCCGTGCGAGCCGTAGCGGCTGAGGCCGGTCGCTGGAGGTGACCAGCGAGCCCAAGCAGCGGAGGTGAGCATGGGTGCCTATCCTTTGTAACGCAAGAGCGAAGGGGTTGCCCTTCTCGTAGCGCCGGAGATCTATATACATTCTAGGGGTAACAGCCAAAAGGCCACGTAAAGTCGGGGTGCCCCGATTCGGTTTTGGAATAATTTCGACCTATTTTATCCATGAAAATCGCTCTTCAGTGTACAAGCGGAGGTCAACCGTGAAGGTATTATTTTTAGGTCTTTAAATTAAAATATTGTCTCAAGACAAGACAAGAAAGTAAATTATGTTGTGCTGCAAAAGTTAGTGACAGTAGAAACGAATCGTTACAAAACCGACTTCACGTAGTCTTGTTTGCCCTACACCTAGAGTGTAATTTAGGAGGAGGCGCGGAGGGGCGAGGCGGCCTGCAAGCTGAAGAGCAGGTGGTTTTAACACTCGCCACCGCGGCTGAGGTTGGCCGGCCTGCAAGCCGAAGCCCCGCAGCGCCGGAGCCGTGACAGAAGCCAAGCTTGCTGCATGTTGCAGCTCGCTTGCATGCTTCTAATCCGTGTTCCAACATGATAATATATTCTGTAAACAATACGTTAAACTGTTGTTTTATTTATATAAATAAAACAATGCGTCTTATTACCACCACATCGACGTATCTGAAACTGACAACAACTGACTACAAGACTATCTGAAACTTTAGAAAAGAAATAGCCCATAGAGCAAGCTGGCTTTCGGAAGCGTTATGATGGAGCGAGCGTGCCCAAAAGATGTTTGTTCACTCTTGCTTTGAAGGCAGGAAGGGTTATATGTGGACAGGAACACAGACGCTGGCAGAGAGTTCCACACTTTGGCTGTGTGCATAATAAATGTGGAAGAGAAGCGCTAGGTACGACAAGTCGGGATTTCGACCAAGTACGGATGGTACCCTGCAGTACGTCTGGTATTCCGGTAGTAAAAGGGCAATGGTGGGATCAGGTCACGGAGTTCCTGCGCACACTCACCAAAAAACAGTCTGTAGAAGACCGACAGGCAGGCAACGCTATGAGCTAGGCTGTAAAGCTGAGCCACCAACGTCTCGTCACCTATAAGCCTTTTGCTCTGCGTTCAACCGAGTCCAATGCAGCAAGCTGGTATTTTGCTGAGCCATCCCATAAGTACCTGCAAATACTCCATACAGGATCGGACTTGTGCTTTGTACAGACTCAGAAGCTGTCCAGATGTGAAGTATCGTCTTACTCTATTTAGGATGCTCAGCTAAGAAGCTGCAGTCTTTGCTTTTGACTCGATGGTTGCGCCGAAGTTGAGATTGGACGTCAACTCCATGCTTAAAAGCTTCAGGTGGTCGGTAACAGGTACAGGCGTACCTCGGAATGTAGGAGATGGATTTAGTGGATAACTTAAGAATAATGACAAAAGCAATGATTGAGATTGCTGAAAGGGTATTTTTTGTCGAAAGTTGTAGATCCGCTGTTGTACCTACTTATAGCGAAAATGCAAACAGTTTAAAATCAAAAAGCCGAAGTAAAATATTTTAGTTTCTTTGAAGTGATACTGATCAGTCAATTGCATTTCTGGATATATGATAATTATGACAGAGCCGAGAGACTGAATCGCAACTATGCAGGCTTACAATTTTAATGTCATCCTTTAAAATATCAGTATCATTCTCGCCTCGAAGACGTTCTCCGCCCTAACATGCAACAGTACTGTTACCCAGGTACTGGCTTGTAGAAGTTAGATAGACAACCGCTCCACGTAAAATACTGGTATTCAGCTGAATCCGGTTTGACTGGATACCGACCCCAATGTATATACTTGAGAATGGCTAGGCAGACGATGATATCTCGGGTCCTGAGCGTCGGAATTAGAGAGAAGTCTCGGGAAAAGGCTCGACTCCTTGGGTAATAAAACACCTTGAGTAGCTTAAAAAAGATTTATATTAAAATTAAATGTGATACTTTTTCTACAAATGTGCTTATTTTTTTGTTTCTTAATTAATTTAGTTACTAATTTCCCACATGTCTTTTCGCTTCTAAGTTTTCTTCTCATGCCCGGTCTGGACTTGTTCGTAGAAGTCTTGTTTATATTGTCTGGCAAGTTATCTTCAGCGTCTGATGAAACTTCATCAACTTTTTCGTTTGAGTGATTTAAAATCCCGAAATCATTCTGTGTGTCATCCTTATCTTTATCAGTAGACGTAGAATTAGTAGTGTTGTTTTTCATAATTTGCTTGTTTTTAATATACTTCAATGTACCGCTTTCTATGTATTTTTCTTTATCAACTTCATTCTTTCTTCTTCCATTCTCTGTGGTGATCACAATTGGGTGTTTGTCTTTCTCATGCACAGTTATGTTTTTGACTACTTGAAATTCATATGAACCGCTAAAATCTTCATAAGAATCGTCTTTGACTGTATGAGCACTAATACCGTAGTCGTATTCTGTTCGATTGGTTACTGTTTCATCTGAATAGATTAAAGGGCCTGTGTCTTCATTCAAATTAGTACTTTCTGTAGTTATAATAACATTTATATTGCTATCAAAAGCGTCGTTAGATTTCTCGGTAGTAGTTGACAAGATGTTGCTCGAGTCATTTTCTTTTTCAACTAAATTGACGTATTTTGCTGTCACGGGTTCTGATAAGTTAACGTAAAGGGATTCACCATCAGCATTACTACTATTTAAATTTTCTTCTAAGTTCAACTTCTGGTTTTTATCATTTTCAGTAGATTTATGAACTTTATGCGGATTTTTCTCTGCATCGATTTCCAGTGTGCTAAGAGGATCAATATTGGTAATGTTGTTTTTGTCATTATGTTTTAAGTTATCCACTAAATCTTCTTCACTGTCAATATTGCTCTGATAATCAAAGGTATCCAGGTTATAGTCTTCATCATCATCATTAACTAAAAGCAAGTCTAAATGGTGAGGATCATAATAATTTCTCAATTTATCTTCTACTTTCATTTTTTCTTTTCCGTTGTTTTTTCTTGTATCATTACGAATAAAGTTTTCTTCTTTTATAATGTTTAGGAAATAATCCAACAGATGATCAAGTAGGTGTTCTCTAAGTTCTCGTATGTTTGTTACGTCAGTATCGAAGTCGTTTATACCTACTTCTTTTCCTTCAATATCAGTTGCTTTAGTTTTATTTAAAACGTTAATTAGTTTGGTCAAATTAGGATTTTCTTGTGATAGTTGTGTTGTTTCTTTGAAGTCAGTAACTGTTTTTTCAGTTATAGCTACTGTATTTGTTATATTGTTAGATTTATAAAGTGACAGTCCAGAAACGATCAAGTTTTTTGGATCAATGGCTTGGTAAAATATAGGCTGCTGTAGCGGTGCCTTAGTTGTGGTTAGTTTATTTGAAATAGTATTTCCTTTTCCATTGGCTGGTACATTGACGTTATTAACAAGAGGTAGTTTTTGTGGCAGAGTATTAGGATTTAAAGCAAAGTCATTTGTGTTTTGGTACCCGTTGTTTTCATTCCCAATTGTTGGTTCCGAATACGTTTGTCTAGCAGCTAGATCATCTGGGTGTTCCATTGTGTCTGCTAGATCAGAAAAGATTTCTTTTTCATCACTTCTCTTCAATCGAGGGTCGTTCTTTGGGGAACCGTTGCATGGACGTGGGTTTTCTATTGCCTTTGCTGTTATGTATCCCATCTGGATTAGTAGTAGAAATGTGACTGGAAAATAAAAAAAAACATGCGTTTGAAACAAACGAACGAACGTCCTTTAACGTTAGTAGTGTGGGTTTTCAGGAAAGTTTACCCCACCAGTTGCGCAACATAGGCGAGAGGTCCTCTTCATTGAAAAAGGGACTTTGACATCAGCATGACGTCGACGTCAACTAAACAACTGTCAGAAAACAAGTGATTTGATGATGGTGTTTGGGACTGACACCTCAGTGCTGCCACCTGCTGCTTAGTTTTTAAACAGTTTTTTCTGTGCACTTAAGGTGGATGCTCCAGGGTAGCCCGCGAAATTCAAATATTTTTATGTTTTTTGCAATTTGCCGGTCAGTGTGAAGCTGTATGTGAACCAAATACGATCCGCGACCGTAACGCGTATTTATCTAAAGAATTATAACCATTTTAATCATCAATATAGCCCTCTAAGTTCATGTAGCTCGAAAGAATGAATATTTCAGAAATAATC
This sequence comes from Lacanobia oleracea, assembly GCA_950371165.1. Taxonomy (NCBI): domain Eukaryota; kingdom Metazoa; phylum Arthropoda; class Insecta; order Lepidoptera; family Noctuidae; genus Lacanobia; species Lacanobia oleracea. The sequence goes on from OX493399.1 coordinate 11,925,699, forward strand.
ATTCTGTCTGGAGTCAATCATCATGTCTGTCTGTCTTTATGGAGTTTCTTGTCCATTCTTCTCCATAAGAATCTACCTTTCCGAATGGACAGTAGAGTCACTTCAGAACTTTTATATATATTTGAAATGTGAATGACGTTCAAAAGTGCCGTTTAATGGCCTAATTGGAATAAACGTTTTGACTTTGACTTTGACTTTGACTTTGTCTGGTCCACATACAGCTTCACACTGACCGGCAAATTGCAAAAAACATAAAAATATTTGAATTTCGCGGGCTACTCTGGAGCATTCACCCTAATGACTATACTTTTGTGCGAATATCTGTATCGCATTATGTGTTGCTGTTCGACAACCTGCAGAAAAATAACCTGAGCGCCAATAATTCTACTTTATCAAAAATGTATGGATGATGGAATTTGCGGGCGTTGCTTAAAATGAGTAGAAATGGCACTCTGATCTACGATAAATGACAAATATTAATTTTGTAAATATTTTAAAGGTCTGATGAAGGTCGCAGATAGCCGATGGATGCGAGACGCGCAGGACCGGTCGTTATGGTAACGCTTGGGGGAGGCCTATGTCCAGCAGTGGACGTCTTTCAGCTGAGATGATGATGATGAAACTCGAGCGCGCGTAACAACTATGTTCATTTGATCCGTCTAATAAAATAAATTATTCAAAGGCAGATTATGTGGCAATAAATGCAGCATTAATGCAGGTTGATTGGACGGGTGAATTAGGATCTTCCCAGACTATAGACCAGATGGTAGACAAGTTCTATAATAGATTGTATGAGTTAATATGGAAATACGTGCCACAGGTTGCAATTAGAGTGAGCAAGTACCCGTACAGGTTCTCTAAAGAGCTCATTAAAAGATTGAATGAAAAGAACCGGTTACGGCTTAGAATAAAAAAGTACAAAAATCCGCTAGACATTATTGCTTTGGAGTCACTTAGAAAAAGATGCAGCCGTATGGCTACTTCTTGCTATAATTCATACATTGCTGATGTAGAGGCTAAAGTTAGATCGAATCCTAAGTATTTCTGGAGTTATTTAAAGATAAAGAGAGGTGGGGTCAGTACCTATCCTAATTTTATGAGTGATGGTGTGAGCAGCTCTGAGAATATAAATGAGATTTGTAATTACTTTGCAACTCACTTTTCCAAAGTGTATCGTACTGACCAAAGTGATGTGCAAGTGAACTCAAATGGCGGTTTGAGTAATAATATGTTGAGCCAAATAACAATATCTCAAGATCAGATCCTCAGAGAATTAAAAAATAGACGTTAACAAGGGCGCTGGTCCTGATAATGTTCCTCCCTTGATTTAACATAAGTTATCGGATAGTCTTTTTTTGCCTTTAACTATAATATTCAATGAATCTTTACTTCAGGGTATTTTTCCAAGAATATGGAAGGAAACTAGGATCGTGCCCATTTTTAAGAGTGGTGATCAGTCGGATGTGAGAAATTATAGGCCCATAGCTATTCTCTCTGTACTGGCAAAAGTTTTTGAAGCACTTATATGTCCTATATTGTACAGACATATGTCGCAGTTGATAGTGGATAGCCAATATGGATTTATGAAGGGTAGATCAACTGCTACATATTTTGGTGACTTATGCCGATAGTATAATTGAAGCAGTTGATGCGCGTATTCAGGTTGTTGCAGTCTACACTGACTTCAGCAAGGCATTCGACACAGTCGATCACATTTTACTCGTTGAAAAGCTAAAGTCACATGGTGTGTCGGATCCCTTGCTGAGTTGGTTTAAGTCATATCTGTCGGAACGAAAGCTTAGGGTTGTGGTGAATGGCTGCAACTCCGATTCATAGATAGCCACTTCGGGAATTCCCCAGGGATCTCATTTAGGACCACCTTTATTCATTCTCTTTGTCAATGATATACACAAAGTGCTTTCTGAATTCTAAAATAAATCTATTCGCTGACGATCTTAAAGCCGTAAAAGAGATAAGAACGACTGATGATTCGGTTCAGTTTCAGTGCGATTTAGATAAATTGAGTAAGTGGTGTGAGCACAATAGAATGTTTTTAAATGTAAGCACATCAAATTTACTAAAAAAAATAATTTTATAGCCACAGTTTATAACATTGATGGTCAACGGCTGGAAGAAGTGGAATCTGTGCGAGACTTGGGCGTTCACTTTAACAAAATGCTATAATTTGTCGAGAATATTGACAATGTTACACTGAAAGCATCAAAAATACTTGGCTTCGTTATGAGAGAGTGCAAAAACTTTAAAAAATTCAGCACACAAAAAATAATGTACAACTCTTTAGTCAGAAGGTACCTAGACAATTGTAGTGTTGTCTGGTCCCCGAAATATAATGTGCACGTCAAGCGTATCGAACAGCTAAAATGTATGCTGTATACGGTGAACACGATAAAGACATTGATTTGTTTCTTACTTCTGTGCCTTCCATGAAAGGACTCTTAAAGTGTGTTTCCTAAGATAGTCACCTGGCTGTCGTGAACTTTGTTACTGTCACTGTGTAGTTGTGTAACTGTTGTTCTGAGTTGAAATTTTTCATGTGTGCGTGCAGTGTAGTGCATGTGGTGCTCTTTTTTAATTGATCAGGCACTTAAACTTGGGTATGGAATATTTTTTTGTAAATGTTGTGGTGTACTCATTGTTGAGGAGCCAAATAAAATAAATGATATAGTTTAAAAATAACACTTAACACGTCAATATTTTTCGTTCACTTTAAACTAGATAAGACCAGTGTTTCCTAGTTAACAGGCCTGAAAAGAAATATCGAATAAAACTCGGAAGTTAAAGCTTCTTTTTAAGTCCATACAGTGGCAAATATGAAATAGTCAAATGTAATCCGAAATAATAACCCGAGGCAAATAATAACGAGCCGTTCTCAGCGGAGATTACCCAAGAACATAGGAGATATTATATATAGTGCAGGCGTGTGTGCGCAAACACTTCTGCTCTTGTAGTGGCATCAATACCGCCACAAGAAAAACCAACGGAGCAAATCTACATCGCAGCAAAAAGAACCGCGACGCCATCTATCCAACTAGCAGCGAACTACAACGTTGAAATCCTGTATCGCGCAAGCAGAGTTTTTTTTTACAGATTTTTTGGGATTGAGATGTGAATGCAATGTAAAAATTAGTAGAAATGACCCTCTTGCCTTTGTTTTCAGTGTAACCAAAGTTGAAAACCACTCTTACATCTACCTGTACTACAGGTGGTGGAATTTGTAAAGCTGTAGGTCACCAGTATACAGGCAGGCATCCGGAACAGAGTGTAAAGTCCCGCAAACCTCCATAGACAAGAGAGGATCCTCCTACCAGACGGGTATGTGTTTGGTGGGCAACTGCCCAATGGCTGATATTTGGGCTGTTGTGTATTTTCAAATCGCACGGAAAATTTTATACCACGACGCAAAATTTACGTGACGTAGTTCGTCGCTGGCGGTATAGATGTCACTACGTTACTTTTTGTGGCGGTATAGATTCCGCTACAGCAATGCCGCCAATCTTTTAGGCACACTAACTAAGCATGAAAATTCACGATGTTAGATTTCTCGAAATTCTATTTGATTTTTTGCCTTTGTCTAATTTAATATGGCCATATTATTTAATGTGAACAATGTGTTCACAATCGCATTATTATTTGCACTTGCATAATTTTTGTTTTTCTCTTTTTTTCTTTCGCCACTTTCTAGTTAACCTAGCTTTACCAATGCCCTGTAACTCTGTTATTGACTTAAGATATAATTGTCATCATCTCATTATCACTGTGCAGTGTGTGCAGACTTTATGGAAGATGCTCGAAACAGTGGTAACTTTGACGAAACTACACTTGGCTGCTCATTGATAGTGAAATGAATATTTATAATTCATGTAATTTAATAATAAGCTGTTGAGTTACCAAATAAATAAACTTCCAGTTGACAGCCATGCGGAGGTATTTTAGCGCTTATAAAGTTTACTTAGTTCACCTAGTTAGTTAAATAATAATAATAAAGTAAAAGTATTTGAATCTTACCAAGCTTCATGTTATACTTAAAAGGATCGCATGTGTCTCTACGCAACACTAAAACATACTAAACTACAATGTAAGGCAAACTAATAATTAGCTGGAGTATGACAACAGTCAAGTTCACACGGAGTAAAGAAATAATAGATGCGACGTTTGCTTCAGCGGACTGAACTTGTCCCTGTTGGTGACGGAGTAACTTTAATAGCTGCGACGTATGATGCTGCAGGCGTCCGGATAAAGGCTTTTAGTGCATACCTAAGAAGAATTAAATTGTTGTCATGGAATTACATTCTATTTGTTTCTAGGTAGGTAAATTTAAAAACATAAGTACCTACAGAAAAATAAAACAGATATTTTTTTCCATTTATTTATTGCTTTTCAATTTATTTATTTATTTAACATGTAGTGTTTATGTGTTGTAATAGTGCACATAGATCAGAAATGTTCAGACGTTCTTTTAGTTTCCTTTTTATAGATACAGAAATTTATTTATCATTCATTTATCATAACCACAAGGTGTTTATAATAAATAAATGATAAATAAATTTCTGTTGTAGGTACCTGGAATAGAATGATAGTCAAACGGGTTGATCTTCAAGGTTAAGCAACATTAGTCATCAGAGATCATATTAACATGCCGAGACTTCTTTGTGCGAGGAAAGCATGTGAAGGCGTTGGCCCCGGCGGCCCCAGTCTTGCCATGATACACCGTATTACTCAGTAACTGGGTGTGGATGCTCCATGTGGAATACTGGTATTCAGCTTAATCCGGCACGACGGGATGCCGTTTCCAATATGTAGGTATGTATAGTTGGGAGAAGAGAGGTAGAATGATGATACATAGCAAATTAAATTATAAGAACGTCTGATCATATCTGACGTGTGTGCCCTATTGCCAAAATTGTAGGTGAGGTAGGCAGTGTGGTCGGGGAGATTATTGTATTGTTATGATGACGAATATTCGACTTCATCGGGCAGGACCTGTTTGCCGTAGAACATCATAAGGTCTACAGCCGCTTTGAAGTTGCAGCGCGGATCTTCTGCAAAAGTAATGTCGTAATATATATACCTAAGTCTGATAATAATAGCCATCCTTATCAATTTCGGCCATGGCGGCTAACCTAAGCGGAGAGCAGTCACCGGCGTGGGACATACGCACAAGTGTGTGCACAATCACAGACGCACTTGTCTTCCATAACTCTCATAATTCGTACCGCCTGACGAGAACCTCGTGAAAGTCAAGGAATCTAGTGACTTGGGTTGCGAGGTTGCCGGCATGTGGGACACGGACTCAGCAATCATTTTACTGTAGGCACTTAGGCTGCTGGATCAACGGTTACCCATCATAAGTTCGAAAATATTTGAGTGAATTTCATTTCGCCTAAAACTTTTCAACTATTATCGTTTCGTTTTTTTTTACTTCATCGAAGTCACGTCTGCTACCTACTGTATCAGTTGACGTATTATCAATTCGATATTTTTTGTCACTCCGACGCTTCATTTGGTCGAAAAACTTTTTACCGAAGTTACACTAAGTCTAAATAACATTTGTTCGAAGTATTATGATTCCGAATATTCATTATACCACTGTTTGAATTTAAGTGGTGTAATGGTGGTGTGGTAGTGGTGATGGTGGTGGTGATGTGTAACAAGTGGTTTTAAGTGATCCCAATTTCTACTAGTAACTAGGACCACTTAAAACCACTTTCTTTCCACTGCAAACAGGCATACAGTGTGCAAGCAGGCATACAGCGTGCAAGCAGGCATGCAGCGCGCAGGAATGCAGCATGTAAGCAAGCATGTAAGCAGGCATGCAGTATGCAAACAGGCATGTGGCAGTAGCATTCAGTGTGCAAACAAGCATGTTACATGCAAGCAGGCATGCAACATGCAGCAAGAATTGTTTCTGTCACGGCTCCGGCGCTGCGGGGTTTGGGCGGCCCCACGCGAGCTTATCGTCGCAGATAGTTTTAACGCTCACCACCGCAGCTTCGGCTTGCTGGCCGGCCAGCCTCAGCCGCGGCGGCGTGCCTTCAAACCACCTACGCCTCAGCTTGCGGGCCACCCCACCCCTCCGCGCCTACGCGGGCTTAAATTACACTCTAGGGGTAGGGCAAACAAGACTGCGCGAAGTCGGTTTTACAGCAATTCCCTTCTGTCACAAAATTTTGTAGCACAACATATTGACATTAAATGACACCATTTTAATTTTTTAAAATTGCTAATGCTACTAAGTATCTGGCTATATATTTGTGATAAATATTCCATAAAATGTTGTTTCGGTGTGGTGAAAATATGACAAGTAAATCATTTAGCAAATTAAAAAAGTTCAAAAGAGCCTTCAGCCAATAGCAAACAGTTATAATGTAAATCGGCAAAACGTAGTTCGGTAAAATAATACCATTCAGTAAAATGACACATGATACTTCGATGATCTAAAAATATGTCAAATAATGCATATAGCAAATAAGACGTCGTTCAATAGTTTTCGGTCAAAATGAAATACGATGAAAAAAATCCGTTCCCGGATCAACAGCTTGATTCGAAAGCAGAGCTGGTATTTTTAGGCGGTCCCTCTCTCTGGAGTCCTGCGCCATATTTGTGTTACGTGTTTCGGCAAAGGCACAACAAAATAAAGACTTCCGAATTGTGTAATGTGTCAAACAAATTGAGAATGTGACTGTTTCGGTCGCTTGGACCGTGTTCCCGAGAGCGAACCTCTGCGAGTTGTCTGCGGCGCTCGCACGCCCAAGGCCCATTGCCATTCTGCCAGTCATAAGGATTGGCTTCAAAGTTAAAAACATTTTTCATAACTAATACCTTAAACACCGTGTAAGCTTAGGTGAAGTGAAATTGAAGTGACCTATCTATCTATACAAACAAGCAGGAATTCGAATGAGCCTTCACTTCGACATGTTTACAGAATCGACCGGCTGGTGTAGGTACACCTTCTGATATTTGAACTAACTCAAAAATTTTACTAATCTGTGACAACTACCGATATTAATTAAAGCGTATTGAATTACATTTCTGTACGTATGTACCTACTGTTTGAAAAACGAGCTAATCAACTAATTCCCTTCGTTAAGTCGTAATAAGTCTGTGGAACGAATTGATTTTCTCGAGTTGATGACTGAGCCCAGCTGAGCAGTAGCTTGCACGGTTGATACAAAAGCTGAAGTGGCAATGGCCGATGATGTGAACCGTAGTAATGACTACCCTCACTACGTTCCATATTGGTTAAACTTAATCAAAAATTATAATTCTATAACGTGCATCGTTTGATATTATTGTTGTAAACTGTGGCAAACAGTAAATAATTGTGTATGGAACTGTGTGTACAGTCAAAGCTAGTAGCTGCCTGCATACCTACCATTTGGTAGGTATGCATGCTGCTACCTTGTAACTACTTTTAAACAATGTTGTGACTGTGCACATTCGTAAGTAGTATAACGCACACATTAGAAATAATTATTGGCAGTGCAGTTGAAAAATAAATATTTATGCCTGTATACCAAATAGCTTTGTTGACTGTACCTATTGTTCTACGTCCCTACTATGCTTGATTAATATCCTGACGAACGAATAAACGAGGTCGGATGTAATTGTGTGCTGTACACATATTTTTTGTGCATACTGCCTTATTTTGCAAATCTCTACCGCACTGAGATTTGGTGAAAGAAAAATTAGGGTTCAGTTCGCCTGTGTACATCCTACGATGTCCCATTATTTTTTGTGCTATAAACAATAAGAATATGATGTTTTTCTTCATTTTTGTAGGTATTAGTTAGTTTACAAGAGTCGGTCGATACTAATGTCATGCTGAATATTTGAACAAATCTTACTATCTCACTGATATGTATTTATGAATGCGAAAGTTTGGATGGATTTTTGTTACTCAATTATGTCAGAACCGCTTAAAGGATCTGGATAATTTGGCCTAGATATTTATAATAGTTTTGAATAGCATATATTATTAATATGTTGGCTTCTTTTATCCCGGGAGTTTTTTCCTAGAGATAGATTCCGGCACGCACGCGGACGGAGTCGCTGGCAGCAGCTAGTAATGCACCGGTTGTCTCTCTCACCGGTTGTCTCCAGCAGACCCTTGTCTCGGCACCTGATGAACCGCAGCACCACATCGTCGTGTGCGGGCCCCACTATCCTGCCCTGCGGCTGCAAGCCTGGCTCCGAGAGGAACGGTGCCGACTGCACGCAGGGGACGCGGGATATTAACTGCAAATCTGGAATAAAAAGACCAGCCAAGTGCGAGTCGAACTCGCGCAAGGGTTCTGTATTTATTGCCATGTATTTTGTTATTATTTGTTGTTATAGCGGCAACAAATCATATACCACTATCATCATCATCATCATATATATTTAATGATGATGATGCTTTAAAAAAGTTTTACACGTCCAAACATGGTCGGGGATGAGAGGTACCTTTACGGACTCAGATACTATTGTAAGAAAGGACGAGTCTTACTTTCCTTAGGATGCTTGCACCCATAACTCCTCATGTGGCAGTCGCTGCTGAAGGTGCGGTATATCCCATGCCGGCTCTTGGCGCACACCATAACGTCCCGCGAGGGGCACACAGTGGGGCAGGCTGCTGCGTATTGATCTCTATCTGAACAACAAAGAAAACTCCGTCCCTAAGACGACCCACTGACCAAGAATTTCCTGAAGAAAAATGTACCTGACCTCAACTTTGTAACAATTTATTGACTAACTAGAGTGTCCGTGAAGTTTTACGTTTGTGCGTTATTCTCCATAGAGAGAGGTATGTGGAACAAAGAATCTAGTCCCGCAAATCTCCATTGAAAAGGGATGACCCTCCGACCAGACGGTTGTTGTACCTGGTGGGCAACTGAAATCGCACGGTAAACTCTGATACTGCGATGCAGGAGTTCGTATCGTAGTAGTTCACTGCTAGTTGGATAGATGGCGTTGCGGTTCTTTTTTGTTGCGATGTAGATTTGCTCCGTTAGTTTTTCTTATAACGACATTGAAGCCGCTACAGGGCCTCAAGTCTGCTATTACAATAGTGTCAGAATGGTCTATCATTGATTTCATAATTGTTGATTTTGACAAGTTTGGTAATCTACTAATATAAAAGCGTCATTATGACCTTCCAATGGTCAATCACTGACACTCCATTGAAAGAAATGGCATAGAATGGTAATCTCGTACATAATGACAAATGAATAAATAATATGTAAAAATATATATAAAAGGAATCTGGCATAACTTAATGTTCAAATTTAGTTGGGTTACGGCTCCAAAGGAACTGCGAGGCTGCCGTACACGCTTTGTCCACCTACGTAAATTCTGGCAAAGGAGAGGTCATCCTGATGGTTGACAGCAAAATGCTTTTAAGTCTGTAAACAGGGACACCTTGCTGACAGAATCTAAAAAATAAATACCTCAAATTTTCAGTTTTCTCTGGCAATGAAAAACAACCATCTAAATTACTTTATAGGGACAACCTTATAGAATCCGCTGTTGGCTGTCAGCAAGGTCCTTCGGGCCAGTGATCTTTAGTTTAGCTATTCTCCCAATTATTCGACAGCTAAATTCAAAATTTAATGTTTGGTATCTCGATGATGGATTTCTTGGAGGCGATGTAATTTCGGATTTAGATGATCTACAATTTTTAAAAACTCAGTTTCTTTCAATAGGACTTGATCTGAACTTTTCTAAATGTGAATAGAATAGAATAGAATAATCTTTATTATGTACACCATATAAGTTACAAAAAAGATAGATGAAGAAAACATTACATAGGGTGACACAATGGGCGGCCTTATCGCTAAATGCGATATTTTCAAGACAACCTTTGGATGGATTTTAAAGATAACGGAAAGACAGTACTGCAGGTAGTCTTAGGTGTACGATTTATATAAATAAATACATAATAGATAAATATATACAATTATAATCATTGTCAATTCTTTTTAGCTGACAGCACTGACCGACAACTCACACTTTCAAAATTTAACGCAATAGCCCCTGAAATCAAAATTATAGACAAAAGCTCTCTTAGCCTCATTGGGTCGCCAATCTTTGAAAACTCCTTTCCCACTTTTGTCGAAGAAAAAATTAAAAATTGTAATGATATTACGGAAAGACTGTTAACATGCATTCGGCCATCACCAGTGTTCGTTACTGCTGTTTTGGCCCTAAATTAACATATTTCCTTCGTGCTTTCGATTTATGGAAGCACCCTCACCTTCTGGAAAAAATGGACCAAATTATCAAGTATACGCTCTCTTCTATTTTGAATGTGGCCATTGACGACCGAGTTTGGGCTCAAGCTACTCTCCCCATCCGTATGGGAGGCCATGGCGTCCGCAAAATTACCAGTCCGGCAACCGGCAGTCAGGTAACCGGCTTTTATATCCTCGGTTCACGGCACTGAAAAATTAGTCAAGAATATCCTAGCTTCCGTACTGATTAATTTTGATGTGCCATGCTTCACCGAGGCTGTAAATGCCTGGATTCTCGCTAGCCCGAATAAAAAATTACCCGACAACCCATCATACCAGAGACGGTGGGATGAGCCGCTCTGCAGAGAATTTCAGAAGAACCTAATTGGCTCTGCTGCTACTTCTGCGGAGCGTGCGCGCCTGCTGGCGGTGGGTGAGTGGGAGTCAGCTACCGTCGTTGAACATAGGCACCTTTTTCAACGACACTTTTTTCCGCCTCGCTGCTTCCCTTCGATTAGGCGCATCCTGTTAACCTAACCTAACCTAACCACATCGCTGTCATTGTGGCGAAGCTGTCAACAGCCTCGGGCACCATGGCCTGTCATGCAGTTGAAGTGCGGGTCGCATAGCACGGCACGCAAACATCAACGACATTTTCGGACGCGCTCTTGTCGCCGTCGGCGTTCCAGCCGTACTAGAACCCATTGGCCTGGCACGTGACGATGGCAAGCGACCGGACGGTATGTCTTTATTTCCATGGAAGATGGATGGTGGTAGGCCTTTAGTGTGGGACGCTACTTGTGTCGATACTCTTGCGCCATCCCATCTTCCCAGCTCGTCGTGCTGTGCTGGTTCTGAGGCTGCGGCTGCTGAGAACCTCAAATGACGGACATATAATTGCCTTTTTGGCAATTATATTTGGGGTTAAAACTCTTGGACCGTGAGGTCCGAGTGCTCACGTTTTATTTAAAGAGCTAGCTAAACGTTTAGTTGACTGTTAGAGTGACCCAAGGGCTAGCTTTTACGCGGACAGAGGATTAGCATTGCCTTACAACGTGGCAATGCCGCCAGTCTTTTGGGCTCAATTCCAGTCGACAGCGATGCGGACGAATTTTTTTATGTCATTTTGTAGTTAGGAGTTTTATTTTCTATTGTAAGTGTATATAGTTTGTTATGTAAATAGAGGTTGTATGTTGTTAATGTTATCTACTAACATTTAGTAGTAGTTTTTCGAAAATCATGTTTGTCTAGTAACGGGTATTATAATAATGGCAATAAGAAAATGTCTTTCTATTACGAGACCATTGACCGACCATTGATCGACCATTTTGAATTAGCAGATTACGAACTTTTAGCAAAATGACTATGGGATCGTGTTGGAATGACGATTTTATAAAAAATAGCAGACTTGGGGCCCTGATCAACGCTTTGGAAAGAGTAAATAGCTTGATATTGCTTGAAAAGACTTGCAAAACCATACTGAGCGGAGACAAGTCTACGCTAAAGGCGTTTGAAGAGACTCCTAGTATTCCAACACTACTAGTTACATCCGTGAGAAGTGCCTCACCAAGTTAAATCACACAAACAGACTAATTGATATCAGACAGAGAAATGGCTTATTGTTGTGATAGCTACAGATAGCGATGACGCGAAAAAAAAACAAAAAAGATCGTCTTCGTATACAGAGGCCGATTCTTATTAGTACGATAAAATGAATAAACTCATGCCATAAGTTGGAGCGACTTAAAATGGCGTATTCTACGGGAAATCTTATGAAGTGTGATCGTATTTGGTTAATAACTGTATTTTGAAGAGGCGGCAAGGGCAAGTTTCATTAATTTGCGAATAATAATAGAAATAGAACATACCAACTTCCCCCGGAGCCTCAGCTGTAAGCAAACAACATTAATTAAAGTAAAGGCTTTTACACTGAATGCCTGCGTTGTGTTGTCCTCTGTCAGCCAGAGCCAGCCGAGTTACGAGTAGATAAGGGGTCATGAAAATATGTGGTAGGAAATATTAATTAATATTCATAGGAAACAATCATCTTGTTTAAGTGATACGTTACACCCAAAGACCGAAAACGCTCATTGAACTCTCAAATCGAGCTCATCAAACGTCACATCACGAATGTTACGTCGTGGCACTTGAGACAACGACCACAACGTGTCGTGGCACTGGACATCATTAAAGCGAGAAACACACTGGTCCTATGTATGCAACGCTTTTGTATCGTATCGTATGTTGCGTTGCATACGAATACGATAAGTGTGTTTCTACTACATAGTTTTTTATATAAATTCAAGAGTCCAGACTTAGATATCTTAATGCGTTGCATACGTTGCGTACGTGGGACCAGTTTGTCTCTAGCTTCATGATGCGTCCTGAGCGCAGACTGGTGCAACAAATCGTGAAATAAGTATACTGTATAGACTTGCCAGGGCACAGACCGCGTCATGGATTTTATTCAGTGCCACAGCGCGTTGCGAGCTATTTTTTCGCTTTCGATTATTATGCGTAACATAGATTATGAGTACATAGTTAGAAAATAATTTTAACAATATGCTCTTTGTAAATAAAAAAAAAATATGTTAATAGTTGAACTATGATACTATTATAATATGATGATACTATTATTATAATAGTTGAACTATGATATTATATATTGATATACGTCGAATTACGAGTAACCCTGTATAAGGCTATCACAAACACACAAGGATAAGACACACACATAAGGCTGTAGACAAAGTGTCATTCTATCAGCGAATACGACTGTCGAAATACCAAAATATAAAGGATGTATCACGTGACCTTTAGAGAGCTCTTGTCGATCTCATATATTTTTGACGTAGGTATTGACAAACTGCCTTCGCAACGTTATCGCTGACAGAATGTCACTAGGCTGGAGCCTCCAATAAAGTAACACATACTTTTGCCATAGTTGTTGACAGTTTCCTCTGAGAACAACGGGAAGCTTTGTCGCTCCCTCTTCTTGTATCCTATATGTGCTTTTAGCGACATATAGTTCAAACCTGACGACAAATATAACAGTATGTAAAAAAGTTAACATGATAGATACAGGTTGTTTCGGTGTTACCATGGGTGCCGGAAGAGGGGTGCAAGAGAGTGCAGTTGTGGCTTTCAATAAAAGATATGAAAACATGAAACCAATTAGACAATCGGAATGTAGTCAAAGAGAGCTAGCAGATCCGAGGCGAGGTACTTCGAGCTCCCTCGTGTTCGGTCTTGCATCTTCATTTTTGAGCAAAGTAATACCTTTCCTATTCGAAGAGGGGTTTTGAAGTTGCACCCCCCTGAAAACAGTCCTGCTGGCGCCCATAGGTGCTAATTCTCAGGGTAGGGCTAGGAAACTTATCGGCGGCGGCGACCTCTCACGACCGGCCTTGGTTCATTCTAATCTAAATCTAAATCTGGTCCGGAGCGAGGAGGCATGGGAAGCGGTCAAGGAGGAGGCCGAACGTGTGAGAAAGAGAGAAACCTCACGCCACAGTCGCCACAACAGAACAAGACGCCCCAGGCGTCGAGAGTCGCAGGACTATTCCCGGCCGCCGTAGGCGCGGGCCTGCGGACGGCGAGCAGTGGGTGGCTCGCCGTCTGATCAGAACTAGGCCCGGGTCGGCGGCGCGCTGCGATCCCAACGTGCCTCAAAGATATGTCAGCGTGGAATACGGGGCCTGCAGGGGCTGCGGAATCTGTTCGAAAGTGGTACCGTAGCCTTGGAACGCAATGGTTCACCAGGAGGAACACGGATGGGTTTTAGTCAGTAAGAGTCTGACACTCCCTCCTGCTTCACCCTGAGCGGGAGGAGTCATTTGATGATTACCCATACTAAAAAACAAAAAAAAAGGGCTAGGAAACTTCAGCCTCAGTCTCCTAGTTTAATATTAGGTACCAACGAAAAAGTGCGTAGAGGGTGTTATTTATATAACGAATAGAATAGAATATTTATTTGCGTAAAACATGGTATACAAGGGTGTTATATACAAATGTAGGCACAAGCATGTTTAGCTAGGATAAAACATAGCATGCAAAATTTTAAAAAACAAGTTAAGCAATTTGTAAAAAATATATCACTAAGCCACGCACCGCACACAAAGGCTCTTTGAATGGTGCGTGCCGTGCAGCATTTTGCGACAAATTTGAAGGCGGTCTAACTCTGCATATCTATCTAATTTGTGATTTTGCACGTTCTATAAAATACAAAACCTGTTGGCGAAGATAAAAGCTCCAGTGGAGAATTGTACTGTTCTTCATCCATGGTGATAAGATAACCGGCTATGCCTGAAAATTTATTAAAACGATACAAGACCGACTATTAGAGCGCCTTCAAATCTGTCGCAAGGTGCCACGCGACAGCATCAGTGCGGCTGCAGCGCTGCTACCCCGCAGCTTTGTTAATGCATACATGTTGTTTGTTAATCCATTCGCGTGGCCACAGCGCGACTGTGACGCGGCCGCCACGCGTTTATTATTTGTATGAATTAACAAAGCAGCGGGTGCTGCCACGCGGCACTTTGTGACAGATTTGAAGGCGCCCTTACTAGTAACTACAAAATGAATATAGAGGAATACGGAACAGGGAGTAAAGTCCCGCAAATCTCCACTGTAAGCTGAGGATCCTCAGAGCAGACGTGTTGTGTGCGGTGGTCAACTGCGCGATGGTTGTTGTCGTTGTTGTAGGTATATGTTTAATTTAAATTGAGCCGATCTTGGACACCGTGGTGTGGGGGTTGTGTGACGAACTGACGACAGAGAGCCAAGCACAAATGTCATTAAGGTGACGTGAAATTTTACAATAACTATAGGTAATACTCGTTTCGCACTTGTTATTTACTAGCTTCTGCCAGCGGCATCGCCCGCGTGGCTAGGGAACATACTCCCGGGATAAAAAGTGGTTAGTTCTTCAGAGACAAAGAGGAGCTCGTGGCTAAAGAATAACAGCCGCACAGGTCGATCTTCAAGGTTAAGCAACGCTTGCCAAGGTTGGTCTGTGGATGGGTGACCATCTCAACATACCGAGTTTCCTCCGTGCCTCGGAAAGCACGTTATGCCGTTGGTCCCGGCTGTCATTTGTAGATCTTTGGCAGTCGTTACGGATAGTCAGAAGCCAGTAAATCTGACTCCAGTCTTGCCAAGAAAGTACCGTGTTACCCAGTTAATGGGTTGTGGGGGTCTGGTAGGCAGCCGCTCCACGTAAAACACTGGTATTCAGCTGAATCCGGTTTGACTGGAAGCCGACCCCAATATAGTTGGGAAAAGGCTAGGCAGATGAGTTCTTCAGAGACAAAATTTTCGATGTCTATAGATATGTCTGTAACCAACAAACAAAACGGCATGTAATTTTTTTGCACAGTTTATCTATATCCCTAACTGGAAAAAAATATATTTTTCAAGTAATTGCTGTCTATGTACAAAATAAAAATATTTTAAGTTTGTTCTTCTGATTCATATGACGCGTCCGTTTGCCATTTTTCGGAACAAAATGGTCGATGTCGCATTTTCCTTTTGATAAATCAATATAAATTATAACTATATCGAAAGGAGATGAGTTGTTCTCTTACAAAAAAACCGGTCAAGAGCGAGTCGGACTCGCGCACCGAGGGTTCCGTACAAATTAGTAGGTACGTATTATAAACTAGCTGACCGGCCAAACATTGTTTTGCCATATAAAATAAAAAAATAAAAATCCTACGACCTATTCTCAGACCTACCAAATATACACAAAAAAAAAAACATAAAAATTTGTCAAGCCGTTTCGAAGGAGTTCGATACCAAACACCGCGACACGAGATTTTATATACAAGACTAGCTTTTGCCTGCCAATTTGTACAGTCTGTCGGCAACATTATCTGACCCACCCTAAAAACAAACGAATTTGGACCCTCTGACAGTAACATTAAGGTTTATTCAATTTATACGAGCTTATCAGACAAGTGCTCGAGGACTTGATGAACAAATACAATAATAATACAGACACGCAAATTTGATCTAAAAAACGTCAGCGTTTAACGTTTTAAACGTTTTTAAGTTATAACTACTTGTATATAATTAGTGTAATAGCTTGTTTTAATAATTGTGTTCAAGTAATTCTGGTCTCGTGGTCTGTGTATAAGACTGAGAAAAACAAGTTGCGAGATCAAATCCTGCGACGAAGATGTTGTTTTGCTTTCAACTAAGAATTTATTCCAAAACTATTTCTTGTTTTATTGTAAAGAACTATAGACGGATAACCTCCAAATATAAACTTTCTAAAATGGTAATATTTTCGCATAACTTGTAATAAGTGGGTAGTTGAAAAATAAATATTTGTATTCATTATAAAACTGGTATTCAAATGCTACTAAGGGTATGCAGTGACTACGCGCAAACATATTTTACCTTGCCTTACTAAATTGCAAAAACAACGTCTCTTTACAATTTTTTTATTTTCTATTTTATAGGTTGTTTTTTTATTATGATGTCTCAATGGAGTGGTTATTTAAAGTACAAAATAATCTATTTGCACGAGGAGAAGGTTGGCTGCTTGTGCTGTGCAAGAATAAACTTTATGAAAGTATACTATATGGTTCAAATTGTTTAGAATATTCCGTCTAGAAATTACAACTAAGATCAAATTTTAATGCGCCTTATAAGAGTTGAGTTGGTATTGCGGTCACTAAGGTAGTGCGATGTTCATCGTTATCTACGTTCGAACCAAGTTTAACCTAAATATAGCTTTTTGTTCAGCTGTTTTTTTTTTAATTATTTCATAACATTTATTTTACATTTCTTTAATGGATGACGTAGGGTCTTGTCTTTTTAAAAGGGCAGTTTGTATAGAAATAAAACTAAACAATTGCAAGTTTAAAATGTTTATTATTTCATTAAAACACTTAGTTAAGATAAAGTAAGTAAATGCTCATATATTTCCAAATTAATATACATTTTATATTAGTATGCCATAATCAAATCTGACCATTTATAAACATTAAAAAAGGTGTGCTTATGCTTAAATGTTTGTTATCGCGAAAATGAATTCTGCTGTGAAATGCTTTACAGATTTATAGCTGTCTATATGTAGTGAATAAACATGTTATTTAAATAGAAAAATCTATTTATAACAATAACATCACCACATAATCAGCAACATTTTAATGGTTTAACAGTCAATCCATTGAGCATTTACTTACATGGTGTGTTTAAAAATGCCTAGACACTAGATTAATTAGTAGCGGATTGGCGCACCGTCCCCTGCTATAACTTGCTGTAAGCGGCTACGCATACCGCGCACCATATTCCAACACAAATCTTTGCCTCTCATGTGCTCCCAAGTCGATGTCACGATCTCAGCCAAGTTGTGTTTGTTTCGCACTTTCGTTGTGTCCCAATTTAAAACCATTTGATCCTATAGATTTTCTATAGGGTTTAAATCAGGACTATTAGATGGCCAATTAATAACTGTCAGACCTTCTTGAGCAGCTAACCAATCCTGCACAATGCCTGCAAGGTAGATGGAGCAGTTATCGTGCATGAAATAAATATGTGATGTTGGATAGGCAATTTGCACAGTCGGCAGCATGACGTCACGTAGAATCTCCAAATACAAACTACTATTAAACCTACCACCAACTTCCACCAATTCCCATAGACGACATCCAGCCCCAGTAGCCCAGGGTTATTCTACCGCTGGTTCTACAAGGTAGCAAGCACTTCTCATTGCAGCGTTCTCCTTTCCTTCACCATAAGATTTTACGTCCATCTTTGTCCGATTTAAATGATTTTTCATCAGTGAAGATCACAACATTTTCTTCCCAATTAAAATTTAAATATTCCTGGCCAAAACGGACCCTGTCTTCGCGATGAGCAGGTGTTAATGCAATTTTCAGTGCCGGTTTATAATTCCTTATCCCAGCAGCGTGTAAATGCCTTCTCACTGTTTCCACTGAAACATTGTGGTTTATTGCGGTTACACGAATGGGCAAAAATGGTTTATCAACATGGCTTGAAACAATAGCCCGGTGGCGTTCGAATTCGGGACTATACTTGACGGCTTTTACTCCTGGACGAATCCGCTGAATATTTCCATTGTCTTCATAACGTCTTAGCCATAGCCTGACCGTATTTCTCTAAAACAAAAAAAAAACATTTTTGGAACCGTGTATGTAACTTGTAAGGAGTAAACTACGCCTTAATCACAATCAATAAAATAAAATAGGTATAAAAAAAAACACTTACTGCTATATTAAGTCGACGACCAATCTCTCTAATTCCAACATTCTGCTCACGTAAAAATATGATTTTATGTTTGGTATAGTCATCAAGTTGCGACATGATGCTTTTTTACACCAAATTGCTAACGAGTTATGTGGAACGATTTACAAATGTGTGTGCGCAGTCACTGCTATTAATCGTAGTGTAACTTTTGTCACTTATATGGATTTATTATCTACCTCACAAAGCAAATGAATGCTTTACTTCGTATCCAACCATTCTTGGTAAATTTAAATTCTCTAAACTTAAAGTTTTTTTAATTTACCCACCTGTTTACAAGATAAGTTATTAGGCGTAAATCATATTGGTCGTTCTTTAATAATGCAAGCAATATTGTAGTTCCTTTTTTAATTGATTGTCATTACAACTAATTAAAAAAGGAACTAATACTATGTGGAATGTATTTTCGAACCCACATGTTGTTCGTCGCCAATCCAGCATCAAACCGCTAAGCCACAAGAACTTGTCGAGAATACGCGAAATTAAAGATTGGGTTGTAATTATATACAGTTACTTAAAAGCTTTTCAACTTTAAAGTCGACGAGATAATGATACGTGTTAAAGATCAAATTTGCGTGACTGTATTATTATTGTATATGTTCATCGAGTCCTCGAGCACTTGTAATTTCATATAAATTGAATGAACCTTAATGTAACAAGCAGAGGGTCCAAATTCGTTTGTTTTTAGGGTGGATCAGATAATGTTGCCGACAGACTGTACGCGCATATACCGGTTTTTTTTTCAATCCCGTAGGAATTTCGGGAAATTCTCTCTTGGTGCTCCCCTACACTCCCCAAGGATCCTAAATGCCAAATTGCAGCTTCTTACGACGTATTTTATTTATTTATTTATTATATACTTTATGTATTTGGATTACAGTTTTACCGGTTTCATAGAATCTATTTATTGTGTAAGAAAAATCAATTTTTAAATAGATATTTAGTAGGTACTGAATGAGGAGACTGATTGAATGAGGAGCTCGTAGCTAAGTAATAACAGTCGCACGGGTCAATCGACCCGTATGTATGTTAAAATGGTCACCCATCCTCAGACCGACCTCGGCAAGTGTTGCTTAACCATGAAGATCAACCCGTGTGACTGGTATATTCGAAGGCACGCTGGAATCCCGGTATGTTAATATAATCATGGTCACCCATCCATAGACCAACCTCGGGATGCGTAGCTAAACCTTGAAGGTCGAGTGTAGATCCGTGTGAAGACTTATCGACTAACAATACAGATTATAAAAATAATCGTAATGTTGTTACAAAAAAGAAGCAATTAGACGCATTGTCGACACAAGAAACAAATTATAATGAACAGGCAAATATCGGAAAAACCACAAAAACTATGAACTTAGAATGTACCGAGTTAACAAGATCGGAAATGCAAAAATCTATGGCTGATTCGGAAAGACCTACATCAGCCATAAAAGCATCCCAGAATACTCCACGTAAATATGCTCAGGAACCTCAAGATACATTTTATGCGAAAGTACAAACTATAACGACGATTATTGGCAGCCACCTCAAAACGTCATTTGCAATCCGTAAGCAGGATTACAAAAAAAAGGGTATGATCTCTAGTAATAATGTGAATAAAATGTTAGACATTGTACGTTCGCAGGATATAAGTTCTGCCATTATTTCATACCAAATGGAGGAATAAAGCAGTTGTTTGCTAGATAAAAAACTCGAAGACTTTACTTATGATGATTATTGTGACTTATGACGATTTTAAAATCGTATCTATGTTTAACAAGTATACATGTACCGCTAGTCCTGGTGTTTCTTGAAGAATGTGTTGCAAGTTTATATTCAGGTATAAATAAGTGCATGGTATCATCAGCTTTCATATTATGTTCCGTGACACACTTTACATCCACTGTTTTCCCTTTGCATAAAAGTTCGTTTATGTGAATACTTAACAAATCTGACTTTCCTATTAATCCATTAATATTTTGATGCAAGATATTTAAAACAATATTTTAAACACGTATAGTATACGTAGAGTAATTGAATGCCCCTCTGTCATATTACGAGTATCAACTCTGTATAATAGAGTTGATATTTTTGTTTCAAAAATATTTTTTACAAGAATGATTGTTGAATTCACCAGATTTTTTTCCATGATATCATCATCTGCCTAGCCTTTTCCCAACTATATTGGGGTCGGCTGCCAGTCAAACCAGATTTAGCTGAATACCAGTGTTTTACGTGGAGCGGCTGCCTACCAGACCTCCACAACCCAGTAACTGGGTAACACGGTACTTCATGGCAAGACTGGATGATGATGATGATGGCATTTTTTTTCATGATATGTTCACTGATAGGTAATTGTTTTCATAAAAAATATTGTTGTTGTTGTTAAAATATGTTTCTTTTAATACAGAGCCCAGCTACACAAATTCTGATTCATCTGGGTACAAAATATTTGAACGTCGATATAAAGAAAGAATATATAGATGAAAGAATATATAGAATATAAAGATGAATACCTCCAAAACTAAAATACTAACAAATGCAGTAGAAGACCCCATCATCATAAACGACGAACCAATCGAGTATGTGACAGAATACACTTATCTGGGCCAACAGATCTCTAACACCGAAATAATGACAAAAGAAATAGATACAAGAATCGGGAAAGCATGGAAATGTTATTGGCAACTAAAAGAAATCATGAAAAATAAAGAAATTAAGATATCCATTAAGTCAAAACTTTACAACACCTGCGTCCTACCAGTTCTCACATATGGTTGCCAAACCTGGGCTCTCACCAAAGCGCAAAACAAAAAACTAGAAACATGCCAGTCAGCAATGGAGAGAAGCATGTTGAATATACGGAAATCCGAAAAAATACGCAACCAGATTATCAGAAAACGCACAAAAATAGAAAACGTAATAACCAGAATACGAAAACTTAAGTGGAAATGGACAGGCCATACAATAAGAGGCATTGAGAAGTGGAACAAAAACATAGTGTTCTGGTATCCTAGAGATAGGAAAAGAAAACGAGGCAGACAGTTTAGAAGGTGGGACGATGAAATAAAGGCAATAGCAGGAAAAACATGGACGAGGAAAGCGCTAAACAGAACCGAGTGGAAAGAATTGGAGGAGGCCTTTGCCAAAGCTGGGCAAACAGACGAAGCTGTCGGTGTCAACGACTCAACAGAGTCTCTAATTTAATATTATTTTGTAAACTTTAATTTTGTCTGAATAAAGGCTTATATTATTATTATTATTATAAAGAAAGAAAGAAAAAGCGTTTATTTGCGCCAAGCATGACGAATACCAAAAAAAATAATAATTAAAGTTGGGAAGATATGCGTTACATTCGCGCAAAAGAGCCATCGCTCAGCATAATGCTGGGACTCTTGTACGGGACAGAGCCACAGCGCTTTTTTTTTTCAGACAGCCAGCGTTGAGTAGGTATGACGTCGACGGAGAAAGAAAAGAAAGAAAGAAAAAGCGTTTATTTGCGCCAATTTTTTTCATCTTTGTTTTTTTTTTTTTAATAAATAGGTACATAAGGGTAAAAATATAATAAATAAAACGGTGAGGAGATGGCAACAGACTGTTGTGCAGACGGTGGAATGTGACCGACTAATAATGGTGCGCAAAAGTCTAAAAAAACGATAGAATGCGTCTTGACATTATTATGCAATTACGTTTTTGACTTACGCAGTACACGTAATATTCGGTAATATGTGTCTGTTATCACGAAGTACATACATTGTGTGTAAAGTTGTTAGATAGTGTTATTTGGGAGTTATTTTGGTGTGTATTATGTGAGTGTGGCGTAAATAACTATGTTCTTGGACGACAAACACGCTCAGATGACCCAAACCAAGCAAAAGGGGAATCTCTCTTTAAGGTGGATGCTCCAGGGTAGCCCGCGAAATTCAAATATTTTTATGTTTTTTGCAATTTGCCGGTCAGTGTGAAGCTGTATGTGGACCAAATGCGATCCGCGACCGTAACGCGTATTTATCTAAAGAATTATAACCATTTTAATCATCAATATAGCCTCTCAGTTCATGAAGCTCGACAGAATGATTATTTCATGAAAAATTCATTCTTGATAGAAACATGAACTTAGAGGGGGAGTTCATCCGCAGCGTCGTTGCCTCGAGATTCACTGTGTCCCTTGATCCATTGAATGGTTACTTTGTTGTATCTACCAACCTGGTTGAGACGTTGGTGATACTCGAGAATCAACCCAGAGTTCACTGTATGGCTGTTCAGAGCTTGCAGGATGGCCATGTTGTCCGAGAGTATGCGTATTGAGTGGTCCCTAACTTCCCTGGTTAGGATGACTGATGCCGCCAGAGAAATTCCCATGCATTCAGCCTGGAACACTGTGTTGTGGACCCCCAATGGTGTGGCTATATGGATATTGAGATCCTCTGAGAAGATTCCCGCACAAGTACCTGTACCTGTTTTTGATCCATCGGTGAAGATTCGCAGCTCGGCGGGGCAGAGCCCCTCGCAACAATGATCTTCATGCAATTGCATTAAGTATTTTTTATCAAAGATAATTTGCTTGGGTACCCTGTCATTGATTGCTTTTATTATGGGGAGTTCATTGTTGAGCTCCTCGAGCAGAGCGGTGTGTCGTGTGTCTCTCTTACTCCAGAGGTCTAATGTTTTAAGGCGTACTGCTGCCATCATCGCTTCCTGTTGTATAAACAAGTGTAGCGGAGGGAGTCCCAGCATGGCTTCCAGCGCCGCAGTTGGAGTAGTCCTCATGCCGCCCGTCTTTGCATGTGTTGTAACTTGTTAACGGCTGTAGCTAGCTTTGTGCGTGGCCACCACACCACGGCCCCGTAGGTTAACATGGGCCGAATTACTGCGCTGTACAGCCATAGTATTATTTTGGGAGATAGGCCTCACTTCTTCCCTATCATTTTCCTGCATTGCCAGAAGGTAATGCAGACCCTGTTTAGTTTGTAGTCTAGGTGATTACTCCAGTTTAACTTACTGTCTAGGATGACGCCTAGATACTTTACCTCGTTAGACAGCTGGAGCTCGGTTTTGAAGAGCATAGGTAGCCGGTAGTGGCCTAGTGCTCGTTTTTGAGTGAACATGACTAATTCAGTTTTCGTGGGGTTCACTGACAGATTACTGACAAACCTGTGGTATTAGATACTAATGACCGCAGGAAGGTATGGCAGAGCAAGGAGCTTCGCGGACGCTTTTATTGGGTCCTACATGGGCCCGATGTAGACTTCTTAGCGTCCGTAGCCTGGCTGCGTTTTGGTTACCTCTTCGGGGAAACCGAAGGTTTTGTCTGTGCAATTGTGGACGAAGTTATGATGACGAACAACTACCGGAAATATATTGTGAAGGACGGTACGGCTGACATATGTCGAGCATGTCACCGGCCCGGGGAATCCATGAGCCACATTATTTCCGGTTGTTCTTGTCTGGCTAACGGAGACTATTTACACAGGCACAACCTTGTAGCCAGGATTATCCACCAGAAACTTGCTCTTAAATACAATCTTGTGGAATCGGAAGTACCATAAGTATGTGCCCGACCCAGTTCTCGAAAGTGGCAACGGCACATTGTATTGGGATCGGCCTATCATCACTGACAGGACTATTGTTGCATAAGCCTGCAGATATAGTGGTGATAGACCGACTACAGCGTCGCGCAATGATTGTTGATACAGCAGTCCCTCATGACGAGAGAGATGTTACACGCAGCTGCATAAGGGGAATCGCCATCTCAGCACCCAATTAATTTAGAACCATACGCTGCAATTAAACGAACGATGGAAACTGTCAGCTGAGATAGCACATTGTGACGCACGGACCTAGATTTCCAAATTATTGTAACTCGGTGAAATTCCACTCCATATTCATACTTCGAATAGGCTAATTTAAATTATTTAATTAATTTAATTACTGTAATTCTTTTATTTTAAAATAAATTAAGTAAAATCATTTTTTGGTTTTCTTCAAATCCTCCGATTGCAGCTAAGGTAATTGGCGCAGTCGGTAGGATATTCGCGGGTCAGTTTGCGAGCTTTAGAGATCTCTAATATCGATATCCGCGTACGCGAATCGCCTGGGTGGCTATTGAGCCCCGACGCCAAGTATCCGAATCTACGGTCCAGCTGCAGTTCCGAAAGGAGAATCCAGACTTCGATTCACAAGAGAACCTGAGATGAAAAATTTGTAAGTATACTTGAATTGTTCCTGTGCTGCTTCCTCTTTAGTCCTAGTACCACCCAATTTCCAAGATTTTTCACCCGATTTCCAGTTCCCAGGAGCCCGTTTCTCGTACGGCTCGCTGGAGTGCTATAGATAATAGTAGAGATTTGATGTGAAATTAGTAGTATAAATAGCCTAAATATGGCTCATGACCCGGATACAATTTTTAAGACCCTTCGTATGGTCCCGGAGTTCAATGGGGACCCAAATGTTTTGACTAGGTTTGTTAGAATATGCGATCAAATAGTAGCTCAGTATGTTTGTAATGCCCCAAGTAGCGAGTTAAACAACTTATGCCTATTGAACGGCATCTTAAATAAAATAAAAGGCTCTGCCGCTTGTACCATCAATTCCAACGGCATACCTGATAGTTGGCTAGGGATTAGAACAGCCTTAATCAATAACTATTCAGATCAGCGGGATGAAACAGCTTTGTATAGAGACCTTTCTTTAGCCACGCAAGGAAATAAAACACCTTAGGAATTCTATGAGGAATGCCAAACGCTGTTCAGTACGATGATGACGTATGTGACGTTACACGAATCAATTACTACTACAGTGGAAGCGAAACGTACACTGTACAAAAAAGTTGCTATGCAGGCTTTTGTAAAAGGATTAAAGGAGCCATTAGGATCCCGCATAAGATACATGCGTCCCGATACCATCGAAAAAGCCCTTGAATATGTACAGGAACGTAGTGAGTTCTCAAAATCCACTACACAAAAGAACTCTTACCCTGTAGCGCCCCACGCAAATACCAACCCACATCCTCCACGTAGTAATAATTTCGCAGTACCAATTCTCAACTGGCCCAATCCCATAGGAATTGAATCCAACCAACCACTACCACTACAACCATTTAGATTCAACCCTAACCTTATTAATCAGTAGCCCCAACATCGCATGCCTAATCGAACACAGCAAATATTCCGTGCAGTACCTCAAACTTATAACGCTCAAAGTAACATGTTCCGTTTGCCACCTAGAAACATGCCGGCGCCAAATCAAAATCAAGGTCCTAAACCTATGAGTGGTGTACAGCATTTTACACCTAGACCAACATGGGTCTGGCCATAATTGGCAGAATTCAGGTAATCCGCCACCAACCAATTATTTTAAAAATCGTGAGATGAACATGAATGAGTGCGCGTCATACGACTCATATTACCCGACGGAGTACTATTACGAGCCGGACTGTTTTAATTACGATTACATTTATTACGATTATAGCCCGTTCGCTACATTAGAGTGCAACCATAATCCAATTTTAAGCGATGATTTAAATGCTCAGGGAAATATTACAGGTTCAACTGAACCTCAGGCGGGTCCAAGACAAGTCAGGATTTTCAGGAAGTACAGATATCAAAAAAGCAAAAATAGAAGTAAATCTCCAAACCCAGCGCCAGTTGCCTTATATACTAATATCAGAACCACCTTTAAAATTACTAATTGACACCGGCGCAATCAGTATTTTGTAAGTGTATCAAAAATATTTTCCGAATTTTCCCTTAAATTATGACCCGTTTGAAGTTAGCAATGTACACGCGGTTAGTAGAAATAATTATTCTATAAGCTTACCTTGCTTCGCTGAATTTAACGACCCAGAGTTCATCAAATTGTTTGTATATCGTTTTCACGAATATTTTGACGGTTTAATTAGTTTAGATTTGCTAAGAGTCCAAGATAGACTTAAAAGATCAGAGGTTAATAACGCGCACATCATCAAATCCTATCCGTATGTATAATTCCTGCAACTTTAACTTATATGAAGACATAATACCTGCTCAATCTTCGAAATTAGTTAGAATACCGATCGACACTCCAAGCGGTGCAGCATTAGGTAGCGAACAGACTATATGCAATTGTACTGTACGCGAGTGCCTTACTACTGTGAACAATAATCGCGGCTACTTAGAAATAGAAAATACGAGCTCGAATGATATTATAATATCACTTGACCGACCAGTGCACGCCAGTTTATTCAATATCGAGTGCACGCGTACCGAACATTGTACCACGCGAGTTCAAGAAGTGACAACGCGATTACGAACAGATCATTTGAACAAGTATATATATAAGTTATCTATAGTACCCAATAAAAACCGTCAAGCCCTTATCCCTACCTATCCCTTTATAGCAACGAATGGGGACTCTTTTATGTACATAGAAGCAGAATGCTCGAAGTTTAGTAACTGGTATCTCTGTGAAAAATGAAATAACCCATCAAATACGAACAGAAACTGACTGCATACAAGAACTTATTATGAACCAAGCCCTCAAGAGTTCCTGCCAATTCAGTACAGTATACCTGGAAAAAGAAGCAATGGAAAAACTAGATGACCAGCATTACGTCCTATCGTTTCCAAATCCAACGAAAGTGCAATCAGTCTGTGGAAGAGAAGACTTCAATTCGCTACAAGGAAGCTACCCCGTTTCTATACCTATGAACTGTTACATCCGCACAAAGGAACTAACCGTAATCAACGACAACGACGTAATATAAAGACAGCCTTTGAAATTAATGAACATTCCCTACGACGTGGAGACACCGGGTGCTGCACTTACCCAAGTTCATCTCAGTTCAATCAACTTGAGGACTACACAGCATCCAGAACCAAGTCATGACAGCCAGCCGATACAACTTAAGCAGCTGCAATCAGATGTCATATATCATACGACCATTCCCTTCTACATTGCAATAGTAGTTGCAGGCGCATTTTTCATAGCCATACTGGGCTATCGCAACAAATGGTTTTGCAATCGCTCCGAAATCCCCATCACCAAGGGACATACTTACGAGGAACCAGATAAAAAAGAAGAGGATCGCGCGCCCAGAGGACAAGTTCCAGAAACATTTTCTCTCAAAGTTCTGAAATAGTTTCTGATCTGCGGGTGGAGATGTTACACGCAGCTGCATAAGGGGAATCGCCATCTCAGCACCCAATTATTTTAGAACCATACGCTGCAATTAAATGAACGATGGAAACTGTGAGCTGAGATAGCACGTTGTGACGCACGGACCTAGATTTCGAAATTATTGTAACTCGGTGAAATTCCACTCCATATTCATACTTCAAATAGGCGATTAGGCTAATTTAAGATATAATTAATGTTATTCTTTTATTTTAAAATAAATTAAGTAAAATCATTTTTTTGGTTTTCTTCAAATCCTCCGATTGCAGCTAACGTAATTAACCTCATGAAGTCTGAGAAAAATAAACAAACAAAGTATCTTGACTTGGCTCGCGAGATTGTCGACATGTGGGATGTGAACACAGCAGTCATTGTGCCGATAGTCGTGACGGCCAATGGCATAATTGTCAAGAGCCTCGACCAACATCTCAAAAGGCTCTCGTTGGGCTACTGAATCAAGGGCTGGGCTTCATCCAGAAAGCTGTACTCCTGGACACGGCGCGTATGGTGAGGAGGTTCCTCTCTCAGGAGCCTTGATCACCGCTAGCTTGGACCCTGTTCCCGATACCGGTGGGCTACTATTTTTTAAATGTTTGAAATGCTTTTTTTAATATTTTTTTTTTTAAATGAAATATTTATAAATGAAAAATATATGTTTATTAAATGAAATAATAATATAATAATAATAATAAACCGTTTATTTCATCTCCACAAATTACTTCAAGTAATACTATTTATAGTCGACAAGAATGATTTACAAGAAATTCGTAATTTGTGGGAGATCTGTAGTCTAAACTAAGCCGAGGCCTGTACAATAGATCTCCAGGCCCATTTTATAACATTGTATAGATTATCAACATGTGTAAAGCGAACATGAGTGTAGTGAGGGAGTTAACGAAAACAAGTTTTATGAAGTGTTTGTGTGTGTGTTTGTTTGTGTGTGTGTGTGTGAGTGTGTGAGTGTGTGAGTATTTGTGTGGGGTAATATTTTGTCAAATAACAATTTTGCATGTTTTAACATATTTATTTTAGTTATAGAGTTCTTAATTATTATGAGTAATATGTAGGTAAATGAATAATAGTTATAAATAAAAGTATTATATAAGCATTGTCAATAATGTTATATACAGAGTTGATACAACAAAGGGGCATTAAATGAAACTACGTATACTATACGTGTTCAGTATTAATTCGATACGGTACAAAAACAAAAAGCGCCAAAAATGAGAAAATATTTTTTTCAAACAAACTAAATAGCTTACAAATCAGAATAAAACGCAACCACCCTTTTTAAATAAATTTGACTGACCGTAATACAGTGGCAACGTCGTGCGCGTGCCGGAGCGCAGTGTGCGGTATCTCATGTGCTCGGCGGAGGGCCGGGGCGGGGGGGCGGCCGGCGACTTAGGCCTCCGCTCGCACTGGCTTTTATGTTGTTATTTATTTTTCTAATTAAATCACTATCCGTCGCCAAGCACTTTTGTTTGCAATAGGGTATTTTACTAAAAAAATCTAATTAGTTTTGGACATTTAGTATTAATATTGGACACGTATTTTGGCTTTTTAAATTTCGTACATTTTTAACAAGCCAGATGACGTCACGCGTGTCTTCAACTCCTCTTTATTTTTTGTTTACGTGAAAAAAGAAAAAATAAGTGTCCAAAATTTTTTTAAATCTATCAGACGGACTAATTAGATTTTTTCAATAAAATCCCCATTGCGGCTGTCACCATACCTTTCTCTGTAAGTTCGCAGAGCTAAAACTGCATTTCCACGGTATTCTGACGCCGTGTAAGTTACACGAGGCATTTTTTAACACTTTAATTACACACACACACACACAACCAAAGTTTAATTACGTGTCCTACCACCATAAACTGTTGTCAATCACAAAAAAAAATCACTAATAGGTACTAAATAATAATAATCCCAAGTTACGTGTCCTGTCACAATAAAAATAAGAAATACTGTCTTAAACTTATTTAGTGTCCTATCACAATAACAAAACAAAATCACAATTATTGTTAGCGCGTGAATTTGACAAATCGTACGATCCGAAAGGACAGCGTCGGCGCACTGAAAAAACAAGTTTTTTAGAGGCCCCACTTACCGATCGCAAAAAACTAGGATGCACCAAACTGACCTAGACCTAGACCTAGAATGTCCTTCGACATGCGTCAGAGCGGCAACAACGCATCGTAGATTTATCGTTGTAAGGTGCATGACCTATGCTTAGACATAATCAGCTGTTAGAAAAGATACATCGTGTTCAAACGGTGCAAAAACTTTAAAAATCATTTGCGCCTAAACTACTACGAAAATGGTACCTAGTAATGTATATGCAGTTTAAGGAAAGTCCCTCTGTCGTATCAACTTTGTATAAGTACCTAAAATAATATATACAATTTATGTTTTTGACATTCTCGGGTCCCTAGAGACCCGGTCCTTTGGTAGGCGTACGAGGGGCCGATGTCAACTCGCAGAGGCCTCTTTAGACATTTCAATTGGAATGGGACACCAACCAACGATTATCCCTGTATGCACTGTGAAAGTATACCCAAGGACAATCCCCGGTTGGAGCAAAACTATTGCAAAATATGGAAACAAAAGATGAAACGCTATGGGTTTGGCTGGTTTAGTGGACTAATAATCGTTTACTATGGAAGAACTATTGGCCCCTGCCTGACCATGGATAATTAAAACGGCTTTAAAATAGCAGGGGGTGACTTGCACACTCAATAAATGGGCCCCCCGAAAAGGGTCGCTAGCACAAAGTGACGTAGCGCCAAGGGGGCAACATATCCTGAGGTACTAGAGGAGTGGAGAGGTATACCACGGCTATCAGGACAATCCCGGAAGTATGGTCAAGATCCCTACCAGCACCTTACTGGATTATACGTCCTTCTCCCGAGCACGTTTGCTCTTGCGAATCTCCACTCAGACCGGCCGATTAAGGCTAGAAAGAGGTGGGAGCTCTGTTCCTCGTCAGTGTTCACTCCGGCCAGCCAATAAAGGCAAGCCGGAGATGAGGAACAAGAATTCTCCCTGGAGATCAGGTCCGTGGGGTCGCTAGTGCTCAACAGTTCGCCACAAAACTGCCTTGCGGATACAATTAATTATTATGGATTTAATATATTTAAATGTGTATATACTGTACATTCCAATTTACATTCTTACTTCTAAAATTATTTCTGTTTTAGAGTAATTAAGTGTCTGTGACCATGTACAAATTCAATGTTTGCATTCAGTTTTACAGTAATTGGAGAAGGGGACTATTTTATTTACTTTGTTGAACAGCATAGCTCCTCGGAAAGGAAAAAATCTTTATGCAAATGACGTGTTTACGGCAGTCGTCTCACATACCGCGTACTTTCTTCTAGTCTGAGCTATATGCTGTCTTCTATCCTCTGGTAAGTCACTCAGCTTATGAAGTATTGATGTCATTATGTAAATCTGGCGCACAGTGTGGAGTTGCGACTCTTCATAAAGTTTAGAGGTAGGAAATAGCCGAGATTATGATAGGCTTACTTTCAGTATCATTCTTTGAGCTCTTTCAAGGGTCGTCAGTTTTGTTTTACAAGCTCCTCCCCAAGTTATGATACAATAGGATATTATTGATTGTGCCAAGGTCTCGTATACAAGCTTTCTGCTATGTCACGTATTGTTTTAAAAATGTATGTTAATTTTCTCAGCCTATTTGATATAGTGTGCACATACACACTATATCAAATAGGCTTCAAAATTTAGATAGCGACAATTTCGATTCCAAGATATTTTATACATTTAGTAGTAGATGATTACAAGAAATCATTCTTAGTATCCTCCATTATTAGGGGGGTAGCTCATGTAGAACATCCTCCTTGGAATGTGCAACCTCAATGATATAAGCCTTAGAAGATTTTAGATTAGGTTTCAAGTCAAATATTGACAGAAGAATGTGTTGGTCTTTTCTAGGAGATTCTGTACCTAAGAGATTCCTTTGAGAGCACACGTAATACGAGTATATAATTATCCTTAAAAGTTTCATCAGTTTTTCATTTTTCTGAGTCTACCGCAACGCTCCGGTCCTTGTACCTTACAGTAGGTACCTAAAGATTTGAAATGGATCCTATATTCATATTTTTGTATGGTACAAATTGTCGCCTAAAATTAAATCTAAGTTTGGAGTTATATTTTTTTGTAAGTACCTATTCAAAATTCACGTACTACGTTAACGAATTTGTTTCGAACCTATACGTCTAAACATTCGTGCTAGACCCTCAGGTCGTTAGTTAGTATGTGGCGGTATAGTAGCCCCTACATGAGATGAATATTACCATCTGCCTAGCTTCTTCCCAAATATGTTGGGATCGGCTTCCAGTCAAACCGGATTCAGCTGAATACCAGTATTTTACGTGGAAAGCCTGCCAAACCTTCACAACCCAGTAACTAGACAACACGCTACTTCTTCACAAAACTGTGGATGGATTTAACTGGAAGTCAGCCGCAACATAGTTGAGAGAAACCCGGCAAACCTATACGGTATCGCAGACCGCTGCAAGTCTTATTATAAAAGGGCTGATTATATACTTTTTACCTTTCTCAAGTTTTTTTTTCTCATTCAATTCAAGATCGGAGTCAGTCTCGGAGCTGAAAAAGTAACTGAAACGCTGCCTGGCGCGTTTCCCGGGCCCCTTCTGAATTTGGTTTTTACGTTGCATATTTCCATTATTGGTTTCATTTCTACGCTGCATACGTCCATGGGCTCTGGTTTCATTTCTGCGCAGCATTTGTGAATGGTCTCTGGTTTCAAGTTTACGCTGCATTTGTTTGAGGGTCTGCATGTGGCTTTTACGCCCTCTCTTGCGGTTTATTTTTGGATCTTTTATTTTTTGATCTTTGCCTGTGGATGATAAACCAAGTGTATTAATCGCCAAGAGGATAAATCTGTGTCTTAATCACAGTCGTTATATTGAACCCCGAGCGTAAAAAGGCTAGGTCTTGCGGCAACCGGCCTCATGAATTTACCACCTTGAACCGCTGAGGCTTGTCTAGACTGGAGCTGCAGACCCCGTCCTATCAGGCTTTTATGTGCAAGGGAGTCTGATTTTATTTACGTACTTTTTGTAACCTTATTGTATCCCACTGCACAACATCACGCTTTGTGAAAGCCTTGTTGTCACCGCAACTACGAGCATCTACCTAGTTCCTACTACTTTCTTTTTTCGTCCGTTCGTTTGTTTTTTTGTCCTTTCGTTTATCACCACATGTTAATTAAATTATTTATTTTTTTTGTAATTTAATTGTAATTTTTAATTTGACATCTACTTTTTGCTACTAACGATATTAAATGATAATTTGACATCGTTTTTATTTATTGGTTTTTATAGATTTAAAAAACTACACTAATTAACAAGAAATTATGTACAAACGCGTATAAAAAAAATGTTCACGTGACCAGAGGGCTGGACTTTTCTTCGGCCAAAGAATCAGCATTGCGATTCAACGCGGCAATGCTGCCAGTGTTCTGGGCACTTTTGCCATTGACAGCGATGTGGATTATTTTTTTGATGCCCAATGATTAAAACATTTGTCTTTACTAACATAGTAATAAGTACTACTCATATCTACTTTTGTTA
Organism: Lacanobia oleracea; assembly: GCA_950371165.1. Classification (NCBI taxonomy): domain Eukaryota; kingdom Metazoa; phylum Arthropoda; class Insecta; order Lepidoptera; family Noctuidae; genus Lacanobia; species Lacanobia oleracea. The sequence goes on from OX493399.1 coordinate 11,958,955, forward strand.
ACGAGTTTTTGTTTATTTTTAGGTAATTATGCGTGCATGTCGGTTCTCATAAGTCATAAGTAATTTATTTCTTTACAATATAAATTGTGTAGAAAAATAATAACTATAAAAGAAAAATATTCATTAACAGCCAGTTTCTTCATCAAAAGTAACAGCCAAAGTAACGTCATAAAGTAAAAAGAACTAAGTATTAAATTCGTTTCTTCACAATTTTAACTGTTGCTTCAACTGTTACTTTTACCTCTAACTTTTAATGCTCATAAAGGGGCTGTTAAAGCTAAAGTCACTGTCATTTTGACAAAATTGTAAAGGTTTCAATGCATTTATTTCTTCATTGTATTTTAGTTTAAAATGCTATCACAAACTTCGTCCTGTGCAAGTTCAAGTTCATCCGACGATGACCTTATCGTTAGTTATCTTAACACGGAGGCGTAAAAAGTTTAATACTCGCAAAGATCATTTCTTACGGGACGACGACGCAGATTTTCTGTTCCGATACAGAATAAAATACTGGTGTTCAGCTAAATCCGGTTTGACTGGAAGCCGACCCCTATATAGTTGTGAAAAGGCTAGGCAGATGATGATACAGAATTTCAAAGGAAACAGTTATATACCTCAGCATAATGTTACAAGATAAACTGACGCCAACCTCAGAAAAGTATGTTTTCCTTCAGTTTGTATTTAATACGAATACCAGTATTTATAGAATTAACTAATGTAGATACTCACCTATTGTAGGAAAGCAGCTATCTGTCGTTACTAGACACAGTAGCTATTTACATAAAAAATCTCTATCTGTGAAAGAACAATTAAAAACAATTGGTCTGACTTTGACTTTTACTTTAGCTGTTACTTGCATGAAGAAACACATTTGCTATTATAACAGTAATGGTCAAGTTAAAGTTAATAGTTTTACTGATAGTTTTAGTTGTTGAAACTGGCTGTAAGAAAAAATAAATGTCCAATAAAAAGTAAATGTAAAAAGATCAATGATGTCACATAATTATGCAATAATAAAGATAATAATACAAATTCCAATCATTTAAGTCAAAATAGGAAAAAAAAAGATCAATGTTATAAAATAAATAAATAATCAATAACCAAATTCCATCTTATAATCGTTCTTGTCAATTAAAAACATGATACAACTATGTCAAAAATAAATTTCAATAATAAATATTAAAAAAGTCAATAATGTCACATGTGCACAAAATCACTAAATAATTGCAGTAATTTTAATCATTCAAGTCAAACAAAGAAAAAGAAATGTTTTAAAACAATAGGAATTTGGAAACAAATCATAATGTCATACAAATAATAATCCAAATTCCATTTTAAAATTATTCCAGTCAGATAAAATTTTTGTTTTTTTTTTTTACTATTTATAGGCACGCGCTTGCCCACCATCTCACCTGATGGTAAGCGATGAAGTATTGTGGTCGAAGATAGAGCACGCTTGCCTAGAATTAACCCACAGAACAGAAAAAACAGAAGTAACCTATTCACTCTTGACTTAAAGACTCCCAGGTTGTGCTGTAATTAAATGTCAAAAACGAAAAATCAATAATTAAATTTAAAAAAGATCAATAATGTTACAATGTCACAATGTGCAACAACAAAATAATAAATCAATCAAGTCATTAATAAAAATACTAAAAATTCAATGTCAAAAATAAATGATTTCGGATGCTAACAATCCATATTCCAATAATTAGTAAAGGAACATTATTGTCGTTTGTCCTCCACGTACTCAACAACACTGTAGTAGCCCTTCCGCAATAAGTATATGTCTTGAATTTCTTTTTGGATAAGTTTGCACTATTTATGATTTTATATTCTACGGATAACTTATTATATAGAAAGACTGACTGATATCTGGGACTGTGTTGAACAACGTTCAATTTCGGTTGGATTACGTTAGGTAAGTCTTTCCTTCGAGTTTTCTGTCTAGCTTGTCTTTGCTCGTCAGTTTCAAGTTTGTGAAAACTTTTAACAAGATCAAAACTAGTAAATAGAGGCATGGTACAGTCAAGATTGTATGTCTTATGAAGTGTTCCCTACATGATTCAATCTTCTTCAAGCGGAGCATTGTCCTTGGCTCACTTTTGAATTACAAATGCCGAGTGCATATTGTATTAGGAACTGTTGCCCCAAAAATCTATACTGTGTCTAAGACTAGACTCAACCAACGCTCTCTAACATTAAATACTTTTGCTATCTTTAAATACTCACTAATTTCTTGTTCGAGTGTTTTTATACGCATTTTCGACTCGGTGAATGGCTCTGAGAGTATGGCTGTTCTCTTGGGGCGGGAATGCGCTGTACCTAGTGGAGATCATCGTAGTATATTAATAATTATACGTAGAAAAGAATAAACGTAATACCTGAAAAGGGGTCATTGTACCGACTCATCACTATGAACTACTTTTACTATGGGACTAATATTTTATAGTTAAAATCGTGAAAAAAAATCAACTGTTCAATACATTTTATTTATTTATTTAACACTTTACGCACACAGATGTACAGATGCGGACTTAATGCCTGAGGCATTTTCTACCAGTCAACTTTTGGGTGATGCAGAGAATAATACTAGTAGGTACAAATTGTGAGGGCGGAGCACCGCCGTGTCCTCGCCGAGGCGATCGGCGGCGGCGATCTCTCGCGTCCGGCCCTGGTTCAGGCTATGGTCCGAAGCGAGGAGACATGGGAAGCGGTCACCTCCTTCTGCGAAGCAGTAATGCTAGCAAAGGAGGAAGCCGAACGTGTGAGAGAAAGGGAAACCTCACGCCCCAGCCGCCGCAACAGAAGAAGACGCCCCGGGCGTCGGGAGTCGCAGGGCGATTTTCGGCCACCGTAAGCGCGAGCCTGCGGACGGCGAGCATTGGGTGGCTCGCCGTCTGATCAGAACCAGGCCCGGGTGGACGGCGCGCTGTGTTCCACGCGTGCCTCAAAGAGCTGTCAGCGTAAAAGACGGGGCCCGCTAGGGCCAGTGCCTGCTGGGGCTGCGGACTTCGTTCGAAAGAGGCACCGTACCCTGGAACGCAAAGGGCACTGGGAGAAACGCGGATGGGTTTTAGTCAGTAAGAGTCTGACACTCCCTTCTGCTTCACCCAAAGCGGGAGGAGTCATTTGATGATTTCCCATCCTTAAAAAAAAAAAAAAAAAAAAAAAAAAGGTACAAATTGTGAAAAAAAAACAGAAACGCGATTAATATTTAAATTAATACAAATATAAATATATATAAACTATAAATATAATAAAATACCATAATATATACTCAAATTAAGCACAAGTTGCCACAATAAACATCTACGCTCATCCCATAATCGTCTTCTTCACTGTCCATCTCACCGTACTGACTTCATTCACAATTCCTTTTTCATACAATCCATTTCTCTGTGGAATGCCCTTCCCCAGGAAATCTGGATGGCAACCAGCCGATTAACCTTCAAAGTCAAGGTTCGAGAGCACATCTAAGCACAAGCAAGCAAGTTGTGCACAGATAAATACTAAAATAGGGCAGTCGATTTCAGTGTTGGTTGGTCCCATACCGACTAAAACTTGTTGATGAGTACAATGGGCCCTTTTCAGAGGAAGACTGCAGCGCAGATATGGAACGGGCATAGCTGAATACGGACAACACGGGCAAAACGTCATGGCGCCGGCAAAGTTCTTGGCAGTCACGACGCCCTAAGGGGACGTTGCCAGCGGTCTCGAGGCTAGGCCCGCTGGCCACGGGTGCTATTATTAGTATTCCTTTATTTCAGGCAACATGGCCTATACAAAATACACTACCCTTATACAGCAAAATATATACTAATACATATAATGCGAATGCGAATCTGTTTCGACAGCATTTCAGAGTACAATCACCCCTAAACAATGAGCCGCAGTTGCCTGTGCCCGATGCTGAGACCACCTTTTTTTTTTTAAGGATGGGAAATCATCAAATGACTCCTCCCGCTCTGGGTGAAGCAAGAGGGAGTGTCAGACTCTTACTGACAAAAAACCCATCCGTGTTCCTCCTGGTGCCCTTTGCGTTCCAAGGCTACGGCACCTCTTTCGAACAGATTCCGCAGCCCCAGCAGGCACCTGCCCTAGCGTGTCCGGTGAGTACCTGTGTCAGGCGGAAGGTGAGGACGCCGTGGCGCCGCTCCAGCCACTCTTCAAAGAGGGGACTTATCGCCTAGATTGTTGCGTGCCCAGCGCTGGGTTGCGACAGTCGCTGTCTCCATACCGCCATGAGATCCTGCCGGAGCTCCGTCCGCCTTGCTGCGATTTGCCGCGGCAGAGGTGTCTCGCCCCGGCGTTGCGCCTCCACGCGCCACTCGTAAATGTGCGCGAGGGCTCTCGCCTCCAGATCCCATGGCGGCAGTCCGGCAACGAGGCTCGCCACCTCGTCAAAGACCGTCCGGTATCCCCGGGCCAGTCGGATGGCCATGACCCTCTGAGACGCGTTGAGGTAACGGGCAGGTCGTTTCCTCAAAGTAGGCGCCCATACCGGCGCCCCATAAAGGGCCATGGACCGCACGACCCCCGCGTAAAGCTTCCGGCAGGAGGCATTTGGACCCCTTAGATTGGGAAGAAGCCGGTTGAAGGCAGCCCCGGCTCGTCCCAGTCTGGGAGCCAAACGTCGGAAATGTTCGACGAAGTTCCATCGGCTGTCAAGGACGAGACCTAGATACGTCATTGTCGACCTTCGCCGATGTGAACCCCTCCCACCGTTATTTGAGATCCCGATGGTGGCCTGTTCCAAGAACCATGGAAGCACATGGCTTCGGACTTTTGCAAGGCCATCTCGAGACCCAACTGCCGGATTCTCTCAACGACTATCGCAACCCCGCGTGTCATAGCGTCGGTCGCCGCCTGGTGCGACCTCCCCTGCGCCAGGACCAGCGTATCGTCAGCATAGCAGACAACGTTGACGCCGCCAGAGAGGTCGGCGCGCAGCACCCAATCGTAGCCGATGTCCCACAGAAGCGGACCCAGAACGGAACCCTGTGGAACACCGCACGACATCTCTCGTCGGTTCCACTCTCCCAGGTGACCGGGGTAGATGACGGCTCTGTCCGTCAAGTAAGCCTCAGCTACGCGACGGAGGTAGTTCGGCACCTGGTGATACCGAAGTGCCTCCCTGATGCAACTCCAAGGCAGGGTGTTAAAGGCATTGGCGATGTCTAGAGACACAGCCAAGACGACCCCGCCCCGGGAAACCGCGTCCCCCGTCGAGAGGGCTCTCACGTGCATGATGGCGTCCACCGTCGAGCGTCCCGTGCGGAAACCGAACTGGTTTTCCGCCAGATCTGGCCCCACCCTCACTAGGTGCTCGACGAGGCGGTTTGCAATTACTCTTTCAAAGAGCTTGCCCACCTCATCGAGCAGCACGATGGGCCGGTATGCGGACGGAGAGTCCGCGGGGCGCCCCGGCTTCTTAATGAGGACCAGTTTCCCCGTCTTCCAACGAAGCGGGAACTGGCCCCTCTCCAAGCATGCGCTTAGGAACCCTCTTAGTCGAGACCCAAGAGCCTCCAAGGCCAGGACCCAAGCTTTTCCAGGTAAGCCGTCGGGTCATGGGGCGGTATTTTTGGCCTTCAGCCTATTAACCGCCACTCTCAGGTCTACCTCAGTCACCTCAGGGGCATCGTCATCGTCGTCATCAATGCAATCCGCATCGGGCACCGCAGGTGGCGGAGCCATAGGCGGGGGAGCATGCTCCCCTCGCGAGGGGAATAGAGCGCTCAACACGTCCTCCACTAGCTGGGGCCGGAGACTCTGCGTCAAGGGGGGGGGGCAGGTGCGGAGCTTATTCCGCACCATTTTGTAGGGTCTACCCCACGGGTCCCCGTTCAGAGACTCCAGCATCTTCTTGCGAGCCAGATCCTTGGCCTGCAGGATCCCTGCTTTGAGGGCAGCCTTCGCCACTTTGTACTCCTCGTATAGCTCCGCCTCCCTGACCTGCGCATCTGGAGGGTGGATGTGGAGTCTGCGGTGCCTGGTGTACCGGCGCCGTGCGGCAACGCATGCCTGACGCAGCGTCGCCAGCTCTTGCGACCACCAGTACACCTGGCGGCGGGCGCGTCCTTGCTTAACCCGGGGCATTGCCACATCACAAATATCGGACATGGCCTCCCGGAACCCTCCGCTTCGTCGTTGATGTCAGCAGGCCTGTCCGGAGGTGACACCCAGGCCTGCACGATCGAAGCTTCCAGGAGGAGCGGGGGTCCAGCTGCTTCAGCGCCCACCGCGTACCACTCGGGGCCTGCCGAACTGGCGCGGTTGAGGTCTGGGTGGAGACGTCAAACCGGATATACCGGTGATCGGAATAGGTTTCCACCTCCTCTAATACGCGCCAGTCAATGACACGCGGTGACAGAGCAGGGCTGGCGAACGAAATGTCCACCACAGACTCCCCCTGCATCCGCACACACGTGGGGACAGAACCCCGGTTTAGGACGACCAGGCCTGCCTCCAGAGCCCAGTCCTCCACCATCCTGCCCCGCGTATCCGTATAACGGGAACCCCAAGCCAAGTGCTTGGCATTGAAGTCCCCGAGAACGAGTACGGGGAGGGAACGACACCCGGCGACGACGACGCCCAACTCCGTAAGGGAGTTTTGGAACTCACCAAGAGTTCGGTTCGGGGAGAAGTACACTCCTACCACGACAATCTCCCCGAACCGTGCTGCTACGCACCCCTGTCCTCTCCTGACGCTTTCGAGGGATGGGGTACCGGCAGCGGCCGACGAAATTAAGGCCACTGAGCCGTTCAGGTCCTCCACCCAGTCATCCCTGGGCGGGACAAAGTAGGGCTCAGCGACCACGGCGATGTTAATCAACCACTGTGCCATGCTCTGGACCAACAGGTTTTGTGCGGCGGCGCAGTGGTTGATGTTCGCCTGAAGGAAGCGTAATGGAGCCGTTATTGGCACTCCATTTCTGCTTCCTCCTGAGTCCCTTGTGACTCACTCGCGACAACCGAAGCGAATTCGGTGGCAGTGACGGCGGTGGTGGTCGCGGCAGCGGCGACAGCAGTGGCGGGGGCGGCGGCAGGGACGGCGGCGGCGGCAGGGACGGCGGTGGTGGAGGGCTTCTTTTTGCCCCCGGCTTTGGCGGGTGGGACGCAGGCTTTGCCCCCAACCCAGTGATCGGCCGGCTTGCCAGCTGCCGCACATACAACGCAGTGCGGCTTGGCGTTACACGAGCCGGCCTTGTGTCCGGGATGACCACAGCGAAAACAAAGATCGCTGCGGTCCACCTCCGAGGTGCACTGGACTCCCACATGGTTGCCCACTTGGCAGCGGAAGCACCTCAGAGGTCTGGGTTCCAGCAGTTTGACCTGCGCAGATACCCAGCCCACCAGGAGTCTTCGGCCCTCCGAAATTTTCTTGCCCACCGTCACGGTCAGCTCACCACGACGGTTCGCATGCCTGTGTTATCAGGACGTATGGTGCCTGCCTTCACCTGCTCGGCATCCCCCAGTCCTGACGACGACGGCGGCCACCACCTCCTCCTCCGTGACGGAGTCGTCCAGGCCTATAATGCGTATATCAACGCACTTGGTGGGCCTGGACACTCGGACCTCGTCCGCATTTAAGGACGCTCTAAGCCTTTCAGCCAGAGCGTCAGCGGTCGGGCCACTGGCTGCACCGGGGATCTCCAACATCCGGGCCCCAGTCATGGTCACCCTGTGTCGGAGGCCCCCAGTAATGCCGAGCTCCTGAAGGTTCACCGCCTCCTTTGCCTTTACGAGCACTTGGCTGTACGTCACGCCCTTCTTCTCCGCGTCCGGCTGTAGTGTGATCACTACAGCTGCGGTTTTTGGGGCACGGAGCCTGGCTGCGACGCTTCGCTCTTTTTGTTGCCGCCTCCTCTCGCGTTTCTTGGCCGCCCTGGTTGCCTTTCTCGCCTTCTTCAACTCTCCAGCTATTTGCCATCCAGCTTCGGCCGCAGGAGAGTTTGAAGACGGAGGCGCCTGCTGCACAGCTGGAGCTGGAGCTCGCGCTGCCTGTGCAGCCATCCCACCTTTCTTCAGCTTGGTCTTTGCCAGTCCAGCCCCTCGGTCGGCCCGACCAGATGACCCCGGCTTGGCAGCCACGGTTGCCGCATACGAGGCCGCCTTCTGCTGGCCCGAGCCCGTCTGACTCGCCGCTAGTGGGGGGTGCAATACGATGCCCTCCAAAGTGGAGAATCGTGCCTGGAACCGCTCTTGGAAGGTAGCCAGCTCTTGGCGCACCAGGTTCAAAAGCTTGTCCTCCGCCAGCATGGCGTGGCTTTGCCCGCCTTTGCTTCCCCCTTGAAGCGCCTCGTTTGAGCCGGCTCCTCGAAGCCCGGCCAGGTCTGCTTGGAGCTTCTTATTCTCCTTTTGGAGAAGCTCGGTGGCTGCTGCTGCCAAGCGGGCGATCTCCGCCCGCAGCCTGGACAATTCGTCCGACGGAGGCCCGCAGCAGCAGTTGGCCTCCGCTGCCGCCAAAATGGAGGCCGAGGCCGCACTTATAGCCTTGTTTTTAGAGGACTGCGACCTCTTCAAGGCTACATCGCGGCCTCCGCAAACCTAGCCTTACGCTCCACATCGGAGCCGACACCGGTGTTTGGCTCATCGCCGGAAGATGCCAAGGGAGCCCTTCGATCGGTCACTCCAGGGTGGCGCCCCTCCTCGACGAATTTTGAGGCTCGCTGGGCCACCTCCTCGGAGGCGAGCCCCCTCCCTTTACCTCCTTCTCGGCACTTACCCCGCCTACTGGTGGGGATTTTTCGGGCAAAGGCCATCTCGTTTGAAGACGACCCCTGGTCATCCTCCTGCCGGGGCCGCTTTCGAAAGAACTTGGAGTTCCCAGCAGCAGCCCCCACACCCTCGCGTCCAGAGCTTGCCGAGCCGACGCCTGACGCAGAGTCCGAGTCTGACCTGGCATCTCCTTGACGCTCAAAACCGCGCAAGTCCTGGTCGGACATATTTGGATCCTCTATCGAGGATCGGGAGCCTCCTCGGCTCTTGTTGCCGTCGCCGGCAAGCGGTACCTCCACAATATCTTTTCTATTTTTTGGGTTTTTAGCAATATTCATATTGATCCCACGAGTGGTAAGGAAAAAATGTCCACCCAGGCAGAGCCTATTTACCTGGGTAAGCCTACATACTGCAGAGTGCGGCAGGTGCTCTACAGGGGAAGCGCTAGCGACTGGACTCCCTCCAGCCATTCATCCTCTCACCGCGCTTCAAAGCTTAGGATTAGGTGTTTTTTATCTTAGAGGTAGCCTTCCTCTGGGCCAGGCGGTCAAGCCAAGCCCCCGGCAGCGGTATTAAACATGCCTCCGTTCGCTGTCCGGCCAACCCAGCTCAGCGAACCCGCCGAAAATTCTCTCCTCAAGGAGAGAAAGGTGCGCCACTTTGGTGCGCCTGCACCGCAGTGGCATGGTCACGCTCACGTAATCTGCCGATCGATTACCGTCGATCAATCAGAAGCAACCACTTCCCGGTATCTCTCTTGGTCTGGTCTCTCACTCGGACCTTTCCGGCATGAGTAACTCTGCCGGCAGAGCTCCAAGATCATTGAGACACACAAGCCTCACCACGACGACAACGTGGAGATACAGCGGTGGGGATGCTGAGACCGCCTGCGCCGCGCGAAACGTCACGTTTACTGTGAAACAGATTGCTGCTACAATTAAGAACATGGTTCGAGGAAAATCGCCCTGGCATGACGGTCTCAGCATCGAGCACCTGCAGCATGCTGGGATCCACTTGCCACGCGTTTTATATATGTTTTTAAATTTATGTCTAGGTAATTTTTATTTACCTGAAAAAGTGATGGCGTACAACTTCTTCTTTTTCTTTTATTGCCAGGGTCCGCCTTCCTACTTAGCTTCCTCCACTTTGCCCGATCTTGAACGTCCTTCTCAGTCAGGCCATTGGCTCTCATGTCGGACTTGACGATGTCCAGCCAGCGCTTGCGAGGGCGACCGCGGGACCTAGCCACAAGGACAGCCATATTCATGCATCTCCGACCAACGTACTCTCTCTCGTATAGGGCGGCGCATGATGTGGCCATACTATCTCAGACGACACTCTGGCAGTTTTTCCCCCACGTCATGGACACCAAGACTACCTCGGATGAAAGCGTTGCGTATGCGATCGGATCGCGTTACGCCGCTCATCCACCTCAGCATCTTCATCTCCGTGACGCGAAGCTCCTGGGTGTGTCTGCTTAGTGCTGGCCAACACTCGCCATGATGCATTTATATATCTGCCCCTTGAGCTTCGGAGGCATTTTGCGGTCGTATACAACGCCCGTTACCTCGCACCACTTCGCCCAAGCCACGCCTATACGTGCTTGGACATCGTCGTCCACGTTGCCAGACTCGTGCTGCACGGATCCATGGTACCTGAACGTATCGGACTTTCTGATCAGGTCCGAACCTACTCGGATGGTGTTTGAATCCGTGCTGCCACAGGACATGTACTCAGTTTCGCCACATTTAGTCTCAGACCACCGTTTTATTTATTTATTTAAACTTCATGCACAATAGTGGTACATAGGCGGACTTAATGCAACAAGGCATTCTCTACCAGTCATCCTTTGGGTTAAGAAGAAACACACTGTGGCAGGTGTACAGCAAATAAATAAAATTCAAAATAGAATATTTTTCGTAAAAAGAAATATACAAAGAAATAATATACATAATACAAGTTAATGAATAAACGAAATATATATTACCAATAAAATACAGATATATTGCTAAAATAAAAAACTAATAAATATGATGATTTATAATTATCTTTCTGATTAAGAGAACTCATAATAATAATGACGAAGACCAAACTAAGAATCAGGCTTTCAATTAGTGTTTTCGGATTTTACGTTTAAAGGAAAATTTAGATTCAGCCTTCTTGATGTCAAGGGGTAGCATATTCCAGAGTTTAATGGTAGTAATGGCGTAAGAATTAGACAAAAACCCGGTGCGGTGAGGAGGAATGTGTAGAATGAAATTTTTGGATGCTCGGAGGTTGTCTATGAGAACTGCCCAATAATTTAAAATATTGTTTAAGATAATCAGGAGCCCAAGGATCATTCATAATAGTAAAGAGCATGCAGAGGGACCTCAGGGATCTCCTATGACGGATAGGCAGCCATTTAAGCTGAGAACGGAAGGAAGAAATGTGATCATATTTACAAAGGCCAAAAATGAAACGAATACAGTTGTTAAGAAGTCGATCCAGTTTGTTAAGAAGTTCTTGGGATAGATCAGAGTAGCAAACATCAGCATAATCAATTATGGGAAGCACAAGTGATTGGATTAAAGTGGTCTTAGTGCTTGGAGGAAGAAAATTCTTGAATCTAAAGAGAGATCGTAGTGTGAATGTTACTCTCTGGTTAACTTGAGCAATCTGCTTGTTCCAACTTAACCTGTCGTCAATGTATAGGCCTAAGTCTTTAACGTGTGGCGAGAGAGGGATGACTGTATTGTTGAAGGAAAGCGGCAGAAGTTGGCTGGTGTTCAAGTTACGTAGAAAATAAGAACTACCAATAAGTATAGCCTGGCATTTACTGACATTGACAGTAACCCCAAATCTGCTTGACCAATCACGTATGGCTGCAAGGTCCGCATTCAACAATGAGATGCAGTTGTCCAGATTGTCAATGTCAGCTTGCGCGTAGAGCTGTAGATCATCAGCGTATAGATGTAAGAGCATTTGAGGATAGTGGTAATAGAGTTTATAAACAGAGAAAACAAAAGTGAAGAGAGAGTATACCGCCTTGTGGAACGACAGTTTTCAGCGCGCACCAGTCAGAAAATTTTTGATCAGCACGGACCGCTTGCTGGCGACCACGAAGATAGGAAGAAAACCAATCCCGTGCCGACGAAGAAACCCCAATTTGAGACAGAATAGCCAGAAGGATGTCGTGATCAACGGTATTAAAAGCGTTGGAGAAATCTATTAAAACTAACACCGTTAATCTCGAATTCTTCAGGCCATTCCTAACGTCTTCAGTAACCTTAAGCAAAGCTGTGGCTGGGCTGTGACCAGACCGAAAACCTGATTGAAAAGGGAATAAAAGGTTATTCCTAAAAACAAAGGAAGAAATTTGACTAAGAACAACTGCTTCTAGGATCTTAGACAGGAAAGGGAGAATGGAGATAGGTCTGTAGTGATTGAATAAAGTGGGGTTCGATATTTTAGGAAGAGGGATTATGAAGGCATTAAACCATGTTGCAGTCTGTAGGGTGGCATTATTTATGTGTGTGATAACAGGGGGAATAGTTTTAATTAAGAGGGATAGCACAGTTCTGCTGATACCATCACAGCCAACAGCCCTGAACTTAATAGCATTGAAAGTTTTGAGGATTTCAGAGTCGGTCACAGGGGAAAAAGAAAAAGAATTGGGAAGTAATATAGGCGTGGAAGTGAACTCAAGAATAGGTTATATATAGGTTTTGATAGCAACCGCAAGCATCGCCGACGAAAAAGTGTTTATTCAAATCACTCAAGGATACGTTAGGAAAAATAACATTAGACGAGGACTTTGTTATGCCGAGTGATTTGAGAAACTTCCATATATCAGCCGGTGAAGAGTTAAGGACATTTTCAGAAATGTATCGGCATTTTGAAGCTCTTACCATCTGATTACAGCGGTTTCTGGCCACCTTGTACAGGTTCCAGTTTTCTTCACTGCGATCTCTTCTATACCTTTGAAAGGCCTTGTCACGCCGTCTCATCGCCATACGAACTCCAGGGTTAATCCATGGAGCCGGAGGGCATTTAACACGGACGGCCCTCAGAGGTGCATGTGTATCAATGAGGTGAAGTACAGACCTATTAAATATTTCCACTTTCTCATCCACTGTCGATGCCTGTGTGTGCAACATCGATCCAATCAACGGCTCTTGCATCAACATTTAGCCGGTCCTTGTCCATCCTTGCAAAATTCCGGAGAAACACAAATGCAGGCCGCTGCTTGGGAGGCTTGAATTTGTATGAAAGATAGATTAAGTCATGCCTAGATAACCCAGGAACTGCAAACTGACCATGGTTAGCAACCAGATTGACAGAAGATGCGAGCATAAGATCAAGCCAGGAATCGCTTGTGTCGTGATTGTGATGAGTCGGATTCAGTGAGAGAAGAGATAGACTCGACGATTCCAGGATTGCTCTCAGTCTGCATGATCTAGAGTTATCTTTCAAAAGATCGGTGTTGATATCACCCATGATTATGTGATGTTTGTACTCCGAAGAAAGGGATTCAAAAAGAGAGTCAAGAGTAAAGAAATAATCAATACAGGAATGCAGTAAACAACTCCAAGAATGGCTTTAATCCCCTTGACATCAATTTCAAGGACTAAGTATTCGGGATAGCCGCTGACCATTCCCGGCGAAGAGGATATGACTTTGTAGGGAATGTCGCTGCGTAAATAAATCATTAGTGCGGTCATTGCGAATAAGTACAAAACTAGGTAGACTGTAAAAAGCAGAAGGAAGTTCGGGCTTGAGCCAACTTTCCGAAACTAGGACGGCGTGCAAAGCAACATCATTAAATAAATTCAGCATTTCAGAGTGATGTAGAGGGATACTTTGTGCGTTTACATGGCAGACATTAAAACACTTCTGAAATCGCTGAAATTCACTACCCAATAAGCTATTTACAGAGAAGGAATCGTCTAAAGATGAAAATGACGCGGAAGAACTACGGCAGGAAAAAAATGAGTCGTGTCCTTCCAAATGTTGACTTTGCGCTCAAGATTTGCTTTGTTCTGATTGACGAGGGCGATGTCATCGGCATACATCATTAGCCATGGAGGCTGATCTTGGATGTTTGCCGTAACTACATCGAGCACCACGTTAAACAAGAACGGGCTAACAGCCGAGCCTTGGTGAACGCCAACAGATATTGGGAAGCCATTCGATTTGCCAACAGCGGTCTGGACAGAGGAAACGGAATCGCGGTACATGTCTTTGATAATGTCAATATAGGCCTCGGAAACGCCCCTGAAGCGCAGTGCCCACCAGATGGACTGCCGAGGTATACAGTCGAAGGCCTTCTGCAGGTCTAAAAAGGCCATATGCAAATCTCTCCTTCTCTCTCTGTAAGCCTCAGCCAGAGTCCGTAAGGCGAACACTGCGTCCATGGAGCTGTTACCCGCCCGGAATCTTTATTGACACTCAGAGACAGTGCACTCGCCACGGAGCCGTGTGTCAATGATGCGCTCGAAGAGCTTCATCGTGTGGCACATGATCTTGATAACGCGGTAGCTACTACAATCCTGTACGCTACCTTTGCCTTTGTAAACAGGGATAATCAGGCTAAATCACCACTGGTTCGGCATTTCCTTGGTGATCAGGATGCGGTTAAAAAGATCCATCAGAAGGTCCACACCATGGGGGCCCATCGCCTTCCACACTTCAATTGGCACATTGTCAGGCCCGACCGCTTTCCGGTTCTTCATGTGGCGAAGAGCAATGCGGGTTTCGTCGGGGGAAATAGGGGAAATAAGTCCAAGGTTAGGAGGCGGTTCGGGAGGAAGGTTATGGGGATGCTGTTTGTTAGACAGCTCCGCGAAGTAAGTACACCATCTCTCCTTAACAGAGGGGGCATCGAAGAGCAGCTTACCCTGGGCATCCCTTACATAGAGACATTTGCTAATGTCCCGTGTAGCTTTCTCACGGGCACGCGCCATCTTAAAAATAAGCTTTTGACCCCCGCAGTTTCCAGCTTGTCGTATAAGGGCGCCAGACTTTTGCTTCGAGCTCTGGCTACAGCTTTTTTGCAAGCGCGCTTAGCCGCTCCATATGCCTCTTGCCACTGTTTAAATAAAACCTTCTTCTTCCGAGTAGCCCCCTGCACCCCGTCATCTCACCACCACGTCTGTGTCCTTGTCTATGGTGCGGCCACCACTAGAAGTGCCAAGACCGCGCATACCCGCATCGGTGATTGCTGAATGTCTTAAATCCTACTCCAGATCTCTTGAGCGGACTCATGCGGAGCACTGATCTCGAGATGCTCGACCTCCGAATTCGACTGCCTAGGACCATCAAGCAACCACCACTTATTGCGGGGTTTGCGTTTCTCGATCACTTTCTTCTTTGGTACAACCGCAAAGTCCAGGACAAGGAGGCGGTGTTGAGCCGTTAGGCTTTCGCCTGGGATGACTTTGCAGTTAGTAACCTTGCCAATGTGGCACCGTCGCACCAGCAGGTAATCTATTTGGGTTGAGTAGGCACCACTACGGTACGTAATAAGATGCTGGGGCTGCTTCTGAAAGAATGTGTTCGCGGTGGCTAGGTCAGACACAGCGCAGGTGCTGAGTATACTGACTCCCTTTGCATTTAGCTGGCTATAACAAAAACCACCGTGAACACGTCCGTACTCTCCAGCAAACTGACCTACGTGACCGTTGAGATCCCCCCCAACCAAAACACCTTCGGAATTTGGAATAGCGCGTAATACGTCCTCGAACTCATCCCAGAAGGCCTCCTTTTCAGACTCACAGCAACCAGTTTGAGGAGCATAGGCGCTGATTAGGTTCGTTACCGACCCTTCGATCAGCACCCTAACTCGCATCAACCGGTCGCTGCATCGGTCTATTTTAAGGAGTCCATCCTGAAGGCACCACGGCCACTCCGCCCCTGCCCGCTGGTGATCCGGTGTACACTAGCCGGTACCCCTGCCCGATGTCACGTGAGTTATTTCCCTTCCAGCGCGTCTCCTGAAGGAAGGCGCACTGGACCCGACGCTTCGCAAGTACGTCCGCGAGTTCTCTGCAACGTCCAGTTAGGGAGCTAATGTTCCAGGTGGCAAAGCGGAACTCCTTCTTGGGTACTATCTTCTTTAGCCGTGCCCGTCCTTGACCTGTAGCCCTAGCCCATTTATCGCAGGTTTAGGGCGATGTGCCTGCGCATCGTTGTGCGGCGACGCCCTAAACCGAGTACCCTTACTTAAATTGTTCCTGTCCATATTGTTATATGACTCAAGTTGGTTTTACGTGGGGCGACCAGCCGTCTGACCCCCACAACCCTACGAGAGGGAAACCAGGTTTGCCAGAGTCTGTCCGTTAGACAGCAGGGTGCACCACTAGCAGGTAAGGTTGGCTTGGGTCCTTAAGATGGTAACGGACCCCATACACACAACTGTTGTACCGATAATTAAGAATAAAACGGGTGATTCGTCTTTTTTATCAAATTATAGGCCTATTTCTTTAGCGATGATTATTGCTAAGGTACTGGACAGTCTGCTTGTATGCCAGCTTGATAAACATCTAAAAATATATATGCTCAATTAAAATAATATATGCTCAATTCGGGTTTCGGCCCGGTTTATCTATAGAGAGTGCTATCCTTAGCCTACTTTACGCAAAGGGCATATAGCGGCCTGCGCTTACAATATAACAACACATTCCGGGTGTTAATAGGGCTGCCGCGTTTTTGTAGCGCGTCCGGCATGTTTACCGACGCGAACGTAAATAGTTTTTCGGCCATTATACGCAAGAGATGCGCATCTCTGTTGCGCCGTGTTCGCGCCAGCCCCAACATCCTACTTAGAACGCTGGTTGAAAGGTTGGACTCTCCGATCTTGGGGCGGTGGATACGACTGCACGCAGTCAAGTAGACATTCCCCAGGATCGGCGTGCCTCATGCAGGCACATAATTCAAATATTACTAACACTAGTTCATAAGTTTACATTGTTACTAACAAATTATGGAAGAGATTCTGCAAAAATGTTTATTATTATTATTATATAAAATATGAACTAAAACACGAAGTCACGGCGTCGTGTCACGCTGCGCGGTGTCGCGTAGCCTGCCACGAAAACGTCAGGAGACTACATTTTTTTATTACCGATAGGCACGCGTTTGACCACTATTTCACCTAATGGGAAGCAATGATGTGTTCGAAGATGGAGCACGCTTGCCTAGAAGTAACATATTCTTTCTTCGGCCAAAACTCTTCTTTAAGAAACCTGTCGGGATGTTGTGACGGAATCCGCACCACAAATGACTTGAAGTTGGTTTTATGCCGCGGCTCCAACTTCTCGACACTCAAGGTCCAGCTGATCATCACCTTCATGTACTCCACGATCTCCTCAACCGTCGTGGAGTGATGTAGTCGGGAAACATACAGTCAACGTCGTAGGCACCGATGGACGTAGCAGCATATTTGGTCCTGTCAGTCCAGTATCGCATTGCTTGCGACCAGTAGGCTTCTTCTTCTTCTTCCGAACCAAATATTAAAAGTAATGATTGCGACATAGCATTGGACAAGGAGAAACTTGAATTCGTCGAAAACACGGTTTTCCTGGGGATTACGCTTGACTCAAGGCTACAATGGGGTCCTCATTTAACATCTCTTGCGGGACGGCTAGGTTCAGCAGCATACGCTGTCAGAAAAATCCGTCAATTTACTGATATAGATACCGCGAGGCTGGTCTATTTTAGTTACTTCTTGAATTTTCTACTTCTGCACTTTAGTGAAGCCATTCTCATCACACTCTTGCTTCACTAGACAGTGCTGTATTGGATTCCTCGAAAGAGTTTTACAGCGACGGACGGTTCTGCTTTCCCTCTTTCTGTTGCTTAGGTAGTTACGCAGCCGGTTTGTTTGCGGAAGCAGTGAGGTATTTTACAAAAAAAAAAGTCTAATTAATCCGTCTAATAGATTTTCAAAAAAATATTGGACACTTATTTTTCTTTTTTCACGTAAACAAAAAATAAAGAGGATACAGCGAGTTGAAGACACGCGTGACGTCATCTGGCTTGGTAAAAATGTTCCAAATTTACACTGGAAAAAAGATAACAGTGGGTAACACTGGGTAACACGATACTTCATGGCAAGACTGGAGTCAGATTTACTGGCTTCTGACTATCCGTAGAATAGAATAGAATAGAATACTCTTTATTATGTACGCCATATAAGTTACAGAAAACAGGGTGACACAATGGGCGGCCTTATCGCTAGAAGCGATCTTTTCAAGACAACCTTTGGATGGATGTCAAAGATAACGGAAATACAGTACTGCAGGTAGTCTTAGGTGTACGATTTATATAAATAAATACATAATAGATAAATATTTACAATTATAATTATTACAATTATGTTACAAATAAATAAAAAGCATAGGAATCGAGTGAAAACGATCAAACAGAAAGGTAGTGATTTTTGACCATTACAGTCACACTTACAGAATTACAGTCATTACAAAAAGTTGAGAATGACCCACTGTCTAAGTCCGTATATATACTAATAGTTTATATAAATATTCAAATAAATTCACCACTAACTTCTACAATTTATTTATTGAAATAAAAAATCTTGCACAAATGTGTAAATATCTACGTAGATGAAATGTTTATAATTTCGAACTCATGTAGCTGCTAATCTAATGCGTCTACCGCTTTGGTGCCATAGTAATAAATGCTTAGGATGATGTTCCAAATGGATTCCAAATATTTTTTATTTTTTTTCTTACTTTCGATTTTGGGCCCAGCTTTGTATGAAACGTGAATGGTCCTTTGACGGGCGGTAAATTATGTAGCTCCTTCGCTACGAAATTTGACACGCCATTAGGGTCGGTCACCTTTAGAAAGGTGATGAAGTCTTGGACGCTCTTCTATGTACAATCTCTCTTTCTAGATGCCATTAGATCGAGTTTCCCAGAAGTCTAGAAGAGTAACATCTTGTCCTTCCTGATCTCATTTTCTTTGAAGTTCGATTTGCAAACCTGTATGATGCTCACCTCGTCCATAGTGTCAATAGCATTCGGTATGAATGCCAACAGCTCGTTTGCGATAAGTTGCTGCGAACTAAAGCAACAGGCAACAGCTAAAGCCGCGAACTATTCGTACAACTGTGACATCACGTCCGTTTTCGAGCGCGCATCGCACTGCACTGACCTGTGCCCGTCGTATGGTTGACATCAGCGTTTTATCGTATAGCTTGTTCGGAGTGCACCTGACCATTAGTAATAGCAACGCACGCCCGTATGTATTATTGCATGTTGTCTTCTTGCAGGCGCGCCGCGGCGCCGTTTCATCACGACAACTCGGCGGTCAGGCCCCGCCAGGTGACAACTGCAGTTGGATGGAGGGAGGAGACCCAGCGAGGGACCACTAGCGGCGAAGGTTCCGACTTAGACGAGTCTGCAGTAGGTAGCGCCTGCGAACGACGATGGACCGGCGCCAAGTAAAGCGAACGTCCTCATTGTACAGCCTCGTCTACGCGTGCACTCACCGGACGTATGACGCGAATGTTACTCACCTTTCTCATTTTTATGTTGTTTAGCTGTCAGTACAGCGCGCTGGCCACAAAACTTGAACGGAACAATTTTACCTTCTACGTCTGTAACAGAAATAAAATGGAATTAGAATAGTTTAGATTTAGCAAAGAAGAAATAATTTTTAATTATTTATAATAATGTTTATTTATTTATTTCTCCTCACAGAAAACAGACCTTACATCTTAATTACAATGTTACTTATATCTATTTTAATACAGGTACATGTATAGTCTAGAATATTGAGAAGCTGGTGTTTGAGGTAGGCATGGGAATGCCTGTATTTCAAATCACCAGGTCCCCACCCACGGAAGGAACAAGAAACATTTGAGTGGTACTGATATAATGGCACTTTTTGATATAAGGAGCGATTATATAATAGGTATTACAGTAGGAGAAACATGGGTAGGTAGTAAATAATTTTATTTTTTTTAACTAAGCATAAATACTAAAACAAACGCCTAAGAATGTGTGTGTATGTATGTTAGGGTGTGTTGTGAATTGTGATGTGTTGTGTCTAGGGTTTCGTGTTTGTGTGAGTGCTTGTCTGTGTGTGTGGGTGTAACGTGTGTTTGTGTGAGTGTAGTTTACCTATGATTTTTTTGCTAATATAACTTTCGGTTTAAAGAACCTTATTCCTCATCCAGACAATCGTCACTTATATGAAATATTATATTACTAGCTTTTGCCCGCGACTTCGTACGCGCATATACCGTTTTTTCCCATTCCTGTAGGAATATCGGGAAATTCTCTCTTAGTTCTCGCCTTCACTCCCTAAGGAACCTACATGCCAAATATCAGCGTTCTACGAACAGTAGTTTCGGCGGTGCGTTGTCTGGCAAGGCATTTCTGGCAATCACTCAGTAGAGGCGTATTTTATGGATTACAATTACAGTTTAACCGGTTTCATAGAATCTATTTATTGTGTAGGTATAATCGATTTTTTTAAAGATATTTAGTAGGTACTGAATGAGGAGACTGATTGAATGAGGAGCTCGTAGCTAAGTTATAACAGTCACACGGGTTGATGGACCCGTCATCATCATCTTCCTGCACTTATCCCATGTTTTTCTTCCATTCTGTCCTATTAGCTATCACGCTATCACTCACTCCCATATTCTCTTTCATATCGCTCCTCACACAATCCATCCATCTTTTCTTCGGCCTTCCTCTCCTTCTCCATCCATCCACATAATTATATTCGAGTGTCAATCGACCTGTGTGTATGTTAAAATGGTCACCCATCCTAAGACCGACCTCGGCAAGTGTTGCTTAACCTTGGAAGATCGACCCGTGTGACCGGTTCATTCACTGTTATATTCAAGGCACGCCTAAAATCTCAGAGTGTCAGAAACAGAATGTTTAAATTTAAATGGTCACCCATCCATCAGAATCAGACCAACCTCGGCAAGCGTAGCTTAACCTTGATCGACCCGTGGGATAACAAATTCAGTCAAATTCGAAAGAAAAGCTAATGCCCATGGGCTGCAGTCATATTCCTGAGGAGAATCTTAACACCGCGATTCAGAAAAACGCGTCATCAGTACGTCGCCATCTATCGACAATGTAGTTAAACTGTCAAAAATGGGCTTGAACTTAGGAGCCCACATGTGTTACGATAAATAATAATATTATGATAATAACATGTTCACTTTTCTTTTGCTTGCTACATAATATTAAGAGTTTATCAAATAACTCAAAAATATGTTTTGAAGTTCGTTTCACACATTTGATACTACTATTATTCTCAATAGATGGCATTGCAAGTCTCTGGAGTCTCAATGAAAACTGCCTATTTTAGCACTCGATGAAGTTTCTTCCTAAACTTAAAAATTCAATATCTTTTTATTTTGTGGGTCGATTTTCATGAAATAAACGCTAAATGTTACTCGGGTTATCACTTAATATTTTTAAGTACCTAGATTTGTAACCCAATCTGTAGTTTCTGCGTGATGCTCCCTCAAACGCACAGACAAACAGACAAACAGATAAACAGACAAACAGACAAAAATTTCAAAAATAGCATATTTGTGTTTTGTATCTTTTTCCTAACTTTTCTATGTAATTTTTGTGCAAAAATATTCAATGTACAGACACGGTTGGTCTACGATTTTATTATATGTATAGATAGATAGAAGATATTAATTATGTTACAACTGTGCGGGTAGAAGAAAAAAATAACTACAAAAACTAGATGTTGTCAACAAAACTCAGAAGAGAGTTTACCGTGTTCACTGCATTCCTAAGATAAGGCGGTGGTCCAAGTTAAAAGTTGTTGCCCTTTTAATGGAAGTAAAAAATAAATAAAAAATACGTCGTTAAAAATTTGAGTGAATAATTTATTTATTTGTTTTTAATAAGTTGAGTGTATTGTCACCGTAGTTAGTTTTTACTCCAAACAATACCAGGTGACTACTACTTGTAAGGATACCTCAGTATTTATTGGTGATGTAGGTTTTCTGTAAGGTTGTAATCCAACTTTTGTAACCACTCCGTAACCAAATATTTACATTTAGTTTTTGGTACTGAATATATTCATAGGATCCGGTTTAACTTATTATATAAGTTAGGACCCTGGTAACAGAAAAAATTATGTGCAAACCAATGCAGTGGTTGTGCAAACTCTATCCTTACGTCGCTGGTTTTTTAATTTATCAGGTTCATATTTTAACAGGGAATGTTGTTTGGTTACAGTGTAAAGGATGAAAAGCTGTCGGACCGTCAATACTTCCCACTTTTTATAAAGATCACAAGTTGGGTGATAGAATGGCAACGATAAACTGACTTTAAGAAGGACTCTTTGCACTCTTTCAATTTTTAGAAAATGTGTTTTACACGCTCCGCCCCAGGAGGTAATGCAGTAAATGAGTTGTGATTGGCAGAGAGCAAAATATACTGATTTGATCACGTTTTTTTGTGCAACATATTTTAGAGCTTTAAAAATTACGATTAGCTTACGTACTCTCGCAGCAAGATGGTCTATATGATGATGGGAATTTAGTTTGCTATCTATGATCACACCTAGACACTTTGTTAATAATGAGTTTGTAAGATTGGGGCATGTACAGCTTTGATCATTCAGATTTGAGCACGAGTGAGAGATAATACGATATGAAGGATCAGGCTCATCGTTAGTTTTCATGGAAAAGGTTATGTAATTTGTCTTTGCAACATTTAGCCACTTAGTTACAAAATTCATTCCTCTCTGTGCATTTGAAAAAACCTCATCCCAAGAGTTACCACTAAAAAGCTAATTAAAAGCACTAATTTATAACTAAGTTTCACTTGACCATCTTCTTCATGTCGCTGGCACGACATTAACAATCATTGGCTCGTATAGATCGCCAGCAGTTTTGATCTGGTATTTGGTGCCCAATACCATGCATTTTATTTTGGATGCGTTAAGTTATAAAGGACATTTAAGTACCTTTTATCTTCGGGTACTTATGAAGAGATTTCGGTAGGTACCTGGACAATAAGTTAGGAATGGTTGTCATTAGGCACTAGAAAATGTAAAGATCTCGGATAGATGTAGATATTGACTGGCCTGTTGGTCTAGTGGTTAGTGACCCTGACTGCTATGCCAGAGGTTGTGGGTTCGATTCCCACCCAGGACAAATGTTTGTGTGATGAGCATGATCATTTGTTCTGTGTCTGGGTGTAGTTTATCTATAATATGTATGTATTTAGAAATATATAAGTATGTTTATCAGTTGTCTAGTACCCATAACACAAGCTCTGCTTAGCTTGGGACTAGATGGCGTTATGTGATAGTTGTGTGGAATATTATATAGGATCAGCTTTGTCTTTTTTTTCGATTTTGGAATCTTTAATGTCATAAAATTGCGGTGGCCGCTATTACAAGTATATTTGGCGCATATAACTTACCTCACCTTTTTATTTTTTTATTAGTTGACCCGCGCTACTGCGTCTGCTCCGCTCCTATTGGTCTTAGCTTGATATATTGCCTTGAGATGATATTAGCCTATAATCTTCCTCGATAAATGAGCTATGTAACACTGAAATAATTTTTCAAATCGGACCAGTACTTACCTGAGATTAGCGCGTTCAAGCAAACAAACAAACAAACTCTTCAGCTTTAGATATAAGTATAGATTTGTTTTTTTTAGGAATGAGCTTGCTCTTGACCACAATCACGCCTGATGAAAAGCCATAAATAAGGTCTATAATGAAGCGAGCGTGCCCAGAAGATGCCTGTTCACTCTTGCTTTGAAGGCAGACGTGTGTTTTAATATGTGGACGAGAACACAGACGCTGGCAGAGAGTTCCACACTTTAGCTGTGCGGCCAAAATAATTGTGGAATAACTAATACAACCTTACCATCATGACACTTCAAGTATTCCAATTCGCATTTGTTCGCAACGATCATATGGAACGTCAGGCTCAAGTCATGTCGCCTCATTCGCACGCATTGGGGGTCTTCCACCGTGGGGCATTTTATCTTTTTACAATTTTCATTAATTTTTGGAGCAATTAATTTTCTTTGAAGCTTTGAAATGGCCTTTTCGCATGTTATCATTTGGATTACTGAAAAAACACATAGTTGAATAGGTATTATACCTATACAGGATCCACTTCAGTTGACGTGTACCGCTAGGGCCAGTTTAAAGGGCATTAAAAGGAACACGGGTGGGTTTTAGTTAGTAGCTAAGAGCCTGACAGTCCCTGCCGCTTCACCCAGAGCAGGAGTCATTTGATGATTTCTCACACTCAAAAATAAAATCATCCTCTTACGTATCGGGGCTCACCACTAAGTACATAATAGTAGATCCTGTATGAGTAGATTATGGAAGATTCCATTTGTTTGCAGCCACTTCGACTGTGTAGATATTAGACTTTCCCATACGGAACACCACTACGATGACTATGTGCTACAATAGGTAGGATTACAATTCCCGTCACGCAAGTTTACCTCCCCGAAGTACGTCGCAATTGATTGCGCAGGATGTTAATTTGACAAAAATCATAGAACAGCGCATGCGCTACCGTAATGATGGCTGGTGTAATGGTATCTCACTTGCTCGTATGTACGTTCGATGCATACGTGTGACCCGCTTGCTCAATGCACTGTTGATGCGAAAAGTGTAACACGTTGTTATTGCTTTTAATTAATTATTTATTAGCTTTTGCCTGCGACTTCGTACGCGCACAGCCCGTTTTTCCCGTTCCCGTAGGAATTTCCGTGAATCCTCTCTTAGTGCTACCTTTCTACGGCCAGTAGTTTCAGCTGTCCGTTGTCTGTCAGTCACTCTCTGTCAGTAACGGAAGAGTTTTATATAAATTGATTTTTGTTATTTCTTACTATCTGATTCGTTTTTTTTGTGTTTTTGTGGTGTTACTTTTTGATAATTATTGTTATTGTTACTGGTAGTCTTTGTTACTTGTTTATAATATAATACGTACAAAGTATAAACGAAAAAAAAATCTAGTAGCGGTACACTTTTTTACGCGATTGCACCTGTGGTGTCGTCACTAAAACCTAACTTCGGAGGGGTAAACAACGCTGATGCGAACTGTAAATCCCCTTGGGATGATTTCCGAGGGCCACGCGGGCGCAGCCGCTGCCAGTAACTAGTGTAAAACATATTGTACGTACCTATGACAATGATACAAACGCAGACTTTCATTTTGAGTGGAGTTTTATTATTTATTTCTTCAGTTACGACTATCAGAATATAATGAATTGTTTCATGCGTTCAGTTTCTTGATTCGGATATTAATTAAGTATTCTATTTCATTGTTATTTTTACGATTCGAAATGATAAAAGTCAGAGTCGTATGAAATTAAGTGTGTAATGTCCAATCAAGGATCGCCTTGAAGCGGCATTGACGCACCGACACGCGAGCCAGTGCGGCTAGGGTTGCAAACTTCTGTCTCTTTACTACATGTATAACTGCCGCGTTGGTCTTGCGGTCAAAAAGTGCTCGATTCCCAGGTCGAGCATAAAGTGTACCTATTATTTGACAGCTTGTAGTTTAGAAGATGGTGGTGTGGCACCCCGTGCCTGTGCGTGCGTTCACCCGTTGGTCTTGCAGCATCTAGTCTATTCTGTAAGTAACCATTTCGATATCGAGCTTCACTTGAGTGACAAACCTCACAAAGTGAGCTTTATTGCACACAACATAAAGATTTTACGTCTGACGTAATTTGATACTCACCTCGGATTCCGCTGTCGAGACACGAAAATGTTGTTACAGAATAGGGATACAGATCTCCCACCGTCGTGTCGGATTGTCGTCCCATGAGTGTACCTATTAGACTAAAAGAGGGAGCGCTTCGATGTTTGCGCAATTCTTTTTCTTTTTGATTGCACTTTGTCTTGCGGTTGGGCCTGTCATGCTCACTCAAGTCTTACCAATGGTGGAGGTTGGCGCATTTATTTCATCATGCTTGCGAGACTCCATCCCGGGGTATCATCTGACACTTGCAAAATGGCCCCGGGGACTGAACAATTTGTGGAAATCTGGGAATATAATGGTCATGGCCAGAGGAATGTGTGAGAATGTTAATGACACGAGAAACTTCTACTATTGAGCCAAAGAAATGATGTATGAACTCTGTGAGACGATGATTATGTCTAGACAGAGGATGAAATGTGTTCTAATAGATGAGGACTAATAGAAAAGTATCAAAAAACCGGCCAAGTGTGAGTCGGACGCGCACACAAAGGGTTCCGTACCATAAACCTTAATTTTTATTATTTGTTGTTATAGCGGCAATATAGATACACAATCTGTGATAGTAATAGTACGGTACGGACGGACGGACGAACGGACGGACGGACGAAAGGATGGACGGACGGACGGACAGCGGAGACTTAGAATTAGGGTTCGTAAAAATTTGGCAATAAAATATTTGGAATAGACCAGGGGGCAATGAGGTAGCGCAATGACGACACTCACCCACCGTCGTCAGTGGTATTTTTCACTAAGTAAGACGACCATCTCACTAAAAGATTTAATTATACCTTTGGATTGGTTGTAAGCAATTAACTAAGTAGGTATATACTTAGCAAATTGGCAGTCAGTTTCTATATAGTTAACGCAAGTTCCTGTTTACAACTATGTATATAATGTTACCGGCAATCTGTATAATCCGGTGTTCTAAAGAATACCTAGGCATTGTATAGAATGCCTAAACGGTTCAGGTAATGTATGAAATATTGTTCATTTTAGGTATACGTTGCCTAGGCATTCTTTAGAATACCGAATACACAACCGGCAATGTGTGTAAAAGACGATAGCTGGGAAGGGGAGACGTGTGGTACGCTACGTTCACACGACGACATAAATTTCTTAGCCGGATCTGTTTTTTACAGGATACGGTTTAGTCACAATGCAATTTATATGAATGAGTTCACACGTGCATTCGGTTTTAAGATCCGACAAATAACCGAAACGGGCCAAACTTAAGATCTGATTGTGCTTATCACCTAACCACTGATTAAAAGCAACACGATTTGACAGTTACTAACACACTGTGTTCTTAGTTTGGGTTCAACACCATCATCACGATCACCATAATCATCAACCATCATTACCATCATCATCATCATCATTCATCATCACCATCAACATCATCATCATCATTATCGTCATCAACACCATTATCATCATTCATCATCATCATCAACCAAAATCATCATCATCATCATGTTCATTATCTTTTGGAAGATCTACTTATCACGGAAACCAGACTCATACTACCTCCTTACTAAAACCCATGATCCGTGTTCCTCCTAATGCCCTTTGTGTTCCAGGGCCGCGGTTACTCTTTCGAACAAATTCCGCAACCCCAGAATCTTCCACGGATGATGACGGAAGCTTAGTTCGCTCGCTCACATTAGCTCATTCGAACCTAACCTATCCGTGTCGGAGTGCCCTGAACTTCCCTGTGTCCCAAGTTCCCAAATAACTTGGCTAAGTAAGTAAACGATATCGAATCAATTAATTTGCCTTGCTGTTCAATTAAATGCGGGGCATATCACTTAGGCCGCTAATTAAACGGCTAATGAAGCTAGTTGGTTGCGACATATGCTAGATCATTGACAAAAAATATTTACTTTACACACTGCCGGTGGACCAGCAGGTATTCTATACAATCCCTAGGAGTTGTATACATTAACTAGGTAAAGTATAATATCGACAATTATATTCATTATAATGCATACACTGCCTTGACGTCCCAGGTATTCTATACATCACCTAGGTATTCTATAGAATACCTGAATTATACAGATTGCCAGCAACATATACATACATTTGAATATTCTTTGCTAAACATACCCTAACGTAGGCGGTTTTTCACTAAAAATGTAGCAGAAAATATGTAATAAAGTTTTTAAAACAAAACAAACAGGGCAAGCAAAAGCTAAACAAGACCATTTAAATTTAAAAATACATCGCGTCTATAGTCCATGGCCCATAACATTCTGTACAAAATAGAAAACATTGCAAGATTGCCAATACTAACTCGTCAGAGAATGGGCAACAG
This sequence comes from Lacanobia oleracea, assembly GCA_950371165.1. NCBI lineage: Eukaryota > Metazoa > Arthropoda > Insecta > Lepidoptera > Noctuidae > Lacanobia > Lacanobia oleracea. The sequence goes on from OX493399.1 coordinate 11,986,730, forward strand.
CGTTCTTTGTAAAACTCAACACCATGCACTGCGGTCGCCAACCCGCCAGCCAAGCGTGGCGATTATGGCAAACCCGGGGTTTTGCGGGAGGCCTATGTCCAGCAGTGGACGTCTTTCGGCTGATATCATGGTTTTTCCGAAGAATTGAAACAAGTTTAAAGTATAAAAATAATCACAAAAGAAAATAAAATGTACATTTATACAAGCATTATAATGTGTAAACTTGAGATTCCCCGTAGTTTGGCGAATTCTCCATAAGTTGGCAACAGCGACGCTAAGGATAGCGCCCCGAAAGGGTCTCTTGTGTTGCCACTTAACAAGGGTGCGTTCTTCCCTTGAATATTAAAACATGCAATCCTATATCTAAAGTGCGTTTACATATGCACAATATTGACGCCTCCTTAGACACCACATACTGAAACGATTTTGAAAATCTTTCACCATTAGAAAGCTACGTTATTTGTGTGTGTTAAAGCAGAGGCGGATCAAATGTTACCAGCGCCCTAGGCAAGCATCTCATCGACGCCCCTAAGGTGGTAGTACATGTAGGCGAGAATTTCGACTGAGGGGGAACAATTTTTGTCTGTGTTTGTGGAAGTTCGGGGAATTATTAAGTTAAAAATGCGGTTTGATGTGTATACGTAAGAAAATTATAGCGAGCACTAAATTTCTAGGATCTCGTTGGTATAGCCGAGGATTTTCGACCATACGCACAGAAACAGAATTGAGTTTATCGATTTATTCGCAAATGCTAAAAAACCCTAGAAAACTAGATTTTGTGCAAATAATTTGTGCTTGTATAGTAGTTTTTTTGTCAACCCATGCCTAGAAACCTGAGTAATAATGACGATACTTTTTAACACCCAGCATTGGCGGTATCTAGGACTTTTTTCCTCGCCCTTAACCTGAGATGCGACGCCCAGACACACACACCACAGTCGGCGATCACGATCAAAAATGGAATTTTAGCCGCCCGTCGCAGTCGCACCCGGGGTTCTTGCTAATTAATAGCAAGGTTCAGATTATAAAATAAAACGAGAAAATCGGACTACGAACTAGCTCACTATCGATGGGTAGTTATGGATACCTTTTTTTTTCCCCGCTCTGGGTGAAGCAGGAGGAAGTGTCAGACCTAGAGCCCTTTACAAAGTCCGCAGCACTAGCAGGCATTGGCCCAGGCGTCTTCTTTGCTGACAGCTCTTTGAGGCGCGCGTGGAACACAGCGCGCCGTCGACCCGGGCCTGGTTCTGATCAGACGGCGAGCCACCCAATGCTCGCCGTCCGCAGGCCTGCGTCTACGGTGGCCGAGAATCGCCCAAGCAGGGCAGATCTCCACCGTATGCTCCACCGTGTCCTAGTTACAAGGGAGACCTTTACAAAAATGACGCGCAGGCCAGCAATACCTTTGAGTTATAGGGGTTGGGCACGGACCAACCACCCCCCCCCTACGCCTACGACACCCAGACTTTGCCAGATTAGACCAGCTGTTTCTAGAAGTTGTGTCCACCAGACCAAACCAACTTTCAAACTCCGGGATGCCACTGAAAAATTACTAGTAGAAAAATAGAATGGTAATTTGCCCGAGAATCGAATCCAGGAGCACACAATCAGCAGCCGTAGTTTGCACGATGAGTCGAACAAGTTGCTGGATTGAAATGCGACAAGACACTGTCACTGTGAAGAAGGTGCTACCACGTGGGATGTACTTAAATGAAATACTTTTTCCACTGTAAATGGTAGCGAGTACGGTTTCTGCTGAGCCAAGCCCTCTGTCTCGTGGTAGACAGACAGGACTCTATGAAGACACTGAAGCGCTGATGTATGGAGAAGAACTGATTGCGAGCGGTACCGGGGCTTTACGCCCCCTGCCCGTGGAGTTCATCCGCGGTCCATAACTATGGACCGGTCATTTTGTGGCCATTTTTTTGGCGATGGTTATTGTTGGCGTACGCCTGCCAAAATAAATTAGCAACGCACGCCTGTGAGTAATTGCGTGCGAGTGTGATTGCTACAGACGCGCCGCGGCGCTGTACGTCAGCGCCGCCTCTTCACGAACACCTTCGGCGGTCAGTCCCCGCCGGATGAGACCCCCAGTGACCTGGGGGAGGCCCAGCGAGAACGACCAGCGACTATTAACCTAGCACAAGTCACGCGCCGGGATGGAAGTTGGGTGTGGAGTTTTTGTGTTTGAGTAGGCCGCGTGTAACCTGGGTCGCCCCCAGGCTACACCTAGCCTAGCACCTACCTACTCAGAAGTCCAGTCCGGTGCGATGCGGTCGTCGTCGTCCGCTACCAGGTTCCGGGGCAGGCGTCTCGCGACAGGTGGGCGCGCGTGCCAGGGCGCCAGGTGCTTGACATGCGGCCAAGCAGATGCATCGGCACGCGCGAACATGACCCTCGCGAGACGTCGCACGAACTCATCCAGGCTCTCAGTCCCGAGGTCGCGCTGGATGACGCTATTCCTCACGCAGTAAGGGGCGTCTAGGACGGTCCGCAGCGCTAGGTGTTGCTGCTCGCGGAGAATCTTCCGGTTCCCCTCACAGATGAGGGCGTAACAGGCGGGGGCGGCGTTTGTCAAGACTGGGCGAATGTACGACTTGTACACGCCCAGCTTGACGCGCGTTGGGAGTCGGGACGAGAGCACTGGTCTGAGCAGGTGGCGCACGACTCTGCCCTGCGCGGCGACCCGGTGGATGTGGGACCCCATCGTGAGTCGACGGTCGATGGTCACACCCAGGTACTTGGCCCGGGGTCGGCTCGACGTACGAGGCCGTCGTGCCACACGCGATCGAAGGCCCTCTCCATGTCAAGGAATACTGCAACCACGTATTCCTTTTTGTTCATAGCTGACGACAGCAGGTGCAGTACCCTTGACAGCTGAAGCGTCGTGCTATGTTCTGCCCGAAACCTGAATTGTTCCGGGCGAGGCGTGATGTGCGGTGTGAGGTGTCGCAGCAGGAGTACCTCGAACACCTTAAAGATGGTCGGCAACAGGGTGATTGGCCGATAGCTCTCCGGCTTCAGGATGTTTTACCCCACCTTGGGCAGCATAATGACGCGCCCCTCCTTCCACGCTTCGGGGAAGATCCCGGTGCGCAGTATCGCTGTAAACAGGCGCGCCAAGGCCAGCAGGCCGGCAGGTGGCGCAGCATTGTGTTAGTGATACCGTCAGCACCGGGGGCTTTCTTCGGCTTCGGGCGTAGGATGGCGCGTCTAACTGCGCCTGGCGAGAAAAATACAGGGTCTTCTTCAGGAGCTATCGGCGTGGCGAAGTAGTCCCCAAGGTGCTTCTCGACTGCTGCGACATGTTCGTGCTCTGCAGTCGGGTTTGGGAAGAACTGACGCTCCCGGTGCTCGGCGAAGACCTCCGCGCGGTCCTCTGCGGCGTATCTAAGAGCCCCGTCGCTGTTAAGTAATGGGCGCACCGAAGCCGGGGTTTCTGCACAGTCTGTGTGTAGAGGGCCAGTCGCCCTCAGCATCCATAATCTTCTCTTCCCAGCTCGTGGTGGCCAGGGCCTTTAACTCGACCTTTACCTTTTCCGCGAGACGGTTCAGGAGATGTTTCAGGGTAGGGCAGTGTAGATGCTGCCACTGCTTGCGCAGGCGCCTCTTCTCGGCGACCATTGCACGAATCCGTGGCGGTAGGGGCGGCTGAAGCACTCTTCACTCCGCTGGTGTTGTGGTTGTCGCCTCTTCTAAGGCGCGTTGTACGCATGCAGTGACGTCATTTGCAAATCCTTCGACGTCCGCGGAGTTGGCAATGGGCCGAGTTGGTGTCGTGGTCTCAATCCTTTCTGTGAATAATTCCCAGTTAATGGATCGACGTGGCGCTGGTGGCCTCATTCGGGTCGGCATCCCCGATAGGACGACGAGTACAGGTAGATGGTCTGACTGTAACTCGTCGTCGATCACATTGTTGGGTGATCTGGCAGCTCTGCCCTCGGTGGACAACGATGTCCAGCACATTGGGCATTCGGTTTGGGCAGTCTGGGTAGTGAGTCGGCGTTTCTGGGCCCGATACCGAATACCCGAAGGCTTCCGCGACCGCGAAGAGCCGTCTCCCCTCGGTATTCGTATTCTGGACGTTCCAAGCCGGATGTTTGCAGTTTAGGTCGCCGGCGAGGTGGCGTTGGAGTCTTTGTTAAGGACCGCCCGCAACTCTCTGAGGTCTAAATGTGAGGCGAGCGGCTTATAAGCGGCGTAAATGTTGATATCCTCGCCAGCAACATGCAGCTGGACGCCCAGAGCGTACAGAATTTGCAGTGACTGCGAGGGGATCTCATGATGGACGACTCTTCGATTCACCAAGACTGCCAGACCATTTGAAATGAATAGGCTCCGAAACCCCTGAACCGATTTGAAAAATTCGTTCACCATTAGAATCGTACATTAACCCTGATGAATAAAGTCTATATTTTCAATAAATTAGAGATCCTTAAGTAAATTGCAAGAATCTAACACAATGTAGCAAAATTTTGCCTATAATTGGCGTGCGCTGAAAAAACTATTGATGATACATAAAAAAATAATGTACTACATAATGGAGTATTTTACTAAAAAAATCTAATTAGTCCTTCTGATAGATTTTCAAAAAATATTGGACACGTATTTTTTATTTTTTCATTTAAAACAAAAAATTAAGAGGATACGGCGAGTTGAAGACACGCGCATTTTAAAAAATACGTGTCCAATATTTTTTGAAAATCTATCAGACGGACTAATTAGATTTTTTTAGTAAAATACCCTATTGAAGTACTACCGATATAACAGTTCGCGAGGATATACGCGTAACTATTATGCAGGTTTGCGCCTTCTCTTTAGCCATGGACAACGGGGTGAGACCCTTGTCCACTGCGACCACATCTCGGTGCATACCACATCAGCTTTGTGAAAATATTCTCTAAGACTGCACATCTCGCGGTTGTGGAGATTCTTGGCGTTTAAAAAGCTTCGACCTCCACACTTCCGCGGGATGTACAGTCTCATCACCTCGCAATGACCATTCAGAATAAGAATGCCTGGAAGCATGCTGGTCCTGCTCCATAGGACAGTCAATGTTGTGAACAAAATCAAACTGGTTGCTTTATGTATTAACTATGCTTTATGTATTAACTTTATAGATGTTCTGTTTCTTTTTGTGTTTTTATTTTTCAGTTAACTTACACACTGTTAATTAGTGATTCCAATATTTGTAAATGTGTGAGTATCATGTACCTACTTATTTAGAAAATTGATAAGCCTACCTCTGCATACCCTAGGTGCATGGTCCTCAAATATTAATTTTTTTTTGTATACTTACCAAATATTGTAAAAGATTTATTTGAAAAGAGTACTTAACTATGGAGTTTCTTGTCCAATCTTCTCTATAAAAATCTACCTTTCTAAATGGGCAGTAGAGTCACTTCAGATTTTTTATAAATATTTGAAAAGTGAATGACGTTCAAAAGTGCCGTTTAATGGCCTAATTGGAATAAACGCGGTCGAAGTCAAAGTCAATTTGACTTTGACCGCTTTTTATTCAAATAATTGAATCAAAACCCGGGTAATGGAATAGTGACAATTTTGGTATCATGCATGATATTAATCTTTATCCATTTAAATGATTAGATAATAATGTTTGATTAAGTACATGCAAATTACATTTCAAAGATTCAAATCTGCTGGTTACGACGGACAGAAAGTTACGACGGGTATAAAATGCTCTAAGTTAGAAAAATGTTGTGGTTAGAGCAAACGTACGTGACGGTACGTAGAGTCCATTCATAAGTAATCTATAGAAAAAATAAGTAGAGATCCGTACTAAAATTGCCAAACTAAACCCACGGGAATGAAGTCGTGGACGAAGTGCTAGTTTATTATAAAACAAACAAACAAATCTTTCCTCTTCATAATATTAGTATAGAAAACTGAACACTTAAAGTCCTCAGCAGCCAGGTCAGTAAAAACATGCTACGATTGAATGACAAAAATAGCATTGCCAACTTGTGGAGAATTCCCCAAACTGCGGGGAATCTCAAGTTGATTGAGCATTGACTTGAAGCGAAGATATGGGCCAATATTATTTATTACGTAAGTCGATTGAGGGAAGTGTGGTCGACCATGGCTTATTTTTCTTACAACGGGGTAAGAGGAAATCTTGGTAGTTCTTACGTAATATCACAATGTTATGTAGGTAAAGAACATGAATAAAATATAAGTTTAACTGCTAACGAAAAAATTAAATGACTAGTACCTACAATCTATACTAATATAAGCTGAAGAGTTTGTTTGTTTGTTTACTTGAACTTGCTAATCTCAGGAACTACTGGTCCGATTTGAAAAATTATTTCAGTGTTAGATAGCCCATTTATCGTTGAAGGCTATAGGCTATATATCATCACGCTAAGATCAATAGGAGCGAAGTAGTAATGAAAATTGTAACGCAGACGAAGTTGCGCGGGTCAACTAGTTGTAAATAAACTTAAAATTACTTGTATAAATTTCAACTTTGAAAAATAAACATTCAAACAGATCAAACGTATTTTAATTATTTTTTCCATTAGATTCTTAAGGTCAGAATTATAACCATTTAAGTCAGCAATAAAACTCCATAGGGCCAGGTAACCCGAAAGAATGACTACGAGTATTTCACGAAATCTTGACATTTTAGGATTATACCGACTTATGGAGTTATTTTACTGATTTTAATGGTTATAATTCTAAAAATAGATAATTCTTACGCCCAAGAATCATACTTTAATCAACATATAACCTAATACTAACTTGCAAATAGCAAAAAACGTAAGAAAATTTGAATTTCTCGGGCCATCCTGGCGCAACCACCTTAAGTACTCGTAATAAATATTAAACAAATGCGACTTTTTTTTTTCACTATAGATAGGCACGCGTTTGACCACTATCTACCCTGATGGTAAGTGATGATGTGGTCGAAGATGGAGCACGCTTGCCTAGAAATAACCTATTCACTCTTGACTTAAAGACTAGGTTGTAGCTATCAGGAAACGGACGTCCTTCTGATGAATGCGAATGTTCGACATACTCGACTCCCATTCACCAGGAGAGGCGGAGGGCGTCGCGCCACCAGGATCCAGACGTGAAGATTCCGCAGACAAAGAAGCAAACAAGTTCGCTTTCTCCTCAGCGGAGTGGGCCAGCGTCCCGTCGGGTCTCAGCAGTGGTGGTAGTGAGGGGCGGCAGAAGTTCGATTCGACCGACTTAGCCAGGGACCAAAAAGCCCTACTACCTGCTGGGTATGAAGCAAGTTTGTTCCCTATTCGGCTAATGTGGTCAAACCGAGCCCTCCGCAACACTTTCTTGCAGGACTTGGCAGCCCTATTGAAGGCTCTCTTCTTCCGAGTCACGTCATTTGCTTTGCGCGTACGAGCGTCGACCCATGCCAGGTACGCCGCGTGCTTAAGCGCATCAGCGCGATTGCACTCGGCACCAAACCAAGGACGAGCTTCGCCAGATCTCGCTATGTCAGAGAACGGAATGTAGTACTCCATTCCCCTCCGCAACACATCTGACACGGCGTCCGCGCACGACGAAGCATCAGTGGAAGAATAGCAAGTAGGCTGCCAAGGGTAACATGCGAAAAAAGATCGCATGCCATCCCAATCTGCTGACTTGTATCGCGATACCCGCCGGGTGCCTCTTGGGCTAGGATCGGGCGGGGAGTAGACGGATACAGACTTTACCAGACAGTGGTCGGAACTACCCAGTGGTGAAGAAATCGACACCGAATAGCGGTCTGGATCTGTTGTCAGCAAAAGGTCCAAGCAATTGGCAGTGTCCGAATCAACATCGGGCACCCTCGTTGCCCCCTGGATCAGTTGGGTAAGATTTAACGCAAGCGCTAGCTTTCGCTTCTCTCGTCCAGCATGGTCTGTGCACTGGTATGGGAAGAGCCACTCCTGATGCTGGGCATTGAAGTCCCCCAGTAACACCAATTGGGCAGAAGGGTACCGCTGCTGAGCCGCATCCGCCGCCTCACTCAGGTGCTGTGTAAGCCTAGTTGTCTCCAAATCACCGCTGTGCGAACGGTAGACGAGACAGGCGTAGACCATTTTGTCTAGGCCTGTGTCCACTATAGCCCACAGCGTCGAGAACTGGAGTCTTCAAGGTAACGGAGACGCCGATAGCAGATGTCGTCCCGGGCGTACATGCATACGCCCGCACGTTGTCTGAAGTGGTGCTCCAGGGTAAACCCTGGGTAAGACAGGTATGACACGTCCGACGGACATCCGATCTGCGTCTCCGACAGGAACAAGAGCGCTAGTTTCTCGGTCTCAAGGTGGTGATGGAGCGAGATTTGAGTGCAGACCTCGTAGTTAGAGAGGTGCACTTTATGCGAAAGGGCGTGCTGCCGCTGTACAGCTTTTCTCTTTTTTCCCCTGTTCATAATAAAAGTGAGTGAGGTTGAGGAGAAGGAAGTGAAATGCTGTTAACCCTCAGGCACGCCCTGACAGGACGACATCTTTAGGGGACTAGTCTGGAGACTGCGGGGACGCCCGAGCCCCCCCGGGAATGACCATCGGGCCCTTTCATCTGGTCGCCAACCAGTACGATGGTGCATTCCGGGATTTTTCGTCAGTTGGCGGGGCAGCCTTTCATGTGTGGCTAGCCAATGATATATAAAACAACATGAAATGAAGCCAATTGGCCACATCGCGCTTAGTTACGCACCAACCTGTCGCGCGACACTACGTTTGTTTTTAATTTATATTGTGTGTGTGAACATGTGCAAAATATAAAAAAAAACATGCCGTCGTGTGTACGATGTACAAATTATACTCCAAAAGTTAAAGACAATAAATATTATTAATAATAATCTGTGGCTCGACTGTCAACTAAAGTGACGGAAAAAATTTTCGACGAATATTTTACGAAAAATTTATAGAAATAAAACAAAATGAAACGAAAACAAGATAAATTCAATAGCGACAAACAAATTTAAATAGTAAAGATATCAAAATACAAAAATATGCAATAAAATTATGACCACCTCCACCACAATAAGTCGAAAAGAAATATGTTGACAAGAGCCGCAGCTCGTCGAGCACGCCCACCATCTCCGGCCTCGTCGCTCAGCTCCGCCTCGCCGCCGCCGGAAACCAGCCCCACCGTGAGTGCTGTGACACCGGCCGTGGCAGTCGCGTCGAGCTCCAGCGACGAGTACTTCTCGCCGCCCACGACGCCACCACCTGCTCGTCGGCGAAGAGGACGCCGGCCGCCGGACGGCTTAGGACCTCGAGGCCCACCGGCCTCTGACAGGGTCCCAGCTCCCGGCGGAAGTGTGCAGCGTATGCGATGGACACGTTCCATAAATGAAAATGTGATACGCGCATACTTTGGGGCTACAGAGGGAGGAAACAACCTGACCGCGTACCGTGTTCGGATGCTCTCTTTGTTTCAGGTGCTTGAGCCAGCAGTCAACGTATCGGCCCAACGTCTATCGGTTCAGGTGCGGGTCATCCTGCGTAACCATATGTTGGATGAAGCTGCACTTGATCGCCTCCGAGCTGAACTGAGTAGCCGTGCCATTGCCCCCTCGTCGCAGACTGTGGTACTACCACAGTCTCACCAAATTCCCAGCCATGTTGACGAGGAGAGTAGTGACAGGGTTACAAATGTAAGTACCCAGTGCAGTGACGAATTGAGGAGTGCTTTGGAGTATGCTATTCGGGAGTATCGTTACATGCTGCCTGAACTTAGGCCACGCTTACCTCGTTTACCCATGCATAACAAGAATAGGGCGCTGGTGGCTGCTCTGGATTCGCAGTTGTCAAGCTATTTTGATAACTGTGATAGCCTCACCGATACACATTCGATCATGTACTGCGCGGCTGTGGCGGCTTGTCGTGTAGCTCACGTCAAATTTGCTGATCACAGAGCTACACGACCAAAAAAAGCCGTGCCGGCTTGGCAGTGCAGGATCGAGCGTCGTATTGGTGGGGCCAGAGCACTCATCGGCAAACTAGTTTGCTTCAGGGAGGGCAACACTCGCCCAAGAGTGATGCGCTTTGTGAGACGGGCGTTTTCGGGGACTGATATTAGTCCCCGAGAGTATTTGTCCCGGGTCACAGAGCGCATCGACTTCCTGAAGCAGAAGGTGTATGCATGGGCAAACCGTATTCGGAGGTATAAGCGGCGCGTGGAGCGATACACCCAGAATCGCACATTCCAGAGTAATGAAAGGTGGGTATACAGAGCTTGGGAGCGACCGGACCAAGGTGTGACTGACACGCGCTTGCCGGATGATGATGCCATGTGTTCGTTCTGGCGCAGCATCTGGTCGGTGCCTGTCAGTCACACCGAAGGTGGTTGGACTAGAGAGGTCGAACGAGCGTGCGATTCAATACCAGAAATGGGGGCAATCACAATTAGCCCCCAAGATGTAGCTCGTGCAGTCCGTCCGTTGCCTAATTGGAAATCTCCAGGACCAGACGGACTGCACAATTTTTGGATTAAGTGGCTACAAAAGTCGCACGTTCGGTTGGCATTTCAGTACCAGACTGCCTTGGATACCGGCTCACTACCCGAGTTTCTTACAACAGGAGTTACCCACCTGCTTCACAAATCTGGTGGCACCGCGGAACCCAAAAATTATAGACCGATCACGTGCCTACCGACGGTCTATAAGGTTCTTACATCCATTTTAAGAGCTAAAATTAACACGCATATAGACAGCAACTCGATTATGTCTGCCTCTCAGAATGGATGTAGGAATGGGTCCCGCGGTACTAAGGAGCTGCTCCTCATAGATATGGCCATTAGCCAACAGGTTCGGCGTTCCCGAAAGGATCTGTCGACATGCTGGATAGACTATAAGAAGGCCTATGACTCGGTGCCTCATACATGGCTCATGAGGGTGCTAGAATTGTATAAAATTGATACAACGCTACGCACCTTCCTGATGTCGTGTATGAGGCAATGGAGAACAGTCCTTCGCTATCCAGGATGTCGAAATATCCAGAGAACTAGTGAACCGATAAGGATTGAGCGGGGAATATTTCAGGGCGATAGTTTGAGTCCGCTTTGGTTTTGTCTAGCCTTGAATCCTCTAAGCACACTGCTGGAGAATTCAGGGCTAGGATATCGGTTGAAGAGAGGTGGTCAGGTTATATCTCACCTCCTTTACATGGATGATCTGAAACTCTTTGCCCCCACTAATCTGCAACTGATGGAGCTACTGAAGGTAACTGAAACTTTCAGTAGTGCCATCAGGATGGAGTTTGGTGTGGACAAATGTGCAGTCATGCATGTAAAACGTGGAGAGATTATGGAATCCGTGGGAACTCAACTCTCGGATTCTATAAACCTGAGATCCCTCTCTCCAACTGAAACTTACAAGTATTTGGGTATGTCGGAAGCGTTAGGTATCAATATTACTGACATGAAACAATCGTTGAAAGAGCGCTTCTTTGGCCGCCTGAAGAAGGTATTCAATAGCTTTCTATCGGGCGGGAACAAGGTGCGCGCCTTCAACGGTTGGGTCATGCCGGTATTGATGTACTCTTTCGGCGTACTCAAATGGACTCAAACGGAACTTGACGCCTTGGATAGACGGGTCCGTACACTGCTTACTGCGTATCGAATGCATCACCCACGGTCATCGGTAATGAGACTGTATATCCCGCGAAAGTGTGGAGGTCGAGGCTTTTTAAATGCTAAGACTCTCCACAATCGCGAGATATGCAGTCTCAGGGAATACTTCCTAGCTGTCGACGTGGGTATGCATCGAGATGTAGTGGCGGTGGACAAGGGACTCACCCCGCTCTCCTTGGCAAATGAGAACTGGCGCAAACCTGCAGTACTTGACACCAACGATCGCAGGGCGGTATGGCAGAGCAAGGAGCTTCACGGACGCTTTTTCCGGGCCCTACATGGGCCTGACGTTGATCAACTAGCGTCCGTAGCCTGGCTGCGTTTCGGTGATCTTTTTGGAGAAACCGAAGGTTTTGTCTGTGCAATTATGGACGAAGTTATCATGACAAGGAACTACCGGAAATATATTGTGAAGGACGGCACGGTTGACATATGTCGGGCATGTCACTGTCCGGGAGAATCAATTCGCCACATTATCTCTGGTTGTTCTCGTCTAGCTAACGGAGAATACTTGCATAGGCACAACCTTGTAGCCAGGATTATCCATCAGCAACTTGCTCTGAAATACTCTCTTGTGGAGTCGGAGGTGCCGTACTACAGGTATGCGCCCGACCCAGTTCTCGATAATGGAAATATTACATTGTACTGGGATCGGTCCATCATCACTGACAGGACTATTGTTGCCAATAAGCCTGATATAGTGGTGTTGGACCGAATCGAGAGGCGTGCAATGATTGTAGACATAACCGTCCCACATGACGGGAACCTCGTGAAAGCCGAGAAAGATAAACAAATCAAGTATATTGACTTGGCTCGCGAGGTTGTCGACATGTGGGATGTGGATTCCGCAATCATTGTACCGATAGTCGTATCAGCCAATGGCTTAATAGCCACGAGCCTCGACCAATACCTCAAGAGGCTCTCGTTAGGCTGCTGGATCAAGGGCTTGATTCAGAAAGCGGTACTTCTGGACACGGCTCGTATTGTTAGAAGGTTCCTCTCTCTGGAGCCCTGACCGCCGGTAGCTTGGACCCTGTTCCCGATACCGGTGGGCTACTATTTATTATATTTTTAAATGTTTTTATAATTCTTTTTTTCAAATATTTAAAAATGTAATTTGTAGGTGAATATGTTGAATAAAGGAATAATAATATAATAATAATTATATTAAATACAATGTATATTTATCTCCCTCTAGCAACAGGCATCCCGCCGTACGTTGTCATATTTTCTTTCCCTTTCTTCATGCGTATAAGTAGCTATCTAGTATTTTTGCCGTTTTTAAGCGCCGTGATGTTGGTTTATGACGTGTCTATATATAATACGTCATTGTGGCTAGCACACTACTTGGGCCCCCAACTACATGGCGGTCGGCCAGCGGCGCACCGTGCCTCGGATCCCGCTACCTCCAGCTCCTCTGAATTGGCTACACTGAGCATCGTACCGGAACGCAGCTAAGCCGCTTGGCGGTACGTTTTTGCCCAGTGGGTGGTAACAAGCTATCGGCCGAAGCCTACCACCAGTTAAAGTGGATTGGGTTGGTTATTCATTTTTTTTCTTATTCGGGTTGTAGGGAGTCAAAAACTAGGAAAAATTATTATTTTTAGATTACATAGGTAATCAATTATTGGTGTCTTATGAATATCGATTGCCAGGTCTGGACCTGAATACTTCTTCAGAAAAAAAACAACATTGTTTGATTATTGGCTATTGGATATTTGTATATTGAGTGATGGTTTTTTAATAGGGCCGACAACTGTCAAAATGGCGCTAGTAGCGCACAGACCAATACCAAATAAGTATTTGATGAAAAAATGGGTAAAATACATATGTAAATAATTACTTTCTGTTTGATTAGATTGTCAAAAACGATTTCCAATTATTTGTACGATCTCAAACCTAACTGCATCACATAACTAACCTATAATGTAAGATAATGCGTATTCGATTTTAAAAACCTTAAAAGAAATCAGACTGCCTATAAATTTTATATCTATGGCCTATAACACACAAACAAACGAACGAATGAATCTTAAAGACTGGAATCACAGACTAAACTAGTGTTTATCTCACTTTGAGACTGACTTTGACAAAGGTTCGTGTAGTGGTGGCGCCATCTGAGATCAGCTTGCAACGCCATTATCTTCAAAACTGAGCGGCAGTCAGGGCTGCCAGATTGTATATTTGGATACAAAATTTGTATAATCGGACGGTGTATTGTATCCATGATCATTCTGTATAATACGATACAAAAGAATACGACATGAAATGGTACGTGAGTTCGCCTCTTGCTTTTTTCGAAGTGGTCTGACTCTGTATAGGATGAACAGAGATGGAGATAAGATATTGCCAATTTTTAAAATTTAAATTGATTGATTAGTAGTATATCAAACGATAAACAGGCGTGTGTGCATCAGTCTTTGAGGATTATTTCAATATGGCGTCAATTTATGACGTCAACGTACTTGCAAGTATATTTCGGAACGACTCAACAGTATGGCCTCGATTCATGACGTCATGAGCACCGGCCAGTAGGTATACTGTTTTATATTTCGGAAATTTTTTAAGAAAATCTAATGAAACCCCTCACAGTTAGCCCTTTTATTTGATGTCACACGATATTGTTCCAAAATCTTTTTTTTTGAAAATTCTAGTTTGAACCCCAAATGTGATACCCATACTAAAAAAAAAATACTTAATTTGCATAATGCGTCCGTGTCTGGGTCACAGAAATCCATGTGTAACCATATATCAAATCAATAACAGAATCGGTTTAGAGGATCCGGAGAAAACTGGCTGTGACAGAGGGACAGACAGAGAGACAGACACCAGAGTGATCCTATAAGGGTTTCGTTTTTTGTTCGGAACCCTAAAACCGAAACAGTTTTAACGTACAGTGGGTCTAAAAAGGTCACTTAAAAAAAAATCATATTAGAATCATTACATAAATCACCAAACAATCTGTCATATTTAATTTTTATCGCGCAGTAGGCTCAAGGTTGATTGGGAAAATTTGACAGTGACGGGTAGCGTGATGTGTTTTCTGATTCTGATAAAGAGGCCTTTTTAGACCCGCAAGTCAGTACCTATGTTAGTTTTATGAAATTATGAAGCAAAATCGATTTATGGAATATTTATGTATAATGCGATCCAATTTCGTATAATTGCAGATAATTAACCGTACAGCCGCGATTTATTTGCTGGCAGCCCTGGCGGCAGTGCCAAGTTAAAACTCATCGAGCAAACTACTCGTTACAAAATAAATGGGAAGTGTGAAAATGAATCATAATGACACATTTCTTTCAATTCTTTTAAAAACAACGGTTTCCTATATTGTATTGGGGAATTTGACATTGTTTTTTTTTTAGGGAATTTTATAAAATGGTATTAGCATTGGCAACGCTGGCAATGTTTCATTTTTCATTCAATTCAACTTTTCGAAATTTTTTGATCACGAATAGTGAATGCGTTGCCGGTTAGTTTGTATATAAATTATAAACACTATAGTTATTTTTTGATTCATTTTGTGTAAAAATGGAAAAGCTGCCACTGTGTAGGGTATGTTTAGCTGAGGATATTCGCATGTATATGGTTGTAAACAAGAACTTGCGTGAACTATATGAGAAGCTGACTGACAATCCGGTAAATAGATACTTACTTTATTATTATCTAGTTGGTAAAAATCTTTTGATATGAAAGTCGTCTTAGAGGAATGGTCTCCCGTAGACATCCGACCTCACACTACAAACTATCGATGTGTTCCTCATTCCTCTGCATCACACGCCTCTATATTTTCTCAGATTTCCTCACATTTTTCAGTCTCCAGTGCCACTTTCAGTCTTCCTCTTGGACATGTTTAAAATAGTATATTTGAATGTAATTCATACATTAAAACAAAATAGTATAAGTCAAGTTTTGTTGCAGTTCGTAACTGAGGACAGTAGACCGATGCTCATTTGTTTCTTCTGCTGCACTAAACTAAAACAATGCTACCAGTTCCAGAGAAAATGTCTGGAAGCTGAAGAGCAGTTCGCTCAGATGGAGAATCAGGTAATCCTCATTCATCTAAACCTCACCTTATAATTGAGGAGAGGTTTACTTCAACAGATATTTACCTACTCTTGTAATACATGGTCTCCTTTTTTTTTTACTATCGATAGGCATGGGTTTGACCACTATCTCACACGTGGGTGAGCGATGTTGTGGTTGAAGATGTAGTACACCTGCCTAGAAGTAACCTATTCACTCTTGACTTAAAGACTCACAGGTTGTAGCTAGCAGGAAACACAGACTCCGGCAGGGAATCCACCCCTTAGCTGTATGCACTATGAATATGAAAAAACGTTTTGTGCCCCACGCGCACAAAACGTTTTGGATGTCCACCATGTATCGCCATTCGTCTTGTAGTCTGATGACCTATCTAACACTATGATCATCTTTTTACAGGGTATTCCTTTAATAATTCAAGACCATTCAGATTTTTGGAATGGGTTGATTCAAACATCTGTAGAGCTAATAAGTATAGTTGGTAAATGCCAAATAGAAAATATTGCTATCAAGGATGAATTACCAGCTGTATGTGAGAGACTAGATGATAATATTGAGCCACAGAAGAAACATCAAAGTGATGGTAAGTTTTAAGAACAAAACTGGACCGGAACCATGAAATAAAAACAGTAGCAAAAGTATAAGATTGCAAAGTCCCAAATGCATTTGGGGATTATAAGGAATATTTAGTGCACCATGGAAAGTATGGAAACTGAACTTTACAGACATTGTTTAGTTTGATTTTGCAACTTTTATGTTCATTTGTCCATGCTTTGCTTCAAAACATATTTCGCAAGTCTTCCCTTTTTCAAAACAATTCACTACTGTTTATTTTTGTTTATTACAGAGCTAGAACCGGAAGATCAGGAAACCAATGTTTTAGATATAGAAGATATTCCCACGCAGCATTCTGAGTCCGATTCAGAAGATGATGAGTCTTTAATGGAGTTTAAAATTGATGTGGAGGAACACGAAGTATTGAGGAACAAACGAAGAGCCAGTGACACACAACGTAAGTATTAGTTAATAAGTGCTAGTAGGTACTTACCAACTGGTTTGACAATTCATACTTACTGAAACCCATTAGTCGACCATTACTTATGACCTTTTTAAAAACGCCACACACAGGCGAAATTAACTTAAAAGTTGGTCAATATTAAGAGTAGTTATATCTGTATATTATTTTGTTGGTCTAGAATATTAATTTAAACGTGTCTTATGAAAAAGCAGCTTCTGTTTGCGGCTTTGCCTGTGTGAAAAATATTTGTTCAATAATAAAGGTTACCTTGCCTGCTGTTGAACATCTCGTCAAAATCGGTGCAACCGTTTCGAAGGTAATTTTTTATCGACTCGCACTCGCTTGCAAAGGGTTCTGAGCTAATCATATTTATATCATCTGCCTAGCCTTTTCCCAATTATATTGGGGTCGGCTTCCAGTCAAACCGGATTCAGCTGAATACTAGTACTTTACGTGAAGCGGCTGCAACCAACAGCTTAACGTGATATCCGAGGGACAGGAGGAAACTCGGTATGTTAAGATGTCCACAGACCAACCTCAGCAAAAGTTGCTTAACCTTAAAGATCAACCTGTGCTGCTGATTTTATTTTGCCACAAGCTCCTAGTAGACTTCTCATATGTGTTTCTGTAATCTACAGGTCTGTAAGAGTTCCTTACCTCAAAAGGAAAAAACGGAAGCCTTATAGGATCACTTTGTTGTCCGTCCGTCTGTCTGTCAAGACCCTTTATGTCGGGAACGCGTGGAGGTATCGTGTTGAAATTAAAACCCTATTGCAGTTCCCATCACGCAAGTTTGCCTCCGTGAAGTACGCCACAATCGTCTGCGCAGGATGTCAATTTGACAAAAAACATACCACCGCGCATGCGCGGGTAGCTCGCTCATGCGCGGATTAGCGCAAGCGCGCGGGTGTAATGGCGTCTCACTCGCTCGTACGTATGCGTTCGATGTATAAGTGTGTCCCGCTTGTTCAATGCAATACGACTGTGGATGCAAAAAGTGTTACACGTTGTTATTGTTTTTAATTATTTATTATGGTTATTTCTTACAATTTGATTTGTGTTCTTGTGGTGTATGTGTTTGTTTTGTTACTTTTTCATATTTTTGTTGTTACTGGTAGTCTTTGATACTTGTTTATAGTATAACAGGTACGTATAAACAAAAAAATATTTTAGGAACGTAACACTTTTTAAGCGATTGCACCTTCGCGGACTTCACTCAAACCTAACTTCCGAGGGGCAAACAACGCTGAGGCGAACTGTAGTCCCTCGAAGCGGTGAAAAAATCAAACTTCTAAGTTAGCGTAAAAACAGATACGGCCGTTTATGCCGCAAAAAATAACTTTGATTTCGTAAGTCGGCGTTTTTGTTTTTTGTCACCGACTTCCGAAAGTTATTTTATACTTTGTAGGGTTTTGTTTTTGGAAATCGGTTTTATTTTTTTGTAAAATAGTTTTTTATTTTTCACTTTTTAGTGGTACCTGCGTACCACTAAAAATACATACAGCCGAACATAACACCTCCTCCTTTTTGAAGAATTCGGTTAAAAACTGGCCAAGTGCGAGTCGGGATTCGCGTGCAAAGGATTCCGAACGAATGCCTTTTTAACATGTTATTTTAATTTAACACCTTAAATCCTGATCTTTAGCTATACATTTGTAATGTATAGCTAAAGATCTAATATCTCCATTTTTTCAAAATTTTAGGCTCATTAGTTTCGGAGATAAGGGGGGGGGAATGGTCATTTTTCGTCCAATTTCTTGAATAATTTCAAAACCAATTATTTCAAAATTATGAAAAAAATATAATATAAACCTCCACAGTAAGCCCTTTCATTTGATATGTCACACGATATTTTTTTAATTTTCTAGTTTGACCCCCAAAAGTGACTCCATACTACAAATTTAATCATTTACGTAACACTTCCGTGTTTGGGTCACAGAAGTCCATATGTGTACCAAATTTCAACAGAATCGGTTCAGTGGATCCGGAGAAAAGGAACACAAACATGCTACTTGGGACTGTAGGTACTGCAAGCAAAGCTAGTAATAAATGTGTGCGTTTCGAAATACAAAACAGTATAATAGCCAGTGCTCATGACGTCAGGAATCGACGCATACTGTTGATTCTTCCGAAATATACTGGCCAGTGCGTTGACGTCATAAATTTAAAAAAATCCTTATGCTACGTTTACACGCACATTTGGGGGCCGAGTCACCCGCGTCCGTAGGAGAATACCCAATGTTAGGCCCTACACGTGGTCCCCGGGTGGTGCTAATCAGGTGACACTAACTGGTGGTAGGCTTCGGCCGATGGCTTGTGACCAGCCACTGGGCAAAGACGGACCGCCAAGCGGCTTAGCTGTTCCGATACGATGCTCAGTGTAGCCAATTCAGAGGAGTTGGGTCGAAATAGTTGTTCCAATGCAGGCAGACCAGCCAGGCTAGCCCTGGCATGGGCGTATCGGGAGACTAGTCTTGGAGGGTAGCGGGATCCGAGGCACGGTGCGCCGCTGGCCGACCGCAGATAGTTGGGGGCCCAAGTAGTGTGCTAGCCACACATGAAAGGCTGCCCCGCCAACTGACGAAAAATCACGGAATGCAACATCGTGCTGGTTGGCGACCAGATGAAAGGGCCCGATGGACATTCCCGGGGGGCTCGGGCGTCCCCGCAGTCTCCAGACTTGTCCTCCAAAGATGTCGTCCTGTCAGGGCGTGCCTGAAGGTTAGCAGCTTGGAACCTCATTTCACTTCCTTTTCAACCTCCATCACTTAAATGAACAGGAATAAAAAGAGAAAAGCTGTACAGCGGCAGCACGTCCTTTCGCATAAAGTGCACCTCTCTAATATACGAGGTCTGCACTCAAATCTCGCCGCAGTCCATCACCACCGAGAAACCAGTGCTCTTGTTCCTGTCGGAGACGCAGATCGGATGTCCGTCGGACGTGTCTTACCCAGGGTTTACCCTGGAGCACCACTTCAGACCCCGCGCTGGCGTATGCATGTACGCCCGGGATGACATCTGCTATCGGCGTCTCCGCTACCTTGAAGACTCCAGGTTCTCAACGCTGTGGGCTATAGTGGACACAGGTTTAGACAAAATTGTCTACGCATGCGTCTACCGTTCGCACGGCGGTGATTTGGCGACAACTGGGCTTACACAGCACCTGAGTGAGGCGGCGGATGCGGCTCAGCAGCGGTACCCTTCTGCCCAATTGGTGTTACTAGGGGACTTCAATGCCCACCATCAGGAGTGTCTCTTCCCATACCAGTGCACAGACCAAGCTGGACGAGAGACGCGAAAGCTAGCGCTTGCGTTAAATCTTACCCAGCTGGTCCAGGGGGCAACGAGGGTGCCGGATGTTGATTCGCACACTGCCAATTGCTTGGACCTTTTGCAGACAACAGATCCAGACCGCTATTCGGTGTCGATTTCGTCACCACTGGGTAGTTCCGACCACTGTCTGGTGAAGTCTGTGTCTGTCTACTCTCCGCCCGATCCTAGCCCAAGAGTCGCCCGGCGGGTATGGCGATACAAGTCAGCAGATTGGGATGGCATGCGATCTTTCTTCGCATGTTACCCTTGGCAGCCTACTTGCTTTTCTTCCACTGATGCTACGTCGTGCGCGGATGCCGTGACGGATGTGTTGCGGAGGGGAATGGAGTACTACATTCCGTTCTCTGACATAGCAATATCTGGCAAAGCTCGTCCTTGGTTTGGTGCCGAGTGCAATCGCGCTGATGCGCATAAGCACGCGGCGTACCTAGCATGGGTCGACGCTCGTACGCGCAAAGCAAATGACGTGAGTCAGAAGAAGAGAGCCTTTAACAGGGCTGCTAAGTCCTGCAAGAAGGTGTTGCGGAAGGCTCGGTTTGACCACATTAGCCGAATAGGGAACAAACTTGCTTCATACCCAGCAGGTAGTAAGGCTTTTTGGTCCCTGGCTAAGTCGGTCGAATCGAACTTCTGCCGCCCCTCACTACCACCACTGCTGAGACCCGACGGGACGCTGGCCCACTCCGCTGAGGAGAAAGCGAACTTGTTTACTTCTTTGTTTGCGGAATCTTCGCGTCTGGATCCTGGTGGCACGACGCCCTCCGCCTCTCCTGGTGAATGTGAGTCGAGTATGTCGAACATTCGCATTCATCAGAAGGACGTCCGTAGGGTACTGCGTAACCTAGACGTGAACAAGGCTAGTGGTCCCGACGGGATACCGGCAATTGTTCTGAAGACTTGTGCGCCTGAGCTGTCTCCGATCTTGACACGCCTATTTCGCCTTTCGTTCGAGACTGGAAAAGTGCCGAAGGCTTGGAAGCAAGCTAACGTGCAGCCCGTGCCCAAGAAGGGTAGTCGTGCTGACCCTTCGAATTATAGACCCATCTCGGTAACGTCCATACTCTGTAAGACTATGGAACGCAAGCTGAATCATAAGCTCCTCGCGTACCTAGAAGCGAATGATATCCTTAGTGACCGACAATACGGGTTTCGCCGAAATCGGTCAACTGGGGATCTACTAGCGTATGCCATTCAAATCTGGAGTGAGGCCATAGAGAAGTACGGGGAGGCACTGGCGGTCTCCCTTGACATCTCGAAGGCCTTCGACAGGGTCTGGCACGATAGCCTTATTAGTAAGCTTCCTTCCTTCGGTCTGCCCGCCGGTTTGTGTGATTGGATCGCAGATTTCCTGAGGGATCGGTCTATCCGAGTGGTCATAGATGGCTGCTCGTCTGGACTGCTGGTTATTAATGCCAGGGTTCCTCAGGGGTCGGTGCTTTCGGCAACACTGTTCTTGCTGCATATTAATGATCTGCTTAAACCCGGTACCTTTGGGTATACAGACGACAGCACTGTTGCTGAGAGATACGTGTCCGACGCACGAGCTGGTGGGTCGCAGATCCGGTCTCTTCGGGAGGCAATGGTTGAGCGCCTGAACGTGTCCTTACCAGATTGGCATCGCCCCATTCAGAGACCGCCTGGGTCTCTGAATGGGGCGATGCCAATCTGGTCAAGTTCAATGCTGCTAAGACCCAAGCGTGTCTATTTTCCGCCAAAAGGAGCCAATTCCGCCCACCTCCATCTTTCCGCGGTGAAACCGTGCCGAAAACCGACCATCTTGAGCTTCTTGGGGTTACATTAACATCTACTCTCAATTTTGGCCCTTACATAGAGGCAAAAGCTCAATGTGCTGCAAAGAAGTTGGGGATTCTGGCTAAGGTGAGACGGTACTTCACGCCGGAACAGCTGCTCAAACTCTATCAAGCGCAAGTTCGGTCGTGTATGGAAAACTGCTCTCATCTTTGGGATGGATCTGCCAGATACCAGCTTGATGCCCTTGAGTCAATTGAGAAACGAGCCAAGAGGATCATCGGCAATGAGAGGCTCGTCGCGTCGAAGCTCCAAAGTCTTGAACATCGACGACGAGTTGCTAGCCTGTCGGTTTTCTACCGGTTGCATTTTGGGGAATGTGCGACGGAATTGCATAATTTAATTCCGCCAAGCCCGTTCCATCATCGGCCCACAAGACGAACGGCGATGCGCCACCGGTACATGGTGGACATCCCACCCATACGCACAAAACGTTTTGAAAACACATTCATAGTGCGTACAGCTTAGGAGTGGAACTCCCTGCTGGAGTCTGTGTTTCCTGACAGCTACAACCTGGGAGTCTTTAAATCAAGAGTGAATAGGTTATTTCTAGGCAAGCGTGCTCCATCTTCGACCACATCCTCGCTTACCATCAGGTGAGATAGTGGTCAAACGCGTGCCTGTCAATAGTAAAAAAAAAAAAACACGTTTGCCGTGGCTTGGCCAACGTCCACCAACGCAAGCGTGTAAACGAGGTGTTTGGCATAGCTTGCGTGAGCTTGCCTCCGATCCGGACTAGTGTCGTGTTTTGAACACAGATCAAAGGAAATTTGCGGCAAGCGTTTGGGACGCATTCACACGTTGGCGCGTGTTTAGTCACAAGCTCGCACCGAACGCACGTTTTTAGTTTTATATACATTCATTTTTAGAACGAGTCAGTTCGGACCCAACATTCATGAAACGCATTGTTACTGGTGACGAGACGTGGGTTTACGAGTTTGACATGCAAACTAGTCAACAAGCTTCGGAGTGGCGCCTTCCAACTGAACCGTTTTCAATCGATAGAAGACATAAAGGAGAATTCGCGGCGAGAACTCAACTCAATTCCGGAAGCAGCGTTTAAAAAATGTTTTGATGAATGGATTATTCGTTGGCGCAAGTGTATCGTTTCTAAAGGAGTATACTTTGAAGGTGATAAAATAAATTTGGATGAATAACAGACATTTTGTGTATTATTGATCTTTTCCCGGTACTTTCTTGACAGAGTAGTACAATTAAAACAGTACTACAGAATATAGATTGATTAATACTCTTTAGATATAAGTAATTAGTAAATAGGTAAGTGCATAACATTAATGTAATTAAATAAATGGACCGCCCCTAAGACGACCCACTGACCGGATTGAGTGTATGTGTGTTCATGTGTGTGAGTTTGTGGTGTGTGTCGTTTGTGTGATATATGTATAATTATGAGAGATATAGTTATGTGTGTAGGTGTGTATGTGCGGTGTGTATCTTTGTTTTCTGTGTTCTTAGCCATATACTTAGCATGGTATGGATAGTAGTTGTTCCGTCTCCTCGTAGCTTAATTTCTGCAAATATTGGCATACTTTTAATTTACATTGATTTCTAGTCAAAGGGTATATATGTATTGATTTGTTAAGCTTGTTATAAAGGTAAGGGCCTAGAAAACTTACAAATCTTTTACCAAAGGTTGTTTTATATGTGGTTTGATTGTAACATACACGATGTTTACGACGCCTCTGTAATGACATTGGGTTGTAGGGCTGTTTTTTATGTTCTTGCAGGATAATTTTAAGTATAAATAACTGTCTTACTGTCAAAACCTCGCACAACTGGAACAGTGTAAAAGTAGGGAAACGCATCAGTTTAAACGTGATGACCTTCAGTATAGCTCTCTGGGCGACCTCGACTGTCTTTAGCGTGGTTTTACAAACACCACCCGAGGATGAAATGCAGTAGGTGAGAAGTGACTGACACAGGGCCTGATATATTCGCTTCAGGAGTGCAGGGTCCGCGACATGGCGTAGGTTTTTAAATACATAGATTAATTTTCGTACTCTATTACAAAGAATTTTGACATGTTCTTTAAAGTTGAGGTTATTGTCTATTGTAATACCAAGGTACTTTAAAGTGTTAACGCGTTCCAGAGGTGGACATGCGCAACTAACCGCTGAATTGCATTCATGTGAAACAATTCGTAGGTCGCCGCGAATATTCACCACCTGCCTAATGCTGAAACAAATATACTTGGTTTTGTCTACGTTTAAAGTAAGTATATTGATCTGTAGCCATCCCCTAGTCGTATCAAAGCCATTTTGTGCGACAGAGAAGACCTCCTCCCAACTATCACCCGCAAACATCAACACGGTGTCATCCGCGAAAGAGATAATTTCACCTTTGGTAAGTTGAAGACGAGTAAGCTCATTTATGTACACGAGGAATAGGGTGGGCCCCAGTATACTTCCCTGTGGCACGCCATGTGTAACTGGAAGGTGTGTACTTTTGTGTTTATCCACTCGGACACACTGAGTTCGCCCAGAGAGGTAGCTTTTGAAAAGTTCCAGCTGAGTGCCCTGATGCCCAGTGTTTCCAATTTGTTAAGTAAGAGAGAGACAAAAATCGTATCAAATGCCTTTGCCAGGTCAAGAATAATAGAAAGACATTTTTTCCCTTTGTCCAGATTAGATCTAATAAATTCTAGAAGTTGGTTCACTGCCATTTCTGTAGATTTTCCGTGCCTAAACCCGTATTGGTTTACTGAAAGCAGTTTGTTTTTTTCCAGATATTTTACTAGACGGATGTTTATAATTTTTTCTAGAATTTTTGATATTGCGGGTAGTATGGATATCGGTCTATAGTTGTTTATACGATTTCTGTCTCCATTCTTGTAGATTGGGCTGTTGGGCATACTTCGGATCGTTTTAGGAAATCGGGAAATACTCCAGTTTTTAAACAATCGTTGAAAATTTTTTCCAGGGGATGTACGAGAATATTTTTATGTTGTTTTAGGAATCTGCTGCTGATATTGTCACATCCTGGTGCACTATCTGTTTTTAGACCCATGATAAGATGTCCAATCCAATCGTATTTGTCTGTCTCAATTAAGACAAAAGAATTGGGGACGTTTAGTACTTTATCTTGGGTATTATTTAGTAATGGTAGATTCCGGTAATTTATATTTTGTTGAGTGATTTTATCCGCCAGTGAGCTACCCACATTTGTAAAATAGCTGTTTGCTTCGTGAAGTGATTGGTCAGGAGAAGATGAGAGAGTTAGAAGATCGTTATGGTGTTGTGTTGTTTTAGTTGTGTGTGTGATGTTTTTGATGACTTTCCATAATTTTTTATTGTCGTTCTGAGCTTCCAGGATTTTACTTCTTTCGTACGCTCTTTTTAACCTTCGTAATAAATTATTACAGAAATTTCTGTATCGGTTGTAGGTAATTTTCAAGACTTCGTTATCCGGATCAATGCTTACCTTTTTGTGAAGTTGGTCTCTGTTTCGCATGCAACGTAGTAGTCCTGGGGTTATCCAGGGCTTGATAATTTTTTGGCGTCTAGAAAGTGTTACGATTTTTGTATTTTTTCTATTACTTTTTGTAAGCATTGTGTTAGATAAATTAAACTAGTGTTTGGGTTTTCAGTTTGATAAATGGGATCAAAATTAATATCTGAAATGTCTTGTGCTAATGTTTTATCGTTAATTATGGTCTTTGTTGTAGTTGCATGTTGACGTGGTTTTTTTAAATTTAAACAAAATAAAACAGGGTGGTGGTCTGTTAAGGTGAATGCTCCAGGGTAGCCCGCGAAATTCAAATATTTTTATGTTTTTTGCAATTTGCCGGTCAGTGTGAAGCTGTATGTGGACCAAATGCGATCCGCGACCGTAACGCGTATTTATCTAAAGAATTATAACCATTTTAATCATCAATATAGCCCTCTAAGTTCATGTAGTTCGAAAGAATGAATATTTCAGAAATAATAATAATAATATTTGAATTTCGCGGGCTACCCTGGAGCATTCACCTTAACAGACCACCACCCTGTTTTATTTTGTTTAAATTTAAAAAAACCACGTCAACATGCAACTCCCACCCAACATCCACCTTAATGTTGAATTAGGGACTATGGTGATGGAGGAGAATTTAGTTTTTAAAAGGACATGGTCTATGCATGTTTGGTGAGCGCTGCGTGTAACTAAAGTGTGCGCTGGCAGTAGGCCATGCGACGCAGCTAAGGTTAGATAGCGTTCCCCTTCGGATTTAATTTTATTAGGGTTTATTTCTAGATTCATGTCGCCTATCACAACGATGTACTCGAAAGAAGACACTGATTGTAACAGGTTATCCAACGACAAGAGGAACGGGGCTCCAACTTAGTGTAAGAAGGCGACCTGTAGAGGGCCATTATGGCAACTTGTTTTCCAACGGTTGCTAGTAGGCAATTACATTCGTGGAATTCAGGTTCTATTATAGTTAGGTTAATGTTTTCTTTGTAGTAGATAACTACTCCGTCGTTTTGTATGGGGTTTATATTTGTTGCTAAATGAGAGTAGCCAGACAGCTGAGGGATTACTGTTGCACTTTTTAGCCAACATTCTGTTAAAATTAGTATATCGCATTTAAGTTTCAGTCTTTGTAGTAAAACCTCTAGTCCGGGGAGATTTCGATTTATGCTTCGTATATTTTGTGTCAATATAATTAGGTTGTCCGTAGTAGAAGTAATAATATTTTGACAATTCTCTAGGTCCGCGGATTGTGAGTGTGATACGGAAAACTGGTCAATATTTTCAGATAAATTAGTTACGTCGTCGAATGATTAACAAGAGAGTAGGTATAGACAAGATGTGTGGTCAAGGTAGGAACACTGATTATGGAAAGAGTTTGTAGGTAAATAGTAAAATAGTGTTTATGAGTATGTTTTAGGTGTTGAGTGTTTGCGATTGTAATTTGATGAGTGGGGTGAGTTGTGTAATCGGAGTGTGTTTGAAAAATAACTTGTGTGTATTACTAAAGTAGTGTTCAGTTGGGCTATGGTTATGCTTAAGAAGGATTTTGGGATTCCCTGAGTAAATGTGAGAGGTTAGTGTGGCCGTTGTTGTGATGTATTTTGTAAGTGTAGGAATTATTTAAAGATTTAAACTTGTACTTAAAATTAGCATGCAATCTTATAGTTAATGTTATAATGAGATAAAAGTATACTAGAGCAACAGCTAGTCACAGCGGTGTTCCATTTCTTCGTAATTTTTCTAAATCAGCGTCGTTGTTTATCCGAATATGTGAGGACTCTTCGTTGTTTTTTAGGTAAACAATGCCATTTGCTGTCCAACAGAAACTGTACCCATGACTCTTCCGGAATTGACGGGCTAAGTAATACAGTCTCTGGGTTTTATGAGTGAGGGCCTCGGATATGTAAATCGGTTTTTGACTATAACTTGGGTTTAGATGGGTCGTGTTTAATTTGTTACCTTTTTGTTTAATTCTATTGAAGGTTTTCACAGATTTGAGGACCTTTTCTTTCAAGAGCACAGTGGTGAAATCGACCACGATGGGGTCTGAAGAGTCTTTTTATTTTACATTGGGAGCTATAAATCGATCTAGCTAGCTAGGTTTAATTTTTAGGGTTCCAAACAGAAAGTGGTCTGTCTGTCCGTAAAAAAAATAGTATTTTTTAATTATGCCGTATGACATATCAAATGAAAGGGCTTTCTGTGAGGGTTTTAATTTTATTCATAATTTTAAAATAAATGGTTTTGAAGTTATTCAAGAAAATAGACGAAAAATGACTATTCCCCCGAATTATCTTTGAAGCTACTGAGCTTAAAATTAAAAAAAAAAAATTGAGATAACTTTACCTATAGATTACAGGAAAACCTATAAGAAGTCTATAGTGTTAAAATAACATGTTCAGAAAATTGAAATTCGTTTAGAACCCTTTGCACGCGAATCCGACTCGCACTTGGCCAGTTTTTAGAAAACGTCGTATAAAAAAACCATAATCCAGGTACTGAATAGTAATTGGTCTTATGGCGAGATTATGACCTTACTCGAGACCTCACAACTTTAACGTTTACTTCCGTCATGCTTGCACAATCATTCAAAAAAATTAATGCCTCACAGTTTTGCTTGATCTGGCCAAGGCTTTTGATACGATTTCTGTCCCAATCTTACTCAATAAGCTAGAAGCACTTGGTGGAATCAGAGGTACACAATTAAACCTTTTCAAAAGTTATTTGTACGGGCGGCTCCAAAGTGTTCGGATTGGTAACTACATTAGTGAGGACCTTCCAGTTACGTACGGCATTCCACAAGGCAGTATCCTGGGACCAACCTTATTTCTCGTATATACATATAAACGACCTCACGAGTTTCAAGCTTCCCCGTGGCAAAATAATCTCTTTCACAGATGATACTGCACTTGTGTTCTGTGCCGACACATGAGAAGAGACCTTTTAATGCTGCTCAATCTGGTTGATTCTGTGAGGGAATGGCTCGAGGACAATGTTTTGACACTAAATGTGGATAAAACCAAGTATATCTGTTTCAGTATACGATCAAACACAGGTATTAATCAAGAGCGTCATAAAATCATACCGCACGAGTGTGTCTCTAAAGTAAACTGTCCATGCCCCAAACTGGAACATAGTAAAACAATAAAATACCTTGCCATTATAATAAACAACAACCTCGACAAAAGACTACGTCAAGACCCTCTGTGGGAGGATTAGGAAACTAATTTTCGTCTTCAAGACTCCGACACGTCGCCGAACCCTCTGTACTGAAGTAGATATATTTTGCCCTCTGCCAGTCACTCATACCTTACTGCATAACAGCGTGGGGGGATCCCCTAAATCCACCTTAAAACCCTTCGAAGGTCTCCCTTGCAAGTGAATAGGTTACTAATGGCAGTCCAGACTAGCAGCCATCTATGACCCCTAGGAAAGACTGATCCCTCAGCAAATTGCGATTCAATCACACAAACCGGCGGGCAGACCGAAGGAAGGAAGCTTACTAATAAGGCTATCGTGCCAGACCCTGTCGAAGGCCTTCGAGATGTCAAGGGAGACCGGTAGTGCCTCCCCGTGCTTCTTCTATGGCTTCACTCGTGATGTGAATGGCATACGCTAGAAGATCCCCAGTTGACCGATTTCGGCGGAACCCGTATTGTCGGTCACTAAGGATATCATTCGCTTCTAGGTACGCCAGGAGCTTATGATTCAGCACGCGTTCCATAGTCTTACACAGTATGGACGTTACCGAGATGGGTCTATAATTCGACAGGTCAGCTCGACTACTCTTCTTGGGCACGGGTTGCACGTTAGCTTGCTTCCAAGCCTTCGGCACTTCCAGTCTCAAACGAAAGGCGAAATAGGCGTGTCAAGATCAGAGACAACTCACGCGCACAAATTTTTAGAACAATTGCCGGTATCCCGTCGGGGCCACTAGCCTTGTTCACGTCTAGGTTACGCAGTACCCTACAGACGTCCTTCTGATGAATGCGAATGTTCGACGTGCTCGACTCGCATCCACCAGGATCCAGACGCGAAGATTCCGCAAACAAGGAAGCAAACAAGTTCGCTTTCTCCTCAGCGGAGTGGGCCAGCGTCCCGTCGGGTCTCAGCAGTAGTGGTAGTGAGGGGCGGCATAAGTTCGATTCGACCGACTTAGCCAGGGACCAAAAAGCCTTACTACCTGCTGGGTATGAAGCAAGTTTGTTCCCTATTCGGCTGATGTGGTCAAACCGTGTCCTGCGCAACACCTCCTTGCAGGACTTGGCAGCCCTGTTGAAGGCTTGCGCGTGCGAGCGTCGACCCATGCCAGGTAAGCCGCGTGCTAAAGCGCATCAGCGCGATTGCACTCGTCACCAAACCATGGACGAGCTTCGCCAGACATAGTTATATCAGAGAACGGTATGTAGTACTCCATTCCCCTCCGCAACACATCCGTCACGGCGTCCGCGCACGACGAAGCATCAGTCGAAGAAAAGCAAGTAGGCTGCCAAGGATAACATGCGAAGAAAGGCATGCCATCCCAATCTGCTGACCTGTATCGCCATAACCGCCGTGTGCCTCTTGGGCTAGGATCGGGCGGGGAGTAAACGGACACAGACTTCACCAGACAATGGTCGGAACTACCCAGTGGTGAAGAAATCGACACCGATTAGCGGTCTGGATCTGTTGTCAGCAAAAGGTCCAAGCAATTGGCAGTGTGCGAATCAACATCCGGCACCCTCGTTGCCCCCTGGACCAGCTGGGTAAGATTCAGCGCTAGGGCTGGCTTTCTCGTCTCTCGTAGGGTAGGTAGAGTAGCCAGTTGACGGGAGCGAAGCCGCGCGGGTCAGCTAGTACTAACTATTATTATAATACACACAAAGTCGTCTACATATTTGCCTTGTTTAGACGTGTTTGTTGGTTGGACGTCTGTAAGGAAGAGTTCACTAGCCTGTGCTGTTACCAATCTGTATAGATTGGAAATAAAGTATTGTAATGTGTAAAACGAAAGATCCATATAGGTACCTAATTCAAATCCGCCATTTTGTTTTTATTTTTATTTTGGTATACCCAGTTTCACTCTCACAGTAAAAACGTATTTAACGATACCCATCAAGCCGTTCAAGCTGCAGAGCGTGTCAAACATTTGAATTGGGCGCCAAGAATCCGCCATTTTGTTTATTTTTTATTTTGATATACCCAGTGTCACCCTCACAGTAAATACAAATCTAACGACACCTCTCAATCTAAAATCCATTTAGCCGTTTAGGCTCTAGGGTGTGCCATAGAAATATGCATGTTATACATACATACACTCGTAAAACTTAACCCTCCTTTCGCAGTCGGGTGAAAAGGTACAGTCAAATCAATAAAATTATTTGTTGATAATAATATCTACGTAATTCAATACGTAATGTCTTTTGCAAGACAACTTATTGTCACTTGGGGAAAGTCGCAGGTAAGCCTGCCTGCCTACTAATTACAATACACACAGTGATAATCCTAACTTTTATCACCTATCTGACTTATCTGTTTGAGCTTAGAATAAAAATATTGTTGTCAATACTATGAATCGCATACGCATACGCGCCACCGGCGATGACGTCGGAACCGAAGGCGGCGTCTGTGTGACGCTGCTTTCGGCACTCTTCAATAAAGTTGCGCATACGCGAACTATCTTCTTACTGCTCAGCGGAAGACGTTTAAGAACGTATGTTACGATTAATAACGATAAAATATTAATTAATTAATAGGTACCTTCAATATTATTTTGGTACGTATTACTAGTTTAATAAATAACTCGACAATTTGTTATGGTGTTATTTTCATGCTTTCGTGCATTTTATTTTTTCTCAATAGATGGCGCTCTGACTAGGTATTAGAATACATCGGGAAGTTTCTTCTTAAACTTAAAAATTCAATACCTTTTGATTTTGTGGGTTGATTTTGGTGAAATAAACGTTAAATGTTCCCCGGGATAACACTTAATTTTTTCAAGCTCAATGGTTGATTACGTACTTTAAATAAAGGCTGTATTTTCCATGGTTTAATCACAAACGTATAGTTTTTAGACTTTTCTCTATACCTGTAGTATATGACGGTATTACTTGCCAAATTTCATAGCGTTAGGTCAACGGGAAATACCTTATGAATTTTGATTCCCATGAGAGTGTCGAAATATTCGTTTTTTGCGGCATAAACGGCCATATCTTTATTTTATGTAAACTTTAATTTTTTTTACAGCTTCAAGGGACACCGTAGACCTGAGTAGGTATATGGTTTAAATTCCAACTCTATACATCCTCGCGTTCCCGAGATAAAATTCTTGACAGACAGACGGACGGACAACAAAGTGATCCTATAAGGGTTCCATTTTTCCTTTTGAGATACGGAACCCTAAATAGAAAGAAGAAAGAAAGATGTTTATTTTCAATTGCGGGTAGTTTTCTTCACTATTTTTATTTTGTGAGGACTCCCAAATTACTTCCAATCATTATGAACTTGGTCTCATCGCGATAGATCGTTTAGTTTAAAAGTTACACCGTTTTGTTTACACTGGGGTCACAGTAGCGAAACAAATTATTTAAAAATACAATAGTGGAAAAAAAAACAAAAAAAAAATATTAATACGTTTTCCGTCGATAAAATTAAGCATATTTTCTCTCATTTCCGTATGTGCACATTATGAAGACTCACACTGTATGCAGTTTTAGGTCAGCGCCCTCACTTTACAAATAGTAGAACAAATTTATTTGTTGTTGATGTGATGATTCCAGAAAAACAGTGCCATTTAAAGATATCGTTTTATTTTTCCTGTAATTTTTACACAAACTTCTATCACATCATATATTTTCTTTATGCAAACTTTGGAGATGGGGGGAATGGTCAAAACTGCAATAATTTTTGACATAAGTCGAAAACCATGCTGTCTAAAAAATGTTTGAGAATGTGTAAACAGCGCTCTTTCATATGATATGCCCTTGTAGCCCCACTTTGCACAACAGCTTTTTACAAGTAATGCTTTGTTTGCTTACAGAGTTAGAACTTGATAATGTAAATAAAAGCTATCCAGATATAGAAGATACGCCAGCACACCATGCTGAGTCAGATTCAGAAAATCTACCTTTAATGGAGGTTCAAAACAAAGCGGAAGATGCACAAGACTCAATAGGTAAGCAAGCAGGCCGACAGTCCACCGATCATGTACGGCGTTCCCCTTGAGACACTTGCACCAAGGAGAGGGGTTTGTGGCATATCTGTTGGGTGCAGACACCTGTGGGTTCACGAGAAATACTAGGGGCTACCATGAGCTTTTAAATTACTTGCCAAGTACAGTTCACCTCATCGTTTACGTGACAGGTTTTGTTTTTGTACCATGAGCTTATCCCGCTGACCTGCATTGCCTTAGCTTTTGACCAGCTAAATAATCTCTGGTCGGTTAGCTTGCAGCACATATTAAAAAATAATAATTGAAAAAACAGGTTCTAAAATACTTTAGCGGTTTTACGGTTTTTATACAAATGAAATCTGTTGTTATGATAACAGTTCAAAGTTCTGTGGCGAAAAAAGAAATTTGACATAAATTATGAGAACGATCGCCTTATAAACTTGAAACAAAATAGTTAAGTAACAAATTTGACGCTTCATATTTTCGAACGAATTAAGTACTTGACGAAAAAATAGACGCGGTAATTTAGACTGATTTATTAGACATTCAAGTGGAAGAATGGGTTTTTGTAAACATTGGCCTTCCGAGTATTATTCGGTACCTATTATAAAGACTTTTTGTGTCTGTGTCTGTGAGTGGTAGGCAAGCGCAATTTTAGGATTAGTTACTCTTGCGACTATAAAAATAAAATAAGTTTATTGCCACAAAATACCTTTCATACAATATCATTTACATACATAGGTGCATTGGATCTTTGGCAAAAGGCTGCGCATATTGTGAAAACCCTGCCTCCTAAACTAGGGGTCCCTGTGACTTAGGAGTCAGTGTCAATAAGTCGAGTTTCCTGCGAACAATTGGAGACATAGTGAGAATTTATAACACGAACCGAGATATTGCTATTGGCTATAACAAAAGTGCTCAAGCGCGGGAAATGTCCCGAAAAATGAGGACTGAGGTGGCGGAACATCATTGAAAAACTTGGGCAGCAGTAAGTTTAACAATTAAATAAATTTTAAACATATTTATTCCCCTAAGATGACGCTCTAACCAGTATGTTTGTTGATTAAGTACATATTTACCAACCGTTAACTATTTAAATAGGTATTTAGGTCTATGTTTTGTGTATCTATAGTATTGGATGAATTACAAAGGGAAAAAAAGGAAATGTGCCACTATCCGAACACAGATGGGAGACCCTCTGAAACCCGAAAAATAAACAGAAATAGACAAAAAAATCGTGACAATTCTCGGTGAGGATTATGGTGTGGGTCTTCCAGGGGTTCAAGTGAACGCATTCCACACAGAAAACACTCATTGTAAGATTTTAGTAAACAAGAACTGACTGATTTATGTTTCCAATTTTATTCGAGTAGCAATGGTGTCCGTAGGTGGGTTTATTTAAAATAATACCCTATTAAGATCTAGAGTTATATACCTTAATAGTTTTAGGGTATAATTTAGACGGGCACCAAAATGGATCAACGGTCACCAAATTCTATCCAACTTAACTGTGATTGCCATAAAATGTAGGCTTGGGGTTACAAACTGGATAAAATAGGTTAGGTTAGAATTGTGACCAACCGCGCGCGAGCCGAGCGAGCGAAGCGAGCGGTGCCGCGGCAGCGGCCGGCGAGCGCTACTTCTCGAATATTATTTGGTGACCATTTATCCGTTTTGGTAACCGTTTAGAACTTTTTTGGTAGTAAAATAGGTACTTTTTTGGGCGGTGTTTAAACACAAGCCAAAGTTTTATACCTTAATAAGACATTTTTCACAATAAAATATACTAATAATTTATCACTAGATTAGAATATAAATATACATAAATGTGTATGTCAAATAATACTCTTATAATCTAGGTAACATCGCAGTGAGCCCATAAATGACCAATTAGCTGTCTTCGAGTCAGGGCTTTATAAACAGGTAAAATTTTCGTAACGTTACCTTCATTTGACCGAGTTACCGTTAATATTAAAATAACGTTAACAGATTTAACGTTATTTTCGCAACATTTTATGGTTAATCTTTTTTACCGTTAATTGTTTAATAACGTTAATTTTATAGTTATTTATAAACGGTTAAGTTTATGGGGTGGAAGACGCGCGGGGCAGAGAGGCAATCGGCGAGCCGCCTAAGCTAAGCCGTCTTACGCGCTCTCACGTCGCGTCGTCTCGCTAGATCAAAACGTTGCCCGATTGTCACGTGCGATAAGGGCTGGTAGTACAGTAATCTGATTTAGTCAGTGATAACTGATAACGTAATACAAGTCATATTTTGTCCAATCATTTATTTTCTTTGTGTCAGTTCCTTGAAATCCATAACGGGTAGTTTTCATTCTTTTCATAATTACATTTTTCGATCTAATAACAGTGTCGGCGACATTAATAATGTCTTCTCTTGAGGATACAGCCGGACCTTCCTCACCAAGTATATTAAGTGCCATAAGTCGTATTATTTGTAAAAGGAAGGCATCGTCAAACGAAGAAGTCTGTGTAAAAAAAACGAAAAGAACACAAGTTTTGCAGAAGATTTAAGGAGTGCAATGATGTATCAACGGAATACAAATTAATTAAGGTGTAACGTCTCAAATCTCTTGAGACCGAGAAGCCGCACCTGTTTTTCCTAACGGAGACGAAGATAAAAACCCCGTTAGACGTAGCGTACGTCAACTACCCGGGCTACTCTCTGGAACACAAGTTCAAGAAGCAGGCTGGGGTCTGTGTATACGTCCACAATGACATCTGTTGTCGTCGTCTCAGTTGCTTTGAAAAATCATATTTTTCTGCCTTATGGTTACTTGTGGACACTGGCGTGGAGAAACTTTTCTACATCGCATCGGCGTATACCGATCGCACAGCGGTGACCAGGAGACAACAGCGCTATTTAATCCCCTCGTGGAGTCAACCGACGTAGCCCAGCAAGGGTACCCGACAGCGAAGCTCATTTTTCTGGGGGACCCGTACCAGAAAACTGACCATGTTAGACACTGTTAGAGACGCGCAAGTTTGCTGTTACGCTAGAATTAACCCAGTTGGTCCGCCCATACACCCAATTGCTTGGACCTTCTGCTTACAACTGATCCGGGCAGT
Source organism: Lacanobia oleracea (assembly GCA_950371165.1). Classification (NCBI taxonomy): domain Eukaryota; kingdom Metazoa; phylum Arthropoda; class Insecta; order Lepidoptera; family Noctuidae; genus Lacanobia; species Lacanobia oleracea. The sequence continues at coordinate 12,022,254 of OX493399.1, forward strand.
CATTCAGTATCATTCTCAGCCCCTCTGGGAACGTCTGACCACTGCCTGGTGAAATTCGTGTTGACCTGCTCTATCAGATAAGAGTCCTAAAGGCACGAGACGAGTATGGCGATACGAGTCAGCAGATTGGGATGAGATGCGGCACTTTTTTGCGTCTTATCCTGGGCGGCAACTGTGCTTCTCCTCGGGTGACCCCTCATATTGTGGTGATGTGAATACGGACGTGATTCGGCAGGGGATGGAGCGCGGTCACAAATCCCGGCCTTGGTATAATGCAGAATGCGCCCACGCTGAGGCCCTTTAAGAGTCTGCTTACCAAGCTTAAGAAAGGCTAAAGCAAATAGGGTTCGCGCGAGGAAAAGACCCTTTCATTCTGCCGCTAAGTTCTGCAAGCGGATTTTACGTAGGGCAAGTTTTGACCATATCGGACGTATCGGGGCCAAACTAGCATCGCACCCTTCGGATAGTAAGTGGCCCTTGTCGAAAGCGGTTGAAACAAATTTCTGTCGACCTACTTTACCTCCAATGCTACTGATGGTTCGCTGGCTCACTCTGCAAGAGAGAAAGCAAATTTATTTGCAATTCTCTTTGCAAGCAATTTGCATCTGGACCCTGGCTCCAAGTAACCACCAACTTTACCTCGTTGTGACGCTTCGATGCCGGAGATCGCACGATACGCCTGTACCGCCTCTCTCTTGAAAAAAGAGTGTGCCAAAATCATGAAACCTTGCGAATGTGCAACCGGTGCCCAAAAAGGGAGATCATGCTGACCCTGCACATTACCGTCCGATCGCCATTACCTCCATCCTATGCAAGGTTATGGAAAGGGTTCTAAACAGTAAGACAATGATCTCCTCAGCGACCGTCAATATGGCTTTCGCCGGGGACGGTCAACAGGCGATCTTCTTGTGTATGTCACGCACTGCTGGGACGAAGCCATCGAGAGGCACGGCGAACACTTGCCGGGTCGCTCGATATCTCGAAGGCTTTTGACAGGGTCTGGCACGCAGGTCTACTCAGCAAGCTTCCTGCTTATGGAATCCCATCTGGTTTTTGTAGCTGGATATCAGACTTCCTAAGTGAACGGTCAATCCAAGTAATCGTTGACGGCTACTCCTCTGACCTCATGGCTTTGAATGCCGGAGTTCCTCAGGGGTCTGTTCTCCTCTTTTCCTGCTGCACATCAATGACCTACTTCAGCCTGGCCTTGTTGGGTACACAGATGACAGACAGGTTTCGGAGAGATAATTGTCCAGCGCAATAACCAGCGGAGACGAAGTCTGTTCCTTGAGAGAGGCCATGGTAAAGCGGACAAATTTGACCTTAAGCGTTGTGTCCCAGTGGGGGGATGACAATCTGGCCACTTTTACCACAAGAAGGAGTCGTTTTGACCACACTCCTATTTGTCGGGGTGAATCTGTTCCTATGACTGATCAGCTCGAGCTCCTAGGCATGGAGTTGACATCCAGTCTCAACTTCGGCGCCAACATCGAGTACAAAGCCCAAACTGCGGCCAAAAAACTGGGCATCCTAAATAGGGTGAAGCGATACTCCAGGCCTGGACAGCTTTTAACCCTTTACAAAACACAAGTCCGAAAATAATTACTATTAAATCTTGAATTCTTAATGCATGAGACTTTTTGGTACCCCTTTTGGTCCTTTGCTTGAGTACGTTAGTATGAAATTAATTTAAATAAAATAAAATAGAGCAGTGGTAATAATTAACTTCAATTCACCTTTAAATATGTAGCCAAAAAAGATCAAGAATGCTGAAAATAGTATCTATTTGGTGCCTAGATTAAGCTTTGGTTGGGTACCAAAGCTACACCAAATAAAGCCACCGTGTCAATTGTCTTAGTATTATCAGATCAAGATAGCATCAAAAAACATCATTAAACTAACAAAAACATGCTAAATACCTTGGGTATTTTTACCTTCTGTAATTACCTACTTAAGTGTGGTAAGATAGATCATAATAAAGGGACATGTAATTTACTTTGTTTTTCTACAGTCTGGAAATAAAAAATTAGATTTATTTTCGTTCAGTTCAAAATATCTATAGACATTATTTTGTTTTTTTACGTCCCATCTTGTAAACGTCTCGCACAAATTGACTCACTGTAGGTATTACATACGACTGAGGCGCGGCGGCACGGCTTCGCTGGCGGCGGCGGAGCGGCAAAGGTGCACCTAAGTACTGAACATTACATTCTAAATCTAAACTGATCCAATGCTAAGCGAGTGGCGCGGGCGCAAAAAATGTTTACCTACGAGGAACGGCAACACGCGGTCACAATATATCTGAACCAATGCCAAGCAAGCGCACAAAAATGTATAACTACAGCACGGCAACTTAGCTAAATTAACGGTAAAAGTAACGTTAGTTGTGTAATTCACGTTAATGTTAATTAACGTTAAATTACTGATAATGTTCCCAAGTAACGTTATATTTTTGTAACGTAATAAGGTATCACATTTGAATTAACGTTACTTAACGGTTATTATTTTGTTATTTAGTAACGTTAACAAGCCCTGCTTCGAGTTGATAGGCCGAGTTACAGTTTGGGCCCTCCTAGAAGAATGTGCTTCTCAAGTGGTTACAGTTGTGTTTCTTGCAATACTTCTTCACAATTTAACTCCTGCACAGGGATTTACAGCATTTTGTTTTATTTTACATACCTAAAGCCACATGTTATTTAACTCTTTTATATGAACTTTTAATGGATGGTTGGTCCATATGAATGATGATTCATAATGGACCAACCATCCGGTTGGGTTGCTCCTGGTTGCTCCTCCGTAGCCGGCCTTTCAAATTTCATCTTCATCACACATCTAAAATAAACGCTATACAAAGGGTTTGGAGAGAATCTTTTATATTTTCGAAACTTTGAAATAACATCCGAATAACATTTTATGCACTTTTGTTCAATTACTTTTCTTAGTTTCATTTAATCAAAACAAGTCAATAAAAGCTACATTCACAAGCCTGCAAATTATGATGGCAGGGCAGTTCAATTCTTAAATGTTTAATCGTCAAAAAGACTTGAAGGTAAGGATAATTTGTAGGGCGGCCTGCTGAGCTGCTGTCACGTGGTTACTAAGCGCGCTCATGGTACAAACTATCACAACAGGTTATTTTTCGTCTAAAATTGACCTGCTATAAGAGTTCATGGTAAGCCCCCTGGTCCTAGATCGACGTTGTGTGAGTGTTGTGTCTACGTGGATGTTCAATTTAGTACTTTATGACACTGGGAATGAAGTAGCAACAGTATTGACCTCTGTAATCCCCAATTTTCTGTAAATATTAATTTTTACTCATTTATGTATTTATTCTACAGGGGTGCCTGTCGCTAAGAAGCCAAAACTGGACACGCGAAGACCTAAACCAAGAGATACAATCTCAGCTCAGCAAAAGAAAAATGAATGTAATCGAAAATTGTCACCCGTCTTGAAAATAATTATGAAGTCTCAAAATCATAAGTCCAACCGAACGACTACATTTAAAAAGCCGTTCACTAGAACACAACATGGAGTTAGCGGCAGCCTTACAAGTTTCCGTGATAATAGAGTTAATATTAAATGTAAAATATCGCACAAAGGTATTGACAGTGATAAAATAAATCACACTCGTACCCTTATTGATGAGAAATCTTTCAATTGTGATATATGCCAGCGTAGTTTTAAAGGTAGATCTAGTTTAGTAAGTCACATTCGTACCCACACTGGTGAGAAACCTTTCAATTGCGATATTTGTCAGCGTAGTTTTAAAGATAAATCTAGTTTAGTAAGTCACACTCGTACCCACACTGGTGAAAAACCTTTCAATTGCGGTATTTGTCAGAGTAGTTTTAAAGAAAAAACTAGTTTAATAAGTCACACTCGTACCCACACTGGTGAGAAACCATTCAATTGCGATATTTGTCAGCGTAGTTTTAGTCAAAAAATTCATTTGTTAAGACATACTCGTACGCACACTGGTAAGAAACCTTTCAATTGCGATATTTGTCAGCGTAGTTTTAAAGATAAATCTAGTTTAGTAAGTCATACTCGTACCCACACTGGTGAGAAACCTTTCAATTGCGATATTTGTCAGCGTTGTTTTAAAGATAAATCTAGTTTAGTTAGTCACTCTCGTACCCACACTGGTGAGAAACCTTTCAATTGCGATATTTGTCAGCGTAGTTATAAAGATAAATCTAGTTTAGTAAGTCACACTCGTACCCACACTGGTGAGAAACCTTTCAATTGCGATATTTGTAAGCGTAGTTATAAAGATAAATCCAGTTTAGTAAGTCATACTCGTACCCACACTGGTGAAAAACCTTTCAATTGCGATATTTGTCAGCGTAGTTTTAAAGATAAATCTAGTTTAATAAGTCACACTCGTACCCACACTGGTGAGAAACCTTTCAACTGCGATATTTGTCAGCGTAGTTTTAGTCAAAAGCTTCATTTAGTAAGACATACTCGGACCCACACTGGTGGGAAACGTTTAAAATGAAACACAAAGTATTTATTGCTTCATAAGTGTACATTAGAATGCTTTTAATGTTTGGAGCTTCCCTTTAAGCAAGTAATGCCTGTGTGTGTTGCAGGATCCAAGACAGTTGAATCGTTTCTCCGGGACTCGTCGGGTTTCATTGGCTCGGCGTTTTTCTGGTGGTCGCCACTGTTGATTCTGGCTTTCAGGAGTTGCAGTGGTTGGGAATGTGTGGCGGGCTTGTCCCAAAAAAAAAAAAGTAATGCCTGTGTTGGAAAGCCCGCTCTTCCGTAGGGACCGTGCACGGCGTTGACTATGCCATCTAGTGTCGCATATTCGAAGTTTTAAGCGTCACACTTATAGTTTCTGCAGGCTCCCTATAGCAACGAAATACAAAGCGAGAATTTACACAAACAAATACCTACAGAAGTGACTATTTAAATGTATAATATATATATATAATATTATAATATATAATATAATATAATATAATATAATATATATATATATAATCTTACTTGCGAGTTATTCCGGTCAATTTAGATATCCAAGGTTATATTAACTCGCAACAAGCTCCAAATTGGTAGGATTGTTCAAAACACTATCATAAATGATATCTAAAAGTTCCACATCGATCCGATACGTGGAAAAAAAATACCAAACGTGATTTTCAGCAAAACGGTAAGATTTATCATAAAATTAGTCGAGACAAAATTGTAGATCATATAATTATCAAATGGCTAAATATTTTTTTCCTAAGAGCTACCGTTTCTGAGATATAACTATTTTAAAAGTTTTAAGAGTTGTTATCGTCATAGTATTTGTGTGTTTTGAACAATCGTACCAATTTTGAGCTTGTTACGAATTAATGTAACTTCACCCATATTTTTTGGTCTAATTTGACCGGAATAGATGTGCTTTCAGTATTATGTATAGTAGCGTGTTGTGTATGAAGTTTAGTAGTGTTAAGCTTTTGTGTTAGTTAGTTTACTTGTTAATTTATATTTTACTTGCTTATATGGGTCATTGTTAAGCTTAGGACTATTTTTTCGAAAAAATAAACTCGTGATTTATAAAAAGCAATGGTATATTATTTATTTAATTTAAATTACTCTGCACTTACAGTCATCATCCAACCAACCAACCAACCAACTATATTGGGGTCGGCTTCCAGTCAAACCGGATTCAGCTGAATACCAGTGTTTTACGTGGAGCGGCTGCCTACCAGACGTCCACAACCCATTAACTGGGTAACACGATACTTCTTGGCAAGACTGGAGTCAGATTTACTGGCTTCTGACTATCCGTAACGACTGCCAAAGATCTACAAATTACAGCCGGGACCAACAGCTTAACGTTCTTTCCGAGGCACGGAGGAAACTCGGTATGTTAAGATGGTCACCCATTCACAGACCAACCTTGGCAAGCGTTGCTTAACCTTAAAGATCGACCCGTGCGGCTGTTTTTATTTAGCCACGAGCTCCTCTGCACTTACAGTAATTTAGGTGTTTACATCCACACAAAGAGTCAACAATTTAAGTATTAAATTATTAGATATCATTACACAAGATCATATGAACTGTCAATTGGAATTAATGATTAAATAATAATAGAAATAATTAACATAACAAAAAAAAATTAAATGTCAATCTATGAAATCAGATAAATAGGTGATAAAAATAATAAAAACACTACTTAACGTTACAACAAAAGTGAGTATCAGTCAGAGATCAGTAGTTCGAAAAAGGCGATTTATAAGGAAACTAGCTGTGCCCGCGACGTCGTTCGCGTGCGCTTAGATCGATGCTAGCCTATTATCTTACTTCTAATTTTTGTTTACTAATAAATGCGAAAGTTTGGCTGGCTGGATGTTTCTTACTTGATTACGACAATACGGCTGAACGGATCTGGATGAATTTTCGCACAGAAGTAGATTCTAGTCTGGAATACCACATAGGCATTCTTATCTCGGGAGTACCTACTTTGGGAGATATTTAAGATTCAAACCATTTATTTACAGGTTTTTATTTACTTTTGAATTGTTAAGATCAGTCTGTCAAAAACTGCAAAGCTGCGAAGCTATTTGCAAGTTTTAAAGCGTAAGTAGATCACTATGAAAAATAAAGAGCAAGTAACTCCGCGGCCAGTCTTTTATATCATGTTATGTACCTATTACAAAAATACTGGTCACGTTGTCCTTGTTGCTTCGATATGTGAAGGCAACTCAAAGAAAAAAAGGAACCACAAAACAATTTAAAATATCTATAAAGATAAGACTGATAATTTTTGAAACGTGGGTATTTAGCCTCTTTGCTGTGAAAGAAAAATACCACTGAAGACTAAGAGTTCTATAATACAATAACAGTTGTACTTCACTGCTCGACGATCGACGATAGATTGCCCCCCCTCGACCACACCATTCGTTGAGTTGACTGCACAGTGCCCACGTGACAATAGTGGGGGAGAGGGGAGATCGCAAACTTCAAGTCAATAGATGGACGTTAAACGATTTGTAAATATATTAATACAAATATGTACGTCATGTTTTTTAGGCTTAATTTTCATGGTTTTTAATTATGTTACAATATATAAACAAGTTATAAATATTTTACCGAACCAAACAACCTTTTTAAGAGTCAAATGATGTACTAATGATATCTATTAAATTGTCGTATTTCCTTCAATTACTATTAAAATATTTCAATTAATTCTGCAATTGCTTACATTCGTCCATCCTGACTTATCAAGTCGCGCCCTCGCGATACACTTCATAACAAGAAAATACAGACAATGCTATGGTAAAGTACGTTTATAAATTAATCAACAAAAGTGTACAAAATAAATAGTTGTATATTTTATAATAACAATAAAATGATTTTTGTAAAAATAAAAAAAATAAACTTAATACATCTTCGGTTCTTTAACAATCTTGAAACAATTAAATATTAAACAGCTTATTACAACAATCAGTCAATATAAAAATCATCACAAGTAACTTATTTATTTATATTATTTTTTTCAGTATATTATTTTGACGTGACAACGTCTTATAAATTGGTTTGCCGGGTGATACTTCAAGAAACTGCGTTACGCTCCGCTCACGTTATGCGCTCACAATGAGAGCGAGTGAGAGGCACGCGTCCCTTCCACTCGAGCATGGTTAGCCCGCCTAAGAGCGAGAGAGACAGACATAAAAAGTCGTTGTCACGTAAAACTTTCGCCCGTATACCGACTTTACAGGCAACCAATTTTTTTAACAAGTTCATTTATCAATACAGTTACACATTCATATGAACTTATTGTTTTAGAAGGTAAAAACAAATTCAAGTATTCTCTTGTTTTATCTTAATTCACACTACACTATTGCCTTATTACAATATTGAAACTACAGTTCCACCATACTACAATACTTTTATCTTGTCATACTAACCTTACTAACCATACTAACCATACTAACCTTACTAACCTTACTACCCTTACTAACCTTACTAACCATACTATTCGATTTTAGGATAATTTTTGAAACTATTTGTAACGAAACTAAACTTTTTTGTAAACTTAAGCTATCAATACTTCTTAGGCTTATTATGATCAGGAGTTGTAACGTCATTACCATACACTCGCAATTTAGTCTTCTATTTCCATCTCAGAATTATTATCATCATCGTTACTCTCATCTACCGCCTGATACACTAGCCAGGGGTAAATTTTATCTATTGGGAAAACGCCAACATATTTTTGTTTACCCTGTTTTTTCGTAATTGGCGTATCTTCCACTTCGTATCTATCATTATGTAGTACTTTAGTAATGCGGTACGGGCCTAGACATTTCGGGACTAATTTCTTACTTTTTCCTATCTGACCAACTTCTCTTTCTACCCTAACCAGTTGTCCTACATTAAACTGACGCGGGGGAAGTCTAGTCTTATCAAACGTTTTCTTTTGCTTTACCTGAGTACGTTCTATTTTGTCAAATGCATCGCTTCTAATATCTTCTGAACTTTTTCTGTATATACCGACATTTTCTTCAGCTGGTAACGTCAATGAACTTTCGGTCAACCCCTTTAGTCTCAACCCAAATAATAATTGCGCTGGAGTTTTGCCCACTGCTTTATTGATGGTATTATTTAAGCCCCATTGCACCTGTTGAAAATATTCATCCCATAGTTTTTCGTCTTTACCGTAAATCATAGCTGTTAATGAATTTAATATTGTCCTATTGTAGCGCTCTACCTGACCATTTGCGCGTGGAGTAGCGACCGCATTTAAAATATGTTTTACACTTTTCCCGGACAAAAACTCTTTGAACTTTGAGCTGGTAAAAGTAGTACCTCTGTCTGTTATTACTCGAGAAGGTACACCAAATAAACTAAAATACTCATAAAAAAATGAAATAGTCGTGTGAGCTTTTGTATTTTTAACCGGTTTAAGAATAATAAATTTTGTGAACGCGTCAATAATTGATAATATATACTTATTCTTTCTTTTGCTCTCATTGAAAGGACCTAGGTGGTCGGCATAAACGGTGTGGAAAGGTTCAGACACCTTCGGTATTGGATGTAAAAACCCGGACCTTTTTCCAGCCGGTATCTTTCCGTGAGCACATTGAATACATGCCTGGCAGTACTTTTTGACAATTTTATTTAGTTTTGGGAACCAGTAGGTTGATTTAATTTTGTCCAGGGTCTTCTCATAAGAAAAGTGGCCTATATCGTCATGACAAAAACGTAAAACTTGCCATCTTACACCCTTCGGAACATACCATCTAAGTCCTTCATCAGTTATTTTATAAACCACTCCACGTTTTAGAGTAAAATTTTGTTTAATATATGTTATTTTGTTTGAATTGGCGTCATCTAACATTCTTTTAATCCTTTGTGTCTCATCGTCATTCATTTGAACCGTGGCTAACCAATCTGTCGTTATGAGGAAAACTTGTGAATCACCAGGGCCAGTACTGGCAACATTTTCTTGCACAGGGTTCCTACTTAGTGCATCTACGTGTTTCATAGAAGTCCCTGGTTTATAAACTATATTAAAATCGCATTCTTGAATCGAACTCCACCAGCGAGCAACACGCGGAATCATATCCCTTTTAGTGACCGTAGCACGCAAAGAATTACAATCAGTCACAATCGTGAATATAGGCCCTATTAGGTAACATCTAAACTTAGCCAAACTATTCACAACTGCTAGGGTTTCCAGCTCGTATGATGAAAAATGCTGCTCTTCTGGTGAAGTACGTCTACTAAAATAAGCGACTGGTTTCATTACACCATCATCCTGTTTCTGTAAAAGCATTCCACCTACTCCGTGTTTACTCGCATCTGTATGCAATTCGGTGGCAGCATTAGGATTATATAATGTCAAAATTGGTCGAGATACTAGTTTAGCTTTTAACTGGGTAAATGCAGCCTCTTCGTCCTCACTCCAAGTCCAAGGGGCATTCTTTTTGAGTAAATTTGTCAACGGTTGAGCTATTATCGCAAAGTTTTTTATAAAACGTCTAAAAAAACTAGCTAGTCCTAAGAACTGCCTGACATTATGGATATCTTTAGGGGTAGGGAACTTGTCAACTGCATCTATTTTACATTTTCCAGGTTTTATGCCATTTCCTGAGACTTCAAATCCTAGAAATTCTATGTTAGAATGAAAAAAGTTACATTTAGGGAGTTTTAATGTAAGACCCGCATTCTTGATTTTTTTCGAAAACCGATTCTAGCTTGTTAAGACCATCTTCAAATGAAATTGAGGGAACCAGGACGTCATCCATATAAACGACAACGGTGTCAAATCTCAAATTATCAAGGACTTTATTAATAGTTCTCTGAAACACTGCTGGCGCATTAGTCAGACCGAAAGGCATCCTATTAAATTCAAAATGTCCTTCTGGTGTGACAAAAGCAGATTTTTCTTTATCTCGTTCAGCTAATTCAATTTGGTAGTACCCCGAGGCTAGATCTAAAGACGTATATAGATTAAATCCCGCCAACCTATCCATCTGATCTTCTATCCTAGGCAAAGGGTAGTGTTTTACGGTCTTCCTATTTAAAGCCCTATAATCTATACAAAGGCGCTGTTCGCCATTTTTTTTTCGCACTAAAATTATCGGACTTGCAAAGGGCGAACAAGATTCTCTTATGATACCACATTGTAATAACTCATCAGTCATACTCCTAACCGCTTGTTTTTCTTTATGAGACAACCTATAGGGCCTGTAAACTACCGGTTGGGGGTCTGTTAAATCAATGCTCATGGTCTCTACATTAGTACAGCCTAACTCGGTTAGTTTAGTAGCAAAACAAGTTCGGTAACGATTAATAACTTCCAAGAGTTGTAGTTTCTGATTTTGGTTTAGGCTACCGTATAAAGTCAAATCATTTAAATTGAAAGGCTCTAAAGAACCCACAACATCAATCTTATTAACTGACAAGCAATTTTTAACTTTAATTTTCAAAAAGTGTCCTCTAGCTATTAGCTGGTCTTTTTTATAAGTTACTTTATTTGAGGTAATATTGTCGACTAATAGTAGGCCTTTGCCATTTTCAATTGAGTAAACACCTTCTTCTATGTTATGCTCCAAGTTAGGGATGGATCTATAACTACCGTATACTAATATGGATCCCGTTATTTTTTGAAGCGAGTAAACCTCCACAGAAGAATATCCGGGTAGAATCGAACAATTCTCTTTAGAGAACAATTTAACCACGCCAATAGTTTCTGGGAATTCACGGGAAATTATTAATTCGTTATCAGTTTTCAAGATTTTAACCCCTGATGCTTCGGTAAATGATTGACCAACCAATAACGGATATTTCAAAAAGTGGTCAGGAACGACAATAACATTTAGTTGAACACTTACACCTTGAATTTCCAAAACTACTGGACACCGACCTGTCGCATGAACTATTGCTCCACCAAAACCTTTCATAGCAACTGAATATGTCCTATCCCATTCGCCTAATATTTCTATAGCGTCAGTGTTTCTAATGAGAGTACATTCGCTACCTGAATCTAAATAAACGCTTTTTTCGTGACTGTTAATCAAAATAGTTTGTACATATTTATCTTTAATTTTGGGTCCAGCGATTGAAATTTCTAAAACTGATTTCGCGTCGTCCTTCTTCCTGTAACACTCGTTAGAATTATGACCAACTATTGAACAGTTTGTACATTTTTTTAACGGTTTAGTGCACTTATTCATTATATGACCCTCTTCCTTACAATTAAAGCATCTAATTGGTTTTGATGTATCACTTGCAGATTTGTCATTGGCATTTCGTAGGTATGCTAATAGTTTATCTGGGTTATCAAATTGAGCTGCCTCCGCTCCAATCCTAATTGCCCTATCATCTATACCATATATAACGCAGTCTACTGCTCTCTTGCCCTTTATTTCGCATCTATTAAGCAAAGCCATTTTATCGTAATAATAATCCTCTAAAGATTCCCCGAACTTCGCCCTTTTGTCCAACATATCCGAAAGCATTTGGCCGTAATTTTCATTTGACGGAAAAGCTGCTTTATGTTTTGCCTGCCATTCGACCCAGCTATAATTGACAGTTGTAAGTCCCTCATACCACCGCTTTGCATTGCCAGCAAGTTTAGGTATTGTATAATTTGTCGGTCAGTCCAATTATAAATACTAGCTATTTCATTTACTATCCAATTATTCACGTTTTGATTTTAAGAAGAAGGGTCAAACTCAGGGACAACATTAAAATTGCTTATCCGCTTGCGGCTACTACTTGAAATTTTGTCAAGAAAGTCGGTAAATTTAGAAAACATATCAGTGACAGGACTTGACTCAAGTGCGCTGGAACGTTTGCTCGATGAACGGGAGTCGCGTCGATGGCGCGCGTCTCTGCTTTGCTGGTGAGCTCGTACATGGCTCCTACTGCGCCTCAACCGCGATCTGTAGTCGCGCTCCTTTTCTTGATCCCTAGTCGCAGCTGGTGGCGGTGTCTCGAGCCGTCTGATACGATGACCAGGACTCCACACGCGGCTACGCTTGCGGCTGCGCCTGGAAGTCCCTCTGCGGCTGTTGCTGCGGCTCTGCCTACCGTCCTGGCTCCGGCTCTGCCTGCTGCCCTGGTCACCACTCGGACTTCGACTTCGGTTGTCACTTGGCTTCCGGCCCCGCCTTCGGCTCCGCTCGTTCAATCCAGGCGAAGAAGCTTGCAGCCGTTGAGCCAAACTTCTATCATCAGTGCTATCCATTTGTAGACCTGACCAATAAAAATAATATACGGACATGGCTATTCTTTAACACCTCTATAAACGTTTACTATGATGCTATAAAACGTCAGTCACCACTATCTCCTATAGTTGAATGTAAGTGATAGACCATAAAATTATATTAACCTAAATTTAAAACATAAGCAATTGTGCTGTAAACGTTCGCCACCATGATACTAGAACTTTGTATTAACGCATTAATAAAAACACATCCACTTCAATGGCAGTAGCAGTTACCAATGAAATTATACTGAGAATTAATGAACTAATGCTTTAATAACCCACTGAATAATTTTAAATTATATGACAGTTGATTCCTACACACTGAACACACTGAACTACTTCAGTGGTTTTAATTTAACAACTCAAAGACAGTTAGTAAAATAGAATAAATAGACGTGTCACACAAATTTTATAATTATCCTAGTTAATATAATTTAATGCATAGTTCAATTTCAATTTGTAGGTTGGCCAGTGACTAATAAGTCATTCCAGTTTAAAGTGTATAGAAATGACATTTAAATAAGCACAACATAAAATAACCGTTATTTTTTTTTTTAAAGTATGTACACTAAATTCAATGCATCAATTTTTCCAAGTAAACATCAATAATACTTACGTGAAGTAATACCCACTTCTGAACTGAAAGAAAAATACCACTGAAAGACTAAGAGTTCTTTATTACAATAACAGTTGTACTTCACTGCTCGACGATCGACGATAGATTGCCCCCCCTCGACCACACCATTCGTTGAGTTGACTGCACAGTGCCCACGTGACAATAGTGGGGGAGAGGGGAGATCGCAAACTTCAAGTCATAGATGGACGTTAAACGATTTGTAAATATATTAATACAAATATGTACGTCATGTTTTTTAGGCTTAATTTTCATGGTTTTTAATTATGTTACAATATATAAACAAGTTATAAATATTTTACCGAACCAAACAACCTTTTTAAGAGTCAAATGATGTACTAATAATATCTATTAAATTGTCGTATTTCCTTCAATTACTATTAAAATATTTCAATTAATTCTGCAATTGCTTACAGCTGTATTGTGAAAGATTCGACCTTTTTCTAGAAGGCATTTTTTAATTAGCGAAACAAATAAAACGTATATAGGTACGGAAGGAAGACGGACAGCGGTGGCTTATTCATAAACAGGGTTCCATTAGCAACCTCTGTACGGAACCCTAAAAATAGAGTTCGTTCGCACGAATCAAAATCGTACGCGAAGGCTTAGTAATAAGGTCCCGTTAGCACCTTTGGTACGGAACCCTATAATTCGCCTTGTACCGCAAATCGAACCGTCTGATATTTCGCACAAATCAGAATTCAGAATCGATCGCGGAAGCTTAGGGGTCCATCACCGTGACGGTACGGTACCCTATTATTATTAGCCTTGTTTCGCAAATCGAACCGTTCGTTGCTTTGCTCTTAACGGAATCAATCGCGTACATAGGCTTAGCAGTAGGGTCCCGTCAACACTTTTGGTACGGAGCTCTACAGGCCTGATCCGCAATGCGAACCGTCTAGAACTTCGCAAGAACCAAACCAATTCAAGACTACGATAAACGGACAATTAACGAATCCAATTAGAGACAACTCAGAGATTTTAGTGATTTTGGTAATTTAGACCCTAAAGAGCCTTTCAAGACCTTTTAGAGATCGAACCTAAACATCTTACGAACTCGACTGTGTTTGAAAATCGTGTGAGGGTCGTTCTCCAGCAGAAAATCTTAACACCGCAATTAAGAAAAACGCGTCATCAGTGCAACGCCATCTATCGACCAAGTAAGTAAACTGACAAAACACTACAAAGTAAAAAATAACTTTAATTTCGGAAGTCGGTGTTTTTGGTTTTTTCGTTTTGAACACCGACTTCCGAAATCAATGTTATTTATTACTCTGTAGTGTTTTGTTTTTGGAAGTCGGTTTTATACCTTCCATCAGGCACAAACATCTGAATAGCGTTAGAAAGTTTATGAAAAACAGTGTATGTGCTTATAAAATTGGAGGGTTTGCCGCGATTTTCATGGGATCCCAAAAGGCGCGTACGCACGTACGAACACGAACATAGCGAACACAAACACCAGACCCGAACATTTGGTTCGTACGTATGGACGGCATATTCGAACACGAACGCAAACATAGTTCGAGTTGAGTTCGCGAACAACAGTCGTGAACTCTATCTTAGTAGCCATGACGGCGCCGTTGGAAGTGGTCGATTGTGAAGTAGCGGAGAATTTTTTGATGTTCGCAGTGATTCACGAAATGTTGTTTCCTAAAGCGGATCCTAGATGGTGGGAAACAGTATTGCCCAGATCTAGGTATACGAACAGTTTTGTTGCGTAACATTTATTAAAGCTCTTCGAACACCGTCCATACAGAACACACTACAAGGATCGCCGCGAACATGTTTGACGAACAGAGTGTTCGATGTTCGATAGTGGTACGCACGTGCGAACCAAGTTGTTGCGTATCATGTAACGCAACAAATTTGTTCGTACGTGCGTACGCGGCTTTAGGAGTACCTATAGGCTTTCGAATAAAAAAATAATTTTTGAATTCGGTCCAGAATTGGCGGAGAAATCGGTAAACATACATAAAAAAAATACATACAACTGAACATAGAACCTCTTCCTTTTTGAAGAAGTCGGTTAAAAATATTAAGCATCGGAAGACGCCCGTAGAAGAAGCCCGTATGACAACATGTTCACTTTCATTTTGCTACGTATAAAAGTTTCACAATTAATAACTCAACAATGTGTTTGGGGTAATATTCATGCTTTCATGCATTTTATTTTTCTTAATAGATGGCGCTTTGCCTAATCACAATACCTTAGGAAGTTTCCTACTAAACTTAAAAATTCAATATATTTTGATTTGTGGATCGGTCGTTATGATAAATACCGATAAGGTATAAAAAGGTTCAATTTTATTTTGCCACTTAAGTATAAGTTTCACACATAACTCAACAATTTGTTTTGGTGTTTTATACATGCGTTCGAGCATTTTTTTGAATAAATGGCGCTCTAATCAGAATACATGAGAAACAGAATACATTAGGAAGTTTCTGACTATACTTAAAAATTCAATATCTTTTGATTTTGTGGGTCGATTTTGATGAAATAAACGCTAAATGTTACTCGAATTATCACTTAATATTTTTAAGTACCTAGATTTGGAACCCAATCTGTGGTTTATGCGTGATGCTCCCTCAAACGGACAGACAACCTAACTTCCTAACTTTTCTATGTAATTTTTATGCAAAAATACTCAATGTACAGACACGGTTGGTCTACGATTTTATTACACATAAGTATGTATAGATACCAATATTTCGGTTCCACCGAAAAGA
Organism: Lacanobia oleracea; assembly: GCA_950371165.1. Lineage (NCBI taxonomy): Eukaryota > Metazoa > Arthropoda > Insecta > Lepidoptera > Noctuidae > Lacanobia > Lacanobia oleracea. Next base: position 12,038,336 of record OX493399.1, read on the forward strand.
TTAATATGGCCACTGAGTGGACTAAAATGATAATTATTAAAAAAAAACAAAACACAAAGTGTTTAACATCTTGAACAAAACTAACGTTAATGCTATCTTCACGTAATCACAAACTAATCAGTCGCTTAAAAGCATTCAAAAAGTTTGTAAAAAAGGTTTTGTGTCTCTCTACCGAAAAGACAATAATTAATTTCAGTGGTCAAAATATGTTTTCTTCGTCAGAAGACCAGAAGCTTTCAATCCAATAAATTCAATTTCCTAAAGTGTACTGTGTTGTTATAACGCTCCACAACAAGAATTTGTTTTAATACAGTTTTAACAAAGTTTTGGTTCAGTATTGGTGAATAATTGGTTTTTGAACTTGCATACTACTTGTGAGTGGAAGAAATTACACACAAACATTATAATTAAGACTTATTTAAGAAATAATACGTGAGCTTTTTGTGAATATACCCAACCGCACATCGAACACAGAGCCCCTGTCGCGAACGCGTAAGCGACGCCGTATACCGTGCACTTAAGACCTTTTGAACGCGAGCTTCGATTCACTCACTCGCTGTGGGCATTTGTTAGTGTGTACTTTCAACTAGCGTAATATTATTGTTTTTTTTTTTTTTTTTTTGGCCGTGGGCCTTTGTTCGTGTCCACTTTTTTGGAAGCCAGGCAGCTCTCGAACACCGAAGCGGATAGACGTGTGTCACATCGCGCTGTGGTCATTGGTAGTGTGTTGAGCTGTGATAAGCTGTTGCTCATAGTTGCGACTCTTTGTCGCCCATGCAGTGTTTTTACCTGTGGTCTACGCCCACGACGGAGTCGAGACATTTCTTACATTGAAATTGAAATTGTCTTCGAGGAGCTTTAAAATTTTTGCGTGAACCGAGATTTGAACCTGCGCCGTGTCGGTTGGCGCGTTTTTCTTCGCACTCGACCAACCATCTGGCCGCCGTGTCAAAATAGGTGATCTATACCAATAAGCTAAGCCGTCTGACAGTTTTGCTCTGCTTATTGCTGCATTAGAGATTTTAAACTTTGCCTACCATGCCACGCGTGATTCGCTCACCCCCCCAGGGTTCTCCAAATGCTTGTGTGTTACCGCAGACGCGGTCAGAGCCCGACCTTTCGCCTGCTACGTCGGCATCCGATAGCAACCTCTTTGGGTCAGTGAATGTTACTACAAGGCCGAGTAATAAACGTTTTCGAGGCGATGACAGCATTCCGGAGCTAGACGGATTCGAGGAGTTGAAGAACATGCTGCATTCTTGGAAGGCTGATCAGGATAGAATCCTTAATAAATTAGTCACTGACGTTTCCGAATTAAGACAGCAGAATCTTTCCATTCAAAAATCCAACTCGGAGATTGAAAAGTCTATTAAATTCTTCAACGCAGAATATGAGACCATGAAGACTCGCTTAGACGCCGTAGAAGCTGAGCATAAAGAATATGTGAAGCGTTTCCATGAAATTACCAGCAATAGTAGCGATCATAGGGTGGCCCAACTGGAAGCAAAAGTGGACTCCATGGAACAGCAGGCACGCCAATTTAACATAGAGGTTTGTAACCTGCCCGAAAAACGCAATGAGAATCTTGTGTCAATTATGGAGTCGATATGTGGTGCGATTAAGTCGCCGGTGTCACAGAATGACATAATTTCCATCCATATAGTCCCACATGCGCGCCAGCAGGATACTAAACCTAAGAATCTAATCGTTAAACTCAGGTCGCGGATCGTTAGGGACAGCATACTCAGCGCCTATCGAAATGTGAAGAGCCTCAAGTCTGACCAAGTTGGCATTTCGGGCGCTGCTGTTCCTGTCTATTTAAATGAACATCTGACTCTTAAGAATAAGACTTTATTTCGTGAGGCCAAAATACTTGCTCATAAAAATAGATTTAAATATGTTTGGGTCCGGAATGCGACGATACTTGTGCGTGAGCAAGATGGTGCCAAATCATTTGCGATTCGCTCCGCTGAAGACCTCAAAAAGATCGTCACTTGCGCGAACACTGGTACCGGTGGCACAACCTTATGAATTTAATTGCACTATTGTATTACAGATTGCCTTTTCCACTGGTTTACTACTTTCATATGGTATATTTTTTGCTCCAATCTCTTCTTTCTTAGTACTAAGCATGTGTATTTTATTAATGTTTTCTGTTAATCTGCCTGAAATCTGCTTGCTGTTAATTATTATGACTTCAATCTTATGCTCTCTTCAGTTTTATAGCTGTATTTCATATGTGCTGCTCCTTAGAGGTGAATTACTGAAATTTCATATATTATTCTGTCAAAAATATTCTGGGTCTGTGTTTAGAACAAGTGACTGCATGTTTTGCAGGTTGCTAATGCTTTGGACTGCAAACTTAGAACCGCTTTTTCAATTCTACGTTCGCTCTATTTTATTATTGTACCTTACTGATATAAATTTATCAATCAATGGCTACTAATAACATTATAATTTACTACCAGAATTGTCGAGGGATCCGCACAAAGTTGCATACACTTTACATGAATATAATGGCCTGTTCCTATGACGTCATCATATTAACCGAAACCTGGCTAGTTCCCAGCATACGGGACAGCGAATTTGTTGACGATCGCTATGTTGTGTTTAGATGCGATCGCGATCGTTCTGCTACAAAAAAACATGACGGCGGGGGAGTTCTAATAGCAGTGCGCCGTGAACTGCGCCCAACTGAGTTCACAACAAAATTTGTCCACCCAGAAGTCGAACACGTAGTTGTTCAACTACCTGCGTCCCAGCACAATAAACGCCATATTATCAGTGCCACGTATATGCCACCACGAACACGTGAAGAACTATATACAAGATATTTGGACACGCTGCAAAGCTTAGCTAACGCTCCCACCACTGACTCATACTTCATTATTGGTGATTTTAACCTACCGGAAATTACTTGGCTAGACCAAGGGAACCATGCAATAGCACAAGTTTCAAAATCCATAGGACAAATACTTTTAAATTTTATCAATTTAATCAATGGCTTACAATTTAATGTTACAAAAAATAAGTTAGGTCGAATACTAGATTTACTTATATCAAATGTAGACTGTCAGGTGGTACCATGCAATGCTCTACTTGATCCCGATAGTCACCATCCAGCTTTCTCCGCTTTAACTTGTCTAAATATGCAATACACTCCCCTGAAATGCCGCATGGTTCATAGACATAATTTTCATAAAGCTGATTACGATGCTATAAAAGGTGACCTGGATAAAATTGACTGGGATTTGGCACTCTCTCACCTGAAGTCTGAGCAAGCCGTAAGCGTTTTCTATGAGGTATTGTACAAGATTATTAAATCGCATGTTCCTTTAACTAGAGTCAAAAGTTCAAACTTCCCTGTCTGGTTTTCGCCTTCTCTTATACGGATCTTTAGAACTAAGGAACGCACCTGGATTAAATGGAAAAAGTACAGGAATCAATCTGATTATCTCCAATTCTCAAGCTATCGGAAGCTTTTTCACGGCGAGTCCATTAAGAGCTATAGGAATTACATCAAAGCGGTAGAAGACAGTATTCCTAAAAATGTAAAGCATTTCTGGACTTATATCTCGTCAAAAAAGGGAAAGGCTAACTATCCAGCCAGTATGTATTTCAAAAATGTTTCTTGTGATGACCCCACCGATATATGTAACTTGTTCTCATCCTTCTTTTCGTCTGTTTACGTGCCTTCTACTTTTGACCCCGACAAATGGCAGCCTCCTGACAACTTTGCAGACAACTCGTCTTGCATAACCGAAATTTACCTATCCATAGAAGTGATACGACTGAAATTGAAATCTATGGATCCTTGTAAGGGAGCAGGACCTGACGGCATACCTCCCAACTTCTTCATAAAAACATGCGACGGCTTGTCTGCTGCTTTGCACATTGTTCTTAACAAATGTCTGCGTGAGGGTGTCTTTCCCGAAATTTGGAAACGTGCCTTTATCACTCCCGTTCATAAAGCTGGTGACAAGAGTAATGTAGAGAACTACCGTCCCATTTCAATCCTCTCCACCTTGTCTAAGGTTTTTGAGAGTCTCGTCCACGGTGCCTTGTATTACCATATCCATCCACTTATTATACCTGAACAGCACGGTTTTGTCAAACGACGTTCAACCACGACGAACCTGATAAAATTTACCAATTTTCTTTTTGAAAAAATGGATCAACGAGTTCAAGTGGACGCTGTGTACACGGACTTTCAGAAGGCCTTTGACAAGGTGGATCATTCATTGCTTTTAGAAAAAATAGCCTACAATGGTATTCGTGGCAATTTGCTGAGATGGTTCACTTCATATATTTTTAATAGAACACAAAGAACCGTAGTTAATGGCTTTGAGTCCGACCCTGTTGTGGCAAGGTCCGGTGTTCCACAGGGTTCCATCTTGGGCCCTCTTCTTTTTGTTTTGTATATTAACGACATTAAAAATTGCTTCATAAATTCAAATTTCTTAATGTATGCAGATGATATTAAGGTTTATAGATCTTGCAAGAGTATACATGACTGTGAACTCTTGCAAGACGACCTAGACAGGCTTTATGCGTACTGCATTAGAAATAAACTATATCTCAGTCTGCCCAAATGTCATACCATTTCATTTACCAAAAATAAGAACATTTTAAATTTCAATTATAATATTAATAGCACACACTTGGGCAAAGTAGCATCTGTCCGGGATCTGGGTATCACTCTGGATTCGCGCTTGCATTTCGACATACACGTAGACAACATAGTGAACAAAGCGTTTCGGATGTACGGCCTCGTCATGAGATCCTCACGTGACTTTGTGCGGCCTTCTACGTTCTTATTGTTGTACAAAACATTGATACGGTCCCGTTTAGAGTACGCCATCCAAATCTGGAGCCCGTTCTATGAAAAATATTGCTCTAGACTGGAAATGGTACAAAAGAAGTTCTTGCGGTCAATGAACTATAAATGCTGTCATTCAAAGGTTCCTTATGTGCAGCTACTGAAGCGATACGGGGTTCTTAGTTTGGAGTCTAGGCGACTCTAGGTGTAATGACACTATATGGCTTATGTAACAATAAGTTCGATTGTATCGAGCTCACTGGTAAATTATGTTACTCAGTGCCCAGAACTGTTATCCAGCGAGGGGTGCGCGTGCCTCGATTGTTCCACACAGACATGTGTAAGACTAACGCTGGACTACGTGCGCCCCTGCGTCGCCTTGTTGAGACATACAACACCCACTTTATGGAGCTTGACATATTTAGTCTATCTGAACAGTTGTTCAAAAAAAGAGCTGTAGCTGTTTTGTCGAGGGAGCATGAAATGGTGAACTGAACTCAATTAATTTAAGTAAGTATATGTGTGAATTAAATTAAAATTATTAAAATATTGCTAAATTGTTGTGAAATTGAATTGAACTGAATTTGAGTTGAATTGTTAGACAGAATTATATGATATTTTTAAATAAAATTGAATGAAAATATTAAATATGACAACATTGAATTATATTAAATGTAATTACATTGAATTCATTTATATTATATTAAGCTGTCACAGAGATATGTAATCTGTGACTGCCAGAATTGAATTAAATTGAAATGAATTGTTTGTGTTATACGTGGCAAAATATGAAGTTATCACAGATCTTCCATCTGTGAACTCATACCACAGTCCTGCACTTTTATTATTCTTTTGTAAATACGCGGACATTGGTGTGGGTTACATATTTGTTATTACGTATTATTTTAAAGGATTTCTTGTTTATTTGAAGCATGTAACTGTTTTTTGTCCCTAATAAATAAATAAATAAATAAATAAATCCGTTCAGCCAGATTAAGGGAGATTCGTGGCTTCTCTGATTTTGACCATAGGCGTATATAGGTTTTGGCCGTGCCCACCCCAGAATCGGCTCAGGCCCATCATGATGTTTGAGGACCGATTTCATATTCTATGCTGGAGATACTGGAACTTCACACATATCAATCAAATAAAATCTACCACCGAGAAACATACAACTTTATTATAACTTCCTTACACAGTCATTTAAAATATTATCTTAGATCAGGTAAATGCAATGTCCTGATTTGCACGGGTGGGCGTTAGGACAGATGCCAATAGTGGGGTCGTGAGAGTCATGGGACATGTCCCTCAAATCGTACACGTCAAATTGACACCTTCTAAAAATTGACAATATATTTGAATGAAATAATTTCTTGCATTCAGAGCTACGAAATCGCAGCGCGCAATCCCTGTCGCGTCATTCATCTCTTGTCTTCTATGCTTATTATTGTTGTATTTGATATAAATACACTTAGTATTTATTTTCTAGTCAACCCAAATAATCAAGAACGTGGGCAGGGTGAAGAAAGGGATTGTAAAAAGTGGTTTTTCCCCTTCCTGGGCTAGGTACAAAAGTTTTTCGAGCTCGCTTCGCTCGCTCTGGTTTTCTTAGTTATCATGTCATACTCGTCAGTCGACGACATTACTTTTGTATCTGTATGGATAGCAAAAAAAGGATCTTTCCACCCGGATCTAGGGGAGGGTAAGTTCAAATGGCAACAAACTCAAATGTTTTAATAAATAATCCTTCATTTTGGCTTTGCCGTAGTCAGCTAAAAATTTATTCGATGTGGCTGTGGGATGCTAAAATTTTCGGGCTCGCTACGCTCGCGCTTGAATTTTACAATCTCAATTGATTGGAAAAATTGTCTCAATTGAAAAAAATTGATGCCAAAGATTAGTACAATGGGTCTTCGTCGTTATCGTTAAGAGTACATTTACATCCGATTTATGATAAAATTTGAGGGAACTATCACGTTTCTTCCCCGCTTCGGAAAATCGTAAATCCGCAGCTGCCATCCAGGGCTGGGTTAAAAAAAATCGAGCTTGCTTTGCTCACGCTCTTGTATTCTTCGATGGAAAAAATTTATACAAAATAAGTCCTTTTTACATTTTTAGTTCTCAAAATTTTCGTTATATGGCTACAAAGTAACATCTATATCAATAGTTTATTAAAAAGAACTAATCTAACCCAGATTCCAAGGTGGGAAAATTTTCGAGCTCGCTTCGTTCACTCTAGCATTCTCGGGTCAACTAAGGAACATCTGTTTGTTTGAATCTAACTTATCTGAGACAAGGTTTTAAAAAGTCGGTCGCTCAATTTCCAATTGCCTCTGCCTTTCTCGCATAAATAGGGAAGATGCAGATTTTAATCAATATTAAATGAGTAAAATGTAAAAAAAGCATAAGAGAAGGTTCAGTACAACGTTTTTATTCCAGTTAATATTGATTTTTAACAATAATTACAAATTTAAAGTAACGTGAAACGGAACGTGTTTTAATACACCAATCAGCGTCTGGTGACGTAACTCCTGTTAGTTTATAGCCCAAGATCCCAGAGCTCCCAGATGTTACTAATTTCGCAGTAACAAAATATTTTAATAGATTAGTGCCAGTGTAATTTCAATATATACGCATACATAAGTATCTGCTAGCTCCATTCAATGGGGATTTTTTTAAGTGATGTATTTAGCTGTATTAGGTACATATTTCAAAAGTCTATAGGAGGTAGATTTGCAGTTTTCTTTTTATACTTAGTAAATAAACTACGAGTATGTCCAAAAGAGACTTGTGAATAGGATCTCCATTTTCAGTGGAGATAGCGTACAGATCTTACACTATTACAATGATTAATTAGTCTTTAAATTTTTACGAAATTACTAATTATTTAAGAACACGAATTTCGTAAAAATCGTGGAAATGATCTAGTCGTTTTATAGCTAGCATCTGATGACGATACTTACAAACTGGCGGTCGCGTCAACCCTAACTAGCAGTTAAGCGAATGTTCAAGGTATCTACATACCTACTAACTAAATTCTAAAAACTGGAAGCACTAGGAACTTGCTCTATGACTTTGAATTATGATAGCTCTTCACCAGTGACAGAAATGAGTGACGTCATCGTCCGTTTTGACGCGAAAATTTAAACTGTCTGTTTGAAAACGGAATTTTAGCAATAAATTAAAGCGTTTTCACTTTTTATTTATGTGGCGGTCTATTCTAGACGGAGTTCCTTAAAAAAGCAAAAATAGAAATATTGCATGTTCCCTATTGTGTAAAATATCTCGGTTTTCAAATTGACGATAGGCTGTCGTTCTATACGCACATAAACACACTCACTTCACGACTGCGCAGAATGATCTAATTTTTAAGTCCCTTCGTCACGCTGTGGTCACTAAGGTGCTAAGATGTGTGTTTCGTGTGATCATGTGTATCTCGCCCTGCCAATCAATCCAACAATATTGCATACTTGGGGCGGATCAGCGAAAACTCACATGTTGAAATTGGAAAGTGCTCAAAAGGTTGGGTGGCGGTAACCTTACCGCTTTTCTACCATTGGTCTTTATGAAACATGTGCAGTACTCTTATTATAAAAATAATTAAAAAAACACGCCTGCCGTGTCTAAAAATGAAAACAGCTTTCACCCAACCCAAAAATTTAAAACTGTAAAACAATTTTTTTTTTGTTTTTTAGTTAATTTTTAGACACGGCAGGCTTTTTTTAATTTTTTTAATTTATTTTTACAATAAACTATCTGAACAGACCATAACAGAACACAAGTAAACGAAACGAGAAAAGATCCAGGGTTGAAATTGATTCTTTGCATTGTAGTAATTTTGAGTTCATGTAACGACATGAGCTACTTTTTATCCCGGAAGAATGGACGGTTCCCGTGGGATTATTTGTTTTTGCATAGTGGTAGTTTAGAGGTCTGAGAATGGCATAGGCTACTTCTTATATCCTAGAAAATACACGAACCGTGTACCCTAGACAAAACAAGACAAGACAAGGCAAGAGAAGACAAAACAATACAACCGACTTCCAAAAAAAACCCTTCAAAGTATAAAGTAACTTTGGATATATTTTTTATTTTGGATATATTTTTTCGTCTCGCTCGCTTTGTCCTAATGTCCTTGCAGGCCTTTTATAAGGCTAAGAATAAAGGTAAACTGATGCAGGGCCGAAACGTCAATCTAAAATTTATTTGAAAAACATAGCTTACTGACTCCATCGTCAGTGCGCCTTAACCCTACATTTTTTAAGGAAATATTATTATAAACTTTTTAAATTATATGTACTAAAATAAAAACTCAAAATATTATGACGCTTATATTTAGGTGTTAATTTTTGGTAAAAATAACATTTATTTTTATTTATAACAAATATGACGTGAGTAGCGGTAATTTATCATCCTCAACTAAGAGTAAGGCACCTTAGTCATTTAATTTAGTTTAGTCTACTCTGCTTTCGAAAAGCTTCCATTATTCCTAAGAAGAACTCTGTCTCCTCTTCATTTGGTAGCGCACGTATTCGACGTTCTAAACTTTCATACACACAATTTTTAAACTTTTCATACTCCTTGTCCATTTCTAATTCATCATAAAGTTGTTTGATGCGCTTCACATGTTCTGGGTCTTTGCTACCATAGTGATCTTTGAAAATGGAACGTTGCGCTTCATTGCAGCGCTCCAGCGCTGTTAAGGCAATCCAGGTTAATTTTCCTTCCTGAATGTCTGTACCTGCCTTCCCCGAGTTGGCTTCGTCCCAATAGATGTCTTCATAGTCGTTCTGTTTAAAAAAAAATATAAGGCAAAGATTAGATTAATAGGTAATATACGATTAGTATTATAATAATGACACTGCAATGTAGGCAATATTGTTAGTGGGACTCGAGGTTTAGAACCAGAAAATGGCAATGATGCACGTTTTCATAACTTAGTTGTACCAGATCGATAGGTTAGAAAAAAGGAAACTTAGTAGAAAGCACATTGCGTGTTTTTCATACCTGAAATTGCAGTAGTTTTCCAAATTCCAAGCAGATGCTGCTTAATTCCGTTGTGTCTCTTTGCTTCCCATTCTTAACTAAAAGCAGACCAGCCAGCATCGGTAATCTAAACATGAAGTAGCCGGCCTTTTGTACGGCGATAGCGTTGAATCGTTCAATGGTGAATCCGTCAAGATTGTTTTTTTCTTTGGTGTACCCTGATGAATAGTCTAGGTATTGTCCTATCGTTGTGTACATAAATGCCTAAAAGAATTAGAAAGTTTTAATATAGCGCTAAGAAGGATTGTCCTCAATTGGGTTCAGTGTAATAAATATGAAAACAAAGACATTTGATTTCAAAAAAGGACCAAATGTGCATACAATATCCCTTATTGGAACCAGTGTCTTAAATTAGGATAAAGGACACAGCACACATATCAACTCGGATAGGGATCGTAACCGTATCAACTCGAACCGTACAGTATTCTTTGTATGAAACTCCCTACAGCATCTGCAATGCCCACTAATCGGAATCGTATCGTTATCGCCTGGCCTCGGGACAAGGGCGGCGACGCCTAGCCGTAAGGCCACGGACTCAGCGGGGCGGCGCGTGGCGGTTATTATACATCTCTGCATTTGACGCAACCAGCGCTGCAGCTGCGCGTTCACATGCAGAGATGTATAATCCGCCCCGCGCCGCGCTGCTTGTCGGTCTTCTACAGATTGTACTTCGGTGAGTGTGCCCAAGAACCCTACGACCTCATCCCACCGGCCCCCTTCTACCATCGGACATCCAGACGCACTGCATCTTACCATCCCTACCTTGTTGCTATTCCACCAATTCGCACTAAGCGTTTCCAAACGTCATTTATAATGCGCACAGCAAAGGAGTTGAACTCTCTGTCTGCGTATGCGTTTCCAAACGCTTACAACCCTTTCCAAGTTAATAAATGTTCCTAAGTGCTGTGTCCCTAAGTGTCCTGAAGGACTGGGTATCTTACAATAGGGCTATAGTGTTCTAAATTAGGATCAGTGTCCCAAATTAGCATCCATTGTCCCTGATTGACATTCACTGTCCTATAACAATTTGGAAAAACATATTTACTTAAATAAAAAAAAAACTTTATTCAAAATTCGAATTGGTACAATAGAATTATAAATCTTAAATAATAATATAGGTAGAACAATTTTAGATCATAGATGCCTGTATCACAGGCGGCAAGGGCTCAAACAATATACAAAGAATCGTCTATTTTTTTACAATATTTACTTAATATTAGAATAATAACTGAGTTTATTGACTTATTTGATTTACCTAATTATACGTAAAGAACAATGGGCGTCCTGTCCCATTAGCGGCCATTAATAAAACTAGTGTCATTTGAAAGGTGGTCTCTGTGAGTAATTTTCGACTTTCACGCGGGCATAAACACTGGCCGAAGCTAGTTATTTATATTTTTCATATTACAGTTTAACTGAGGAGCTCGTGGCTAAATAATAACAGCCGCATGGGTTGATCTTTAAGGTTAAGCTACGCTTGCCAAGGTTGGTCTGTGGATGGGTGACCATCTTAATATACCGAGTTTTTTTTTTTTTTTTTTTTAACTAATAATAGGCACGCGCTTGACCACTATCTCACCTGATGGTAAGCGATGATGTGGTCGAAGATGGAGCACGCCTGCCTAGAAGCAACCTATTCACTCTTGACTTAAAGACTCCCAGTCGCCAATGATCCTCTTGGCTCGTTTCTCAATGAGCTTTTGCCTCTATGTAAGGGCCAAAATTGAGAGTAGATGTTAATGTAACCCCAAGAAGCTCAAGTTGGTCGGTTATCGGCACGGTTGCACCTCGGAAAGATGAAGCTGGGTGGAATTGGCTCCTTTTGGCGGAAAATAGACACGCTTGGGTCTTAGCAGCATTGAACTTGACCAGATTGGCATCGCCCCATTCAGAGACAGCCTGTAAGGACACATTCAAGCGCTCAACCATAGCCTCCCGAAGAGACCGGATCTGCGACCCACCAGCTCGTGCGTCGGACACGTATCTCTCAGCAACAGTGCTGTCGTCTGCATACCCAAAGGTACCGGGTTTAAGAAGATCATTAATATGCAGCAAGAACAATGTTGCCGAAAGCACCGACCCCTGAGGAACCCCGGCATTAATATCCAGACGAGCAGCCATCTATGACCACTCGGATAGACCGATCCCTCAGGAAATCTGCAATCCAATCACACAAACCGGCGGGCAGACCGAAGGAAGGAAGCTTACTAATAAGGCTATCGTGCCAGACCCTGTCGAAAGCCTTCGAGATGTCAAGGGAGACCGCTAGTGCCTCCCCGTGCTTTTCTATGGCTTCACTCCAGATGTGAATGGCATACGCTAGAAGATCCCCAGTTGACCGATTTCGGCGGAACCCGTATTGTCGGTCACTAAGGATATCATTTCCTTCTAGGTACGCCAGGAGCTTATGATTCAGCACGCGTTCCATAGTCTTACAGAGTATGGACGTTACCGAGATGGGTCTATAATTCGACGGGTCAGCTCGACTACCCTTCTTGGGCACGGGTTGTATGTATGTATGTATGTAAATCGGGCTGGTTTCCGCAACTCCACGACTAAGCGCGTATTTTGCGTGTAGGTGGGACAAATGCGTCATTCGATCCACCCCAGCTCCCCAAGGAAGGCCAGCAACGCCTTGGTGTTACTAACTATCTCGCAGAGGGTACCTGGGTTTCCGAAGTACTTTGCCCTGTAATCCGCAACCACCGGGCAGCTTAGAAGCAGGTGTGCTGCTGTCTCATTCTCCTCCATGCAGGCTCTGCATAGCGGGCTGTCAGTGACTCCTATAGCATAGAGGTGTTTATTAAAAGACCCATGGCCAGTTGTTACGGCTGTGACTGAACGCAACTGTTGTTTAGTCAGTCTTAGGGCTTGTTTTGTGAAACGGCCATTTATAGAGGGAAGTGCCTCCTTGGCCTGCCTACACTCACTATGGTCAGCCCATAGCTTGTGATGTTTATCTCCGGTGCGTTTCCTTACCAGATTGCGTAAGTACCCGAAAGGCAGCGGCACGATGGGCTCAGGTCCCATTGCTGACAAACTCGACCCCCTTCGGGCGAGTTCATCCGCAGCGTCGTTGCCTCGAGATTCACTGTGTCCCTTGATCCATTGAATGGTTACTTTGTTGTGTCTACCAACCTGGTTTAGACGTTGGTGACACTCGAGAATCAACCCAGAGTTCACTGTGTGGCTGTTCAGAGCTTGCAGGACAGCCATGCTGTCCGAGAGTATGCGTATTGAGTGGTCCTTAACTTCCCTGGTTAGGATGGCTGATGCCGCCAGAGAAATGCCCATGCATTCAGCCTGGAACACTGTGTTGTGGACCCCCAATGGTGTGGCTATGTGGATATTGAGATCCTCTGAGAAGATTCCCGCACCAGTACCTGTACCTGTTTTTGATCCATCGGTGAAGATCCGCAGCTCGGCGGGGCAGAGCCCCTCGCACCGATGATCCTCATGCAATTGGATATTGTATTTTTTATCGAAGATAAATTGCTTGGGCACCCGGTCATTGATTGCCTTTGTTATGGGGAGTTCATTGTTGAGCTCCTCGAGCAGAGCGGTGTGTCGTGTGTCTCTCTTACTCCAGAGACCTAATGTTTTAAGGCGTACTGCTGCCATCGTCGCTTCCTGTTGTATAAACAAGTGTAGCGGAGGGAGCCCCAGCATGGCTTCCAGCGCCGCAGTTGGAGTAGTCCTCATGCAGCCCGTCGTTGCCATGCAGGCCAGCCTTTGCATGTGTTGTAACTTGTTTACGGCTGTAGCTAGCTTTGAGCGTGGCCACCACACCACGGCCCCGTAGGTTACCATGGGCCGAATTACTGCGCTGTACAGCCATAGTATTATTTTGGGAGATAGGCCCCACTTCTTCCCTATCATTTTCCTGCATTGCCAGAAGGTAATGCAGGCCCTGTTTAGTTTGTAGTCTAGGTGATTACTCCAGCTTAACTTACTGTCTAGGATGACGCCTAGATACTTTACCTCGTTAGACAGCTGGAGCTCTGTATTGAAGAGCATAGGTAGCCGGTAGTGGGCACGGGTTGCACGTTAGCTTGCTTCCAAGCCTTCGGCACCTTTCCAGTCTCAAACGAAAGGCGAAATAGGCGTGTCAAGATCGGAGACAACTCAGGCGCACAAGTTTTCAGAACAATTGCCGGTATCCCGTCGGGGCCACTAGCCTTGTTCACGTCTAGGTTACGCAGCACCCTACGGACGTCCTTCTGATGAATGCGAATGTTCGACATGCTCGACTCGCATCCACCAGGAGAAGCAGGGAGCCTCGCGCCACCGGGATCCAGACGCGAAGATTGCGCAAACAAGGAAGCAAACAAGTTCGCTTTCTCCTCAGCGGAGTGGGCCAGCGTCCCGTCGGGTCTCAGCAGTGGTGGTAGTGAGGGGCGGCAGAAGTTCGATTCGACCGACTTAGCCAGGGACCAAAAAGCCTTACTACCTGCTGGGTATGAAGCAAGTTTGTTCCCTATTCGGCTGATGTGGTCAAACCGTGCCCTCCGCAACACCTTCTTGCAGGACTTGGCAGCCCTGTTGAAGGCTCTCTTCTTCCGAGTCACGTCGCTTGCTTTGCACGTGCGAGCGTCGACCCATGCCAGATAAGCCGCGTGCTTAAGCGCATCAGCGCGATTGCACTCGGCACCAAACCATGGACGAGCTTCGCCAGACATAGTTATGTCAGAGAACGAAATTTAGTACTCCATTCCCCTCCGCAACACATCCGTGCGTCCGCGCACGACGAAGCATCAGTCGAAGAAAAGCAAGTAGGCTGCCAAGGATAACATGCGAAGAAAGATCGCATGCCATCCCAATCTGCTGACCTGTACCGCCATACCCGCCGTGTGCCTCTTGGGCTAGGATCGGGCGGGGAGTAAACGGACACAGACTTCACCAGACAGTGGTCGGAACTACCCAGTGGTGAAGAAATCGACACCGAATAGCGGTCCGGATCCGTTGTCAGCAAAAGGTCCAAGCAATTGGCAGTGTGCGAATCAACATCCGGCACCCTCGTTGCCTCCTGGACCAGCTGGGTAAGATTCAGCGCTAGGGCTAGCTTTCTCGTTTCTCGTCCAGCATGGTCTGTACACTGGTATGGGAATAGCCACTCCTGATGGTGGGCGTTGAAGTCCCCCAGTAACACCAATTGGGCAGAAGGGTACCGTTGCTGAGCCGCATCCGCCGCCTCACTCAGGTGCTGTGTGAGCTTAGTTGTCTCCAAATCACCGCTGTGCGAACGGTAGACACAAGCGTAGACAATTTTATCCAGGCCTGTGTCCACTAAAACCCACAGCGTTGAGAACCTGGAGTCCTCAAGATTACGGAGACGCCGATAACAGATGTCGTCACGGGCGTACATACATACGCCCGCACGTGGCTTGAAATGGTGCTCCAGGGTAAACCCTGGGTACGAAAGGTAAGACACGTCTGACGGACACCTGATCTGCGTCTCGGAAAGGAACAGGAGTGCTGGTTTCTCAGTCTCCAGGTGGTGATGGACTGCGGCGAGATTTGAGTGCAGACCTCGAATATTGCTGAGGTTTCCTCCGTGCCTCGGAAAGCACGTTAAGCCGTTGGTCCCGGCTGTCATTTGTAGATCTTTGGCAGTCGTTACGGATTGTCAGAAGCCATAAATCTGACTCCAGTCTTGCCAAGATGTACCGTGTTACCCAGTTAATGGGTTGTGGAGGTCTGGTAGGCAGCCGCTCCTCGTAAAACACTGGTATTCAGCTGAATCCGGTTTGACTGGAAGCCGACCCCAATATTGTTGGGAAAAGGCTAGGCAGATGAGTGTCATTTGAAAGGTGAATGCTTGTAGAACAAATATTGTTCAAGCAGTATGATTAAATATCATTTGAGAAAAAAGATATGGGTTAAATACTATTTTAATGAATTGTCATATTTTTATCATTCATCATTTTTTGTTTTTCATCACGAAACATACGAAAAACCTTTGCGTTTTGCTTATTTTACAAACGTATGCATTAATAAATAAAGTAATGAAACTATTGGGCTTCCATGTACCTAAATGTAAAATATTTGTCACAATATTCAATATCTTTGTTATCATAAAATAAAAGTAAAATATAAATATAATAAAAGTCCACAAACCATTTATTCCAAAGGCGATCATATAGTCTACACAAATTCACGAATTTATTGAAACCATTTTTAATAGTATGCTGCGATGGTCATATAATAGATGCATTTGGGCCATATAAGCTACAGAGTCGGATGCACAAATCCTAAAAAATATGATCGAAGACGAATAAGGCAGTATTCATTGGTTTCTTAGACAAGGGGATGTGTTCATCTTAGACCGTGGATTTCGCGACGTAATCGACGATTTACATGCCTGTGGATATGAAGCGCGCTTGCCAAAAACAAAAAATCGCAACGAAGATTAATTAACGACAGAGCAAGCTAATAAGTCTAGGTTGGTTACCATATGCCGCTGGGTTATCGAAGTTATAAATGGTTGGTTTAAACGCGACTTCAAGTTATTTCGGCAAGATTTTTTTAATCGTGCCTTGCCCCATATGATGAAGGATTTTAAAATAGCCGCTGCGTTATTGAACGCATGCAGAGAACCATTACGTGATAGTGTACACGCAGAAACATTTATAACAATAATAAACCAACGATTGAACCAACCAAATCACCTAGCAGAGTATGTCCTAGGCAACAACTCAAATCGTCGACGGGCTAGCTTTGATAGTATTACTGGTAACCAACCTAACTTAAGTGATTTTCCGTCACTGACCGAGGACGATTTAATTATTTTTGCACTTGGCACATATCAAGTGCAAAGTTAGCTCGCAGCTATTATGCGGAGCATGTGCGACAAGGCCTTTATAATATAGAAGTGTATAGAGATACCCAATGGTCTAGTCGAGTACGGCATTACAGCTACAAATGTTTGGCTTCTCCGCTGCCGAATACAATCGCGACATGCGCGGTCTAGAATTTATTATTCTTATATTCTTATAGACAGGCAGAAAAATGGTAGGGAAGCTATAGAAAACTATTATTGCAGTTGCCTTAGCGGTAAACGCACTCTGGGTTGCTGTGCCCACATAATGTGTAGTTTGGTACTTAGGGTGGGCGAGAAACCAAGAGGAAGACATTCTTTTGCCATATTTCTATGTTTCCATTATATTTACTAAAACTAAGCTCAAAACAAAAAAAAATTGCGTCACAATTTATTATTTCACTAAACTAGGTCACTATTATTATTTTGTTAATTAAATATTGCTAACTAATACGTCTGTAGGCTACGAATGAGCGCTCAATAATCTAAAACCTAAAGTAAGTTTGGTGTGTGAATACCTACGGTTTAAAAATTTAGACGTGAAAGAATAGCAAGACTTCTCATTGCAAACGTACCTCATTAGTTATACTGACTAATTCGCAGTAAAAGGGTTCTTTTCCGAATTTAATTTCGATAACTTCCATAAAGCAATGGTATATGAGGAAACAGTCGTTGATCGCAGAAGTGCCAACGTTTGGTTGTAAGTGCCAGCATGGTTTGCCTCGACGAGTCGTCGAAGCGTCTATGATATCGTCTATCGCTAGTATGCATCCCATCAACTGTTGAAAAAAAAAACATGAGCAGTTTGGGAGAGTTATTGGAATCTACATATATTCCATGATCATCCATTTTAATCATCATTTTACATTTGAAAAGTTGCATGGATTTTGATGTAGGTATCTTGGAACACGGAAAGACCACGGTTTTTTATTAGAATATTGGATTCTCATCCTATGTGTATGGTCTCTGTGAGTAATTTTCGACTTTCACGCGGGCATAAACACTGGCCGAAGCTAGTTATTTATATTTTTCATATTACAGTTTAACTGAGGAGCTCGTGGCTAGATAATAACAGCCGCACGGGTCGATCTTCAAGGTTAAGCAACGCTTGCCAAGGTTGGTCTGTGGATGGGTGACCATCTTAACATACCGAGTTTCCTGCGTGCCTCGGAAAGCACGTTAACCCGTTGGTCCCGGCTGTCATTTGTAGATCTTTGGCAGTCGTTACGGATATTCAGAAGCCAGTTAATCTGACTCCAGTCTTGTCATGAAGTACCGTGTTACCCAGTAAATGAGTTGTGGAGGTCTGGTAGGCAGCCGCTCCGCGTAAAATATTGGTATTCAGCTGAATCCGATTTGACTGGAAGCCGACCCCAATATAGTTGGGGAAAAGGCTAGGCAGATGATGATATTTACAGCTTAACACAGGTTTGTTCAATTGCACTTATCACGTTTACTCACCATTTCTAAACAACACTCTATAAATCGAGCTGACTGCAACTTTTCTTCTGTGAAGTATTTGGGGTCTTCCATCTTTTGATACGCGAAAGGAACTGTCAATCCTTTGCCTTCCTTTCCTCCATCCATTGTATAATTCATCAACTGCAAAATGTAAAGTTACCTTTAGAAATTGGGATAGACCATAATAAATTATTTGAATAGAGGAGATGTTAACAAAAAAAGTTTTACTCACCTGTTCTACCCAACTTCTAACTTCAGGTAATTGTTTTGTGAACTTAGTACTTGTCATTAAGGAGTTCATAACTTCAGGCAGAACTTCATTAAACTTTTGTTTATTCTGATACATGTTGAAAGTAATCGGTACACTGTGTTAACAGCTGGTTGAGTCGTAATGTTTTATACTAAGTAAAACATGTTTTGTACCTATATTTGTATAATTTTTCCATTTCAGTTTTTTAGGGTTCCGAACCTCAAAAAGAAAAACCGGGTCCCTTAAAGACTCATTTCGTTGTCTGTACGTTCGTGTTTCGTTCATATTAAAACCAAATAGGTAGGACTTTTGTCATATGATGATTTCATCATTCCGCTCTGGGTGGAGTGTGAGGGAGTGTCAGACTCTTACCCACGAAAACCCTCCCCTGTTCCTTAAAATTCCCTTTGCGTTCTAGGGCCGCGGCAACTCTTGCGAACATTCGACAATCCTAGCAGACACTGGCTTTAGCGGGCGCTGTCAACTGCTGCTGACTTCTCTTTGAGGTGCGCGTGGATCAGAACGCGCCGTGGGTCGACCCGGGCCTTGTCTTTACCGAACCAACGCCAACCGATTTTAATAGGTACTCGCTTATAAATCAAAACCTATAGGATATTTCCCGTTGACCCAGTTGCCTGTAATTTAGCAGGAAGCAAAGTCTCACAGCACAAGTAAAGGAAAAGATCCTTTTCTCATATTTTTTTTTTTTTTACGATAACAAACTTACATTTGTATCGATATGTAGGAGAGCATATTTTAAACTACAAAGCTAAGTCTGTCCTTCAATTCTACCTATATTGTTTTCAGAAAATAAAAAAAAAATATGATGGTACAGAACCCTTCGCATTTTGGTGGTTTTAAATGTAAATAATGATATTTTGTAGGTAATCGTAGTTATTTATAATTAGCATACAAATGGTATTTTTTAGGGTTCCGAACAAAATACGGAACCTTTATAGGATCAGGTGTCGGGTCTCAGATGTTTGTCTGTCCGTCTGTCTGTCTGTCTGTCTGTCTGTCTGTCTGTCTGTCTATCTGTCTGTCTGTCTGTCTGTCCTTCTGCCACAGCCAGATTCAAATAAAAGGACTTACTGTAAGGGTTTTATTTATATTTTTTTCATAATTTAAAAATAAATGTTTTTGAAGTTATTCAAGAGAAAAGAAGAAAATTGACCATCTCCCGCATCCAAAACTACTAAGCCTGAAAAAAATGGGTATAATAGATCTTTACCTATAGATTACAGGAAAGTCTATAAGAATTCTATAGTGTTAAAATAACATCTATATATATAAAAGAAAGTCGTGTTAGGTACACTATTTATAACTCAAGAACGGCTGTACCGATATGGCTGAAAATTGGTGGGTAGGTAGCTTAGAGCCAGGAGACGGACATAGAATACTGTTTATCCCGTAGGGTAGGTAGAGTTGCCAGATGACGGGAGCGAAGCCGCGCGGGTCAGCTAGTGTTAAATAAAAAAGAAATTCGTTGGAACCCTTTGCCCGCGAGTTGACTCGCACTTGGTCAGTTTTTTACTATAGATAGGCACGCGTTTGACCACTATCTCACCTGATGTAAAGCGGTGAGTGGTCGAAGATGGAGCTTGCGAATAAACCTATTCACTATTGAATTAAAGGTTTATTACCAAAGGCGCTACTTGACATATTTACAACATTGCACGAGAATAATTTTGCTATGTGTATTGAAATACATTGTGTTTTCTATAAAAAAACCGGCCAAGTCCAGATCCAAATGTTATGACTCTGCGTCAGTGTTGACGCAGAGTCATAACATTTGCTTCAATGCTCTTTTCATAATTATTTATTTTGTTAATTGATTTTAGACATTATTTCAATGAGGACAATTTCGATAACAGTTTGACAGTGAAAAATGCTCTGCACTGCGCGCTGCCATATTATGTGCGCTGGCCCTAAGGATCCATGACTCAGACTCAAATTAGGATACAATATCCCTAGTTGCTACTAGTGTCAAATGGGATTAGCGTCCCAATTGGGATCCGTTGTCCCTGATAGGCATGCACTGTCCTATAAAAATGTAGAAAGTAAAATTCGATGTGTGACTTTTGTAACAACAAGCATCTGGAGATGACCATGTCCATTTAATGTTTTCTCTTTTCTTGTAATAACTGTTACGTAACTTCAGGTTATTTTGATACGTCAGCAAG
This sequence comes from Lacanobia oleracea, assembly GCA_950371165.1. Taxonomy (NCBI): domain Eukaryota; kingdom Metazoa; phylum Arthropoda; class Insecta; order Lepidoptera; family Noctuidae; genus Lacanobia; species Lacanobia oleracea. Next base: position 12,058,912 of record OX493399.1, read on the forward strand.
CAGAAAGTAAGTACCTAATGTCATCTCTTGTCCACCTCTTCTACATAATCTCCTAGTCGGGCATTACAAATTGTACACTGCAAACGTACTGGGTATTTTTCTTTCATCGTTATATGAGATTAGAGTTCTAAATCAGTATTGCTAGACTGCTCTGTTGGGGAGTGGACATTCAGCAGCGTAGCGAAGGGGGGGAGGGGGCGGCCCGCACCGGGTGACACCCGTTTAGGGGTGACACCCGACCATTTAACGACTAGGTTTAGTCACCGTCAGGTGTCAACTCAAAACTTTTGATCGGATGCAAATTTTGTCTTTCATTCTGCACTCTCTAACTTCTATTTAAGTATGAATGATCAAAAGATGGTTCAACGAGATGAGTTGCAAAAAATTCTTTAGTTCATGAGGTTTTGTATTTAGGGGTGACACGGTCGGGTATTATTACCCCTAGACGGGTGTCGTAATGACACCCGTCCGAGGTCGTCGAGGGTGGTAAAAATTTCAAGCTCGTTCCGCTCGCTCTAACATTCTGCGCTCTCTTTGTTCTCGAGCTGAGCTCGAGCATTATTTATGTAAGAATTCTCAAAACCTAATAAAACCTTTCCAGGGTGCTTCGGTCGCTTTTGTGTTCGGCCTTCTCTCAGTTGGTGAGCTTGTATCAGTTCATAAAGTTACTTCTATTTAAGTATGTACCTATGATACAAAAAAAACCCTTACGAGGAGGGATGCAAAAATGATTGAGCTTGCTTCGCTTGCTCTTGTGTTCTGCCAACTCTCAATTAATGAATTTTCTGGCATCAGTCCATAAAGATACTATCAGAAGTTGATGCAAAAATGTTCGAGCTCGCTTTACTCGCTCTTGGATTCTGCCCTCTCTCGATTAATTAGCTTTTTGCATCGGCTCATAACGTTACTTTCCGAGGCGGGAACAAAAATTTTTCGAGCTCGCTACGCTCGCTCTTGCGTTCTACCTTCATACGGATACTCTCTTCACTCGCTCTTGTATTCTGCCCTCTCTCGATTAATGAGCTTTTTTTGCATCAGTTCATAAAATTACTTTCCTATGTGAGATGCATGAGTTTTCAAAAGCGTTTCACAGCAATTTTAGATACGTTCAATATGTCTAGCTAGAGGATATCGACGAAAATAACACTTTCGATAACTTTTATCTCAATCATTCAAAAGTTTAGTTTGGGTTATGAAACTGAAATTATACAAGAGGAACATAGGTAAATGAATAAACATGTTTTTTTTCAAATTGATTCGTACTTAAAACATTGTTCCGTTTTTGTCATTATTTATGGCCAGCGCAGCTTCGGGCCTGGCTCTTACCGATGACTTACCTACTTAAATGGCAGATAGTTCGTTCAGGGTATAAAAGCTCGCTTCGCTCGCTCTTGCATTATACGTTCTCTAAGTTCTTAAGCTTTCCTACATTATCAAAAAAGTTTCTACTGTTTAAAGTCAAAAGCAAATCAAAAGTTGAATGCAAATTGACGAGCTCACTTTGCTCGCTGTTGAATTCTACAGTCTCAATTATCTAACCACCTGGACCCTTTCGGCTCAGTCCGAGCCTGGCAGGGTTCGATTGAGTTCGCTGCCTCTCACCCTCAATTGTAGCGCATACTCTAAAAAAAACACTGTTTACTTGGTAGGTCTAGGGATTGCAAAATGCCAATCTTGCCCACATCAAATTTAGTCTGTCCATTGGGCACACTGGCGCAGAGTCACGAAATATCACTGAACTCAATGGAACATGTACAAAGTTTGTAGGTAGAGATTGACCTCTTGTCGGTGTGCCTACATAAAACGAAATCTATAAAACAAAAACACCTGAGAATATTTTAACTTATATTATATTATACCTACTTAGTTGCGATTTACTTTTATAAATTTACGGGCGTTATTATTTATTTACGAGAAAAACGACGTGACCATACAGTAATTGCCTTCCTCAGCCAATAATTTTTGCCACATCTAAGTAAGTAATTTAATTTAATAAATTTGCCTTCGGCAGGCTTCCATAATTTCCAAAAAGAACTCCGTCTCCCCTTCAGTTGGTAGCGCACGTATTCTACTTTCCAAACTTTCATAGGCAGAATCTTTGAACTTTTTATAAACCTTTTCAATTTGCAGTTCATCATAAAGCTGCTGGATGCACTTCACATGTTCGTGGTGTTTGCTGCCGTAGTTTTCTTTGAAAATGGAACGCTGCGCTTCATTACAGTGCTCCAGCGCTGATACGGCAATCCAGGATAATTTTCCTTCTTGAATGTCTGTACCTGCCTTCCCCGAGCTGGTCTCGTCCCAGTAGATGTCCTTATAGTCGTTCTGTTAATAAACATAAAGATATTAGACTCCAATCATAGAAATAAGTACTAAGGGGATCAATAGTAACAGTCTGTGCCACAGACTCGATCGCACAAAATGTGTGTCATCTGCGAACATTACCGTCAATCGGAACATACGACTAACGATGGACGCGGACGGGAAATAGGGACACGAGGGTGAATAGGGACTGGGATTTTCACATTAATATCACATTATTGGTTTAAAAAAAAAGCATCTAATTATTTCTTTTAATTCAAATTGTTTTAGAATTTGGAATCCTCAGACCCGGTAAACTATTCATAAATAACGAGAAAATTGCCATCAAAGTTTTGTCCCTATTCACCCTCGCGTCCCTATTTCCCGTCCGCGTCCATCGTTAGTCGTATGTTCCGATTGACGGTAATGTTCGCAGATGACACACATTTTGTGCGATCGAGTCTGTGGCACAGACTGTTACTATTGATTGCTTAGGTTCTATTTTCACAGCGTAAAAAGTGCGTCACGGATAGTATGTCGTCTGCGCTGCACCTTATTTATACCAGATTCTAGGAGGTAAAGATAAATAACAGTGATGTTTAAAGATAAAGTCATAGGATTAGAAAAAGAGGTTTAATTATTTTTTTTTACTTTTGGTAGGCACGCGTTTGACCATTATCTCACCTGATGGTAAGCGACGATGTGGTCGAAGATGGAGCACGCTTGCCTAGAATTTACCTATTTACTCTTGAATTATTTTTACAATATTTCTTACCTGAAATTGCAATATTTTACCAAACTCCAAACTTATGCTGCTTAATTCCTTAGTATCTCTTGTTTTCCCATTCTTGACTAAAAGTAGACCTGCGAGCATTGGTAATCTGAACGAATAGTAACCGGTCTTTTGTACGGCAATAGCGTTGAATCGTTCCATGGTGAAGCCGTCAAGATTGTTTTTTTCCTTAGAGTATCCTAATGAATAGTCTAGATGTTGTCCTATGGATGTGTACATAACTGCCTGAAAAGAACGGAGATGCTTTCAATAACAGTAAAATTTTGTGCTAATATTCACTGCCCTGTGTATATTCTTACGTAAACATTGGTATAGTTTTTACTCGTGTGGGACCTATTTCCCCCGCAACTGTTATTTCTTACCTAACTATGAAACACCGCATGAGAGTAAAACCATGAAACTAGCCGTAATTTGAAGTAAGTAAATGTTGCTGACGTAATCGCTATTCAAACCCCTCCTCCCTCCCTCATGGCATCAAAAATGAACATAGTAAAGATCCCCCCAATTACGGCTAAACATGATTGGACTTAAACTGTGTTATATCTTGCATGCTCTTGTATGTATACAATGTTAAAACAAATAACGAAATCTTATCTTATCTTACCCACCCCTATTGGTGCTTACGTTATACTTGAACGGCCCTAAGTAGGGTTGCCAGGTCGTCAAACTGAAAAGCCGGGAAGCCTTAATTTATTAGTCTTAGTATAACACATTTTTTTTAGTAAAACAAGGCCTTATCTTCTTTTCTAATGAAACAACAATATTTAATGAAACCGTCTTCTTTACTATTAATCATTCAATATTCATTGCTATATTAATTTCTATAATAGGAAATATGCATGAGATTTTTTTATTTGATAAATGAAATACTTATTAGCTCTAGTAAACAATCATGAAACTATTTTTTAAATTCCTTCATCAGCGATGAAGTTATAAAGCTTCAAAGATTACAATTAGAAAGAGAAGTCCGATGTAAACTTTGACGTCATCGTGTATGACGCCTATACAGCTGCCATAGAAAACAGCGTTCTCGCAAGAGGGACAGATATATTTATTTAAAATAATTATATCTCCTTCGTTTTTCGAGTAATTTTGATTCTATTTTCACGTTAGTATTATATTTTTGTATATTTTTAGATAAACTGTATAGATGATAAATATGTTTTTCATGCATATTTCCTATTGCAGTAACGTAGCTAGCTACGTTACGCAATCACGCACGCCTCACCTTGTTTTGCTAGCAATACAAGGTGAGGCGCGCGCAGCGGAAATCAACACATGAACAATGTAGAAAATGCTCAAATTAATAAAGCCGGACAGGCCGGACACCGTCTAATTTGGCCGGACACAGAACCAAAAAACCTGACTGTGTCCGGCTTTATCCGGACGCCTGGCAACGCTAGCCCCAAGTAAGCTGTCAGTCCATACAACCACAATAGAATTACATTTCACTTCACGCTTATTCCAGTCGTGCGAACTCAGGTGAGTTCGCACGATCTTATTCCGTCAGCAGTTCTCATCGTGTGAATACTGTTATTCACACGGTGAGAACTGCTGACGGAATAAGATTTTGGTTAGGTATGAAAGAATAGGAAGACTGCTGAACGCATCTGATACCTACCTCATTAATTATTTTGATTAAGTCGGAGTAAAAAGGTTCTTTTCCGAACTTAATTTCGATAACTTCCATAAAGCATTGGTATATGAGGAAACAGTCGTTGATCGCAGAAGTACCAACGTTTGGTTGTAAGTACCAACATGGTTTGCCGCGACGAGTCGTCGAAGCGTCCATGATATCGTCTATCGCTAGTATGGATGCCTGCATCTGTTGAAAATACAATATCAGCAATCCGAATTAGTTTTAACAATCTACGGTATCGTACAGTGAAAAATATCTCAAACAGTATTTTTTTAAACTATTCATACATATTCGGTTAACATACGTTTTTCGATTAAAGACTAGTCACTCACCATTTCTAAAGCCCACCCTAAAAATCGAGCTGAGTGCAGTTTTTCTTCTGTGCAGTATTTAGGGTCTTCCATCTTTTTATACGCGAAGGGAACAGCCAATCCCCTGCTTTGCTTTCCTCCTTCCATTGTGTAATTTAACAACTGCAAATAGTAACAGTTACTTCAGAGATTGGGATCGACCATAAGTGAAATAGAGTATCTAGATGCTAGGAATCAATGTTTTACTCACATGTTCTACCCAACTTTCAACTTCAGGCAATTGATTTTTGAACTTAGGGCTTGTCATTATGCAGTCCATAACCTCAGGCAGAACTTCATTAAACTTTTGCTTGTTCTGATACATTTTAAAAGTAACCGGCACACTAAATACGACAGCACTATTATGCAATGTTCTCAATTGGTTAAGATGTAATGTTTTACGCAGCAATAGCGATGCCATATTAACGGAACTGATGAAATGTAATTCTGTAAATGGAAAAATAAATGAAAAATATAGAAGGTACCGATAATATAATGGATAAATGAGAGGCGAATGTAAAAACTGTCTGCGTCACTGCAGTAATCTGTAATTTCCAGGCGTCGCGCGTCAATAGAAGCATATTTTGTGCCTTTTATGTGATAATTATGTGGGTAGGTTGGTAGGTCACCGAATAATTGCAAAATACGTAAGACTACAAAATATCTTGTCTTATCTTGTTTCTTTTTTTGGGGTTGATTGTTAACATTCGATAAATTGTCAATTGAACATTTGAAATATTTTTTGTACGCATTAAAATATGATAGTTTATAATTTCTCGAATTAATTCCGAGAAATTGTGGACTAACATAAAATGACGACCTATCGTCGAAATGATCGGTCGAAATAGACATTTTGGTGTGATAGTTAAATTGAAAACTTGGCCCCCCCTCACAGGTCTTTCTTGGTGTGAGCTCACGTGTACGCCATAGTTACGAATTGAATGGAGTCGTTTTCAATTTCACTAAATAAAAAAGACCCATGACAAAAAATTGAGAACCTCGCTCGTTTAATATATTCTAATTCAATATAATTTTCTTTTGATCTAATTGTCATCTTGTTTAATTGATATTATTTTGATCTAACTGCTGAACAAACAGCGACCGCGCCAACTCGGGGACTTAGGGCGCCCCGACACGGACAGGTTAGGTTCGAATGGGATTGCGGGAGCTAGAGTGAGCGAGCGATTTTAGCTCCCGTGATCTCATTCATAATAATAATACTAATAGTCACTGACAGGACTATTGTTGCCAATAAGCCTGATATAGTGGTGGTGGACCGAATTGTGAGGCGTGCAATGATTGTAGACATAACCGTCCCGCATGACGAGAACCTCGTGAAAGCCGAGAAAGACAAACAAATCAAGTATATTGACTTGGCTCGCGAGGTTGTCGACATGTGGGAAGTGGACTCCGCAATCATTGTACCGATAGTCGTGTCGGCCAATGGCTTAATAGCCACGAGCCTCGACCAACACCTTAGGAGGCTCTCGTTGGGCAGCTGGATCAAGGGCTTGATTCAGAAAGCGGTACTTCTGGACACGGCTCGCATTGTCACGAGGTTCCTTTCTCTGGAGCCCTGACCACCGGTAGCTCGGACCCTGTTCGCGATATCGGTGGGCTACTATTTTTATATTTTAAAATGTTTTATATATATATATATTATATGTATTGTATAAAAATATTTAAAAATGTAGAAATAAGTGAAAAAGATGAATAAAGGAAATAATAATAAATTTATTCAGTTCAATAACACATTGTACAATAGGTAGACAATATTGCAATACATAAAAGCCTTAAGTGCTAGGTTACTTTAGACCCTGCAGGCAGAAATAGGAGCCCCGTGCAGAGGGGCTCCGCCAACTTACCTTGGTCACAGTCGTAATTTAAGCTAAATGTAGGTACCTACCTACCTAAAGTAAACCCAACCAACATCCGACAACAGGAGATCCATTTAATTCGTAACTCTATGGCGTACATGTGATGTCACAACTGAACAGAACAATGAGACTTATTCTATTTCAGTTCACAATTTCTCGGAATTAATTCGAAAAGTTATAAATTTTGATGCGTAAAAAAGTAGATATTCCAAATGTGCAGTTGACAATTAATCGAAAGTTTACAATTTTTCAAGTTATTTTATAATCTTACAGAGTTCGCCATTTTCCGGTGACATACCTATCAACCACTGTATAAAAATCATAGATTCACAGAAGACCTTGTATATTAAGCATTATTTATTAGTTTACGTCTTATGCATGAACATGACGCACAAAGTGATGTTAATGCATACCTTACGTTAATAAGATTTGTTGTAGGTACGGTCACGTTCGTCTCGTTCATGGCCAGCTAATAAAAACTTCCCGGACGTCACAAATGCCATACGAATTCTAGTTTTGCCGCCAGTACTCGGATGCGGTGTTCACCACGACTCAAAGGATTCCTTATGAGAGTTTAGGCATTTAATATGTGCAGCCAGAGCAGGCTAAAAACCTAAAAAGTGAGCGATAGATCTCGCGTACCTGTACCCCTATTCTGTAACAACATTTACGTGTCTCGACAGCGGAATCCGAGGTGAGTATAAACATAACACCTCTATGCTGTGTGCAATAAAGTTCACTTTGTGAGCTATCTCACTCAGGTGAAGCTCGATATCGAAATGGTTACTTACAGAATAGCTTGCTGTTCAGGGTTCCCTAAATGTGGGATGGACGGATGAAGTTATGGTCTGCGACTCGCGAGCCAGCAACAGATTTCCATGATCATAGTTCCTTCCGGGCGATACTTAACTTGTAAAATGATTTAGAGAGTTTTATTATGGAGCTGTGTGAGCGTCAGCTGCGATTCGGTAGGTGGGTTAAGCAGCGGCAGCCTCCCAAACACGCTGAAAAAGAAAAATATTTTCAACACAACACACAATTTTTCAATTTTTGACACAATTTTCAATCGGGAGGAAACGGGAGGATTTCCACCCGATTAAAAATTGTGTCAAATTATATCTAAACCAATATCATGCAGAAAACTAAATGTCAGCCGGCTGTATCTCGGTGGGAAGATCGTCAGCTAGCGCCCTGTGCATCTATCGCCTAATTAAATTCACCAGCCTTAATTCACGTTTTTTCCCTCGGCATCTTGCTAGCTGATTTTTTTTTATTACTGACAGGCTGACATTTTTTTAGCCAATGACGTGACTAAAGTTCGACCGTATCTGGGTTCCTAACCTGGGGGTAATTACCCCCCAGAATAATCAACTAATTTGTGGAGGTAACAAAGAAAGTAATAAAGACATAATTCGCGTGAGTTCTCCAAGGACAATAACATTGACTTCTGTTGGACATCACACGGAAGAGTGTGGATACGTTCCAAAGAGAGCCAAAAAGCTGTAAGAATAGTTGACGAGGCGGACCTTTAAAAAAGCAAAACAAACGGTTGAAAATTTCCAGTCTAAATGACTAGCGCCTATAGAAATTGTAATAGCAACCCGCGTATGTAACCTTTGCTTTTATTATGGTAGTAGTGTAGACTAGTGACTTATTTTGAAGAAGCAGCCTTGAGCCTAATTTGCTCTTGCTTTTATTCCAATTTAAGTAATGTAATTCTGTTCGATAATTTTAAGTCTGTATCAAAAACAACAATAATGTTAAAACCATTTATATTTAAGTACCTACCTATACTCACAACTATAAGTTGTGAGTGTAGGTAACTATAAAATCCTACACACAAACTTCCTTGACACATTTACAAAACTCTTAAATTCCAAAATTTCCACGAAAAAGATATTATACATCCATACAATAGCAATATCAAATTATCAACATCCAAGTAAATACTCTTGCAATATAAATAAATCAAGTACTTATCCTACATTTGCAGTCGTCACCTGAAATAAATAACCTGCATATATTTGTGTGCAATAAGATCAATCTGTGCCCACCTTTTATACTTAAAATTCAATCAATTTAATGAATATACTACTGAGATTGAAAGCACTGGTTTAGTTTACTGTATACCGCGTAGTGACGCAACCCAATGCTCCCACGTAATTATCGTGACAACCGTTAAGATTCACTATGTGCCCTTAGCGTAAACATATGGAGTATTCGTTGCAATTTCGAGTTGCTACTAGCTTTCCTATCCTCGATAGACGTATCAACTGACATTACTATTCTAACTGAGTGCTAGACAAATGTTCTCATGCCACCGCCCAATATTAACGATTATAATATGTACTGGACTAAAAATACCATAATGATGTTGTCGTTGTGTACGTACGAAAAGAACTTAGGGTGTCCTCAATTGAACCTGATTTTCCCGAAGGCAACTGTCTTGTCGTTACTATTAATATGGATTACACTTTTATTTGTTGCTACAGACCGCCATGTTTTAGAAAACAGGATTATTTCTCGACTCACTGGAGCGAGTCCTAAGTTACCACACAGAACATTATTTCAACGGGCGATATAAACATCGACACTCTGACTGATAACGCCTCAGGTTCAGTTCAGAATGATCTCAAACTAATAGCTATGTATGGGATATCAGAGTTACTAGGCCCACTAGAATTAGTACATGCATAGACCATTTTAAGGTTAAATGCGATAAATCATGGAAGGCTATTTGTATTTGAACAGCAACTAACCGACCACTCGCCGATATTACTATTTATTAACAATGCCAGAGTCAACAAAGATATTATTTCTTACCAAAACTTAAGAATCCATGATCCCTTCTATTCTATTGTTGGTGAATCATTTGGGTTACATGAGGTTATACCAGTATGATGTTTTCTGATATTTACTTGTTCACTACAGAATTTGGGCAGAAAAAGAGTAAATATGAAAATTAGGTCAAATGAAAACTAAGTCAACTGAACGTTGATTAAAAATAGCAATATACTAATTAAAATTATATGAGAATAACTTTATACTAAATGTTATTAGAGCAAAAGAAGTTTATATAAAATGTAATATTAGATCACATGAAATTAGGTTATTTGTTTTTATATCATGTGAACGTTATTTCAAGTGATTATATATTATCTGTTATTATGGCATATATTACACACCCATTTCTCTCTTGTCTTCACTATCAAAAATACTCAAGAAAATAGTTAACAAGAGGGTAATCAACTACCTTGAAAAAAAACAGCTTACTCAACAGCAACCAATATGGTTTTAGAGTAGACAAGTCAACTGAGGACGCGATTCTTGTCTTTACCGCGGCTTTAACAACTTACATGGTCAAGGGGGACAAATGTATATACTACTCTGTCAAGAAAGTACCGGGAAAAGATCAATAATACACAAAATGTCTGTTATTCATCCAAATTTATTTTATCACCTTAAAAGTATGCTCCTTTAGAAACGATACACTTGCGCCAACGAATAATCCATTCATCAAAACATTTTTTAAACGCTGCTTCCGGAATTGAGTTTAGTTCTCGCCGCGAATTCTCCTTTATGTCTTCTATCGACTGAAAACGGGTGCCACGAAGTGGTAATTTGAGTTTAGGAAAAAAGAAAAAAGTCAGCAGGAGCCATATCTGGTGAATATGGTGGTTGCTGGATGGTATTTGTTGAGTGTTTGGTTAAAAATTCGTTCACAATGATAGCCTTGTACGAAGGCGCATTGTCGTGGTGCAAAATCCAAGAATTTTCTTTCCACAAATCTGGCCGTTTTCATCGAATTTGCTCTCTTAAACGCCGCATAACGCTCAAATAATATTCTTTATTTACCGTTAGACCTTCCGGTAAGAATTCAGAGTGCACAACACCGCGTTAGTCAAAGAAAACAGTCAACATGACTTTGACTTTTGATCGACTTTGGCGTGGTTTTCTCGGTTTCGGTTCAGTTGGAAGGCGCCACTCCGAAGCTTGTTGACTAGTTTGCATGTCAAACTCGTAAAGCCACGTCTCATCACCAGTAACAATGCGTTTCATGAATGTTGGGTCCGAACTGACTCGTTCTAGCATGTCCTCAGCGACTTTCATGCGATTGAGTTTTTGGCGAAAATTCAGATCTTTTGGGACTAGCCGAGCAGCAACATGTTTCATACCCAAATGATTAGTTCAGTTAAAATGGTACGGATCGACTCGTGAGATACAGAAAGTTCGGCGGCTATCTCTCTCAGAGTTGAATGGGGATTTTCAGTCACTATTTCCTTCACTTTTGCGATGTTAACTTCAGTTGCAGACGTTGACGGCCTACCAGAGCGGGGCAATTCTTCCATCACATCTCGACCGCTTTTGAACGCTTTGAACCACTCTTTAGCACGAGTTTTTGATAAAGTCGATTCACCGTAAGCCTTCTGTAACATTTTCAGTGACTCCGAACACGAAATTCCATTGGCGATGCAAAATTGAAGACAAACTCTTTGTTCGATATTTTTGTCCATTATGAAATTCGCAATACACACTATATACCTACACACACACACACACATACACACTATGTACCTGTAATTGAGTGTGCATTACACGAAAACGTATTGTGTTTTTGAGCGTGTTTTGCAAAAGTTTTTGTAGTGTATTTACTCGTTGGTAATCCTTAATTAAATAAATAAATAAATAAATATATGATATTGCTAAAACCAGCACTGTATTTAATATAAATAACAAATGCAACTCAAACTCCGCGCCAAAATCGAAAACAGTTGTGCCAATCTAACAACTACAAAAAAACAAAAATTTGAATTTGGAACCATAAACAAATAATCCATTCCCGATACTTTTTTGACCGAATGTAAGTCTTTCTAGATCTTCAGAAGGCCTTTGATACAGTTTCCGTTCCAATCTTACTTGCAAGGCTTGAAAACGTTGGCATCAGGGGATTACCTCTTGAATAGTTCAGGGACTACTTGTCTGGTAGAACATGTTGAGAAGCAAGTAAGTGATGATGATATATGCAAATACGGTGTACCACAAGGCAGCACCCTTGGACCCAAGTTATTCCTTCTGTACATCAACGATTTGTGTAGTTTGGCGGCGCCAGGAGAGGACATATTTATGTTTTCGGATGATACTGTTCTTATCTTTCATGAAAGCAGCTGCGAGCGAGTTTTCGAATTGGCTGAAACGGGTTTGGCTAGGGTGACCACATGGCTTGAAAACAGTCTTCTGTCCCTCAATTCAAGTAAAACAAAATATGTCTGTTTTAACAAATCCACTATTGGGAGTGCCAGTTCGGAACTTAGACTTAGGATACACACGTTTCCATGTAACAGAAAATCCGGCCACCAAAACTATAAATGCACAACACTGACTCACTTTACCGCTATAAAATATATATAGGAGTAATATATTTTATAGCGGTTAAGAATCGCTGGTGGTAAGAATCAGAAAAATGATTTACATATTTAAAAATGTAAGAAAAGTGGCTAATCATAAACTATTGATCCAGACTTACAGGGCGCTGTGTGAATGCCTAATTAGGTATTGTGTGTGTGCTTGGGCTGGTGCTGGAAAATTGTTACTTATTTCTGCCGAACGGGCTCAACGGGCAGTACTCAAAGTGCACCTACCTGCCATTCCGGCACGGAACTACGTCGTTGTACGAGAAAGCTAATGTGTAACTAATTAATAGATACCACAAAAGAATCGTTCCCATTATTCCCGTATTGTAATGTTTAGGAAACTTAGCTTAAATCAGCTTAAAAATATTACTCTGCCTTGGCTAAAAAATTGGACTATGAAGCCACAGAAAACCTTATTAAGTTGTTATGAAAAGAAACACTAATATTCCCCCTCCCTCACACACGCATTCCCCCTCACACACACACACACATATCCCCCCTCACACACACACACACATATTCCCCCTCACACACATATCCCCCCCCTTCCCATATTCCTTACGCATTCACAACGCTACACACCACAGCTTACGTGTTTACGTTTAATTTATTTTTTACATATTTTTTTTCTTTAGTGCTTTTGTTAGTCTCTGTAATCTTTGTATGTCATAACATAAATAACATGTAACATTGTTGGGGGAAGACACTAGCTCCTGTAATACAGTGTACACTAGCGCAAGAGCTTGGCAGTTCATAAAAATGTATGAATAATTTATGTCAATAACGTTTTTTTTTTATAGTCTAATAAATACGTAGCTATGTTTATTGTAAAAATATGAAATTATAGATCGCCGCACAGTAGGTAGATACATGTGGAATCTCTTTCTAAAGTCGTATTTCAGCCATGAGTAACAATATCTAAATTATGATCTCAGCACCTTTGGCGAAAGGCTGGAGCCGAATATCCTGTTTTACGAACAGAACTTTAAAAACTGGCAAAGGGTGAGTCGGACTTGCACACCATGGGTTCCGTACGCAGTCACAAACAATTTGTCAAAAAAAAACATCCAAATCAGTTAAAAAATGGCGAAAATATCGCTGAACATTTTTCATAGGATCCCATCTTCAGATCCTAACTTATACCTTTCATCATCAGCTCAACAACGGATTATCAGGCACAAATATCAGAATTGCGTTAGAAATTTCATAAAAAAATTAAATGTGCGTATAAAATTTGAATCGATTTTCATGGGATCCCATCATCAGATTCTGACTTGGTGACAATGGGTCCACCTCAGGAGTATAGGCTTTCGATTTAAAAAAGTTTTTTTAAATCGGTCCACAATTGGCGGAGAAATTGGTGAACATACATGAAAAAAATACATACAGCCGAACATGAACCTCCTCGTTTTTTAAAAAGTCGGTTAAAAATCTAAATTTTTCATAATTTTTTGGCAGATTGCGACTGAGATGCGAATGCAAACGTTGCTTGAAAATTAGTAGAATTGACACTCGGAAACCATCTCAATGAGGAACTTAAAATGCGTTTTAAATAGGTGAAACTATAGTGCGCGCCGAACTAGTTGGCCACACTTTAGGTGGCGACAGGTGTGAGGGGGCGGGTTGCCTACTGCTCCTACATATTACATGAGATTAGACAGTGATGACCAGTCTCTAGATATCGTGATCAATTATAATTGTTCAAATATTGGAAAGAATAAAAAAAAAACAATTGAACTTTTAGAAGTTTATATTGTACCAATCTAATTATATTGTAATTAATAGTAAAATAAACCAAAAACAAATTAAGTATATGAAATTATTTTGACATATCCTCTGAATCCTCTCTCTGAACTTGATTCAGAATCATCTTGTAAGTTTATACTCGTAATGATTTCGTCCATCATAGAATCAAATCTCATATCATGATTCCAGTATTCTTGTTCGTTTCTTTTTTTGTACGTGGTCATCGTAATTTTGCCATTGTTAGGCAGATAATTCAAAAATTGTATTGTTAGTATTGTAATTTTCTCGTGCAATGTAGCATTCATGTGATCTCTGGCCAGGCAATTTTTAATATTTGCCCACACAAGCTCGATCGGGTTGAGGTCTGGATGATATGGAGGTAGTCTTAGAACAGTATGACCTGCAGCTTTCAGAAGTTCATCAACAGTATATATTTTTTCTGATTGGGTCGTATTAATCAACCTCAAGAGTTCAGCTTTGATCATCGTGGAAGAAAATGGTACGTTATGATTTTGCAACCAGTTCTGCATATTCATTTTCAAACTGGACATAGTCGGTTTCTTCTCAACTTGCATAAAATGATAGGCAGCATTATCCATAACTATGACTGAGTTAAGTGGAAGTTTACGTTTTTAAGGTTGAGTTTATGTTTTGTCGTGTTCTCTAATTCATTTGTGATGAGGTGTAAGGTTAATAGAAACGACCAATTACGACTGTAGTTTATTTGCGACTCAAATAAAAACCTCAATGTATCACGGGCGTAGCCGTGCGTCGTTCTGATAATAGATACGCTGAGTAAGCTTATAGCTTGTACATTGTGTCCCTACAGTAGCCCCCTTCTTAAAATAAGCTTTAATTTGTAGTTTAATTTCAAATAAAACATTACATAATATTATCTCTAATTACGTAGTTTCACTTAATTGTAACACGATTTAACATTTTGGGATCCTGTTTTTCATTACAAAAGCATGATGGAACAATTTTCTCCGCACTACATTCACAGACACTTGTCACTAATAAACATCTGGGTTACGGGGTACGGTCGGTGGTTGTACTGTTTGCATTTTTGCTACTGGCGGATTCCAACCGGCCCCGACTGCTTCCTTCTGGAACCAGTCCCGTACACGTCTCTTACATTGGCTTTTGATCATGAACAGAATTACAATTCCCATGAAAACAGCGCACACAATTACAATTATTTCCAAAGCGTCAACTCTTTGAACAGTCATCTCGTTAGACACTGTCTGCGCGATAGCAACATTGTTCTGTGGTGGTTTGCTGTGACTGTTACACATTTTAATTACTGAGATATTTTATCATTAATAACAACTGTATGTAGTTCGTCTGTTATTCGCAGAATGAACAAATAACCTTTAATGTTTCAATACATTTTGTGTAAGCTTCTATAATTTTCTGCAAAATTTACAAATTATTCTTACGATTTAATTTTTATGCAACTTACGCATTTCGTTGTCCTAAAACAACATGTATAAAATTACATTTCGAGATTGTTTATTACAAGGGGTACTATAATATTACGGAGTTTTTAAATGACAAATTTTGATAATTTTATATGTGATAGTTTTTATTCATTTTATTGTTTTAATTATTTTTGGATTGACTGTTATTATATAATTATTTGATTTAATTTTGACTATGTATAATTTAATTATTTAATAATAACATTTTGACATGCGTATCATATTGACGAATTTTAATGTATTTTGACATGAGAGATCATTAATTTATAATGTATTTTTGCATGATAAAATAGATTTGGTTTGGATTAGATTTTAATTAATGAAAACATATAAATATGCATATTATTGTACGCCCTATGGGTATGTTACAGCGATCTACATATTACGTTGATAAGAACTGCTTTAAACCTGTGACAAACAATAAATTATTTTGACTTTGACTTTGACTTTGATAGTGAGTCATATTTGTCAATTTGCAAAACAATCAAAGTGTTATCTACTTATTTCTTGCAGCCATATACCTTAAACTCATAATATACATGTTACATATTATAATCTATCATATTACATTAATCATATCGTTATGTTGTTTAAAAGTAGGAATCGAACCCACCTGTTTGCAACATTGTGGCTCACTGTACCATAGGTTACAATATAGTTTTATTCTACAAACCTTATCGGTTGCCTAACCGCTCTACAACTGCGTGTGTTGTAAGTTATACGCTTATTACTGCTAGTCTTATCACTACAAAAATTGTTTGTAGAATTAGTTACGACACTATCTTTTTCATACTGGTTTAGTGGAAGGGTTCCTTCATTAACTACGTAAGCCGGTTTTAACCTGTCTATTGATATGTTAACCCGCTTTCCTGCTAATTGTAACAAAAAATACTTTTCTTTCCTCTCTAAAACTTGGTATGGGCCCTCATAGGGAGGTTGTAAGGATCTTTTAACCAAAACTACTCTCACAAAAACATGTGTACACGTTTTTAAGTCTGAGTGAACAAAGATAGTCCTCGCATCTCTCTGTTTCGTCGGTCTTGGCCTTAGATATTCAAAAATATTTCTGATTTTGTTTACATATTCGTTAGAATCGCTAACGCTTATGCATTTGTCACCGTAAAAATCTCCGGGTAGCCGTAGTGTCTTACCGAATGTTAATTCCGCGGCGCTGACACCTGTATCGCTTCGCGGTGTCGCGCGTAACCCAAATAGAACTGTCTGCAACTCTTCAACCCAAGCACCACTGTCCCTTCTGGCCATCAGTGCTGCTTTTAACACACGATGAAACCTTTCTACAGTGCCGTTCGCTTGCGGGTGATATGCTGTAGTTCTTAATCTATTTATTCCTAAACATTTCATTAATTCATTGAACAAGCTGCTTTCAAATTGTCTGCCCTGATCTGTAGTAACCCTTATCGGACAACCGTACCTCGAAATCCAGCCGTCGTACAATGTTTTGGCTACCGTACTCGCATAAATGTTTTTTATTGCAAACGCTTCCGGCCAGCCTGTCGCCCTATCAACCACCGTAAGGCAATACCTGTAATCATCCGGTGACGTAGGCAATGGTCCTACCAGATCTACCTGTATATGCTCGAATCGACCACAACTTTCGTATTGTCCTAGTCCCGATACCGTATGGCAAACCTTCGACTTTTGGCATTGAACACAGGTTTTGGCCCACTTTCCTACGTCTGTGTTCATGTTCGGCCAAAAATATTTTGACGTCACTAATTTCCGAGTGGTACGAATCCCAGGATGGCATAAGCTGTGCACTGCATGAAATGCCCTTTTTCTAAACGCTACCGGTAGATATGGCCTTGCAACCTTAGTAGATACTTCACACGTCACCTCATCTTGACAGTCGGATAACATAATTCGCTTGAACTGCATTACACTGTGTTCTTTCGATATGAGCAACTTCAGCTCGTCGTCCGTTCGTTGCGCCAATGCTAATTCGCTGAAATCGAGCGCCGCCGGGCAAGTGATAGTTTCGACCCGCGACAGTGCATCTGCTACAGTATTGTCTTTACCGCTGACGTGTTGAATATTTGTAGTAAATTCACTGATAAACATGAGTTGTCTAACGCGTCTGGTTATCTCTTTATCACTAGGTTTTTTCGAGAACGCATAAACTAATGGTTTATGGTCCGTAAAGATTACAAAAGATCTGCCTTCTACCATATAACGAAAATGCTGTACCGCTAAATAAATAGCTAGAAGCTCCCTGTCATATGTGCTATATTTTAGTTGCACATCACTGAGTTTCCTAGAAAAATAACCTAGCGGGCTCCAGTGTGAGTCAACCTTAACTTGTAACACGCCACCAACACAGTCATTCGACGCATCCGCCCATATAGCAAGCTCAGCGTTCATTACTGGATACGATAACACGGTTGCATTCTGTAGACTAGTTTTGCATTTCGCAAACGCAGTGTCTGTTTCTGCCGACCAATTAATTATAGACTTATCTTTCTTTTTAACGTTCTGTAAATACTTATTCAACACCGATTGATATTCCGCTGCCCTGGGCAAGCTGGACCTATAAAAATTTATCATTCCCACGAAACGCCGTAACTGATCTACCGTTTTGGGTTTTGGGTAATCGGTTATAGCCTGAACTTTATCTGGTAAAGGTCTGATGCCTGATGATGTGACCTCGTACCCTAAAAATTCTAGTTTCTCTTGTCCAAAACTACATTTCGCCATGTTGATAGCTGTTATCCCGAATTGGTTTAATCGTTCACATATTGCCTTTAAATGTAATCTATGGAGCTCGGGCGTCTCACTAGCTACAATGACGTCATCTATGTAACAGAAGTAAAAACTAGTCTCCGGTTGAACTTCTGCACCTATTTTGCATTGTGCATCTAAGCCTTGTAATACCGAGTTATTCATATATCGCTTAAATGTTTGCGCGGCATCCCGTAAACCAAAAGTCATCCGAGTAAACTCATACAAACCGAAGGGAGTAGTTATCGCTGTTTTTTCTATGTCTTCCGGTGCAATCAAAATATTGTGATACGTTCTATTTAAGTCTAAACGCGAAAATATGCGCTTTTTGCCTAAAATATATGTAAAGTCGTTTATCCGCGGAATTGGATACCTGTCAGGTATTGTAATAGCATTCAATGCCCTATAATCACCGCAAGGACGTATTTGCCCATCCTTTTTAGGTACCACGTGCAGCGGACTGGCCCAAGGACTTTTCGACGGCCTACATATTCCCATCTCCTGCATGCGGCGAAACTCTTCCTTAACCTTGACATATTTTTCTGGGGCTAATGGTCTAGCTCGAGCAAAAACGGGTGGACCGTGTGTCTCAATATAATGAAACACCGCGTGTGGGGGTTCTTCCCTAAAAGACACAGGTTTTGTGATCTCAGGATAATCCGCTAGTATATCTGCATAAATGCAAGACTTATCAACCGTAGTTAAGGATGGCCCTTTCCACTCTACAATTTAACCTACTGTACTTAAACTAGTTACTTGGTCTATGAGACGTTGGCCGCTTAAATCTACTAGCAACTTATACTTTACTAAAAAATCTGCCCCTATTATGGGCTAAAATCAGCCCATAATAGGGGCAGATTTTTTGTAGCAGACGTAAATACGTCTGCTACAATAAAATGCCAAGTAAACGGACGTCTTAATCCTAAACTTAGGGTTAATGTTTGAATACCATAAGTTTTTATTGTTGTGCCGTTAGCGGCATACAATTTAAAATTTGACTTATTACTATCATAATAACTACGCGACCAATTTCTCTTCACAGGCATTACGGACACGTTAGCTCCTGTATCAATTAAAAATCTCATACCTGTCTTCTTATCGCATATTACTAGGCGGTTGTATATCGTGCAACGTCCCACCGTAGGCTGCACCACGTCTAGTTTCCCGCCGTCTTCTCCTGGCCTTTGCCCCAATTACAGGGCTTCACACACTTTGTTGCCCTCTCTCTGTAACGATAGTGGTAGAAACACAACCAATTAGTACTCTTTCTCTCACCAACCGCGTCGCCGTGCTTCGATGACGACCTCGATTTTCGGCTGTCGTTGTTCCAACGGCCACGCGTTCTGCCTCTGCCACGCTCCAGACCTGCGAGACGCAGGTTGATCTTCGCCAGCTCCCCTAAGATTTGGCTGACGTTTGGTGATACATCACTCTTCTGCCGTTTGGTGTTCATCTGGTCCTCTACTGCCTTGACTTCGGCTACTGTTGATGAGACCTCTCCTGTACTTTCTAGCACCTTGTCTGCTATAGTAGCGAGCACATCCAAACTCTTTGAGTCAGTCACTGTCAGAACAGCCCGCACCGATGTCGGCAGATGTGATTGCCACATCAGCTTCAGGGTATCGTCAGACACTTTGTCTCTGGCCAAGTCCCGCATTCGTCGCAGCAGATGTGATGGCCGCTGATCTCCCAGCTCCATTTCACCGATAAGCTTTTGCAATTTCCTCGTCTCCGACTCCTCGAACACCTCCAGTAGCCTTTCTTTCAGCGTCTGATATTTTCGAGACTCCGACGGAGCAAGCAACAAATCGCTCACTTGCTGTATAGCAGCCTTGCTTAACTTCGTTATCACCAGATTCTGCTTGGCTGCATCACTCAGTTTCTGATTCTCTACCGCTGCCTTGAACTGGACAAACCAGAGTCGCGTTTGATCTGCCCAGAACTCAGGAATACGCGAAGAGACCGTTATGCTGGCCAACTCCTTTTCGTTGACGTCACCGGACGTGTCCCTCCTCGCATCTTGTGGACGCTGCGTAACACTTTGTAGCTGGTTCATTGTCCTGTTTCAGGATATTAAGCACCTCACCATGAAAAAAAAAAATCACAGGGGTCACCACTTTATGTTTATGTTTTGTCGTGTTCTCTAATTCATTTGTGATGAGGTGTAAGGTTAATAGAAACGACCAATTACGACTGTAGTTTATTTGCGACTCAAATAAAAACCTCAATGTATCACGGGCGTAGCCGTGCGTCGTTCTGATAATAGATACGCTGAGTAAGCTTATAGCTTGTACATTGTGTCCCTACAGGTTTTAATTTTCGATCAACCCAGTTGTAAAAAATTTTAGAGTTCATGGGTCCATGATAATCCCTCGTTTTTGATTCTGATTAAAAAATTAGCAAAGCATCGTCATATAACCCGTTCCGGCTACCAGCTTGAACTATTTATTACTAAACGCCTTCTTTTGCCTATAGGTGTATAAATTCCAGGCTCCGACGAAGATTGTCAACATTTTTGGACATTGTAACTTTGGTTAACATAAGTTTCGTCCAAAAAGAATATATTTCGTTTGTCTTCTCTGAATTTTCTTATGGCCCTCAAATATTTCACTCGCCATTCAACAATTTTTAGTTTCTCTATTAAAAGGGATCTCTTCAATTTACATTTTTAAATGAATATCCCAGTTTGTGCAAAAGTTCTCTTAAAAAAGTTAATCCACAATCTAAAATAATATCCTCTTTTAACACAGCATTTAGATTTCGTAGATTTTTTTTCTGTATCGTATAAAACTGATTTATTTTTCTTCTTATCACTCCTAAATCAAAATCATCAACTTGTATTTTTTTTTTATTTCTTTTGGTCTCCGCGGAGAACTAAATTTTGCTTCCCCTGTATTTTGCAAGGAAGTTTTACTTTCAGCAATCACTCTCCTTATACATCGTTCTGATATCCCTGTTGCTTCTGCTAAGTATGTAATTTATGTATATTCCCATCAGTTTTTTATTCTAATCTACTGACATCGGCTTTCCGTTTTTTAAAAAACGTATGCACTTTAAATATTATTTTCTTAGATTGTCTTTTTATCGGCGGACTCATCTCGCTATTGCAATCTCATGTGCGTTTAGTCTAAACTAGCCGCAACTTTCAACGCGTGTTGCCGTCGCGAAATACCACAGAGTACTATTCGAAGTACGGCACCGCACTGAGTAATGACAGCAAGCGAATCGGCTTCTCCGTCCCACCGCTCACATACCTAGTCGCGGCCAACTAGTTCCGCGCGCATTATATTCCTAACATAAAAACTTGCGAATGCAAAACAATACTACCAACGGACTCAACCAATTTTTACTTATCTTATTGTTTGGATACTTTCTTTTTTTTTTGGGACAAGCCAGCCACACATTCCCAACCACTGCAACTCCTGAAAGCCAGAATCAACAGTCGCGACCACCAGAAAAACGCCGAGCCAATGAAACCCGACGAGTCCCGGAGAAACGATTCAACTGTCTTGGATCCTGCAACGAAATTAATCAGAAAAGTACAGCGGAAGAGTAGGAAAAAATATATATATAATTTCCACTTTCCTCCGTATCAAGCAGGAGACGGAATAGAACTAGGCCAATAGGCAACAAGGGACAAATACAACTGGGTTAAGCCCAGTTGCCAAGCACCACGGATTATATCTTACCACTTAAACTAATGGGTCCTAAATTGTGAGCTACTTTTGATTCCAGTAATAAGTGTGGCAAAATCGCTTGAACGCACGGAAATTTGTTCTGGTTTCAACAAGGTCCGTATAGTAAACTACCCCAGATGTAACCTTAATACTATCTAACATAATATTGCGTTCAGTTTGCCAAAGACTACACTCCCATAAAATGTGATGTGCGGATTGTTCGTATTGGTCAGCTGTAGAACATTGACATAAAGGCGAGGCCACAAGCTTAAAGGAAAATAATTTACTCTTAAAATTGCCATGACCTGTGAGAAACTGGGCAACACAGTGATCCACTTCCAGCCATGTCCAGTCCAGCCGCTCACGAACAGATGGAAAAAACTGGTGGAGGTGACGGCCTTTGATGGAATTTTCCCACCTACATTGCCACTCGGATAAAAGTGCCTCCCAGACATCAGTCTGAGGTTTTAGTAGAGATCTTAGCACGGCCGCGTTGCGGTAAGAACTCTGGGTCCGTAATCTTTCTAGCGTAGTAGTACATTGGATACTTATATAAAATAAGTTAAAATTGTAAGACTTATATGCAACTAGTTTCTGCCAGCGGCTTCGCCCGCGTGATCCCTAGGGAACATACTCCCGGGATAAAAAGCCTATGTCCTTTCTCAGGATCTAGACTATCTCTGTACCAATTTTTATTTAAATCGGTTCAGAAGTTTTGACGTGAAAGCGCCACAGACAGACAGAGTTATAGTTATATTTATAATATTAGTAAGGAAGTAAAGATTTGTGACTAATAAAGATATTTTTATTTGCTCATATTCATATTTTATTAGATCCTAATTTATACCTTCCATCATCAGCTCAGCAACATGAGATGATTACCAGGCACAAATATCTGAATTGCGTTAGATAGTTTATGAAAAAAATTGAATGTGCCTATAAAATTTGAGGGTTTCCTTCGACTTTCATGGGATCCCATCATCAGATTCTGACTTGGTGATATTAGGACCAATCGGAAAGTATTCCCTTTCAGATAAAAAAAGATTTTTTCAAATCGGTTCATAAATGACGGAGTTATCAGGTAACAAACATAAAAAAATACAACTGAATTGAGAACCTCCTTTTTTTGAAGTCGGTTAAAAACATTAAAATTCAAATCCTTAACTCAGGGGGGCTAAAAACGCCAATCATAATATTAATCACAAAACAATCTTGTTTTTTTTTTTGCTTTGGCTTCGCACGGTTTGTGCATTTAGTGCAAAAATATCGAACCTGGTCTAATACGTGACATTGGACGTATTAGACCAGGTTCGATATTTTTTGAAACAAAAAAAAAATTACAGTAGGATGAAATCCATTAGAAAAGGAGGGAAATATGATAAAAATGAAAGGAAAAATAAATTACGGTCGATTCGAGTTCGGGAAGTGGGAGGGGGTGAGTTTTTAAGGGTAAAAATGGGTTTCTTGATTTCCGGCAAAACTATGAGTCCTATGGAAATTTTCGTTTTTTGACACCGACTTCCGAAATTAAAGTTCTGTTCTTTCTTCCGAAGTTATTTTGTACCTTGTAGTGTTTTGTTTTTGGAAGTCAGTTGTATTTTTTTTATAAAAAGTTTTTTATTTTTCACTTTTTTGTGGTACCTAGGTACCTGCGTACCTTAACAAAATTTAAACTATCTGTTTAAAAACGCAATTTTAGCAATAAATTAAAGCGTTTTCATTTTTTATTTATATGGCGGTCTATTCTAGACAGAGTTCTTTAAAATGAAAGCAAAATTAGAAATATTGCATGTTCCCTATTGAATTAAAGGGTGTTGTTCATAAAACTAAGGACTCCGCACCGGACATTGACAGCAATCGTCAGACTCTTTAATACCTCACGATGTTTTAAAATTAATTCCCGAATTTAGTGGTGAAACTTATATACTTAGTTTATTTTTACGGAAGTGCGAATATGTTATCGGAAAATATCAAGGGACTTCAGAGCGAAACGAATTTTTAATGCAGAATATTACAAGTAAATTAAAGGGTAAGGCAGCGGCTCTTTTAAGTGAAAGAGGTGACCTTGAAACTTATTCTGAGTTTAAATCTTTGATGATCCAACATTTTGGTGATCCGAGGAGTGAAGAATGCGTAGCAATTGAGCTGGAAACCCTAAAAATCAAATCAAATGAGTCATATTTAGATTTTTGCAGCCGTATACAAGATATTCGTGCCATATTAACATCTAAGGTTAATCAGAACGGTTCCGCTACGTTAAGAGAAGCTAAGAAAGTGATTTACAATAATACTTCGCTTAACGTTTTTCTGTACAATTTACCAGAACATATGGTACAGATTGTTCGAATTAAAAACCCTAGTACACTGGAAGAAGCCTTACAATTTGTCCTTGAAGAGGTTAATTTTCAAGAACAATATAATTTACGTAGTAAAATGTTACAACACCGACCACAAGGTCATCAGTCATTGCCATCATCTGAAAACGGCGTTATTTTAAGTTCAAACAATCCGAGACCTCCCTTTACAGCACCTCAATTGCAACATAATTACTACAGGCCTCCTACAAATCAAACTCAATTTAAATTCGGTATACCTAACCAAGTTTTTGTACGTCCAAATATGCCGAATCAACAAATAGGTTTTCGACCGCAATTACCGCAACTTGGGAATAAACAACCTCAACAATTCGGTAATAGACCTCAAGCAGCACCATTCGGTTATAGACCCCAAGCAGCACAATTCGGTTATGGACCCCAAGCAGCACAATTCGGTTATGGACCTCAAGCAGCACCATTCGGTTATAGGCCTCAAGTAGGACAATTCGGCTATGGAGCTCCACAACCTTCGGGCTACCGTCCCCCTAACAATTTATCTGGTTATCGTGACGTGACAATGAGAACTGCTCCAACACCTGTTAAGCAACCACAAAGTTTTCCTATAAACGAGCTTTATACTAGTATTGAACAGTACTATTACGACCCCAATTACAATGATTATGGTATATGTTATCTAGGATACTGTGACTATGACTATACAAATATGTACATTAATAATGATTGCGTGGATCAGAACCCAAATGCTGAAATTCCTAAAGCTATTGAAAAGATTGATGATTCGCATTCAACTGAAAATAAAGTAGACTCAAAAGATGCCCCAAATTTTCAAATAAATTTGACCTGTGTTCGCCCGAAATGATAGAACTTAAGTTTGACGCTAATCTTAAACATCCTTATATAATCATTCCCGACATAAACGGTAAATTTATGTTGGATACAGGAAGCACTAGATCTTTCATAAGCTCTAGAAAAGTTGACGAATATTTCCCACAATCAAAATTCTACGAACCATTTACAGTTACAAGTACACATGCTACTAGTGAACATAATGAAGTAGCTAACATTCCCCTTTTTTCAATTTTTAAGGTAAACGGTTATCATAAATTTTATATTTATGATGTGGACAATAGATATGACGGATTGATTGGAATGGATCTTATGTCTCAACTTAATGCTAGTATATGTTTCAAGGATAGAATTTTAAAGATAAACGATATTAATATTCCTATAATTTATAACACTGCTCATGAACTTAAACTTGAACCTCGCACAGAACAAAAAGTGAAGCTACCCGTGAATATGAAAGATGGCTATGCCATACTAGATTACACGCAATTTCACGAAAGTGTTAGAATGCCAGCTGCAATTGTAAAGTGTGAAAATTATCTTGCCTCCACTATAATTCAGAATGCAACTGACTTTGAAGTAAGGCTAACTATAACTGCTCCTTTCAAAGTTACCAACTTCTCTGAAGAGTGTATAGTAAATAACACAACTGGGTTAACTGACATTGACATTGACTCGTTACTGACAGCCAACTTACAAAAATTAAGACATCATCTTAACCAAGAAGAGAATGAACTTATTAGTAAATTATGCTACGAGTATAAGGACATATTTTGCTGTGAAGACCTGCCTTTAACTTTTACAAATCAAGTGAAGCATCACATACGGACTACTAATGAAGATCCAATCTATATTAAACCTTATAGGCAAGCTCCAGCACAGGCTGAAGAAATCAAACGTCAGGTCGAAAAACTTCTCAAGGACAATGTGATCCGAGAATCACATTCGCCCTGGAGTGCACCTTTATTTGGTACCAAAAAAGGCAGATGCTTCCGGTCAGGTAAAATATAGAATGGTAATAGACTACCGCCGACTTAACGACATAACGATCGATGACAAGTACCCACTTCCCAATATATGCGACTTATTTGACAAACTTGGCAAAAGTAATTACTTCACCACATTAGATTTAGCATCCGGATATCACCAAGTCGAAGTTTCTGACAGTGAGAAAACAGCCTTTTCTGCACAGAACAGGACATTACGAATTCCTCCGTATACCATTTGGCCTCAAAACAGCTCCGGCAACCTTTCAAAGGACTCTCGATAATGTCTTGAGAGGCCTACAGGGTATACATTGCCTGGTTTATTTGGATGATATACTAACATATTCAAATGGCATAGTAGAGCATATCCAAAAATTACGTTCTGTCTTCGATAGACTTCGTCAAACTAACCTGAAGGTTCAGTTAGACAAATCCGAATTTTTACGCAAGGAAGTGCAGTACTTAGGACACACGTTGACTCAAAATGGACTACGACCAAACAACGACAAAATACAAACAGTTCTTAAATATCCCTTACCACGGACACTGACTGAAATCAAACGATTCTTAGGTTTTGTGGGTTATTACAGACGGTTTATTAAAGACTTCTCCAAAATCACACAGCCATTGACAGCCTGCTTGAAAAAGGGTAAAAGGGTAGTCGTGGACCAAAATTATACCGAAGCTTTTGAAAAATGTAAAGAACTCCTGATAAACGCACCAATATTGCAATATCCGGACATGAATAAACCATTTCTATTAACGACCGACGCCTCTGAAGTCGCAATTGGCGCGGTTTTGTCACAGGGCCCTATAGGTAGTGACAAACCAATAGCATATGCCAGTCGGACCTTGACAGATACAGAAAAGAAGTACAGTACTATTGAACGCGAGTTATTGGCAATCATTTGGGCCACAAAACACTTCAGACCTTATTTATACGGACATAAATTTGATATTTACACTGATCATAGACCGTTAGTCTGGCTGTATCAACTTAAGGAACCTAATAGCAAGTTACGCTGCTACTGTGCGTTGTGCTGCTGTTGTGCTTACGGTTACAAGAATACGATTTTAATGTCATATATAAAAATGGTAAACAGAATGTCACGGCAGATGCGCTGTCTCGAATCCAACTTAAAGCACTAGGAGAAGCCAACGTTTCCGACGATATTTCGATGATTGTTAATATAGACGAAAAAGAGAGCAGACTTCAAAATTATTTAGAAGACGTGATTACACTAAATTCTGATGACTCAAGAACTATTTCTATTTCTGACTCTGAAAGAACCGCAACAGCTAGCCCAATGACTATTAATTTAGATTCCGATACAGACTTGGAACAATCACCCAATAATTATCCTATACCGACTGAACCTTCTAGTATACAAACAGTTCACTCAGCCGAAGATCTCGAATCTCATGGAATACCGATATTGAAGGAAGCAATAGATACCAAGCCTAATCAAATACTAGTTTTTAGCTGGTTTCGTAATGAGCTCCACGTAAAAGATATGTCTAGGGACAAACAAAAAGTGTTAGAAGTATTTTTGCCTCTTCATAATCAAGATCATATTAAAAATTTCTTAAAAGAATACGTAAAACCGAAAATTAAATATTTCATATATTTTGAGAATCCGGAACATAGAAAAGACTTATTAATATTATAGTTTCACTATTTAAGAAAGATATGGTTAATTTCTACGAATGTACCGAGCGCGTTATTTACGTCGAAGATGAACAGGAACAGAAAGCTATTGTGATTAAGTTACACGAAGGCAAGACATGTCATCGCGGTATTACAGAAACTGTTAAAAGAATCCGTCGTTATTATCATTGGCCAAATTTATCCGAAACCGTTTCCGCCATAATTAATTCATGTGATCGCTGTAAAACCTCTAAGTATGACAGAAAACCAATTAAACCTATACTGCAGCTCATACAAACCCAGAACACACCCTTTCAGGAAATATTTATAGATCTGTTTAGTATAGAATCAAAATACTATTTAACTTTAATCGATGCCTTTAGCAAATTAGGACAAGCTATAGAAATTGCATCTCGCTCTACACCCGAAGTGGTCAGAGCATTAATGAAATACTTTTCTTTTTACGGCGTACCACAGAAAATAAGTTCTGATCCGGGAACCGAATTCAATAATGAATTACTAAGAGAACTGACAGACTTAAATAAAATCAAACTACACATAGGTACACCCAATAATCCCAATTCTATGGGGCTCATAGAGCGGTTTCACTCTACAATTATAGAAAAATATCGATTAGCGAAATATGAAAAGAAATTTACAGACGCAGCATCAGTTATGACCTACGCCGTTATGGCTTACAATAACACTATCCACAGTACCACTGATTTAACACCATTCGAAGCTGCGTTTGGTCATACGGAATTAAATTCTACTTTTAACTCTGAATTCGATAAAGCATATAATCAGCAACTAATTACCATAAGAAAAGAACACGGGCAATTTATGAATATATTTCTGGAAAGGTAAAGACTCATAAGGAAATAATTATAGCCAAGCGGGGAGGTGAATCTAGACCAGCCTTAGAAATAGGCCAACCGATCTTCACTAAAGCCGTAAATAAAAGACAAGCTAAAGATAAACCTAGGTTTCAAAAGGCCATGGTTACAGGTCAGATAGAACGTAACATCGTACCGATAAAAGTCAAAAATAGAGATACTAAAGTTCCAGTTAAGAATGTGAAACGCCCTCCACAGGTGGTGTTTGATCCTGGTGACATGGACAACGACCAGTTGGGCTCTCCCAAGCCAGGCCCTTCAAGTGGTAAAGATTAACCAAAACCCTGGGATTCTGCCGGTGAAATTAGGTCAAGTATTTATACAATATGATAAATGGTCTATTGTTAAAATAATCAATCTCCAATGCATTGGTACTGATCTTTCTTTTAATATTAAAAAATACTCCGAATTTAGTCAAATGTTACACCCAAACAAATCGTATGCAGATGAGTTCAGGAGTCTTAAAATACAGGTGGAGTACATTAAAAATGAGACTCTAGAAAAATTACAGCAATTAATTCCATCTAAAAGATTCAAACGTGGTATTGTAAACCCTCTAGGGTCTATCATCAAAATTATAACAGGTAACCTTGACCATGAAGATGCAGTTAGATATGACGATCTAATCAGTAGTATTCAGACTCAGGAACAAGCAATATCTAACAAATTTACGATGATATCTAAAATGTTGGATCATTTTCTGAACTCTACCGAAATAATCAATGAAAATACAAAAATAATAGAGGCACGCATTAAATTACTTGAAAGTCTTGTAACTAACCTCACTACGAAAGATAATCATTCAATTTATATGACCTATGTCTTTGGATTACTTAACCAATTTATTGTAAATTTTAGAACACTCTATATAAAACTCAGTGAACTTGAAACGGCCATTGCATTCAGTAAATTATCAGTTTTACATAAGGCCGTAATGGATCCTAATGAACTGTTGAAAGTGTTAAAATATATTAGCCAATATGATAACCTAATGTACCCTGTAAATGAACGAAATTTAATTAATATAGAAGAATCATTATCTGTAAAAGCTTACATTAAGAATGAAGAAATAACATTTGTAATCGAAGTTCCACTAATTTATAATGCAACTTATAGTTACTATAAACTGTATTCCATTCCTATGTCAGATGATTCCTTAAATCTTACCTTTGTTGTGATTCCTGAATTCCCTTACCTACTAGTAGAAGGGTCAAAGTATCGTCCAACTGATCAACCGTGTCAAGAGATAACAGCTAAAGAATACCTCTGCTCTGAAGATAAACTAATCCAACATGTGGAAGAAACGTGCATTGAACAACTAATGAAATACCACGACAATCCGTCACGCTGTTCCCCACGTAAGATACTATCTGAGTTCCTGAAACTTCAAAGAATTGGTCCCAATAGTTGGATAGTGTATTCAAAACACAACCAAGTCATATCACAGACTTGTAATAATGATGAAACAAAGGAACGCATACGAGGAACATACTTGCTAACTATAAGAGGAGAATGTGATGTCTTTATAGATAATATCCAAATCCATGGACGGCGCTCTTAATCACTACAAACAGATTATACGCCTGTTCCCCTATTCAATTTACCTGACTTGAGAGGTCTAACCCTCGACGCAGCAAGGATCGAACCTATGGATCTGAAGGGAGTAAACCTGGACGACATACGCCAACTGAATTATATTTTGAAGAATAGTGCTAATAACGTGAAAAGTGAAATCACAAGTGAAAGTGTTAGTGTCGCCCTTTATGTCTTATACGCGGTTGTCGTTTTATTTTCAGTAGCTATAATTATATATAAGTACATATTCAGATGTAATAAGAAAATTGTGCAAAGAGCGAGATCATCGTCTGAGAGCTATTGAAGATAATCCCGCTCAACCTGAGGACAGTCAAGTTAATCAAAGACCTATTATAATAATAGTGTAATTAACTTTACAATTTTTAGATTATGATTTTCATAAAGGAATAGTTTGATAATTTTATTATTTCATAAGCGATAAATTGTAACTTTCTAATTTGTAATTACACAAAGTTCTCGGAAAACCCCTGTTTTTCCGATAACTTTGGTCTAAGGGGGGAGGAGTTATGTTCCCAACCTAACGCTGAGGTAGAGTCTAGACATGGTCTAGACGCTGACTGCGATTAGGCGTACGTGACAGGATGTGTGGCGCGACCTGCGTGTGGGCCGACCACCAGGCCACGATGTATTAGAATTAAGATAGGCTAAGTTAGTCTTACATGAACTTCTGTAGAGCTCGGGTCGTAATAAAATCTTACTTCCACGCAAACACCGTTTCATTTGCGCTCCCGAAATCTAACTACCTTGTAGTGTTTTGTTTTTGGAAGTCGGTTGTATTTTTTTTATAAAAAGTTTTTTATTTTTCACTTTTTAGTGGTACCTAGGTACCTGCGTACCCATTAACAGCGTACCAGCGCAATGTTATGTTAAGAACTGGTGTAAACACTAAAAAACATGCGATTTCAGCAATCCCGATCCCTTTGCTATCATTTATTGAAGAGTTCCGTTGCCTACCTCCGAAGTTCTTCGTCAGATCTTCACCAAATTGAAACAGGACCAGTCCAGGAAAATACTCTTTCAAACAAAAAAAGAATCATCCAAATCGGCTGACAATTATAGTAAAAAAACTGTGACTGTACAGTGACTTATACCTTCCATCATCAGCTCAGCAACATGAGATTATGATTACCAGGCACAAATATCTGAATTGCGTTAGAAAGTTCATGAAAAACATTGTATGTGCCTATAAAATTTGAGGGTTGCCCTCGATTTTCGTGGGATCCCATCATCAGATTCTGACATGGTGACAATGGGACCAATCGAGAAGTATAACCCTTTCAGATGAAACAAAATATTTTCAAATCAGTTCACAAATGACGGATTTATGAGGTAGCAAACATAAAAAAAAAAATACAATCGAATTGTGAACCTCCTTCATTTTTTGAAGTCGGTTAAAAATACGTGGATGAGATAGAGAAGGTCCAGCATAAATTTCTTCGTGCCATGTACTATAGATACCACAAGACATATCTATCATACCAAAAAGAAGTTATAACTTATTAACTTTAGAATCTAGACGAAAACTACTTGAAGCCAATATTCTGTATAATATCGTCCACAATAGCTTTGACTCCATTGATCTTACAAGTAAGCTATGCTACACGGTGCCCCGTACTGTTAACATACGTAGTGTTCGAGCCGGAACACTGTTTGATGTAAACAGTTGTCGCACTAACTCGGGATTACGGTGCCCTACTCGTCGAATGGTTGACACTTACAATTGTAATTTCATAGACATTGATATTTTTATGTGTTCTAAATCTAAATTTAAATGTCATGTACTCAAAATTTTATCTGCGCAGTCAAACTGTTAATAAATAAATTATAATAAATAAATTTCTCCTTTTGGAATTCATTAATTAATAAATTTGATTTAAATGTTTTTAGTAATAATTTGTGAGTCCCTCTATGTTCTATATTTAATGGTTTAATTTAATGTACATTTTCTGCCGATATTATTGTACGTGAACATGTGGATAATGCAATTTTTTGTAAATATGTATATTGTAGCTGTTTATTGTCCCAATAAATAAAATAAAATAAAATAAAATGATTACTGGACACATCCCTGATGAATTGTCTTCAATTCTAAAAACCTAGCGGAATCACAATATGGCTTTAGAAAAGGTAAAAGTACCACTGACTGTTTAAGTATTTTAACATCTGATATTAGGTTATCTTTTTCTAAAAACCAATCCACCGTATGATTTTTTCTGGATATTAATTCTCATAATAATGTTTTATTATCAATCTTACAAAATAAATTAAAAGCCTTACAGGTTCCATCGAATTTGTCGAATTTGATTATTAAAATCCTGACTGCACGCTCTGTTAACATGATAATAGGAGATCATGACGTAGCTCGCCTTGTATGGAGAGGTCTCCCACAGGGTTCTGTGTCAGTTCTAAATAACATTTATACTTTTGATATGGACTCGTCCTTAACTAACCATGTTAAGGTTGTTGATTTGTTATTGTACTCATCAAGTCACTCTGTTGAGCAGGCTAGCCTTAAAGTCAATTCTGCTTTGTCTACACTGGAGTCATGGCTACATTTAAACAGCTTGGATTTATCCACGTCTAAAAGTGCGGCTGTTTTATTCACTCGTAAAAAGAATATTCCGTCAATAAATCTGATGTATAAAGGGCTACCTATTCCAGTAAAAGATAAATTCAGATATCTAGGTATAATATTTGACTCGAAATTAAGCAGTGTTCCCCATTGCGATTATATTGTGAACAAATGTGAAAAACACTTAAACATGCTTCGGTGCCTCTCAGGTGTGCGATGGGGTGCCCATCCCTTTTCTATAAAACTGGTTTATAACGCCATCATCAGAAGCACTATGGATTATGGTTTGTTCCTTCTGGAACCTGGCAATGTTATGGCTTTTAAAAAATTGGATCGTATCCAGTCTAAAGCTTTACGAATTATTTCGGGTGCTATGAAGTCTAGTCCCATTAATGCACTCCAAGTCGAATTCGGGGAAGTTCCTTGTATCTAAGAAGACAATTTCTATCTGACAAATACTTGTTCCTGATTCTTCAGCTCTCATCTCGTCCTCTCATTCCCAAACTGTAATCATTAATGTTGGAGATGGAATCTTCCATCCATATGGATGGCTTGTTCCATAAACGAGCTCCTTGTTTAAGAAGGAAGCTTACTAATAAGGCTATCGTGCCAGACCCTGTCGAAGGCCTTCGAGATGTCAAGGGAGACCGCTAGTGCCTCCCCGTGCTTCTCTATGGCCTCACTCCAGATGTGGATGGCATACGCTAGAAGATCCCCAGTTGACCGATTTCGGCGGAACCCGTATTGACGGTCACTAAGAATATCATTCGCTTCTAGGTACGCCAGGAGCTTATGATTCAGCACGCGTTCCATAGTCTTACAGAGTATGGACGTTACCGAGATGGGTCTATAATTCGACGGGTCAGCTCGACTACCCTTCTTGGGCACGGGCTGCACGTTAGCTTGCTTCCAAGCCTTCGGCACTTTTCTAGTCTCAAACGAAAGGCGAAATAGGCGTGTCAATATCGGAGACAACTCAGGCGCACAAGTCTTCAGAACAATTGCCGGTATCCCGTCGGGACCACTAGCCTTGTTCACGTCTAGGTTACGCAGTACCCTACGGACGTCCTTCTGATGAATGCGAATGTTTGCCGTACTCGACTCGCATCCATCAGGAGAAGCAGGGGGCGTCGCGCCACCAGGATCCAGACGTGAAGATTCCGCAAACAAAGAAGCAAACAAGTTCGCTTTCTCCTCAGCGGAGTGGGCCAGCGTCCCGTCGGGTCTCAGCAGTGGTGGTAGTGAGGGGCGGCAGAAGTTCGATTCGACCGACTTAGCCAGGGACCAAAAAGCCTTACTACCTGCTGGGTATGAAGCAAGTTTGTTCCCTATTCGGCTAATGTGGTCAAACCGAGCCCTCCGCAACACTTTCTTGCAGGACTTAGCAGCCCTGTTGAAGGCTCTCTTCCTCCGACTCACGTCGTTTGCTTTGCGCTTACGAGCGTCGACCCATGCCAGGTACGCCGCGTGCTTAAGCGCATCAGCGCGATTGCACTCGGCACCAAACCAAGGACGAGCTTCGCCAGATTTCGCTATGTCAGAGAACGGAATGTAGTACTCCATTCCCCTCCGCAACAAATCCGACACGGCGTCCGCGCACGACGAAGCATCAGTGGAAGAAAAGCAAGTAGGCTGCCAAGGGTAACATGCGAAAAAAGATCGCATGCCATCCCAATCTGCTGACCTGTATCGCCATACCCGCCGGGTGCCTCTTGGGCTAGGATCGGGCGGGGAGTAGACGGATACAGACTTCACCAGACAGTGGTCGGAACTACCCAGTGGTGAAGAAATCGACACCGAATAGCGGTCTGGATCTGTTGTCAACAAAAGGTCCAAGCAATTGGCAGTGTGCGTATCAACATCGGGTACCCTCGTTGCTTCCTGGACCAGCTGGGTAAGATTTAACGCAAGCGCTAGCTTTCGCGTCTCTCGTCCAGCATGGTCTGTGCACTGGTATGGGAAGAGCCACTCCTGATGGTGCGCATTGAAGTCCCCCAGTAACACCAATTGGGCAGAAAGGTACCGCTGCTGAGCCGCATCCGCCGCCTCACTCAGGTGCTGTGTAAGCCCAGTTGTCTCCAAATCACCGCTGTGCGAACGGTAGACGCAGGCGTAGACAATTTTGTCTAGGCCTGTGTCCACTATAGCCCACAGCGTCGAGAACCTGGAGTCTTCAAGGTAACGGAGACGCCGATAGCAGATGTCGTCCCGGGCGTACATGCATACGCCCGCACGTGGTCTGAAGTGGTGCTCCAGGGTAAACCCTGGGTAAGACAGGTATGACACGTCCGACGGACATCCGATCTGCGTCTCCGACAGGAACAAGAGCGCTGGTTTCTCGGTCTCAAGGTGGTGATGGACTGCATTTAGAATATAACCACATTTTTGCCATTGCCGCCAAACGTACTCCGACGGGTTGTGTTGGGATAGGTACTTACCACTCTCAATACAACATCGTACAAAATATCAAACTGCCTCCGGAGACTTCCTTTTTTACAGTCAAATGCTTCGGCATTTTAAAAGCCATAGAATATATTCGTGTTTTTAAGCTCAAAAAAGCTATAATTTTAATGACTCTCGAAGACTCGCTCTTCTAGCCTAACGAAGACAAGTCTCAGATTTCTATACTTTTTTTGATAAGAGAATTTGCATTCAGAATAATCACTGAAGGTAACGCACTACAATTTGTATGAATTCCGGCCCAAGCTGGAGTCCATGGCAATGATGTGGCTGATGCTCTGGCAGGTGTAGCGGTGCGTTGTGGGGACTCAGTCCCATACAAAATTTTTACCTATGACCTCGTCAAGATGCCTGTGGAATTTCTTCGAGACACCTAGAAGGTAGCTAGGGATGTCAGTAGCAGATCAAAGGGACATTACTTTTCCCTTATTCAACCAGAGATTTCGGAAAAACCATGGTTTAGCCGGGCAAAATTTGGCAAGATGGAGACCTCGGTTTTAATACGGGTGCGAGGGGGTCACGTTTGTTCTCCAGCCCATCTTGCCAAATTCCATATTATCGATGACCCTATTTGCTAGTGGGGCACAGATCTAGGCGACTTAAATCACATTTTTTCCTACTGTACCTTCCATGACCGTTCTTCCTTCTTCAGTAACCTCTTATCCCTTGATATTCCTTTTCCTACCTCAATAATTTCTTTATGTTGTACAAATAGTTTTCTTGTAATTAAATGTATAGTCTCATTCAACACCTTAAATAATATTAAATTGTAATTATGCGTCATTGTATTTTGCTCATCATTCATTAAAAAAAAAATGATCCTATGTCCTTTGTCCGTACTATTCCAAAGTCCGTATTTCGCATATAAATAGAAACTTCGTTTCACTACCTTTATTTTCTTCGAACCAAGTAAACCATAGGTGAATAGCTCAAAATAGTACATAATGATTAAAAAAAAAATTCGAATTTGAGTTATTTTCAATTTTTTGCATTTTCAGAGCACATTTACTATAGAAATGTATATTTTTTTTACACCATCAGAAAGTAGAAATTTCAACGAACAAAAAGCCCCAGACTTTTTGGAAAAAGCTGATATTTTGACGTCAGAATTTTCGATTGAAAAATTAGTGTGCGTTTTTGATATTAAAGCTAAAATAAGGCGAAAAAATAAATATTTTAAATCAAATAAATTACAGTGTTTTTGGGGCATAATAAGGTAAGTTTTCACCAAATTTCGTAGAAAAATATTTTTTTTGAAAAAGATAAAAACATAAAACCAAAAACTTGGTTATTTGAATTTTTCACCTAAATTTTGAGGTTATGTGAAAAAATTGTGAATACAAAAGTTGTAGGTCTTTTTATTACCTACAACTTTGCCATTTAACTTTTTTCCATAGGACTCATAGTTTTGCCGGAAATCAAGAAAAACCATTTTTTACCCTTAAAAACTCACGCCCTCCCACTTCCCGAACTCGAATCGACCGTAATTTATCTTTCCTTTCATTTTTATCATATTCCCCTCCTTTTCTAATTCATCCTACTGTAATTTTTTTTCATTTTTTACCATTTTTGAAGGCTTCAGCCCTGGTCTATACCTATGGTTTACTTGGTTCGAAGAAAATAAATGTAGTGAAACGAAGTTTCTATTTATATGCGAAATACGGACTTTGGAATAGTACGGACAAAGGACATAGGACCATTTTTTTTTAATGAATGATGAGCAAAATACAATGACGCATAATTACAATTTAATATTATTAAAGGTGTTGAATGAGACTATACATTTAAATACAAGAAAACTATTTGTACAACATAAAGAAATTATTGAGGTAGGAAAAGGAATATCAAGGGATAAGAGGTTACTGAAGAAGGAAGAACGGTCATGGAAGGTACAGTAGGAAAAAATGTGATTTAAGTCGCCTAGATCTGTGCCACACTAGCAAATAGGGTCATCGATAATATGGAATTTGGCAAGATGGGCTGGAGAACAAACGTGACCCCCTCGCACCCGTATTAAAACCGAGGTCTCCATCTTGCCAAAGTTTGCCCGGCTAAACCATGGTTTTTCCGAAATCTCTGGTTGAATAAGGGAAAAGTAATGTCCCTTTGATCTGCTACTGACATCCCTAGCTATCTTCTAGGTGTCTCGAAGAAATTCCACAGGTATCTCTTTTTTTTTTTTTTTTTATTTCTTTAAAAGTTTAGGGACTTTTATAACGCACAGCGTATGTCAGTCCCATCGTACCCTAAGACAACAAACGAGATCAATGGATCAGGGTCATGAACTCGAACAACTTTCTTGCATCATCGGAAGTCGGCTTACTTAATATTTGGTGGAACGTACCTATATTGTTCTTGTTCAACTTTAAAACCCTGAACAACTTACTTCTATCAGCCTCATACTGAACACATTCCATTAGCAAGTGATGCATATCTTCTAGAACTCCACACACCTCACCACAGGTATCTTGACGAGGTCATAGGTAAAAATTTTGTATGGGACTGAGTCCCCACAACGCACCGCTTCACCTTCCAGAGCATCAGCCACATCATTGCCATGGACTCCAGCTTGGGCCGGAATTCATACAGATTGTAGTACGTTACCTTCAGTGATTATTCTGAATGCAAATTCTCTTATCAAATAAAGTATAGAAATCTGAGACTTGTTTTCGTTAGGCTAGAAGAGCGAGTCTTCGAGAGTCATTAAAGTTATAGCTTTTTTGAGCTTAAAAACACGAATATATTCTATGGCTTTTAAAATGCCGAAGCATTTGACTGTAAAAAAGGAAGTCTCCGGAGGCAGTTTGATATTTTGTACGATGTTGTATTGAGAGTGGTAAGTACCTATCCCAACACAAACCGTCGGAGTACGTTTGGCGGCAATGGCAAAAATGTGGTTATATTCTAAATGTTCATACAGAAAATGGTTAAAATTTGTATGGCAATTGGGAGCTGATTTATTCACACATTCATATTTTATGATGGGACTAAACTGTAAACACTCGTAACTACTGCTATATATTGGAAGTTTATTAAAACGGTGAATAGGAGAAGAAATCGAAAGGATTTTTATAGCTGACAATTAAACAAGGAGCTCGTTTATGGACAAGCCATCCATATGGATGGAAGATTCCATCTCCAACATTAATGATTACAGTTTGGGAATGAGAGGATGAGATGAGAGCTGAAGAATCAGGAACAAGTATTTGTCAGATAGAAATTGTCTTCTTAGATACAAGGAACTTCCCCGAATTCGACTTGGAGTGCATTAATGGGACTAGACTTCATAGCACCCGAAATAATTCGTAAAGCTTTAGACTGGATACGATCCAATTTTTTAAAAGCCATAACATTGCCAGGTTCCAGAAGGAACAAACCATAATCCATAGTGCTTCTGATGATGGCGTTATAAACCAGTTTTATAGAAAAGGGATGGGCACCCCATCGCACACCTGAAAGGCACCGAAGCATGTTTATGTGTTTTTCACATTTGTTCACAATATAATCGCAATGGGGAACACTGCTTAATTTCGAGTCAAATATTATACCTAGATATCTGAATTTATCTTTTACTGGAATAGGTAGCCCTTTATACATCAGATTTATTGACGGAATATTCTTTTTACGAGTGAATAAAACAGCCGCACTTTTAGACGTGGATAAATCCAAGCTGTTTAAATGTAGCCATGACTCCAGTGTAGACAAAGCAGAATTGA
This sequence comes from Lacanobia oleracea, assembly GCA_950371165.1. Classification (NCBI taxonomy): domain Eukaryota; kingdom Metazoa; phylum Arthropoda; class Insecta; order Lepidoptera; family Noctuidae; genus Lacanobia; species Lacanobia oleracea. The sequence continues at coordinate 12,097,979 of OX493399.1, forward strand.
CTTTAAGGCTAGCCTGCTCAACAGAGTGACTTGATGAGTACAATAACAAATCAACAACCTTAACATGGTTAGTTAAGGACGAGTCCATATCAAAAGTATAAATGTTATATAGAACTGACACAGAACCCTGTGGGAGACCTCTCCATACAAGGCGAGCTACGTCATGATCTCCTATTATCATGTTAACAGAGCGTGCAGTCAGGATTTTAATAATCAAATTCGACAAATTCGATGGAACCTATAAGGCTTTTAATTTATTTTGTAAGATTGATAATAAAACATTATTATGAGCATTAATATCCAGAAAAAATCATACGGTGGATTGGTTTTTAGAAAAAGATAACCTAATATCGGATGTTAAAATACTTAAACAGTCAGTGGTACTTTTACCTTTTCTAAAGCCATATTGTGATTTCGCTAGTTTTATTAGAATTGAAGACAAAACTATGGGCCGATATAAAGAAGCATGATGAAGCATCAGATGGAGTTTTATTTGGTTTAAGGAATGGCAACACCATTTGACGTTTCCATTCATCAGGGATGTGTCCAGTAATCATTTTATATTATTTATTGGGACAATAAACAGCTACAATATACATATTTACAAAAAATTGCATTATCCACATATTCACGTACAATAATATCGGCAGAAAATGTACATTAAATTAAACCATTAAATATAGAACATAGAGGGACTCACAAATTATTACTAAAAACATTTAAATCAAATTTATTAATTAATGAATTCCAAAAGGAGAAATTTATTTATTAACAGTTTGACTGCGCAGATAAAATTTTGAGTACATTACATTTAAATTTAGATTTAGAACACATAAAAATATCAATGTCTATGAAATTACAATTGTAAGTGTCAACCATTCGACGAGTAGGGCACCGTAATCCCGAGTTAGTGCGACAACTGTTTACATCAAACAGTGTTCCGGCTCGAACACTACGTATGTTAACAGTACGGGGCACCGTGTAGCATAGCTTACTTGTAAGATCAATGGAGTCAAAGCTATTGTGGACGATATTATACAGAATATTGGCTTCAAGTAGTTTTCGTCTAGATTCTAAAGTTAATAAGTTATAACTTCTTTTTGGTATGATAGATATGTCTTGTGGTATCTATAGTACATGGCACGAAGAAATTTATGCTGGACCTTCTCTATCTCATCCACGTATTTTTAACCGACTTCAAAAAAAGGAGGAGGTTCACAATTCGATTGTATTTTTTTAAATGTTTGTTACCTGATAACTCCGTCATATATGAACTGATTTGAAAAATTTTTGTTTCATCTGAAAGGGTATACTACTCTGTCAAGTAAGTACCGGGAAAAGATCAATAATACACAAAATGTCTGTTATTCATCCAAATTTATTTTATCACCTTCAAAGTATGCTCCTTTAGAAACGATACACGTGCGCCAACGAATAATCCATTCATCAAAACATTTTTAAACGCTGCTTCCGAAATTGAGTTCAGTTCTCGCCGCGAATTCTCGGGTGCCACGAAGTGGTAATTTGAGTTTAGGAAAAAGAAAAAAGTCAGCAGGAGCCATATCTGGTGAATATGGTGGTTGCTGGATGGTATTTGTTGAGTGTTTGGTTAAAAATTCGTTCACAATGATAGCCTTGTGCGAAGGCGCATTGTCGTGGTGCAAAATCCAAGAATTTTCTTTCCACAAATCTGGCCTTTTTCGTCGAATTTGCTCTCTTAAACGCCGCATAACGCTCAAATAATATTCTTTATTTACGGTTAGACCTTCCGGTAAGAATTCAGAGTGCACAACACCGCGATAGTCAAAGAAAACAGTCAACATGACTTTGACTTTTGATCGACTTTGGCGTGGTTTTTTCGGTTTCGGTTCAGTTGGAAGGCGCCACTTCGAAGCTTGTTGACTAGTTTGCATGTCAAACTCGTAAACCCACGTTTCGTCACCAGTAACAATGCGTTTCATGAATGTTGGGTCCGAACTGACTCGTTCTAGCATGTCCTCAGCGACTTTCATGCGATTGCGTTTTTGGAGAAAATTCAGATCTTTTGGGACTAGCCGAGCAGCAACATGTTTCATACCCAAATGATTAGTTAAAATGGTACGGATCGACTCGTGAGATACAGAAAGTTCGGTGGCTATCTCTCTCAGAGTTGAATGGGGATTTTCAGTCACTATTTCCTTCACTTTTGCGATGTTAACTTCAGTTGCAGACGTTGACGGCCTACCAGAGCGAGGCAAATCTTCCATCACATCTCGACCGCTTTTGAACGCTTTGAACCACTCATAAGCACGAGTTTTTGATAAAGTCGATTCACCGTAAGCCTTCTGTAACATTTTCAGTGACTCCGAACACGAAATTCCATTGGCGATGCAAAATTTAAGACAAACTCTTTGTTCGATATTTTTGTCCATTATGAAATTCGCAATACACACTATATATGATATTACTAAAACCAGCACTGTATTTAATATAAATAACAGATGTAACTCAAACTCCGCGCCAAAATGGAAAACAGTTGTGCCAATCTAACAACTACAAAAAAACAAAAATTTGAATTTGGAACCATAAACAAATCATCCATTCCCGATACTTTTTTGACTGAATGTACTTCTCGATTGGTCCCATTGTCACCATGTCAGAATCTGATGATGGGATCCCACGAAAATCGAGGGCAACCCTCAAATTTTATAGGCACATACAATGTTTTTCATGAACTTTCTAACGCAATTCAGATATTTGTGCCTGGAAATCATCATCTCATGTTGCTAAGCTGATGATGGAAGGTATAAGTCAGGATCTGATGATGGGATCCCATGAAAAATGTTTGTTTTTTTTTTACTATAATTGTCAGCCGATTTGGATGATTTTTTTTTTTTTGTTTGAAAGAGTATTTTCCTGGACTGGTCCCGTTTCAATTTGGTGAAGATCTGACGAAGAACTTCGGAGGTAGGCAACGGAACTCTTCAATAAATGATAGCAAAGGGATCGGGATTGCTGAAATCGCATGTTTTTTTAGTGTTTACACCAGTTCTTAACATAACATTGCGCTGGTACGCTGTTAATGGGTACGCAGGTACCTAGGTACCACTAAAAAGTAAAAAATAAAAAACTTTTTATAAAAAAAATACAACCGACTTCCAAAAACAAAACACTACAAGGTACAAAATAACTTCGGAAGAAAGAAAAGAAGTTTAATTTCGGAAGTCGGTGTCAAAAAACGAAAAAATGACCAAAAACACCGACTTAAGAAATTAAAGTTCTGTTCTTTCTTCCGAAATTATTTTGTACCTTGTAGTGTTTTGTTTTTGGAAGTCGGTTGTATTTTTTTATAAAAAAGTTTTTTTTATAGAACGGATTCCAGACCGGAACCGCGTATTCAAGCTGTGAGCGTATTAACGTTTTATATAAATAAAGATAGGTGGAGGGACGTCTGAACTCGGCGGATGCTCTCATAACGAAACCATACATTTTGAAAGAGTTATTCACTATTTTTTCAACGTGTTGATTAAGGGAGATTTTATTATCGAACAGCACACCAAGATCCCTAACAATGAATGTGTTACTCAATGCAGTTTCATACAACTTATACCCATAACCGATGACAGATTTGTTTTTTGTAAAATTTGTACAATGACACTTGGAAATGCTGAGTTGTAATTTGTTGTCACGACAGTAACAGAATTAACAAGCTTTGAATAATAACTGAGCACGTCGTCATTTAAATGAGCAATAAGGAGTACGGGATGCTGTCAATGTCCGGTGCGGAGTCCTTAGTTTTATGAACAACACCCTTTAATTCAATAGGGAACATGCAATATTTCTAATTTTGCTTTCATTTTAAAGAAACCGAGTCACCCGCGTCCGTAGGAGAATACCCAATGTAAGACCCTACACGTGGTCCCCGGGTGGTGCTAATCAGGTGACACTAACTGGTGGTAGGCTTCGGCCGATGGCTTGTGACCACCCACTGGGCAAAGACGTACCGCCAAGCGGCTTAGCTGTGTTCCGGTACGATGCTCAGTGTAGCCAATTCAGAGGAGTTGGGTCGAAATAGTTGTTCCAATGCAGGTAGACCCAGCCAGGCTAGCCCTGGCATGGGCGTATCGGGAGACTTGTCTTGGAGGGTAGCGGGATCCGAGGCACGGTGCACCGCTGGCCGACCGCAGATAGTTGGGGGCCCAAGTAGTGTGCTAGCCACACATGAAAGGCTGCCCCGCCATCTGACGAAAAATCCCGGAATGCACCATCGTGCTGGTTGGCGACCAGATGAAAGGGCCCGATGGACATTCCCGGGGGGGCTCGGGCGTCCCCGCAGTCTCCAGACTAGTCTCCCAAAGATGTCGTCCTGTCAGGGCGTGCCTGAAGGTTAGCAGCTTGGAACCTCATTTCACTTCCTTCTCCTCAACCTCCATCACTCAAATTTATCAATGAACAGGAATAAAAAGAGAAAAGCTGTACAGCGGCAGCACGTCCTTTCGCATAAAGTGCACCTCTCTAATATACGAGGTCTGCACTCAAATCTCGCCGCAGTCCATCACCATCTTGAGACCGAGAAACCAGCGCTCTTGTTCCTGTCGGAGACGCAGATCGGATGTCCGTCGGACGTGTCATACCTGTCTTACCCTGGGTTTACCCTGGAGCACCACTTTAGACCCCGCGCGGGCGTATGCATGTACGCCCGGGACGACATCTGCTATCGGCGTCTCCGCTACCTTGAAGACTCCAGGTTCTCAACGCTGTGGGCTATGGTGGACACAGGTCTAGACAAAATTGTCTACGCATGCGTCTACCGTTCGCACAGCGGTGATTTGGAGACAACTGGGCTTACACAGCACCTGAGTGAGGCGGCGGATGCGGCTCAGCAGCGGTACCCTTCTGCCCAATTGGTGTTACTGGGGGACTTCAATGCCCACCATCAGGAGTGGCTCTTCCCATACCAGTGCACAGACCATGCTGGACGTGAGACGCGAAAGCTAGCGCTTGCGTTAAATCTTACCCAGCTGGTCCAGGGGGCAACGAGGGTGCCGGATGTTGACTCGCACACTGCCAATTGCTTGGACCTTCTGCTGACAACAGATCCAGACCGCTATTCGGTGTCGATTTCATCACCACTGGGTAGTTCCGACCACTGTCTGGTGAAGTCTGTGTCTGTCTACTCTCCGCCCGATCCTAGCCCAAGAGGCACCCGGCGGGTATGGCGATACAAGTCAGCAGATTGGGATGGCATGCGATCTTTCTTCGCATGTTACCCTTGGCAGCCTACTTGCTTTTCTTCCACTGATGCTACGTCGTGCGCGGACGCCGTGACGGATGTGTTGCGGAGGGGAATGGAGTACTACATTCCGTTCTCTAACATAGCATTATCTGGCGAAGCTCGTCCTTGGTTTGGTGCCGAGTGCAATCGCGCCGATGCGCTTAAGCACGCGGCGTACCTAGCATGGGTCGACGCTCGTACGCGCAAAGCAAATGACGTGAGTCAGAAGAAGAGAGCCTTCAACAGGGCTGCTAAGTCCTGCAAGAAGGTGTTGCGGAGGGCTCGGTTTGACCACATTAGCCGAATAGGGAACAAACTTGCTTCATACCCAGCAGGTAGTAAGGCTTTTTGGTCCCTGGCTAAGTCGGTCGAATCGAACTTCTGCCGCCCCTCACTACCACCACTGCTGAGACCCGACGGGACGCTGGCCCACTCCGCTGAGGAGAAAGCGAACTTGTTTGCTTCTTTGTTTGCGGAATCTTCGCGTCTGGATCCTGGTGGCGCGACGCCCTCCGCCTCTCCTGGTGAATGCGAGTCGAGTATGTCGAACATTCGCATTCATCAGAAGGACGTCCGTAGGGTACTGCGTAACCTAGACGTGAACAAGGCTAGTGGTCCCGACGGGATACCGGCAATTGTTCTGAAGACTTGTGCGCCTGAGTTGTCTCCGATCTTGACACGCCTATTTCGCCTTTCGTTTGAGACTGGAAAAGTGCCGAAGGCTTGGAAGCAAGCTAACGTGCAGCCCGTGCCCAAGAAGGGTAGTCGAGCTGACCCGTCGAATTATAGACCCATCTCGGTAACGTCCATACTCTGTAAGACTATGGAACGCGTGCTGAATCATAAGCTCCTGGCGTACCTAGAAGCGAATGATATCCTTAGTGACCGGCAATACGGGTTTCGCCGAAATCGGTCAACTGGGGATCTTCTAGCGTATGCCATTCACATCTGGAGTGAGGCCATAGAGAAGCACGGGGAGGCACTGGCGGTCTCCCTTGACATCTCGAAGGCCTTCGACAGGGTCTGGCACGATGGCCTTATTAGTAAGCTTCCTTCCTTCGGTCTGCCCGCCGGTTTGTGTGATTGGATCGCTGATTTCCTGAGGGATCGGTCTATCCGAGTGGTCATAGATGGCTGCTCGTCTGGACTGCTGGATATTAATGCCGGGGTTCCTCAGGGGTCGGTGCTTTCGGCAACACTGTTCTTGCTGCATATTAATGATCTGCTTAAACCCGGTACCTTTGGGTATGCAGACGACAGCACTGTTGCTGAAAGATACGTGTCCGACGCACGAGCTGGTGGGTCGCAGATTCGGTCTCTCCGGGAGGCAATGGTTGAGCGCTTGAACGTGTCCCTACAGGCTGTCTCTGATTGGGGCGATGCCAATCTGGTCAAGTTCAATGCTGCTAAGACCCAAGCGTGTCTATTTTCCGCCAAAAGGAGCCAATTCCGCCCAGCTCCATCTTTCCGCGGTGAAACCGTGCCGATAACCGACCATCTTGAGCTTCTTGGGGTTACATTAACATCTACTCTCAATTTTGGCCCTTACATAGAGGCAAAAGCTCAAGTGGCTGCAAAGAAGTTGGAGATTCTGGCTAAGGTGAGACGGTACTTCACGCCGGAACAGCTGCTCAAACTCTATCAAGCGCAAGTTCGATCGTGTATGGAATACTGCTCTCATCTTTGGGATGGGTCTGCCAGATACCAGCTTGATGCCCTTGAGTCAATTGAGAAACGAGCCAAGAGGATCATCGGCAATGAGAGGCTCGTCGCGTCGAAGCTCCAAAGTCTTGAACATCGACGACGAGTTGCTAGCCTGTCGGTCTTTTACCGGTTGCATTTTGGGGAATGTGCGACGGAATTGCATAATTTAATTCCGCCAAGCCCGTTCCATCATCGGACCACAAGACGAACGGCGATGCGCCACCGGTATATGGTGGACATCCCACCCATACGCACAAAACGTTTTGGGAACACATTCATAGTGCGTACAGCTAAGGAGTGGAATTCCCTGCCGGAGTCTGTGTTTCCTGATAGCTACAACCTGGGAGTCTTTAAATCAAGAGTGAATAGGTTATTTCTAGGCAAGCGTGCTCCATCTTCGACCATATCCTCGCTTACCATCAGGTGAGATAGTGGTCAAACGCGTGCCTATCAATAGTAAAAAAAACTCCGTCTAGAATAGAACGCCATATAAATAAAAACGCTTTAATTTATTGCTAAAATTGCGTTTTTAAACAGATAGTTTAAATTTTCGCGCCAAAACGGACGATGACGTCACTCATGTCTGTCACTGGTCAAGAACTGTCATAATTAAAATTCATAGAGCAAGATCCCAGTGCTTCCAGAACTTACTTATTTTCTCAGTAACAAAATGTTTGGAACAGAATAGTGTTAGTATGTAGGTAGGTACTTTGAACATTCGCTTACCGGCTAGTTTGAGTTGACGCAACCGCCGGTTTGTAAGTATCTTCATCAGATGCTAGCTATAACACGACTAGATAATTTTCGCGATTTTTACAAAATACATCTTCTTAAATAATTAGTAAAAATTTAAAGACTAATTAGTCATTGTAATAGTGTAAGATCTGATCGCTATCTCCACTGGGAATTGAGATCCTATTCACAAGTATCTTTTGGACATAGTTTATTTACTAAGTATAAAAAGAAAACTGCAAAACTACGTCGCTAAAGACTTTTGAAATATGTCATACCTACATACATCACTAAAAAAAATCCCATTGGATGGAGCTAGCAGATATTTATAACACTGGCCACTACCTACTCTATTCAAATATTTTGATACTGCGAAATAAGTAACATCTGGGAGCCCTCGGATCTTGGACTGTAAACTAACACGAGTGACGTCACCAGACGCTGATTGGTGTATTAAAAAACGTTCCGTTTCACGTTACTTTAAATTTGTAATTATAAATTTGTAATTATTGTTGAAAATCAATATTAACTGGAATAAAAACGTTGCACTGGCCCTTCTCTTATGCTTTTTTTACATTTTAGTCACAAAATATTGATAAATATTTAAACTGCATCTTCCCTATTAGAGTGAATGGCAGTTCTAGCGCAGAAGTATCATGGTTACTAGATACAAGAGGCAAATTAAGTTCAATAAGCTCAGGCTCCTAAGGAGGAGCCAATTTATCTAAGAGTTCACTGGCTAAAAAGTCAGGAATAGGAGCAGGGTTATTGTAAATGAACCTAAATCTACGAATATTACGCCAGACGAGCCGCGTCGGGTGCGATGAAATTCATCGCCAAGATTCAATTTTTTTTCTTCTTGAAAAGTTTACTGGTTTCATTAATTAGGTTAGTAACGATTTCAAAATTGTCATCAGACATATCCAGGTTATAATTGTATTCAGCCTCTCTACGCTTCTTAATAATTTCTGTGCACTCTGAGTCCCACCATGGAGATGAGGGGATTGTACTAATATTTTTGTTTTAACAGCAAAAACTTCATCTGCTGCTGCAATTAATATTTGTGCGCCCACACAAATGTTTTCATTGCCATCTCAGTTTCTATTAAAAAAATTCGCGTCCTCCAAGTTGGAAGTTTCCCCCGATTATTTTTTTCATCTGACAAACTTAATTTTCATCTTTATCGTTAAGGTGGAAGCGTCAGGGTAGCCCGCGAAATTCTATAGGGCTTGATGAACTTAAAGCGCTATATTTGAATTTCGCGGGCTACACTCACCTTCGCATTCTAAGTTCAAGGTCGATTGGGAAAATTAACAGTGACGGGTTGCGTGATTTTCTTTCTGATTCTGCTAAAGTGGCCTTTTTAAGGCCCAGAAATAAAGAGACATACCAGAGGTACCTATAGTACGACAAACTTTGGGAATCATATCACAAACAAGTGGGAGGATAAATTAAAAACCATTTTTTTAATGTAGTTTGTATTTAATAAACCCGTTTATAGTTGGCATTTAAAACCTCTAAGAGGAAAATCTTATCCCTTTCATTAGGTAAGACGTTTATTCGGCGCATTATATCACCATATACAGTGCGTTCACTCTGTTCATATAATTGAGGTAGTTGTAATTCGTCATAAAGCTGCTTGATGCGCTTCACGTGGTCTGGGTCTTTGCTGCCATAGTATTATTTGAAGATAGCACGCTGTGCATCGTTGCAGTGCTGCAGCGCTGTAACGGCAGCCCAGGAACATTTACCTTCTTGGATATCTCTGCCGGTTTTTCCTGTAACGATTTCGTTGCCATAGGCGTACATGTAGTCGCCCTTTAATTAGAAACAAGGCATGTGTTAGGACAATGAGGGTTTGGCAGCACTGAGAAGTCAGCTCTCAAACACCTATCAAATCGCTTGTTTTCTGACATTCGTTAACGTCAACTTGACAAATGTCAGAAAACAAGCGATTTGATAGGTGTTTGGGACCTGACTTCTCAGTGCTGCCACCTGGTGCTCGATATTTTAGAAAACCCGTATTTAAGCGGTTCCCACCTGGTGATCGATATTTCAGAAAACCCTAATTTAAGCGTTTCTTTTAGTCTAATCAACAAGTGCTTTTTTGTTCAAGGTTTTTCAGCAGTATAGGAAAAATGTGATTGGAGTGTCATTCGATTAAGGAATAGCAAGTACCTAGGTGATTTTGGAAAAAAAAATAAAGCATCGCTCGAAACAATTGCAAAAGTTATAAACAATTTACTGAAAATAGAAAGAGGGGTTTGGTCTTTCGTAAATATTTAAAAAAATGAGTAATTATGATTCATGAAATGTAAAAAAATACGAAGAAATTTCCTAAAAAAAGTCTCAACTTTTGGAACTGTAGGACCTACAGGAATTTATGGTTTAGCAATCCTGATTTCTTCAACTGAATTTTAACAGAGCTCTGAAATATCGGTTTCAGAGTGAAAACCTAAATTCTAGATAAAGGGTTATATTTAACTTAAAAATAAACTGCATGAATATTTTATCCTCACCTGTAACTGCATCAGCCTTCCGAAGTCCATGGAAATATTATGTAATTCTTCAGTTGCCTTCATTTTACCATTCTTTACTAAAAGCAGAGGAACAAATAACGGTAACTTGAAACAATAGTAGGCTGTCTTGTTTAATGCAATAGCTGTATATATTCGATCCGTGTTTAGTACATCAAAATTGTTCTTTTCTTTGTTGTAGCTTGACCATATGTCTAAATGTTCTCCCATAATTGCTTTGTACACAGTCTGTAAAATAGTAATATTGAAATTAAATATGTTTTGTATATTATACATTCAGTCAAAAAAGTATCGGGAATGGATGATTTGTTTATGGTTCCAAATTCAAATTTTTGTTTTTTTGTAGTTGTTAGATTGGCACAACTTTTTTCCATTTTGGCGCGGAGTTTGAGTTGCATCTGTTATTTATATTAAATACAGTGCTGGTTTTAGTAATATCATATATAGTGTGTATTGCGAATTTCATTATGGACAAAAATATCGAACAAAGAGTTTGTCTTAAATTTTGCATCGCCAATGGAATTTCGTGTTCGGAGTCACTGAAAATGTTACAGAAGGCTTACGGTGAATCGACTTTATCAAAAACTCGTGCTTATGAGTGGTTCAAAGCGTTCAAAGCGGTCGAGATGTGATGGAAGATTTGCCTCGCTCTGGTAGGCCGTCAACGTCTGCAACTGAAGTTAACATCGCAAAAGTAAAGGAAATAGTGACTGAAAATCCCCATTCAACTCTGAGAGAGATAGCCGCCGAACTTTCTGTATCTCACGAGTCGATCCGTACCATTTTAACTAATCATTTGGGTATGAAACATGTTGCTGCTCGGCTAGTCCCAAAAGATCTGAATTTTCTCCAAAAACTCAATCGCATGAAAGTCGCTGAGGACATGCTAGAACGAGTCAGTTCGGACCCAACATTCATGAAACGCATTGTTACTGGTGACGAGACGTGGGTTTACGAGTTTGACATGCAAACTAGTCAACAAGCTTCGAAGTGGCGCCTTCCAACTGAACCGAAACCGAAAAAACCACGCCAAAGTCGATCAAAAGTCAAAGTCATGTTGACTGTTTTCTTTGACTATCGCGGTGTTGTGCACTCTGAATTCTTACCGGAAGGTCTAACGGTAAATAAAGAATATTATTTGAGCGTTATGCGGCGTTTAAGAGAGCAAATTCGACGAAAAAGGCCAGATTTGTGGAAAGAAAATTCTTGGATTTTGCACCACGACAATGCGCCTTCGCACAAGGCTATCATTGTGAACGAATTTTTAACCAAACACTCAACAAATACCATCCAGCAACCACCATATTCACCAGATATGGCTCCTGCTGACTTTTTTCTTTTTCCTAAACTCAAATTACCACTTCGTGGCACCCGTTTTCAATCGATAGAAGACATAAAGGAGAATTCGCGGCGACCACTGAACTCAATTCCGGAAGCAGCGTTTAAAAAATGTTTTGTTGAATGGATTATTCGTTGGCGCAAGTGTATCGTTTCTAAAGGAGCATACTTTGAAGGTGATAAAATAAATTTGGATGAATAACAGACATTTTGTGTATTATTGATCTTTTCCCGGTACTTTCTTGACAGAGTAGTATATTTTGTAATATTGAAATTAAATATGTATGAGGCCTTATTTAGGAAGCTTCTAAACTACTATTTTGGCCCTAATGTATCTAGCTTAACCTTTCTAAAGAATCACTGTTCTAAAGGATTCTTTGTCGCGAAGTAGTCCTCGTTATTACAAATTAGCGTTCGCTGTCCTAAAGGAGTCCTCGTTATTACAAATTAGCGTTCGCTGTCCTAAAGGAGTCCTCGTTATTACAAATTAGCGTTCGCTGTCCTAAAGGAGTCCTCGTTATTACAAATTAGCGTTTGCTGTCCTAAAGGAGTCCTCGTTATTACAAATTAGCGTTTGCTGTCCTAAAGGAGTCCTCGTTATTACAAATTAGCGTTTGCTGTCCTAAAGGAGTCCTCGTTATTACAAATTAGCGTTTGCTGTCCTAAAGGAGTCCTCGTTATTACAAATTAGCGTTTGCTGTCCTAAAGGAGTCCTCGTTATTACAAATTAGCGTTTGCTGTCCTAAAGGAGTCCTCGTTATTACAAATTAGCGTTTGCTGTCCTAAAGGAGTCCTCGTTATTACAAATTAGCGTTTGCTGTCCTAAAGGAGTCCTCGTTATTACAAATTAGCGTTTGCTGTCCTAAAGGAGTCCTCGTTATTACAAATTAGCGTTTGCTGTCCTAAAGGAGTCCTCGTTATTACAAATTAGCGTTTGCTGTCCTAAAGGAGTCCTCGTTATTACAAATTAGCGTTCGCTGTCCTAAAGGAGTCCTCGTTATTACAAATTAGCGTTTGCTGTCCTAAAGGAGTCCTCGTTATTACAAATTAGCGTTTGCTGTCCTAAAGGAGTCCTCGTTATTACAAATTAGCGTTTGCTGTCCTAAAGGAGTCCTCGTTATTACAAATTAGCGTTTGCTGTCCTAAAGGAGTCCTCGTTATTACAAATTAGCGTTCGCTGTCCTAAAGTAGTTCTCGTTATTACAATAGGGTTCGCTGTTACAAAGTGGGATTTTTTGTCCCAAAGCACATATGCCCAAAGTTGGCCTCGTTGTTACAAATTAGGATTTGCTGTCCAAAATTAGGGTTCACTGTCCCAAATTAGGATCTTCTGACCCAAATTAGTATTCGCTATCTCAGGATAGAACTTTCAAGGATTCCTGTCTTCTCCTCACAGAAGCATTTACAGGCTAATTTCTTAAATGATTGAAAAATACCTCATTAAACTGTCTCAATAATTCAGCATAAATAGGCCTTTTGCCAAAATACATGTCCAGTAATTCCAACATTGAATGGTGTATAAGTAGAGCATCGTTGATACCGGAAAGGCCCACATTCGGTCGGAGGTGCCAGCACGGCTTGCCACGCCGCATGGTTCCACCGTCTAATATGTCATCCATTATCAAGAATTTAGTCTGTAACTGAAAAACCCCCATTATTAGGTCATAATCACGAATTGCCATTTACATACACGGTGCCTTTTTTATCGTTTTACAACGGCAGCCCACTTCATCTATCCGATGACTACTACACATTCATTAAAAAAAATCGCCCAGTAAGGGTTACCGTACACCGTACTTTGTAGGTACATATTACTTTAAATAAGGACTACATACATATTTTTTATGATTTAGTTACCCCTATTCTTACCCCATATTTTTCCCTATAGTTGTAGTAAAGGTAGGTACTTGCCAAATTTCATAGTTCTAGGTCAACGACGATCTCTTTGTTCTAGGTCAACGGAAAATACCATATATATTTTGATTCCCTTGAGAGTGTCGAAATATACGTTTTTTGCGGCATAAACAGTCGTATCTTTTTTTTAAGTTAACTTAGAAAGTTGATTTTCTCACAGCTTCAAGGAACTGCAGACTTAAGTTTATGTTTTTAATTTCAACGCAATACGCCCACGCGTTCTCGAGATAAGGGTTTTGACACCAAAGAAGTCGGTTAAAAAGGAGAGACAGTACTGTAGGTAGTACAGTACTGTCTCTCTTTTTTAACCGACTTCTTCAAAAAGGAGGAGGTTCTATGTTCAGCTATATGTATCTCTTTTTTATGTATGTTCACTGATTTCTCCGCCAATTCTGGACCGACTTAAAAAAATCTTTCTTTATTCGAAAGCCTATACTCCTGAGGTGGTCCCATTGACGATTCTGATTTGGTGAAATCAGAATCTGATGATAGGATCCCATGAAATTCGAGGGAAACCCTCAAACTTTATAAGCAAATACACTGTTTTTCATAAACTTTCTAACGCAATTCACATATTTGTGCCTGGTAATCATCGTCTCATGTTGCTGAGCTGGTGATGGAAGGTATAAGTCAGGATCTGATGATAGGATCCCATGAAAAATGTTTGTTCAGCGATATATTTGCCAATTGTTAACCGATTTCGATGATTCTTTTTTTGTTTGGAAGAATATTTTCTCGGACTGGTCCCATTTCAATTTGGTGAAGATCTGATGAAGAACTTCGGAGGTAGGCAACGGAACTCTTCAATAAATTATAGCAAATGGATTGGGATTTCTGTAATCGCATGTCTGTTGATTGTTTACACTTATAGTTCATAACATAATATCACGCCAGCACGCTGTGCTTGTGGTTTCACTTTTTAGTGGTACCTGCGTACAAAGTGAAAAATAATAATACCGACTTCCAAAAACAAAACACTACAAAATAACAAATAACATTAATTTCGGAAGTCGGTGTTTTTGGTTATTTCGTTTTTGAACACCGACTTCTGAAATTTCCGAAAAAAAAGTTTTTTATTTTTTTTACTTTAGAATCCCTCCAAAGGTCGTCTTGAATACTTTGTTTTCCGTCCGTGATTAGAACATTTAAATTACATAAATAATATATTCAACATCATGACGCATGACGTAGTTTGGAGCATCCAAGAGCGAGCGCTGTCCAACCCTTGCGTTCCAAGAACGGCGCGAAATGGAACAGTAATATTATTTTCATACGTAAATATCTCAACAGGGTGTTTCATAATTCCAGGCGATAAGTCCCCTCTTAAGTCCTCTTAAGTCCCCGCCTGATGCAGGTACTCATCGGACACGGTTGTTTCGGGAGATACCTGTTTCGGATTCGGCGGGAGAACACGCTCGGGCGTCTACACTGTAAGTATGCCCGGAGGACATGGTGGAGCATACGGTGGAGGTCTGCCCTGCTTGGGCGGAGCACCGCCGTGCCCTCGTCGAGGCGATCGGCGGCGGCGACCTCTCCCGTCCGGCTCTGGTTCAATCAATGGTTTGGAGCAAGGAGGCATGGGAAGCGGTCACTTCTTTCTGCGAAGCATTAATGCTAGTAGTAGTAGAAAGAAGAGGCCGAACGCTTGAGAGAGAGGGAAACCTCACGCTCCAGCCATCGCGAGTCGCAGGGCAATTCCTGCCACCGTAGAACCGGCCCGCGTGGGTGGCTCGCCGTCCGATAAGAATTTTTTTTTTGCGACGTCAAAGATGGGCGCACGGGAACACTACGCCCCGCCACCTCGGATCCGTATGAAAGGGGAGCGACGGTCATCCCCAGGACCGCCGACCCTGGACCCAGTTAGGGGGGCCGGAAGAGGGTAGCGCCCTCCTCCGACGCCCGGTGCGCCTGCTGCGGGCCGGGAGAGTGGTCGAAATCTCCCTCTCCCTTTCCGCAGCCTTCTTCTGCGCGATGACTGTTTCGCAGAAGGAAACCACCGCGTCCCAGGACTCCTCGCCGTCGACCATAGCACGTACCTACTACGGTCGGCAGCGAGAGATCACTGCCTACCATAGATATGAGGGCACGGCGCGGCTCCTCCCAAGCGGCACACTCTGCCAGCGTATGCCGCGCCGTGTCCGATAAGAACCTGGCCCAAGTCGATGGCGCGTTGTGTTCCACGCGCGCCTCAAAGAGATGTCTTGTCAGCATAGTAGACTGGGCGCGTTAGGGTCAGTGTCTGCCAGCAGGTCACTAGGAGGAACACGGATGGGTAAACCAGTAAGAGTCTGACACTCTCTTCTGTTCCGCCCAGAGCGGGAGAAGTCACTTGAGATTTCCCATCCTTAAAAATATAAATAAAAAAGGGGGTTTCATAATTCTAATTGTTCTTTTATAATCATTATTTTTATTGTACCAATTATCTTAATGAATAATTGAAAAAAAATCGCGCCTACAGGTAGTTTACGTCGAGTATATTAAGTGAGCCGCCTTTGTAAGACGACTAAAATGGCACCGTATATATATATGAAACCCCTTTTCGACAAGTCCGTCGAAAAGGTTCAAACTCGGTTAGGTAAGATAGCCCGACTAAGTTGATATGAATATATTATTTAAATTGGTACTTACGAGTATAACTTAGCGTTAGCGGAGCTCCGTGACATCGTGTTTTTCTTTCAGCGGAGTCTAAGGCGCATGCGCATTCTATTATGCAGGTACCTGCTAGTATCAGATCCATAAATTGCACAAGACTTACCATTTCTAAACACCATCCTAGAACACGGGCGGAATGCTGCGTTTCTTCTGAGAAGTTTTCTGGTTCTTCAAACATTTTGTACCCAATGGAAACCATTAATCTTCGGCCTAGTTTTCCGCCGCCCATGGTATATTCTAAGAGCTGAAATATAAATTGGTTTATCTAAATAACGATCACTCAGACTTGAAAGGATCCATTTACAGGGTGAGGTTTAAACATGAATATAATATTGTGTTATAATATAGTGTTTCTACCTGTAAATCAGAAATCTATCTAAGTATAGGCTTAAATAAGTACGTGGTTTAAATGTTTTTCACAACTCTTCATGGCTTGCTTTCAATTATCTCACAGAAGGTTCATGTAAAAATTCGAAAGAGTCACCGCGACCCGGAACCGCAAAGGGCACCCGGAGGGACACGCGTTGGTTTTAGTCTGGAATCTGACACTACATTCCGCTCCGGCCAGCGAGAAAACAGTCATTTAATAATTTTCCATAGAATAAAACTCCTCGGGGTTAAAGGTGTATTTCCATTAGTGAGTTTGCCTTTTCAGGTTTTATGAACACACGCTTGTATATGTGTGACATTAACTTCCTTTTAAACATCTTTTATAATGCGCACAGCAAAGGAGTGGAGCTCTCTGCCTGCGTCTGTGTTTCCAAAAGCTTACAACCATGTTCTCTTCAAAGTGAGAGTGAACAGGCTCCTGGGTAGGCTCGCTCCATCGTAGGCTTTGTCTCTGTCATCTCTGACATAGACCAGAGTCAAGAGCAAATCCATAACAAATAAATAAATAATAAAAAAAATATAGTTGTAATTAACAAATAGCTAGTCGGCTAACCTTTTTCATCCAGCTTCCAATTTCTGGGATTTCAGTTATCTTTGGGCCAGTCACCACGGAGTTTATGACTTCTGGCAGGACTTCTACGAATGCTTTCTTTTCCGTATTCATATCAAAAGTTGGCACACTACATCTATCTGCACTTCTGTGTAAGTTTCTCAACTGATTGTAAAAAAACGTAAAACGACTGAATAATACAGCCATTGATTACACTTGAGAGGACAAGTTGCATACTAAAAATGATAAAAAGATTACTAATGTTTTCAAATATATACAAAAAATTTCGTAACATTTCTTTGTTAATAATGTATGGTATACATTATAACTTATTTACTTGTCGGGATTACCTTTTAGCCTGAGGCATTTTATTCAAAGCCTACTAGCATAGGCAGTCGAAAGCCTCTTATGGGTTGGGAAATCATCAATCAACCACATGATGGGTCGAGCAATATCTGAGTAAGAGGAAATGGGTTGGTCGCCTGTTTCGTCCTCCAATATTGGACCGATTTAGAAGATATTTTCGCTACAGACGCGGGGTATTGACGCGAGACCGTCTCACGGCCTCGCAATATTAGACTGGTTATACGGATAATATATCATCAAAAAGGAAAACATAGGGGCATTGAAGAAGTTTCTGAAGTGAAAACTTCTTTAGGCGCGTTGAGCGCTTTTTGAATAAACAAAAATCATGGAACTCGCTTCACCGTCACCGAACGCTTTCCATGAGCTATATATGCACCTATACGGTGTAAACATGAGTACTTTCTGGGTGAACAACAAGCGTGAAACTCGCGTCATCGACACCGCACGCTTCCCATGAGCTATATTGCACAATTCACAAGTTACTTAGTTTTCACTTCTATCGGCAGTCCCCAAAGACTGCCTCGCATGTTTTTTTTTTACTATTGATAAATGGTTAGCGATTATCTGGTCGAAGATGAAGCATGCTGGCCTAGAAGTAACCTATTAACTCATGACTTAAAGACTCCTAGGTTGTAGTGTAACTATCAGGAAACGCAGGCTGTGGAAGGGAATTCCACTCCTTAACTGTACGATCAACGAATGTGT
Organism: Lacanobia oleracea; assembly: GCA_950371165.1. Lineage (NCBI taxonomy): Eukaryota > Metazoa > Arthropoda > Insecta > Lepidoptera > Noctuidae > Lacanobia > Lacanobia oleracea. The sequence continues at coordinate 12,116,121 of OX493399.1, forward strand.
TCGATGAATGGATTTCCACCATGTAGGTAGGTACCGGTGGCGCATCGCCATTCGTCTTGTGGTCCGATGATGGAACGGGCTTGGTAGAATAAAATTAGGTATACGCGCACATCCCCAAAATGTAACCAACAAAGATGGAGCACGTTTGCCTAGATGTAACATATTCACTCTTGACTTAAGGTCCCAGGTTGTAGCTATCAGGAAGCACAGACAAGTTAAGTAAGCCATTTTTCCGTCTATGTCAGCAGGATTATAATTATGATCAGAATGGATTGAAATAAATGATTATTTATTTAAAAAATCAAATCAAAGTAATAACGATGTACGAGTAAGTACCACACTAACACTTGCAACCACTCTTACCCTTCTCACATACACTCACACACTCACACCTACAACACTACACTCACTTCACTCATTCACTACACCTACCGCACTACACTTCCCACACTCTAACCAAACTACTGAAATTTTGTTCAACTTGATTACAGTTTAGTTACCTAAAACTTTGTTACTGTACCATCTGAATATGGATTGAAAGAGACTGGACCCCACAACACAGGGAATCCTAGTGTGGGGTTCAGGGCTTCATCTACGTTTGTAAATTGAATGATACAATAAAAAAATAAAAAAAATATAATCCATTCGTAAGTACCTATGTAAAAAAAGATAATTTCATCCCTTTCCCCAACTGAAATTGTTTGGGTACTTATAAATCTTTGGTAAGACTGCCAACGGCTTAAATTATCTTTAATCGGTTTTTCCGTGGTCTTAATATTATTGTCCTGAATATCGAAAGAGCATGTCTATTTGTGGCCCAGACTTAGAGTATTTATCACAATAGGTAGTTGATTAAATCGAATCTATTTATTCACTTCTAAGGGACGGTCGTAGCGTATTTTTATCTCATACAAACCATGTTCTGACAAGAGAATTAATCTATTTAGTAGGTACAGTTATTCTGAAGTTACGCGCGTACATAAATTTCGCCCAAAAATGAATCGCCAAAATGTTTGTAGGTACGCCTTACATACATTTCGGCGATTCATTTTTATTTAGTAACTAATTGGCCCGCGCAACTTCGTCTGCGTCACAATTTTCATTATTGGTCTTAGCGTGATGGATGATATATTCTTCCTCGATAAATGGGCTATCTAATACTGAAAGATTTTTTCAAATCGTTTCCTGAGGTTAGCGCGTTCAAGCAAGCAAGCAAACAAACAAACAAACTCTTCAGCTTTATATATTAGTATAGATATAGATAAAGACAAAGGTAATAATTAAAAATTAAATTTCTGCTTTGAAAATATTCTAGCAAGATTTTTGCAGAAATTAACAAAATTCCGATGTTCTTCTATTCATACTTAAACAGAATTCCCACGTTTATTTTCTGTCCTCTTGTATTTTGCAGTTTTAGTATCTCTTCAAGCAATAATTCGCCAACATTGCAATGTTCCAGATGCCCTGATAACGTTTGTTCTATTGCGGTGGTCTGAAGGAAGCCAATCCCACGGTCATCGCTAAAAGTCCCACAATTGTCCGAAAAGTCCAAGCTTACGGCAGATAGAAAATAAGTATTCGATGTAGGTAGGTTCCAAAACCAGTAAAACATATTTCAGATGGATCACAAATCAATTTATTACGAAAAAAAGGAACTGTTCATTAAATTGATTTCGTTTTATAATTTTATTAAACAAAATTATTTTGAAACGCGTGCATTTCTGATTCATCACTTCCAGTTCAAATTGTTTTCCTTCATCAATAACGTACGCCTTTCAATTTATACGTTTATAGTTGGCGTTTAAAACTTCTAAAAGAAAAATCCTATCCCGTTCATGTGGCAAGGTTTGTATTCGGCGCATTAAACTCTCATACATATTACGTTCACACTCGTCATATAATTGAGGAATCTGTACTTCGTCATAAAGCTGCTTGATTCGCTTTACATGCTCTGGATCTTTGCTGCCGTAGTATTCTTTGAAGATAGCACGTTGTGCATCGTTGCAGTGCTGCAGCGCTGTAACGGCCACCCAGGTGCATTTACCTTCTTGGATATCTCTGCCGGTCTTCCCCGTGATGATGTCATCGCCATAGACGTCCATGTAGTCGTCCTTTTAACAAAAAATACTTAATATTTAAGAAAATAAAATCTAGTTTACCGTACGTATATCCGAACTACTGTAACACACAAAACCGTTGGATTATAACGATCATTTTAAACCTCTCATGAACCAAAATAGTGAGAGTCGTCTAAAATAATAGATAGGTAAGTAATTCTTGCCTGGCATTGCATCAGTCTTCCAAATTCGATACAAATATTACTTAATTCTTCAGTAGCCTTCTTTTTTCCATTCTTTACTAAAAGCAGGGGTACAAATATAGGCAATTTGAAGCTGTAGTACGCTGATTTGTTTATAGCGATAGCATTGATGAGGTTCATGTCGAAAACGTCGAGATTGTTCTTTTCTTTGCTATAACTTGACCATAAATCTAAATGTTCTCCCATTGTTGCTCTGTATACTGACTGTAAAATAATGATATTTAATTGTTAGTTAATTGCTCGTGTTTTGGTCCGATTAAGATTGTCTACGCGAGATTAAAATGACTAAGTAACACAATGCAGTGTTATTAAGTAACGCATTTACATGATAATTTAATTGTGTTCCTACCAACGTACAATTAATTCTTAGCAGTAATTTTTAATATTATATAATTTAATAGAGATTCAAAGAAAAAACATTTTCTGACAATAAGTAGGACACAAATAAGGGTACCTACAAAACGATTCTCCTTGGATTTTTAGTCTGTTCATGTTCATCTAGGATTATTCAGATAAGCGATTCTAAGCATAAGGCGTTGTAACCATTTATATGGCAATCCGATAACATATTTTTTTTAAGCGTCACTCAAATGTCTATGAGGGTGTCGTCTACTAAACCAGACTTGCCTGTGGCGTCCTTAATAAACATTAAAGCATCCAAGCCAGGACTACAAAAAGCTTAAAACTAAGCGACTACACCCTGTGAGGAGGATATAGCTAGGGACGAGCTGGATCCAACATTACCGAAAAGAGATCTTTACTATGACTACCAAATTCATCATCATCTGCTTAGCCTTTTCCCAACTACATTGGGGTCGGCTTCCAGTCAAACCGGATTCAGTTGAATACCAGTGTTTTACGTGGAGCGGCTGCCTACCAGACCTCCACAACCCAGTAACTGGGTAACACGGTACATCTTGGCAAGACTGGAGTCAGATTTACTGGCTTCTGACAATCCGTTACGACTGCCAAAGATCTACACCATATGACAACCGGGACCAACGGCTTAACGTGCTTTCCGAGGCACGGAGGAAACTCGTTATGTTAAGATGGTCACCCATCCACAGACCAACCTTGGCAAGCGTTGCTTAACCTTCAAGATCGACCCGTGCGACTGTTATTGTTTAGCCACGAGCTCTCGTATGACTACCAAATTATTATTTTTTAAATGATGTGAATTCATTAAATGACTTCTTCCGCTCTCGGCGGAGTGGAAGGCAGTGTCAGACTCCCTACTGGCTAAATCCCATCCATGTTGCTCCTAAAGCCCTTTGCGTTCCAGGGTCGCGGTGACTCTTTCGAACAAATTCCATAACACCGGGTGATTACCTACATACTACTCATATGTACTACATTTTGATAACTTACCTCATTAAAATATTTTATTAAGTCAGCGTAAAAAGGCGTTTGCCCAAAGTAAAGATTCAGTACTTCTAACAATGATTGATACAGGAGTAAAGAATCGTTAACACCGGATAGACCGTTTCGTTGGAGATGCCAGCAAGGCTTGCCTCGTCGAATAGTTGCATTATCTGCTATATCATCCAATATTAAAAATGTTGACTGCATCTGTCAAAAAAAGATTGAAGTTTTAAATAACTTTTGTTATCTTAATCTATTTTAAATTATTTATTGGGAATACAAGACGTACGGCGGTCCGCTATCAGACACACAAGGTGGACATCCCACCCATAAACAGAGAACGTTCTGGGAATTACTTCACTGTGCGTGTAGCTGAGGATTGGAATTCCCTTTCGTTGTTTGTTCTTCCTGATAAATCTAATATTTTCTGGTAGGTATTGAAGTTAAGAGTGAATAGGTTACTTAATTCTTGGCAAATGTTTGCCAAGAATTTCTCCGTCGACCGAATCATCGCGTTAAATCAGGTGGGACTAATCAAACGCGAACATATCTACACTAATATTACAAAGAGCAAAAATTTGTTTTTTGTTTGTTTGTTTGAAATTTATTTATTTAAGCTTCATGTATGTGGTACATACGCGGACTTAATGCAACAAGGCGTCCTCTACCAGTCAACCTTTGGATTAAAAGAAACACACTGTGGTAGGTGTACCTACATTGCTGTAGGTACACCTACCACAGTGAAAATTAAAAAAATATTCTATTTTAAATAAAATTTCATGTCTTTTTAAATAATTTTTGAGAAAAAAGAAATATACAAAAAAATTATGTACCTACATAATACAAGTTAATGAATAAACGAAATATATAATACTAATAAATAGACTCCGAAACTACTGGACCGATTTGAAAAATGAATGAAATGATTACGCTCCGAAACTACTGGACCGATTAGAAAAATTATTTTGTTTTTAGAATCCTACGTTATCCCTGATGAACATAGGTTATATTATATTTTCAGAAAAAATTGAGATCCTTAAGAAAATTGCAATAATGTAACTCAAAGTAGCAATTTAGCCTATAAAATTCATTATTTGTCGTGCGCTGAAAAAACTAGATGATATATAAAATAATGTACTACATACACAATTGAAGTACTCATTATTTCTTTCTGAATGGAATAGCGGTTATTTTGGTAGCATGATATTAATCCTTATCCATTAAATTGGTTTGATAATTAAAGTTGATTATGAACATGTAAATTATACTTTAAATTATTCAAATCTGACCATTCGTTTAAAAGTTACGACGGGTATAAAATGCTTTAAGTAAGAAAAATGTTGAGGTCAGAGCGAACTGCCCGACGTTGAGTCTATTAATAATTTACACATTACCGTATAAAGAGCATATAGGAGATGAAGATCGTGGAATACCTACTGAAACCGCGCAAACGAAGTCGCGGGCGAAGTGCTAGTCAATAATAAAAACATATTAATAGGCATACCATTTCTGAACACCATCCTAGAACGCGAGCAGAGTGCTGTCTTTGTTCTGAGAAGTTTTCTGGTTCTTCAAACATTCTGTATCCAACGGAAACCATTAACCCTCGGCCTAGCTTCCCGTCACCCAACATGTATTCTAATATCTGTAACAGAAACAGAACGAACTTCTTATCAAGAGACCCACTGACAGGTTTTCAGTGCATAATTCACCCGCAGGATAAGCGGTTAGAAGGATGATGCCAGGTCTGGCATAGTAAGTATAGGTACGTATCACCTGGTTCCTAAATAATGGAGTTAGAACCAGTAACACCATTTAGAAGACAAATTGAGAAAATAGCGGGACTAGCCTGCAATCTCCAACAATTATAAAGATAACTAATGTCGTTAAAAGCACTTACCTTTTTTATCCAGCTTCTAACTTCAGGCAGTTCTGTTAACTTAGGACCAGTAACAACGGAGTTAATGACTTCGGGCAGGACATCTAGAAAGGCTTTCTTTTCCGACTTCATGCCAAAAAACCGTTCACCAGATCCATCAGTACTTGTATGCAACTGCCTTAGCCGGTTGTAAAGCAATTTTTTGCGGATCAAGGCAGCCATTGATATGACCGATCAGGTTAAGTAATATAGAAAAAATGAGGATACAATCAATGATCGTGGAATATATAGTTACTGACTTTGTCCGGTAGTATCTTGTATTATTGACTAACGCGAGTAAACCCTACCTGAAACCTTGGCTTTGCCCGCTTGGATTTCTGAAAAGGACACCATACTGCAAACTAAAAAGTGTTTGTTGAATAGGCACCTAAGGGATAAATCAGGGGTCATAAAATCGTCTTCCCAGTAATATTTATTACCTGTAAATGTGATAGTATGTTTGGATTTTTGTGCCTATATCACGCAATAACGGCTTGAAGGGATTTTGATGAAATCGGTACACGTCATAGGTATAATTCACATCCTGGAATGAATTTCATAGGCTGTTTATACCGCTAAATGTCATGGATTAATGGGGACTGGAGAGGAAGTGGAAATTCAGAGTCGCTGCTGGCGTAGGGCTAAAGATTCACAAGTACAAGTAGCAGGAGACTGGAAATATCAAGTACCTGGAAACCAGAAACATCAAGTTCCAGTAGACCAGAAACATGTCGAAATATTTCCGGGGCGGGAATTGTGTGCGAGAGCTTCTGATATTTTTTTAACTGCATCTTGTCTGCTCTCTTATCTAGGTTTTGAGAAATGTAATAAAAAAACAGTCAAATATTCCGTTGCTGTAAGCGGTCAAGATACACAACTACCAGGACAGGAGATTAGAAACATGTCGAAGTATTTCCGGGGCTGGAATTGCTAGCGCTAAGACCAGAAACAAGACGATTTATGTTCCCGGCTGGAATCGTACATGGTTAAGATTCACACGTACCAGGGAGGGAACCAGGAACATGTCGAGGTATTCCCGGGGCGCACTAAAGATTTATAAAAACCAGGACACCAGAAACATTTCGGAACATTTCCGGGGCTGGAATTGTGAGCGTACACATGTACACCAGATATCTGTCGAACTATGAAAGCTGCAAAGTGATAATCAAAACGTTTTTCTTGCGAGCGAAGCCGCAGGCGGAAGCTAGTATTAAATAAATTAAAAAAGATAGGTATTTCGAGAACTAAGTGACGAATGCACATACAAATACATTGTGTTGTAGGTAAAGTTACAGTAAGGAATAAGGATAATGTCTCAATGTATTTAGAACAGCAAGCGATTAAGGTAAATTGTATATTTGAGTAAAATTCTTGATTGGAATGCCCTTAGAGAGCAATGTTATCTGCAACAATTTATCGTTGACGACATCTTTTTGTCGTAGCAGTAAGGTCGGTTTTCGAAGGTCAGGTGATACCTCTGATGGTACACGTTTTTTGCGAGATGGTCAAAACAATTATTTTCAAAAATCAATTAGGATTCACCAATTCAATTATGAGCACCGTATGATGATATTTTGTTATTTTCTTCAAAAGATACATATGCTTAAGGTGGAAGCGGCAGGGTAGCCCGCGAAATTGAAATATTTTTATGTTTTTTGCAATTTGCCGGTCAGTGTGAAGGTGTATGTTGAACATGGTTATTTCATGAAAAGTCATTCAATAGGGCTTAATGAACTTAGAGGGCTATATTGATGATTAAAATGGTTATTTCTTCTATTCTTTAGACAAATATGTGTTACAGCCGCGAATCGTATTTTGTTCAACATACAGCTTCACACTGACCGGCAAATTGCACAAAACATAAAAATATTTTAATTTCGCGGGCTACCCTGGCGCTTCCACCTTAAGGAGCAGTGTATTATATAAGTACCTACCTACGTTTTGTATGTAAAGACAGGACGCGGTAAATTATAATTATTTGTCTTATTAGTCGCGGATTAATAGGTATGTTGTGATTAACCAGTCAAACCAAATCCGTGGGCAAGTAGTAGGTATCTAAATACCTACCAATAGTACAGTCCAAATAATCGTGGCTTTTTTTACATACATAAGTAGGTATAAAAGAATACAGGCCAAGTGCGAGTCGGACTCGCGTGCAAAGCGTTCCGAACCAATTCCATTTTTAACATGTTATTTTAACACTACAGACTTCTTAGGTTTTCCTGTTATATTTAGGATAGAACTATTATCTGCATTTTTTTACGAAAATTTAGGTTCAGTAGTTTCGGAGATAAGTGGGGTATGGACTTTTTGGGTCTAATTTCTTGAATAACTTTAAAACTATTTATTTTAAAACTATGAAAAAAATATAATTAAAACCTACACAGTAAGCTTCTTCATTTCATATGTCACACGATACATTAAAAAAACTATTTTTTAAAATTTTCCGGCTTGAACCCCAAAAGTGACATGGGGTCACTTTTGGGGGTCACAATCTGACAGTTGATTTATTTACGTAACACGTCTTTTTGGGTCACAGAAGTCCATATGTAGGTATACCAAATTTCAACAGAATCGGTCCAGTAGATCCGGAGAAAACTGGCTGTGACGACGGACAGACAAACAGACACCCGACTGAGCCTATAAGGGTTCCGATTTTCATAGATATTTGGAACTCAAAAAATCAGGTATACCTACTAAGCAAACCACGATGCATCATTTTTTTATTTTATTTGTAATGGGTCCTTGATGTAATCAAGGAATGAGGAAGGGCCAACCCCCTACCCTATCCTAATACACCCTGGGATACCTACCCTGGGACACGCCGTACCTATTCATTTCCCATCATCACTACCGAAATCGTCAAATTTGATATTCTGATAGCGATATTAATTTATAAAATAATCCGAAAAAAGATGAACCAATTTATTTATTTATTTATTCACAAGGCAATTACAACAGGTTACAATAAAAATATAATAATAACAAATACACATCATAGGTAATTGAACACATAGGCATCCCTATATTATTATGCAGTGTTTTTAGAAGTAAAAGGAGTGTTTCAAATGTTTAGATACGATAAGAAGAAACATAACTTTTAATTATTTTTTGCTTTTCTGCAGCAACGAGACGTTATCGTTACATTCACTGATTGAGTTGCTCGATAGGAATTCAAATTGATCTCTTGAAATTATAATATGGTTTTTAGTACCTACTTTATTAGATGTTTTAAAATCTTCTCTGCAAAGTTGCTCACCGGTGGCAATTACAGATATATTATGGCTTTAATATAAAGAAATTGGGGAATGGAGTCTATGTTTTGTGGACAGACTTCTGCATAAATAAGCTTCATAATATAAGGAAGTTATTGACACACAATTTATTCGCATAAATCAATGTAGTTCTTTTATCAGGAAAATAAAACAAAGTCATTTTCCTTACTATTTTAGTAAACTCGTTTATAGTTGGCGTTTAATATTTCTAAGAGGAAAATCCTGTCCCCTTCAGATGGTAGGGCGTATATTTGCCGCACTAAATCATCATACATTTTACGTTCACACTGTTCATACAACTGAGGCAGTTGCAGTTCATCATAAAGCTGCTTGATGCGCTTTACATGCTCTGGATCTTTGCTGCCGTAGTATTCTTTGAAGATAGCACGTTGTGCATCGTTGCAGTGCTGCAGCGCAGTTACAGCTACCCAAGTACTTTTACCTTCTTGGATATCCCTGCCGGTCTTTCCCGTGACGATTTCGTTGCCATAAGCGTCCAAGTAATCGTCCTTTTAACAGGAATAACAAAAAATATTATCAGCTTAGCGGCGTTCATTATTATTTAAAATGCAGATAACAATTGTGAGGATGATAAAGTTGATATTCTTACCTGACATAACATCAGCTTTCCAAACCCCATACAAATATTATGTAATTCATTCGTAGCTTTCTGTTTCCCATTCTTTACTAAAAGCAGGGATATAAAGATAGGTAGTCTAAAAGTATAGTATGCAGTCTTGTTTATGGCAACATTATTGACTCGGTTCATGTTGAATACTTCAATGTTGTTCTTTTCTTTATTGAAACCTGAGTACAAATCTAAATGTTGGCCCATTATCGCTCTGTAGACCGACTGCAAAAAATAACTTCTATATTTTATTAAATCTTGCGCCACACTGAAACGAACTTACTGCCCAAATTGATTAGGTAAGTACCTACCTCATTAAAATATCTTAAAAATTCACTGTAAATCGACGTTTGTCCAAAATATGTATCCAGTACATCCATCATGGCTTGGTGCAAAAGTAAAGAGTCGTTGACAGCCAATAGACCAACATTTGGTTGGAGATGCCAGCATGGCTTGCCACGTCGCATTGTTCCACTGTCTGCTATATCATCCAACATAAGAAATTTTGCCTGCAACTGTACAAAGGGGATTAACATAGCTTGCCGAAATAATGTCAATTTCAATCGGTTCCCAATTTTGATGACCTAATTAAATAATAGTTTACCATTTCTAAACACCAGCCTAGAACGCGAGCAGAATGCTGTGTTTCCTCTGAGAAGTTTTCTGGTTCTTCAAACATTCTGTACCCAACGGAAACCATTAATCCTCGGCCTAGTTTCCCTCCGCCCAACATGTATTCTAAAAGCTGTAACATTTATTTAGGAATTAAATGAGAAGCGGCAAAGTTTATGTAGTTACAGCATCTGCACGTTAGCGAGAGCATCTGCTGCTAAGTTTCGCAATTCATTTTCGTGCCCTACACGCACAATGGCGCGCCAAGTCCATAAAAAAGACAAAATTAATAGGTACAATGAATATGCCAAGCCTTTTCTCAAACTAAGTATATTGGGGTGACACCGGCTTTCAGTCTTACCGGATGCAGCTAAGTATTTTACTGCCTATCTGCGGGTCTAAAAAGGCCACTTTAGCAGAATCAGAAAGCACATCACACTACCCGTCACTGTCAAATACAATCAATCTTGAACCTAATGCTTTAGCGATAAAGATGAAATTTGACAGACTGTTGTATGATTAATATCATGAAAATCACTCTACCCGTGACTGTCAAATTTTCCCAATTAATCTTGAACCTAAAACTCTAGCGATTAAGATGGAAATGAAGTTTGACAGATTGTTGTATGATTAATATTATGATTCTAACATGATTCTACTAATGTGGCCTTTTTAGACCCGCAGATAGGCACTCGCTCCATGTAAAATACTGGTAGTTAGCTGCATCCGGCCTGCACAACCTCTAGTACCTAAGTAAGGCGATACGATACCCCTTGACAAGACTGGTGTCAAGATTTTCTGGCTTCCTCAGCAATAATAGCCGGGACTAGGGATGAGACGTTTTTACCATACCAGGTTTGAAAACCAGGGCTTTGCTTCAAAGTACGCGCCCTGGTACGAAGTTGGAAAAACTTGCAAGTGTGGAAGTATTTTCCATGCTATTGGGCACCGGCAAAGCTAGAAAATACTTTCATAGGAAATTGATCCATGTTACTCGTATGTGTAAATAAGGAGCATAATCGCATTTGCAAATAAAAAACTTAAGCATCTGTAGTGTTTGTAACTCTGTGGCAAGTATGTTGGCGTTGCCGCTAACGCCGCGTGCCCTTCACTGCACGCGGCCGCACCTTGAGCGTCCGATGTGAAAATATTTGCATAGGAAAGTGATTCGTTTCATCTTAGTAACAAGGGGCATAATCGTATCAGAAAAAAATACTTGGAAGTTCAAAGTATTTTTCATTTGCAAATACGATTGTGCTCCTTATTATGTCAATGTTAGATAGCCCATTTATCAAGGAAGGCTATATGCTATATATCATCACGCTAAGACTAAAAGATATACCTAATGAAAATTGTGATGCAGACAAAGTTGCGCGGGTCAACTAGTGCAATGATATTAATAAGAACGCGGATTTTTTGCGTTGTGTGCCGAACTAGAGGTCGACGCATTTTATGTTATAGCGGTCGACAGGTTCAATCGAGGAAAACGCTAGGTAGATCATTGAACTACCTAGCGTTTTCCCAACATGTTAGGGTCGGCTTCCAGCCTTACCAGCTGCAACTGAGTAAAAGCATTTACATGGATCGACTGCCGGCCCTCTACAACCCAGTTACGGGGTAACTCTTTGGCAATACTGGTAAGTATCAGATTTTCTGGCTTCTACTAACCGGAACAACTGTGAAAGAGGTTCAAATGACTACCGGGATAAACTCCTTGACGTGCTTTGCCAAGGGACGGAGGAATCTCGGTACGCTAAGATGGTCACCCATCCATGGACCGACCTTGAAAATCCACATTTGTAGATATCTTTATAGTGTTAAATAAATATCTTTTAGCCACGAACTCATCAAAAGGATAATACAACATAGAGGACAGTTAATTTCGGTTTATAGACATTTATTTCTCAAAAGAACTTAGGTACAGTCCGCTTATAGATACAAAGTAGTGACTACTGAGTACCTATGAAAATACAGCCTAAAATAAAATTTCTTCCAGAGTATTAGAAGTTAAATTTAAATTGACTTACCTTTTTCATCCAACTTCGAACGTCTGGCATTTCATTTAACTTTGGACTGGTCACTACAGAGTTTACGACTTCAGGCAGGACATCCAGGAATGCTTTCCTCTCCGTCTTCATGTCAAAAGTCGGCACACTTAATGCAACTGTACTTTTACTAAATCGTCTCAACTGGTTGAAAAACAGTGAATTACAAGACAAAGCAGCCATTGAACTGAGTTGTTTTAACGAGTCACGTGAAAAAAATAATGAAAGATTTAATTTATGTTTTCAAATATATAGGTAGGTAACTACTGACTGTTTCGACACACCTACTCACTGCCCTTGACTGCGCTCTTGGATTCCGTAGTGATATCATGCATTCTGCGACGTTAGTGTGCTTGTTTACTCGTAATAAGACCATCCCTTTATCAAGGTTTAGTACATCGACCATGTTTATAAGTAAAATTAAGCCCTTTGCGTAAAGCCGAGCTGTCATATGTTAGCATAGAACACTAGAACACCCACTAAATCGCTTTCTCATGCGCATCTTTTGGATAAAAATAAAATGGGATTCATACCTCACTGGAATAGAATCATTTTGGTTACCAGCAGCAATGGTGCATGGGGTACACGGTACACCTGTTAGTGCACATTCCTCCGGAGTCTACGAGTATATTATAAACTGTTTGTATTACACCGCGCGAACTCGGAAGTCTTCGGGTCACGGAACAGAAAAAACAGGTGGAAATGCTATGCGACATGTATGCATGCATGTACTACTCTGTCAAGAAAGTACCGGGAAAAGATCAATAATACACAAACTGTCTGTTATTCATCCAAATTTATTTTATCACCTTCAAAGTATGCTCCTTTAGAAACGATACACTTGCGCCAACGAATAATCCATTAATCAAAACATTTTTTAAACGCTGCTTCCGGAATTGAGTTCAGTTCTCGCCGCGAATTCTCCTTTATGTCTTCTATCGATTGAAAACGGGTGCCACGAAGTGGTAATTTGAGTTTAGGAAAAAGAAAAAAGTCAGCAGGAGCCATATCTGTGAATATGGTGGTTGCTGGATGGTATTTGTTGAGTGTTTGGTTAAAAATTCGTTCACAATGGTAGCCTTGTGCGAAGGCGCATTGTAGTGCTGCAAAATCCAAGAATTTTCTTTCCACAATTTTGGCCTTTTTCGTCGAATTTGCTCTCTTAAACGCCGCATAACGCTCAAATAATATTCTTTATTCACCGTTAGACCTTCCGGTAAGAATTCAGAGTGCACAACACCGCAATAGTCAAAGAAAACAGTTAACATGACTTTGACTTTTGATCGACTTTGGCGTGGTTTTTTCGGTTTCGGTTCAGTTGGAAGGCGCCACTCCGAAGCTTGTTGACTAGTTTGCATGTCAAACTCGTAAACCCACGTCTCGTCACCAGTAACAATGCGTTTCATGAATGTTGGGTCCGAACTGACTCGTTCTAGCATGTCCTCAGCGACTTTCATGCGATTGAGTTTTTGGAGAAAATTCAGATCTTTTGGGACTAGCCGAGCAGCAACATGTTTCATACCCAAATGATTAGTTAAAATGGTACGGATCGACTCGTGAGATACAGAAAGATCGGCGGCTATCTCTCTCAGAGTTGAATGGGGATTTTCAGTCACTATTTCCTTCACTTTTGCGATGTTATCTTCAGTTGCAGACGTTGACGGCCTACCAGAGCGAGGCAAATCTTCCATCACATCTCGACCGCTTTTGAACGCTTTGAACCACTCTTTAGCACGAGTTTTTGATAAAGTCGATTCACCTAAGCCTTCTGTAACATTTTCAGTGACTCCGAACACGAAATTCCATTGGCGATGCAAAATTTAAGACAAACTCTTTGTTCGATATTTTTGTCCATTATGATATTCGCAATACACACTTTAAATGATCTTACTAAAACCAGCACTGTATTTAATATAAATAACAGATGCAACTCAAACTCCGCGCCAAAATGGAAAACAGTTGTGCCAATCTAACAACTACAAAAAAAAAAACAAAAATTTGAATTTGGAACCATAAACAAATCATCCATTCTCGATACTTTTTTGACTGAATGTATGTATGTCATCTGTGGTAAGTATCACAGGTTTGCGCCAGTTCTCCTTAGCCATCGACAACGGTGTGAGTCCTTTGTCCACTGCGACCACAACTCGGTGCATACCCACATCAGCTTTGAGAAAATATTCTCTGAGAATGCACATCTCGCCATTGTGGAGAGTCTTGGCGTTTAAAAAGCCTCGACTTCCACACTTCCGCGGGATGTACAGTCTCGTCACCGACGAACGTGATTTGCGGTCAGATGTGTATGGACCCTCCTATCCAGGGCGTCGAGTCGAGAAGGCTATTTAAATCCTTTTTCAGGCGGCCAAAGAAGCGCTTCATCAACGATTATTTCATGTCAGTAACATGCCCAACGCTTCCGACATACCCAAATACTTGTAGGTTTTGGTTGAGCGGATGGATCTTACCTGTATGGAATACGAGAGTTGAGTTCCCTCAGATTGCATAATCTAGGGGAGATTATGCAATCTGATTATGAAATCTTCTTTACATGCATGACTGCACACTTGTCCACACCAAATTCCATCCTGATGGCACTACTGAAGGTTTCAGTTACCTTCAGTAGCTCCATCAGTCGAGAATTGTTGGGGGCAAAGAGTTTCAGATCATCCATGTAAAGAAGGTGAGATATGGCCTGACCTGAATCCCCTCAACCGATAGCCTAGACCTGAATCCTCCAGCAATGTGCTTAGAGGATTCAGAGCTAAGCTAAACCAAAGCGGACTGAAACTGTCGCCCTGTATCCATATTTCATCCATACGGGCTCATCATTCCCCTGAATTGGTCGACAAACTGGACAGCAAAGTTGCATCTAGTTTGTACAACTCCAGCACCCTCATGAGCCATGTATGTGGCACAGAGTTGTAGGCCTTCTTGTAGTCTATCCAACATGTCGACAGATCCTTGCGGGATCGACGAATCTGTTGGCTTATGGCCATGTCTATAAGGAGAAGCTCCTTAGTACCGCGGGACCCCTTCCTACATCCATTCTGAGAGGCGGACATAATTGAGTTAGACTCAATGTGCTCATTGATCTTCAAACTCAGGATGGATGTAAGACGTTTATAGACCGTCGACAAACAAGTAATTGGTCTACAGTTCTTGGGTTCTACGGGACTACCGGTCTTATGGAGCAAGTGGGTAACGCCAATTGTTAGAAACTGTGGTAGCGACCCTGACTTTACGGAAGACTGGAATTGAGATACCAGAAGCGCGTGTGAGCTGCTATACCACTTAAACCAGAAATTGTGTAGCCCGTCCGGTCCCGGAGACTTTCAATTCGGAAATGTATTATTATTAAGGGCTCTCCCCTGAGCGTACAAAACTTCATTAAAAAAAAACGATTTCAATTTGATTGAAAAGACCATCCAGGAGGATTTTACTAATATCATCAAATGGGCACACGCCAATGACATCATTATCAATATAAAAAAACCAAGTGTATGCATATACGATCTCCTTATAGCAAAAAAGTCGATCGTCCGCCGCGCATAGTGGGGCATAGTTATGAGTGTCTGCACAGTGGTGAACGGACGATGTGTGAGTGTGCAAATATTGAGGTGGTGAAGGAATACAGGTACATGGGTTTAATCATAGATAACAGCTTCTCATAGAAAACACACATTATAAAATTATGTGACCAGCTCAAACACGTGCTTGTGAAACTCCACCACCTCAGTTTTGTGCTGGATAGGGCAACATTGTTCATGGTCTACTATGCGCTGGTGGACTCATTGCTTTCTTATGGGCTGGCATGCTATGGTAACACATTTAAGACATATTTGGTTTAAATAAAAAAAATACAAATCAGATTTAAGAAACTACTAGTAGATAAAAACACAAAAAAAAACGTTGTAAAAGTAGTGACTACGAAGAGTTATTTTTGGAATGTAAAATGTGGCCAGCTCATGAGAGGGTTGTGTTTTCAGTAGCTGTAGAACAGTATGGTAGTGATATATTAAAAAAAAAACTTTAACAAAAAATAAAACCGACTTCCAAAAACAAAACATTACAAACTAACAAAATTACTTACTTTAATTTCGGAAGTCGGTGTTTTTGTTTTTTTAGTTTTTGAACACCGACTTCCGAAATTAAAGTTATTTTTACTTTTTAGTGTTTTGTTTTTAACCGACTTCTTCAAATAGGAATATTTTTTTTATGTATGTTCACCGATTTCTCCGCCAATTCTGGACGGATTTTATTTTTTATTCGAAAGTCTATACTCCTGAGGTGATCCCATTGTCAACAATTTAGAATCTAATGATGGGATCTCATGAAAATCCTTCATATTTTATAAGCACATACACTGTTTATCATTAACTTTCAAACGTTATTCAGATATTTTTGCCTGGTAATCATCATCTCATGTTGCTGAGCTGATGATGGAAGGTATAAGTCAGGATCTCATGAAGGGATCCCATGAAAAATGTTTGTTCAGCGATATTTTCGCCAATTGTTAACCGATTCGGATGATTCTTTTTTGTTTGGTAGAATATTTTCTCGAACTGGTCCCATTTAAATTTGGTGAAGATCGGATGACGAATTTCGGAGGTAAGCAACGGAACTCTTCAATAAATGATAGCAATTGGATCGGGTTTTGTGAAATCGCATGTCTGTTGATTGTTTACACCAGTTCATAACATAACATCACGCCGGCACGCTGTATTTGTGGTTTCACTTTTTCGTGGTACCTGCGTACCACTCAAAAATGAAAAATAAAAAAACCTTTTCAACAAAAAAAATAAAACCGACGAATTTTTAAATACCTAGGTATAGCGACGAAAAAGAAAAATCCAATTTAAACAATAAAATTATTTATTTATACAATTCCCATGTACCTACTCACATGCAGACGACTATGCAAATAAATGTAGCTACACTCACACACACGGAATCTTGATCAAGCGCTCTTATCTTGTAAATACTCGCAAAAACAAAAGCTTTAAGGGTTTCCAATTATCCTTTCTTATGAGGGTAGGTCAAAGAAATGTTTTACCAGTTCAAGAGGGTACCTTCCTTTCCTTATGTTTGTGTAAACTATAAAGGTGAAACTTTAAATTTGTAGGTTTAAAGTGTCACTTGACTGACCAAGTCACAAGTTCAATTTTGTGTAGCCTTCAGGTTAACGGTTAGGTTAGTGAATTATGGTTTCCTGCTTTTAATTGAATGACCAATAAAAATGCACGCATTAACACCAGTGCAGGTAGCTCAAGCTGCAGCGTTAATCGATCAAGGGTTGACACAGCGTGAAGTTGCCGAGTGCTTGATGTACTGCGGTCGTCAATGAAACGAAGCCGGGAGACAGGCCACTACTCCCGCAGACCAGGCAGTGGAGGTGCCAGATGAACATATAGAAAGCATGACAAATTGAATGCAGGCCATTATTAGGGATAGAGCAGGAACCGCACGATATAAAAAAGTAAAGAAATAAAAAAAAACAGGTTTTTTTAACTTTTTCAGTGTTTTTAAATGGGTATAATTTAGACGGTCACCAAAAATAATATTTTTAGGACTCTAAGCCTAGGCACCAAAATGGATCAACGGTCACCAAATTCTATCCAACTCAACTGTGATTGCCATAAAATGTAGGCTTGGGGTTACAAACTGGATAAAATAGGTTAGGTTAGGTTAGAATTGTGACCAACCGCGCGCGAGCCGAGCGAGCGAAGCGAGCGGTGTCGCGGCAGCGGCCGGCGAGCGCTACTTCTCGAATATTATTTGGTGACCATTTATCTGTTTTGGTAACCGTTTAGAACTTTTTTGGTAGTAAAATAGGTACTTTTTTGGGCGGTGTTTAAACACAAGCCTTTTTAAATTATCATTGTAAAATTCACTAATCTGAATATATACCTTATTTCAAAAATATTCGTTTAGTTTAATTATTCGTGTAGTGACGATTTAATTTTCAATTACTAAAAGCATCATCGTCATCATATCAGCCGAAGATGTCCACAGCTGGACATAGGCCTCCCCAAGGCGGGTTTGCCATAATCGCCATGCAAAAAAAAAGCATAAGAAACACTCATTCAGTGCACCTACCCTGATTTCAGTGTTAAAAGTGCATTTTAGTATGATTTATTTATCGAAAATTTACATTTGGTCAAGTTTCCGTGCTGCTGAGCGTTTTTGTCTACGTTAATAACTTCGTGGCTTATAGATGTGGAATTAACCTGTGTGTAATTAACAGACTCAAAATAAAAATTAAGCACATAATAAATAAAAAATTGGTTTCTATTGTTAAACCTTTTAGTACGCAAATCATAATTAATTACCAAATAATATTTATATTTAGGCTCACAAAAAACTGATGTAGATTCCCGTCTACCTCAACAAAAACTAACAATGAAGTTATGATACAAAAGCTGCCACTCTCAATAAAATAAAATTTCCAACTTTAAAATATGTATTATATATAAATATTTCTCGTATAAAACTATTTTAAAATTTAAAAATAGTGCAAAATATTTTTATGAGATTTCAGTTTATTTTTTTTTAGATATAGGCTGGGTAACCGCGAAAGCTCCCGGTTGACCATTTCTCACCCTTATAAACTCAGTTATAACTTAAGGTTGAAAATTGATCGGCCGAGACTTACCACGACTATTTTTAGTGGTAATAAGTTTTTGCTTTCGAATGATATCTTTAAAACTGTTCGAAAGTCCTTTTGAAATATTTTGCACTTTTTTTAAAGACCTTATATTTCAACAATATAGCATTTTACACCCGTTTAAATGAAAGTATTCGAGGAAACATAGCTAGAACAAATTGAAAACAAAGCCTATCATTTCCACCTCTTTATAACAAATACATCTAAAATTTTCCTATTATGGAATCTTATTTGTTTGCAAAATTATAGCACCATAGGTAATCGGCCCTTTTTTGCCGGTTTTATTCGTAAATACGACCATAAAGTTTTAAGCTCTGAATGCACATGCACAAACTGTCACCATCATCCAATCAACCCTACTGTTCTATATTTATATGATACTAGCTTTGCCGCATACGAAAAAAGGACGTATCTATAAAAAGAAGAAATCGATTTCCGACCTTATATCATTTTCTTAATGTCTGAAATCAGTTACTTCGCTTCGTGTGACGGCAACGTAACTTGCGCGTAGGTATGTACTGCTAAATGTATTGCTTCTGCGATTGATTCTTCCGCTTTACAGACAATAATGATACCAAACTCATACAGAACATACTCCCGGGATGAAAAGTATTCTATGAAAAAGCAGACCCGATAAAAGGACCTCTGTGTGAACGACCACTTAGGCCTGGGCCATGAAAATATCGCTTAGAGCGCATTATCAAAAGTATTATCGCATATTATCATTGGAATACACAAAAATTGCACCTGAATCAATATCAACTTTACCACTGCGTAAATAAGGTTGATTTAAATTTGTTTTTGTCCCTCGGACATGAATTTTGAACCGTGAACGCTTATAGCTCTTAGTATATAGTAGTTGGCACATTATAGCTTCAAACTAACATTAAATTTTAACTTAAAAGGTATATGACGATAAATTATTATTTTATAAGAAGACATTTTTGAGGGCTACTTATAGTTACGTAAGTCTAAACTTAATATTTATCAAGATAATAAGACAATAATAACTTAATATGAAAGTATATTACTTTACATAACCTTGTTATGTACCCATTATTACACCTTGTTATTGTTAGAACGACAACTGAGACGCCACGGTGACCACTTCTTTTTTTTAAGTTTAATCTCCTATATAATTATAATTTATTTTAATCATTTATTTTATTTACTGTGAAAATATTGGCGAAGTGAGCTGTCGTTCACCGTGACGACGCAAAATGTACAGATTGACAACTCTCCCTAGAGAGTTTTAGGCGCCACTTCGACGAGCGAGTAAATCGCCGCGAGTTGATGTTTGCTAGTCAATGTCACTCGTCGAATCGCTGCGTATACGGCGACATTATGTCGCCGTATCGAGACACGTTCATAGAGTTGTTATAGAAATACGTGTCACGACGATAATATCGCCGCGATTCTCTCGCTCGTGGAGATGGTCCCTTAAACGTACTCAATTGCGTCAATTTGTATTGAAACTGGATGAGCGCCATCTGGTGATAATAACGGAAAACCACTTTTTTATACAATTTGGCATAAGTGAACGTTTGTGCGACAACTAGTTAAAAAACTCGCACTTAACGCGTGGCTCCGATTATGCTAGTAATGGCGTTCTAGTCGCTGCTGGTTGAGCAATACCATACTCAATGGTTTGACAAGTACAAGAAGCGGTAACATTATTTTCTTACTTATTATTTCAGTCAATATGTAACAGAAAATAAACTCACGATCTCCCAAATTAAAATAACTTCAATAAACTATACAAAACTGGTAGACTGAGTGACTAAATATGATCAATTAACAACCGAAAGGGTTGGCCTTGTGAACAAGGATTCCACAGGCAACTGAATATCAACATTCTGTACGTTACAATAAAGTCGAAATCAATTAACCACGTGTCTCTTCGCTGGTATATTTTTGGAGGTTTGCGTATGTTTAACAGCATAATAGATTCCATACACATTTAACATTTGAGCCGAATGTCTAGTCAGGGAAAATAAATGTTTTTCATCATAAGGATGAATGTCCTTTGAACCTAATAAAGCAATAAGGTCTGTTTATCTCTGTGATCTGTATATCAAGTATCAATTTACTAGGATATATTGTCAAAAGTCGTAAACAATACTATTCTCCCTGACTTTACTTTTCATAATGAAACCTTTAAAAATAACAGGTACGTAACTCTATAGATTTTGTGACTTACCTTAATCGTAATAAACAGTAATTTACAAAACACACATTGCAAAAATCCCATATAAGGAGACAATGCCCAAAGCTACCATGGTAACCAGTTAACATAAAAGGTACCATTTAATTATTGTCATGGTATTAACCCGAAATATTAAATACAGAGTACCTACAGATATAAAGTAGTCCGCAGATTGAATGAAGACAAAAAAAAATCATCATAGATAAATGGAAAATACATTTTATCAATATCGATGCAATTTTAGAATGAGGCATCGTCTTAAAACAAAGCGACCATCGCGCGGAAACACGATCATCGCGTTTAAGTGATCGGCCAAACCGGAAGGTGCCCGAATGAATGCGACAATTGGGTATTCACAAGATGATTGTTTTATATTAGGACAATGCTTCAAGCTTCGATCGAGTTAAATTTTAAAAATTATCACACGAGATTTTAAACAGGTAAAAAAACCTTCGTTCGATCAAAGTTATTAGCCCAGAAGAACTCTCAAAATCGTTCAAGCTTGTTCCCAAAAACATACACGTATTGTACCCAAACGTCAAATTTAATGTTTCCTCTTATAAATCCTATCTATAAGTTTATAAAAGAACGTAGGGGCGGTTTCAGATGGTAACGCGCGCACCCTTTGAACAATATCATCATAGACGTCTGTCTCCTCTTGTTTATACACCTCGGGTAGTCGCAGGTCGTCGTACAGCCGCTTGATAATTTCGACGTGTGCTGGATCCTTGCTGCCGTAGTATTGTGTGAAGAGAGCCTTCTGTGCTTCGTTGCATCGCTGTAAAGCGCTGACCGCTAACCAGGAACACTTACCTTCTTGGATATCTGTTCCTGCTTTGCCTGTTACTGATTCGTCGCCGTAACAGTCTATGTAGTCATCCTGAAATAATAAAAGAAATAGCTTAAAGGCCCAGTTTCCGGCAAAATCTATGCGACAAATTGTCAAACGAGTTTTAGCAGCTGTGATTAGTTGAATTAGTTTCAAAAGAAAAACCGTATCACTTGACTTGCATTTAATTTGACACAACCGCACCGATAATTAACCAACTTCTTCAAAAAGGAGTAGGTTCTATGTCCGGCTGTATGTTTTTTTTTATGTATGTTCAGTATGTTCACCGATTTCTCCGCCAATTCTGGACAGATTTAATTTTTTTTTTTATTCGAAAGCCTATACTCCTGAGGTGGTCCCATTGTCACCAAGTTAGAATCTGATGATAGGATCCCTTGAAAATCGAGGGAAACCCTCAAATTTTAAAAGCACACACTGTTTTTCATAAAATTTCTAACGCAATTCAGATATTTGTGCCTGGTAATCATCATCTCATGTTGCTGAGCTGATGACGGCAGGTATAAGTCAGGATCTCATAATGAGATTCCATGAAAAATGTTTGCTCAGCGATATTTTCGCCAGTTGTTAACCGATTCGGATGATTCTTTTTTTTTGTTTGGAAGAGTATTTTCTCGGATTGGTCCCTATTCAATTTGGTGAAGATCTGACACCAGTTCTTAACATAACATCGCGCCGGTAGACTGTTAATGGGCACGCAGGTAGACAACACTAAACAGTGAAAAATAAAATACATGTTTACAAAAAATACAACCGACTCTAAAAACAAAACACTACAAGGTATAAAATAACTTCGGAAGAAAGAAAAGGACTTTAATTTCGGAAGTCGGTGTCAAAACACGAAAAAATAACCAAAAACACCGTAATTTTTGCAAAAAAAGTATTTTATTAGCTCTTGAAATAAATTGACCTATGACTACGGTACAGTGTCCTTTAAATAAAAAGAGGTCACGCCGGTTTGCGTAACATTTTAAGTGGTCCTCAAGGTTTGGGGTCATAGCTTTCTTTTTAAAGTAGTACATTGACATTTATTAGTAGCCGTTCCCTTGCTTGGTAACCTTTAGAGAATTTTATATAATTCGCTATTTCATATTATGCTTTGCGTTATTGCTTCAAACGAAAATGAGAAGCGTTGTAGTACATAAGACAATTTACCGGACATTAGGCAAGCGAAATGTTGGCACACAAAATATTGAACAGGACACTGCTAGTAACATAAAGAGCCAAAAGACTATGTAGCCAAACTAGCTTCTGCCAGCGGCATCACCTGCGATAAAGTCGAAAATTTTCTGAAAGAAACATCCTCTCGGGATATACACCGTGTTCGTACATCCGTTCTATCCGGATGGATAGAATAATGAAATAAGCATTTTTCATTATGGACACATTAATACGTCCATAATGAAAAATTCTTATGATTTAATTTGTATGAAAATTAACAAAAAAAAAAATTTTTTGTTAATTTTTATACTAACTAAATACCTTGACGTAAATCAACCGATGGGCATGCCTGTTTATCCGAAATGGCAACGAAAAACAAATTAAATTCAAATAGCATTTCATAGATTTTTCATTTTAATTGCACTAAGACCCACACATACGGCATAGCTCAATTAAATGGAACTACAAATATCTTGGTAACAAAGCCTTTGACTTTTTTTGATTTGATTTGTTAAAGCTATAGAAGCGTTGTTAAAGTTTACGGATAACGTGAAGAACACGGTGTATAGTATCCTATACCCTCTATTAGGACATGGTCTATCATTAAAAGAGATAAAAAACACACAAACAGGAAAACAGAGATACTTTCGCATTTCCAATAATAAGTATGTATAGTATGGATTACACATCTCACCTGCATTTGAAACAGTCTGCCCAACTTCATACAAATATCATGAACGTGACCAGATAGAGTTTCATCCACATCGGTGACCAGCGTCAGGCCCAGTAACACAGGCAACCGGAAGGTGTAGCAGCTAGTCTTGTACGTCACAATAGACTCGTACCGGTCTAGTGTGAACAGACTGTAGTCTTTGAGCTGCTGGGCCGTCGTGAAGTCTAGGTGTTGGCCCATCGACGTGTAGAGTAGTGCCTGGAAATTGATAAATAGTTGGTTGTAGTGAGGTTAGTTATATTCGTGACAATCTAAAAGGTCGGATTTGACAGTTGAGCAGAGAGGGATAGAAGATATCTTTACTATTAAGTATGAAAGAGATTTATTTCATGTCTCTTTTAGAATTACTTGTAAAGCAATGTTGTATCCTGCTTTCAAATCCGACTTCTTATGACTACTCCACTACTACTTCTTGGACGTTAAGATACTTCTACACATTATATTCGTGGCAATCCACGAATATAATGTGTAGAAGTATCTTAACGTCCACATTCGAATTAAACACATGTCGCTATCGCACAAATTTTACATCGCGGTATCAAAGTTCTCTGCGCGACTTAAACATGTACTCGAATAAGTGCCCGAAATAAACTATTGGGCAGTTGCCCATTAGACACCACCCGTCGGTGGATGTCTTGCGTGATTATAAACCCTGTGTATCTATTATGATATCTTAAACCATCTTGATAAAGGTGTGGGAGTAACACGGAGTATACAAGACGCATAACACTATCCCTTTTTCACAACTTGATCATGATGGCATTAGCACGTCATAATATGTTGTTCCGCAGAAGGAGTCAAACTTGAGCCGATTGAGAGAGATATCTAAACTAGTATTTTATGGAGGAAACATTTGATTTTTTGTTTGTTTGTCACGATTTAACTCAAAAAGTACTAGGCCGATTGCAAAAATTCTTTCACTATTAGAATGCTACATTATCCATGAGTAACATAGGCTATATTTATTACAAGAAAAAAATTAGGGATCCTTAAGAAAACTGCAGCGCGGACGAAGTCGCGGGCGAAGTGCTAGTTGTTTATATATATTATAGATGGAAGTAAATTATATACACAAACTTTCCTCGTTTACCAATCCTTCTATTAGTAAAAAATGTATAAAAGTCCATTTCGATCTAGAAGAAATAAGCGGCGAAACAAACAGAGGTAGATACTCGTAGCGACTTTCTCCGCAACAACAGAAGGAGCCACCACAGAAGACTACTCTTGCTTGCATGGCTGTTGGCAATCAGCAATTCCACACATGCAACTTGAAAAAATACTTGACACTCCTGTACTGCCACCTTTAGTTCCTGCACGTTCCCTATTATCAAACAGGTGGTTTAAAAGGCCACTTTAGTAGAATCATATTAGGATCATAATATGAATCATACATCAATCTGTCAAATTTAAATTTCATTTTTATCGCTAGAGCATTATGTTCAAGATTTATCGAGAACATTTAACAGTTTCGGGTAGCTCAACACAAACCTCGTTGAAAAGCCGAATTACATCAACATAGTGTTCGGTCTTGCCGAAGTAGGTCTCCAGCGTCTCCATGATAGCGCAGTGGATGAGAATGGAGTCGTTGATTGCGCCTAGTCCGACGTTCGGCATCCGGTACCAGCAGGGCACGCCGCGGCGGGTCGTCGACCCGTCCATTATATCGTCAACTACTATGAAGTAGGCTTGGAGCTGTGGGCAATAATAATGATCAGTTCTATAGTAAACACTTAACACTTTCAGTGTTCGTGAAATAGACACAATGGGGCCGGCAACTGTCAAAGTGGCGCTAGTAGACCAATAACAAAGCAGTTTCTGATGAAAAGATGGGTAAATACTATGTATTAAAAATGATTACTTTCGGTTTGATTAGATCGTCAAAAACTATCTCCTTTTATTTGTACGAATCCAAACTTACCTGCATCACATAACCTATAATGTAAGATAATGCGAATTCAATTTTATAAACATTAAAAGATAACAGACTGCCCATAATACAAAAACAGACGAACACGTGAATCTCTAAGAGTGGCAATCACAGACTAGAATAGTGTTTATCTCACTTTGACAAGGGTTCGTGTATTGGTGGCGCCATCTGAGATCAGCTTTTACTTGCCAACACCATTGGCCAATCGCTGGCCCCATATTACATGTGCGAAGTGTTTGTGTTTTCAGGGTGAATTTTTCAATAGGAGTGGGTGAACATTTCCAAAAGAGGAA
Organism: Lacanobia oleracea; assembly: GCA_950371165.1. Taxonomy (NCBI): domain Eukaryota; kingdom Metazoa; phylum Arthropoda; class Insecta; order Lepidoptera; family Noctuidae; genus Lacanobia; species Lacanobia oleracea. The sequence goes on from OX493399.1 coordinate 12,142,112, forward strand.
TATTGATTTTCATAATTCGAATGTTGTAATTTTTGTGTTCATCAATTTCGGTCTAAGAGCTATTTTTCGCTATACCTTTTTGGACATCTATGCCTACTTGAAAAATTCACCCTTTATATCTGGGAGTTTTTAGGTACTGCCTTCCAGCGACTTCGCTACCGTGGTGGACCAAAGGAACCTTGTATTTTCCTGGGACAAAATTAGTGGAGCTTCCTATCAGAGATATACATACAAATTATACTATTATTATAATTACTTATTTATTCTTTTTGATTTAAGAACTTAATCGTTGTCTTTATTATTTTATTTTTCATTATTTGGTCATTGACAACCATAGTTTTGTGTAAAGTAGAAGCATATTTTTCAAATTTTGTAAATGTGAGTACCATGAAACCATTTACATTTTATGTGAGTAGTTATAGTTTTACTAGTTGGACATGAACGAGCATGGTGGTTGAGAGCATGTCATGCTCACTCAAATGTCTCGCTGATGGCGGCGCGTGGGTTTGATCATTCGGTTCCCTTCGAAATGGTAGAGCTGAAAGGTGCCGATACACGCGTCATGTTCGTGAACAGGCGCCGTCGGTTGAGACTGGTCATCTCTTAACTGCCATTGGCTTATTTTAATCTTTATATTTAAAATTCTTATAATAAGCCCTTTTTTTTCCTTTGCATTGTCCTCACATGCAGAAGCAACAAGTATAAGTAACTTGGAATTTTGTAAAACAGAACATGATTTAAAAGAGTGTCCGTGGAGTTTCTTGCACGTTCTTCTCCATAGAGATCTACGCTTTGGAACGTGCAAATAGCTTCCATGTTTTTGACTGACCGACCTTGACGTTTCAAAAGTACCTGTGAATGGTTTATTTGAAATAAAATGCTTTGAAATAGAATTTGAATTTGAAGAGAGAATTAACGAATTCGAATCAGGGCTACCGAAGATAACCCCTGACAACCATTATGATTTTGCTTCAGATAAATTTTTCAGGATCCTCATACTGCATTCTCGTACATCTTTGTACACACACGTCACACATTAAACGTTTTTGACGTGACAACGTCTTATAAATTGGTTTGCCGGGTGACACTTCAAGAAACTGCGTTACGCTCCGCTCACGTTATGCGCTCACAATGAGAGCGAGTGAGAGGCACGCGTCCCTTCCACTCGGGCATGGTTAGCCCGCCTAAGAGCGAGAGAGACAGACATAAAAAGTCGTTGTCACGTAAAACTTTCGCCCGTATACCGACTTTACAGGCAACCAATTTTTTTTAGGATTATGATGACAATCTTTTTTATTCGATTAGGTATAATATTATGAATCTAGATTAAAGATCGAGAGTCAATTTGGAATGCAACAAATCATTTGTGATGACGTAGGATGTGAGTGATTCATTTAAGTATTTAATTTGATATTACTACCATGCACAATCACAATGGAGGCACATAAGGCGTAATGCGTATTATCATAATCACATTACAATAAAATCATCATCACATCAGTGCCTATTGTACAGTATAAGTATGTATTGAAATGAGCCATAGAATGGCAGGTTTGAATAAAATATTGTATTAGTAACATCAGTGGCTGCATTTAGAACAGGATGAGAGGAAGAAAGGAAAGGTCGGAGCACGCATAAAGTAGTTTCCCTTCACACGTGGGTTCTACTTTATTTTTATGTATTGCAGTATTATGCAAAAAACCTCGTATCACTTTATGGTTGGATGTCATTTGTACCGCAACCTTAACGAAATTTCTATGGGAATTAAACGCCCGTAATAAAATATAAATATCTGCACTTATTATAGCAACTGATTACATGTTCGATCATGACCATCTAAGTTCAAATTCTTCGCAGAACATTTGAATTAAGAATCTGTTAAACAGTTCAGCGATTTTTGTAAATGAGTAGACATGGCAACATTTCCCTGACTTAAGTAGGTACTAACATTTTTACGATTACTTAGGTATTAACATTACTTTTTTCTTCGAAAAGTTGCTGTCGATAAACATCTATCTACATGATATATCTTGATCTATAAAAACAGTGGATGCTGCTTAATATGCATTCCATCGCCGTATGCAAATAGTTGTATCCGGCATAGACAAATAGAAAACCCCGTAAAGGAAGTGGGCAGTGTATCAAGCTGGTACAAAATTCATAAAGAAACATCGCAAGGAAATCATTTCGACATTCCAATGCAAGTATTGGTTGTACAGTCTGTTGCATGCAGTTGGTTAAACTAACAAATAAGTAGGTATAAATAAACGAAATGTTTGTTTTACGTCAGCCGTAAGCCGTAGTTTTACTTTCTGTGGTGTGCTGCAATCTCTCAAGATAAAATATGGAGAGTTGGCTTTTATTTACAAAATTCATGATTTTTTTTTCTAAACAACCCATTTACTTACATCTGTATCCTCAGTCGTGGTAGGCAGAGGTGTATGTGTAAGCTTACCCAGTGTAGTGTGATGGGTTATTAAAATATTATTTAACGGGGGATGGTTTTTTATTGCGTAGGTAGGTACTAGCAAGTACAAAAGGTATTGTTTTTGTGAAAGGTCATTTCTGGAAGTAATCCGAATAATAGGTAAAGATCTGACTTCGAAAATTCACAATCCATACTAATATTAGGTATCATATTAAATGCAAAAGTAACTCTGTTATCTTATCAAAGTTATCAAGTACTAACGGTTGAACGGATTTGAATGAAACACGGCACACGAGAAGTTGTATGTACCTACTTCTGGATAAGGTCATATGTTGCGTCTAATTCCGCAATAATAACAATGCACGGTTCCCATAGAATAGTGGTTCCTAACCTTTTCAATATTGTTAACCCTGTGACCCATTAGGAAAACTGACTTTATCCCTACCTTAAAATGTTACAAACAATACAATCAAATACAAATATCTTAATTATTCACAAATCAATTTCTGTGATCACAAATTGCACATATCAGTCTCATAAGATATTGAATTTTTGCGTCTGTTTTTACACCCGATATTTTTCAAGAAACATCGTTACATACTTAGTTCAATGGTTTAAAATTTAAACCATCGATGATGTAACAATTTCGGTCTATTTTCCCAACATCGCCCTCTTTTAGCGAGGTGACCGTGACGACGCGACGGCAGTTAGAAAAACGTATTTCTTAGATTAGGTCTTAATTATTTAAATTCTTTGTTACCCCCACAGAATAGCTGATTTATCCCCGCGGGGGTAATTACCCACAGGTTCGGAACCACTGCCGTAGAATATGCCACGGGCGAAAAAAAGTTGATCACATATGAAACTATAGTTACCATTTCCACACACCACCCCAGAACCCTGGACAGCTTGACTTTCTCGTCGGTTACTTTGTCAGGATTCTCAAGCATTTCGTACGACAACATAGTGATCAATCCTCTTGAATGTTTGCCGCCGCTCAAATTGTGTTCTAGTACCTGTAAACAGTAGCAAAACAAAAAAAATAAGTCCCATGAAAGACAACTCTCTCTGGTTGGTTCTTCATGTTTGAAGGTTGTGAAAATGGTAGGATGTAAGTCTGGAACCGGAAGACGGGGCCCGCTAGGGCAAGTGCCTGCTGGGCCTGTGGAATCTGTTCGAAAGAGGTACTACTAGCCCTGGAACGCAAAGGGCACTAGGAGGAACACGGATGGGAGATTAGTAAGAGTCTGACACTCCCTCCTGCTTCACCCAAAGCGGGAGGAGTCATTTGATGATTTCCCAACCTTAAAAAAAAGTCTGGAACGGACAAAAGGCTGCTCACTAACAAGATGGTCCGACGTGCTAAAGGATGTAAAGTCAAAGTCAAAACGTTTATTTCAATAAGGCCATTAAACAGCACTTTTGAATGTCATCAAGACGCAGAAGCAGAGACTCACCTGAAGTAAGTATCTAAGGATATTTTGAGAAAAAAAATTGTATGTATATTATAAGTACAAGTTACAAGACTGCTTACGTAATATTCTGGTCAAGGTTGTTGTATGTATCTTTTACATGAAATAACTTAAAATTTATATCACAAGGTCAATTTGATTGCAGTTTCAACTGATTTTACATTACAGGATTTCTGTTTTGTAATTCAAGGGCAGAGCAGACCTGGAACTATGGGTTTCCATGTCTATATATTTGGGTTTGAATAAATATCCGGCCATGTCCGAGCCAGACTCTCACACACAAATAGTTCTGTACCATAAACCGAAAAAACACGTTTCGTGTATGGCAGCCCCCTTTTATTTAATTTTTATATTTTTTTATTATAGTGGTAATAGAAATACACACTATGAAAATTTCAACTGTCTACCTGTTATGGTTCATGAGATACAGCCCGTTAACAAACAAACGGACAGATAGTGGAGGCTTAATAATAGGGTTCCGTTGGTTTCCCGTCGGGTACGAACCCTAAACACAATGTAGAAATTGTGTGAAGGATGATATTGCTAGAAAGTAGGTGACCATTGAGATAAACAAACGAACATGAAAAAAGAAGAACATACTATGCTGAATGATCCTACCTCAAATAATTAATCGGCATACTCACAAGAGGATGATGATGATTATTACTAGGACATGGAAAATATTTTATAGCATTTTGGCATGAAAATAAAAAGCCTTCCCAACTGCAGGGCAAAAGACTTTTCTTAAAAAGAGAAGTTGCATTAATCAATCACTTGCTCAAGGTAATTGCAGACTTTTATTAATTTTATAAGTCCAGATTTTCGTTTATGAGCATTTCAAAGATAAACTAGGAAAGTAAATTGAAAAAGTCTCATTGCAACACCCTGGTTTTAGCCCAATTAACTAAATAATTAGGTGGGGACAAGATAATATTTTCTATTATTAATTAATATGACTAACCTTTCTGACCCAGCTACCCAGTTCGGGTAGTTTAGATATCTTGGAGCTGGCTTGTAGATTGTCTATGATCCCAGGCAACACATCATGAAACACCTCCTTTTCTTTCATTATTTGCGATATAGACACACTGGTTTGCATGGCTCTCTTGACGGACTGCTGTAGAAAACTGTAAATATAAAAATATAACACTATAATTTATTTGAGTAGCCTAATGTTATTGCTCAATCAAGACCCATAGAGGTGAGGCATTAAAAATATTTTTGTATAATTTGACCCTAAAATCAGCTTAGTGACATTTGAAACTCATTTAGGGGTCAGTTGGCATACTTTATCTGACTTTCTAATGTTGGACTGACTTATTGATGGTAAAGAACTACAAACAACATAACCCAAATGGCTTCATAATTTTCAGTGACACAGATAACTGTACTCAGTTAGCTCCTAACTGTTTGAGTGATAATGATAATTTGTTGATAGGGAAGCACTTGTCACTTTTGTGTTATTTTTATGATGTGCTATGGTATTCAAATATCTGAGTTTAATGGCTTATGGATTTTTTCCATTAGGCATTAAAGTCCACCCCTAAGACGACCCACTGGCCAAGAAAGTCTATATTATCTCATTTAAAAAGGTTTGTTTACATAATATTCTATGAGGAGCGCTGAACTTTTACATTTAACTAATAGTATATCAGGTAGTAATGATATTAGGTCAACTTACCCCGGATGTTTGACATAGCCGCCACATAATGTTCGTGTTCTACTTACAAGATGAAGGAATTTTATTTTATTCATCTTAAATTAATTAAATAATAGCTATGTGCCTACTTTCTCTGACCGAATTCCTGGCGAGTATACTGTAATGCACAGTTTATGTTTTTCTAAAGGACCCTTAAAATTGCTACAATGTTTATGTTATAGTATTCGTTCATATAGTTAATAAACTAAAAACTGAATAAATGCACACGATATTTATAAAACTGAATTGACAGCTGCAACGTCCACTAAAGTAGGAGGCGACACTTTGACACTGACAGTACGTCTACGTACTTATAACTTTAATGCTGTCACGTTGACAGCAACCAAACACTGGTAGTTTTTTAGTTTTTCGAAATTATAGATTGGAAACTAGTCTTTTGGGATCACAAAAAATACCTGACAAAATGTAAATAAAACAACGTTTTGTTGAATTAATAGTATTTTTTTAACCCTACCATATTCTACATAAAATGAAAATTTATATTCTTTCTAAAACTTTAATGTTTCCTGCCATACTGGCTTTCTAAAACTTGTAGGTATAAATCGCGTTCAGTTTTTGAAGATATAGCCTGTATTCTTTGGATAATTTTGTTGTAGTATTCATTTTCTTCTTCTTTGTAAAGTTGTGGAATCTTGAGCTGCGAGTAAAGTTGTTTGATGCGCTCTACGTGTGCCGGTTCCTTGCTACCGTAACACACTGTAAATACAGCGCGATGGTTGGGTTTGCATTCCTGAAGCGCTTTGACTGCTAACCACGAGCATTTGCCTTCCTGGATATCGGTGCCCATTTTTCCAGTCATATTTTCGTCTCCAAAACAGTCGATGTAGTCGTCCTGTTATAAAAAGATGCATGCGAACGAATGTTGTGCTGGTGGTACATATGTATTAAATTAAAAATACAGTGCATTCAATTAACTCACCTGCATTTGAAATAGTCTTCCTAATTGCATGGAAATTTCATCCGCGTTTTTGTGAGTATCTTCGTTAAATTGGTTGGCCAACATCAATCCAAGAGTAATGGGTAGTTTGAACGTGTAATAAGCAGATTTGTGCATCACAATTGCATCATAGTGGTCCATAGTAAATAAATCATAGTTCTTTTTGTTCAGACCTGTCATAATATCCAGATATTGTCCAAGGCTGGTGATGAAGAGCGTCTGTAACAAAAAAGCAGGAACGAGATATCACCTCTTGTAGTTGTAATCTATAGGTAAGTACCTATTAATGTTATATATAAAGCTGATTGAAAAATTATTTTGGAAGCCCATTCGTTAGTGTTGGATAGCCCATTTAACGAAGAAGGCTATATAACATCTCGCTACAATCAATAGGAGCGGAGCATTAATGAAAAATGTGACGTAGACGAAATTACGCGGGTCAGCTAGTTTTTAATCAAATGAAACTGGCCAATAGCTGCGTACAGTCCTACACACAGCATGTGTTATGCATAATTCAATGGTTCTCGACACAGGAGCTTAAAATGCAACTCGTACGTAGCTCCTTAAGCCTTAAATATATATACCTCTGACGAAAACAAATGTAAAACAAACCTCATTAAAGTTATGGAAAATGTCCACATAGTTGTGCGATTTCTCGAAGTTAGCTCTTAATATTTGCAGCAGACAGTAGTGGATGAGCGTGGCATCGTTGACTGCGTTTGCGATACCGACGTCCTCCCGTCTGTACCAACAGGGCATGCCTCGGCGAGTGATGGAACCGTCTGCTATGTCGTCCAGCACTAAGCAGTATGCCTGTAACTGTATTTAAAAGCAGCACAATAGGATCAACAGGGCTAGCGTCAGGTGGTAGCAACTAATATTGCCATCTGATATTCGAGCACTTACATTTACCTACATACATTTTGACCTACCAGGTCATTCCTTTCTATTTTCTATCCTACATAATTTTTCTTACTTTATTTTTTAACTTATGAAGAAATAACGAATAGAACATTTGAATATATTTCGTATTTTGCCTCTAAAGAATATCGTCTCACATACTTAGTCACATGACTTTTGCTTAGAACTTTAATACCAAGTACCTAAGAAACGTAGAACTATAGCATGGCACCAAGAAGCAATCCTTGCTAATTTTCTGGGATGTCGACCGATAGAAGTGTCAAGAAATAATAAGCACAAAATTTATTCTTACAATTTCGGCGCACCATCCTAAAGTTCTCGCCAGCCGCATCGTTTCTTTGGTGATTTTGTCCGGATTCTCAATAATTTTGTACGTCATGACCGCTGTCAGTCCTCTCATATTCTTACCGCCTATTATATTGCCATTTAATACCTAGAATTAACAATAAACGTAAACAACGCAGAACCAAAGTCGAAATACAATACGGCTGCCGCAGGCCCGCAGCAGTCGTGAATTCGTGATGCGACCTACTGAATGGACATAGGACATTGGGTTCTCTTCATAGCATGGGCTAGTCACTAGTGCGTCACGTTTCCATTAGTTTCCTCGACCTTCAGAGATTGCACGGTCATATAGGTGGTCAGTATCCAGTCAGTTGCTTGGGGGTCTGGCTGGCTCCCTTATCTCGTCTGATAGCGTCAGATAACAATTCCTATGAACGCAAATCACATAGGTACTTTAATTACAAACATATACTTCGTGACGTAGGGTCAATTAGAACCTTCCCAAATATGTAAAATGTGCGGGTGTGTCAGGTGCAAATTTTTCGTGTGCTGAAAAATTATAATCATATCGTAGAAATTATCACTTTATACAAAAGTTTTCCTATGTATTTTTGGTGTATCCTATCTGCTAGAGGGGTGTTTATTTTCGCTATATATTAGCACACATATGATATAATAAATACTATCTAAGTCAGTGAAGTTGACATTAGTGACTATTCCACTGATGTCAACTTTTATTATCTGCCTCTAGATCCAGATTGCCTTTACTAATTCCTATTACAAACAAACTTATACCTACTCTAACTCTCTGACTCACATTTCTCATCCACTTGTCTGCCACTGGAACTTCTTGAAACTTCTCATGCTTAGCAAGGATATCAATGACTCCTGGCAGAGCATCATGGAGTTCCTCTCTTTCCTTCTTCAAGTCAAACTTATTAGGGTTAGTTGAGACGGACCTGCAAAACCTCTGGAAGACGCTGGAAAAAATGCGTTACTTAATGAAGCGCCTGTAGCATTTTATGTAACATCCTTGCCAAGATGCGTTGCATCTCTTTTTTAAACAAGGCGTTGTGGTATCAAACTGGTTCGCTTCGATTACTGGAACCACAGAGGCATCCAGATAATCAATGGAGCGTTGTTGATGCTACTGCCTGTCAGCATTTTAGTAAAAATATTAACCTCTACAGCTCAAAACGACTGTTGGAACAAAATTGTTGTTTCTATAGCATTAAGGAATTTATGGAACTTAAAAAGTAAAGTTAATGATGAATGAATATGTGTAACTGACTATATGTATAATTATAAAATTGTACCTAATGTACATTGTAATAATATTTTAATTGCATGATATACTTAGTGACAAATAGAAAAAAAAATCGCATGCTTGCTTGCAGGCAGAATACAGTGACTTATAGGAAATAAGATCTTTCCTTGTCAAATATAGATGTATTTTCTTGTAAATATACCTTTTCATTTGATTTGATTTCTGTAAGGGGTAAGTACCTACTGTTGCGCTTTCTTGAATTCGATGCACAACAACGACGCAGTCATACTGGCACAAAACTGCTGACCATTAGCAAAAAACGTTACGAAAACAAAAATTGCGACCTACCTCTCAAATAGCTCCTTTTTCGTCACAGCCAGTATACTTTTCCCAACCACTAAACTATTGGAAGAAACCATGCTCTTCCAGAGACTCATCACGTAGTTTCACTACCTAACTGAACGGGAACAGTCACAGGAATACTCCCGGCAGTCAACGAAGACATTTATAATAAGCGGATGTGACATTTTATCTGATTGTAATTGCTTTTGTTGTCTTGGAGAAAATATACTACTGCTTTTATTATTGTAATGCAGTTTTGCATAACAAAGTATTTCATGTAGGCCCGGAGAACCAACGTCACCCTACCTTTGTATAAGTATGATTAGGGATTCTGTCGGAGAAACAATCAGTGTTAACAATGCACAATGACCCTGCGCACCCGGCTCATCGGTCGTACATGAGCGTGTCTTCTGAGTATAGGGTGCTAGGTTTGAATCCCAGATTGGGAAAAATACTATTAGATTTTTATCTTCTGTATGCTATTCGGGATTTGTAAAAAATCCATACTCGCGCTGTTACTGATTTCATTTCGTCTCTAAAACCTTTAGCCATCAACCAGTTAATTGATGCCTCCCATGATTTTTGTACTTAACCCACAAAACTGTGTTAAGTACAGAACATTAAAATTAGACAGTTTTAAGTCAAAAACACAAAATCATAATTTTTTGGGAGGCATCGAAATATTTCTATCCCCTGTGACTTGACCTTTTAAATATTTATATTTTGCTTACTTCCTGTCTTCATTAGAAATGCAAGCTTGATGTTTTGATGTCTCAAAATCATTCTACCCAAGGATACACCGATATGACCGACCAACAGTGCCGATAACCGACCAACTTGAACTTCTTGGGGTTACATTAACATCTACTCTCAATTTTGGCCCTTTCATAGAGGCAAAAGCTCAAGTGGCTGCAAAGAAGTTGGGGATCCTAGCAAAGGTGAGACGGTACTTCACGCCGGAACAGCTGCTCAAACTCTATCAAGCGCAAGTTCGATCGTGTATGGAATACTGCTCTCATCTTTGGGACGGATCTGCCAGATACCCTTGAGTCAATTGAGAAACGAGCCAAGAGGATAATTGGCAATGAGAGGCTCGTCGCGACGAAGCTCCAAAGTCTTGAGCATCGACGACGAGTTGCTAGCTTGTCGGTTTTCTACCGGTTGCATTTTGGGGAATGTGCGACGGAATTGCATAATTTAATTCCGCCAAGCCCGTTCCATCATCGGACCACAAGACGAACGGCGATGCGTCACCGGTACATGGTGGACATCCCACCCACACGCACAAAACGTTTTGGGAACACATTCATAATGCGTACAGCTAAGGAATGAGCTAAGGAAGGTGTTTCCCGATAGCTACAACCTGGGAGTCTTTAAGTCAAGAGTGAATAGGTTGCTTCTGGGCAAGCGTGCTCCATCTTCGACCACATCATCGCTTACCATCAGGTGAGATGGTGGTCAAGCGCGTGCCTATTAATAGTAAAAAAAAATATATTTTGGTTAAAAGAACCTCAATCAACGGCCTCATTAAACTGATGCGAACATCAACTAACAAACAAGTAAGCTAGAATGTGAGATTTCTTCTTTTCACTGCCTTACAAATGCAAACTATTTTATCATTATTGATAGGTAGATAGGCTCGAGTTTGACCACAATCTCATCTGATGGAAAGCAATTATGTGGTCGACAGTGGATTGCGCTTACCTAGAAGTACCCTATTCACTATTGACTTTAAGGCCCCAGGGTTATAGCCATCTGGCAACACAGGCTACGGGAGGGAATTCAACTGCTTAGCCTCCTGTATTTTTGTTTTCTTTCCGTTGTGGCCGTCGATTGAAGCCACCTTAAATCGATGGCCTCATTAAACTAATGCTAGTGGCTGTGATGGTTGTCGTCTACATGCTACATCTTTGAAAAGAGACAGAAGCTTTTACACCTAATAGGTACCTAAAACCTCGAGTTAAATGAAAATATTTCTTATCGTGAGTATTAACTCGTTGGCACAAAATTCGTCTCACTATTCACGTTCACGGTTATACAAGCGGAACTATTCTAAAATTTCAAAGACATGTGACACACTCACACTCAGTAGATCCAAGTGGTAGATTACAACCAACTCCTCACCTGTGGACCTGTGTTCCCAGCAGTGGGATTAACGTATGGTATAAGTATACTATAGCATCTGTCAGCGACACACCTACATGGGGGACCAATAAAATTAGTCAGCGGTTTAGACGTGTAAACGTAACAAACAGACTGAATAACTCTTGAATTTATTATAATATGAATGGATTATAATTATTAATTTTTTCCCCTGTATGAACCGAGTAGGTTCCCTTAAATTGGAGGCTTTTAATTCTGGACTCAGTAAATGTCCTGATTTTTTTTCAAGAGATTCCGATTCTATAGGTTCGGTGCTACAGCAGATGTTGATAAAGACTCAAAAAGAAAAACAGAAAATTCAATCAACATTTTAATATCATCATCGAGAGAAATACATGCTTAATAGGCTTTCAGTAAAAATCTTATTAAAACATTATTAATAATATAAGTAATTAATTAGTTCATTAGGTATGTGTAGATAGAAGTATAACAAAGTTTTATTTATATTATAGGTTCTACAGTCCACGCCTACAGGCTACTTTAGATTGCTTATCGTATTAAAGTTCACACAGTGCATCCAAGTTATCAAGTTTAACGTGTAAGTTTGGGGTTACAAACATAGGATATTCCAATCAATTTTCATCATCGCGTTCTCCCGATGTTCTACTTCCTCCGTCGACCTGACTCCTCTCAAAAACGGGGCCTTCAGTTCTGACAAGTCACAGCCCTCTCACTTTAAATATAAATTCTTAATTTCAGTGCATTCACGCCCAGCGCTCAAACATAAAATTCGACAGCACTTCAGATAACTTTATTTTTCATAACGTGCGCCTATTTTATTGAGGACTTCAGTATACCTTACACAAATATACATCTACTAGGTTTTTGCACCTTTCTAATTTACTAACTTAAACCAATATTTTAAATGAAAGTCTAAACGCTTCGCCTGAAAATGTTATCTAAGATTTTGAAGAACAGGTCATGGGGCAGGCCCCTGGTGACTTGCTGGATTTGCGTCCTAAGGAGATCATAAGTGGCGTCTTCGAAGACTGAATAAGTGTGGGGGAGTTGGAGTTCCTCATATAACTGCTTGATTTTGGTGACTGCCTCTGGATCGGAGCTGCCATAGTTTTCTTCCATGAACTGCTTTTGTTTTGGTGTTGCCCTCTGCAAGGCGACGACTGCGAGCCAGGAGCATTTTCCGTCTTGAATGTCAGTTCCGTTCTTGCCTGTGACAGCTGGGTCTCCAAAGCAATCTAAGAAGTCATCCTGAAAGAAAAATAATTGTTAGATATTCAACCGATGATGATGCCATCTTGATGACCGGTTTGTTTTCGTAAATTGCGAAATAAACAGATAAGTGAAAATCGTAATAGTGACGTTTACATGGTAATTTAATTAAAAGTCGTGTGACTTTCTTGTTGTGTACACTTCAGTTACTATTAAACCAATACAAACAAGAGTTATTTGTTTTGCAATAAAGGAAAACCTGACGCGATAAAAAATATTTTTAGACTGTATGAAAGTGCGTCAATAAAGTAATTAAAACGAGATTCTAGAATCTTGTTAGGTAATTTTACTATCTTACATTTTGTATTCAAATAAAGACTTAAGTAACTACCATTGTATACTTTTACGATAATACTTGGTACTGGCAGTAAATACTATCTGTGTTACTGACGTCAAAACAATGAGATAAAAGCAATAATTATAGTATATCAAGAGAAAACAAAGAGCATAAACAGTTAACTCACTTGAATTTGGAAGAACTCTCCCATCTTCAATAGAATATTTTTGGCTTGTCTATGAGTTTCGGGGTCCTCAACTCCTGTCATAAGCAGAGCCAGAGTGACTGGCATCTGGAACGTGTGGTATGAAGTCTTGTACTTTGTGATGGTTTCGTACTTCTCCATGGTGAACTGGGTAAGGTCGGGCTTATCCGTCTTTGCCATTTGATTCTCCAGGAAATGGCCGATCGAGCACTTTAAAAGCATCTGAAAAGAGGTTTAGGTACTTTTAGCTACATGTTACTGGCAGGAAAAAAATGACGACCGGTTGTCATGCAAAAAAAAAAGAATTATCGATGGTTCCCTAACTTTGGCGGGATAATTAACCAACTATTTATGCCGCCATGTTTTAATAAGATTACTTAAAATATACTTATAAATAAAGTAGGTAAGTACAATACCTAGGCACTTGAGTGGGTTCATGGACACTCGAAGCAAAAGAAAGTTCATGTGCAATAACCTGTTTGGCTTCAGCTTTGAGTGCATGGGTAGATAGGTAAGTATGGCATGTAGGTACAGATTTATATTATGTTTTGTTAAGTTTATGGTCGCTGTGGACTAATATTTTTTACCACCAACGTAGTTTTAATCTGTGCTAGCTTTGCACTCGAAAATCATCATCTGCCTAGCCTTTTCCCAACTATATTGGGGTCGGCTTCCAGTCAAACCGGATTCAGCTGAATACCAGTGTTTTACGTGAAGCGGCTGCCTACCAGACCTCCATAACCCATTAACTGGGTAACACGGTACCTCTTGGCAAGACTGGAGTCAGATTTACTGGCTTCTGACAATCCGTACCTAACGACTGCCAAAGATCTACAAATGACAGCCGGGACCAACGGCTTAACGTGCTTTCCGAGGCACGGAGGAAACTCGTTACGTTAAAATGGTCACCCATCCACAGACCAACCTCGGCAAGCGTTGCTTAACCTTGATGATTGACCCGTGCGGCTGTTATTATTTAGCCACGAGCTCCTCATCAACGAGCTTTGCACTCGAAAATAAGATTAGATAATACCTAGATTCTTTTATAAATACAGCATGGCTTAATTAATATGATACTTAACATTTTGGCAATTACGATTTTTGCGTGTCCATAGAGATAACGACACTAATTAGAAATACCTACATATCTTATGTAATGAGCAGGAGGTAGATACTGTTTACTAAAATGTCGATAGTATCCAAAGAAACAAATAATTCTTGATGCACATTCTTCCTGTGCGTGCGTAATATTATTGTTTTATAAAAAAATAATTATTTATCAATACGGCTACCTAATAAAAATAATAACAATTTATGAATAGGTTATTTTGTCTTACGAACAATAATAGTAGTTCGTATATAATAATGTCATTTTTATGCTCTCTACGTCACCACGCCAAGACCAATAGGAGCGAAGCAGTACTTAATGAAAATTGTGAGTGATAGTGAGTTGTTTTATAGAATCACTAGTTGACCCGCGCAACTTCGTCTGCTCCGGTCCTATTGGTCTTAACATGATGATATATAGCCTATAGCCTTCCTCGATAAATGGGCTATCTTACACTGAAAGAACTTTTGAAATCGGACCAGTAGTTCCTGAGATTAGCGCGTTCAAGCAAAGAATAGCCTATATTATATTAGAATGGATATTGTCACGTTTAAGACCATGCGTTATATGAATGAAGTAATATAGTGCTGGTGTATAGATTGTGTAGTAGGTATTCTTTTGTTTTGCGCCATTCAAGCGGTTAGCTATGTAAGTACTCATTGATAAATTACTATTTAGTGGGTGATGATGACACATCCCGCAATTATGTTTAATTGTTACAGTTATTGGAGATGATGTTAGTTTGGTGCACAATTTGATTGCTTGTCGACGTGTTCAAGTCGTGTTGGAGACGAAAATAGATTTTCTTATCTATTTTCTACTTTGTTTCGTACCAAGTTATTAGTGCAGCTAATTAAAGCATACTCGGACATTGAGATAATCATTATTATGTACTATGTACGTACAACCTACTGTTATCTCAATGCAAGTACTCGGATGAGTTTTTCGTTAGCTAATATCTTATACTCCCAGGGAACTGATCTATCTTCTATACATATAATAAAATCGTAGACTAACCGTGTCTTTACATTGAATATTTTTGCATTAAAATTACATAGAAAAAGAAAAAGATATACCTAAAACACAAAAATGCAACTTTTGAAATTTTTGTCTGTTTGTTTGTTTATCTGTTTGTCTGTGCGTTTGATGGAGCATCACGCATAAACCACAGATTGGGTTCCAAATCTAGGTACTTAAAAATATTAAGTGATAATCCGAGTAACATTTAGCGTTTATTTCATCAAAATCGACCCACAAAATCAAAAGATATTTAATTTTTAAATTTAGGAAGAAACTTCATCGAGCGCTAAAATAGGTATTTTCATTGAGACTCCAGATACTTGCAATGCCATCTATTGAGAAAAATAGTAGTTACAAATGTGTGAAAAGAACACAAAAACATATTGTTGAGTTATTTGTTATAGATACTTTTTATATGTAGTGAAACAAAAGTGAATATTTTATTATCTAATCATTATTTATCGCAACAATTGTGAGCTTTGAGAGTTCGATCTTTTATTTGACAGTTCAACTACATTGTCGATAGATGGCGTTATACTGATGACGCGTTTTTCTGACTGGCAGTGTTAAGATTCTCTACAATAATATGGCCCCAGCCTTTATTTTACTACGATTTAAATGTATCACATATAATATAAGATATATAGGATGGGTGATTTTAATGAACATACGGGACGAACGATCGACCCGTGCGACTGTTATTACTTAATTACGAGCTCCTCATTCAATCAGTTTCCTCATTCAGTACCTACTAAATATCTATTTAAAAAATCGGTTATTCTTACACAATAAATCGATTCTATGAAACCGGTAAAACTGTAATCCTAATACATAAAATACGTCGTAAGAAGCTGAAATTTGGCATGAAGTTTCCTTGGAGAGTGTAGGGGAGCACTAAGAGAGGGTTTCTTCGTTACTGAGTGATTGCCAGACAACGCACCGCCGAAACTACTGGTCGTAGAAAGCTGGAATTTGCTCTACTTGAAATCGAATGACATGAGATCGAACAACAATTACTCGACAACTTTCTTTACTTTTCTCGATTGTTGTTTACATAAATCTCGATAAATTATGAGCGCAGCAGTTCACTACCTCCCAAAATATCGAATCAAAATATTCAAATTTGGGTGCGTTAACATTAATACTTAATTTAAATTATTTGAGATTTTTTATATTTGACATATAATTTTTAAAATCCGTTTATTATATTTATATTTCTTTATAAATTTTTCTTTATTAACGTAAGTTATTATATTTGTTAGATATGTTTTTCTATAAGCTCATCATCGGCAGCGCGGGCCCATTATATCTTGAGACATCGTTTCTCGTAACTGATTTTCAGAATAGTTTTAAGGTTTTTTATTTGAGATTTTAAATTAAATTGTAATGTACTCGTACTTGGTATGTGAACAGAATGTCTAGTCTCATCTACTACCTATAGCTTTGAGAAATATCTAACTCTAGATAATTATTAGAACACCGGAAGTTAGTACAAAACATTCCAGTTCCAGACTCAGCTTAGTAAACTAAAATTTGGAAATTCATAGATATCGTAAAACCTTCAAAGCTGAAGCCGTAAACCGCAGATCTCTCACAGATATACAATCAACTTAGAACATACCTCATTGAACGTCTCCAGGACGCTTTTGTAGTACATTTTATTATTGAAGTGACGTTTGAGCGTAGAAAACATGGCTGCTTGAATTAGGGCAGCATCGTTGATTGCTGAGAGGCCAACTTCAGGGTGCTTGTACCAGCAGGGAGCTCCACGACGCATCTCCGTACCCTCCATGATGTCATTCAACAGTAATTGGTGGGTGTGGAACTGTGGACAATGATGTTTGATTAGAGACAATTGGTACAAAGTTAGATGGGTAATATTGGAGTTTTATGTCAGGTTTGCAGTGATAGCTCAGTCAGAAGCAGACGTACCTACGAGTTCATTTAGCATTGTACGGCTAATGAATCAAGTACCTAACCAAGGCAGAACGAGGTGTTACGTTTGTATTGTATACTCCTGTGTTATGTGTTACATTCATATACATAGGCCTGGGTTTTGTTAAAAGTGAAACTTTGAAGTGAAAATTTTCATGATTCATACAAGATTGTCCTCCATGTTTGCTATAACGAGTACCTAGGGTTCGCAAGCCATAGCTCGGTTTGTATTTAGAATATAAATAAGGAAATAAATCAAAGTACTCAAATAGTCATATTTGATTATAGGCCAGTGTTTATACCCGGGTTTAAATCACGAAAGCTAGTGCCAATAAAGTGTGGTGATAAATGTATTCAGTAGTGAAGTTTATAGTTTTATTTTTAGATAAATCTTAAGCTAACATTTTACCGACCTAGGTAAATAGTGCTTAGATAAGATAGGGTACCTACAATACACCTATAGGTAGCTATTATAAGTAGTTAGATCTCGCAACTGGATACTAACTATTACAGGTTTTCTAAATATAGAACATTGCGCGTAGATTAAACTTTTTCTGCCCGTACTTAGTAGGAATGTTGCTATTTTAATGCGACATACTTTTAGAGGCCATGATTTTAGTAAATACGAGTAACAATTACATAGTGGCAACGTTACCTAATTTTATTAGTGTTACTTATACATACTAAAAATATAAGTAAACTAGCAGCTATCCAAATAAAGCGAGTAGACACGTAGGTAGTATATCGACGCAGTATCGATAAACAAAGATAATAAGAATATTCGTCTGTTGAATATCATTACCATTAGGTATCTTTTGGAAGTGGTGTGATGAATACTAATAAACCGATGTAAATAAACGAATGTCACGACACGTGAATTGACATACCTAGTCGCCATCGATGAAAATAATAAAATAATATTGCCGGATTGTCCATGGTACGATAAGGCTGGCTGTTTTTGCTATTTAGGTATCACTATTCTCTGTGGTGACTGCTGCGTATGAGTGCCAAAACATAATCCCAAGGCCAGACCTATAGAGGAACTTGATAAACTTGTTTTTTTTTTCCATATTTATAAATGGAACGCCACGGACTTAGATTATAATTTTATCCTTCGAAATTCAAATAGATAGTAAAAATAAAAAAATATTATTGACAGACCTTATCATTCTATCGACAAAGAAGTATCAGGTACTTAGGTTTAAGTGGATTTAACTGCTAAGTTCACTGTAATACACATAATTTATTCTTTGGCGATTATGTTTAGGCCTATCGTAACACTGATAGAAGTAGCCTTTGTTATGGTACCTATTAAGTTGATTAGTTCCACCAAGAAAGGCTTTTGGCCGTTCCGGGAATCCTGGGTTTGTTTCCCGGAACAGCCTATTATTTAATCTGCAATTTCTTCGTAGGTAGCAGTAAGTAGCCCGGATAATGGATTTGCGATTTGTTGAGGTAAAACGCTGGCCGCTCGCGACTCATGGGACTTACACTTTCGAACCGAGGGAGTACTTAAATATATACTATTGGAAAGCTACCTCTGCCTAACCCTTCGGGGAAACCGGCTGTAATGTTATACTAAGAGAAACAATCAACGAGTTTCCAAACTCACCATTTCGACGGACCAGCCCATCATATTCGCCAGATGAATGTTCTCCGGCGTCAGATTGTCTTTCTTCTCCAACATTTTGTAAGCCAGCACCGTCGCTAGACCTCGATTCTTTTTACCGTTCGGCACATTGTATTGCAACAGCTGCAACAAAAACAATACCATTTAATTGACACAGACAAACAAGAAAGTCTAAACTGCGTAGTTAAGTGTTTAAATATTGTTCCATGATATCATCGACTAGGGTACCTACCTAATAAGAATAAAATTTATGAATATCTTCGACTACCTAATATTTAAGTAGGTTCGACACAGGCATCCATGTCGAATTTAGCTAGGTGTTGGTAAGTCAGCCTTGAAAAATACAGCGCAGTTAGATTGAGATTTTTTACTGAATGAAAAAATGTTTAGCAATGTCGATACGGTACCGTGACCAAATATATTTGATACTTTAGTTTTTCGTTCTGAAAACTTGATCTACTAGCTTTAACCTTAGTTTACTGTTATATACTGATTTGAAAATCAAATGCAACACGGTAATCTTAATTGAATTCTGTCTGAGTAAACTACATTTATTATAGCGTGCATCTACATGTGTTAAAAATTGTTTACTATGTGCAGATTAAGTGGTCCTAAATAGAGCTACGTGTTACTTAGACGTCAAACTCATTAATCTTGTTTACATTGCAAAATAGGACATGACAGTAATTAACTAATCAGCATCCTTGCAATTGCTGTTATTATTTACATGCGAAGTTACAATTTTAGTTAATATTAACAAAAAGCTAAAAATAAAAAGATGGACATTTCTATAGAAAGATGTGGACATGTTTATTTGCTATAAAAACTGCTACTACAGGGCAAATTAGATAGGCAAGGTACATTAATTTATTGCAATAAGCACAGCAATTTATGGCTTGGAATAAAGTCCATCCAGACACGGTGGACTGACAAGTTTCTAGTCAGTTTTTATAACAGGTTTCAACGTTCTTCACTTACGACTGACCGCAGCGACATGTAACGTACCTTAGCCAACCACTTGCTGGCTTCTGGCACATCAATGTGCTTGCCAGTCTCAGTGAGGTCCCTCACGATGTCCGGGAAGCAAGCCATAAACTCCCGGGACTGATCCTTCGACACGGTCAGCCCTCGGGTAGCCATCGGCATTTCTTGGGTGGTCAGGGTCGACAGGTATCTATACATCAGAAAAGATAAGGATCACTAATTTTCATTGACTGACTTACTGTAGAAATTAGAAGTAAAGAAAATGCCTTTACTTGTGATTAATAAATGTTTATGATTGATTGAGTTATCTATGATGTAATTTTGAATGTGGACACTGGTTTGACAAAATCAATAATTAGGTGAAAAGATAAGCCTTTCTTAGCGTGGTTTTATCTTTTTGTATTTATAGAAACGAGTACCTAAGGTACTAAGAGATCCATTTAATTCAGTGCACAAGTTACGATTTCTTGAAAACATTTGCGTCGTGATTTTAATTTATAAGTAGGTGGGGTAGGTAACTTGAAGCCGTATCACGCTCTTTTCGCATGTTAGTTATCACTGGATCGAATTCGTTATTTCAGTCATAATATAGCCATGCACTCGCTTTGTTGTGTTATTTTTAGATTGTGTACCCACAGTAATCGTGTAAACTCAATGCATGATACGGCTTCGACGGTTACGCAAAGTTTGTGTCGTCGAGTTCAAACGAGTTCACTGACCTGTGATATTTTTGCAACTTCAATAGCTTTTTGGGACCGGCCTCCTCGTTCTGTGGTGACTTGGATGCTGCCTGATCGAGCCTCGGGACCATGGCATCAGAATTGGTGACACTAGTCGTCTTGCTGATTTGCCGACGAATCTCCTTCTTGTAGATCTGCAAGATCCTGTCCAAACTTTTCTTCGTCGAAAACATCTTGAAATCTCGTGAAATAGGTACGCTCCTTCCAACTAAGTTTATAACCTTGAAAACTTTTCGCAGTACTTTGTAAGTGTTTAATTCAATAAAATATTTTTCTTCTTGAATAAGAGTTGTAGCGTCTGTTCGCGTTGAGTTCGTAAAACCGACTGATTCTTTGTTGTGTTTTGCCTCCTTACGAGCTCCAGTGATACGCTAGCGATGTTCATAATGTTTACATTACTTCTATCGATATCGACGTTCTAATCATAACAGCTTATAAGCACGTGATGCCCACATGATACTTATCTTACTCGGATAACAATAATGTAGCTTACTCTTTGAGGTTCCTTTTTTACATGATTTTGTGAAAAAAATATTTTGAACTTAATTTGACCCATGCGTACTAAATCATTTATTGTTACTATTGATAGGCATACGTTTGACCATTATCTCACCTGATGGTAAGCGATGATGCGGTCGCAGATGGAGCACGATTGCCTAGAAGTAACTTATTCACTCTTGATTTAAAGACTCCCAGGTTGTAGCTATATAAGAAAGCCAGGAAATACAGACCCTGGCAGGGAATTCCACTCCTTAACTGTACGCACAATGAATGTGTTCCCCATTCAACGTTAAATACCACTAAAAACCAAGAATACAAACCTTTCAATCATGACATGTCAACCAAAAATTTTCGATAAAAACAATGTCGGTAAAAATAGCATAATAAAGTCCCAACACTACGATGCGCACGCAACAAAACAAACGGGCCGGCGCCCCTCGCCTCAAGCCTCAAGCCTCGCCACGCGGGCCGCGTCACGTAGGCACCCGGCAACCGGAGCGCAGCACTCACCAAACAACAAGAACCGAAGGCCTACTTCCAACAACAGGCGATAAGGAGCTCACACATGACTCGATGATTAGATTGAATCCAAACTTTGACTGTAGCTGCAGATAGCGTATTTGGAGCATAGTTGTCCAAAATTTTTGCTCTAGACTCTTCCCAGGTCAATTGTTACGTGCTATTTTGAACAGAGCTTCTGAAGCTGTTTACTTCATGGCTAAGCGCTGCTCCTCACCATCCATCGTATCGCCCGTGACCCAAAATATGCACAACAACTTCTAGAATGGCTTTCGGATCACGTACACTCGAGACATGCATGCGGCGAGAAGGTGATCAACGTCAAAAATAATGCCGATAAATGCACCTTTTCTGCATTGCCATTGGTCCGTCAATGCAACTTTATATGGCAATCAATCAACACTTCAAAAGAATGTTGTCAGGATCTCGGTCAATGGTATAAGGATAATATTTATGGTGTAGCACCAATACGATTAATGTGCAAATTTAGACATTAGTCATGGTTGGATTTGGGTAAAAAAAAGTTCATTCAATAATTAATTTACGTGCAATAACCTAAGTCAGCGTAATTATATTACGTAGGTAAACAATGTGTCAAACGTATTAATTAGTTCAACCAATCTATCCTTCACCTGTTTTGTTTATTCATAGCACAGTTCTCATGACGACATTAAACGAAGATGATAGGTATCGTAAAGTGAGATTTAAAATGAAATAATTATGGTACTCGTAACAAGAAATAGATGACTCTAATTCAGATTAGATTGATTACATTTTAATGTATAATATTGATAACGTTATGAACCATTACTTGCTTAATTAGGTAAGGTTCATTCATTAAAGTACATAATATTTTTTTATGTGGGACACTGTTTAAAGTTTTAAACCCATGTTTAATTTTGTAAGTTGAAAGTATAAACATTCATTGGTAGTTCTACTCTCAATTTTGGCCCTTTCATAGAGGCAAAAGCTCAAGTGGCTGCAAAGAAGTTGGGGATCCTAGCAAAGGCGAGACGCCGGAAGAGCTGCTCAAGCTTTATCAAGCGCAAGTGCAATCCTGTAGTAATACGGCTCTCATCTTTGGGACGGATCTGCCAGATACCAGCTTGATGCCCTTGATTCAATTGAGAAACGAGCTTAGAGGATCATCGGCAATGAGAGGCTCGTCGAGACGAAGCTCCAAAGTCTTGAGCATAGACGATGAGTTGCCGGCTTTTCGGTTTTCTACCAACCGGTAGAAAACCGAAAAGCCGGCATCTCTACAGACAACAGCACTGTTGCTGAGAGATACGTGTCCGATGCACGGTTTTTTACCGGTTGCATTTTGGGAAATGTGCGACAGAATTGATAATTTAATTCCGCCAAACCCGTTCCATCATCGGACCACAAGACGAACGGCAATGCGCCACCGGTACATGGACATGGTGGACATACCACCCACATGCACAAAATGTTTTGGGAACACATTCAGAATGCGTACAGCTAAGGGTAAGGAGTGGAATTCCCTGCCGGAGTCTGTATTTCCTGATAGCTACAACTTGGGAGTCTTTAAGTCAAGAGTGAATAGGTTACTTCTAGGCAAGCGTGCTCCATCTTCGACCACATCATCGCTTACCATCAGGTGATATTGTGGTCAAGCGCGTGCCTATAATAGCAAAAAAATAATAATTAATCATGGCACATCTATTTCGGTAATGTAATCCCATTTATTTTCATTTTTGCCATGGGTGATTTCATCCGCGAATGCTTTCCATCAATTAAAAAAATAACGAACTCAAATTAACTCACCTTGAAAAAAATTGGGACAAGGGCTTGTTAAATTTCTTTTCAGCATTAAAAAACGGAAACTAAAATGAAATTATTGGTTTCATAACAAAATGTTTTACAATTGACTCGGAAGGTGTCGCAACCGGTTTCGGTGGTGTTTTGCAACTTTTGTCCAACAGACAGTTTATCAAGTGAAATAAATCAATATTATAGACTCCACTTGACTAGATTTTTACGATGGTTCGATTAGATGTAAAGCTAGAGTGTTAGATGTGGTTCTCCTCTGCAATCGGAACAGTTTACAAGAACTAGGTATTTCGATAACGATACTAACGTCAATAGTAACTAAAGCATTGTTAGCTAATTACTTTGTAGAGACCATTACTTTACTAACGACATATTAATGACAGAAATTCACGTTTAGTACCATTAGTGCCTTGAATATCTACCAGTCTAAATTGCAAACATAAAGAAATTTGCTTCTCGGTTTAGCCAAAACATTTTATCGCGTTAAACTCATTAAGAAAACCATACAGATGGTTTCATTTTTTACGTCGGTAATAGGAATTAAAAGTGCCATTTCACGCATGTTTTATTCCAATTTTTTTATCCAATCCGCAAACCCATACATAGATACCAGAAAAAGTTATGCGGCATACGATGAAACAGCGTGCAAACATTTTCCAAGGTCAAGTTCATGATTCAAGACCAAACTAGGATCAAGATTGTTTACTGATGCTATATAGCCCGCCTTGTGAGCAGTAGCGATTCAAAATACATTGCTGTGTTTAGAAGCAATAAACATTGGAGTTTACTGTTTCAAAGCACAATTTATTACTGCTAACTTATTTATTGAAACCGGTTCACGAACACGCGAACCTTGGTTGGTAATTATTATTTTATTTTTTACCCATAGCTCGTTTAAACTCTTGGTATGGTTACTTACATAATGATATGGCTGTGTTTTGCAATGTTTAAATAATGATTTAAGTGCCATGGTTGATGAGGGAATCTTTTTTCAAATATTTATTGTTAGTGTGTTTACGTCGTGTTTACATTTTTTTAGGCACGTAGGCATCTGCTTTGGTCTTACTCTTATGTTAGTTCTAAGCGGTACACTAATTTGAGTTGGTTAAAATAATGGGCTTGATTTGTCGCTGCACTTTGGCAGTCGTGATTATTTACGTATTTTTTTCGTTTATGTACTCACAAGTATAAATTCGTAATTTATTTGTATGATGAGTTCGGAATAGCTCGGATAATTTTTATAGTGTTCCCAAAAATCACGAATGCGTTAAAACGAATCGAATACGAGTAATATACTTAGCTAAGCGACCTTAGTTAATTAGTCTGTACCTATTTGGTGGAAAAATATTAATTTGGGAATGAGAAAGTTGCAGTATGTCGCGGTCGCGTTCGGCTTTTTTCGCGTGCGAGTTCGAAAGATCCGAGCGCAGTGCGCTTGCAACGACCGATCCTTGCGTTTTGTCTGTTTATGTTTCAAAATCAAATACTTTTTTTAGCTGTTGGTTTAATATTATCATGTCAACGAACTAATAAATCTACTAAGGAAACTACTAACTTATTATCTATTAAGAAAACTTAGTATTGTTACGAAATATGGATGAAGTACCTGTGTACCGTTCTGAGTCGGAAGTGGAAGAGGAGGGAGCTAGTTCATCAGTAGGTACCGGTGAGGAAGAATCGTCGTAATAAACGTTAGTTGTTGATCAAACGGTGCTATGTATGATGTACAAGAAGCAGAGGATTTTGTAAGTAATGAAAAGACTTTGTCAAGAAACTATACGCGGGACAGTGATGAAGGCCAAAAACGTTTCTATCGTTGTAACAAGGTAAAATCCAAGGGGCGACAGTGTGATTGTGCGTTGTATTTATTGTTTATGAATGACTGAAATGATATTCTTATTTTTAAGACCACTTCAAAGAACAACCATGACCAGATTGGTACGCGAAGTGAGTACGGAATCCCGGAACACGTTAAATGAAAAAAATAAAAAAATAAGATGTTTGAAACGCCTAAAGCGTAATATGGCTTTTATAATAGAGGCTCTGAACAACATGACAGGAGTAAAGGTAGGTTCAAAACGGCAACTTAACAACTACTTATATATGACAGAAGGCGAAGGTGAACTTGAAAAATGGATTTTCGATCGAACAACTATTCCCGATGATGAAAATGAAGTTTTCGTGTTCAGCTATTACGTGATAGAAGCGGAAGAACCAAGTTTTCGTCTCGCGTTGTCAACTAAAAAATGACTCAACGTAGTTTGTTCCACGAACGAACTGCACATAGACACCACATATAAACTCATATGGCAAGGGTACCGCTTTAGTTCTTGGTACTATAAGGGATCGCATCTAATGTGTGCCAGAGGTATCCAAAATACAAAGACTTAGAGAACCTTTGAGAATAATTATATTTTACGTGTTTTCATTGTCAAGGCAAACAACAGAATCTCATGGAAAAAACTAACACTTCATTATCATGTCACTACGTTCGAATTCTAACTTAATCTCTTTCTTCTTAAATCTTTCAAGGCTTATGACTTTGAGGTTGCACCTTCCAAAGAGGATCTCTGCAGTACCACTGATTAGAACCGTAAGTTTCATCCGCTTTGTCTTGGTTTGTCCACTAATGATCGTCAAGAAGATTTTCAAATCATTTTTGACGGCCTCAAAGAAAAGGTTCTGTTTTTATTTAATCACGTGATGCAATCTAAAGTTTTAGTTTGTGGATCTGCTTAGAGTATAAGAAATGCTTTCATCGCAATTTTTGGTCCCTACTACACCAGTTTTTCGTATGTGCTGGGCCACACGAAGAAAAATATGCAGCAAAAAGTTCAGAAACTCGTCAACAATAAAACGAAAAAGAAAGAAATTATACAAGACATAGACGCACTACATAATGCTACATCATTTATGAAGTTTTTAATGCTGTATCACAGACTTTTGTTGAAAAATGGCTGACTCAAACCGAGTTCATTCCATTCACTACTTCGAAGAAGAAAGGTTTAAGAAACTTCTGATTGGTTTTTAGTCGCGTGTTCGCCTGCCACAAATAATGCATAAGAAGCCTTCAATTGGAACACTAAAGACCACAACACCTCACCTTGCGTGAACGTCTTCCGCTTTCACATTTCTTGGCCATTGCCACTGAGATGGTTACTCAGTAGGTAGTCTTTACAAAGCTGTAAGGAATCGTTACCTAAAACACCTACTATTGACCTGAAGGACTGGACTGATGGATATTGCTAAGCAAGGAAAGATTTAAGAATAAAGATTTTATCATCCAACACGGCATACACTGAATACTTGATCCCAAATAGTAGCCAATTAGGGTTAGGGTTGCCACCCGTAGTTTATAATAAAGTATTGTACGTTATTTCGTGTAATTGTACTCTATACTTTACGAGAACAATAAAGTACGCGAAAATACTTTATTTCGCATCATTTGGTTTCTCAGGGATTCATTTCACATAATTACAAAAAAAGGTTGGTTGACAGTATTTTTGCCGAGTTCATATTGGCTCAAGGCTAAAGTTCTTTACCCGAAATTGTTCTTCCTAACGATTTGTATTCCGAATGATCACTCTTCCCAAAATTTTTCATCCTAAATTTTTCATTCATACTATTTGTAGTGCTACCGGCGATGTTCATAACACTCATGTTTCCGTAAATTGTAATTAATATATTAACGTAAATATATTTAAACTCCTACTGTTTTTTAACATAACGCTTTGATCCCTAAACATAATTACCATAATATTTTCACTCATGCTCAGAAATAAACATTTACCAAGTGTAATAAAAATATATGTGGGTAGAATTTCGAGGTAGCGCTCGCCGGCCGCTGCCGCGGCACCGCTCGCTTCGCTCGCTCGGCTCGCGCATAGTTGCGCACAGTTCTAACCTAACCTAACCTATGGATATCTTTGCAGATACACACCGCTATAAATAGAAGTTAAGAAGACGCTTTAATTAGAATTAAAATTAAATTGAATTTTAAAGCAAAATACACCAATAAAATTGATTATTTGAAAGCTATAGCCGCTAATATTAAACTAATTTAATTGAAATGTGTAGATATATGAAAACATGTTTTTAACTACTTGTACCATGGTACTATTATTCTTATATGTTATACATGTTATGAGAAAATAAAGTTACGCAAAATTAATGTATGAAATACTGATTATTATGAATAAAAAGAAATCTAAACAAAAAAGATATGACTTTGAATAATAGTGTGAAAGATGGTTATGTTGAGAAAATATTGGAAAACAAATAAAAGTATAATAGATTTTTATTACTGACATTATGAAGTTGAATGCTTCGGAATTATGAGCATTAGAGACAGAGTACCTAGTTGGGAATTGTGATTGTTAGGATGCAAATGTTAGGAAGAACATTTTCGGATTTCCAACTATCGGAGTTGAAAATTTAGGTGAACTTTGGCGCACCCATTTTTGCGTCTATGAAAACTTATAATTAGCCTTATTTTTGTTACTCTCTCTTTTGCGAAAATGTATAGTTAGCTGTAAGTTTTCCAAAAACTGTAAAATAAAATAAAACAGAACCACACGATCAGATACGGTAGGCACTTATAGGAGGTTTTGCGGAATTGTCTATTGCACAAAAAATTTAACAAATAAGTATTTAATAAGACTGATGATAATTAATCAAATTTGTTAAATGTAATTTTATTTTCCTGTCGATTCCTGCCGTGTCAGAGTTTTTTTCTGTGGTAAATAAATAGCAAATGGCAAGATGAAGAAACAAAGCGTCTCTGAATCTGATAAAAAAACACGTTTCTTGTATGGGAGCTCCCTTATATGAAAATTAAACCTGTCGTAATTTGGGGAAAAAATCCACCAAATCACCTCCAAATCGTTGAGATGGAACCATTTTACTCGTTAATTTTTTATCAAAAATATATACCCGTACATACTGCTTTTCAATACAAACGAAAATAATTTGGTTTTGTTACTTTTTAAAAACATGTACCTACTTACCTATTATTTTTATAAAAAAAAAAAAAAAAAATGCTGGTAGCGAAGTGGCGCGCAGAGGCGTAGTTAGCTCCGTTTGTATGCACTAGGTCATTGGCATGAATACAACCCTTATAGAAGGAACCATTGTCAGGAATGTCAGGACTTTAGATGAACGGGACTCACGGGTGCCACCCTGCCTGTATTATAAATTACATTCTGAAAGTAGAGAACACTACTCAAACCTATTCATCTACTTACAAATGAAAAAAAAACCATGACTGGATCAAACTGCAATGTAATTTCAACACCGACAAGACCGAATTACTTGAAGCAATTGCAGGTAGACAAAGTAACCTTAAACTATTTTCGAAGCGTCTAGAACATAGCTCTATTCAGTAAACTTGCAACAGGTAGGTAGCAAAAAAGTAACAATAGAGCGTAACAAAGAAGTAAAAAATGGGTAACACACGTAGGTAGTTGGCACACACAACACAACGGAGAAATATTACGTTGTTGATCGAAAACACACTATCTAACATAACAATACATCGTGACTGATGTGTTTCCAGGGTTCCCTGCTTGAAATCGAGTGACATTAATGTAGAGTAGGTAATCTTAGTTAGATACAAAAAGTAACAATCTCTCCTTCCTAATTTTCTTTCTTTTTCAAAGTGTTCTGTTTTGTGACTGACAGGAGCAAATGCACGAGCACTCGACACAACGTACCTACGACGAATTGAATTTAAATGTCAGAATATACCTTTTTTTTACTATTGTTAGGCACGCGTTTGACCACTATCTCACCTGATGGTAAGCGATGATGTGGTCGAAGATAACAGCTAGTTCTATACCTAGATAATAGCTAGTTCCGTAACATAGGTACCTACTTCCCGTTACCGAAAAGGCTATAATTTGATGTATGACATCATACAATAAGGAAGGGCAAACTCAGTCCATGACTAATAAGTAGGTACCTCGACGTATTATGTAAAACAGTGGATAAAAATGTTGACATTCCTTCCAAGGGCGACCTGCACACTGCAGATAAGCATAATGTCGGAAGTTTAAAAACATTAGTTGCTATGGAACTATGTTTGTTGGCAATCTAAATTAATATTATAAAGCTGAAGAGTTTGTTTGTTTGGTTGAACGCGCTAATCTCAGGAACTACTGGTTCGAATTGAAAAATTCTTTAAGTTTTGGATAGCCCATTAATCGAGGAACGCTACGACCAATAGGAGCGGAGAATTAATGAAAAATGTGACACAGACGAAGTTGTGCGGGTCAGCTGCTAGTCTATTCTGTAAGTAACCATTTCGATATCGAGTTTCACCTGAGTGAGATAGCTCACAAAGTGAACTTTATTGCACACAACATAAAGGTGTTACGTTTATACTCACCTCGGATTCCGCTGTCGAGACACGAAAATGTTGTTACAGAATAGCACTACTGGTTCACTAGTGAGAATAAGTTTAAGATTCTGAATCTGATAATGAATCTTTTTTTGATAGAAAATCTTTGATAGGAAAATCGACGATAGATTTGGTTCCATAAATTTTATGTATCTTTTTGTTGTTGTTTTTATTCATTGGCAATATTCAATTTGCTACATTTTTAGGTTCGCAAACTGGACAAAATTTCTGGAACAGTGAGCCGTGTTTTACGAATTTAATAAAGGTTGGCCCCATAGCAAAAGTTGTTCATACTCATAAATTCTTTTAAATTAATGCCTTGATTTTAGGTATGTGTGAGTTCTGATCCATGATCCATCACATTGAATCGCTCTATACCAGCCGGTCGATTCTGTGAACATGTCGAAGTGAAGGCTTGGGCGAAGTGAGTGGCTAAGTGAGCTGTCAGTGACGCTAGGGATGGACGAAACGTTACACTTCTAATCTTATCGACATCGACAATAGCATTTATCAACAATTTAATTATTTAATTGATTTTTATATATATTTTAAGCTAAAGCTATAGAAAATTTCACATTAATTTTGAAACTGTTATTTATGAGTCTAAAAATAAATACTTAAGATCGTTTAATACTCAAAGTATTTCATACTAGCTAGATCTTACTTTTGGAAATTAATAAACCGATTTTAAAACGAAACTTGATAGGCCAACGAGGCAAACCTCATTTTGCGCATGCGTGTACAATTCCAAGTATACATTTTTGAATCGCGGATAAGTTCATTGGTGGGTATCTAACATGAGTAGGTATCTAACTAATATTATTTTATTTAGCGTGTTAAACCTCACTCTGCCTTGCGCTTGCGTAGAAAGGTAGGTAACTAAGTGGCAATTGATACGAGCGAAGGGTTTGCTTCACCGTATTCCGTTGACTTTTAGGGACAGTGAGGTGAACGCGCGAACATTCCCCACGGGAATTCTTTTTTTAAACTTGGAGTCTTTCATGATAGCTAAATGACAATTCAAACGAGTGAAGTGTTCCCTTCACCGTATTCCGCTGACTTTAAGGGACGGTGAGGTGAGCGCGCGAACGTTCCCCGCGGGAATTCTTTTTTTAAACTTTGATGCTTCCATGATAGCTAAATGATAATTCAAACGAGTGAAGTGTTCCCTTCACCGTATTCCGCTGACTTTAAGGCAAGTGAGGTGAGCACGCGAACTATCCCTTCACCCACCGATGACAGCGCGGGAATTTCCTAAATCATTGAAAGTATTGAAGTATATCATATTCAAATCTTTCAGATAATTTACGGTGTAAAAGTTATTTTTTATTTTAACTCATTTTTGTCCCTGGCTTCAATTTTTTTCCAAAAGTAGGCAATCAATAAATTGAGGAGTAACGTGTTTAAACAAAATAAATAAGATTATAAAACTCGGTTCAGTGAAATAATTAAAACCGTCGGCCGCCTTTTTATGAAATCAGGCTTTATTATTAATCAGTAACCTATGTGTATCAGTAAGCCATATTAAAAGCAGCTTCTAGATTTGTGTCGTCGCTAAGTTTGCATGCTGTAGCACACTGATACCAAGTTTGTCTTTAGATCCGTGCGTGTAGGTACACCTATCACAATATTCAAAATATCCTTATTACTAGAGTAATAAGGATATTTAAAGATACTACATCCGGTGCGTGAACAAACCATAGATGGTTTGTTCACGCACCGGATGTAGTATCTATTAGTTTGGGTGATCACAGGTACAGACGCCAGCACATTAAACTGCCCGAAACTGTCAAATTTTCCCAATCAACCTTGGACCTAATCACTATAGAGCTAAGGTTGAAAATGTATTATAGAAATTTGACAGTTTTGTCGTAACTTGATCTGCTGGAGTCTGTACATCTAACTGTCAGTGTTCACCCGTTTTGATGGCCTTGGCATGGCCGTACATGGCGAGTGTACCGAAATATAACATAGTATACTGGCTAGTGCTCATGATGTCATGAATCCTTCTGGTGTGCTAACATATTGTACTGTTGAGACAAGTGTGACGTATTAATAGTAGTATATCAAACGGACGTGTGTTTCTGAGTGTGTGACTTTGAGGTTTTTTACTGTATTATTTGTAATATTAGCGATAATGCAATAAAGCGATTGTAAATCATCACAAACACTTTTCTCAGCATGGCGTCAATTTATGACGTCAACGCACTGGCCAGTATATTTCGGAACGAATTAACTATATGGGGTCGGAATTGGATTCATGTCGACGCACAAGCCTGTATACTGGGTTATATTTCGGAACACTAGCCATGTATGTCCATGCCAGACCATCATATCGCGTGACCACTGACAGTTCTATGTACAGACGACGCCAGCGAATCAAGTTACGACAAACTGTCAAATTTCTTTAATACATTTTGAACTAAATAGCTCTAAAGTGATTAGGTTCAAGGTTGATTGGGAAAATTTGACTGTTTCGGGCAGTTTGATGTGCTGGCGTCTGCACCTGTGATCACCCAAACTAATAGATACTACATCCGGTGCGTGAACAAACCATAGAGTAATAAGGATATTTTGAATATTGTGATAGGTGTACCTACACGCACGGATCTAAAGACAAACTTGGTATCGGTGTGCTACAGCATGCAAACTTAGCGACGACACAAATCTAGAAGCTGCTTTTAATATGGCTTACTGATACACATAGGTTACTGATTAATAATAAAGCCTGATTTCATAAAAAGGCGGCCGACGGGTTTAATTATTTCACTGAACCGAGTTTTATAATCTTATTTATTTTGTTTAAACACGTTACTCCTCAATTTATTAATTGCCTACTTTTGGAAAAAAAAAATGAAGCCAGGCAAAAAAATGAGTTAAAATAACAAAATAAAAAATAACATTTACACCGTAAATTATCTGAAAGATTTGAATATGATATACTTCAATACTTTCAATGATTTAAGAAATGCCCGCGCTGTCATCGGTGGGTGAAGGGATAGTTCGCGTGCTCACCTCACTTGCCTTAAAGTCAGCGGAATACGGTGAAGGGAACACTTCACTCGTTTGAATTATCATTTAGCTATCATGGAAACATCAAAGTTTAAAAAAAGAATTCCCGCGGGGAACGTTCGCGCGCTTACCTCACCGTCCCTTAAAGTCAGCGGAATACGGTGAAGGGAACACTTCACTCGTTTGAATTGTCATTTAGCTATCATGAAAGACTCCAAGTTTAATAAAAGAATTCCCGTGGGGAATGTTCGCGCGTTCACCTCACTGTCCCTAAAAGTCAACGGAATACGGTGAAGCAAACCCTTCGCTCGTATCAATTGCCACTTAGTTACCTACGTTTCTACGCAAGCGCAAGGCAGAGTGAGAAAATAATATTAGATACCTACTCATGTTACCCACCAATGATACCCACCAATGAACCTATCCGCTACCTATTCAAAAAGGTTTGGTAGGCATCGTTGTTTTTTTCATGCAGTCTTTTAGTTAAACATAAAAATGTATTAACTGTAGCATTCAAATTTGGTAAACTGGATTATCGATATATTTCTTTAACATATTTATCATTCACTACTATTTTTGACAGCTAACTTCATTCCACGCTCACTCCACCCAAGCCTTCACTTCGACATGTTTACAGAATCGACCGGCAGGGATGGCCAACCGGTCGATCGTGGCTATGTCCAGTCGATCGCAGTAAGGCAAAAAATATATAAATAAGTAAGTACGAATAACAGACAAAGCAACTATGTAAATACTAGGAAAAAAATTGACTTTGTCAAAAACCCGACCGCTAAAAACGACGGTGCAGTTCAATCACTGATCTGATGCCACCAACTGCATCAGACTGCTTGAAAAGCTAAGTACTTGTTTCGGACTTTTTATTCGTTTTTAGCGGTCGGGTTTTTTGAAAAAGTCAAATACCCCACTCGACAGGTTTTGTTTTTTTTTTTTTTTTAAATATGGCGCCAAAAATCGGCCATTTTGTTTTTATTTTTATTTTGATGTACCCAGTGGGACTCTCACGACTGAGACTAATCTATTGAAACCACTCACATAAAAATACGTCAAGCCGTTTAGGCTCTAGGGCGTGCCAAAGAAATATACATACATTCAGTCAAAAAAGTATCGGGAATGGATGATTTGTTTATGGTTCCAAATTAAAATTTTTGTTTTTTTTTGTAGTTGTTAGATTGGCTATTATTTGATAACTGTTTTCCATTTTGGCGCGGAGTTTGAGTTGCATCTGTTATTTATATTAAATACAGTGCTGGTTTTAGTAATATCATATATAGTGTGTATTGCGAATTTCATAATGGACAAAAATATCGAACAAAGAGTTTGTCTTAAATTTTGCATCGCCAATGGAATTTCGTGTTCGGAGTCACTGAAAATGTTACAGAAGGCTTACGGTGAATCGACTTTATCAAAAACTCGTGCTTATGAGTGGTTCAAAGCGTTCAAAAGCGGTCGAGATGTGATGGAAGATTTGCCTCGCTCTGGTAGGCCGTCAACGTCTAACTGAAGTTAACATCGCAAAAGTGAAGGAAATAGTGACTGAAAATCCCCATTCAACTCTGAGAGAGATAGCCGCCGAACTTTCTGTATCTCACGAGTCGATCCGTACCATTTTAACTAATCATTTGGGTATGAAACAGGTTGCTGCTCGGCTAGTCCCAAAAGATCTGAATTTTCTCCAAAAACTCAATCGCATGAAAGTCGCTGAGGACATGCTAGAACGAGTCAGTTCGGACCCAACATTCATGAAATGCATTGTTACTAGTGTCGAGACGTGGGTTTACGAGTTTGACATGCAAACTAGTCAACAAGCTTCGGAGCGGCGCCTTCCAACTGAACCGAAACCGAAAAAACCACGCCAAAGTTGATCAAAAGTCAAAGTCATGTTGACTGTTTTCTTTGACTATCGCGGTGTTGTGCACTCTGAATTCTCACCGGAAGGTCTAACGGTAAATAAAGAATATTATTTGAGCGTTATGCGGCGTTTAAGAGAGCAAATTCGACGAAAAAGGCCAGATTTGTGGAAAGAAAATTCTTGGATTTTGCACCACGACAATGCGCCTTCGCACAAGGCTATCATTGTGAACGAATTTTTAACCAAACACTCAACAAATACCATCCAGCAACCACCATATTCACCTGATATGGCTCCTGCTGACTTTTTTCTTTTTCCTAAACTCAAATTACCACTTCGTGGCACCCGTTTTCAATCGATAGAAGACATAAAGGAGAATTCGCGGCGAGAACTGAACTCAATTCCGGAAGCAGCGTTTAAAAAATGTTTTGATGAATGGATTATTCGTTGGCGCAAGTGTATCGTTTCTAAAGGAGCATACTTTTAAGGTGATAAAATAAATTTGGATGAATAACAGACATTTTGTGTATTATTGATCTTTTCCCGGTACTTTCTTGACAGAGTAGTATATACACACGAAAAACATAACCCTCCTTCTGCAGTCGGGTAACAACATGAAAAGTTATATCAATCAATATACATAAAATTCTTTCGTTACTGAGTGATTGAGTGAGACTTAGTGACTGACAGACAACGCACAGCCGAAATTACTGGTCGTAGGAAGCTGATATTTGGCATGTAGGTTCCTTCAGATCCGTGGGGAGTGTAAGGTAGCACTAAGAGAAGAATTCCCTAAATTCCCACGGGAACGGGAAAAACGGGATATCCGCGTTCGAAGTCGCGGGCAATAGCTAGTTTAACATAAAGTTTATAACAAGAGCGGCTGTACAGTAATATTGTGGCTACAGCGGTAGTCACAATATTTGTATCTAGATAGCTCAATAAATGCTGGAGAACATGACTGACTGTTCATTTTGTTTTGCAATTATGGTGATATCAACCACTTAACATGATTTGAAACTGTTTCCCCTTTCACATTGTTTAAATATAACTTGTCAATGTTTAACTTCTTATCGTTTACTTACATTTTAATTAAAGCTGTGACTATGTTACTTGTTATAGCCTATTTTTAACTGCTATATAAATGTATCATGTTTATTGGTGCATATCCAATTCGGTCTGTATAGAGCAACGATATTTTTAGCTCGGTTTTCGTGGTTTCCCGGTTCCACAAAAAAGTATTCATTCTTTTCCAGTGATAATGTAGGTTTGTCCATGTGTATGTGCTGTTTGAGGAGCTCCTAGCTGAATAATAACAGACGGGACGACCTTCAAGGTGAAGTATCGCAAGCTACGGTCGTTCCGCGGATGGGTGACCGTCTTAAAATATCGATATTCTTCCGTGTCTCGGGAAGCACGTAGAGCCGATGGCTGTTGATCTTGGCTATCATTTGTAACCAGAAACCAAGGCATATGACACCAGTCTTGTAAAAGGGCCTTCTCAGTTACTGTGTTGCGGCTCCACGTAAAATACTGATACTCAATTGTATTCGGTTAAACTGAAAGCCGAACCCAACTTGGTTGGGGAAAGGCTAGGTAGGCAATGTAAATACCCATTTAGTTTTGATCAAGACCAATTTGTGTTTATCAGAACTACCTATGCTATGTAGTTCTAAAAACATTTTTTTTTTCATCGCTTGATTGGATTATTCATCGATCGATGGCAGAACAGATCAATCGATATCCGATAGCTTTTGGTATAGTCGGAACTACCAATACACGTTCCTCGATTTATGTCATCGATAGATGATCGGTCAAGTAAACCTAGAAACGGATAGTTAATCTTAATCTGTCTATCGTTAAGTCTGAATGTAACAAATTTACCTCTCACCATTCTCCAGCTCATGAAAAAATATATACTAGGTACACGGATCGGAACCCGTGTAGGATCATTGCAACCTTTTGTGGTTTAGAACCCGAAAACGAATTAAATGACGTCATCGGATTATGTGCAAAAACAAACACTGCAACGAGTTCTTGTACAGATTAACTAAGATAACGTATTCCCAGGATTGGCATTGTTGATAATATTTAACACGGAGGTGGATCCGCCCCGCATTATCGTGGATCGTCGCCATTTTGTAAATCCTGTGAACCATCATTGCGACCGGTAATCGCCATTTTGGATCAGTGATGATGAGTGATGACCGTGCGTCCGCATTCAAGGTCATGGTATAAAACAATATTGTAATTAATTCTGTTTGACTAGCGAGGAAACGCGGTTTTGTTCGGTTTTTTACGTGATCAAAATGTATGACTAAGGAACTTTGGGTACCTAGTAATGACAAATATATAGGAGTGTAATGAAGTACCTAAGTATCTTTGTTTAAAACTAATTAAAGTTAATATACTGCAAGCTTCAAAATAAAACATACATGGATTTTTACCAGTGATTTAGCTGCTATTGACACTCGGTAACAACGGTATCGACAATAATAAACCGGTATCGGCCATCGGCAGATTGATCTGAAAGCATTTCGAAACCGTTACTGACATTGTTATGGACCGGAATAATAATTATAAAATAAATATATGCTCGATACTCAGGATCCAGTTTACATTGATTAAAAAATACAAATTGTAAAGTAAGCCTATCAATTTCTTGACTCAGCTTAAAAAATGCAATAATGGTTTCAAACACTTCGGCTTCAACCAAAGTTGATCAATGTCTGCAACTGTATAGAAACTTGCGCCACAAACCAAAGTCGACAGTCGCCTTTGTGTAAACGACTCATCGACTGAGCCATCTTCTCCGAAGTCGGCAGAAAACCTTATGTATGTAAATGATCATCATATAATAAATCACCGTTTTCCTAACACAGTAGCACCAAGGAATTCAATTCTTAGATTGCTATAGGAACTTCAACCTCTATTTCAGCAGGGCTCTTGTATTTGGACTCATAGATTAAATCTACTTATGTACAGATGGATTCGTCTACAAATTAACGCGCGGACGCCGTGATGGATGTGTTGCGGAGGGGAATAGAGTACTACATTCCATTCTCTGATATAGTAAAATCTGGCGAGGCTCGTCCTTGGTTTGGTGCCGAGTGCAATCGCGCTGATGCACTTAAGCACGCGACGTACCTAGCATGGGTCGACGCTCGAACGCGCAAAGCAAACGACGTGAGTCAGAAAAAGAGAGCCTTCAACAGGGCTGCCAAGTCCTGCAAGAAGGTGTTGCGGAGGGCTTGCTTTGACCATATTAGCCGAATAGGGAACAAACTTGCTTCATACCCAGCAGGTAGTAAGGGTTTTTGGTCCCTGGCTAAGTCGGTCGAATCGAACTTCTGCCGCCCCTCACTACCACTACTGCTGAGACCCGACGAGACGCTGGACCACTCCGCTGAGGAGAAAGCGAACTTGTTTGCGGAATCTTCACGTCTAGATCCTGGTTGCGCGACGCCCCCCGCCTCTCCTGGTGGGTGCGAGTCGAGTATGTCGAACATTCGCATTCATCAGAAGGACGTCCGTAGGGTACTAGAAGTGAACAAGGCTAGTGGTCCCGACGGGATACCGAAAATTGTTCTGAAGACTTGTGCGCCTGAGCTGTCTCCGATCTTGACACGCCTATTTCGCCTATCGTTTGAGACTGGAAAAGTGCCGAAGGCTTGGAAGCAAGCTAACGTGCAACCCGTGCCCAAGAAGGGTAGTCGAGCTGACCCGTCGAATTATAGACCCATCTCGGTAACGTCCATACTCTAAGTAAGAGTATGGAACGCGTGCTGAATCATAAGCTGGCGTACCTAGAAGCGAATGATATCCTTAGTGACCGACAATATGGGTTCCGCCGAAATCGGTCAACTGGGGATCTTCTAGCGTATGCTATTCACATCTGGAGTGAGGGTATAGAGAAGCACGGGGAGGCACTAGCGGTCTCCCTATATAGGACGGTTAGTACTGAAGCCTTACCAGTGCTGGCGGGTGTTCTCCCAGTCGATCTAGAAGTGCAGCGGCGTGCTGCAATGTACGCTAGAAAGATTACGGACCCAGAGTTCTTACCGCAACGCGGCCGTGCTAAGATCTCTAGTTTACTAAAACCCCAGACTGATGTCTGGGAGGAACTTTTATCCGAGTGGCAATGTAGGTGGGAAAATTCCATCAGTTTTTTCCATCTGTTCGTGAGCGGCTGGACAGGACATGGCTGGAGGTGGATCACTGTGTTGCCCAATTTCTCACAGGTCATGGCAATTTTAAGAGTAAATTATTTTCCTTTAAGCTTGTGGCCTCGCCTTTATGTCAATGTTCTACAGCTGACCATGAATACGAACAATCCGCACATCACATCTTATGGGAGTGTAGTCTTTGGCAAACTGAACGCAATATTATGTTAGATAGTATTAAGGTTACATCTGGGGTAGTTTACTATACGGACCTTGTTGAAACCAGAACAAATTTCCGTGCGTTCAAGCGATTTTACCATACCTATTACTGGAATCAAAAGTAGCTCACAATTTAGGACTCATTAAATTATAGATATAATCCGTGGTGCTTGGCAACTGGGCTAACCCAGTTGTATTTGTCCCTTGGTGCCTATTGGCCTAGTTCTATTATGTCTCCTGCTTGATAAGGAGGGAAGTGGAAATTATATATATTTTTTTTCCTACTCCTCCGCTGTACTTTTCTGATTAATTTCGTTGCAGGAACCGAGACAGTTGAATCGTTTCTCCGGGACTCGTCGGGTTTCATTGGCTCGGCGTTTTTCTGGTGGTCGCCACTGTTGATTCTGGCTTTCAGGAGTTGCAGTGGTTGGGAATGTGTGGCGGGCTTGTCCCAAAAGAAAAATAGCGGTCTCCCTTGACATCTCAAAGGCCTTCGACAGGGTCTGACACGACAGCCTTATTAGTAAGCTTCCTTCCTTCGGTCTGCCCGCCGGTTTGTGTGATTGGATCGCAGATTTCCTGAGGGATCGGTCTATCCGAGTGGTCATAGATGGCTGCTCGTCTGGACTGCTGGATATTAATGCCGGGGTTCCTCAGGCGTCGGTGCTTTCGGCAACACTGTTCTTGCTGCATATTAATGGTACCTTTGGGTATACAGACGACAGCACTGTTGCTGAGAGATACGTGTCCGATGCACGGTTTTTTATCGGTTGTATTTTGGGGAATGTGCGACGAAATTGCATAATTTAATTCTGCCAAGCCAGTTCCATCATCGGACCACAAGACGAATGGCGATGCGCCACCGGTACATGATGGACATCCCACCCATACGCACAAAACGTTTAGGGAACACATTCATAATGCGTACAGCTGTGGAGCAATGGAATTCCCTGCCGGAGTCTGTGTTTCCTGATAGCTACAACCTGGGAGTCTTTAAATCAAGAGTGAATAGGTTATTTCTAGGCAAGCGTGCTCCATCTTCGACTACATCATCGCTTACCATCAGGTGATATGGTGGTCAAACGCGTGCCTATCAATAGTAAAAAAAAAAACAAAAATAATATACAGGAACCCCACTCAGCAGGGGGAGCGAGGTGAATAGCTGTGGAGTCCCATAATCAGCTGGACCCCAATGTTTAAAACTTAAAATTATCTGTAGATTCGATCGCACAAGCATGGGATCACATAACATTGGTGATGTCAGTAGCATTTTTTTACGTATAAAAAAATTGCAGAACATTTTCTTCCTACCCATGAATTGTAGCAAGATAATTACAAACAGACATTCTTTAATCTATTTTGTTACAGATTAAAATCTACATGGCGGGCATGCGATGACTGACGTGTAATGGCGGATGGCGCGAACTGTCGCCATATTGGTCGGCGAGCGCACGCGCTGCCCGCGCCGTCGACTCATGCCATTGTACGTGGCTTCCGGAAAAGCGCACTCTTTGGGGTCACTGAATGTATGCTTGTTAAGTTTAATGAGATCTCATACTACTCGTATCAAAATTTCTCAAATTGAGTGCGGAGATTGGAAGAGTTGCTACGAGGTGCTACTACGACTCTACGAGGCCTACGCGCTACGCGTTGAAGACAAGTAAAACATTAGATTTCAGGATTTTTGCAGCATTCTTTGCAATTGTCGAGCTTACTGTGTTTCTGTAACAGATACTATAACATGTTGGTGTTTAGACGAGCGCACCTTCGTGCATAGGTATAAGTTATAATGACCACACAGGTCGCTCGCACTGAATTTGTTAGAGTAACAATGGTCCACGCACGTCCACAAAGTATAATGATATTCGTTCGGCCAACAGCACCAGTAAACATGGATCTTTATGGAAAATTAGCGATGCGTAGCGATGGTGTGATTCGCTCACATCGATGCTCTCCCATTGTCGTCCCCCCCTTAATGTAATTTAACTGAATTATGGAGTAGAAATGGCCACAATTTGGTTTTGGCTGTCCAGTGGTTAGCCCGTGTGATCCTGTGTGTTGGGGAGACTAGCGAGCGTGTGTAGCGTGATTGGACTTAGTGAGTGAAGACTGAAGTGCTACGCAGTGCTACGACTCGTAGAAGCGCCTTGACGGAAAAGCTCAAGTAAGTTTCCTCTGCGTAGCGCTACGGCGCGTAACTTCGTAGACAGTTTTTTTTTTGCGTTGTAGTAGTTTCATGAATAGCTTCGCATACTGTATCCTCACGGATTCAAATACTACTATTAGGTTTTTCTACAGAAAGCAAAGTAAATTTTGCAAAGTTTAAAGTTTAAATAATCCCTGTTTACAGAAGTCGCGGATTACCTACGGTAAAAAATAATAATAATGATTATACTATTAAATTTTTATTTTCGTCCTCTGGTACATTAATTTTATCGGTAATGTAAACTTAGTCAATACAGAGTGTACTTTAATATACCTACTTTTGTTTTGCTAAGGATAACCATTAAGAACTAGAACTAGGTATCCTTAGCTATTTTTCTTTAATGAAACCTTTTACTTACCTCTTAACTAAATCGAAACCAATATTTTAGTTTTCATTTCGCTGGCAAAATCCAATAACAGACATGTTTCGGTTTTTAAATATTGACAGATATTGATATTGACAGCGAAATGAAAACTAAAATATTGGTTTCGATTTAGTGGCTTTCATTATTTGTATATAAAAAACAATTTCAGAAAATCTATCAAAATTTGATTGAAATATTTAACGATTAACAACAAAAACGACGTTTAGGGCGGCGCCGGCGCAGCGTTGTGTGACCGTATTATGCAACGCCGAGCG
Organism: Lacanobia oleracea; assembly: GCA_950371165.1. NCBI lineage: Eukaryota > Metazoa > Arthropoda > Insecta > Lepidoptera > Noctuidae > Lacanobia > Lacanobia oleracea. The sequence goes on from OX493399.1 coordinate 12,184,096, forward strand.
TGTCCCGCACGTGCATTGAAAGGGACAATCGTTATAGATATACAACTCTGCGCACTGTTTTTATTCCTGCTGCTTTAAAAAAAAATGTGAAATTTAAGTTTTACACTAATATTGTATAGAGGAAAGATTTGTATGTTTGTAACGAATAAATTCAAAAACTACAGGACCGATTTCACACATACATAGATTTTTTTTTTCTAAATTCTTTAGTTTCTTTAAAAGGTAAAAGATTAACAAACATAACAGAACAAAAATAAATCGATTAATCATTCCGCGCCCTTACACTTTGGTAGAATGTAGGAAGATAAAGACGCATTTATTTCTAAAAGACAGTTCCCTTGACGGTTTTTTTATTGTTTTGATATCTTCAGTTGTAAATATAATCGGATATATTTTACGTTATCTGCACAAAAGTACTACAAATCATAGTTAGAGGTTAATAGTGTGATAGCATGATGATATCAGTGATGATGTGAATGATACATGCGTGATACACATGAAGTGACTTTAGGATGTTCTGCAGTGGCAAGATAAAGAAATCACTTGTGATTTGATATAGGTAGTATGTAGGTCGATCGATTCTAGACAGGCGACCACATGTACTCCTTTGTCATTCATCTGACGGTCTAATAGACAGACAGACGAATGACATAAGTCTTAGTCTAATCCATTGGCCCCAGAACCCTTAAAAGGTTTGACACTTATCCCTGTCTCATGAACACATCGATCAAGTTGATTGTTGAATTATTGTGCTGCTTCGTGGTCAGTGAAGTGTTAAAAGAACAACTGACGATCTAGGAATGAACCTATTTAACTATTGTTACTTTTTTTGTTCTGTGACTTACTGACCCGCGTATATTTAGATACTCATCAAATTAAAAGGCTCTGCGTCCTATTGTGTAATAGGGAGTGGACTAAAAAATCTGATTAGTCCGTGCGTCAGATAGATTTCGATTTCCAAAAAATATCTGACATTTTTACAAAAAAATTAAGACGATATAGTGCGTTGACAACTTGTGTGACGTCACATATCATTTGATTTCAGTACACTTTTAACCACCTTATTTTTTTTTACGAGGAACTCGTGGCTAAACAGCCGCACGGGTCTATCTTGAAGGTTAAGCAACGCTTGCCAAGGTTGGTCTGTGGATGGGTGACCGTCTTAACATAACGAGATTCCTCCGTGCCTCGGAAAGCACGTTAAGCCGTTGGTCCCGGCTGTCATTTGTAGATCTTTGGCAGTCGTTACGGATTGTCAGAAGTCAGTAAATCTGACTCCAGTCTTGCCATGATGTACCGTGCTACCCAGTTAATGGGTTGTGGAGGTCTGGTAGGCAGCTGCTCCACGTAAAACACTGGTATTCAGCTGAATCCGGTTTGACTAGAAGCCGACCCCAATGTAGTTGGGAAAAGGCTAGGCAGATGATGATGATTTTTTTTTTACGTCAAAAAAAGAAAATATGTGTCGGATATTTTTTAGAAATCGAAATCGATCTGGCGGACTTATTACATTTTTTTAGTCCACTCCCCTAATCAACATTTACAATTCTAGATAGACACAGGTACAAAGTAAAATATATTTTCCAGTTTTCGAACCGTTCAAATTTTACTACAGCGAATCGATTTATACTGTTGACCTCTTTCAGAGTTCTCCTAAGTAAAGGTAGGTAAGCCTGTAAGTGGGTCATTGCAAACACGTGGATGGCAAAGGATTTGATATCAAGATTAGAAGCAGGATTGATGTTTTCGCTTTAATTTGAACAAAAATAATAAAATCGACTAAATAAAAAAAATCTAGTAATATGATCGGTCGTTCGATTTTATCTCTTTATTACTCTCTATGTCTTCTCTCTTTCTATTTCCAATCCTCTCTCTGTTCTTACTTATTGAATTCTGATTGATGAATGGTGGACATGTGACAATCAATCTCATGAGACTTCATTTGCGTCACATTTTTCATTAATGCTCCGCTCCTATTGAATGTACCGTGATATTATTTTTATGCCGATAGCCTTCCTCGATAAATGGGCTATCTAACACTCAAATAAGTTTTCAATTCGAACCAGTAGTTCCTGAGATTAGCGCGTTCAATCAAACAAACAAACTTTAGCTATATGACATTAGTATAGTATAAATTCTTGTGTGACTTCTTCCTTTTACTTATAGAAGTTATACTCAATAAACTATTAAATCAATAGGTACCTTAATATATTTTGAACTGATTGATATACATACATGCATTTCTTATTTTGACTTAAATGATTGTAATTTGTATTACTATCTTTATTATTACATCATCTTTATACATTCATTTTTGACACTTTTTTTTGAACATTTTTCTATTTTAATTATTATTTTTCTACACAATTTACATTGTTAAGAAATAAATTACTTATGACTTATGCAAGCTGTTTTATATCTGGCAGCCTAAAACAAATAACATTAGATATTTATCATCAAATTCAAAACCTGTTCTATATTTGCATGATCCTTAAAAGGGCAATTGTATTATTTCTTGCCAGCATGAACAAAAGCATCACAGTACCTTTTGCGCGATGATAGTAACACCTAGTCAATAGTATTGTATCACTAGCCCGCGACTTCGTACGCGCATAAGTATCCGGTTTTTTCCTGTTCTCGGGAAATCCTCTCTTAGAGCTCTCCTACGAAATATCCATATTCTCCGTTGGCATGTAACTATCATAAGTTACATAACAAAATCAGCTTTCTACGACGAGTAGTTTCGGCTGTGCGTTGTCTGTCAGTCACTCATTCATTCAGTAACGGATTTTTTTTATATTAGGATAACTGATCAATTAGGTACTGATCTTGTATACGTAGTTTCAATGTAGGTAGGTATAGTGTTTTCGTGTAGCAGGTATTTTGTCTGTTGTTACGTTGATTAAATTATTAGGTAGTAATGGAAAAATATGAATCGATAATAATACATTATGTTGCCATGGCATTCGTTACAAGCTCAAGGATTCTTAGGTTGTAGGTAATTTTTATTTATAAATAGATAATGAATGATTAAGTATCAGTAGGTTTTAGTCTGATTAGTCTTCATCAATGTTGAATTGTCAAGTTATTTCATTACCTACTATTGATAGGCCCGCGTTTGACCAAAATCCCATCTGACGCTGATCTGGCCTCGTGGGTCCCATGGGCGACGATGGATGCGTGGTTCAATCATGTTTTATCTTCACCATCACCTTTTACCTAGGTACTTTTAGAAATCTTCGTATATGTCAGATCTACACATTTGTATTAAATGCATTCCAAAACACACATTATGTTATGATTTTAGTGGTGGTGTGATAACCATGTGTTTTTTTACCATCCAAGCTCGATGGTTAGATACTATCTCCATGTAAAAACACTGACCAGTTTTTTTCCTACCTAATTAAGTAGATGTGTATGCAGACAGCCAAGGCGTGGTGGGCCACGTGAGGCACAAACATATCTATGTATAACATGGTACCTACTTAAATATAGAGACTACTTAAACATGTAGGCAAGACATCCGAGGCTAGATCTGTAGACGATAAGTCAGGTCGACATCTGTACAAAAACCAACATAATATTTTGCTGTTGTGTGTGTCGTACGAAATTAGGGGCCTATTATATGAATTGCCTTTGTGTTTTTCAGATGTTTAAGCTATGCTACTGTTTGTAAAGTTTCATCAAAATCCATTCAGCAGTTCTTACAAGAAAGAGTAACAAACTTCCATCAATTCAATTATCCTTACAAACTTTTACATTTTGTAAATAAAAATGAATCAATAAATGTGTTGCTAAGTGCACAACTCACCAATTCCTTTTTTTTTAATATTCGTTGAGAAACATGGAAGAATTGCACGGATAGATTTAAAACAACATTTTTCCTTTTCCCATACAAACTGATCTCAGGTCAAATATACGAGTAGCTTTTGATAGAACGACATCCGCCGGGGTCAGCTAGCAAAAAATATTAAATAAGAATTAGTAAGAATGTAACCTATGATCTGACGATCTGTGTTCAAATGTACAAATACTACAAATGTGTGCAGCAGCTGCATAGACCGGTTCAAAATATCCATAAAATATGCAAATCTGCTCTGGCAACATTTAAATCTTTCGTAGGTATCTATCGAAACACTAGTCTGTTTGAAAACTTGTAGAACTGGATCAATTTGTTCATTAACTGTCTAACAACTGTTGAGCATATAAGTGCCGGTATTATACCTAGGCAGAAAGAGAACGGAGTCAGATATCATAATTAATATGCAAGAGTTTTATACAGCAAAAAGCTTTTAAGCGTTTAGGCAATACCAACATACGTAACTGACGAAAGATAGCCAAAGTAACTACCAAAGAAAACAAAACTAACTGATAGTAGATAATATGAAAGTACAAAGTAAACATGTATGTATCCAGGGAAAAACCAAAACTACAAAATGTGTGAAAATTCAGGGCGTTTCAGATTATTGCACAACTCTAGTAAACTACTTTGAAATAAATATACTAGCACTACTGAAATATAGGTAGAATTCACAGCAATGCGGCAGTCATTATTTTTTTGTTGAAAACGTTTTAATGTCATCCTTTTCAGCCTTGACGCAGACAAAGAACGGAATTTTTCCCACGAATAAACGCCAAACAGTTTTGGCTACCTGCTCTCCACTTTTGTACAAGTTTTGATGGGTTCCAAACAAACCTATTCTGAATGTGGATTCTATAATCCAGGAAGCTGTCTCCATGTTCCAAGCCCTTGGGTTACTGTTTCCCACGAGCCCATCCTTACCCAGCCTAGCCCATCCCAAGCCCTTCAATGGTAACGCGAACATTTTTCACACCATTTCGTTGCGCGTGATCGGTTTCCGTGAAAAGTGTAGGTACCTACTATTTGTTCAATACATTGTACGCTTTGAATTTGAGGAATCGTTTATCAACAAAGCGTTCGACTTTCACTAAAATAGGTTAATTGGTTTCTATTATATTAAAATGTTTAGTTACTTCGGTTTTAGGGTCATATCATAGAATAGAATGAAATTGATAAATCTGGCACTAAGTTGGTTTAAAACCGTTTTTTAGACGTTTCTGTGACGTTCAACTTCATGCATCACCGTAATCCGATAGTCCAACCTAAGATTACAATACTTATACAATATTCCAGATAGCTGCTAAAAACTTTAATATGTTTAATTGAATCAATTATCAACAAAGGATATAGTTAATGTTTTTACTTCTTTCGTAGCACTATCATTACATACATGAATCACCTCAAGGAATAGGCTTAGTCCTTTATGCCTTAAATCACTGGTAGTTCTCAAAAAGAAAATTTGTGAAACGAGAAAATGTTTCCGACTCAGACACTCATCTCGCCACTGATTCTATCTAAAAACCAGCAGCCTTTGTGTGATTCACGACCATACATGAACCTATCGGTAAAAGTACAAAATTACGCCTAATAACACGAACAAAAGGCCAAAATCTATTCAGAATCCATCGATCCCATTCTGCAAACAGCCAGACTGTGATTTCATGGTAAAGATAACTGTATCAAAATTTGGATGCTACGTCATTTGGCCAATTGGCCCGGCGAGGACATCGGTCGGAACACAATGAACCGGACGCTGGCATCCGCTTTCCATCGGCACAATTTTTTGGAAACACCAAAATTTTCATAGTCCAAACCTTCGGCCTGGCATTGTCATGCAGATTCGAGATTCATTATGTCGCTAGTACTAGCTGGCTGATGGTACCTAAACTACCTATATTTTGATAATTGCGAATTTAAAGCCACTGAGGGCTTGAATTGCGCGGTGCGCAGATGTGCGAGAGAAAGCGTGATGTCAAGTGATCGATAAGCACTCGACACCTCGATTTACGTTTCTGTGTTTTCCATGCGCAATAAACTTTCGTTTTCTTCTTCCATTGACGGTCATTTGTAAATATGAAAAAGCAATGATCCCTAGTTCTCTTAGCTGGGTAAACAACAATGATGAATAAAACTGAGCTGCGCACTTGAAACACCTTGTTTATCTTGTTTTCCTCAAAATTAATGGATGCGGTAGTTAACGTTGTTTTCATTTGCATACCACATGAAATTAGTACACATTAATTACCTCTGTACAGGAAGGAAAAAAGTGTAGGAAACTGATATTGTTGTTCCAATTAAAACAATAAACGCATAACAATAGGACCTGCCGGTTGATGATAATAATATTATGCTCAACGTCTAGACAATTTTGTACTCGATTTGATTTGTTTACGTACCATGTGTCACTATTACATAATGTTTCTAATACTAACTGCAATTAGTGAGTGAATAACAATGATACTTTGGGGAAAAAAACGAATTGTTCTTCACTCACTTCCGAGAAAATTAAACAACTTACTTGCTTTTCACTTTTGAAACCGTGCAGTCAAGCAATTTAGCTTCAGAGTCTTTTTGTTTCAGATCCTTTGTTAGTAGATCGACGCACATTGCATTTTATGGAAGTTTCAGTACATAATATTGTTACTTTCGTAGATCACGAAAATATGTCTGTTGATAGACTTTGTGAAACAGGAAATATTTTGCCGAGCATGATTTTGACCCAACAACAGGACAAAAGTCACCTAAAAACGGGTTGAACATTGTATTCCCTGTAAAATACTCAATTGAAATATTTCGCAATATTTTTATATGAATACAATTAATTGCACCTATTTCACGGGTGTGCGCAAAATAACGGTGTCGATGTCAGCATCCATTTCAAATGCATGTCCATCGATAAAGCGAACTTTACTGTTATAGCACAAAGAGACAAGAGTAGTGATGCGTATGTTTTGTATATGACTAGTTATAGCCCAACACTTCGTGCTCCGATAGTTGCGAATGTTATAAACAGCCTGTATTGTTCGGAAATTGTATTGGGTTGATTATTGTAAAGGCTGTTGATGACCAGTGTTTGTGACGTTGGAAATATTAGACCGAGTATAATGAACTACCGCTAATATATCGATGACCTGTTACCACTACGCAAGCCCTGGATCATTATAAGCCAGCCGGTCGATTCTGTAAACATGTCGAAGTGAAGGCTTGGGTTAAGTGATCGCGAAGTGAGCTGTCATTCTATCTTGATTACTTAGATGACAGTCCAATCCGTCATCACTTCACTTCGACATATTTACAGAATTGCACTGCAGTAAATAATGAACATTTGAACGTCTGCTCCTCAAAGGCCACACATGATTGAAACAGCGTTTCTATTTGATGAGAAATTGCCATAGATCATAGTGTACTAAATCCGTCAGGATTTCATGTCAGATCAATATAAAGCGATAAATATGGATGCACGCAAAATCATCAGAAGGCGGTCATACAAATTGCGGTCGGAATCACAGATGACAGATGATTTGATAATATACAAGTTGAAAACATGTTGTTGCGGTTGGAAAAAATATTTGTTCAGTTGAGATGTTGAGCAAATGTTTTGCCTTTGTTTCCACCACAAATAGCATCGTTATGTTATCCTATGGTTCCATTGTCTACATCTCAAATAGACAGGTTATTGTTACTAATTCAATCTTTTTTATTTATTTTTATTTGCGTGATTCGTAAGAAAAAGAAATGTATCATAAGAAGTGACAACTAAGAGCACAATAACAATAATTCTCGTTCTGGATAAGTCTGAAGTACCTACACGGGATGATATTAAGTATTGGACTGAGAAAATAAGAAATAAATCTCTTAAATCAGATGAAATTACTGCTGGACACAACTGTCCTGTAACAAGAATCTTCACAGACTCATTAATATCACTAACTCTAATCAACATCCAAATAAATCGGCGCCAGACTGCAATTATTGGCAAACATATGTATAACGACAAACACAAACCCTATTTACGTGCAGAAACATCATAATTTAGATCTATATACTGCAATCATCAGACGCACGGCCCCATGTATATGACCACCATAATTTCCCATCTGAAGGCCGTAATTATATAGTAAACGATGAACCTGTTGCTCTCGACATAATATTTGTTCTGTCCAACCTTGCTCTCGATCGTCTCATGTCAAGTGATTATCGGGTCTGCAAAACGATGATCGCTTTCCGAATGACAAAATGAATGGTCATGTCGAACGCATTAGCGAATTTCTTTAACTTAAGGATGAAGCTGCTAATTATGCCATTACTTCTTGTGGTTAACCACACACATTCATAGACATAAAAATAGTAGTAGGTACAATGTTAATACCTTACTTACATGTTTTCTTTAGGACTATCCCTCATCATAACAAAACGGAGGAATGTTAATTAGATACTGTTCTTTGTTATCATATCTACGATCCTACATATTACTTACTATGCCTAGGGCAAGGAGTTGTACGGAATTTTCGATACTTGCAGGAAATGTAATACTTTAGTTCAGTTGCTAGCGGAGCATCAGGATTTCTTTGTGAACATAAAATACAATTTTGCACTGTATTTCAATCACACCCACATGTTGTGACCAGAGGTCTTATTCTGTGTTAACATCATGGTAAAAGGAGTAGTAAATATGAAGTGAGTGGTCAATCGACCACTCACTTCATATTTCATTCTTCATCATCCAATCAAGGTGAAAATTGCTATTCGCTTGATGATTTCGCATTCCACCTAAGTTTTCACAGTGCAGACGGACAATGCTGACCCTTAAAACATACTTATAAATCCTAACTTTTTCAATAATGTTATTGCTACAGGTGACCATATGTGTGGTCGGTGACGCGGTGACCACAGCGAAGAAGATGAAGCCCCGGGGGGCGAGTGTGATGCACGCCTTCACTGCGCTTACTATGCTCACCATGGCTAACGGTAAGATTAACTACTAAGCACTCATAATTAGTTTCCTCTTCCTTATAACGTTATATCTGTTATCAATCAGACACTTGAAATAATTCTAAACAATAACAATAAACACGGAAGAAAGAATCAATACTTGCGTCAAGACGAGTAGGTACCTAATGAAATAGATTCCGGATTTATAGATTGGTAACCTCACCTCGTGTTATTGAAAATACATTAATAAACTTGTGACAGAAGAACACCCAACTCAAAAGAAAAGCACACATTTTTAAACAATGTTTTTATTAATAACAAAATAGTCGTGAGATGGGAAATACCAAGACATAATCTCAGGAGTATTCTGTAATAAAAGAAACCCCCAACAGCCAAAACAGTCGTTAAACCAAACTATATAATGATGATCAAACAATTTGATACCAAATAATGTTTCAATGTTTATCTAACATTAGATAACATTAACTCCTTGTTTATAATCTGACGCATGAGTCCATGATGTTGAAGCGTGCTCTATAAATAAACCGCATTGTTCTCAGCTCAAACGACATGCAACCAAGGAATGGGACGAGTTATGTATGAAAGATTACCGAACCAACAGCTACATGGATTCGACGATGACGTTGTAAGTATAAAAAAACCGGCCAAGTGCGAGTCGGACTCGCACACGAAGGGTTCCGTGCCATAAACCTTAATTTTTCTTATTTGTCGTTATAGCGGCAATAGAAATACACAATCTTTGAAAATTTGAACTGTGTACCTATTACGGTTCTTGAGATACTGCACTCTGACAGACAGACGGACGGACGGACGGACAGACGGACGGACGGACAGCGGAGGCTTAGTAATAGGGTTCCGTTAATTACCCTTTGGGGACGGAACCCTAAAAAAGAACTGCGAATAATGTGATTGCTAATAAGGCCTTGTATTTGATCATTTGTTTTATACTCCTCAAGGCTAGCTTAAGTCGATCGTTCGGCCGTACACGTAACATTTGTTTATCAAATATCTGCATAATCTATGTTGATGATGTTGACAAACAAATCGTAGATTCTGTGACACGAATTAAAACAGTCTAAACATCATTATGTTTGCATTATTCATTTCTCATTAACATAGGTACGCGAGACGGCGCCACCTTTCCGTGTCTTGGAGAAATGTCAGGACTTGTGCTTGCGTGATCGCTCAGGAAACAGCCTCGTTAGGACTTGCAACTCTATAGACTTCCAACCTGGAGCCCGAATAGCTGCCTTTAGCCCTGAACCAGAATATGAGGAGTCTACTTGCTATTTGACAAGAGAACAGGCTGCACCTGAAGGCATTGGAACTCTTATGATCGTCCCGAACAGTGTCCACTTCAATGAAATTTGTCTTACATGTGAGTAACTTAAACGTTTATCAATATCGTTGTGTATATCACAACTTTATATATTTATCAATATCGTTGTGTATATCACAACTTTATATTTTTATCAATATCGTTGTATATACGAGTACCACAAAGTTACTTATTCCTGTACGCACAAATGATTATTGTCATTGTCATTGTTTTAGCGAATCGTCCGGAGCGTGAATGCCCATCCCGTCGTTATGTTTTTGAACGCCATGCTCGCAAACGACTTAAGCTTCCACCTTCGGATCTCAAGGAAATCATGGTTGCTAACCGGACGGAATGCGAAGATAAATGTCTGGGAGAGTTCAGTTTCGTATGCCGTTCTGCTACATATGACTCTGCCTTGAGGACTTGTAGTCTGAGTAGATTTACTAGAAGGACACATCCTGAATTGTTGGAGGATGACCATAATGCTGACTACTTGGAAAATACTTGTCTGAATGGTAAGGATTTGATTTTTTGACCTGAGATTTAACACCTATCTAAACAGGATCGTCTCTAATAATAGTTTAATGGAATTTTCGTAGCTGAACGTCGCTGCGACGGTTTGGCTGTTTTCATCAAAGAAGAGAACAAGCGTCTCGGTGGACCGTTCGAAGCTGATGTTTTCTCAAACATGACGCTCGATGAATGCCAGGCAATGTGTGTGCGGGCAGAAAAGTAAGTGACAGTTTTATTTTAATTTCTCTTTGTTCAACTTCTACCGACTCACTTGTAATGTAAACGATATTTTTTCTAGATATTTCTGTCGCTCGATCGAGCATGACGCTATGACTCGACAGTGCGTTCTCTCTGAAGAAGACTCGGTTTCGCAAAAAGACGACGTGACTGTGAGCGCATCTCCCACCCATCACTTCTACGACCTTGTGTGCCTGGACAATCGTGAGTATTATCGTGATTGTTTGTTTGCCTATGATAACAGCTGTATGTAGTAGTATCTTTATTAAACACGCTTTTTTTCAAGCGTTCAATGCTTGGCAATTAACATTCTAAAATTCCTGAATTAACGATGCATGAAACCACATTAAGGTTTTTCTCACGATTATGATCAGTCTCTCATCGGGTGACAGCTCGCGGCACGGAGTATCCGGACAACAGTGTGACGTCACACCTGTTCTCGCCCGGACGCCGGCCGGACACTGCCTTTCAGCGGTACCGGAACAGCCGCATCACAGGAGAGTTCCACTCGGAGATCACCGGCCGCTCCCTCAGCGAGTGTTTGGACGAATGTTTGAGGCAGACCAGCTTTCAGTGCAGGTAATGTAGCGAATCATGTCACTGTGCCGTTTGACCACTATTTCGAAATGCGCATGTCATCTCTTTTCAATTGGCGTCCATATATTTACATAACTTCTCGACCATAAAAGGCCATTTTGTAACTCTAACCGATAACAACATTCCAACTGTTGGACTGTAAAGATAAAATTAAATAAAGAAGCACTTACTTTCGAGTGTGTCTTTGTTATCTATTCTAAAAACATCAATAACGACAGCTTTATCGGCAATGAGCTCCCACATAGCCAAGATAACCAATCATAACAAAATCTGACCTATAAAAACAAGCCATATTTTGTTCTTCAGAAACAGAAAAACAGTCAATTTATCTACTTTGCTTTGTGTGTCAAAAGTACATGTTGAGATAAGGTGTGACAAGTTCGTTGCACGATTGCGTGCGTGTGGGCAATTCAACAACATTCAGCAACATTGGGCATTGTTGTATGTCGCAGGTCGGCGGTGTACAGCGACCGCGCCAGGACATGCCGACTGAGCAGATACAATCAGAAGGATGGCATGCGGCTGCTTTACGATCCTGATTTCGATTATTATGAAAATTTGATGCGTGAGTATCGTTTGGATTCGCTTTGTTGTCGTTAGTTTGAAACGAAAAAAACGTTTCAGAATTAATTGCGATTGTTTAGGAGTATTAAAATGCAAAACAATGATAAAGTGAGCCTACTTTTTGGGTCACGTAAAATTTGTACGCGAAGTAGACAACGTCGACAAAATTTCCATTTACATGAAAATGCAAGGACAATAGTTATGATAATGGGCAATCCTTCCAAACAAGCAGACAACAAAGGCAAGCCAAATGCTTCTAAGCTAGCTATAGTCTGCACAGTAAACCTAGACAATCTAGGTCATGAGACTGTTTAGACGACGCATGACGTATAGCACTTGTGAAAGAGTGGAAGGAAGAAACCAATAAACGTATCAGTATAAATTGGGATTAATAGAACTGAGCACAGCGTAGTACGGTTTATTATTAGGAGCTATTAGGGTTGGTACGCGATAGGAGAGGCCTATGTACAAGCGTAGACTGCTTTAGGCTGATGATGAAGGCGATAGTGCCAATGAGCTTGACGAGCGTTCGAATAAGTAGTCAACTGGAGTTTTGAATTATGGTAGACGTCAGGTACCCGTGCAATAAGGGTCATTGACCCAAATACATTTATTGACTTTCTATATATAAAAAAACAGGAATGATGACATACAGCTGTCCTGAACTGACTTCTTTCGTGATCTTTCTCTAGTATGAATGAAAAAGGGTTCATAATCTGTTGTTCTAGTATCTACGAAGAGATATTAGGGAAAAATCAATGTACTTTATTGCACGTTTATCTGGCGCCGACAATAGGAACTTACCTAGTTCTTATGGACAAATTCCAAAGCCGATAGTTTCAGAATTACCTTGTCAGAGGTTGTTGTTAATAGTTCTATATTTAGGTACGGTACTATAGAATGTTGCTAATCTGAATTGCTAGCTATGCCATTATTCATTCGTTACAGTTTGCATTGTTGTTCATTCATATTCATATTCATCTTTATTTGCATTCCATTATGTTATTAATACAAAATAAAATTAATACATTACCTAGTTAACAATTAGCATGTCCTTGTCATTAGTTAACTTAATTATAGCTTTTATTTAAAGATTCATCATAATTTTTTTCATCATTAGCAGCGGTTGACATTCTTGACAACCTTTAATAGCCAGTCAATTGCCTCAACAACGCAGTTGAGAATCACCCGACATTGACCCTCCTGTGTCCACAAATGATTTTTTTTATCTACCTTATTAGTGTCAATTTCAGGCCAGATATTAAGTTTCTGTAAATAGAGGTATTTGACTCGCTTCTGCATTTCTTGAGCGGAGTGAAATACTAGAAGAAAATGACAGAGCAAAAGCGACAAGAACAAGTGTTCTGGTTCTTTGGTTAAAAAACTACAATCTTCTTCCCATGAAAGCTTTGAGGGAACATATTAAACAGTTAAAACCTGGTTTCCTGAATAAGTACCTACTGGTTCAGACGATTATATCCAGCCAATTTAAAAAAAAATCTAAACTGAGTCCCAAGAACATTTTCAAATTATTTAACTCTGTAAGTACGAAAACTTTATGGAAGAACTGATATTGATGTCTATGGTTTGGGCATTCAGATCAGCTAGTTGCTGGTGAGACTGAAGCTGGGAGTCCTGGAACTGGTTCACAGGGCAATTGGGGGGGCCGCCCCGCCACTTCCACAGGTTCGATGCATGATAGACAGGAGCGGGGTTGAGTCTCAGTGATTGATGAACGTTACAAAATTATTATAATATAGTAATTCTATTTAATTTATAATAATTATTATAATATTATAATAATATCGAGTGTATATTATACACTCGATATTACTTATATCTACCTACCTACCGAGGTCATTCGATTCGGCGGTAGCTTTCGGAGACTTCTCCGAAAGCTACCAATCTTCATCCCAGGCCCCAGGGCCCTTAATATAACGTTTTAAAATCATGGTTTCGGTGTTGGAAGGAGTTGGTGTTATACAATGCGTATCTCACTACCCCTTTTTCACAATGAATGGAACTATTATGGCATTAACACATCATAGTATACCTACCATTGTTATACAAAGAGGAGAACATGCCTGTAGAAATATCTACAAATTATAAGAGCAGTTTAGAAAGAATACCTAATTTGTTTTAAAATTTACGCGAGTGATGAAAAAATCACGCGCTTTCCCAGAGAAAAAGACATATAAATATTATGGCTTTGCACGGTTACCGGTTTTATGTTTTCGTATTGTACGTTCTATCCAACTGTAGTTTACAAAACTTTTGACTGAAAACATTCAACAATCACTGCGGAAATCAAATGTACTTAGAGTAGAAATATAATCGGTTATTTGAGTAATGTGTCATAAGTGGGACAGCCGGTTTTGTTTTAGTATTTTGTAGATTATCCTGTAGTCATTATTAGACAAAACGTTTAACTGTAAAAAGGTGAGTACTTATTACGAGTAGAATGTTCAAACTTTCAAAGTAGAGTAGATTTTGTTTTTTTTTTATCATTTAAGTATAGAATTGATTTATTATATCAGCATGCTAAACTTGTAAGGTAATCGTAGTTAGTTATTTAAGTATAAACATTAGTTAGCAAGTAGTTAGCGGTAGTATAGACGTTTGATTGCATGCTGAACGAACCAGCCGGTCTATTCTGTCAACATTTCACGGTAAATTTAGATGAAGTGAGCATGAAGTGAACCATTCATTCTTGTTTGTATGGATTGACGGCTCACTACCATGTTCACTTCTAAGATAACACGGTGAGAGGTTTACAGAATCGCAGTGCGGGTTTTCATAAAACTCTTACTAATCTCAGTTTTTCATTTCAAGGTGGTAGTAACGGAGGCGACCGAGACCGATACCCGCCAGGCGTAGACCGCTACCCGGATGACGACCGGTACGGCGACGATGACCGGTACAGCGACCGTCGCCCGGACCGGTACCCCGACGACAGATACCCGGCCGGGCCTGACGACCGCTACCCCGACGACCGATACCCATCCGGCGTCGGATCAGACCGCTACCCGTCTGACAGATACCCTCCCGGCGTGGCAGACCGATACCCCTCTGATAGATACCCTCCCGGCATCGATCAATACCCACCTGGTATTGATCGGTTCCCATCTGGTCCTGACCGATATCCAGTAGGCTCTGACCGATATCCAGTTGGTCCTGGCCGGTACCCAGTTGGTGCAGACCGATACCCGGCTGGCGCAGACCGATACCCAGCCGGCGTCGATCGGTATCCTGCCGGCGTTGACCGATACCCACAGCCAGTCGATCGGTACCCACCAGGCGTTGGTCCAGGACTAGGTCCTGCAGTTGATAGATACCCCTCAGGCGGTGGAAGATATCCCTTACCCAGTGGTGATCGCTACCCAGTTGACGGCGGACGATATCCACCACCACTATACGACTATCCTACTACTAATGACATCGGAAGATATCCAGTTGACAGATATCCTATCAGTCGCTACCCCATCGACGTTTACCCAGAACGGTACCCACAAGATAGATACCCAGTACGAGGCAGTGGACGATACCCGTCCAGACCGGGGTGGATCCCAAGCCGCTATCCTGAAAGATTCGATCAAGACCGATACCCAGGAACTAACGATTGGGGACGGTACCCGTTCAGTAGGTACCCGGTTGGGGTGAACCGAGACCCGGTACCTCTGGGCGGGGACCGCTACCCGGATATGTATAACAAATATCCGCCGACCGGATCATCATATCCTGGTGAGCACATAACCATAATTGTATACCTACGTGTGTAGTTAGGTTTAATACGAATATTGTACATGATAACATGAGCGAGGGGTTTTTACAGCAGGCTATGGACGTGGAGGCTATTATGGACCAGATTACGCAGGACCTGAGCGCTTCCCGGACAGAGGAATTCGACCTGGTACAGACAGGTAAAGAAACAGTAAACATTGTGTGTGTTCTCACAGCGGTGTATTTGAAATAAAAACCAAAGTAACCTATTATACATTTGAATAGATATCCGGTCGAGCCCAGACCGACCTTTGGCGTGCGACGACCCATTGAAAGACCCAATGGATACCGCGGAACCTATCCTCCACCTGGACCTGTAGAACGACCCATAAGTATGAATGATTAAAAATGAAAACATTTTTTACCCGTCCGATACTTTACTAAACTGTGGTCTGTAACTAGGTGGACCTGTGTATGGCGGTGCTGGACCTTCATACGGCGGTGGACCAGTATATGAGCCGGATGGTCCAATTGGACCAGTTGGACCACCAATTAACGGCCTGGGCGGACCCATAAATGGTCCAGTTGGCGGTCCTATCGGTGGCCCTATTGGAGGACCCATCGCAGGCAATGGAATAGGCGGTCCTCTCGGCAGGCCTACAGTAGGGCAAAGACCGTGGCAAGGATCGCGATGTGAAGAGGACAGCTTCAGACAAGTGGGCAGACAACGAATGCAAAGGAGATACGTTCGTCGATTCACTACTGCTCAATCCTTGGCTCATTGCCAACGCGAATGCATAGAGGCCAGAGACTTTATCTGCCGGTCGTTCAACTATCGGTAACTAAACAAGCCGTGATGTAATCTGTAACCATGCTAGATTTAGCGACAGTATTACTGACCCGATTTTCGTTGACAGGGGCGTGGACGGCGCGTACGCTGGGGAACCTCGCGACAATTGTGAGCTGAGCGATCGAGACACGAGGGAGCTCGACGCTGCCAATCCGGCGCATTTTGATAATACCGCTAACGAATATGATTTCTATGAGCGAGCTCTTGGCAGGATGGCTGATGATTGTTTGGACGGTAAGGACTCTACGCATGAACGAAAATACTATGTAACATTATGATCTATCTATAGCATTTGATATGAATAACGTCTGCCGAAATCAATCCGTATGTGTTTGTACACTTACTGTATTTACCAATTTTTAGAATCCAAACTGTATGCATAACTATTATATTCTTCCAGTATCTCAAGTGTGTAATGAAGATGGCATGGAGTTTACTCTACGACTCCCTGAAGGATTCTACGGACGAATGTATACCTATGGGTTCTATGACCGCTGCTTTTTCCGCGGGAATGGCGGAGTAGTAAACGTTCTGCGCATCACGGGAGCACATGGATATCCTGAATGTGGGACACAGAGGGTTTGTAGATTTTTTCAAATTCGTGGCTAAACCTCATCATAAGCTTATTCAAAATACGGATTTGTAAGAAAAAGAGTGCAAAACATTATTTTTAAGAATCCACTAAATTCGTTTTGATTAAACACTGTTCAGATAAAAATATTTTTCTCATGAATATGTCTCATAAAAGTGTATCATTGAATTGGACACGGTTTTTTGGTATGACTAATTTCTTTGTACTTTTATGTTCGGAACTTTTTGCAAAGAACTCATCTTCTTAAAAAATAATCAAGTGGAAAACTGCTCCTTTTTCAGTACGGAGACACAATGACGAACATCGTAGTGGTCCAATTTAGCGACAACGTGCAAACATCTCGAGACAAACGGTTCAACCTGACATGCCTGTTCAGGGGCCCGGCAGAGGCTGTAGTCACGTCCAATTACATCGGCGCCGGGTGAGAATCATGCTATCGACTACCAATTTGTGTCTATTTGATAATGGAGGATATTGTTTCTGCTTGTGAATGAAGACAAAAATAAAAATTAGCGTCATTAGAACGTTTAGCTGAAGAGCCCAAGTTATTTAAAAAAGATCTTTATCAAATAGACATAAATCGTTTAAATTAACCTTATAACAGATTTTGCGTGTTTTCATGAGTTCGCTTCTGAAATTTTCCTTTAGCATTACATGATTTATTCCAGAGGTTTTCCTAAACATTTATGTCTTTTCGCTGAAACATTTTGTTTGTATGGGTGGTGTATTTTGGGAGAGTTGTAGAATCATATTAGTCTGGGTTTTCCGAAGCGATGTGTTTTTGTTTTTGTCAGATTTTCCTTTATATATTGCAGTTACTGGAATTACTGGAATGTAGACATTAACACTGTGGTTTATTTAGTTAGCTGAATGTTGGTTTTTGAGTGCTGTTATCACTAACAGCTACTAACGACCGACTTTGAATGAATCTACCTATCTAATACTTTCAACTTAAAACTTACCATATTTTACGATAAATTCCTTCAAAGTCTGTAACAACAACCCAGAAAGTTTCCCATCGAATCTAACCGTAGTCTCGGGTTTGATTTGGTCGACAGGTCTGGCAGTCCAATACCCATTGAATATCTGCCTGAAGAGAGCTCCTTGAACTCCAAAGTCCGTCTGATGATCTTGTACCAAGGCAGACCGACTACTACCATTGCTGTTGGGGACCCGCTAACGTTCAGATTGGAAGCTCAAGATGGATACAATTATGCAACGGATATATTTGCTACGAATGTGATAGCTAGAGACCCTTATTCGGGAAGATCAGTGCAGCTGATTGATCGAGTTGGGTAGGTGGATCATTTTTTTATAATTATCTCTTCTGTTTGATAAAACCACTGTTTACTTCGGAGAAAAGAATGCGTTATTAACTTGGCTTGTGTTCATTATATGCTTGTTCTTTCATAAATCTTTACCGAGAAGTTTTGGTCCCATATTTTAGACAGTAGTCTAATCTATTTCCTTCATGATTTTAGCCAATGCAAGTGACGTCATTTTCTTATATTTCAGATGCCCCGTCGATCCGGATGTGTTCCCTGAATTAGACAAAGGTCGTAACGGCGATTCTTTGGAAGCTCGATTCAATGCGTTCAAAATACCGGAATCTAACTTCTTGGTCTTCGAGGCTACTGTCAGAACGTGTCGCGATGGATGTCAACCGGTTAGTATTTTTTTTGTTACCTACTAGTCACCCGCCCCGGCTACGCATGGGTGCAAATTTTATACTGAAACCTTCCTCGAAACCGGAATCAAAATCCGTTGTGGAGTTTTAAAGATCTAAGCATACATAGGGACAGACAGACAGCAAAAGTGAGTTTGTTTTAAGTATACTATGTAGTGAAGTTTGGGGTCACGACTGCCTTAGAACACCTGCTGCTACTCATTTTTCCATAGCAACGGTGCTTGAGAGCAGTGGGATAAGCTGCTACACGAATGGCTTTACTACTAATTAGGTACAAACTACCTGTGGTTATACCTAATCAATATCGTGGCTAAATAAACAACATCGCTCAAGTTTAAAAAAACTTTTTTACAAAATAATAAAACCGACTTCCCAAAACAAAACACTACCTACAAAGTAAAAAATAAGTTTAATTTCGGGTAAAGTCGGTGTTTTTGGTTATTTTGTTTTTGAACACCTACTTCCGAAATTAAAATTATTTTACAAACACAGCATCCCGGCGTGATGTTATGTTATGAACTGGTGTAAACCATCAACAGACATGCGATTTCAGAAATCCCGATCCATTTGCTATCATTTATTGAAGAGTTCTGTTGCCTACCGCCGAAGATCTTTATCAGATCTTTACCAAATTTAAATGGGACCAGTCCGAGAAAATACTCTTCCAAACAAAAAATAATCAAGCAAATCGGTCAATCCTGACTTATACCTTCCAACATCAGCTCAGCAACATGAGATAATGATTACCAGGCACAAATATCTGAATTGCGTTACAAAGTTTATGAAAAACATTGTATGTGCTTATAAAATTTGAGGGTTTCCCTGGATTTTCATGGGATCCCATCATCAGATTCTAACTTGGTGACAATGGAATTGGCAGAGAAATTGGTGAACATACATAAAAAAATACATACAGCCGAACATAGAACCTCCTCCTTTTTGATGAAGTCGGTTTAAAATTGGCGGTTTTTACTTTTAAGCAGAATAATTGTCATTGGACTCTTTGTCGCGGAATCGAACAGCAACGACAAAGACTGTGAATATAGGACTGTGAATATTTATAAAATCAACCAGGCCAATATTCAAACAGTTTGTCACAGCGCCCTTGTAATTTCGTTCCACCAAATTATTCCAATTTTTTTCGCTCTAAAGTAATAGTCAAAAATGACTGTAGAAGTGTTGTTTGCTAAGCGATAGTATAAAATCGTCGGAAACGAAACAAATGTGTGATGTAATTAGGTAGATAGGTACCAATGTTTGCCGATAATTGTCTCAATGGACATGGGGCGAAGTACCAACTCTTTATTAGAACAATTTATTCCAATAAAGGGTCATCCTTGGTAAATAAAGAACGCGTCAATTTCTCCAACAATAGAAGTCAATAAGTCTGTACGAGAAGATTGTCTGTTGACTTCCGTAAAAAAAACTGGCAGAAGAATCTGCAAGTTTACCTACTAAATAACAGTCACTGCCCGTGTTTTGATAATATCATTGTACACCACCTAGGTTCTTGGTAGCAGTTTGGTAACAAGCCGTGTTCATCTCTCTCCGTGGAAGCATATAAAACGAAGTCATATTGCTACGTAGCGTAACTATATAGCTAAGCTGCTAAAACCCATATACGTCTTTCAAACAAGAGTGAATAGGCATCTTCCGAGTTCCTCTCTCGTAGACCTCATCCGTCAGTCAACATCAGAGTTCAAGAGTATGTAACTTAAAAATGCCATGAGTAGACCTGATGTTTTGCACATTAATATCTAAATGAACCACGATTATAACACACGATTTCAATTACGTCAATCTATATAAAAATATACTTTATCAAGCTCCATCCAGTTACCGGGTTATCGCGTCTGAAGATAACTCTGTATCTTCAGACGTGGGGTCATGCATAAAATAGATGCTGTTTATGCAATTTACATGTTTCGTCTAGATACGATCTTCTGACCTTGCTTATCTAGGTGTAGTGTATCACGTGAATAACAAATGGTATAACAGTATTATGCGTTCGTTTTTCAATACATAGGACATTATAGTTGTTATCCAAGTTATGTAACGGTCGGCGGGAGATTACCGTCGCATACGCATATGACCGCCCCGTATTATACCGATTATCTACTAAGAAAAGCCTAGAAAACCCAATGATAGCTTTTGATCAAGAAGACGGCTGTTCCAACGAAAAAGTAACAAATACAAGAAGCTGCTAATGGATGGCAGTTTAGGGAATTCTTGTCGCTAATTTTATCAGCTTATCTACTTAGTGCGGATGTTATGACGACTTAAGACTGGAGAGAAACAGATAACTAGGTAACTGGATTAGATAATCCATAATCGTTCTTGTGTAGGTATCTACTACTTGTGAGTAATTGTTGTAAACTACTCAAACTACTAGGTAGATATATGTACTTACTTAATCAATTCACATCATCCCGGAACTACACAACGAAACATCGTAGGGAGACGGGCGGTGTCTCCCTACGATGTTTCGTTGTCCCTCTTTTGAAACTGTTCCTAAAATTATCAAACTACCGTTATTTTAACAACAAAATCACCCACCCAGAAAAAAGACAATCTAGGTACAGAGGTACCTAGATTGTATTGTAGCCACCCAGAATAAAGACAATCTAGGTATTTGTATTGTATTTTTGAATATGAATGAATGCTACATTACTCCTGATTACTCAGGGGTAATGTAGCATTCTAATAGAGGTACATGACATAGGCTACATTTATTAAAAAAAAAAATAGGGATCCTTAAGAAAATTGCAGCGCGGACGAAGTTGCGGGCGAAGTGTTAGTTTACCGCATTTTTTACCATATACTATACCTATCTTTTATATTTCCAGGCGTACTGCCCCAGCCACACAGGACGATCAGAACCATCCTTTGGCAGGCGTCGCAGGGACGTGAACTCCACAATTGAAGCAGAAGGCAATGATACAGCCACAGCTAAATCCGACGATGCCAACGACACGAAGACAGAGAAGTCGGACGAAAAGAATGCAGGCACTGTGTACAAAGTGTCGTACGAAGAGGCGAAGGTCGACAAATATCTGAAGGATGAGGTCGAGACCCCTAGTCATGTGAGGAAGATGATTGAGGTAAGGAATACGATTTGAACTAAATACTTATTTGCATGTTGGCTTTGTACCTACCACTATTGGGTGGTAGGTACAAAGCCAACATTAGCTGGAAATGAAAATCTCGTTGTATTTATTCTACACTGGTAGGTAATCGTCTTACAGGTTAACTTGGTACTGAATTTTTTGTTGGACTCATTACTCACAAAATTAAGGACGTTGTGGAGCTGTGTCTAGATAAGTTTGGATTTGTTTTTGTTTTGGATGGATACTTATAATCCAATGACGTTATTGTTCATAACGTCATTAGATAGGAAGTATCTATTATGAACGAAATGCATAATGTTTTCCTTGTCAGTATGTTATTTTTCTACCCAAAAAAAAAAAAACAAAACCTCGCAAGTATTAGAATTATCAGCTTTATCTTTTATTTCAACAACTAATATAGTTAAGACCTTTTATCTATACTTGTTGATGCCTACACAAGATAAAAGCCTCCTAGTGGGGGCTTAATCACGATAGGTACCTACCAACCAAACTATTCAGCATAGCAATAGCTTAGCAACCAAATAAAAGATTTTCGAACCCGCTTCATAATATGTAGGTACTTAAATGCCTAGAAACAAAAACCTAGCAGCTTAAAATTATCGGTAGGAACAAATAAAAAAACAATGGAATGGTTAAGTTATAAAATAACACAAACAAATGATAGGGATACTAGGTATCTACCTGTTTATAAATTCATATCCCCGGCAGGTGCCAGAAGAGCTGCGCGCTCTCACCCAGTTAAAAGCTAGTCCTAATGTGTAGGTAATAAGTTGACCATGGAGGATTCTTACACGAAGAACCCCAAATTAAAAACACAACAGCTGATTACTAGAGACCTAATCAACTTGTAAACTAAAAGGTGCACTCAATCATTGTCTTTTTCCCCCAGGTGTTTGACAACCGCAACGAGTTACTTGAAGAGAACGGCGAGAGTGACTCTTCGCCCGTAGTTTCTGCGGCCGGCATCTGCATACCTCCATACCACTACAGAGCCCTACTAGTGGCTCTCTGTGTCCTCTTGTCGCTGTTACTGGCTATGCTGACTGCTGCCTTGTATATTTATAGGTGAGTGGTTAGAACTAGGGTAGTGTCAAACAGGATAGTAGACCTATCCATACCCGTGGACTGGCGTGGTAGGTTGCTGGCTCTCGTCTTTGCAAAAATAGCCCTTGGAGTCCCTGTTGCTGTGGCCAATAATGGGCGATGATGATGATCGACCACAAGTTGGAAAGGTTAAAGAGGTCAACTGGCATTTGGAATGACATAAAAGTTTAAAGACCAAGTCTATCAACAACCCACATCGCAGGAAGTCGGCTTTGAAGCCGATTAGGGTCAGTTCGACAACTACTTAGGTCGTCTTCGGAATACTGGGTAATGCAAGTGCAACCTTGATCCTAATTAGGTAATTGTTCTTAATCAAACCATATCGAAATGATAAGGGACGGCATGCTCACACTTATCAAATCAAGATAATTATTAGGAGCATCTATGATTATTTACCTACATGAGTAAACATACTGTAACAACATCGTTTACCCTGACATTTAGTTCACATAATATTATTATGAACACCGTTTACAAGCTTTAGGCACTACTCATTGATTTACCTACCTAACTAAATGCAATGTGAGTGTGACACATAAACATAACACCGGCGTCTATTAATAAATGCGTATATTTGACACGTTCACATGCAGTCCATGCAGGGGACACGTGAAACGTGCCATGAGCGTGTGGATTTGTTATTTTAATTAACTACGAATGTTTAGAACGGCTGTTGCACTTATTTTGTTATACTTTTTAGAATCAGTCGTCTTCTTCTTATCGTGTGGGCAGTAAGGTCTAACGATCCCACACACCCTAGTGTCAGAGTTTCTAACCCGCCCCGAGGGCCTCTAACATGGTGTATTTGACAACCGCCATTTGGCTACCGGGATCACCGGCTTATACGTGCCTTCCGAAGCACGGAATCATCTTTTTATAAGACAATCGGGTGATTCAAGCCTGCAATGCCCTAGCCAAACTGGAAACAGCTTTACAAACTTCCCGTGGGAATCGAACCCACGACTACCGGGTCAAAAGTCATATTTAGTTAGTTTGAAGTTGCGGTAAAATAGCAGCTGGATGAGTTGCCGAGTCAAATGGCGTGAACTGCGAGAGGGCCTATGTCCAGCAGTGGAATGCTATAGGCTGATGACGAAAGTAGTTGGATCTGTTTTAAGAATAAGTACTTATATTTAAGTAGAGGCCTATTTTCTTGTTTCTGTTAGTGTTTATAGCCACTCAGGAATTTTAAGTAGGTACCTAACTAGATTTTAGAACACGAACACTATAATCTTCATAACACTAGCACGTGTCCCATTTATTTATAAACCAGTCTTGTTATTAAACAACAAATTGACCTACATTAAACTTTTCCTTATCCAGGCGTTATTGGCGGGTACTGCGCAAAAACATTCAAGCATCTTCGCCTGCGCCGGCGCTGCGGCCAGTGACCCCGGGACCCAGGCCTTCGAGACCATCGCTCTTCTCTGCCTCACATCTTCATAAGCCCTTCTCTTTGAGGTGCCTACCTACTTTATAACATTTTATTTTGGATTATGAAAAAGCCGCCAGCCAAATACACCGACACGAAACGTAAAATTAAATGTCATGACTGACATGAATGACGAAAAAAGATCAAACCAATAAAACTGTAGGACATTACAATGAACTTAGGTATAGTCTGTTTTTTTATCTCGGAGACTAAATTGACAAGTGCATTAAGGTGAATGCTCCAGGGTAGCCCGCGAAATTCAAATATTTTTATGTTTTTTGCAATTTGCCGGTCAGTGTGAAGCTGTGGACCAAATGCGATCCGCGACCGTAACGCGTATTTATCTAATGAATTATAACCATTTTAATCATCAATATAGCCCTCTAAGTTCATGTAGTTCGAAAGAATGATTATTTCTGAAATATTCATTCTTTCGAGCTACATGAACTTTTCACTTTACACTTGTCAATTTAGTCTCCGAGATTAAAAACAGACTATAGGTATTTGTTTAAGCAGCAGACTACTTTTATTGCTAAACTATGCATTTGTTTTTCTTACATGGAAACGAGGACTGAGCTGACTGTAGGTAGGTATATGGTTCCTACAACTTTTTTTATTTTTTGTAGGTAAAATGAGAAATGCTGATCAATCTCGTTGATCTTAGGTACCTAAATTGTATTGGGTAACTGTAAGTTAGTACCTAGATTTTAAACATTGAACCAACAACTGGGATTTCCTTTAATAAAGACAGATCTGTAAAGAATATTTAACCAAGGCTAAAACTGGTGAAATGAGTTTAACTTCTCTACAGCTTGGGTGTCGTGTTTGAGAGACAGATAGTAGTCAAAGAGATTAAAAATATATTTAATGTCTTTGATAGTAGTTTTGAAAGTGATTTTAAATGACTAGGTAAATAAAAGTATTATATTAATAAAGAATTGTCGAGACAGGATTATCTTCTAGCCAAAGGTCAGAATATACTTGCGTCAATCGAGAATTAACACTTATAAAAAGTGTAAAATATGAGCAAAGTACGATAAGGATATTATTTTTGTTTACCTACGAAAAACGTCGTCAATCGACGACCACTGAGGCACTGACACCAGTTGAGGATATACCAAGTAATTGCAAATTCCAGGGATGCCATTGATGCCAATAAGTTCATTTAACATATTCTGCTTTGTTTAACTTTCAGCGGATTAGGAAGAACATTTGCCGAAGTAGGCGAAGAAGCCGGTTCCTCAGGGCGCCTCGCAAATGCCTTCGATGACGGAAGCGAGCCAATCTACACGGACCCTTCTCTGTTCGAGCGCTCCCGGTCTCTCCGCTCCCTCCACTCTCTGGACATGAAGCCCGACAGACGTGACCACCGCGCGTAACTTCGTCAAGTCAACGCACATACGTTTTATAAATATCTAACTTGAAAATTAATAAATATTTTTAAATGTCTCCCAACTTGCAACAGTCACGCAATTTATTTTTAATGACATAAATGCTCAGTTTTACTTATTCCGTCCAAAATGATCTGTGAACATTAAAGTACAATAATTTTTGTTCTAACATTTTTTATATGTGTATTAATTTGAAACTTACTGTAAGTTGCTACTAATAAATATTTTACAGTGATTGTTTGGTTTATTTACCTTTGACTGAATTAAAGAAAACATTATGCAAGTTCTATTGTAAGTCAGCTTTATTAAATTAATATAATATTGGTTAACTTAAAGCAAATGTTTACATATGATAGGGTGCCGGTGTCGGTACACTCATGAGAGGGGAGTCTAAATACTCCATTTCACTAGTACTAGGGACGGGCTCAGTCTGGGTTGTCATCTTTTGTTGTAAAGTCTCATACAACTTATGCACAGATTCATTGTGCTGTGTGCCAGGCTGCAGAGCCTTCATAAGAGTCTGTATTCTCGTCTCTGGTAGTTTAGGGTGGATGTACCATAATAATTTTAATAAATGTCTTGTAACATTGTCCTTAGACAATCCAGCAAAAAAGAATTCATCAAACAATACTGTACTGAAATCTTCTCCTTGGAATTCATCAGGAAGCTGTACTAATAGGGCCACAAGTGCATGCAAGAAGGGGTCCTCATAGGCTATTCCCTCTTTACAACTACCCAGGATGCTTAGGATACGCAGTAGTGCTCCTCTGTCACGTAATTTAGCTGCATGTAGTGTGTAGTACATTGCTAGAACACCACATACTGAACTTTCTCTCATGTATGCTTCACACGCATCGGGAGGTGGGCCTGAATGTTCAATAGTGGTAATAGCAGACTCTCTCTCATCTGGAGGTAACTTATTATGCAAAGCTCTGACTTGGTCATCAACCATCAGTGACATCAGTGCTGGTAAATATTTAGTCACAACTTGACTATCAAGCTTAGGCTCTTTAAACTCTTGAGAATCAATCATCACCCAGGCACTCAAGCCTAATGCTAACATTCTTAGTAAAAGTATCAATATTGTATTATCTCTTGGAAGTCCTTCAGTGTTTATTAAGTGTTGTAATATTTTAATAGCTGAGGTAGCTAAAAAGTTTATTGCATAAGGGTCACAAAGTGTCATAGACAAGTCACCCAGGACTTGCTCCTGTCCTCTTTTAATACTGTCCAAAAATCCTTGGAGTTCTCTTGACCTCTTTATGTCAACATTTCTCTCTCTGATACATGCATCTAGGCACCACGTGAACTTGTGACAAGGGTCTACAGATATAATATCCTGTATTTCCAAGTCATGCAATGCCATCAACAGCTCAGCTCGTAATGTGCAGTAGTGAACATTTCTTGTTCTTAAAAACAATGTACGTAGAAACTGCAAAACCATGTCATACAATTTCACACTATTGCCAATCATGTGAGCAAGTTTCTGTACTACAAGCCCTTGTCTCCTAACTTTAGGAGATGGTGAAAAGAACAAGCTGGTGAGGTTCTCATGATCAAATAACACATTTTCCTTCTCTCGGATATATTGACTAAGCAGCGGTGACACTTCATCACCAAATAGAGATTGGTTATCCTGCCATATTTGCCGCTTTACTTCTGTGTCAGTGTCATTATATAATTCACGATCTCTAACTAAAACTCTCAGGAATTTGTCATCAATATGAGGGGTATTTTTCAGAATACTCATAATAACAGGCCTGAGGGCCTTTACTCTGACGACGGGAAAGCTCTTAGCGAGCAGTTCTTTAAGTTTCTTGTCGTGCTCTTTCCCATCTTTTGAACCAAGTTCATTGATGTGAGCAATTAGTTTATCTCTCAGTTCCTCCAATACTGAAGTGTGGAAATCAAGCCGCCGCACTCCGTGAAGGTCGAGCAGAGGCAGCATAGGTCTCAGGGAGGGTAATAATATACCATTTTCCAGTTGAAACTCTTCAATAGCTTTCAATGGATCCGTGCAACTAGTGAGTGCATCACGAAGATATGCTTGTCCTGGAACCCCGACTTCTTCCAAGCCCGTGCCGGGTAGTTTACTAGATGAAGCCATGTTTTTCACTATTTGAGGCGCGAAAACATTTAAAATTAAGATTTATTCAGTAATTTCACTTGTTTGCTAAACAAAAAGCGCGAATGACGTTTTTTAATCTGTCGTCCATCCCTTTTTGTAATTCTTTGTTTGGAACTTTGGACTCTTGTCTTTTTACTAGCAAAGCAACTGCATTTTCATGATGCCTAGTGATGCATAAGCATAACACAACTTCTAGATATACTAGGTCTTAGGTGTATTACTGAAATAAAATAAAAATAAAGGAATCGTTAAGTAACTCGGCGATTTGTCAATCTCGAAAGACGCTAGAATAGACAGAATAATAGCATGGATGATATATTTTCATATATTATGAAATGGAATGGTATCAAATCCATTTCATAATATTATCATATATTATGAAATGGATTTGATGGGATATGTAGTTGTTTATTTTATCGGTGAATTTTGAGAATCCACTTCGGCAGCTACAAGTGGGAGTCTTGGGGAGCCTATTAGATAGATATTCTGCCACTTCATTGTTTGTTGACATGCTGGTTTTAGCGAAATATTTTTGTACGGGGGATCTCAATGCGCGGGAGCCGCAGGCCAATTATTCCTGTTCAATGTAGGCGTAGGCCTGCGGACAAATGTTCGTGATTTGTCTATTTCAAGAAGGTTTCTTAATTTATGGGGTTTTGGGGGAGGGGGGGGTGTCATGACCCCACGACCGTCTGTGGGACCGCGCCTGATTCCACGTGCGCCTCAAAGATATGTCGGCCAGTGTCCGCCAGGGTTGCGGAATTTGTTCGAAAGAGTTTTCGCGGCCCTGGAACTCAAAGGGCATTCAATTTAAGAAGAAAACGGTTGGGTTAGGTTAGGAAACAGAAAGACTACAATGACAGACTAGTGTTTAGAATCTCACTTTGATGGTGGTTCGTGAATCGGTTCGTGTTGCGGTGGCGCCATCTGACCTGACCAGACCTGCTGTCACGTGCCAACCTCACATAACAGAACAAAAAAAACAGACCTGTCTAGTTGACAACAAACGAGACGATACGTTAGCGTCAGCTGTCAATGTCAGTTTCTGGTTTCTGCGCTTTTTTGCATGAACGAGAAACAACCTCAAATGTCCAGTACTAACACAACAAGTAATCAACTGTATCGATTGACGAATCTAAATCGTTTCTGCAGGAATCGTAGTTCTCTAGCAGTAAAATATTGCACACTTGCTTCTCCAACCCACTTTAGACATTGGCAGAATAGTCGACATCGGCTTTGCGCGCCATAAATAAAAAATAGAATAGAATAGAACAACCTCAAATTTACCAAAATAATCAATCCAAGATGGATAAACAAAAAACGTATGTGATTCTATTTTTACAGAAACATATCACCAAAACAAAAATGCATTGTCCTTAAAAAAAAATGTCATTCAACTTCCGAATAACGAGATATCTGTGTTTGTCTGTTGTAAGGGAACTGTTTGGATGGCTTAATGTATTCATGTTTAAATTAAGCATTTAGTCCATGTTACCCGTCCAGTCCACCCTATGTTGTATTCTAACGAAGTGGTTTTTCAGGTTAATATGTGGAGATGTGAATGGAAACTTCAAGGCTTTGTTTTCCCGCGTTGAAACAATAGTGAAGAAATCTGGACCTTTTGATGTTCTTCTTTGTACCGGAAACTTCTTTGGAGATGACAATTCAGAGCTGGATGCGTATAAAATGGGCACACGGAAAGGTAGAATACCTTGTATAGATTAGATTCTCATTTCTCTTAAGCAAAATGTGTATTTTAATTTATAATCAAATATGTTTTGCAGTGCCAGTGACAACATATGTATTCGGCCCTTCTAAAAGTGAACATGTGCCTCTCTATTGTGAAGAAGGATCTGAGATTGTTCCAAATGTCATTTACATGGGTAACCATTTGTTTTTTTAATAGTATCTTGAAAAGTAGTCTTGATATTAAGCAATTGCAAGAAAAACATTTATTCTATTTTACAGGAAAAAGAGGGATATTCACAACCAGTGCTGATGTAAAGATAGCATACCTGACTGGTCTATCACGAAGAGAGCTTGGAAAGGAGATACCAATGTGTACATTTGAGCCAAGTGACTGCAGTGCGGTGAGAGATGCATGTTTGAGAGGCCAGAGTGAGTACAGAGGGGTGGATCTGTTGATTACCACTCTATGGCCTGCTGGGATACAGCAGGACGAAATTACCAAGGTACATTATTTATTTATGTATATACAATTTTAATTTGGTAGTTCTGCTGAAAGTAAATATTACTATTATTCAATTATATTATTTATTTATACATTTTTTTATTTATTTTTATAGATATTAGTTTTCATTATAATGTGTTATACTATGTTGCCTATGCCTTACTTTTGTACAATCTTCTTATTGTGTGGGCAGTAAGGTCTAACAACTCCACACACCCTAGTGTCAGAGTTTCTGAACTGCCTCAAAGGCCTCTGATATGGTTTACTTGATGACCACCATTTGCTGGCTGGGATCACCGGCTTGTACATGCCTTCCGAAGCACAGAATCAACTTTTTATCAGACAATCAAGTGATTCAAGCCTGCAATGTCCTAGCCAACTAGAGACAACCTTGCAAAGTATGCTTTGTGGGAATCAAACCTATGACCCAGACGACTAAACCACTCGACCATAGAGGCAGTCTTTTACAATTATGTTGGTAGTCAGTCTAACTGCCTGTCTAACTGTAGATGAGTACTAGAACCACAACCCAGTAACTGGGTAACACAGTACCCTTTGGAACACTGGTGTCATATTTTCTTGCTTCGAATATCTGTAACAAATGAAACATTTCTACAGAAAGGATCTCCTCTTAATATGATATACTTAAAAACTTTATATAGTACTAGCGGACATCATGCAGTTTCACCCGCGTAGTTCCCCTTCCCGTGGGAGTACAGGGATATAATAAAACCTATGTAACTTGCTGATGCTAGTTATCCATTACTGAAATAATTTTTTAAATCAGTCTAGGAGTTTTTAACTTTATTCATTACATACAAAAATACAAATCTTTCCTCTTTATAATTGTGGTATAGATTACTTTAAACTTTATTTAGTTTTGTAGTCATTTAATTGATAATTCAAGGAACTCCTGTATTTTCTTTTTCAGGTAGACATAGAACAAGAGAAGTTATCGGACTTGCTGGCATGGCTTGCCATACACATCAAACCTAGATATCATGTAGTTCCCTCTCCTGATAAACATTATGAAAGACAGCCTTACAGGTAAGTCCTCTATTAGTTATGTAAAACCAGTTTCAGAACTTCCAAGTTCCTGCAAATTTGTTTGGCAGATTTTTTTGAATTAATTCCGATCTATTTTATAGACTGCCAGGTAGATATTGCTTTAAAAAAAAATGTAATATTATCTTTAAAAATGATGGAGTTGTGAATTGAATTTGTAAATCTATGACAAACAGAGACAGCACTAATGACCTGTGATGTCACTTGCAATCCAGCAGAAAGGTTATTTTGCATGACAAGGATTGGAGTATAACTTAATGATAGTGTAACTACTCTTATCCAATGATTTTATTTATTTTTTACCAAATCACGTAATTTTGGTGACTCAAATAAGTATAATTATGTAGTTTTTAAATGATTAAAATCTTTTTTTCAACAGGAACCTCTCTACCCACCAAGATTACAGAGAAGGAGCAACTAGGTTCATAGCGTTAGCTCCAGTTGGTAACAAGGCAAAGGAGAAATGGATCTATGCTTGCTCCTTGCAACCAATCTCAAAGATGAGGGTCACAGATCTTTTGCAAGGCACAACTGATGAGACAATGTGTCCATATGATCCTGAGTTGATGAAGCAACATCAGCCTGGGAAGGTTGTCAAGGTAAGATGCTAAGCCTTTTAATAATTGTGCTTGTATCAGTCTATCTTTTCAAATAAAAAAGAGCTCTAAATCAGTCAGAATTTGCTTTAAAAGATAAATATAGTAGAACACCAGTTTTCTAGGACTTTTTTTTGCCTGTTTTTGCAATTATGGCTAAAGAATTAAATCAGAACCAAAAAGAGATGGTGAAAAAAGTTGAAATTCTTCTCAACGGACCCAAAATTGCAGAAGACTGGGGAAAGTAAATAAATAAAGTAGAAGGAGGAAAGGGAGGCCTTCGCCCTGCAATGGAACAGTACAGGCTCAACAACATATGAGTATAATATTATTTAAATGTTAACAATGTTGGTCATTTATATTTTTTAGTTCAGTGGCAATGGACAGTACTTCTTCAACATGGATACAGCAGAAGATGATCAAGGCAAGAGGAAAAGGAAAGGTAGAGATGACAACCCTGAGAGGAAAAAGAAAGACTTTGATCCAGGTAGTAGTTTAATAGAGAGCTATACCACTGTTAATGTAGATATATACTTTTCGGAATACGTTAAGCAGTTGATGATAAACTGCTGGAGGCCTTTGGGTCTAAAAAGGCCACTTGAGCAGAATCAGAAAAGCAAGTCATACTAACCATCACTGTCAAACTTTCCCAATCAACCTTGAGCCTAATGCGTTCGCGATAAAGAAAATTAAATTAGACAGATTGTTGGGTGATTATTATGCTGGTTCGGAAACCCAGGTACCCACTACGAGATAGTTGGTAACACCAAGGCGTTGCTGGCCTTCCTTGGGGAGCTGGGGTGGATCGAATGATGCATTTGTCCCACCTGCACGCAAAATACGCGCTTAGTCGTGGAGTTGCGGAAACCAGCCCGATTTACATACATACATACATACATATGCTGGTCCTGCTCCATAGGACAATCAATGGTGGAGACAAGATCAAACTGGTTGGTTTATGTATTTACTTTTGTACCTACTGTTTCATTTTTGGGTTTTTATTTTTCTGTTCACTCACACTCTGCTAATTAATGGTTCCAATATTTGTAAAAATGTGAGTATCATGTACTTATTTAGAAAATTAATAAGTCTACCTCGGCATACTCTAGGTTCATGGTCCTCACATATATTAACAAAAGTTTTGTATAGCACATGTAAAACATTGATTTGAAAAGAGTAACTATGGAGTTTCTTGTCCGCTCTTTACTATGTTATTTTAAATGTAATGATGACGTTTAAAAGAGCCGTTTAATGGCCTAATTGATATAAACGTTTTTGACTTTTTTTTTTGACCTTAATGATTCTCCTAAAGTGGCCTCTGCTGCATATTACTGTTCCAAGTCATATTTTTCATTAATGCTCAACTCCAAGCATACATATGGTCATAGCTTGAGTTATATAGCCTGTATATATAGCCTTTCTCGTTAAATGGGCTATCCAACACTAAAATATTTTTTCAATTCGAACCACCAGTTCCTGAGATTAGCGCGTTCATCCAAACAAAAAAAACAAACTCTTCAGTTTTGTAATATTAGTACAGATTACCAATTTCGGACGTCGGAATTACACTCCACCACGAAAGACCACGAAGACCCATGTTAAAAATGAGAGCCTTTCCTTAGTTTGCCATGTGTTATTATTTCCCAGAATTTGATACTAATTAGCTACACTTTCGGATGGTGTAATAATACAGGATGTGTTTTTTTTTAAATTTAAAATGAACCGGTTCGATTCTTGGGTAGGAACAACGATTTTTCAAAAATCCATTGATGCAGTTTTACTTTTCATAAAAATCGGGCTCGAGACTCCTTTCGGTGTTTTTCGATATTCCACATACGTTCGGATTTGGCCATGAAAGCACACTTTAAAAATACACCTTGTGTACTTGTTTTTAATTGATGTACAGTTCCCGTCACGCAAGTTTGCCTCCGCAAAGTACGCCGCAATCGGCTGCGCAGGATGTCAATTTGACAACAAACATACAACCGCGCATGCGCGGGTATAATGGCATCTCACTCGCTCGTATACGTTCGATGCATAAGCGTGTCCCGCTTGCTCAATGCAATACGACTGTGGATGCGAAATGTGTTACACGCTGTTATTGTTTTTAATGATTTATTTTGGTTATTTCTTACAGTTAAATTTGTGTTCTTGGGGTGTATATGTTTGTTGTGTTACTTTTTGATATTTTATTGTTACTGGTAGTCTTTGTTACTTGTTTATAGTATAATACGTATAAACAAAAAATATTTTAGGAACGTAACACTTTTTTACACGATTGCACCTGCGCGGACTTCACTCAAACCTATCTTCCGAGCGGCAAACCACGCTGACACGAACTGTAACACCTTTAAGAAATGAATAGTGTAAATTAGAAAAGTTCATTTGAAAAAGACAAATACTTTAAAAAAATTATGAAATCGTTTGATACTGGTAAGATTTACTTGTTTTTCCATAAACACAACTTTGTTAAGGAACTAAATCGCAACATGTAGGTATTTATTTTCTTGTAAGGTTTTATTTAACTTTTTCTTACAGAAACTTGCTGGTTCTGCCTATCTTCCCCAAGTGTGGAGAAGCATCTAGTAATAAGCGTCGGTTCGCACTGCTACCTAGCGCTAGCCAAGGGACCGCTCACTCCGTACCACGTTCTTATTTTACCTATCACCCATCACCAATGCAGCACAAGAGTGAGTTGAATATTTTATTACTTTCCTTTTGAAGTTTATTTATTCCATATTTACTAACTCATATTTCGTTGTTGCTATAGGTTTAGAAAGTCAATTGACAAGTAAATTTTCTTCTTTTTCGAAAATCATCTGATAAGCCTGTGTTCAACTGCGTTTGTCGTTGTTCGCACAACTTTGAACTTTAATAATAGAGAATAAAGTTTATTTTCCAATGACATCAACAATTATTAGTTATGAGAGACTAAATTGCTAAAGAAAATTGATTCTTATCCTGTCCTCATTCCAATATTTTAATCATGTCAATATTTAACCATTTCCAGTTACCTGACGAAATAGTAGACGAGATAAAGAAATTCAAGGAAGCGCTGAAGAAGTTCTATGCGTCGATGGACAAGTACGTGGTGTTCTTCGAGCGCAACTACAAGACGTCGCATATGCAGGTGCAGAGTGTGCCCGTGCCGCGCGCCTGTGAGTCGCAGCTGTTGGAGGTCTTCCAGGTAACATGTTTTATATTGCTTCATCATCATCATAACAGCTGAAAGACGTCCATTGCTGGACATAGGCCTCCCCCAAAAAGGGGGGGGTGTTGGCCATAATCGCCACGCTTGGCAGGCGGATTGGCGATCGCAGTGTATGGTGTTGCGTTTTACAGAGAACGCTGCTGCCCATGCTCTGGTGAGTCCCATATTGAGTCACCTCTTATGACACCTACGGGAAGTGATGGGTATATTGCTTGTTATATGTATAACTGTAATGGAGGAGCTCCTCACTAAATAATTACAGCCGCAAGGGTCGATCTTTACGGTTAAGCGACGGTTGCCTAGGTCGGTCTGTGGATCGGTGACTATCTTATCATACTGATATTCTTCCGTAAAACACGTTAGGCCGTTGGTCTTGGCTGTTATTTGTAGTTTTCGGTAGTCGTTACGGATTGTGGGATGGTCACCCATCCACAGACCAACCTTGGCAAGCGTTGCTTAACCTTGAAGATCGACCCGTGCAGCTGTTATTATTTAGCTGCGAGCTCCTTTCTTTCATGTACAGCAAGTAAACAGATGAATAAGGCAAAAAAATAATAATTTGACAAAGATCTAATTTGTGTAGGACGAGGCGGGCATCAACAGCGTGCAGATGGAAGTGCTGCCGCCGTACGCCGAGCTGCGGCAGGTGGCTCTGCCGGGCGCGCCGTACTTCCACGCCGAGCTGCCGTCCGGCGACCAGCTCTACGTCAGGACCAAGCAGCACTTCCCGCTGCACTTTGGCAGGTAATTACACTACAATTATTATCATGAACTAGTTGACTTGCGCAACGCTTCGTCTGCTCCGCTCCTATTGGTCTTAGCGTGATGCGTGAACCTATAGCCTTCCTCGATAAATAGGCTATTTAACATTGAAATATTTTTTCAAATTGGACTATTAGTTCCTGAGATTAGCGCGTTCAAGCAAACAAACGAACTCTTCAGCTTTACATATTAGTATAGATAGAACAGAGGTGGCCAACTTGATTAGGCCTAAGATCGAGTTTTTGCTGACAAAACCTTATGCGATTTGCTAATGTCATAGGTATTTCTTAAAATTACATATGTAGCAGCAGGTAAAGTTAATTATTCAATTATGCAGTATTTTTCATTTTATTAACATAACCTATTGAGTATTAACATAGTTGCGCAGTCTGTTATTCGTACCTATTTATATTTTTTGCCGTGCCGCGATCGACCGATTGGCCGTCACTGGTATAGAGTATAACATCATAACATTCAATCTGTACTACCAGAACCGTTATTCCCATGTAATAGGGACAAATTTATTGTAATTAAGTGGACACAAAGGGCTGCTACTGAAAAATACTGTTTAAAAAAATCACTGCACAACCTGGGAATCTAAATCTAAATCAGTACCGCACGCAGAATTTTAGTAGCAGCCAAGAAAAATTAATGCATGGGCACACTTTATCCAGATGAAAATACTAATCAGCTTACTGACTTTCATATTTTTTGCGATATGATGTTCCGCAGTTGACCGTGGTAAAACCTCTTTGGGTCGTATACATTAAATTGTCTACAGTCACATTCTTCAACACGACAAGAGCATCTTCTTTCAATTCGTCTGATTACTGATTTCCTTTCAGGGACGTACTATCATGTCCGCCAATCCTAAACTGCGAGGACAAAGCCGACTGGCGGCAATGCCAACTCTCCCGCGAAGAAGAAGTGGAACACGTGAAGAACTTCAGAGAGAAGTTCCGGCCGTTCGACTTCACAGCTGACGCTGACAGTGACAGTGAATGACGACAAGTTGACGAACTGGTCGCCTACCACGCTCACCGACTGCCAGTGAGACGCCATGTAGTCGGCTACTGGCTGTACGGGAGCCAATGTAGGCGCAGGCGCAGGTCCTCCAGTACATGGAGCCGGTTTATTTAAAAACTTTCATAGCTACTCATGAACACGTATTTCTTTTTCCATGTTAAATTCTAGACACCGGTAGAGTGAATTATCTACGTTTTGTAGCTTGACAAATGCCCATCAAAACCGTGTTCTGATGGCGTCTGAGTCCAGTGGAGTGCCACCAGCGCCTACCTCGAGTCAGGGAACGTTAATTTTCATAAATAAAATGATGAGTTGAGGCTGGGTTGAGTGAAGGAAACGACTTACATTATTGGTGACAGTGATCATTATCATTATTGTGCGCAAAACCGGTGTCTCGTGAAATGTAAAGGGTAATACGCAACATCACCGTCGTGTACCGGTCTAGCCAGTTTCTGATAAATCTTACAATCAGAACTCGTGAAGAAAGCCGCAAGCCCGTACGTTATATGGACAAGATACATTTTATAGATGCAAACAGACATTTTAAACATTGGATTTATCTCGTCACACAATACTTAATTTGTTGATAAAGTTGTACCATAGTAAAAATATTTTAAAATCGCGCTGTTATGTAGCAGTTTCACATATCATTTGCAATATTGATGTGTTTCTAAATGTGTCTAGAGAACTTGCAAGTTGTGCGATTTTGTGTAAAAAAGTGTTATGTAATTTGAAAAGTTAGGTAAGTTAAATAAAATAGATCAATTTCAAGTAAATGAATTTTTATTTTCGTTCACATCGTACTGTCCTAATAACTCATTGTTGGCATTATAAAACATATCTGTAACAACATGATTAACTAACCCTTATAATATACTTGTGTATTCATTTATATTAACAAAATGTTTAAAAATGATATGGTACATTGACTAGAATTCAGAATGATTTAAGAGTAAAGTTATGATAACGATTTTTGCTCCTAAACTTGAGATAATCAAATATATAAGTAAATTTAATAAATAATACTGGATAAAAGTGGAGTTTAAGGGCCTTTTGCGTCTATTCTTTGTGAAAAGTTTACTGAAAGTGACATCAAAAGTATCATATATTTTTATAATTATTTAATATTTGTATTTTGTGGACTATTTGTTAGAAATTTTCATTATCTATGTGTCCAAATATTTTAATCTCACAAACTTGATGCAAAACGAAGAAGACCATAAATGATTGAGACATTAACATTGTTAAAATTATTATTTCCACGATTTCTAAAAAAATCTACACTGTATTATTGACTAGCATTAGGTAATTGTGTCTAGATTATATAAAATAGATCTCAATTAAATATAGGGCAGTCTTCGTTGGAATTACTAAAGAGTGTCAACATAAACAATTGTAAATCATTATAAACCCACACAACTCACTGGAAAACATCGTGTTATTCGAATACAAACGCAGTTTGTGTGTCAACACTCGTAAACTATAGCTACAACATGATGCAGATATAATGTACATACAAACGTGTAACTTTCTGCCGTATTCACCAAATAATAGGTAATTGTATTGTCATGTGTTACTGTTTACTGAGGATTGTATAATACTAATGTTTCATTAATTTACATCGATTATAATGCGCTGATTCATGAACATCAGCCACTTTGAACGCGCACAGCTGTTGGGATATGCGATTTCAATGCGGTGCTCTGTATTATAATACAACAGGTATGTAAGGTAGGTTCCACAATCTTTGTCAAAGTACAAGAAGCACGTATTCGCGAATCATAAAAGACAGGAAGTCAAAATTAATTAAAATGTATCGTTATCCAAGCAGTCTCTGAAAAGTGATTGTTTTAAGCTAAGTTGGGAAATTCGGGTCAATTTAGTCAGTAAAGTCTTACGGTGTCTGTGTAACGTTGGCAAGTTTGTGTAAATGGTATGCTGCATACTGTGAATAAGTACATTATTGCATAATTAACAGATTATGCGGTGACTTACTGTTGGCACTTCAACAAATGCTTATCATAGTCCTAAGATATAAATAGTTACTTGAAAATTCATTTACACACTCCAAAACCTTAATGTTATAGACAATGATAAGATTTGCCAATGAAAACTTTATTGTTTTCATAAACTTTACAACAATCAAACAATTCGTATTTAATTAAATATGGGATATAATTACACAATTACATCCGTAACTAGTTTTAAGACTTTTGGTCAATAAGGCATTAAGTTTAAAATATATATTTTAATTTTAATTATTGTTCTCCTTATTTTTTATATTCGATAGTCATTAATGTGTACTTAGCGTTAATTACATTAATATTTACATAACGACCAGTGGTTTTAGAACCTACAACTTTAACAGCGTTTAAAGCCGTTTGTTTTAAAATACTCAGTTTCGGAGTACAAAAAGGATTAATGTGTTTTCACTATTATACGTGGCACTAAAGAATAAATATAATTATAATGGCTAAACCTATCTATCTACACTTATTTACATGTTTAGCAATATGGAAGTTTATAGTTTGGCAACATTTTTGTAAAAAAATTATATGCAAAATGTTAACCAACATTAGAAAACTGGAAGATACGTTGATTTACACGAGTTGTAGAAAAGTTGGTATCCGCCACTTGTCCTCGATCCTTACAATATTTCCAATTTAAAGTGACCTAAACTCAAAATGCATCTATGGCAGTGTTGACTGTTGTATAGTACCGTTTTAAAGTTGAAAGTATTACAATTACGTATTAAATCCAGCTATTTTAGATTAGTAGTGCAGATTTTTCGAATAAATTAACCCGATTGACCATGCCTTATCACCTACTCTCATAGAGTAACAAAACCTACACCCCAAAAAGTATCTACATAGATACAAGACTATGAATTTGAGAATACGACTCAAAATCATTAATCTTAGTCTTTTCAGTACATTTGGCTGTCACTGATGGCGCCACTAGCGTACGTCCAGCCTCATTGGTCAAAACGTGTGACAGTAGCTGCTGTCAATTTAACGCCTTCTGATTGGTCGTAGGTACGGCGGCCATCTTTAATAGTGCTGTTCCGTGCTTTCATTATTTTCAAACGTTGATTTGGAAGGCTTCCCTGGTGACCTTGGGGTCGTGTGCGGAGTGCGCGGGGTGCGCGGGGTGCGCGGGGTGCGGGTGAGGCGCCCTCTTGCGGCGGTGGTGTCCCTCGCACTCCGTGTCGTCGGAGAACCGAGACGGTGGATGAATGTGTTCGTTGAAAGACGGGTAGTTTGATATACTGCGAAGAGAATTGTTATTTAGGGTAACTATGTAGATTAAAATAATAGTAATAAAAATACTTTAAAAATGTTTTTAATAAGCGGAGTATTATATTGCAAATCTCTTAGTTTGTAAGCTTTAAGTAAGTAAGTAAGTATAAAAACTAATTTTCAATTTAGCAGACACATATGCTTCTTTCTATCTAGCATTGGGTCGAGATGTGATGAATCTCAAAGAAAGGTAGATAACGCAAGCTATCGATTGAAAACGTAAGTAGTGATAAGTTACTCATCGTCAGTTGTATAAAAGTTGTTTTTTATCCGACTGCGCGGTAGCAAAGATAGGGTTATGTTTGCTCTTTTTTTACCGGACTACGGCAAAGATAAAAGGAAGGAAGAGTTATGGTTTTATATTTTTCAATAAACAACATTTTCCCAACTTGCTGTAGCCACCTTCCTGAGGGACGATTCTCGTATTTTAAAGACCATTCGCTTTCCAGTCTCAGTATCAGTCAAAATTAATGTCTTTAAATAATGCGACTAAAACTGGACTGTTAAGTACGAGAATAGGGAATATGCATGTGATTTTTTTTATTTGGTAAATGAAATACTTATTAGTCCAAGTAAACAATCATGAAATATTTTTTATATACCTCCATCAGCGATGATGTTGCAAAGCTTTAAAGGTTACAATTAGAAAGAGAAGTCTGATATGAACTTTGACGTCAAAGTCCATGGAGCCTATACAGCTGCCATAGAAATAAGCGTATTCGCGAGAGGGAAAGATATATTTGTTTAAAATAATTATATCTTGTTTTTTATCGAGCAATTTTAGTTCTATTTTCACTATTCGTTTATATTTTTGTATATTTTTAGATTAACTGATTGGATAATAAATATTTTTTTCATGCATATTCCCCATTGGTCTTGTCACTAAAACTAAAATAAAAAGTAAGTAATCATCGTCTACTGCTCACAGTGTCTACAGGTACCTGAAGGTGGTCTCGTCGTTGTGGCTGCTGTAGCCGGACGAGGAGCGCACGTGCCGCTTGCCCAGCGCGGCCGCCTTGCCCTTGCGCGACGGGAAGGCCTTGCGCACCACGCCGCCCACTGAGTTCTCTGATGACGACGACGACTCTTCGCGCTCTACGCTTGGATCTGGGAGATGGGGTATTTACAAATGTTATTTTGCTTTTGGGAACTGTGTGCTCTTCCAGTCTTCTGTCAAGACCTAGACTAGACTTAAAACCTAGTTTAGCCTTGAGCCAATTTTAGGTGTTCTGAACAGGACTGATGGAATCTTTTGAGCATAAAAGATAGATTTTTGACAAAAATCAGTCTTGAATACATTTAAAATACTTTAAAATAACCGTCAGTAAGATCTTTACCGAGGCAGATTGCCAAGATAGTGCCCACCGTATTTAAATGTCGTCACTTGTGCAGGGTTTATTAACGTACGGTAAGTTGACCTTCCTAAAGTACTACTTTATCTTCGGCGTAATACATTTTGCTATTTATTGGACAGGCCATAAAGCTTACAAGCCTCTAGGTTCAGCGCAATGGCATCACGTCTAGAAGACCTTGCGATGACTAGGCTTGATACATATCTGTAAATTTTTTGGGGAGAAATTTTTGACCAAGGCCTCTAACTTGATGCGGTTTCAGAAGGGTCGTTGAAATGATCGATTAAGCCTGTCTCTATTGGTCCTCCCCCAGTGAGAAGTGCCCTTAGCGTGCAGTTTTAAGTTTTATAAGGTTTGACCGGGAAGTCCGGTTAAGCATACAACACCACCTAGGTGCACCTTCGAGCTGCCACTCTTTAAATCAAGGGCTGTAGCTACACAAACTAACATGAGGTAGGGTGCGCGGGCCTGAGTCTCGCTTGCGGCTCGCTGTCGGAGTGCGGCGCGCTGGCGTCGTCGCTGGCGTCGTCCTCATACTCTGTAATGGGCAGGTGCAGCGTTAGTATCTTCTTCACCTCCGAGTCCGTCGAGCCCAGGTTGTCCGACTCTGCAACATTAACGCACCGGTCAGGCGGGGTAGCGCGGTGTGGTAGCAGTGAACTCGCCACGACTGGGTGCTACGAAAGTGCGGATGACAATTTTGGTTCTAGAACTGATTGGTACCCAACCGTGAAGGAGGCAGATGAAGTTTTAGATAAATCTGGCTTTGTGGAGCGACGTATCTGCCATTCATAATATCTGACAGTCTCACTCCATTTGCTTTCTTATAACGGTCGCGTACTTGAAAATGATAAAATAATATCCAGCATGAAATGGTGAAACTTTCGTAGATACCCTGGAGTTGGATTTGTTAGTTTATTACTCATTTTTAATTTCGTGGCGTAGCTCACAGCAAAGCACATGACATGATAAAAATATGACTGATATGTTAAATGGTTACAAATGGAGCTGCGTACTAACACTAAGGACAGGTCGCCAACACATAGAAGCGGGAAACGTTCACACTAGGTCATGACAATGAGTGGACTACACACAAACCGAAA
Source organism: Lacanobia oleracea (assembly GCA_950371165.1). NCBI lineage: Eukaryota > Metazoa > Arthropoda > Insecta > Lepidoptera > Noctuidae > Lacanobia > Lacanobia oleracea. The sequence goes on from OX493399.1 coordinate 12,226,780, forward strand.
GGTATGTCACAATACATACTGTGTGCATGCTTACCTTTATAAATTACAACACCATTTACGCTCCCAAAGGTTGCATAAAAGGCGATCATTATGTCAAATTACAATTCAATTACTTAAACTTAAATGGGACAAAGTAAACTTTATTAATAGAGGTGCAAACTACGTAAAATAAAATGTAGCTAACTACGTCATAGATACTCTGTAAGCTGTAGTACTGTGTGGGAGAATAGAAGGAGGGTCGTACCTTGGCTCTCTGAGTGCGGGTCTCGGAGTCTGTTGCCTTTTCTTCTTACTTTTGTGTATTCTGGCTCTTTACCCTGGAAAATAATTGATTATTTTGTAGCTTTGAATTGGAGTTAACGAGAAGTGATCCTAAACGTTTCTGTTTTGTTTTTAAGGTGATACCTATAAATTGGACAGCTTTGTTTCTGGTTCTTATTAAAATAAAGAAAGTAACATCAATGACTAACACTTTCAGACTGCAGCCATAATTGTGGTGATTCGACTCGAAAATGATGGTTTGGAGGAGGTCCTTAGTTTTTAGCAAACCCAATCTATTTTTCTGTCCTACAGGCATTGGCCAACCAAATATTGAACTGGACTGTCCCTTGCTCGTTTATACTAACCATTATATCATGTAAATATTGTTAGAGCCTCCACCACTTTGTCATATTGAAACCAATGTACCACAGTAAAAAAGTTGAACAAAAAATGTTGCTATGATTTAGAATGGATTAGACCTAATTTTGTGGCTAAATAACAACTACTGCACGGGTCGGTCTTCGAAGTTAAGCAGCGCTTGCCGAGCCCCGGTCCGTGGATAACTGACCATCCATTGCACACTGAGACTCCTCCGTACCTCAAAAAGCACTTTAAACTGTTGGTCCGTAATTTGGACATCTTTGACAGTCGTTGTGGGTAGTCAGAAGCCAGAAAATATTACAACAGTCTTGAAAAAATCGTGTTACCCTCCTAAGTGAGTGGCGTAGGTCAGATAGGCAGTCGCAGTGAAATGCTGTTACTCAGCTGAATCTGGTTAAGCCGACACCAACAAAGCTGGGTAAAGGCTTAGCAGATGATGATTGAGATTTTTTTTTGTGAATTTGAATGTGAATCATCAAATGACTTCCGCTTCGGGCGTAGCGGGAGGGAGTGTCAGACTCGTACTGACTAAAATCCACCCGTGTTCCTTCAAATGTCCGTTACGTCCCAGGACCGCGGTAACTCTTTGATACAATAGGGACATTACCTGAGTAAAAAAAAATACTTTTCAATTTAATGCGTCAGTTAGATTTTCGAAAAATATTGGATAAGTGTTTTTTGTTTATCAAATCAATCGCATCAATGATCAAGAAAAAGCCCCCTCTCTTGTGACATCACTATCCAGTAAAAAGTGGATCGAAAAGTGACGTCACACGAGTTTTCAACGCACTGTATCGTCTTAATTTTTTGTTTGCGTGAAAAAAGAAATAAAACGCGTCCAAATTTTTTTAGAAATCTATCTGACGGACTAATTAGATTTTTTTATTCCGCAACTGTGGCAGATGATGACGAGCGGCTGTCGCTGAAAACAGCGCTGTGGCTCTGTCTCACATACGAGTCCCAGCATTATGCTGAGCGATAGTCGTTTTGCGCGAATGTGACGCATATCTTCCCAATTTTTATAATTTAGTTTTATTTAATTTTTGGTATGCGTCATGCTTGGCGCAAATAAACGCTTTTTCTTTCTGTACCTTGTACTTGTCGTTCTGCTTGAGGTCGTGGTAGACGAAGGAGCCGCGCACGGAGTGGTAGGGCCCGCTGTACACGTTGCCGCTGTAGCTGCTCTCGCTGTACGCCGTCGGCTTCGTCAGCTGGAACGTGGCGTACGGGCAAATATCTTCTATGTATTCTGTGGACAACATTCACGTAGGTTAGTGATTTTACAAGCACACATAAATTCTAGTCTTTTTAGGCCTGGTAAAATGGAAAAATGACATCGATACAAACACTAATTACCTAAGTCTTTAACATTATTTATACTGCTACCAATACCATCTCATATCTTGACATTGGTGAAATCATCGAACATTTATTGATAGAAATGTCAAAACATCAAAATTCGATTGAAAAGGCGAAAGCCGAATAGCATAGCAGCAATAAGTACTGGAATTTTGGCTATTGGTCAAAACCTTGCCCTTTATATTGTACTTCATTTCCTACCCTTGCATGAATTAAATTCCTTCAGTAATTTCGCTATAACAAGGGCAAGAATTTCATTTCATTTCATTTACTCAATTCAATAACAATTTACATTGTGTCCGAATGTGTTACAAAAAAAAGAACAGAAAAACAGTTAAGTAAACATGTAAGAAAAGATCAAATCGATTAATTAAAATATTGGAAAAAAACGTCGTCTTAATTAAATTAATATAAATCACAATAATAATAAAAAAAAAATTAAATGTCATTCAATAACAATTCAAATTGTGTCCGAATGTGTTACAAAAAAAAGAACAGAAAAACAGTTAAGTAAACATGTAAGAAAAGATCAAATCGATTAATTAAAATATTGGAAAAAAAACGTCGTCTCAATTAAATTAATATAAATCACAATAATAATAAAAAAAAATTAAATGTCAACAATAAAAACCACGACCACCATTAATTAGGAGCCAAAATCATTTATCAATCAAAACATTCATTCATGTCAAATCTAATTCATCTAAAACGTCAAAAAATTATATATAAAAAAAAAATAATAAACATGTCACATAAAACAATAAAATAATCAATTATGTCCAATAATAATTTTAAAAAGCATAATCAAAAACCAAAATGAAAATTCATCTGTTGTTACGAATCATTCTCATAAATAATGAAAACAAAAAACAAAGAATCAATTATATTAATAATGTTGAGTCATGAACTCATCCACGGAATATATTTTTTTTTCCAGTAAGAACTTTTTAGTTTATTTCTAAATAACGTGGATCTATACAAAAGTTGTTTTATATCCTTAGGCAAGCAATTAAATAATTTTACTGCTTGATACTTACACAATGTGTTACAATTTTTAATTTGGAATTTAATTTATGCTTAAAATATTGGTTTCTTGTGCTTTTCCTTTTAAGCCTTTCGTCTTGCGTTTCATAATCACTTATGTGTTTTGCTAGGCTAGTCAAGACTGTAAGTATGTAAAGGCTAGGTACTGTCAGTATTCATAGACTTTGTAAATGTTTCCGACAGGACTCGATTTGGGGAATACGAACTAATGTTCGGATTGCCCTCTTTTGTAGCACCTTTTGTGCTACAAAAGAGGGCAATCCGAACATTAGAATATAATAACTCTATCAGAATTATACTTGTAGCTATTTCCCCAGTGCTGAATACTATATCTCAATCTTGACTCTACCAGCGCATAGTAAACTGATTTTAAAATTTCTATGCTAAGTTCTTCTCGTAGGCTCCTGATTCTAGCATGCTGATGATATTGACCCGTCTATGGCTCTTAGTTCATTTTTCCAATTTAATAGTGACTCCTAAAAATTTTACTGAGTCAACAATACCTATTGTCTCCATTTAACTTAACGTCTAGACCAGCACTACCACGGGTTGTAGACTTAAACAGTACGATGTTTGTTTTTTTAGCATTAATTAACAACTTATTTGCTGTAAACCATTTTTGGAATGACTCAAGAGCCGTGTTTATAGTGCTGCTCAAAGCCTCTGCAGTACTTTCACCAACAACAGCATTAGTATCGTCTGCAAATGCAGACTTAAAAAATGAATGAATGAGTTTTAAATCTGGATTCAGTTTTCTTGCTAGGTTAAGTAAATCATTTGTAAAGATTATAAAGAGGGTAGGACCCAGTATAGAACCCTGTGGTACTCCTGTCAAAACCCTTCGTAACTTTGAATGATACGCTTCTTGAAGATTATTCTGATTTATGTCTCTTACCTCTACATACATTTTTCGATTAGTTAAATACGACCTAAAAAGCGCTAGAACCTGTCCTCTTACACCGTAATGTTCCATCTTGGCAAGCAACAATGTATGATTTACAGTGTCAAAAGCAGAACTCAAGTCTAAGAAAATTCCAAAGAAAGATAAGGTCTGTGTCTTTTTACAAGATCTTATCTGACCAACTATGAATAGGTTGGTTTTCTTCTTTTATTTCGGCAATAGTCATGAACAAAATGTTTCTTGTTTCATTGTGCTTGCATCTAAGGAGTGGATATTCCTGTCAGAGTCTGTGGTTCTTGATAGCTACATTCTGGTGGTTTTCAAGTCAAGAGTTAGATTACTTCTAAGCAAGTGTGGTCTATCGTTAACTACATCATCGCTTACCGTCAGATGAGATAGTGTCCAAACCGGAGCCTATCGTTAAAAAAGGCCATGTTTACAAGGCAGTGGATCGTAAGGGACCGTCTCCACGAGCGAGAGAATCGCGGCGATATTATCGTCCGTGCCACTGATTTCTATGACAACTCTATGAACGTGTCTCCACACGGCGATATTTTCACGGCGATTCGATGTATGAAAAAACGTCAACTCGCCGCGATTCTCTTGCTCGTGGAGACGGTCCCTAAGGGGTCATAAAGTTCAATGCGCGTACCATTAGAAGCATGTTTGTAGTGGTGCTGCGGCGGCGGGTGCTGTGCGCGCGCCGCCAGGTACTGCTGGTCGCGGTTCACCTTGTTCTGCAGCTGCGCCACCGACGGCGACTCGCCCACGCCGCTCTCCGTGCCCACCGTCTCCGTGGCACCAGCTTCTATGGCCAAGTTGACATGCTTAACATTTTAGCGCCAAACTCACGCACTCACCAAAACCACAGATCCTTTTTGTGAGTGGTTTTGGTGAGTGCGTGAGTTTGGCAAAGGAAGTTTTGGGAGCAGTTCTTGTTGTCATTGCTAGGGTAAAAAATTTCAGGTTTCTCATGGTAAAGCAATCATGATGTTAATGGCTTGAAAATTCAGATTAGTTTATTATTTAGCTGGAAAATGTCCAATAGTAAGTAAATGCCTGCTCTTAGCGCCGCTCCATCGACCAGCCCTGAGGTTCTTGCCTCTAGCGGATTTCTGGGATCTTCAGCCGTTCAGGAATTTTAGAGGAGTTTGTTACGCAAATTTAAATAACTAGGGAAAGGTGAAGGGCAGAGACTGTCACTAGATAGTATAATGATGCGGGTTTTTAAAATTCTAAGCAAGTGATTGAAATGAATGATTTGAATGAATGATCAAAAATCATTCATCATTCATTTTGACATCGAACTAACTAGTGTGGGCCTTTGCCCATTAAGTCTTGCAAGTCATGATTGTTAGAAGAGAAGGAATAAGTGATAGTGTGTGTGTGCAACTACCAAAGCTAGTGTACTGACTGTTGCGGCGCACGAGCAGCACGATGGCCAGCAGCGCGCCCAGCACCAGCAGCGACAGCGCGGCCGGCAGCAGCACGCGCGCGCCGCCCAGCGAGCGCGAGCCGCCCGGCGCCGCGCCCGACACCTCGCCCTCCACCACTGGAAGAGGAATTTCAAACATGAACACGTTCTGCTTTAATCATCCTACAATGTGATCGTCTGGAATCGGGGTTTTTTCTAGAGTAAGGTTTTTGATGATTTGCATTCTCAAGGCAGACCCTCATGAATGGCTAATCTTGTGTGTCAGTTGGGTGGCAATTCTTTGTCAGACTCACACACAAGTCAAATAGCAAATTACCCTCAGACACTCACTAAATTCTAGGAGGAGTTCGTGGCTAGATTATAACAGCCGCACGGGCCGATCTTCAAGGTAAAGCGACGCTTACCAAGGTTGGTCTGTGGATGGGTGACCATCTTAACATACCGAGTTTCCTCCGTGCCTCTGAAAGCACGTTAAGCCGTTGGTCCCGGCTGTCATTTGTAGATCTTTGGCAGTCGTAACGGATTGTCAAGGCCAGTAAATCTGACTCCAGTCTTGCCAAGAAGCACCGTGTTACCTAGTTAATGGGTTGTGGAGGTCTGGTAGGCAGCCGCTCTACGTAAAACACTGGTATTCAGCTAAATCCGGCTTGACTGGAAGCCGACCCCAATATAGTTGGGAAAAGGCTAGGCAGATGATGACTCACTAAATCTATTCTAGGGACACGGATGAGTGTCAGACAGTCATAAATGTTTGATACCAGGTGACAGTTCTCTCGAAACACTAATGTGTTGTAGTGTCTTGGTAGTAGCGTAGCTAAGAGGGGATGGTGGGTGCGGCTCACCCCGGGTGGCATCCTGTTCAGAGGTGACACCCATTTTATTGATTGGTTAGGATTCTCTCTCCATTTTTCGCACTTAGATTCTCATTTAGTCCGTTGTGCGTAGGTGTCCTGGCTAAGTTAGCCAGCTTAGCTACGCTCAGAAACACAGAAGTTTCCTGGGAGCTTCACAGGATTCTCGGAGCGATTTCACATTTCCGAGGATTTGTCTTGGCTTGGTTCAGTATTCAGTCACGGCAATGAACGATATTGCAGTGACAGCTGACGTAATTAGGTCCTAACAAGAACAGGCAGCGCTAAATGAAAGATGGGTCATGGTCTGTGCCTCATTACTTACTTCCACTAAGTGAATGCGTGGTGAAGTTGTAGAGCGCGACGGCATGCCCCGCGTTGTTGTGTGCGGTAATCCTCAGCTGGTAGTGCGTGGCCGGCGTGAGGCCGGGCACGCTGAACACGCGCTCTGTTGCCTGCACGCTGTTCGATACCAATCGCCACTGGTGAAGAAAGATGTACCTATACGTTAGTATGATATTTATGCAGTTTTGGCTTTGTCACAGACTATGAGTTACAGGTACCTCCAGTCCCATTAATTATGCTAATATGGTATAAATAAATAAAATAAAATTGTTTATTGCATCAACTGAAATTCTTATTCTAATTACCAATATGGAGCATTTTTTAAGCAAATAGTTTGCTTGTGTTATAAGAATAGGGAGTAAGTATGCCTGAAAAAATAATCATTATCTATACAGTTTATCTAAAAATATATTATTTTGATTTAATTTTCACTGTTAGCAGTGAAAATTCACCAAAATTACTCGAAAAACAAACGAGATATAATTATTTTAAACAAATATATCGGTCCCTCTCGCGAACGCTGCCGCGCTGTTTTCTATAGCAATATAGGCGTCATGAGCTTTGACGTCAAAGTTCATGTCGGACTTCTCTTTCTAATTGTTATCTTTGAAGCTTTATAACTTCATTACTGATGAAGGTATTTATAAAATATTTTCATGATTGTTGTGTAGCTAATAAGTATTTCATTTTGCACATAAAAGAATCGCATGAATATTCCCTATTGCAGAATGAACTAAATAGCCGCAACTGGAATTTTGGATATAGTGATTTTTTTTTATTGCCATCGGTACTTTACAAGTAAGTTAGAATTTGGCTTTTAGTATTTCTAAAGTGACGCTACATAATTATTAGATACAACTGCTATCTCTATGAGCCATTGAAACAGCGATAGCTGTCGTTTTTCTCATCAATGTCCCCGTCGAACGGCCGCGATTGTCTGGATACATTCGTGGGTTGGTCATAGAATGAAGCGGTATGCCGATAATATCGCCGCAAGACGCTCGTTCGTTGAGGTAGCGCTTTGGGCATGTGTAGGTAAGTTATCAAATCTCGAACTCAGGATTGATGGACAAGGACGTGCTTTGAAATTTTCATAACATTTTTTTTTTAAATTGTTTGTGATGGGTCTGCTCTTGACTCTAGTCTAGGTCAGAGATGACAGAGACAAAGTCTACGATGGTGCGAGCTTACCCAGAAGGAGCCTGTTCACTCTAACTTTGAAGAGATTAGATATTATTTTTACCTGGGATTGACTTATTTCTCGGTACTCAATGACGAAGTAGAGTATCCCGCAGCCGCCGTCGCCCCAAGAGTCCAGCCACACAGTCACCGTTGTTGTGTTCAGAGTTATCATCTGTGAGTGCTTCGGTTTTACTGGAACTGAAATACAGTTACTTTTGTTGTAACTTAAATTTATTCAAAGTAATTCTAAAACATTTTTATGGTCAGAGTGTCAGCAAATTATCATCTTCTGGCAAGGGCTCATTTTTGTTTTATGTAATTTTTCAGCAGTTTACTCGTTTATTTGAGTTTTTGTCGGAACTCAAGTTTTACAAGACATAACTCGGTCTGAAATTGATGGTAAAAACCTTTTAGACGAGCCCGCCAAAATGTTCCCAACCACTGCAACTCTTGAGAGCCAGAATCAACAGTGGCAACCACCCGAAAAACGCCGAGAGACCCCGCCACGCTGAAAACTACGCGAGAAGGTTGTTGCGTCCCGGGAAAACGATTCAACTGTCTAGAACCCCGAACAAAATTAATCAGAAAAGAACAGTGGAGGAGTAAAAAAAAACATAAGAAGGTATTAACCTGTGCCTTTTGTATATGCATGTACAATATCACACGGCAGACCAGTGCCGATGCGGTTGAAAGCAGTGATGTATAGTTGGTAGCGGGTCCCACACCACAGGTTCGGCAGCACATGCTCAGATGTCCCCGCTTCTACTTGCAACTCTTCCCAGTCGCCATGTTCACGTTTATAGTTGATCACGTATCCTAGAATACAACGGAGACATTTGTTAATAGGCCAAGAATACGGTTAAAAAATAATGAATTACCATTGCTCCTCCTCATTACATCTTCAGAGAAAAATGTAACTTGATTGGGAATATATATGTACCTGTCTATAAGAAATCACACGAAATAATGCTTAGTTACGTAGTTCTTCTAGTCTACGCTTATGTGTCAGCCCCATATTATGCACCGCACGTTTCTTGGGCAAAAAAGCCAGAATATGTCCATGGAACGTGTATTGCTTAATACAGGGCCTACCTTCGTTGAATGGCACCAACCCTGTAATATACTGTATAAAACCTCCATGCTAAGGACTACGATTACCTAGAATAGGGCTGCCACCATCGCCCTGGTCGCTCCATTGAAGATGCAGCGAGTCTGCGTAAGAGTCCACGACAGCCAATACAGGAGGTTGTGGAGGCACCTTCACTTCCACACTGTAGGTGACCTCGTCCCTTCCGTGGACGTTCTCCACCGAACACGTGTAGTTCCCACTGTCCAGATACTGCGTCATGCTGTGTCAATGGTGTGAAGGGACATGGTGAAAATCAAGTTCAAAATGAGGTGAAGAACTAAGCTTATAGTGAGATAGAACGAAATTAAGTAAGAAAAGAGATTTTAAGGGTTTTGATACACGTGTGTCACATTTGAAAGAGCTCTTCACATAGTTAAAGCCTGCTGAAATAGTTACCTGATGATTAGAGAGCCGTCGTTCGTAACATTTTTCCTGAGTGTTGACTCCAAGGTAGCCCCATTCATGCTCCACGTGGTCGACGGAGTGGGTACTCCGACCTTGTTGCATGGCAACGATATGTTTTCCTTCCATGGAGTAACAATGCTGCGGCTGAAAGACGTGATCCGAGCTGGCACTGTCAAGAAACGGGCTTTTTTTGAATAGAAGAAAATGAACACCAGTAACCTAATCTGGCGTAGATGAGACAGTATTGAAAAGTATATTCTTTAAACAAGGAATCATTCTAGTTGCAATGTCTTCAGGTTAAAATCAAACGAAATAGAAAAACGGGAAAATAATCTAGAGGAGATAAAGTATAAGCCTAGAAAACATGACAGATTATAGACTAACCTGATTCAGAAGGTAGCACTGTGACAACTCGAGTGGCCTCTCCTTCTCCAAGTCTTGTTGAAGCTGATACCCAGAATTGGTGAGTGGCCCGTGGTGGCGATCGCGACGTCTCGTGGGATAAAGTGCTTGGTGACAGCATGCGTTTGTGGGTACCCTCCTAAAGGAACGTTAAAATAAGGAACAATGAGAAACAGGTATGATTTCAACTTTGGAGTCTCCTACATCTATCTAGGATGTCGTAACGGGCATAAGAGAAAAAATGAGGGACTGTGTGGAATGGGAAGTATGCATCATAAGAACACAAGTAATGAAATCAAATGCAGGCAATACCAATACGAAATTGTGCGATCTGAACTGAGGTGTGGCAAAGTTCGATTGCGGCACCTAGATGTTTCATTAGATGGTTTTGAAAAGAAAATTTGAATGCGGGACAAAGTGGACGGTGCTCTGCATGCGCTAGAGGAAACCTGTGACGAAAAAGTTTAGCTGTTTGTTGTCTGTGAAGTTAAGCGTGTACATTGTATAAGAGTGAATGTTTTGGAAGGCAGCTTCTCAAGTGGAACGAAGTATCTATCTAATGGTTGTTCTTGCAAAAAGTATCTGGGGTGTTACGTTAGATATAGGTAAAAAACAGTGTGGTAAGAGTATGAGCGAAAATAATTTTGGTGTGAAAGAAAGTGAAGTGATAGAAAAAAGTGTGCTGAAATGTTTTGGTATTGAAGTATGAATTGGTGAAGAGGTCAAATAAAGGACGATTACCAAAAGGATTTTATAGGGCAATTAATACGACTTGATGCCCTGGCAGGGCACACTAACCTTACTGGCGGTGTCCTTAAAAAAGTTCAGGTGCGTAGAACTCGCAACCGGTTTGCATGTATGAAAAGATGAATGAATGTGGAAGAAGCAAAAGGGGTCGTTGCATGATGAGTTCTGCTGTATTCTTAACTCCATGAGAGAGTGGGTGATTGAAAGCAATATGTATTAATTTACAGAAAACCCGTGAATTAGAATAACAATTTCCAAAATTGTTTCGCTTTTTACAGCATGAAACGTACTCTTAGCAAGATTAAAAAATTCTGTCATTTATTGATAAATAGTCCCTTGTACACTGTACTTTTTGTGTTAACTTATGGAAGAAATATATGCCTTGAAGGATAAGTCTATCTACTCCAAAAAAGTATACAATATAAAAAGTAAACGAACCTCTCTTCCATCTTCTATGACGCTCATATAGAGGGTGTATCCAACGAGGACACCGTTCGGTGCAGCAGGTGGAAGCCAAGACACTAAGATCTTGTTGCGCGATGATACCACTGCTTTGATGTCAGCTGGCGCAGACGGTACTGTGAGGAGAAAATAAGTGAGTGTTATAATCGTTCGTGCGCATCTCTTGTCTTTGTATAGGTTTAATGATGTTATTTTCTCGCTTACCATCCTCTTCTGTATGACAATACACCGGAGCAGCTCTAACCCCATCGCCCGCCGCAGTGAACGCACATACCGTCACCGAATAATTCGTGTATCTTCGAAGTCCTGACAACGTCGTGTGTAACCCGGATATTTGTTTCGTCACTGCTTCTTCGTTCCCTGAAATCGAAGTTACTTCAGGATTCCGAAGTAAAGAAAACTGAACTGAAGTAGATGAATTGGAAAGAACAAGGAATGTAAAAGCAGTGAATACTTACACATCTCAGAATATAGAACAGGAATCTGCATTCGCTTTATCAAGAGTTACATTTACATGACTGCAATCAGTTCTATTTAAGTCATATATTTTGCATCTTTAGCTATTCAGGATGATACCCGTTTGTCCAAATTCTGAGTAGTGTAATATGCTAGTGTTTAATTATTATGCTAGAAGAAGAAACTGATGCTTACCATACCAATCCGTAACAGGAGCGTAAGTTACTCTGTATCCTTGTAAGACTCCGTTTCGTCCTCGGAGAGGTGGTGGTTCCCAAGCTACGCGGACTGACTGAGAACTAAGTGCTGTGCATTGAAGAGCTCCTGGTGGTAGGCTTGGCACTATAGTGGAAGAAATAGACAGAATTTAGTTCTTAGCCTATGCCATATTTATTCTAAGAATTATCATCTACTCGCTTCAAGAACCATCGTTTGAAAAGTCTCTTCATTGTGGGTGGACAAAGTAGTCCAACGACTTATTATTATAAAAAAAGTATTGCTAGCTCCTACAGATCTACTGTATTCGTTTGCTATTGTACTGACCATCTTCCATAGTAGTAGCAGTAGTAGGCGGCGAGGCAGGCCCCGCTCCCCTGCTGTTGTAAGCCTGCACGACCACAGCATATGCAGCATGTTTCTGTAGCCCTGACAGCGTGGTCCTCGCGCGCGCAGTACCGGCCCCTTCCACTGTGCGGACTGTGTAGGATGCTCCGCCGGGACCGCTCGCGCTTAGGACTGTGCTGTTGCTGTTTAACTGAAAGAGATATCAAAGTTATGCTCGGGAATTGTTTTTCTAACCTATATAGTCTTAAAGGTTTCTGCCGTAGTCAGAATTGACTAATGTTCTATGAATGTTTTCGCTTTTTCCTTCCAATACATCAATAAAGCCAAATTGTCAAGGCGGCCAAATCGTCACGCCTGTTGTTCTGAAGGCGTGATTGCATTTTGTCACCGATCGGAATGCCGAACGCTGACGGGCTGACCAAGCGTCTGCAATTTTTCTAATACCTCCTCGACGGCCCTAGTAAATAGTTTAGGAGAAAGCGAATCAGAAATTGGTTACACAAGAACCAAAACGGTTTAATTAATGATGACGAACAGACGATGTTACACTTGATGTCGTATTCATACATTCATGTTCTACTGTCTGTAAGTTCTGGAAACTGATGGACGTTACTGAAGACGTCCATCAGTTCGCCTACGAGATAAACTCGTAGGCGAATTCTTGGCCGACTCTATCTGAAAGTGATGAGTACAGACGATGATATCATCGATTTTAGGAAGGTGCTCCACTTTGTTCGGCGCATAAAGGATTCAAAACAATTCGAGATTGAAAACTTAATAAGAAAATATATCAGATAAACGATAGGTTTGTGTAAAGCAAATTTGTTCTCACTGGCTGATAAGTTTCCTAGAAGAGCAAAATTGCGAGGTGAAAACAGTAAACTCACTTCCTGAAATCCCACGTAGTAACCCAGTATGTTTCCGTTCCACAGGTCTCTTTGTGGTGGTTCCCAGCTTACGATGAGTTCTGTGGAACTTTTCGCTTCCACTCTTACGTCCAGGGGTGGTCCGCTTGGTACTATGGAAATAAAACGAAATCCCATTATTAGACAAATAGTAACGTGTTATCGTAAAACTATAGGTGCTCTTCACTTTTTATCATTTTCTCAGTATTTACTCTATTACCTAGATTCTCAATTTTTATGGTTACATGGCATGGATGGTGGAGGCATAACTCAAGAAAATGCGTTGAATATTGTTTTGAGTGTGAATTTAATATATCGTCAAAATATGAAAATTTTACTGGTGACTGTGTGACTGACAGACAACGCACAGCCGAAATTCTGATAGAAAGCTGTTGGCATGTAGCTTCCCTACACTCCGTAGGGAAGCACTAAGAGAGGATTTCCCGAACTTCCTACAGGAAAAGGAAAAAACGGATACGCGCGTATGAAGTTGCGGGTAAAAGCTACTAGGTTATATGAGAAAAGAGAAACTCAGAGAAAATACGAATATAATTTTATGACTAAAAAGAGGACAACTACTGACTATAAAAAAAAATGGTACTTAATTATGTTGCGCTGACCTCAAATAAATTGAGATAAAGCCAAGAGAATGACGATAGTAACATACCTTCTTCAGTCGTAGTAACTTGTATCAGCTGACTTGGTTCACTCTGCCCCAGTCTGTTCTCTGCTATGATTCTGAGGTGGTACGACGTCGCTGGTTGAAGGTTCTGGACGCTCGCTGACGTCACACTCCCGGGAACTATTACTTTTTGTGGAGTGGTTGGCCATGAATCTGTTCGAAACGAATTATAAAATGGCTGAAGAAGGTTATTCCCTATAGTTTGCTAAGCTTTGTTTGGTTCCAAAAACAAGGATAAAGTTTGATCTAATTAAAAAAGAAACGGTTTCTCTTTCTGCTGTCGCTTCGCTTCAAAAGGACAACGAGAGGAAAACAGCCTCTTAGAGTTGACAATAGAACAAATAAATTCACCTGGAGCTTCCTTATACTGTACGATGTAGTTGATGATAGGGCTGTTCCCAGCATACGGTTGTGTCCACGATATTTGTATCGAACGAGACTGTTGGTCTATTATCCTTATGTTTTTTGGCATTTCGGGTACCTGAAACAAGTCACTTAACCATTTTGATGCGAAAATACAATATCGTTGTATTTGAAAAATTTTCCAATCACTTTCGGTTTTAAAAAATGCTCAAATGCCGGGACCAATGCTGTCATTTGAGCTATTATTTGTCGTGCTTTCCGAAGTGAGGAGGAAACCTCGGTAGATATGTAATAGATGGTTACCCATCCACGGAACAACCACAACAAACTTAGCTTAACCTTGAAGTTCGACCCGTACGGCTGTTATTATTTTGCTAGGAGCTCTCCTTTCTAACTAAGTAATTATTATTAAAAAGAAGTCAATTATTGATTGTTACTTGATTTTTGAAGTTCTCACCTCTTGCACAACAAGATGTATGAGCATTTCGTCCTGTCCATAAGCGTTGGACGCCCGACACGTCAGGGCGCCCGTGTCTTGTCGATACGTCTGCAGGATGCTCAACTCGGACACTAAGCCGTCATCCAACACCTGTTCTCGAATTGTGTATCTGGAAAAGACGTCTTAATTAGGACCACATATGACCTGTTTTTTTGAAGACTGCTATTGATATGGTTACTTTCTTGGTTATGATCTAAAGGTGCCAATTCTAACAAAGTTAAAATGATTACGTATGTTATGCAGAAACTATGTATCGAATCAAACCAGAACATAGATATTTTATTCATATTTAATCATATCCGATCATCATTAAATAAAATTCGTGATTGATTGATTTCGTGATTTTGGCCACCGTTTAACAGGCCTCTTCAATCGCTCTCATCTAACTGCGATAGCAATTCTAACAAAACATTATCGAAGAATTAATTGAGCCTTGCCTTGAGTTTGGACCTTCAACTACAACTTACAAATCTTGGTAAAAGATCAAAGCCCGCTCTGCAGATGTTACCTCTGATCTAAATGATGTGCAATAGTATGATGATGAGGGCTCCTCCAGCTGACCTCCAGGGGCGCGTCTCCTGACGCGGCACACTGCAGGTGCGCCGCCTCCCCTGCTGTCACCTGCACGGTCTTACTCTTCATCGGAAACCTGGCTGGTGCTGTATGAGTAGGTACAGAGAATGTTATGATCACTTTTTAATTTTCTAGGATTTGCTGGGGTTCTGAACTGAAGAACTTAACAAAAACTTTTATGATTTGATAGAAGTTACGCGAAAAGTGACCATTTCATGTAGGTACGTTAAAATGTTTCCGTTGTAATGTTTTCAGTTTCGTAGGAGTATTTACATCAATTGCATGGCGTTGTCATGAGAATCAAGTCAAGTCTCTGCATCATTGTGTGTCAGAAGCAAGGGTCTCGAAAAGTCAAAAATATAATTACCTAGTATAAAATTCGATTTTTTTTTATTCCCCTTTTAAAAGTTGAAAAATCGGTCGTTAGGTACCTTTATAAATTACCAACAAGAGTATCATAGCCTGCAAACAACATCAGCAAACAAGCAAAGTAGGTAATGCATAGGTACATATACATGAGTACATACATGTAAAGTAAGACATTTGCCTTATAACGAGGGCGCGTTACGCTCGTTTTGCATTACATTATTACATTATTACACCGCACAAAGGTCCCTTTCCCTGCAGCCCCTTTTACTTACTAAATCACTTTACAAGAGTGAAGACGTAAAGGAAGTTGCAAGTAGTGCTTTTGTTTGCATCTATGAACAACTGAAACGAAATCGATCGAAAACCGTAAATGAAATGAAATGAGGAGATAAAATGTAGGTATAAATTTATAAAAAAAAAAGTATCTAAGAATTATCCTTCCTAGGAGTGAATGTGAGATTATGAAAAACGTTTTACTTGTCATTCCAACTGTAACTTACATTTCGTTAGACAGCTGAGTTTAAAAAAAATGATTTGAGAAAGAAATACCAAAATTGGTGGAAAGTTGGAGAAGTTCTAGGTACGTTTTTGATGTTATTTTTCATGTCACGCGAAACGACGTTTGTACCTACTAGTGCCATTTTAAATCGGTAAAATTTTGTGATTTTATACACTTTTTTACTCCCTCCCGTCTACTCTCTAGGTTTTGAGTTGTTGCAATAAATTCTGTCAAATAATTCGGTCAAAATAGACATTCACCCTAGCATAAATTCCCAACAAGCTGAAAATTTACATGAACGTTATGTACTAAATGAAATTGTGAAAGTTCCCCATCGATCCGTTGAGTAGGCCTACTGGGGAAACCACGTTAAAAAAAAGTACCTACACTACCTTACAGGTGGCGAGGAAACGTGCACATTATGCGGAATACAACAAATTTTTGAAGATAATTGCATAATCTACATTTTTGTCTCAGCTATTTTTATCATTAAACTATCCGTTTCGCTAAAAAATCCAAAAACCCAATTTTTGCAAATTTAAACCTTGAATTTTTTTTTTTTGTACACAGGATTGATGGGGAACTTCCCCAACGATCCCTATCGTTCATGTCAATTTACAGCTTGATGGGAATTTATGCAAAGCGTACCCTTATTTTTGCGGCTGATTTGACTGCACTAAAATAAGTACCCTATTTATCCCTGATTTTAAATTTTCTATCACCCTCTGAAAACTTGACAATGAATTAAAAGTCACCTTAAATCGGTAACTGAGTAATAAATCCTGACCGTTCCTCAGGCCAAGGTCTAGAGCCACCAAATAAACTGAGAATATTAGAAAAACAAGGCAGGTACACAATCAACTAACCTAATCGACCTCGATCGTGCTGTGTTTCGCTAACTAAACTACTGAGAATATAAGAATTCGGCAGATAATACCTGCCTACCTCAAGCCGATACATCATGTTATTAACGACAGTTTCTGGTGAATCGGTCTTTATTAAGGTTATTTTTTGTTTTTTTTTCGTTCCACCTTATAAATGTGAAAACCGGTTCGTAACAATAAGTTATCGAGGGACTTTCAGTAAAAAAACTTATCTTAAACATTTGTTTTTGTTAGAAATGTCTATATTGTTCCGTTTTTCATATTGGCAAGAAATCAAGAGTTGCGGCTGGGCCAGAGATTGCCTAACCCCACTCTACTCGATATTCCCTTTGAGTGCGGTAGAAGTGAGGAAAAAATATTTCCATAAAGGCAGGCTCGTTATATCGTGCTTGTGTAGGCCCAATGTTATTTATTGGCGAGTACCTTGTTTACGAAACCCTCATATTTTTAATATTTACCGCTTGTTTTAAATATTACTGCCCCATTTGCGACACAATGCAGAAAATCTGTTCCATTTTTTTCGTAGCACGGACGAGAAACCGTTTTAAATCTATTTGTTTAGGTTCAAGTGAACGTCGGCAAACTTTGTTCATGTGTAAATCCTGGTGAACCTTGTGTCAAACCGAAATAAACAAGCGAGAAATACGATTACGGCTAGAAGCGGAACTGTTTACAAACTGTTCGTGGACGTGACGGGTTTAGGAGCCGCCGTCCGCCACAATCGAACAAAGTTTTGCTGGTGTTTGTACAATCTACGATTTGTTAACGGTAACATAAATACCCATCCTCGTTGGTTGAGGGTGCTATGTTTCCACCTCGACAAGGTTTGACTTAAACAATCATAAATAACGGCAGCTTTGTAGGCTTCACGGCGGACAATATTTCATGATATTTGCTTCTGAACAAAAGCCAATATCGGCGAATACAAACACGTACACCGCGGACTTATTCTAGTGGAAGGCAACTGTCTCGTTTTCCAATAAAGAGGAGACGTATTGCGACGTACGGTCATTGAGTTTTCTGCTCAGACGCGCTCGAGTCGCGCGGCCGCTCACCGACAATCGAATAAACTAGAAACACCTCGTCGCCTCTATTGTGTCCATACCACGGACAAGGGAACGCTCTATAATTATTACCTACCGGTGAACAAAACCAGTTGCTAAAGAGCGTTTGGATTGGATACTTCCTATCAAGCAATTTTTGTATTGCTTTAAAGTAAATAAAGTGTCTAAACTTGTATTTCAATTTGCAAAATTGCAACTACTGCAGTCCTACTAAAAGAGAAATTAACTTTGCCTCCACTTAAAGTTTTCATAAAAGTTAGCAATAGAATGTAAGTCTCACCACCGAACGATCTAAATTAAGTTTCAAGTACTGACAGCAGCATCAGGGACTTTGTAAAGTGGTAAGAAAATGGACTTCCTTTAATTTTACATATAGAATCATACCTAGGTGGGTACAATAATACCGGCAGCTCAGCAATTTGAGCGAGTTATCGGCGGGTCGTCTCGCGGAGTTCTATAGAATTGAATAAAGTGACGGCGGTATGGTTGGAGGCGATATTTATTGGAGTGCTCCATATTTTATTGTATTCTTGCGCTTTCTCAAAGCATTTACTTCTTACTAAGTGAACTCTCTTTGATCTGCGATAGCTCAGAAATGTGAATTAATTTGAACCTCTTTTCGTATCAAACAAATATACTCGTATATACCCTCTTACCAAAATTGGCAATGTTATTTTAGCGTTTCCATGTCATTTCATTCCATTTCATATTGCAAAGGACGTAGAATTTTATAAAAAGAAGTTCCAAACCCATTATTTCCAGTTAGGAGACAATGCGTTCTTAACATTTATTTTACTAAGGACAGCTCCATTTCTCCGCAACAAAACAATAATGACGCAAAAGAATTTTCATTTGAGTACGGCCGGGCTTGTCCCGGCGAAACTCATCGCGACGGGTCCTCCATCAAGACATTCCACAACTTTTCACAGACCTTCGACAAAAGATGCTTCCTTTCTTTTATGCACTGTACTTATAGCTAGGGATATGATCCTCGCGGTAAAAATTCTATTTCCTTCGCCAAATGGTCTGACCGAATTTGAAAAAGATTGGAATCACGGAGTTCTGTGGATCACACAATTTATCGGTATGAAAATCTTTAATAGGTTTAAAAACGACAGATCATTAAAGAAGTCCAAATCCGATATTAAATTTTTGCGTTGGAGTGACAGTGGATTATTTTTATTAATTATCGAGAAATAATGTCGTAAGCTTGTACTTACCGTTGACTTTTAAGAAGATGAGCTTGCTTAATCCCGCGCCTATGTCGTTTCTAGCTTCACAGAGATAATGTCCCTCGCTGTCTTTGGCCACTCGCTCGAATACAAGCGAGCCATTCTCCAGGACCCTTGAGCTCCCTTCAAACATGAAGTCTTTGTATTCGCCAGGAGTGTTGCCTGTTTGAAATTTGACCCAGTTGTTATGTCAATGTTTCGTAGATAGCAAAAGTGGAGATTACTGCAGCAAACGTGTTCAGACAGTTTCAGAGAATTGGTAAACTTTTGAATTGGAAAAGGGAAAAACAAAACATTTTTGTATACAATCCCAATATCGAAAAATAAAGTTTTAATATATTTGTGCCTTTCTAAACAAGATTACGAACTATCTACGTAGTTTACAACTTGCCTACTGCCTTCTTCCATGTGATGGTTGGTTTTGGGTAACCATCAGCTTGGCACTGTAAGGTCACATCCTGGCCTGCTGCTACCGCCACATCATTCGGTTCCAGACGCCATCGAGGGGGCACTGAGGATGCATTACAGTTATAATTTCATCCCATACGAGAATTTCAGTACTAAGAAAAGTTTCATTACCATTGACTGTCAGCGGTATAGTGTATCGCTCAGAACCAGCAACATTGGAAGCAATGCACGTGTAATTCCCGCTGTGTAGCGAAGTAACCTGCTCTATCACCAACGACGCGCTGTATTCATCCATTCTTCGGGTTATGATACCACTAGGCGCGTAGGGTGATGACGTCACAGGTTGCCCGTTCTTCTCCCATCGGAATGCAACCGGCAAATCACCCTCTAAGATCTGACAAGATATTGCTGCTCTCATGCCTTCCCGTAGTAAATTCGTTAGCGCTGGTATGGGCAAGATTTTTGGCTGAACTGCAAAAAAGAAGGATCTTGTTTAATTTTTTTGTGAACTGTGAAAATAATTTTCCGGATATTCAGCGTGTTCGTTGTTTTGTTTTTCATGTTTATAGAAGTATACTTTGTTATCTCAACAAAAACTACTTGAAGACTTGGGTAATACAAAAATTTCTAAAAACAAAACTCCTTCGTTCAACACCATGTGCCTACCAACCCTGCGAGCGGCCGAACATTATTCAACCAAAGTTACGAAGGTTTCAATTTTAACGCTCAATTTGGCCACGTAGACACTTCATTTCGTCATTTATTTTTTACGTAGGTTAACTGTTAATTAAAATGAAAATCTTAAGACCACGTTTATGTCTCGATTTTGTGGACCTTATTCCGGAGGGTTGCCTGTGGAGTTTTCATTCACTTTTTAATATTTTTTATTTTATTGCCCTATTAACCAGGGAAAGCTGGAAGTTTACGCCCTCTGGATGCCGCAGTAATGGTAAACGTGCTAACTTTAATGAATTACGGATGAGTAACTCCACCCCCTCTTGAATTCGTGATTTTATGGCGCATTAAATCTTAGTAAAGAAAATGAAAAAGTTTATGGTCTGATTTCTGTTCTAAGTAGTGTTAGGTCGGATGAGAATGAAGGTAATTTAAATCAGAGAAAGGTCGACAAAGCTGTACTGCAGCAGCACTTAGTACCTATGTTTTTCACGAAACTGTTTATTTCTAAGTTCAGCAGAAGCCAGTAACGAAAATCTTTTATGCAACACATTTCACCAAGATTCCTAATGAATTCTGCATACAAACTTTTCCAGAGCGACTTAAAATGGCAGCACACTCAATTACCCTATTTGTATCGCTCAGTTCCCAGTATCGACAGTTCTCTAACTTAATATTTGCACTTCAGCGTCTGCCGGTGGCTGGTGTCGGCTTTAATGGCTGCCTGACACGTATACGTGCCACATCCTCTTACATGCAGATAGATCTATATTAAGATCTATGTGCTGTGGGGTAAAACTTGTGCTAGCTGTTCCGTGAGTTTGTAATGAAATGGACTTGGACTTATATGGCGCTTGCATTTCGTTATCAGACATGTCTTATGTTCTAGCTGGTTTTGTGGAATGTAAAAGTGACCGTACATATAAATCACAACTGAGGATCTCGTGGCTAGATAATAATAGCCGCATGGATCGATCTTCAAGGTTAAGCAACGCTTTCCAAGGTTGGTCTGTAGATGGGTGACCATCTTAACATACCGAGTTTTCTCCGTGCCTCGGAAAGCACGTTAAGCCGTTGGCCCCGGCTGTCATTTGTAGATCATTGGCAGTCTTTAGGGATAGTCAAAAGCCCGTAAATCTGACTCGTCTTGCCATGATATACCGTGTTACCCAGTTAATGGGTTGTGGAGGTCTGGTAGGCAGCCCGCTCCTCGTAAAATACTGGTATTCAGCTAAATCCGGCTTGACTGGAAGCCGACCCCAATATAGTTGGATAAAGGCTAGGCAGATGATGATGATGACATATAAATCACAACTGTCAATCTTTGTCAGTCGTATGAATTTCCAAGCATACATTTAGTGACAGTGACAATCTGATAACTTCGAATTTCCATGACTGTTTTTCCAATGTGGTATTTAGCTACTATCAATATCTACATGAATGAAAACTTATTTAAAAGATCGTACTCGAACATTATAATTTTGGAAAAAATAGAGGAGTTACACGGTTTTGAAGTTGTTCTTCTATCCCTGAATTGCAAAACGTCATTTATACTAGATGGCGCAAATTCACTATGGCGTTATTTATGAGTGACGTCACACGCAATTAATGCTGTTTCAGTTTATAAAAGATTTTGAAATGCTCACATTTTTCGTTTTAATTTTTAAACAATTCGTTTATTACTGCGTCATATCTTTTCTCGATTTTGAGAAATTAATGTAATGAAAAGCGCTGGGGCTTCAGCGTAGACTGGGTATTTTTAATTATTTAATGCTCTTCAAAATGTGCAATTCTCGAGGCAGTCATGACTTAGGCATTTTAACAGTTATCTTTCCTGAAAGGATGACCACTCACCTAATATTTGTACCTCAACGTCTCGTCTAGCGGCATGTCGTTGTCTGTTGGCTGCCTGACAGGTGTAGGTGCCAGCATCCTCGCCTCTCTGCGTCTGTTCTACGATCAGCGTGCCGTTGGGGAACACCTTCTGTCTTCTGTTCAGCGGAAGATTTTGGCCGTCTGTTGGGAAAATTGAAGGTTCCCTTTTTATGCCATATAGTACCTACGCAACTTACGTTAAAAGCTCTTTCTAACATAGTTTCAGCGAAAATGTGATGTTTATTTTGTTTCATCTAAACAACATACAAGATGGTAAATAGTGTTACGTTCAGACATTCTGAGCTCCGCTGTAGATTACACAAGAAAAATAGGTATCTGCCGTCTTTTACAGAACCGAGTCGGTACACGTGTCGACATAAAGTTAGAAGCAACTTTACTTATCACAACTTTTGTTTGCTTAGTAAACTGAACACGTGGTACACAGCCACAAGCGATATCAAAGCATTTCCCGATTAACATTTATCTAAGCAACTCAAAAGGAAATATAAATTCAAACCAGATAGGAAGGTACACATGTTTTTGCTCATCAATTCCAGGGAACATGAAAATAACAAGTTCTGTGAAGTTACATCCGTTTGCCGTCATTTCCGTAAAGTTGCCCAAAGTAATTTAAATTTATAATTCTTTCAAGATTTTTACAAATGAAGTGACCAATTTCAGGGTAGGTAGTAAAGCCTTTCAGTCGGCACTTAAATAAGTTTTTGTTTGCATAATTAGTAATCGATATTTATAGAAAAGAGCCCTGGCTATGAATGGAGCCACTCCATCTTGTTGGTATTGTTAGTCAAGATTTTGGGATTGAGTCAGGTGGGCTTTAAGTGGATTATACCTATTTAATCATTCAAGAACTACTATGGATTAGAAGGGTCTACTTTGAGAATCCTTAGGGTGTCCTTAGGTATCCTAAAATATTGCGCTGTATTGTCTTACATCAATATAATCTTGGTATAGATTGCGTATTTATTTACAATTAATTTTGTTTGCAAGGACTTGAATTGTATAGTTTTAGGAATTCATATTAAAAAAATACATTTCTCTGCTTCACGTCACGAATGAAAACCTAAAGTAAAGAACTGGCTCTTTTCTCTTGGTTATGAGGATGTTGAAAAAATAATAAATAATAAATCTCATTTTACAAATGAACATATTATACTCAAACACAAACGGGAATAGGTACACACCCACACGCACACGTACACAACTCCAACACATATACACACTAACACACAGCACGATATAATATTAATTAAATATAATTTAGGAATAATAATTGTATGAATTCTTTTCAGTGATATCTTTTTGTTTCAGCCATGTTTCAATTCATTTGTTTTTACTTCTTTTGAAATTGTATTTCTTGCATGCATGCTTGTCTATTTCTGTGTTGACATTAGTATCTAAGCCAAATAAAACGGAGATGGCGCTGACTCCTGACATACAGGTGCACTTAGTTTAGGAGTCAGAGGCTTTAAACAAGTTATTGTAACCTATTATGTCAAAAAAGAATTATTGTTATTATAATATTATTAATTAAATAATGAGTGCAGGATACTTACCTAACTTAATATTAAAATGTAGTACTAGGTATAAAAAAATTAAGTACTAGGACAAAGGTTCCTCCAAAGCCTTATTTACCTTAAGTTCAATGTTAGTAGTAAGGTGCTCGTGGCTAGATAATAACAGCCGCACGGGTCGATCTTCAAGGTTAAGCAACGCTTGCCACGGTTGGTCTGTGGATGGGTGACCATCTTAACATAACGAGTTTCCTCCGTGCCTCGGAAAGCACGTTAAGTCGTTGGTTCCGGTTGTCATTTGTAGATCTTTTGCAGTCGTTACGGATAGTCAGAAGCCAGTTAATCTGACTCCAGTCTTGCCATGATGTACCGTGTTACCCAGTTACTGGGTTGTGGAAGTCTGGTAGGCAGCCGCTCCGCGTAAAATACCGGTATTCAGCTGAATCCGGTTTGACTGGAAGCCGACCCCAATATAGTTGGGAAAAGGCTAGGCAGATGATGATGACAATGTTAGTAGTAAGATAGTACGTATTTGTAAACGACCCAGAAGGATTATGCAAGAATCGTAGCAGGTGGCATTATGTAGTCTCAGCCTATCGCCATAGGAAAAAGGCATGAGTATATGTAGGTATGTATATGGGTAATATAAAATACGGGCAGATTTGTAGCACTCTACTCTGTTGCATAAAACTAACTGAAATCAGAGTACGTAGTGAAATTTTCTAATTTAAAATAGTTCGGACTAAACCACGCCTGGTTTAGCGAACTCGGGCGAAAGTTGGACGGTGACGGCACCAAATAAAATTTCAACAGTTGCTGGGGTTAGCAAGTTTAGTGAAATGTGCACTGCCTTCGGATATGCTCAATTTTAAATTTAAATATTGGAATGTCGAACTGGGTCAACGTTTAGTGCACATATTTAAAATTTTAGTGGCTTCTTGAATTTTTTATGTAAGTAAGTAGTGTGGTTTTAAAATCAATATGAGCGAGTAGTTTTAGACTTTAGATATAATACACGAGGGGTATTGTAGAACGTAAATAGATTGTGAACTCATGCAATTTCTAAGACTGTATAATCCTGCTTTTTTTTCGTCCAACTCACGGACTGTCTGTTATGCTTCACGCCTTTCGCATTAATAAAATATTAGTGAGGATAATGCGAGGATACCAAATCCAACCTAATCTTTTGCTACACGAAGAATACCCTATCGATGCAGGTATCAAAGATCGTAGGTCAGCTTAATGAGAGTGCCCACTCTATGAAAAGATAAGGCCCGATGTTGACAAGGGTCCGAAAAAGGGAAAATTACGCGGGAGTGACCGAAGAGTCTTAATTTGATCTTTTCTGGTAATACTGGTAAACGAGAGGCGGGTTTACTTACGGGCTTAACAATTTTATTTCAAGTGAAATTCATTGGGATCGTTGCGAGAACCTTTACCTACTAGAATGTGTTAGTCTGAGTACCTACCCCTAATTTATTTGGTGTGTTCGTGTGATAGGTACTCAGACATATTATTATTTTAGTCCTGTACTTTTTTGGTGAAAAGAAGCCTTATTTTTATTGAGGGTAAAAGTATACCCCACACCTAGTTTTCGGCTTATCTACTGAATAAAATACTAGCCAAAGCTCTAAATTGTACCGATCCCAAAATAATTCGCAGGTACGTAAAGAAAGAACGTTTTTACTTGTAATTATGTAGAGAACTGTAGGCTTCCAAGATTTTAATTCTTGGGCAAGCTTTCCTTAAAGTAAAAACGGCTTTAAAAGATTATATTCCGCGTTTATTATTTTAATTTTACTTTCTCAGCATTCAGAGCCCTTTATTTCCCATAGACGGTACTATAAAGGATGAAAGAACCTTTTTATAGCATCCTGGTTGGAACTTGGACGGGAAATTAAAATAAGAAATAAAAAATTATCTTGCGAGTGCTTTGTTTTTGTAAATTTGACTGAAAACGGAAATTACAATAAAATATTAGCAAGAACTTAAGAAGAAAGACTTTCAATAAACGAGAAATAAATAATAATTAATCAAGTTGATTACATAAAGGTTTATTTCTAATTAGAGACATATTTGTCTAATTTCCCCATTTCCACAATACACCTATTTAATTTCCTGCTCCAACATATTCGCTGCTATTGTTAGGCGAAGCTAAGGAAAAACAAGAGAAAAAAATAACTTAGATTTGTCCTTAATTGGATGCTGCGAAGGTGTCTAGTCTATTAGATTGTGGAACGCAATTTTCTCTGGCCGGGATATAACCAGAGAAGATATAACGAACATATTTCCAAGCCGACGTTTTATATAGAGTTTACAAATAAACAGCGGAAATATATTGGACGAGGCGTATTTTTACATTTTTATCTGGAAGGTTCTGTATATATAGCGATAAAACGTTGATTATAGAATAATAATTTAGGGGAAGTTAAAAGTACGGTAGCTGTGTTATACGTTTTGTATGATTATTATCTCTTTATTTACTTTGCTGTACATACTTGGTTAAATATTTCTTAGTAAAATATAAAAAAAAAACTAATATGATTATTCCATTTATTAGTTTTACAAACATATTTTTTATATTTCATCAAAAGTTAATAATAAAACATTTAAAAATATAAAAGTACCCTACCAGTATCGGGAACAGGGTTCAAGCTACTGGTGGTCAGGGCTCTCGAGAGAGGAACCTCCCCACTACGCCGTGTCCAGAAGTACTGCTTTCTGGATCAAGCCCTTGATCCAGCTGTCCAACGAGAGCCTTTTGAGGTGTTGGTCGAGGTTCTTGGCAATTATGCCATTGGCCGTCAGGACTATCGGCACAATTACTGCTGTGTTCACATCCCACATGTCGACAAACTCGCGAACTAAATCAAGATACTTCATATGAATATTATTATTGATATTAACAACAAAAAAGGTAACTTGTACTGGTGTTATACTTAGTCGATTCTCAAATTCGCTTAATCTGCCCTGTTATAAGCATGTAATACAGACCGACGAACGATTCTTGAAAATTTACTCCGTAAAGCGTATAGATAGAAGTTGAGCAATTTTTACCTAGATTATAGTAAATCCGATTAAAATTGTGTCTACTCAAATGATTTAGTAAATAAAATGAATGTTTAGGGCTGCATTTGAAATGGTGCCATCAAATGCAGTACAAAAAATGAACTCTCTTCGAACGAACAGCTGACAGTTCCTTTGACGTGCGCAGTTTTGGAAACATTGGCACGTCAAACGTTTCGCCGCCGCAGAGCCATATTTACGACGCTTTTGTCATAATGTGAGCCGATATTTCAGTGTTGCCCATTTATCGAGGAAGGCAAATCATCACGCTAAGACCAATAGAAGAGGAGCAAATGAAGTTGCGCGGGTCAACTAGTTCACAATAATTTATGAGTTAGTAGTGAAGTCCGTAATTTTTCGCGATGACAAGTCCCATATGGCACACGATTTGTCTTATAAAAGTTAAGAACCTGAATTCACCTTTACAATGCAATAAGCGTATAGAACACTGTGTTAGTAAAGCAGTTAACTTTAATCCAGATCATGACCTAACAAAATAAACTGGAGCCATCGCTTCTCACGTTCGTACTCGCGAACATAATCTAATACTTAAGATAGTTATTTCGTTTCACCTTCGGCCCGTATCTAGTAACCTGTTGCTAGAAGACGCTGGAACATAGATATAGAGGATACCCGTAGTGTCCCCGGGGCCTTAATTCGATACTGTTTGACTAAAGTGTCGTTCGTATCGTCGTAAATGTCCTGTTTTATTTAGGAGACATTGAGGATCAGTTTTTGTTCGAAGATCATGTCGATAAATTATGTTGTTCTGAGCTTTGTCTCTAAGTTAGTCGTATATGTATTTAGGATAAGTGTGTTTATGGTATATGAATTGGTTTTAGGTCTTATTACACTTTTGCCTCTTGAATTAGTTTCTATAGCCATAAAGTTAGAAATATGGGTTCTGTGTAAGAAAAGAGCTACAAGTAATACTTTTTACGATTAAAAGAAGAGAGAAAGAGAGAAATGATACAGGTAGGTCAGAGGGGATATATGAATAAATAAAGTAGAAGAACACTAATAATTACGTGAGACAAGGAATTAATTTTATGATCGTTAGAATTTATTCGATGAGCGTGTTTCCCATTGTTAGCATCTTATGTGCTTATGTACTATTATCGAAAATACGATCAATGTGCAAGGTTTGGTACCTTGCACATTGATCGTGTTTTCGATAATTCAAGCAATTTTAACAGAGTTTATATAAGCGAAATACAAGCGAACATTAATAAAAGTTCGTGTAAAAACGTTGTACGAAATTGATTTATTAGATCACATCGAAGCCTAGCTTTTTCTGAAAAGAATCTTCATTTCGCTTTGATTTTTCGAATATTTTGTATTACATTGATATTTCGATAAAAGAAAAAGACATTTTTTATTAAAATTCTTGAAGCCTAAATATTTTAATTTAGCGTTCGGCAGAAAAAATAATTCTTGAACGTATCTTCATACATAAACCATTATTAAAAGCGGTAATGTAGCTAGAATACTAGTATAAGGTACCTCGTACTTCATCTCCCAGCTACCTAGCACTGATGGAGATTTAATGTGTGATATTAGTCATATTTGTTGAATGAAAATAAATTGTTACTTATTTCATCCTAATATATAAAAATCTTCCATTACTGAGTGACTGACAAACAACGCATAGCCGAAACTACTGGTCGTAGAAAGTTGTTATTTGGCGTGTAGGTTCCTTTGGGAGTGTAGGGGAGCACTAAGAAATTATTTTCCGAAATTCCTACGGCAACGGGATAAAAGTTAGTTACACACATATTTGTCATGTAGACAAATACATAATTATTAAAAAATATGATAGAGGAAGGAATCGTAAGTCTTACATATGAGATTTAATGAATGAAAATTGAACACAATTTAGTTTGTTTGGTTGTGTGTTGCTTCTCACTTTATAGTCACTGTGATAAAATATAAATATAATAACTTATCGGAAATTAAGTTACAGTATAGGTCTTCGTTACCTACTAAAATATTTTTCGTGCAAAAAAAATGTAAGTACAGAAAATAAAATCATTTTCAGAGAAGTCCCAGGACGACAATTCAATTACTGTACGTGAGACTCCGACGAAAATTATGTCAATTTCGAATCATTAGCGCGGTCAGGGTTGCCGCCTTTTGTCTAACAATTCAGCCTCGTGTAACCCTTGGTACGGGCAGTGACATCTCTCCCACAAAAAAATAACAAATGTGGTTGAATTCCTAAGACTTCGTTAGCAATGTTTAATGCAATTTTTTAAATCATCGAAATACTATTGATAACAATTTTGACAAGTGTTTTTTTATATTCTGAACAAAGGCAAAACGAATCTTTTATAATATATAAGTGTAAAATCGGTTATTCCCAAAAAAAATATCTTTAAAATATGTTGTTGATACGAAAATAAGTAAAAACTATTTCGACTTGACAACCCTAACAGATATTGGAATCATTAAGATGCTAAAAACAAGACTTTTATAAGTTCATTGTCTTTTTAGTACTTTTCATTTACCATATTTCCTATTCTCGAGGGAAATATTAGGCTCACAAATAATTATTACGTGCTTACTATTATAGCTTCTATTACTTATTATTTTCAATTTTAGTAAGCCATCCTATTTATTCTAACAAAATTGACAAACTCTCGGTTTCTGGAAATGGATTTCGGCTCATCACAAATTAAACGCAACTCAAATGATGCTATTGGTAAACATACGTTTGGCAGCGTCATACTCATTTTACGATAATTTTCTTTCAAGAAACTGATCCCGATCTAGGTATAGAATTTGTAACGTATGACCTACGTATGTAACATATATGTATGTGCACCTTGGTATGTACCAGTTCTCACAAGGGTCAGATTCATAATAAAATAAGCAAGCCGCTCTGGCCTTGCAAAAGTTATCGATCTTTCTATTAGTTCAAAAATCCCATTATCCGCTTGAAGTTAAAATTTCCAAAAATCTTAATGCTTGTGTTATAAAATATACTTAATTCCAAATTTTTAGCTAGACTAGTTTTGGTTGTGCGTTGAGTACGTCAGGACAAACGATTTAATTTTAAAAATTACATACAAAATTGACAAATGCTATTGCATCAGCATTTTCCTCTCTGTTAGCATAATAAACATGAACAACAGAATACGAAAGAAGAACGTTCCCTCATAAAACGCATTGAGATAAACGACAAACGTATCGAATAAGGAAATAGTAGCCGTTCAGTAAATAAGGCGCATCATCATCAAAATGCGGTGTCTTTGCTATGAGATCGGGAGTGTTGCCAGAACGCGCGTTAAATCAGCGGATTTTGGCAAAGAGTTGACGCAAAGCATGTTAAACTCAGCTTGAATAACCGAATAAATGTTCCTTTCATATCTATTGGGTACCATATCCCGCTGTATTTGAGGAGTTATGGGGTAATTTTATTCTATTGCTTACATTGTCGATTTATTGTTACAGTATAGTCATTTGCAGTTGTAACAAAACCAGAAGTACTAGTGCATCCAAAGAAGGTGGAATTTCAGTTCACTGCAAGCTCACTCTATAATGTTGTATTATTTTTACAATATAGACAGGCCGTACTACTTGAGAGCCAATTCCCGTACTTTAAAGGACCATTCTTCTCAGAGATATCTGACAAAAAACCCTCCTAATTTCTCACATTTTGGCAGATTGTGACAAAGGCGATTGACCTTCCGTACATATTCCATTGACACTCCGTACTATGCTAAGCCAGCACAAGGTCGACGTGTCACCTCCGTGTGGTGGACTGGGTAATGGACATCTTCTAGAAAATATACAAAGGTTTTCTTAGCAAACTAGCGAACCACCTGTTCATATAATTAGCAAGAAAAGGAAGGCAAAATGTTTGCAGCAAAAAGAAAGTAAGGTTCTCAAAGTTAAGCGTTGCATGTAAAAACTTACACCATAGACTTATTTTAGTAAAAAACTGCGAAGTTCACTAACTTTCCAGCAAAGTTAACAATCTTGGAGTCCGGAAAATCGTTTGATAACCCCGCCTTGTCAGGTAAACGAGCGGTGAATAACTTAAGAAAAGGTTTGGATGTGAGAACGATAGATTCTTCGCATTATTGACAGTTTTTTTATTATTGAGACAGAGTGATGATATATGATTAATTTTAGTGGCATAGAAGCTCCCAAACAGTGCCAATTCTACTAATTTTTAAGCAACTTTTGCATTCGCATCTCAGTTGCAAATCTGTCAAAAAGCCCCAATTTCCATATTTTTTTTTAGTAGTTTCAAAAATGTATAGTAGAATTAGCCCTCTGATGATTATCCATATTATTTGTTTAAAAACAATGTTTGAATTTAAAAACCAATAAATTCAAAACAGAGTAACCATGGATTTTCTGACCGGTGCTTTTTCGAAACGACTAACTTTTACCGTAAATTAGTTTCTGACGTACCTATTATAATTAAGCGTCTAGTTAACTTGAAATTAAATTAGGTTTTACTCACCTCTTTCCCAAGTAATGGACTCAATGGGATATCCAGCGACAGGACACTTGATGTTCAGATCGCTGCCAGCTACGGCAGTAACTTTAGGCATCTCTCGGATGTACGGGAGCCCATACACGTTGACTCTGGCCGCATGGAGCGCCTTCCCAGCAGTGTTGGAGGCCACGCAAGCATACTCTCCGCCATCCTGCTCCGTCACTCGACTGATGTTCAGATGGCTGACCACGTCGTCTTGTAGTGTCACATGCTGTCCGACTACGAACCTAAAGGCGAGATTATGTTGGTGTCTGAATATAGGAAAAGAGAATTGCAAGTGCTGTTAAAATTGAAGTGCCAATGTAAAGAAAAGTGCATATAAAGATTATGGATTAAACCTCGTAATTACTTTTTCACACTGAGGTTGAATGTCACACGTCAAAAAACTATAACACTAGACAAAGTAACATTTTTACAGCAAAAAGGAAACAAAATGTATTTGTTTGTTGGACATGCGTGCCGAAATGACACATGATCTATTCTATTTTTTAATAAACGACTATTCAACAATTCTGCCAATGTTAAATGTGCTACGGCAAAATTAATCCTTGTTGAATTTTCGACAATTCGTAACCGCTGACTACCTTGTCTATATAGTCCAAGGTTTATTTATCTGAGTGACATTTAGGTATTCTGTTACTTTAAAATTTAGTAAAATTTCAGTTTTCTAAGAATTGTTGTCGAAGTCCAAACTAATAAAGCAATTTTCGCCTATACCCAAACTAAAAACATAAAAAGTTCTTCTTTCGTAAAATGCGACCCTCTTTGTTTTACAACCGTCATTAAAGTGCTTGTTTTAGAGGTAAACGATTAAACGTATCAATCCTACGGAAAACCCGATCAAAACACGTTAAAAACTTTTATGACAGGATTGTCAACAGCTCCTACATCTACGTAAACCTACCTAATGCCAATGGGTGACAAAAGTTTACCGGTTAAATCAACTTTTATTGCCATATCATGTTTTGATTACTTTGGTATTGGGGGCTATAATTGGCAAATAAAAGTTTGAAAACATTGGCTACAAAGTTTAAGAAAATATTGGCCTAGTTCCTCTCTTATACAATGCTAAGCCAAAGACAAGATTGAGTTAATGATTCTCAATTTAGGTACCGACAAGAAGATCTATTGATGAGAAATAGGTCTTCAACTTCCCAAAACAAAAAGAAAGAAAGATAAAGCGTTTATTTGCGCCACGCATGACGCATAACAGAAAAAAATAGATTTATTTATTTATTTTTTTATTAGGGACAAAAAACAGTTACATGCTTCAAATAAACAAGAAATCCTTTAAAATAATAATAACAAACATGTAACCCACACCAATGTCCGCGTATTTACAAAAGAATAATAAAAGTGCAGGACTGTGGTATGATTAGAAATTAAATAAAACTAAATTATTAAAATTGGGAAGATATGCGTCATATTCGCGCCATAATACCGCCATTAAACGGCCATCGCTCAGCATAATGCTGGAACTCGTGTGCGAGATAGAGCCACAACGCTGGTTTTCAGCGCCAGCCGGCGTTGAGTATGACGTCGATCGAAGCGGCATAAAAGTAATTAAAACGTGATAAGTAAACAGAAAAAATAAATACATAAGGGTAAAATATAATAAATAAAAGGTGAGGAGATGGCAACACACTTGTGCAGACGGTGGAATGTGACTGATTAGTAAAAGTGAGCACAACTCTAAAAAAAAAAGAAAAAGAATAGCTATGATAAAAACAAATATTGAGTAGGTACCCCTCACGCTTAAAAACCCTACAAAAAGAGGTAACCAGTCGATGACAATGCCCCTGCACCGATAAAAAACATTGACAAATGATTATACCTTCTTAGTAGTTCTTTGTTACATTCTGAATACTATTCGCATAGTTCACAATAGCGGCGCCGGTGTGCGCCTTTCACTACGCTATGAGCTACGGCGTAGCAATGTGCTACGACCTACAGCGTAGCTCAGTGCTACGATCGCGTGATCGCCATGCATTCGCGCTTTAGAACATTTTCCTTTGTGTATTCAGTTCAAGATAATTAAATTAAAGAGTAATAGTGTCTAAGTGAAACTATTTTTGTAAAGTTTAATAAATGGTGTCAAAGCACACTTTTAAAATAATATGTTTTATTAACCATTTTTGAAAAAGATTTAGTTTAATTTTAAAACTACTGCCACAGGAGAAGAGTAATGTTATTTGAGAGTATGAATGTATCTCTATTGTTTTGGTACACCTTGTGTGCCTAAACAGCTGGATGAATTTGAACGAATGAGGTATCAGATTCAAAATATACATAGTACATACTCTCAAAAAACATTTAAACCTCCTCTGGGTTTCAAGACTCCTTTTTCTCAGACGGGCAACTAGTGACCTTCCAAGCGGTTTGATGCTGGTGGCCTCAAATCTGTGAGTTAATCAAAATAAATTCCACCAACTACAACAGACTGCTTGAAAAGTGACTATTTAGGAACATTTTTGTCGTATTAAGGAAGTACGACTAAAAATACATTTATAAAAGTGATTACTTACCTCGAGTTGGTAGGAATGGGGAAACCATCAAGCAGCCACGTAAACTGCGGTGGAGGGTGACCCATCGCCACACACTTCAGCGACACACTCGGTCCTGGCTGTAACGTCTGTTCCGAGAACCAATACACCAGCTCCGGCTTAGATTCTGCAACAAATAAGACAATTTTATCTCCTCTATTCTACAAATTGTTTAATCTTAATCTATTGGCAGAACACTCGATTCCACTGAAACTATATATCAAGATAACTGGGTTATTGTTTTAAAATACTGAAAAGTTATTAGAGGAGATGGGTTATATACTTTGTTGCACAGGATGTAATATTTTCTCAACAAGTCTGCGAAAAATAAAAATATCTATGAAACAGATCTGGTGTAACTCTTCTCTGCTTCTTTGTTTCAAGAGTTAAATTACGTATCAAAAGCTCCTGGTATTCCAGTACGTTTGTTAAAGGGGACTTCATTTAGCACTTGTCAGAAATTTTCTTTTTCCTCTCATACAAACAACCCCATTAACTGGTGAGTATTAAAAACAAAGGCTAAGCTTATTATCTCGGGGAGGAAGGGGGAAGAATAATAACCCCCTCAGTCTACGTCAGAATAAACTGTACGATGCAGTAGGTGCAATGGGTTCCGTCTGATTAATATTCAGTCCTTTAGACGCTTAGGGATCTTTTGACGTGCCGTTATCTAATATTTGTATAGAAAAAGAACGAAAGTTCTTTTTCTATACAAGGTTTTTCTTTTATAATCAGGCTCATGGCTCATGGCTCATGGATAGCTGCACGGGTCGATCTTCAAGGTTAAGCAACGCTTGCCAGGGTTGGTCTGTGGATGGGTGACCATCTTAACATATCGAGTTTCCTCCGTGCCTCGGAAAGCACGTTAAGCCGTTGGTCCCGGCTGTCATTTATAGATCTTTGGCAGTCGTTACGGATAGTCAGAAGCCAGTAAATCTGACTCCAGTCTTGCCATGAAGTACCGTGTTACCCAGTTAATGGGTTGTGGAGGTCTGGTAGGCAGCCACTCCACGTAAAAAATACTGATATTCAGCAAAATCCGGCTTGACTGGAAGCCGAACCCAAATAGTTGGGAAAAGGCTACTACGCAGATGAATCAGGCTATTTTTAACCGACAGCAAAAATAGAAGGTTCTCAATTCGGTTGTATTTTTTGATGTTTTGTTACCTCATAACTCCGTCATTTAAACCGATTTGAAAAATTCTTATTTTATGTGAAAGGATATATTTTCAAATTGGCCATTTCATCAAAATTGGTTTAGTAGTTTGGAATTCGTTTACTTGGATGACGTATTTTGTTTGTCGTCCAAGTTAACGAAATTGATTTTGCTTTCCTGCGACTTTCCAGTAGTGTTGTTACGTTGTTAGGTATGGGGTACCACTAAAAAGTGAAAAATAAGAAACTTTCATGAGGATATAGTGTCATTGTATACGTTGTAGTTTTTTTATTTGGAAATCGGTTGTATTTTTTTGTAAAAAGTTTTTTTTTACGAGCGGTTTGGTCGTTGATAGTCGCGAGTTATTGTTCATTTTGAATCACAATAATTTTTTTTCTGTAGTTTAAAGTGTTTTCTTTCGAAAAAACTGCTCTATTGAACTTACAAACTTTTCTAGTTTCTTTGACTCTCATTTGCATATTCCTCTTGTTCGTTACGGCTCCAAAACAATCAGAGCTTCATTCTGCTCTACATAAAGTATAAAGCAGCTAGTTTCCATATCAAGTAAGCTGTATAAGTAGTTAAGGTCGGTATTACTGAGACAGACAGACGGGCGGACGGGTAAATCCGTCCGGCCGAGTATACGGCACGCCTCGCTCGGGTATAATTTTTCCACCTCGAATGATAAAGCAGGCGCGACTCAGTTGCGCTATATAAAACTTTTACGATTGGATCAGATTATAGATACTCAGATCCAAGTTAAGCTTAAAACTTTGTTTTCGGGAATCGGTTTGTTAAACAATATCGGCATGTTGTTTTGTGTTTGTAATAATTTGTTTGTTTGTGAAGGGCGTTTTCGTAAAACGGAACACTAAAATTGAGTATTGTTTTACATGTTTTATTAAAGAATTACATTCATCAATCAACTAGAAGCATATCGTTTAACATAGATCATTTAGGAGTAATAGTGATTTTGAAAACATTCTAAACTGTATTCATGCATTCAGGATGAATGTTACAAAAATAACTTCTCCTGTCTAATTAAAATTCACAAAACAAAAAAAAACCAAAGACCGGATCAGAAAAGTTGACGTATAACAAAAAGGAGCTATCCCAAATGAATTGGACGTTTCGTGAAGCGTATCCTCCGGATTACTCTTTGACCTTTATTTAAAAAATTCACGCTCGCGAACACATGTCTCGTTAATTCTTTTGATTGTGCTTCATAATTAAAGGACGAACCGAAATTCTTTAATCCATTTGGAAAAAAGGCGAAAATTTGCGCTAAGCTTTTACCCTGTAATCTCGCCATTATCATAGTTCTTTTTATACAAGCTTAGATTAAACAATCTACATAATTTATATGCATAACATTTCTTTGCATAATTCAGAACTGTAGAAAGGAAAGCGGGTCCATTAGTATTCTAATACAGTGCAATAAGTGTCTACTTAGTTCCGGAGTTTAAACTAGCTATTCAGTGGCTCCAAACTTAATGGTTTTGTATTTTATTCTGCTGGTTTTAGAATCGGACAGTTTTTGTTTTTGCTGTTCGGTTTGTAGTTCCTTTTGGGACGTGCATCGTTGCCTGTGGTTTTAATGATCTCATTAGTAAAGAAACTTAGATAGTAGGTACAGAAATCTTGTAAAAGATCACTTTTACAAGATGTATGTGTCTGCAAGTAGTAACTATGTCTGAAGCGTTATGATATCTCCAGATTAAAACCCTTACTAGTAAAATTGTTGGTGTTGATGGTGAATGATACCCATGCTACGTCGTTTACTTAAGAGGCTCTAGACAAAGTGCCATTCGATCAGCGAATGCGATTATCGAAATGCCAAAATGTACGGGATTGATTACGTGACATTTCGACAGCGTTTGTCATTACCATATAGTACATTTTTGAAGCTTTACAATCGCCTTCGCAGCGCTACCGCTGACAGAATGTCACTTGTCTAGAGCCTCAGAGCTGATTTTTCAATCGTCAGCCTTAACTTTCACCTGCAGAATAAATATGGCCGTTTGGCACATTCTCCAAACAAAAGCTGTCAAACCGCCATAGTTATCGCGCAAATAAAAAGTTATATGACAATTGAGAAATCTACTCTTAACATAATTATGTACAATCGTTATTTAAACTTTTAACTATCTCCACATACAAACCGTTACACAATAATTAGACTAATATCTAAACTGTTCTTATACAAATTCGTATTGTTTCAGCGCAGCGTGGTACCCATATAAATGGCCCAATAAACTGTGGATTTAAATTATGTGTAGTTCGCGATACCTCTGGGTTCCGCATAAAATGTAATAATGCAGAAGGGTTCCGTCCCTTCATTAGAGACCGCATTAAATTGCGACATTTATTCGGTTACTGTTAGTCGCCCGTTTTGGGTCCAGCCTTAATGGTTAGTTTTAAAACCACTTCGATTTTGTATAGCCACGTAAATTCAGTGAAAGTTGTTATTTATGGGGTTTTGTTATCTGTAACTGCAATAGGGTCTTAATTACATATTTTAATATATAGAGGACGGAAATGAAACGGACGTATAATTTAAAACCGTCATTAGTTCTTTGGGTGATCATTGTGAGATATAGGGTAATAGCACTGACCGTAATTTTCCGAAACCCGTAACTTTATAGAAGCTAACAGCTGAAACTTTTCCGCATAAAAGTTGTAATATATTCGGTAACCATAAGTCGAAGAATTGTGCGAAAATCGCCCTTATCCACGCCATTTTCTCTGAACATAAAGTAAACAAACCAATTAAAGCGAAGTTCTAACAATTCGCATAAATTCTATTAGTCTGTGATGCACAAAGCGGTAGACGGGACACGTAGGCATGATTGTTGGCGCACAATAGTCACCTGCCGTTAGTCGCGTCTGTGAACTTGCCCGACGCTATCAATAGATGCGAGATACTAGACTGCTTTGAATCTCGTACCATGAGTGTTCATAGAAGATCGAGTTTATTATGCAGTCATGGTGGAGTGAGATTAGACATTATTCATTTATTGATGTGAGTACACTGAGTCTAAAAGTCTGTTCTGATGTTGGGCTGTGAAAAAGGCGGATGAAAACAGATTGCATGTAGCGGAGATGAAAATGTTGAGATGGATGTGTGGAGTAACGAGAATGGATAAAGTGAGAAATGAGTACATAAGCGATAGTTTAAAAGTGGCGCCAGTGACGGAAAAGTTAAAAGGAAATCGCTTGTCTTGGTATGGTCATGTGAAGAGGAGGGATGGAATACTTGTAACGAAAAGAATACTGAATACAAATGTAGATGGATGGAGAGAGAGGATGGATTTTGTGAGGAACTATATGGTAGAAAAGGGAGTTAGTGATAGTTTGACGGCAGATAGGGCAGAGTGAAAGAAAAAAAACGTGTTGCGCCGACCTGACCTGACCTGATGATGATGTGATGTGAGTACAGTGAGATAACAACTCGTGTAGTTGAAATATGTAGACACATTTGATAAGCGTAGGAGTATCATCGTAAGTGTGTTCGGCGTGTATCGTGTGTGTGGCTAGTCATAAAGAAGAGCAAGACCATTTTTCAGATTCTGTTAGAAATTGTATTTTATGTTTGCAGTCGTACAGTTATTCAAAATTTGATTTATCCTTCTTGTCTAAATTACTTCAATGTAAAACTGAGTAAGTACTAATAACGGGTAAAAGCAACGTTTGCATAAGCAATACTAGTAAAGATGCATACAACAATTCTCCTGAAACTCATATTAAAGTACGTTTCTGTGAATTTGCCGACGCTTTTAACAGATATACGTGTTCTGATAGAAGATGCTTCGAATTTTTATTTTTGTAAAAGCTTGGTTTGTTATGGGTACTTACTTCCATGTAGGAGGTACCTACATGCAATATTATGTGGGTAAAGTAATAAATTTGTATTAATGGTTAGCGTCTTTCTTTACTTTTGATGTTTGTAGGTTTTGGCGTACAATTGTCATCATGATTCCAGTGTAAGAGAGAGAAGACGGGGCTCGCTAGGGCAGGTGCCTGCTGGGGCTGCGGAATCTGTTCGAAAGAGGTACCGTAGCCTTGGAACGCAAAGGGCACCAGGAGGAACACGGATGGGTTTTAGTCAGTAAGAGTCTGACACTCCCTCTTGCTTCACCCAGAGCGGAAGGAGTCATTTGATGATTACCCATCCCTAAAAAAAAAAAGTGTAAGAGAGGGCAGAGCTATACAAGACGACTACACTATCCCATTTTCACAGTGAATTCATGCTGACAATAACGTGACATAGTAAGGGGCTTAATACTTACTATACACATAGGCGTAACCTTTCTCAAGAATCCGAACCACGTGGACTACCAAGTTTGTTTGTTTGTTTTCACACAGGCACTAAAGAGGCTCTAGGGATGCTAGAACATTGTCTGGCTATGTGTAGATAGATTTCTAGAAATCTGAGTTTAGTTGTGGACTTCAAATATAAGGTACCTACACCAAACGTTTTTAAGGTTCCATACCTGAAGGGTAACCAATGGAACCCTATTACTAAACCTCCGCTGTCCGTCCGTCCGTCGTGTCAGCGGGTTGTATCTCAAGAACCGTAATAGATAGAAAGCTGAAATGTTCACAGATTGCGTATTTCTATTGCCGTTATAATTAAAATTAAGTTGTATGGTACGGAACCCTTCGTGTGCGAGCTCAACTCGCACTTGGCCGGTTTTTGAAAACTGTGCTGTGATTGCGTTTTATTGTACCTCGTTTGAAAATGTTGAGGCATTTTCAAGAAATGGTATACTGACGATAAATCAAACTTATTTCCCAAAACTACGAATAGCTAAAATTTACTGCCTAAAGTGTAGCAGTTGCGGCTTTTCATCAAAAAGACCAATACACTCGGGTGTTTCGACTTGCAAGCCATTCTAAAATGCAGTGTTTTATCAATGGTAGTGGTTCGGAGTCATTCCTCCCTGTCTGCTCGGGTTTACTTCGTGCCGTAACGAATGAGGCTTGTTAACAGAAGGTCAGCTACTTCGATAATTTATAGGAACCCAGACCCACACACTTGTGGGTCCATCGACTTTAAACCTTCTCAATTTTGCACGAGTTCCATTTTCCTTCGATCTGGTTTTGAGTAAAGACTTATAATACCCATTATTGAAGGAAAAGGCCGTCGTATCCAAATTCTTAAGGGTCTCTTGCGAAGAATTTATTTATTTCTAAGTTTGTTAAATGGGATCAAAGAGCTAAGTTTTGAGAAATGCGATTTTTGTTTGAGTACGGTCAAGGAAAACGATTTTATTAGGGATTTATTTTCTATCGTTTGTTTTGAAGAGCTTTGATGGCTATTTATGGAAAACTGATGTCAGAGCTTATTTTGAAGCATACTTATAAGACGGAAAGGTTTCAAATATCTTCTAACTGAATAAATTACGAATGATTAAACATGAGTACTCTGAGTCACCTTTTTATAGCAACAATTTACTTTCCGTACGTAAATCTTCGCCCACACGTTAATACATAAATACATATTATTAACCGTACGTGTCCGGTAGCCAAATCCATTAAGTTCCTGAAAAAGAGATTTTCCTACACAAGGAAAACAAAATAATGAAAAAAAATTCGGCATAGAAATAAGTGGTTGGGTGTAACGTCACGGCCCTACTTATTCTGAACCCCTGAAGAGCAGCGACACCAAATAGCGGGGAACGAATTAATAATGAAACAAAGCGGCTTATATTTCGCGGTGGGGGCGGGGAAAACCAACCTTATGAGCTGCGAGATACGATCTTAATTGGTAGTACCGCGGTTAGTATTTAGTGCAGCGGTTGGATGCGCCCGCGGCAGCTGGCTGCGTCACTGAAGCTCTTTGTTTGAGCTGAAGAGCTGACTCTAATAGCTTGCACCGGATCCGCGCTTAAAAATGGACTTTTAAATATTTTATGAAGAAGTCGGGCGGACGGATAAAAAGTTTAAAATTTACATATCTACCGTATGCACTCGTGTTTAGAAAGTAATGTCGAGGTTCAACGTAAATATAGAACTAAGTACCTGCTTTTATTTAGACGTTCATTCTATGTCACCGGGATTGCGGCGGGCGGAAACTTCCGGAACTGAAAAAGGTGTCTCCCTCATAAAAACTTACGTAGAAAACTTTGGAATTTCGTTTGAATTTACGTGAATATCTTTAAAATGTATGAAGGTGAACATTTAAAGAATAAATGAGTGCCATAACATATTTTTTTTCTACGAATACAGGGTCACATTTTTTACAGGAAAAGCATTTTCTGATTCAGGTTTATAGACAATAAGGTACAGTGGAAAACGAAATGAACGCTGCGTGATTTCCACAAGGAAAAAACTTATAGCGTTAGATAAATCACTCGTACCTAAACAAATTAAAAGGATCTGCGAGCGAAGGTTAATTTATATAGCGGTTTAATGAATTTAATCGGATCGCTACAGCAGCAGACACACCCAAGAGATACACGGTTTTAAAATATATCTAGACTTGAAGTGCTATTTATGTACTAAATAGTTATCTTACATATTTCTGGCCCAGTTTCTACCTCCAAATACATTTAACCTGCCCAATTGGGGCTGCCACAAACTTTCGCAGTAAATATTTGTTTTGTTTCCCTTCCAAGATTATGAATGCGTAGCGTCCAAACATTTTGTAAAAACGCGCTTTAGTATCGGGGCCACGTCAAAACTTTCAACTTTGTTACCTTCTGTTTATGACAAAGTTGGGAACTGACACCGGCAGTAAGTGGAAAAGTTATATAGAACCCTTGTTTATTTCAGATAGTTGTACAGCCTCACTAGATAATTTGTTGAGCAAATTACCACCTCGCCACCTCGTAGCTTTAATAAAATACGAGTTGTAACTCAGCGAAGTTTTTAAATTAATTGTTGTGGCGCCAAGTGGGAAATATCAACAACATTTATTATGTAACAACTGAAAAATACGGTACTGTGAGGTAGCTTTCCTTGAGTTAAATTTATTTCGCCGTAGCGTTGACTACTTGGTAGAGAAATCCCAGCCAAGGAAAATCTGAGATCAAATTATTTAGTTACATGAAATGTTTCAGATGGTCTTCATACCTTGCGAGTTGTAAGGGTTTAGAAATGGGTCGTATGTTGGCGAGTTGACGTAAGCTCGCAAGTTAGGCATTCTGGAGATACATAATACATTTACTAACTTCAGTAACTTAGTTCAAGATTATGATAACAAAATGGCTGTTATTATAATCTCATGTGAAGTCCACAGGTTTACTTATAAGTGACAGATGTACTACTTGTCATATGATGACTTGTCTTATTATCAGGGTATCTTAAACTTTTGGTACAAAGGGACCACTAGCAACATATTTTAAAAAATCTAGCGGTCCGCTTATTTATTTTGTAGATACCAAAAGGAAGGAAAATAAGGCATCACGACAATGAACCGACGATGTACCAAGTGGCGGTCATTGAAGATCACGCATCATCATCATCTTTCGTGTCTCGCCGGTTAGGGTTTTTAGTTTCAATATCCACGAATGCTGAAAATACAATGCGAACAACAGCCATGTATTGCAGCATTCGTCCATGGAACCCCAGGTTAAGAAACCCTGTTACTATTAATATTCATTGAAGCCGTTTTCGTACTATTAACGTTCAAGAGATTTATCGGAAACCACGCCGTCATTCAACATCTCCTCGCATTCTGTTGCACGACTAAACCTTGAGAGCTAAATACATATGAATATCTAAAATACTGTCTTACCTCTAGTGCCAGTGAAGTTCCAGTCAGCATCGTGTGTGTGTGTGCTGCGAGCGTACGGCGTCCGCCGCGAGCGGTTGCCCGGAGACCGCGACCGGCCTTCGGACACTGCAAACATACGGCCTTTTTACACAAGAAAAGACAAGTTTTCTCGACAAAAGTTGAAAGCTCATGGAGGGACTTAGCTTTTGGACATTTGAATGGCATTTCAGGAAAGTATTTTATAACTTTGCATATGTTTTGTGACAATATTTTTTTGGTTTGTTGATCAAGATGTGTACCAGTGATATTAATATTATAAAGCTGAAGAGTTTGTTTGTTTGGTTGAACGTGCTATTCCCAGAAACTTCTGGTTCGAATGGAAAAAATATTAAATTAGTTTTGGATAGCCCATTTATCGAGGAAGGCTATATAACATCACGTTACGACCAATATGACCGGAGCATTAATGAAAAAAGTGACGCAGGCGAAGTTGCGCGGGTCAGGGCTTAGCGGTAGTTATTACAAAAAAAAAACTATGAATCTTAAATTATGAATCTACAGATCAGTATCTAAACACTACTTATATACGTATACTTATGTACGTATCGAGTGTGTGCACTGGCATAACATTAGGATTTGTGCTTTAGGATCAGTCAGATTGCTTCATCAGTTACATGCCTGAGTTCTTCGATCAACAGAGATTAAAGCCTGCCAGGATAAAAGCAGATAAAAAGGAGGAATTCCGTGGTTCTCCAAAAATATAAAATATACTTTTAATGTCGTATTATTATAGATACTTTAACAGATAACGTTACAGGGCGTATAAATTACCAATAAATGGATAACAGTCCATTAAATGTTCTAACTTTTCTTTTTCTTTCCAGAACGC
The DNA here is from genome assembly GCA_950371165.1 of Lacanobia oleracea. Lineage (NCBI taxonomy): Eukaryota > Metazoa > Arthropoda > Insecta > Lepidoptera > Noctuidae > Lacanobia > Lacanobia oleracea. The sequence continues at coordinate 12,270,148 of OX493399.1, forward strand.
GCCCTTTGGAAACTTTTCTGCTAAAACAATAAAAAAGTTGAAGGTATTTTTACAAGAGAAAGTTATCCAATCAATTTTTTAATTACAACTCTTTAAACTTGTAGAAACTGGGTTATGGAAGAGAGCTGATTTTTATCCTATTGTAATATAATAAAAGGGGTGCGAGAGAACAGCCGACGTCGAATTACTATGAAATTGATGATAGGAATGAAAATTCTTATTAAGCCTGAAGTCTGATAGCACATCTTCTTACCATCTATTAAGTATTCAGAAACTCCATAAGCTTGATCCTTGGTATTACTGACAAAACACTGATAAACTCCTTGGTCTTCCTTCTGAGAATTCTTGATATGTAGTCTTAGGCCATCTTCAGAAATCTTGAGTCTTTCATTCGGTTTGACAACTTTCGCGTCGTGCACCCAGTAGACAAGCTCGATTGGATGGCCGGACACTTTGCATTCAAATGTGACGTCAGCATTCGTTTTCGTTCGCACGACTTCGGGTTTTATTCGGACGGAGATGGGTTCTGTAAAAAAATATGTTAGAAGAAGCAATACGTTTTCGAGAGTAATAAAATTGTACGATTAGTTCAATTAGGACGGTAATACGGAAGGAATCGTGCTCAGGAAAAGGAAACTGTTTACATAAATTAAGGGGGTGTGTTTCTCACGTATTGAAGCTGGGACGAGCCTCGGTATGGTGTTTTTGTTACGTATTTTTTCCTCCTTTGAAAAAAATACAGTACAAGGAATTGCAAGCGTTTATTTTATTGCTCTCTAGTAAAAGAAAGATTTGTAACAAATACACTTCGTTTATACCGCCAGACAGAACATGTATTGAAATTGCAAATTTCATAACCAGCTATTGTACGTTTATGGTAACGGTTATAGACGGTCATAGATATTGAAATGGAGGCAATCTCGAGCTCTAAACCGTTGAGTACCGTTGTCACTGAAATATACGATAATTGTAACGTATAATAACACTCACTGGAAATGCTGAACTGATTTCATAACATCCGCACAAGTACCTACGTATCCTACGAACGTACATTTATCCTACAAATTAATTTCTGAAATATAGTAGCGTGAGGTTGTTGATATAGTCGGATTTTTTTTTGTTGTATCTTTGAAATAGTGTGTGGTTTATCCAGTGCAAGAGGCTGGTATCGAGCCATTGAGACCTTGTGGCAGTCATCATGTCCTTATATCAGTATTACACCAATAACCAACAAAAGAAAGAAAGAAATATCAATAAATAGTAATTTTATAGTTTCACTTATTTGTACTTTTCCTATGGTACTGAGGATTGCTTTTAGAGATCCCTGATATAGATTAGGATCGCATTTGTATGTGTTGTGTGTGTAATAAATAATAAAAATAATGACTAACCTGTGACAATAAGAGTGAAATGTACAGACTCTCCGCCAACAGTGTTGTTGAGCCAGCACACGAAACGCCCCGCATCTTCACGACGCACGGCTTGGAGGCTCAGCAGCCCGCTGCCGAGGAGCCGCGCCCTCGGCCATAGAGATGTCTTCTCTATAGGGATTAACTCTTCGTGGTGCTCGCGAAACCACCTGTGAGGGAAGAAGAATGAAAGAAACAATGTAGATGCCATAGTAAAGATAGGGCCGTCCGAGCTTTTGCCTGTACGCGGTAACCATGCAAGGAACAAGGGGTTTTTACCACACGTGGTCGTGTGCTTGAGACAGTAAAAATCCCATGTCCAGATTGCCGAATGCGTGGCCCTTCAGTATATACGGGCCAATTATGGGCAAAGGGTATATATAAACCTTTGTGGCATAGCTACCCGTCTGCCATTTTGATTTTTTTTTTAAATAGCGGCGCACGAAAATGACTTCCATAATTACCATCGGATATCTAATTTGAAAATGAAACAAGACCAACAGGTTTTTTGTTACATAGATTTTTTTTCGAAAAATATTGAGCCTTGAGCTGGTTTTAGACTAGGAGCAGGGAATATGCATGAAAAACATATTTATCATCTATACAGTTTATCTCAAAATATACAAAAATATAATACTAACAGTGAAAATAGAATCAAAATTACTCGAAAAACGAAGGAGATATAATTATTTTAGACAAATTATATTTGTCCCTCTCGCGAAAACGATGTTTTCTATGGCAGCTGTATAGGCATCATAGACGATGACGTCAAAGTTCACATCGGACTTCTCTTTCTAATTGTAATCTTTGAAGCTTTATAACTTCATCGCTGATGAAGATATTTAAAAAATAATTTCATGATTGTTTAAAAGAGCTAATAAGTATATCATTTAGCAAACAAAAAAATCGCACGCATATTCCCTATTAATAAGTTTGAAAAGTACCCCAGCCATACGAGACATGCTAAACTCAGCAACAGATAAAGTAATAATCTAGGTCTATAATCGGAAATGATTTTAGCTTTGTTAAAATTTGACTACAGCCAAATTAAAAGCAAAATCATTTGTTTTCATTAGACCATGAACAAACAACTTACAAAAGTGAAATATTAAATTGTAAAGAGAATTGATGAAAGTCAAACAAAGTTTGAAATATAGGCATTGTTTAATTGTTTTTTAGTCCTAATCTAGATTTCAGACAGTCTTAAAACTTAGGGATAAAAAATTAAACGAATCATAAAATCAAAAGCTTAGATACCATCATCTGCCTAGCCTATCCTCAACTAAATTGGGGTCGGCTTCCAGTCAAACCGGATTCAGCTGAATACCAGTGTTTTACGTGGAGCGGCTAGGCAGCCGCTCCACGAGCGAGAATAGCTTGTGGAGGTCTGGTAGGCACCAAACCTCCACAAGCTATTAAATGGAGCCAAGAGCCAAGCCAAGAGGATCATCGGCAATGAGAGGCTCGTCGCGTCGAAGCTCCAAAGTCTTGAACACCGACGACGAGTTGCTAGCCTGTCGGTTTTTTACCGGTTGCATTTTGGGGAATGTGCGACGGAATTGCATAATTTAATTCCGCCAAGCCCGTTCCATCATCGGACCACAAGACGAACGGCGATGCGCCACCGGTACATGGTGGACATCCCACCCATACGCACAAAACGTTTTGGGAACACATTCATAGTGCGTACAGCTAAGGAGTGGAATTCCCTGCCGGAGTCTGTGTTTCCTGATAGCTACAACCTGGGAGTCTTTAAATCAAGAGTGAATAGGTTATTTCTAGGCAAGCGTGCTCCATCTTCGACCACATCCTCGCTTACCATCAGGTGAGATAGTGGTCAAACGCGTGCCTATCAATAGAAAAAAAAAAAAAAAAAAAATGGGTAACACTGTACTTCTTGGCAAGACTGGAGTCAGATTTACTGGCTTCTGACAATCCGTAACGACTGCCAAAGATCTACAAATGACAGCCGGGACCAACGGCTTAACGTGCTTACCGAGCCACGGAGGAAATTCGGTATGTTAAGATGGTCACCCATCCACAGACCAACCTTGGCAAGCGTTGCTGAACCTTAAAGATCGTATCGTATCGTAGTATTTGGTAGAGCCAATTTAATGGTCATGTTTCACATCACAATATCAGTTAACAATAGCTGAATGTTGTTTCAAACATTCAAATTAACTATGTATTAAACAGGTAACACGAAACCAGTGTTACAAACGAATTTGATAGTTTATTTCTGGAAAATCAATATTTATAATTCTTACGTAATTGAGTGACTGAGTGACTGAGTGAGTGAGTGAATGACAGACACAGCCGACATTACTGCTCATAGAGAGCTAAAATTGGGCATGTAGGTTCCTTGGAGATTGTAGGTGAGTACTAAGACAGGATTTCCCAAAGTCAAAAAGGAAAAAACGGGAAATACGCGTACGAAGCAGCGGGCAAAAGCTAGTCATCTGCCTAGCCTTTTCCCAACTATATTGGGTTCGGCTTCCAGTCAAACCGCATTCAGCTGAATACCAGTATTTTACGTGGAGCGGCTGCCTACCAGACCTCCACAACCCATTAACTGGGTAACACGGTACTTCTTGGCAAGACTGGAGTCAGATTTACTGGCTTCTGACAATTCGTAACGACTGCCAAAGATCTACAAATGACAGCCGGGACCAACGGCTTAACGTGCTTTCCGAGGCACGGAGGAAATTCGGTATGTTAAGATGGTCACCCATCCACAGACCAACCTTGGCAAGCGTTGCTGAACCTTAAAGATCGACCCATGCGGCTGTTATTATGTAGCCACGAGCTCCTCAAAAGCTTAGATACCATAATAGTTTCTAAAAACATACATTACAATCTTAACCAGTATAATACAAGATGTGTATCCCTCACAGTATCGAATGACATATTTTGACGTAAAAGGGTATATTCAACAAGCTGACGTTGTCAATAGTGAACAAGTTGTGACAAATAGCTCATTGTCACGAGACACATAATGACATGTTTCGCACGACCTTTCACGTTGTATTGATTCATCGTCCCATTCAAATTGTTGCTAGCGATTCTTTTCCTGCTCTTACAAACATAAATCGCTACCATTACTGAGAAATTCTGATAACCTTTTACTTGTAACGTTTCATAAAAACTTGTTCTTCGCACTTTAGTAGTACCTACTTGAAATTTTCAAAGGAAAGCGTAGGTACCTACTCGCATAAACTTTTGTGCCTATTGAGGAATAAGCCCTCTACTTATATTATTTATTTCTGTTTGTATCGAGGTAAATAATTGAATACCGAAACAAAGTTAATATCAATTCAGAGTAAATTTCACAGTGACGAAGTTACATCTAGAATGTTAAAGTAAGTATTTACTGTTATTAAACAAAGGGAATTAAATATTATTGCGTCGTTTTAATAAATAAACCTACCCTAACCCTACCCTTGAAATTTCGATAGTTGTGGTGATGTGTATCGGTATTCCTACAGTTCGTTTGTAATTAAATAATATTAGTGAGACTTCTTTTATTGGTCAGATATTTTTTTTTTTTTACTAATGTGTTCCCAAAACGTTTTGTGCGTGTGGGTGGGATGTCCACCATGTACCGGTGGCGCATCGCCGTTCGTCTTGTAGTCCGATGGTGGAAAGGGCTTGGCGGAATTAAATTATGCAATTCCGTCGCACATTCCCCAAAATGCAACCGGTAGAAAACCGATAAGCCAACAACTCGTCGTCGATGCTCAAGACTTAACCTAACTAGACCGCCCGCGACTTTGTACGCGCAAATCCCGTTTTTTCCCGTTCCCGTAGGTTTTTGAGAAATCTTAAAGAGAGTAGAGTGCTGCCTTATACTCCACAACCAGTAGTTTTGGCGTTGTCTCTCACTCATCAGTATCGGAAGAATTTTTATATATATTGATTCACGTAACTACGGATAGACCGACCGAAACGAGTTATAAAATGGAATAGCTATTAAATATAAGTAAGGAAATGCGAAGAAGATATGTCTATTAAATACCGGAAGTCCTTTACGAGATGCGCAGACATTTTTATCGGACGAAGTAATGGGAAATATTCGTAACGCCGTTTCAAGCATTTAATAACCCTTGACATAGTTTATGCTGAGGGAAATTTGTTTGGGATTGAATTACACACCCTGGGGGTTGGAGTGGAGCAACTTACACGAGATCTGTCCACACAATATAACCGTCGCGAAAGAGAACGTCACATAGTTTCAGCTCGTTTCAAACACTATTAGATACATGACAGCAAAAGCTTTGCGAATACGGTCTAATATCCTATGCGCAAATTCACGGAAATGAAATGGCTATGTGGCGCGAAATCTTCAATGTTCTCCAAGTTAGGTTCCCTTTTAGAAATAGTTTTGAAAGGAGTTGAAATGCACTGAGACATTTGCATTCTAAAAGGTTCCTCGAACTATGGCTGGATATGAAAGTTTACGGCGTATTCAGCTCGCCGCGGTAATTCTTTGAAAACATAAAATGTTATCAGTTCACTGAAGTAGTATGAGAACTTTTATGTAGTCTATAACTCTCAGACGTTTTGAAATCACCTGAGGTTGTATTCAGGTTCAGTTCTTCATTTTCTCGTCATAGTTTCTTTTGTTAAAGTTACTACTGATTGAGTTCCAAAATTTTCGCGCGCTGTACAGTCAAGTGAATAACGATCTACTTAAATAGGAGTAAACTTTTCGTTTGTGTAGGCACTAGTTGCAACCACGTTTAAAAGACAAATAGCAAGTGAAGCAAGTTCTGCCAGCCATCGACCCGTGAGCTCGGTTTGCGCGGTTATTTGACTAAACATGACCAAGTTTGGCCGCTGAAACTTGGCAACATTTTCTTGTGTGTACTTAATTTTCAGGTACGTAACTACAGTCCAAAACGAGATAGGTAGCTATTAATTTATGCTGTTTCAGCATAAATTAGCTTTTGTTTGAAATAAGATATCGGCTCAAAGTTGCTTTAAAATCAGTCCCTTTCTCAATGGTGTTCTACATACTGAGGACTAAACGGCAACGTTACAGCGGTCTAAACGATACCATTATGAAAATCTATTTAAATTACGCGCCATTTTGCTATCCAGAGACGAGCTAAGTACAACAGCTACATAGATAGAGCTACATTTCCAAGGGTATAATGCAATTTACCGGGTTTTGCGGGCTAAATTGCTCCTTGGCAGTTAAAACGAATCACGTCGCATGGGGATTATAAAATTGCGGTTAAATATCGACGCGAGATCAAAATGCGTTGACGACGAAATAAAACGGCCAGTCTGACCGCCGCGTGTATTGGTAGATTTAAAGGATTTCAACTGTGAATTTTAACGCCTTGTTTTCCGACCAAAAGCTTGCTATCGACGCTTTGTAGAAGGTATAAAATGTCAGCTTCATTTTAGAACGCGAAATAGCTGAGGCATTCTCGTAATATCATTGAAATGTTACAGAATACATTTATTAAAATGGTTTCGGCCTTTATATTGATACATTGAAGCAACCAGCACTTTTCCAGGAAATGGCAAAAATATTAAATTTCATTCGAATGGAGCGCACGAGGTAAATTCTACAAATACAATTTTATTGAATTGAGAGCCCACGAATTTTAGATGCAATCATGAATTATTTAGGTAGTATTTTGATAGAGCCAATTTAATGGTCATGTTTCACACCACAATATCAGTTAACAATAGCTGAATGTTGTTTCAAACATTCAAATTAACTATGTATTAAACAGGTAACACGAAACCAGTGTTACAAACGAATTTGATAGTTTATTTCTGGAAAATCAATATATATATAATTCTTACGTTATTGAGTGACTGAGTGAGTGAATGACAGACACAGCCGACATTACTGCTCATAGAGAGCTGAAATTGGGCATGTAGGTTCCTTGGGGATTGTAGGTGAGTACTAAGACAGGATTTCCCAAAGTCAAAAAGGAAAAAACGGGAAATACGCGTACGAAGCAGCGGGCAAAAGCTAGTCATCTGCCTAGCCTTTTCCCAACTATATTGAGTTCGGCTTCCAGTCAAACCGCATTCAGCTGAATACCAGTATTTTACGTGGAGCGGCTGCCTACCAGACCTCCACAACCCATTAACTGGGTACCCAGTAACACGGTACTTCTTGGCAAGACTGGAGTCAGATTTACTGGCTTCTGACAATCCGTAACGACTGCCAAAGATCTACAAATGACAGCCGGGACCAATGGCTTAACGTGTTTTCCGAAGCACGGAGGAAACTCGGTATATTAAGATGGTCACCCATCCACAGACCGACCCGTGCGGCTGTTATTATTTAGCCACGAGCTCCTCCGGGTAACAGCTAGTAACATATAAAATAAGTAAATAAACGTTTGTAAACTGTTAGCAGTCAGTAAAGCTAAGGATAATGGTACAGAGAACGCTTTATACCTGAAACCTTTTAAACGAATCAGCAGCCGATGGCCATTACGCGCTCACAAGACCTATTTCTGAGGTAAAAACTAGGTCTTTAGCCTCTTTGCGCCGTGATGCCAGTCTGCGACTCCGTTGTTTGCTTACTGAAGCGATACCTTTTAGCTAGAGGATACAACCGCAGAAAATGTTGCTGTTTTTTCTATGTCGAAAAGTATTATACTTTCTGGCTTTTTGTGTGTTGTGGAATGGCATAATTATGTGGCTTCCTTTTTTAAATGTTTTGAAGAAACAATGCTTTTAAACGCTTGTGTATATTAAAAGTAATGGTTAGAAATCATATTGTCAATACATTTTTTTATCCTATCGTTCGAAAACTGTTTGCGTTAAGTTGGTAACTGAATATTCTTTTAAGGGTTCCGTACCAAAATGGTAAAAAGGAACCCTTATGGTGTGACAAAGTCTGTTTGTCATAACTGTTATGTAGGAAACTAGCTTTTGCCTGCGACTTCGGTAGGGTAGGTAGGGTAGGTAGGGTAGGTAGGGTAGGTAGGGTAGGTAGGGTAGGTAGGGTAGGTAGGGTAGGTAGGGTAGGTAGGGTAGGTAGGGTAGGTAGGGTAGGTAGGGTAGGTAGGGTAGGTAGGGTAGGTAGGGTAGGTAGGGTAGGTAGGGTAGGTAGGGTAGGTAGGGTAGGTAGGGTAGGTAGGGTAGGTAGGGTAGGTAGGGTAGGTAGGGTAGGTAGGGTAGGTAGGGTAGGTAGGGTAGGTAGGGTAGGTAGGGTAGGTAGGGTAGGTAGGGTAGGTAGGGTAGGTAGGGTAGGTAGGGTAGGTAGGGTAGGTAGGGTAGGTAGGGTAGGTAGGGTAGGTAGGGTAGGTAGGGTAGGTAGGGTAGGTAGGGTAGGTAGGGTAGGTAGGGTAGGTAGGGTAGGTAGGGTAGGTAGGGTAGGTAGGGTAGGTAGGGTAGGTAGGGTAGGTAGGGTAGGTAGGGTAGGTAGGGTAGGTAGGGTAGGTAGGGTAGGTAGGGTAGGTAGGGTAGGTAGGGTAGGTAGGGTAGGTAGGGTAGGTAGGGTAGGTAGGGTAGGTAGGGTAGGTAGGGTAGGTAGGGTAGGTAGGGTAGGTAGGGTAGGTAGGGTAGGTAGGGTAGGTAGGGTAGGTAGGGTAGGTAGGGTAGGTAGGGTAGGTAGGGTAGGTAGGGTAGGTAGGGTAGGTAGGGTAGGTAGGGTAGGTAGGGTAGGTAGGGTAGGTAGGGTAGGTAGGGTAGGTAGGGTAGGTAGGGTAGGTAGGGTAGGTAGGGTAGGTAGGGTAGGTAGGGTAGGTAGGGTAGGTAGGGTAGGTAGGGTAGGTAGGGTAGGTAGGGTAGGTAGGGTAGGTAGGGTAGGTAGGGTAGGTAGGGTAGGTAGGGTAGGTAGGGTAGGTAGGGTAGGTAGGATAGGTAGGGTAGACAGGGTACGTAAAGTAACCAGTTGACGAGATCGAAGCCGCGCGGGTCAGCTAGTGAATCAATAATAATAAGGTTGCGAAAAGCACTACCTATATTATAAACAAAGACTGAATTGAAATGACTGTTAATCTTTACAACAAACAGTATTCACTTGAATATTACTGTGAAATTGTTTAAGGATTTCATTGAAACTGACTCGAGAAATGTTATTTCAGAATAGTTCAGTAGCATGGAGTTATATTATTTATTTTCGTTTACTGTATTTCTATTGAAAACCATTTTTCTGAGAAACTACGTTCTAAAGAACCATTTACCTAACTTATCTTGTAGGTTCATTCGTTAGTTTTGTTACATTATTTATAATGCACCCTCCTTCAGTAGGTACTTAAGTATCAGCAGCCAGTGCAAAGTATATCAAATACCAGTTTTGACTTTCATCGTAAAATAACATCACATAACATTCCCATGTGATTAATTTTACTATGAACGTGACTTTTTCACAGCGACATACGTGGGATGGGGGGCTACACAGTTCTAGCGGAGAAAGTTCTAGTTCTAGAGGCTAGCGCAGTTCATTTGTTTCTAGCCATACAGTCATGCCGTGCGTCCGAGGCTGCTGTGGAGCATTCCTTTTATGGGGTACCAAAATCAAAATAATTTATAATTTACAACTAACTAAAAGCATAGAATAAAAACACCAAAGGAGAACATAACAGCATTTACATTATGTTTCTATACGTGAGGATTTGTTATTGGCTTGCTGGTGACTACAGTTTCCTATTTAGTTTGTCTTAATGAGCTGTAAGTCCTCCATGTGCTAAATAAAAAAAAAACTCATTTGTAAATTATAGATTAAGGTAATCTATAGTAGATAGGCACAGGCCAGGCGTGCGCAGCACCGCCGCCGGACGTCCTGCCCGGCCTGTATACAGCGCGTGCGCAGCTCTATGGCCAGCCGCAGCCGCACGCCGCCTTTTGATTCTGTCACTATTATGTGACAGATTCAGGGATTCAGGTCTAAAGTAATGTATAGTCCATGGGCTCACCTGTAGCTAGGCACAGGCCAGGCGTGCGCGGCGCATGGCAGCCGGACGTCTTGCCCAGTCTGTATCCGGCGCGTGCGCGGCTCTATCACCACCCGCGGCCGCACGCCGCCCTTTGGTTCTGTCACTATTATATGACCTGGTAACATAAACATTTTTCCTGGTAACATAAAATTCATAAAAACATCATGATCAAATGGCGCACTTGCACCTTGCTCTAACTGTTAAAAAAAAGTTATCTTAACCCAGAGTCATTATATATGGATTTTTGTTATTTACGCTCGTGTAAGCAACTATCTCCGAGTTAAAACGGGCTTTAAAGCCTTTTTATACCTATCAACCAATACTAAAAGTTAGCAGTACAATAAAAGAAGAGAGGAACATATTAAAAGACTAAAAAAAAATCCACACTTTTTTAGTTTAAAAGCAAGTTCTTCCAGACGAACAATTTGTTAGATCTAACGGGTAATTTGGCATCATAATAAGTTTAGTTATGCTAAGCTCTTAAATTAAGAACCTCCGATATTTTGTTTAATTGAGTGGAAATTAAAGCCTTTTCCTATTAAAAGATAAGTATGCTATTAGAGCTAATGCTAATGTTTACCAAATTGTCTTTAGCAGACTTATTAAAAAATAACATATTATTACATAGTAATTAGAAATTTCTTCATTCTAATAAAATTCTTTGTAGAAAATCTAATCTAATGTAATAATAAAAATCTCGTGTCACGGTGTTTGTCACCCCACTCTTCCATTTTTCATAAAAAGCCGTTTGGCTTGACCGATTTTTATGAAATATTTTGTGTATATTCGGTAGGTCTGAAAATAGTTCGTAGGCTATTTTTTTATATGGCAAAACAACGTTAACCGGATTAGCTAGTTTTAATTATAAAAATATCGCTTTGGATGAAGAGTTGGTAAAAATTAGCCACTCTGGGTAAAGGCACAGTTAGAAGGAATCAACGTTTGGAATCCTGCAACTCAAATTCGAATTAAGAAAGTAATCAAACCGTTAGTTTTTTTTTTTATAAACAAGTCTGTTGATTTTAGCTACTTACTTTACTTGACTTTTTTTATAACGGGGGAAATCCTTATGGATGTCCTCCGCCCTGGGGCGGGCGAAGGGGTCTGTCAGACTCTTACTGACTAAAACCACCCCGGTGCTCAATCTCTCACCAATCGGGGATCAAGAGAACGAATGCGACTTCCGTAATTCCCGGCAGTTACTTACAGATTAAAGCAACTGGAAATAAATCAACTCACCAAAATATTGACTAGTGTACAAGGTCCCGGTAACACGGTCTCGCACGCGGCACCGGAACGCGTTGTGCCGGTCTCTCGGGCTCACCCCGCTTATGTACAGGGCTCCGTCGTCCAGACGCTGGTACTTAGACCCTAGAGCAAATAATGAATGAGGTTTACGCTACATTACAATTTAGGTACATAAGAAAAAAGGCCTGCTAGGGCACTGGCTCTACAGGCCTGGGACGCAGAGGGAATTTGAAGGAACACAGTTATACAGAGTAAAATTCTTACACTCTCTCCCGCTTCGCCCAGAGAGGGAGAAGTTATTTGATGATACCCCACTCAAAAAGACAAGGTACCATTGTATGGACGCGTCACCAAAATCACAGCTTTATAAAACTGGGCAAGCTCTATATCGGTATTAATCGGTAGCGAGATATAATAGCTTTTTACGTGTACGCGCGCGGGGTATGGAGTCATAGTAGTTATCTTCATTTAATGTTGCCATTTCTGAGTGCATGCGCGTTGCACGCAATCCGATATTTATAATAATGTATAGTTATTGTTTAAGTTTATTGGTTAGAACCACAAAAAAAAAAAAAAACTCGCAGCACTCATAAGTCTGTCTAAGCAGCAGAAATCCCGCAGAGATGTGAGACTGCTTCTTTATTTAACTTTTGTTACATATATGACACGAGTGAAAGCTTACCCTGTACGCTAACGTCACAAATATTGACAAAAAATAAGCTGAATTACTGGATTGGCGTAAGATAGGACAGTACGCCGAAATGTTTAGTTATGCTCTAGCGTCAAAAAGGCTACGTAAGTAAAGGCTTTTGCCTTGCAGTGGCACCTAACAACCTATAAAATGATGCTATTTGACTTTAAAATGAACTATTCACGCTTTGTAATTTCCCTTTGGAATAGTATTCTTATGCATCTCAGGAATAGGAGACTAAATTATTACATCTCCGATTGGCTAGAGGGGAGAGACTATACTATTTGTAACTGGATATATTTACTAAATGTAACAGAAAACAAACATAGCCTATACAAACACACATGGTCATTCATTTGGGTCACGTTAAAATATCATACAAATTGAATTCACTACAGTAATTAAAACACAGGTGTGACGGAAACACATTTTCACAGCACCACCCAGTGTCCACATTAAAACAAATTAAATTCATTATTACTCTGTACAACACCCAGATTTATTGTAGTCACAACAGAATAAGGTGGCAAAATTTGAGGAAATGTTAATTTCGACTGAGCAAGAAATGATCCTATTATATACCTACAACTAGTTGACTCGCACAACTTTATCTGCTCTGCTCTTATTGGTCTTAGCGTTATGATATATATACCTCTTTCCTCGATAAATGGGCTATCTAACACTGAAAGAATTTTTCAAATCGGACCAGTATTTTCTGAGATTCGCGCGTTAAAGCCAACAAATAAACAAACTAACAAACTCTTCAGCTTTATATATTAGTATAGATACTTTTGTTTTCTAGAAGAAAACTTTACTTGTAGGTACATGACTTCAACTAGCGCCATACACCAAACACACCTAACCTGGTCATTCATTTGAGTCACGTTACAATATCGTAGAAACTGAATGAAACACAGGTGTGACGGAAATACATTTTCACAGCTCCACCCAGTCCGCATTAAAACAAATTAAATTCATTATTACTCTGTACAACACCCAGATTTATTGTGGTCACAGCAGCATAAGGTGGCAATTTTTGAGGAAATGGTAATTTCGACTGGGAAAAAAATATCCAAAAAACTTGTCTTCGTGATACAACAAAGAATTGTATTTTAATACGACACAACTCAAACAGAAATAAATAGAGGAACATGTATATTTTAATAATCACGAACCCTATTATACGAGTGAAATTGTTATACTACTCTGTCAAGAAAGTACCGGGAAAAGATCAATAATACACAAAATGTCTGTTATTCATCCAAATTTATTTTATCACCTTCAAAGTATGCTCCTTTAGAAACGATACACTTGCGCCAACGAATAATCCATTCATCAAAACATTTTTTAAACGCTGCTTCCGGAATTGAGTTCAGTTCTCGCCGCGAATTCTCCTTTATGTCTTCTATCGATTGAAAACGGGTGCCACGAAGTGGTAATTTGAGTTTAGGAAAAAGAAAAAAGTCAGCAGGAGCCATATCTGGTGAATATGGTGGTTGCTGGATGGTATTTGTTGAGTGTTTGGTTAAAAATCCGTTCACAATGATAGCCTTGTGCGAAGGCGCATTGTCGTGGTGCAAAATCCAAGAATTTTCTTTCCACAAATCTGGCCATGGACATGTTTCATACCCAAATGATTAGTTAAAATGGTACGGATCGACTCGTGAGATACAGAAAGTTCGGCGGCTATCTCTCTCAGAGTTGAATGGGGATTTTCAGTCACTATTTCCTTCACTTTTGCGAAGTTAACTTCAGTTGCAGACGTTGACGGCCTACCAGAGCGAGGCAAATCTTTCATCACATGTCGACCGCTTTTGAACGCTTTGAACCACTCATAAGCACGAGTTTTTGATAAAGTCGATTCACCGTAAGCCTTCTGTAACATTTTCAGTGACTCCGAACACGAAATTCCATTGTCGATGCAAAATTTAAGACAAACTCTTTGTTCGATATTTTTGTTCATTATGAAATTCGCAATACACGCTATATATGATATTACTAAAACCAGCACTGTATTTAATATAAATAACAGATGCAACTCAAACTCCGCGCCAAAATGGAAAACAGTTGTGCCAATCTAACAACTACAAAAAAACAAAAATTTGAATTTGGAACCATAAACAAATCATCCATTCCCGATACTTTTTTGACTGAATGTATATGAGACGTTCAACTTCCATTTTAACACCTCAATTTATTTTTCGTGAAAATAAGATTCCGGATGAAAATGTAATTGCGTGTGTCGTCGACTGACAAGTGTTTTGATGAGAAAAGCAACAATTTCCTTTTGGCGCGAAATTCTTAGATCATATCAAAAAATATTTTTTGGCGAGAAGTGAATTGTCCCCTATCTTGTATAAATGGACCGAATGGCTCATAGAGACGTGACTATGACTATATTATTCGTACAATTGACTATATCATATAATTTATCTTATGAATATCACGTATTAAATGTAAATCATAACTCGATATCTAGAATAGTTATGTTATAGACATGTAAATCAAATTGACGACCACAAAAGTACAGTTTATTATACCCATTTCTCTGATTAATGCAGGGCCATTGTATGATGGTATTTTCAAATACGATTGGGGTGGTTATAGCTGATTTATTCAATGGCTACGATTATTATTGTATTGCGTCAAGTGATAATTCAATACATACCAACATAGAAAGAGAAAATGTCTATGTTCGGCAATGGTCGGTTCAGGCATCAGAGTCAATACTATTGTTTTAGGCATTATTTATGACCCCAGCGTCGTATTTTACAAAGACACATACACTAAGCCCCAGCGTTATCTATGCCGAAGACATAACGTAGAATTGGCCATGACCTCGTTGTATCCAACGAGAGGTTAGTTTAGAGCGGTCTAAGCTACTGTCATACCATTCCCTACAATCCTGCAGACAGAAATAGGAGCCCTGGACGAGGTGGTAATTTCATGAAGTAGCAGAAGGGAGATTTATTGAAAAAATAGCGACATAGATATAAATAAAATAAAAAATTGTTAACTGTCATTGATCATCAGTGAATCAGTCGGTACTGCTGACTCGATCGGCGCAGTGGCGGGACTACACACCGGAGGACCGCCGCTTTACGTATAGATATAGATCACTATGAGGAAGTGTTACCTAAATGATGCGGCACATTGATCAGGTCATTAGTGAACCAGTCTGTACTCTTGACTCAATCGGCGCAGTGTGGTGGGACCACACACCGAAAGACCGCCGCGTTTCATGTAGATATAGATTATTATAAGGAAGTGTTACCTAAATGATGCGGCACATTGATCAGGTCATCAGTGAACCAGTCTGTACTCCTGACTCAATCGGCGCAGTGTGGTGGGACCACACACCGGAGGACCGCCGCGTTTCATGTAGATATAGATTATTATAAGGAAGTCTTACCTAAATGATGCGGCACATTGATCAGATCATCAGTGAACCAGTCTGTACTCCTGACTACATTGGCGCAGTGTGGCAGGACCACACACCGGAAGACCGTCGCGTTTCTTTTAGATATAGATCACTATGAGGAAGTGTTACCTAAATGATGCGGCACATTGATCAGGTCATCAGTGAACCAGTCGGTACTGCTGACTCGATCGGCGCAGTGTGGTGGGACCACGCACCGGAGCACCGCCGCGTTTCCCGCCATCACGTACTCGTCTGGCACGTGGATCTCCCATGGTATGTTAAGTGCTGTTGAGAAAAGTGAACGTTACAATATGTTTTTAAAATGAAGGATTCAACTTAAATACGATGCCCGTGAAGCACGTCACGGTGAGGTGGATGAATGCAGTCGTAGTTAATTCATTGGTGAAAATGAAAAAATCTTCAGTAGGTACATTTAATGAAATAAGTGCAATCTCATGCCGTTAGGCGCTGTAAAATCATATATTTGTATGCTAGTGCTATGTGCATACCTAAATAAGGAACCTCGCTATTTATTTAAAACCTTTCTAATTTCGATTAATCGTTGAAAAACATTTCACCTTTAAATTTCTATTAATTCTAAAGGAGTATATATATATACCTGCGAAACAAGAAAGCAACACATTTTTGTAAAACACTTTTGTTTTTCAAAGGTGAAACTACTATTGGCAATTTAGTAGGTAGCAAACGTTTAAAGAACGAAAAAAATAAAGTTAATTAAAGTGTCACAGAGTCTCAGATAAATCGACTACTTGATACCCTCATCTTGTTGAAGAAAAAACTAATCCACTACTCTGGACATCTTGTCAACAGTTTTCTTCAATTTTGTTACTTTAATTTTGTAAAAGCAAGGCAGCTCATTTACGCGTATTTGTAAGAAAAGAGTCCTATCTACGGTTTTTACAAAGATATTATCAACGCATCACCAATTTAACAAAAGTCAAGCGATGGTATTGGCTGTTCAAAATTCATTCAACCAATCAATCACAGCTGACAATTTTTACATTAATTTTGAGATCCTTTTCGTCCAAGAAGCTGGGTCATAATTTTGCATAAATCGTTAATACTTTGTCTTATTGCAGATTAGATTATCATTATGAAACTCATATCAAAATCCATTTCTGCTCGTAATTATTTATAGGTCAATATCTACTCAGCACGGAGTACGCCACAATTAAAAGAATGCTGACTACGTTTTATCCCAGTAATCCCTTTTAACACAAACGGCAAATTCTTCGTGGAGTCCTAATTGCGGATTTCAAATTGCTTTCATCTACGCTTCATTTAGTTTATTTCCTATGAATTGTTACTGGGGACACGGTACATTTTATCTAGAGGACCGTCAATTAACATTTCGGGGTATCTTGAATTACATGTACATATATAGGTATTACGTTATATAAATAATTTCGAAAAAAATGAATAGAAGTCAAAGTGTAGGATACTTACTCACAATTATATTTTCGACAATCTTTTTAACACAATGTTTGTTTTGAAATGACAGAAGATTTAATTAGCGAAAAAAAACAAAACAACTATTCCATTTTCAAAATAAATCTTGCTCTGTGTGTGTGCCAGTCATTAATTTTTTTTCGTTTGGCTTTGCACTTTCTGTGCATTCAGCCAATGACATGTTTTTTTTTGGCTTTGATAGCTTATGCCAAAAGTAAAATTAAGTAATTTACAAAATAAAATTAAGTAATGCCAATAGTAGTTTCACCTTTGTAAAACACTTTTGTTTTTCAAAGGTGAAACTACTATTGGCAATTTAGTAGGTAGCAAACGTTTAAAGAACGAAAAAAATAAAGTTAATTAAAGTGTCACAGAGTCTCAGATAAATCGACTACTTGATACCCTCATCTTGTTGAAGAAAAAACTAATCCACTACTCTGGACATCTTGTCAACAGTTTTCTTCAATTTTGTTACTTTAATTTTGTAAAAGCAAGGCAGCTCATTTACGCGTATTTGTAAGAAAAGAGTCCTATCTACGGTTTTTACAAAGATATTATCAACGCATCACCAATTTAACAAAAGTCAAGCGATGGTATTGGCTGTTCAAAATTCATTCAACCAATCAATCACAGCTGACAATTTTTACATTAATTTTGAGATCCTTTTCGTCCAAGAAGCTGGGTCATAATTTTGCATAAATCGTTAATACTTTGTCTTATTGCAGATTAGATTATCATTATGAAACTCATATCAAAATCCATTTCTGCTCGTAATTATTTATAGGTCAATATCTACTCAGCACGGAGTACGCCACAATTAAAAGAATGCTGACTACGTTTTATCCCAGTAATCCCTTTTAACACAAACGGCAAATTCTTCGTGGAGTCCTAATTGCGGATTTCAAATTGCTTTCATCTACGCTTCATTTAGTTTATTTCCTATGAATTGTTACTGGGGACACGGTACATTTTATCTAGAGGACCGTCAATTAACATTTCGGGGTATCTTGAATTACATGTACATATATAGGTATTACGTTATATAAATAATTTCGAAAAAAATGAATAGAAGTCAAAGTGTAGGATACTTACTCACAATTATATTTTCGACAATCTTTTTAACACAATGTTTGTTTTGAAATGACAGAAGATTTAATTAGCGAAAAAAAACAAAACAACTATTCCATTTTCAAAATAAATCTTGCTCTGTGTGTGTGCCAGTCATTAATTTTTTTTCGTTTGGCTTTGCACTTTCTGTGCATTCAGCCAATGACATGTTTTTTTTTGGCTTTGATAGCTTATGCCAAAAGTAAAATTAAGTAATTTACAAAATATGATTACTAACGTTGAATAGAATTAGGTACATAAATCCAACAACCGTTAACAATATGCAATATTGTACATTCTAATTTCTAAATTAATTTCAGTGTTCATAATGATTCGCAGGCTAACTATAGCAAAATGATACTGCTAATATAAATTGCCATGTGAATTAATTAATTAGCGCTGGTACCATTCAGTTAATGTAATAATGTCGGAGTATTTTATGAGCAAACTGCATTTCCGCAATTAATTAGTTTGTGTTTCCAAGATGAGGTTAGAGATGCCTTGCTGAGATTAGGATCTCGACTCGAGTTGTGGTTCACCGAGACGCAAAACAAGTATTTAGCTTTACTCTAGTGTGTTAGACTACGGCGGGGATTTTATCTAGAAAATCGCGAACTGTGCAGTTTGTTATTTGGTGAAGTAAACTTGAGACTTATTGAACTGTAGCGTCTCGTCGTCGAGCCAATTTTCTGGTCAAGTTCAACATGAAATTGCGAGGAGTGTAATTTATTTTATTTTATTTGGCTCCTCAACAATGAGTACACCGCAACATTTACAACAAATAATTCCATACTTAAGTTTATGTAATAAGTTTTATACAATTTATTTTAAATATATAACTCCCTTTTTTAAAGTCTTGGTGCTGATTTTGATGTAGGTATATTTTACAGAATTTTGTAAAATAATTACCGTGTTTTATTTTTAACGTTTTTGTACCCTTAGTGAACGTCCAAGAGCTGGTCGCCACCTCGGGTTAGGTACTTATCACAAGTCAAAACCGGCCTTGTGCGAGTCGGACTCGCACACGAAGGGTTCCGTACCATAAACCTTAGTTTCTATTATTTGTTGTTATAGCGGCAATAGATAGGTATACACAATTTATGGATATTTCAACTGTCTACCTATTACGGTTCTTGAGATACACCCCGCTGACAGACAGACGGACGGACGAACGGACAGCGGAGGCTTAGCGGAGGGTTCTGTTGGTTACTGTTTGAGTACCGAACCCTAAAAATTGGTATAATTTATTCACAACTTGCGAGGAGTGTAATAAGTTTTATACAAATTTATCACTTATAATACCACAAGAGCTTCAAAATTATCGGGTATTTTTCCCGATAGGTTCGTTGCAAACAAATGAAGGAGTCAAGTTTGTCAGGTTAAAAAATCACGAGCGCGAAGCGCGAGTGATTTTTCCTGAAAAACTTGACGACTTTATTTGTTTGCAGGGAACCTATCGGGAAATGCCAGATAATTTTGAAGCTCGTGTGGTATTCGGGGGATTATTTTTCCGTCCCAAATGTCGGCCAATAGAATTGCATCATTCGACGTCACGTGGTACAACAGAAAATTTTCAAAAAATTATCAGTATAATACCATGTAGGTTGTACCACGTGACGTCGAATGGTGCAATTCTATTGGTCGATATTTGGGTCGGAAAAATAATCTCTGTTATTTATTGCAACCGAAAGACAATATATATTTATTGTCTTTCGGTTGCAAAAAAAAAAAACAAAAACTGGTCATTATTATGACCATTTATTAATTTAAAAAATAAATAATTTATGGTCATTATTATGACCATTTGTTATTTTTTTTGTGTCTTAGTACATCAGTAAATAAATAAAATCGTCATAGAAAATACATGAACCACTCACCAGCATGTACATGAATGTTCTTGGAGAGCACGGCGAACCCGCTGCTGAGCCGCAGTCGACAGCGGTACGTGGTGGCGTGCACATCTCTCCTGAAGTGCTCCGGGGGGAAGGGCGCCAGCTCCAAGGAACCGTTAGCCAGCACGCGGCGGAGACCCACCAGTGAACTCACCACGCTGTTGTCTGGGAGCAGCCAGTCCAGCTGAGAGGGAAAATACATTTTATTAGACCTACATTCAGTCAAAAAAGTATCGGGAATGGATGATTTGTTTATGGTTCCAAATTCAATTTTTGTTTTTTTGTAGTTGTTAGATTGGCACAACTGTTTTCCATTTTGGCGCGGAGTTTGAGTTGCATCTGTTATTTATATTAAATACAGTGCTGGTTTTAGTAATATCATATATAGTGTGTATTGCGAATTTCATAATGGACAAAAATATCGAACAAAGAGTTTGTCTTAAATTTTGCATCGCCAATGGAATTTCGTGTTCGGAGTCACTGAAAATGTTACAGAAGGCTTACGGTGAATCGACTTTATCAAAAACTCGTGCTTATGAGTGGTTCAAAGCGTTCAAAAGCGGTCGAGATGTGATGGAAGATTTGCCTCGCTCTGGTAGGCCGTCAACGTCTGCAACTGAAGTTAACATCGCAAAAGTGAAGGAAATAGTGACTGACAATCCCCATTCAACTCTGAGAGAGATAGCCGCCGAACTTTCTGTATCTCACGAGTCGATCCGTACCATTTTAACTAATCATTTGGGTATGAAACATGTTGCTGCTCGGCTAGTCCCAAAAGATCTGAATTTTCTCCAAAAACTCAATCGCATGAAAGTCGCTGAGGACATGCTAGAACGAGTCAGTTCGGACCCAACATTCATGAAACGCATTGTTACTGGTGACGAGACGTGGGTTTACGAGTTTGACATGCAAACTAGTCAACAAGCTTCGGAGTGGCGCCTTCCAACTGAACCGAAACCGAAAAAGTCGATCAAAAGTCAAAGTCATGTTGACTGTTTTCTTTGACTATCGCGGTGTTGTGCACTCTGAATTCTTACCGGAAGGTCTAACGGTAAATAAATAATATTATTTGAGCGTTATGCGGCGTTTAAGAGAGCAAATTCGACGAAAAATGCCAGATTTGTGGAAAGAAAATTCTTGGATTTTGCACCACGACAATGCGCCTTCGCACGGGGTGCATGGGGTCTGTTACCATCTTAAGACCCAAGCCAACCTCACCTGCTAGCGGTGCACCCTGCTGTCCAACGGACGAGGCTCTGGCGAACCTGGTTTCCCTCTCGTAGGGTTGTGGGGGTCAGACGGCTGGTCGCCCCACGTAAAACCAACTTCAGCCAAATATTAAAATGGACAAGAAGTTGAAAACGGGTACTCGGGCTAGGGCGTCGCCGCATAACGACGCGCAGGCACATCGCCCTAAACCTGCGATAAGTGGGCTAGGGCTACCGTGTCGAGTACGGGCACGGCTAAAGAGGATAGTACCCAAGATGAAGTTCCGCTTTGCCACCTGGAACATTGGCTCCCTAACCGGACGTTGCCGAGAACTCGCGGACGTACTTGCGAAGCGTCGGGTCCAGTGCGCCTTCCTTCAGGAGACGCGCTGGAAGGGAAATAAGTCACGTGACATCGGGCAGGGGTACCGGCTAGTGTACACCGGATCACCAACGGGCAGGGGCGGAGTGGCCGTGGTGCTGTCTAAGGACCTCCAGGATGGACTCCTTGAAGTAGACCAATGCAGCGACCGGTTGATGCGAGTTAGGGTGCTGATCGAAGGGTCGGTAACGAACCTAATCAGCGCCTATGCTCCTCAAACTGGTTGCTGTGAGTCTGAAAAGGAGGCCTTCTGGGATGAGTTCGAGGACGTACTACGCGCTATTCCGAATTCCGAAGGTGTTTTGGTTGGGGGGGATCTCAACGGTCACGTAGGTCAGTTTGCTGGAGAGTACGGACGTGTTCACGGTGGTTTTGGATATGGCCAGCTAAATGCAGAGGGAGTCAGTATACTCAGCACCTGCGCTTTGTCTGACCTAGCCATCGCGAACACGTTCTTTCAGAAGAAGCCCCAGCATCTTATTACGTACCGTAGTGGTACCTACTCAACCCAAATAGATTACCTGCTGGTGCGACGGTGCCACATTGGCAAGGTTACCAACTGCAAAGTCATCCCAGGTGAAAGCCTAACGGCTCAACACCGCCTCCTTGTCCTGGACTTTGCGGTTGTACCGAAAAAGAAAGTGACCGAAAAACGCAAACCCCGCACAAAGTGGTGGTTGCTTGATGGTCCTAGGCAGGCGGACTTCATCGCAGAGGTCGAGCATCTCGAGATCAGTGCTCCGCATGAGTCCGCTCAAGAGATCTGGAGTAGGATCCATTCAGCAATCACCGATGCGGGTAAGCGCGTCCTTGGCACTTCTCGTGGTGGCCGCACCATAGAAAAGGAGACGTGGTGGTGGGATGACGGGGTGCAGGAGGCGACTCGGAAGAAGAAGGTTTTATTTAAACAGTGGCAAGGGTCCAACTCTCCGGATGACAGAGAGGCATATGGAGCGGCTAAGCGCGCCTGCAAAAAAGCTGTAGCCAGAGCCCGCAGCAAAAGTCTGGCGCCCTTGTACGACAAGCTGGAAACTGCGGAGGGGCAAAAGCTTATTTTTAAGCTGGCGCGTGCCCGGGAGAAAGCTACACGGGACATTAGCAAATGTCTCTGTGTAAGGGACGCCTAGGGTAAGCTGCTCTACGATGCCCTCTCTGTTAAGGAGAGATGGTGTACATACTTCGCGGAGCTGTCTAACAAACGGCATCCCCATAACCTTCCTCCCGAACCGCCTCCTAACCTTGGACTTATTTCCCCTATTTCCCCCGACGAAACCCGCATTGCTCTTCGCCACATGAAGAACCGGAAAGCGGTCGGGCCTGACAATGTGCCAATTGAAGTTTGGAAGGCGATGGGCCCACATGGCGTGGATCTTCTGACGAATCTTTTTAACCGCATCCTGATCACCAAGGAAATGCCGAACCAGTGGCGATTTAGCCTGATAATCCCTGTATATAAAGGCAAAGGTAGCGTACAGGATTGTAGTAGCTACCGCGGTATCAAGATCATGTGCCACACCATGAAGCTCTTAGAGCGCATCATTGACACACGGCTCCGTAGCGAGTGTGCTGTCTCTGAGTGTCAATATGGCTTCCGGGCGGGTAACAGCACCATGGACGCAGTATTCGCCTTACGGAATCTGGCTGAGGCTTACAGAGAGAGAAGGAGAGCTTTGCATATGGCCTTTTTAGACCTGCAGAAGGCCTTCGACTGTATACCTCGGCAGTCCATCTGGTGGGCACTGCGCTTCAAGGGCGTTCCCGAGGCCTATATTGACATTATCAGAGACATGTACCGCGATTCCGTGTCCTCTGTCCAGACCGCTGTTGGCGAATCGAATGGCTTCCCAATATCTGTTGGCGTTCACCAAGGCTCGGCTCTTAGCCCGTTCTTGTTTAACGTAGTGCTCGATGTAGTTACGGCAAACATCCAAGATAAGCCCCCATGGCTAATGATGTATGCCGATGACATCGCCCTCGTTAATCAGAACAAAGCCCATCTTGAGCGCAAAGTCAATATTTGGAAGGACCCGCTTGAAAACGGTGGTCTGAGACTAAATGTGGCGAAGACTGAGTACATGTCCTGTGGCGGCTCGGATTCAAATAGGTTCATCCGAATAGGTTCGGACCTGATCAGAAAGTCCGATACGTTCAGGTACCTTGGATCCGTGCTGCACGAGTCTGGCAACGTGGACGACGATGTCCAAGCACGTATAGGCGCGGCTTGGGCGAAGTGGCGCGAGGTAACGGGCTTTGTATGCGACCGCAAAATGCCTCCGAAGCTCAAGGGGCAGATATATAAATGCATCATACGGCCTGTCCTACTGTACGGCGGTGAATGTTGGCCAGCACTAAGCAGACACACCCAGGAGCTTCGCGTCACGGAGATGAAGATGCTGAGGTGGATGAGTGGCGTAACGCGATCCGATCGCATACGCAACTCTTTCATCAGAGGTAGTCTTGGTGTCCGTGACGTGGGGGAAAAACTGCAAGAGTGTCGTCTGCGATGGTATGGCCACATCATGCGCCGACCTATGGAGTACGTTGGTCGGGGATGCATGAATATGGCTGTTCTTGGGGCTAGGTCCCGTGGTCGCCCTCGCAAGCGCTGGTTGGACGTCGTTAAGTCCGACATGAGAGCCAATGGCCTAACTGAGAAGGATGTTCAAGATCGGGCAAAGTGGAGGAAGCTAAGTAGGAAGGCGGACCCTGGCAATAGCCGGGATTAACGCCAGGTAGAAGAAGAAGAAGAATGCGCCTTCGCACAAGGCTATCATTGTGAACGAATTTTTAACCAAACACTCAACAAATACCATCCAGCAACCACCATATTCACCAGATATGGCTCCTGCCGACTTTTTTCTTTTTCCTAAACTCAAATGACCACTTCGTGGCACCCGTTTTCAATCGATAGAAGACATAAAGGAGAATTCGCGGCAATTCCGGAAGCAGCGTTTAAAAAATGTTTTGATGAATGGATTATTCGTTGGCGCAAGTGTATCGTTTCTAAAGGAGCATACTTTGAAGGTGATAAAATAAATTTGGATGAATAACAGACATTTTGTGTATTATTGATCTTTTCCCGGTACTTTCTTGACAGAGTAGTAGGTACTTATTTATCTTTCAATCCATCCAAAGGTTGTCCGGTAGACAGCGGTTTTACCCTTGTAATTAAGTTTTGTGTAACTATTTACAATAAAGTAGTTATATAGTGTATTTCGCTAAGCTAAGCTCTAAAAATGGTTGAAAGCTTTAAAAGCCAACACATTAGGGAAGACATGTGGAGGATTCAATAAAATAACTATCATACTGTTTTAGACTTCTTCAAAAAGTAGGAGGTTCATTGTTCGGCTGTATGTTTTTTTTTCTTTTAAATGACTCCTCCTGAGGTCACTAAGTCAGAATCTGATTATGAGATCCCATGAAAATTGAGGGAAACCCTCAAATTTTATAAGCACATACACTGTTTTTCATAAACTTTCTAACGCAATTCAGATATTTGTGCCTGGTAATCATCATCTTATGTTGCTGAGCTGATAATGGAAAGTATAAGTCAGGATCTGATGATGGGATCCGATGAAAAATGCTTGTTCATCGATATTTTCGCACATTGTTAATCGATTTGGATGATTCATTTTTGTTTGGAAGAGTATTTTCTCGGACTGGTCCCATTTAAATTTGGTGAAGATCTGATAAAGAACTTCGGAGGTAGGCAACGGAACTCTTCAATAAATGATAGCAAATGGATCGGGATTTCTGTAATCGAATGTCTTTTGATTGTTTACACCAGTTCATAACATAACATCACGCCGGTACGCTGCGTACCACTAAAAAGTGAGAAATAAGAAACTTTTTTACAAAAAGTTTGTAAAAAGGTTTCTTATTCGGTGTTTTTAGTTATTTTGTTTTTTGACACCGACTTCCGAATTTAAAGTTATTTTATACTTTGTAGTGTTTTGATTTTGGAAGTCGATTGTATTTAAAAAAAATCTTAACGTGCAACTGATAAGTGGGTTTTAAATCCGAATTCTCTGTAGATAAATGGCCCTATAAAGGATGAGAAGATCTGGCAACGTTATTAAATTCGCATCTGAAAAATGTAGAATTTGCCCGCTGGTTGCCGGTTTCATCAGGTAAACAGTTTTGCTAATTGAAGTGCAGCATCCAAAATTGAGGTAATTATGTTTCGCATGAAATGCAAATTCAAATTCCCTGACTGCTATGCCAGAGGTTGTGGGTTCGATTCCCACCCAGGACAAATGTTTGTGTGATGAGCATGATCATTTGTTCTGTGTCTGGGTGTAGTTTATCTATAATATGTATGTATTTAGAAATATTTAAGTATGTTTATCAGTTGTCTAGTACCCATAACACAAGCTCTGCTTAGCTTGGGACTAGATGGCGTTGTGTGATAGTTGTGTGGAATATTATTATGTTATTATGTGTTATGTTAAATGTTACGCAGGTTACCGTTCAAACTCTAAACTTCAAATACATAAATAGGTACCTATTACATAAAAGATCCTTTTTGTATCAATAAACTCTTTGAATCAATGATTTCACATCCGATTCCTCTCTTCAAAGGCACTGAATTATTTGCTTTCGTCGTCACGGTGTCATAAAATATACCAGATACGAAAATAAATAAATGAAAATGAAACCAATAAAAACATTTACGTCCTCGGGTAATAATAAAAAGAGGTGGCTTTATAAAGCCTTTACATGTAAAAGTAACGTCAAATAAATCGGAAATAAGACTTACTCTCGTTTACATACAGAACATGGATTGGAGAGATACGGGGATTAAATGTCTCATGTCTTCATGTTTGTGGGCAATATGGGGATTATGTTTATTTGATAAAGAAAACCTTGAGTTTTAATTTTGTTAAATGTTATGTTTTTTTTACTTTTGATAGGCATACGTTTGACCACTATCTCACCTGATGAGATGGAGCACGCTTGCCTAAAAGTAACCTATTCACTCTTGACTTGATTCCCAGGTTGTAGCTATCTATCAGGAAACACAGACTCTGGCAGAGATTTTATCAGCAGAGGAGCTCGTGACTAAATAATAATAGCCGCATGGATTGATCTTCCGAGGTTAAGCGATACTTGCCAATGTCGGTTTGTGGATGGGTGACGATCTATGTGAATCCATCGCCACCAACTCAAGTAGGTGTGGACTTTAGTGAAGTATATTTGACCATACAATATTACATGTATTAAAACGGCCTCAAAGTATGAGTTGCATTTAAAATAAAAGATGACATAGAGTTGCTTGTTCCATAAGTAATTATGAATGTAATATAAAATTATTTAAAGTAAAGGTTTAGTTTTAAAAATAAAATTGACATTAAGCAAGGTATGCATGAATAAGAGAAAATAAGAGTGCCAATTCTACTAATTTTTGAGCAACGATCGCATTTGCATGTCATCTTTGCAATCTGTCAAAATTTATGAAAATTTAAGCTTTTTTGACGGCCCTTAGATGATGACTGTAAGCTTTCATTTTGACAGTTCACACTTAAGAGTTCTATTTTCAGTATGATTAAATAGTCCGTAGTGTAAAGACGTTTTGTTTTGTTTACTCTTGACCCCTTCTGTGATTCAAAGTTTGTCTTTAAGAGAATATTTAATTGCTTAGCTTGCTAGATGGCTGAAATTACGAGCAAAAAGTTGAGTATCTACTCTAATTTCAAGCGACATCGTCGTTTGTTGACTTGGGATAGATAAATGTAAAGTGATCTTAACCAATCTAGAGCACTCAGTTCATTCTAGGTTGATTCATACCTTTTACACTTTGATGTTCACTTTAACTAAAAGGGTTTCCGTTCTGATTGTGGTTACTTCTACTCCTGATTTCATATTTATAACGAGTTTCTATCAACACCACTGAGCATCGAGACATACTAGAAATATATTATGTGTCTTAATAAATTAGTACCTACTGCCTTGCATGCAAATTATTAATTTAAAACTAAAACGCCTTCTAAATAGTACTAGTACTTTTTAAGTTATGTTAATAAAGACAAGGTGTCAACAAAAATAGATATGCAGACGCATGGAATAGGGTTCCATTGGGTGCCTAAAAATTGACACTCGTGACAATTCTGACTGTGGCTATGACAACCGAAACTTGTACTCAAGTGCATTATTATGACGACTCTATGTTTAACACGAACATGTAAGAGCTCTTCGAATTATTTAAATTCTGCTGGTAAGTGACAGTAAATGTCATAAAAAGAAAAAGAAAAACTTCTCTTCAAAAGAACGAGTAACACACTTGTCCTGAAATTCAAAACTCTCACGTATAAAAAACGAAAGTTAAGACATAGCTGTTTTCATGACAGTTAATACGATACAGCGTGATATTTATACCTCTCAGGGGCATGTTCGGGATAGCTATAAGCTACGAATTCACATCCCTTGAGTGTCTTTCGCGTATCGCAGTTTTTGCATCCCCAGCCGGGTTTTTTAAGTAAATATGTATGTATGATACTCTGATGCTCTCTTGACGTGCTCTAACTGTGAATGTTTTTTTCGGAAATATTGTTCTCACAATCTCATATATAACTCATATAGGGCTCACATTTGTAGAATAAAGCTTCGAGCTTTTTGTTGTAATCTTGAATTGAATTTGTTAAGTTAATATCTTACGTTTTTGACTCGTCGCTACAAATACTGTGATGACTTGTTGAGTGTGTATGTATTGGTATTTATTATTTTACTCAGCTGCGTGAAACCCAAACAAAGCAGAACATTGTACTCTAAACGTTCCTGCAAAATATAACAGGCATTTTTCAAAGCATCAAGTTGTTTGCTATTCTTAAACAATCTCAACGGTCTAATCTACCGTCGAGTAAAGGTATAAAATATGTACTGTGATAGTTTGCGGTGCGTTTCGGGCAAATTTGCATTTTTCCGTGCCATTTAACGCGGCTCGCCGAACAACCCGTCGGCCGGCCCGTCGGCGAACGCCCGTTGTTTAATTCACTGCTATTTCAATATAATTCACTGATTTCATGCTGACGTGAACTGTGATTGTGAGAAGCACTATGAAATTGGTTAACTTGTGATTCTGTAAAAACGGCTGTCTTTCTTTTGTCGTTTTTCTGTTAAACTGTAGCAACTTGCACAGGAAAGGTTCGTTGTTTAATTCATAGCTATTTCAATATAATTCACTGATTTCATGGAAACGTGAACAGTGGTTATTAGAAGAACTATAAAATTGGTTAACTTGCGTTTGTGTAAAAAATTGCTGTCATTCTTTTCGGTAGATTTGAAGCTAAGAGCCGTAAGTTTAGTGATAATGTATCTCGTATTTTTCAATATACGTATATAAGTGGCCTCTGTTTTATATTCTATGTTTAGTAGTAAAACTTTTGTTTTGAAAGAATACATGTTCGAAATTACTTCCGTATCTTAAAATATTAAAAATGGGATCAAATAAAACTAGAATATTTTTGTCTATACTGAGACAAATTTTTTTAAACGCATATTCTTTTATTCACTGCTATTTCAATATAATTTACTGATTCCATGCTAACATAAACAGTGATTGTGAGAATAACTACTGAAACGGTTGCGAAAAATGATTTTTGGTGGAAGTGGAGATAGGTTCAGTGGCAATGAGCCAAAAGTTCAGAAGGTAATAATGGGATCTTGTATTTTAAAATATCTATTCATCTAAATAGTAGGATACTTTAGCTATCAGAAAATATCAGTCGCTCCATGTAAAACTTTTTTTACATGGAGCAAACGAACGCAAAAAAGTTTTTTTTATTAACCACAAACACAGCGTGCCGGCGTGATGTTATGTTATGAACTGGTGTAAACAACAGACATGCGATTTCAGAAATCCCGATCCATTGACTATCATTTATTGAAGAGTTCTGTTGCCTACCTCCGAAGTTCTTCATCAGATCTTCACCAAAAAATGGAACCAGTCCGAAAAAATACTCTTCCAAACAAAAAAAGAATCATCAAAATCGGTTTACAATTTTCGAAAATATTGCTGAACAAACATTTTTCATGGGATCCCATCATCAGATCCCTACTTATACCTTCCATCATCAGCTCAGCAACATGAGATGATAATTACCAGGCACAAATATCAGAATTGCGTTAGAAAGTTTATGAAAAACATTGTATGTGCTTATAAAATTTGAGGGCTTCCCTCGATTTTCATGGGATCCCATCATCAGATTCTGACTTGGTGACAATGGGACTACTTCAGGAGTATAGGCTGTCGAATAAAAAAAACAATTTATAAAATCGGTTCAGAATTGGCGGAGAAATCTGTGAACATACGCAAAAAAAAAATACATGCACCCGAACATAGAACCTTCTCCTTTTTGAAGAAGTCGGTTAAAAATACTGATATTGGGGATTATTTAGTTAGAGTGTCAGCCGATTACAACATACATGTAGTTTAGAAAAGGTTAGGCTGAATATTTGATACCTACCTGATTAGCAAAAAAAAGTGCCTCCGTATTTCAGTGTAGTATACAAATATTAACCCCACGATTTTGGAAAAGAATAACAATAAAAAGTCTAGTGATGTCATGAATCGCAGCTAGATGATACACGCTTGATAAATTTGTCATAATAATTTTGTGATAAAATTCTTTCGAGAAACTATGCCTAAAACACTTATGAATTTAGGTTAGGTTACACCTTTCAGACGACACAAACTTAATATTCATCAAAGCCTTAATCTTTGCGCAACCCACAACCGCAAAGATGTAGCGTTTCGCATTTCAAAATTGCTCAGTTCTAGTTTTCACGAAAAAGGAGCTTCACAGAGTTATCTTAGCTTCAAAAATCGTTATAGTGTAGTCAGGTTTCTCGCTCGATACCTCCAGGCAAAGCCTTTACAAGCAACACAGTTACCTCACGTATGTACGAAGGTAGTTACCCATTACCTAGACTCCTATAGCCTTCTAACCTCCTGGTAGATAATAGCCGATACGATGCTCTGATGTTTTTCTGACATTTACAGCAAACTTTCCTATCTTCCCTGCGGTAGAAAAGGCAACATTGGAGCGCTGTGGTTGCAAAAATAATACATGTTGTAGTTTAAAGCAGGTAAAAAGCTAAAGTGGAGAAGAAAATAAAATAGGAGGAAAATACTGGAGAATCTGAAACTAGATTACAAGCGATATTAAAAACACAAGTAGCTGCGTTTATAGACTACGAGACACGTTGATAAAAATACATACCTAGAAGAAGATTTTTAATGTAGTAGTATATTTTTTCATAATTTTAAAATAAACAATTTTTATATAATTTCAGAAATAACGAAATATTTATTTACATCAAGAAAATAGCTTCAACACCTCTTACTAATACTGTATATTTATACGCTTACATAAAAACATTAACTAATACTTAAAATATTCTAAGTTAAGTCGAGTAAATCTTAAGTTAGCATAGTTGGTTTATACTTTTCTATACTAAAATAGAAGCTTTCTAAGAAAAAAACCGGCCAAGTGCGAATCGTATTAGCCCACCGAGGGTTCCGTACAAATTTGTAGGTACGTATGACATTTTAAATAAAGACTATATTTTTTATGATTTAATTGCAAGTGTATAGTTTTCAGACTTTTCCCTATACCTGTAGTATAAGACGGTGTTACTTGCAAAATTTCATAGTTCTAGGTCAACGGGAAATACCCTATACATTTTGATTCCCTTGAGAGTGTCGAAATATACGTTTAAATGTATATAATATAAACGTATATTTCGACAAAAACCATACGCCATACGGCCATATATTGTTTTTACGTTAACATAGAAGCTAGATTTTTTCACAGCTTCAAGAGACCGTAGGCCTGAGTACATGTTTTTAATTTCAACTCGATGTCTCCACGCATTCCCGAGAGAAAGGGTCTTGACAGACAGACGGACGGACCACAAAGTGATCCTAAAAGGGCTCCGTTTTTCCTTTTGAGATACGGAACCCTAAAAAGATTTTTTTCTTAAATAAATAAATGTTTTTTTTTTCTTAAACAAATCAAAGAAACGCTCGACAACGGTTACCTATCAACGCAGACCATTCGGTTTTTTTTCTGTGAAAAGAAAGTTTAAACCTCATTTAATTAAAACCAAAGCTTTTATTCAAAGCACGTTTCATTACGTAAAGGACAAATTCTTCTTAATTAATTAAATAATTTCTAGAGCGAGGTTTATTTTTACGTTTTTCGCTACTAATGATGTTTTGTTGTGTCGCTGGCTGGGTCGCAGGCTACGGGCGAAGCGGGCTCTGAATATTTTAAGAGGCTCAACATTTGCTAACTGACATGTGAAATCCCCGACTAGTATATTTTGTTTGGTATTCTAATACTGCCTTTAGGTATTTAGTGGACTTTGCTAACGATATAGGTCTAAGTTATTATATAATATATATATATGGTTATATGGTTTAGACTGTTTTAACAGAATTAAGGCTCTGGAGTTTCGTCTAATCTTGAGCCTGTCGTTTTTTTAGGGTTCCGTACTCGAAGGGTAACCAATGGAACCCTATTACTAAGCCTCCGCTGTCCGTCCATCTGTCCGTCCGTCCGTCCGTCTGCCTGTCAGCGGTTGCGGTTCTGTATCTCAAGAACCGTAATAGGTAGAGAGTTGAAATTTTCACAGATTGTGTATTTCTATTGCCGTATTAACAAAACATAATAAAAAATAAGGTTTATGGCACGGAACCCTTCGTGTGCGAGTACGACTCGCACTTTGCCGGTTTTTTCCACTATTTCTAGCTACTGTTTAAATGGGGAAGTTTGTATGTTTAAATGTTTGATAATCAATGGCTGAATTTATAGATTATGCTTCGTGCGAGATGCAGCGATGGAAGGCCTCCCTCCCACAAGGTAGACCGAAACCTGGTGAAAGCGTTGGAAATCCTCTGGATGCGACACTCACTCGACCGGATGCTGTGGTGAAACTTGAGGGAGAGGGGAGACCTATGTTTAGCAATGGATGTCTTTCGGCTGAAGTGATAGTGATGGTAAGGCTTCCGAGTATTAGTTTCCGGCGACCTGCCCGCGCAAAAACTAGTATATATTAGAAAGATTATGTGTTGGGAATCGTGGCTAAATAATAACAGCCGCACGGGTCGATCTTCAAGGTTAAGCAACGCTTGCCTAGGTTGGCCTGTGGATGGGTAACCATCTTAACATACCGAGTTTCCTCCGTGCCTCGGAAAGCACGTTAAGCCGTTGGTCCCGGCTGTCATTTGTAGATCTTTGGCAGTCGTTACGGATAATCAGAAGCCAGTAAATCTGACTCCAGTCTTGCCATGAAGTACCGTGTTACCCAGTTAATGGGTTGTGGAGGTCTGGTAGGCAGCCAGTCCTCGTAAAATACTGGTATTCAGCTAAATCCGGCTTGACTGGAAGCCGACCCCAATATAGTTGGGAAAAGGCTGGGCAGGTGTGTGTTGGGAATCCAGAGCATGAAAATATTGTTACAGTTTACTCTAGTTCACATGGTTTCAGCTTCCAGTCTGCAATTCAAAAACAAACTTGCCCTACTATTTATTTTCACCCAGCTCACCAAACTATTGTACTCCGTGGTTAAAATAAAAGTTTATAAAACCACAAACAAAAGGTGGTGTTTTTAAACGGTGTGAAATAAATCCATATTTTATTTGTATTTTTTTTTGTTTACGTTAAAAGTATCGCGGCTGGTTTATATTGGGTGTTTGACATGTTGACGTCGAATTTTTTAACCGGATTTTTTAAAAAGGAGGAGGTTCTATGTTCGGCTGTATGTATCTTTTTTTTTATGTATGTTCACCGATTCTCCGCCAATTCTGGACCGATTTAAAAAAATATTTTTTTATTCGAAAGCCTATATATACTCTTTTGGTGGTCCCATTGTCACCAAGTGAGAATCTGATGATGGGGGATCCCATGAAAATTGAGGGAAACCCTCAAATTTTATAAGCACATACAATGTTTTTCATAATTTTTGCAACATGTAATGTGTCAATGTTTTTCATAAAGAGGAGCTCGTGGCTAAATAATAACAGCCGCACGGGTCGATCTTCAAGGTTAAGCAACGCTTGCCAAGGTTGGTCTGTGGATGGGTGACCATCTTAACATAACGAGTTTCCTCCGTGCCTCGGTAAGCACGTTAAGCCGTTGGTCCCGGCTGTCATTTGTAGATCGTTGGCAGTCGTTACGGATTGTCAGAACCCAGTAAATCTGATTCCAGTCTTGCCAAGATGTACCGTGTTACCCAGTTAAAGGGTTGTGGAGGTCTGGTAGGCAGCCGCTCCACGTAAAACACTGGTATTCAGCTGAATCCGGTTTGACTGGAAGCCGACCCCAATGTAGTTGGGAAAAGACTAGGTTTTGACAGATTACATACATACATTCGCACACTTTTAACAGACTGCCAGTTGCAATCTGTCATGCGTGCGAATGCGAACGTTGTAATGAGTAGAATTGGCCCTCTGGTATCTACCATAGACAAAACGTCATTCTATCAGCGATTATGAGCATTGTCGAAATGTCGAAAACATCACATGATACTTC
Organism: Lacanobia oleracea; assembly: GCA_950371165.1. Lineage (NCBI taxonomy): Eukaryota > Metazoa > Arthropoda > Insecta > Lepidoptera > Noctuidae > Lacanobia > Lacanobia oleracea. Next base: position 12,304,424 of record OX493399.1, read on the forward strand.
AATAGAAGACCCGTGCGGCTGTTATTATTTAGCCACGAGCTCCTCCACGAGAGGTTTTGACAGATTGCGACTGTCGAATTAATACAATAGCGGTAATTGATTCACCTATATTTGTTGACATTCTTAATCAATAAAAACAAATCAAGACAAAGCTGTCCTGAGTCGAAGTCTATCGTGAAACTTTACATTTTCGAGTACCTATGAAATTGTTCAGGTACCTACGTAGAGATGTTAGGGAAAAGTCAAAGTACTTTATTGCAAACTAGCTTTTGCCCCCGACTTCGTACGCGCATATCCCGTTTTTATCGTTCCCTCAAATCCTCAAGGAACTTACATGCCAAATTTTAGCTATCTACGTCCAGTAGTTTCGGTTGTGCGTTGTCTGTCTGTCACTCAGTAACGTAAAAATTCTTACTTATTAGAATTTATCTAGAGCTTACCATGTAACCTGTCGTCACTCATCATCTTCCTGCCCTTATCCCATGTTATTTGGGGTCGGTGCAACACGTTTTATTCTTCCATTCTATTATATCAGTCGTCACTCTATCACTAACTCCCTTTTCTTTCATATCACTCCTCACACAATCCATCCATCTTTTCTTTGGCCTTCCTCTCCCTCTCCATCCATCCACATTTATGTTCATAACTCTTATAGTTATATGCGTTTCATCTGTAACCTGTCGTCACTGTTTTCTTTTAAAACCTGAGCTATTGATAAAAGTAAGTTTTTGTATTGTAAAATAAAAAGAGGACTCATTACTTTCAGCCCTCCACGGTTCCAGTGATACCTCGATCTCTCTCCACACATCACTTACTGCGAATCCTTTTTCAATTTGTCTAAGAGGCGATACATCGCTAAGAGTGGCGTCACGCGTGTGCTTTGTTCCGTAAGAGTAATCTAAGCTTGCTTAACAAAAGATTTTTAGCGATATTTGTGAGAATTTAGAGGCATTCAATGGAAAGTAAAGCGTGTGATGCCTTTTTGAAGCATTGGGTTTTAATTTTGGAGTAAGTAATCGTAGCTAAGTATCCGTAGATCTTTTTTTATGTTATTTTTTTAATGATGGGTTTGCTCTTGACTCTAGTCTATGTCAGAGATGACAGAGAAAGTCTACGATGGAGCGAGCATACCCAGAAGGAGCCTGTTCACTCTAACTTTGAAGAGGTTAGGGTTGTAAGCGACCTCGTCTATGATCTGTTTCTTTTTTACATCACTCGCAAATATACGCACATAAAGTGTTTTTTTTAATAAAGAGTAATAATTAGGGTTTGGGTCCCGGGACGTCTCGGGTCTCGAAATCCCGGGACTTTTTGTAATTTTAGTTGTCTCGAGTCCCGGGACTTTGGGGTCGAGACGAGACAAGATTGTCGAAATTGTTAGTTTGGAATTACTGTAAAAAGCTTTAAACACAATTAAACCGACATCTGGTGAAAACGAAAGAGTGTTCTCTTTGTCCAGTGGCATTATTACAAAAATCAGAAACAGATTGTCGGACAAGCTGTCGACGCTCTGATTGTTTTTAAAAGCCTATTATATTAAATCAGCAAAGAAGTAGGTATTATAAGAAACTGCGATTATGAGAATTAAAAATGTTGTGATTATGACTAATAATTAGATACTAGAATTACTAGATAAAAGTATAGTTATTAGACGTTTATGATTTTTAACTGCTTAAAAGTGAATATGGGTGTGATTAAAAGAAATAAACAAACCAATAATTAAGACTAAAGTTAACGTTCAAGTTAATAAGGTTTTTTTAAGTTAATAAATTTTCTGTTTAATAAATGTTGTTTTTTTACAGAAATTTGCTTTTTTTAAAATTTGTTAAAAAGGCTTACCCCTTTAAAAAAGAATCAAAAATGTCTCGAAGTCCCGGGAATTCCCGGGATTTTGATTATAGGCTGTCTTGTGTCCCAGGACTTTGAAATTGTCTGGAATTCCCAAACCCAAGTAATAATACATATTAACCTACTCATCATCTGCTTAGCCTTTTGCCAACTATATTGGGGTCGGCGTCCAGTCAAGCAGGATTTAGCTGAATACCAGTATTTTACGAGGAGCGGCTGTCTATCAGACCTCCACAACCCATTACCTGGGTAACACGGTACTTCATGGCAAGACTGGAGTCAGATTTACTGCTTCTGAATATCCGTAACGACTGCCGAAGGTCTACAAATGACAGCCGGGACCAACGGCTCAACGTGCTTTCCGAGGCACGGAGGAAACTCGGTAAATACATATTAACCTACTATTTATATTAAATAAGTAGGTAGCTATTTTTATTAAAAGTTAGAATTCACTTATATAACTGCTAACGCCGCGTATGTAAGACATTTTACAACACACTTGCTCAAAAAATGCATTTACAGAGCCTGTATAAATTGTTCGAAAGTCAAAAAATACTCACCATCTACGCAAATAGGTACTCTAACCTAAGTACCTACTTTACCTACCGCAGGCTCCATACAACGGAGCGTGTGGTAAAGTAGGTACTTACGTGACGTGCGTATCCTTGATGGATATTTTGTTTGCTCAATACATTTGTCTCAATTTATTACTAAAGAGAAAATGAGACAAAGATGAGACGATGTAGTTCTATTTTTAAATTCGTGACATTTTTATACTGCAAAGCTTATTGCGACTTTCAGATTGATATCTAAAAACAAGAAGTTGTACTGATCTCTCGTAAATGTGTTGTAAAATGTTTTATGACACACGTGTGGATATTGGTATTTACAAACCCGTGACTATGGTAAGCCCTCGACGTCTACTCGTTTGTAAAAACCAACTTACCGCACTAATATCATAAATAACTATTAAGTTAGACAGCCTCTAGTTGAAACTGCCATACTATCCAGTAGCGTATTTATCCTTAGGTCAAAAGCACCCTGGCCCGTGGTGGCAGACTACGAGATGTGGCACATCTGCCAACCAACCCTTTTTCAACTTGGACAAACTATGGCCTTGTAGCCGCTCCTTATTTTCTTGTCTACGAAAAGAAAATCTTACCGATCCATGACGGGCTTGCAAAAATGTTCGCGTCGGCCCGGGGCGCTATTTGTAGATTATTCAGCGAGGGGATAAAGCAGTATCTTATGTCACGGGCGTCATATTGAATCTCGAACACAATGAAGGATTCGAGAGTTAACTCACGAATCACGTTTAATGTTTAACTCACGAGCGAAGCGAGGGAGTTCATACAAGAATCCTGAATGCCGCGAGGGACGCTCGGGCACCAATAGTTCGAGGGACTAAATACATCTTTCAACCGAGGTAACCATTGTGCTTTTCATTACGAATACAAGGAAAGTAAAAATAAAAACACACAAAACTACAACTCGAAAAAACAAATGAAGATCGGATTGCGTTTCCCGCCTATTTTGCTTTTTTTTGTGACTGGCCAGCTATTCAGCGATTATTTTACATTATCATTATTTAAAAATGGTAAATATTTTCCCAACTCAAGTTATTTTAAAGAAATTATTGAAAGTAAATTATAATCAAGTCATTTAAAATATAATCTTTAAATACTCATCTTTATGCTGTTTCATGATAAATGAAATTTATTTTGAAAAATAATTAGTGGGATCTAATTTTATATTCTTTTTTTTATTTCAATTTTACATCGCGCTGTAATTGAGTGGTTGTGTGTGTTGATTGTGTGTGGAGTTGGGACGGACATAGTTCAATAGAAATGTGAAAATAAAACAAGTTTTTTTCTAAATAATTTGACCGCTGTCAGCTGAAAACGATTCTACCTAGGACTGAAAAGTAATACTCTCAACCCACTTTTCGGGCAAGTTCAGGCCTACTTTCCGAGTATGAGTATTGAAAAATCTTAATTACAAAAAAAAAAATTAACAATAAATTCTCTCATCTTGATATATTTAACACCAAAAAAGGTACTTTTAGGAGACTTTTGGTAACTACTGTGTGCGAAGAATTGCGAGGGGATAAAGCAGTATCTTATGTCACGATAATCTTGTGTAAGAATTCTAACTAGTTGTTGTTAAAGTTATTCCACACACCACTTCAACTCTTCACACACACTCCTACACAACACATCCACTCACATCACACCAAACACGCACATATGCTTAGATGGTGCTAGCATGTCATTCTGTTTGATTCTGTTCTGTTCCATTCTGTTTGTTTCTGATGCATACAATGGTTAATAGATTGTAAATCCGTAATTGTCTGTAAGATCGGTTTGTTTATTTTAAGTAAAATTGTTAAAGAGCTGTGGATTTTGTGAATAAATAAATAAATAAATTACCCTACTGTAAGTACGAGTGAGTATCTATCAGGAACTTTCGTTTATAGCGACTGTGTTTTGAACCCTACATACCTTTTTATACCTTTTCTTCTTTTAAGATTAGTACGTAAGTAAGCACGGTAATGTAATGTTTTATGTATCTCGAGAGTCTTGTTTGTTAACGAAATATGTACTAGGCATTCTAATTTATGAGCTATTCAATTGATTCGGTATAATTTAATTTCAAAACGCCAAACATAGACAGGCATGAATGAGTTTGATATCCATTTTAAATAAGCCTTTACGCAAATGTTGTCATGATTGCAATATTCTATACCGGTACAATTTAGGTATTTCCATTCTATTGAAATCGGTTCAATGCGTACTGTGAAAATATCAATGAAACTTAATAGAATAGGGGTAATGTGTGTCGTTGAAATGAAAGGTCCACGAAATTCGTTTTAATATAATTCGCGAAATTCTGAAAGTCATTACGTCACAGATTATACTCTAAAGCAATAAATTTCCAAAGGGATATTTTCAGTAACCCCGGGCTATGGATTTTGGTGGCGCTCTAATGGCGAAATCTACGCCCCCTTTTGTCTACATGGGACTTGTGAAATAACGAAATTTGTGCTGTATACCTCTATGGCAGTCATTTGGGCTTGGTTAAATTCAGACAGATTACTAAGCAAGCAAATTATCATCGATTGTAGGTACTTGTGTAAACAATCAATTTTCAAGAGACTAAGGAGTCTATTATGCCCGTAACTAAAGAGGTACGGGCATAATAAAAGCGTTAAGTCTAATCTTACAAGCGACGCAATATTTTATTGAACAAAGAGAAGTGGTCTCAATGCATTCGCTCGAGGAGGCACACTCCCGCAGACAAGTTCCAGTGAATAATTGGCTTCTAGAGTGTACAGGTAAGAGGCGTGCACGAACTTCTTGTGGCCTGTCTCCTCATGTAAGATTACGGTCTGTTCGAACATTGTCGGGTCAAGACTGCCTTTGTTGAGTTTCATTGTAATTACCGTGTTTTCTACTTTTTCATGTAGGTATAAATGCATATCGTTGAAAATAGGTTCAATTGAAGTAAAATTATTTATTGAAGAGAAGGTTTTAAAATCATGATGTGGTCACGACACCCAGCATTAGGGAAACAATGCAAGGAGGGGGAGGAAAATATGTATTTAGATTTACAAAATACATATTATACCTCCCTCTCCTTGCATCGTTTCTTTCATGTTTGATATCCAAAAAATATCCATTGTTGAAACAATAGAGTGCTAAATTCCAGAAAGTCAGTCAAGGAAGTATTTACTACTGCCATTCCTATTTCTACCTTTCTTTTTTAAGGATGGAAAATCATCAAATGATTTGATGAGTCGTTTTTCTACCTGCGAGCAGCTTGGCTATGTTCCGATACGACGGGTTTCGGTGTTAGTGTAGATAATTACAACATGAGATTTTTTCCGCCGCGGGTGGCAGCTACCTACTGATCTCGTAATTAGAAATAATTACGAGATCAGTAGCTGCCACCCGCGGCTCTACCAGCGGAGAGCTAATGCGTTATTCTGAGATATAAGCAACATAGCAATAAAATTTCAATAACATCTATCATTTAGTAGTAGTAAAAATGCAACAAAAATCCATACATCTATCGTAAAAAACTTTCACATTTATAAAATAGTAGGAGGTATGATATCCGATGTAGTACCAATTACAATCAGATGGACCATAATCCTTGTTTGCCTTGGCATCAATACGAGTACTTTCAGAATAGTTCTAGATACTTTGGTTTCTACATTTTCCTTATGATTTTCGATCATGTTTAGGTCAAGATTGTCCTTTACCGACTTTCATAATAATACTGTGACCGTGTTTTCCATCTTTTCATGATGGAATAACAAGATGAAAAGGAGAAGGAAAAACAAGGAGATTGTCTTGGAGCGGTACCAAACGGTAGGTGATGTAAGATCGGTGTCGAGATTTCCGGGGAATTTAATTAATTTTCAGTATTGGGTTTGGGAATTACAGTAACACAGGCGATTAAATAAGTAAAAACGTCGCTATTCTTATTCTCTAATCGTCTTGTTTTTAAGTACGCGTACATTCGAACTATAAAAGTCGTCGAGCCATAAGTACGCGTACTTGCTCGTTCGTCTATCACCCACTTTAGACATTCAAAAAGGTGGAGAAGAGATAACATGGCGGTGTATCTACACCGCCAGCATTAGTCTATTTTAACGAAAAGAGCAAATACCTACGACTTTTAATCGACTTAGTTTCCCTGGACGGATTGAATAAGTTTGTCAAACAAAACACAAAAGTACTTCCCACATCGTTTACTCATTCCAACAGATCCCTCGATCAACATACATCATCCACCAACATGACAGAACAAACCCAAAATCCCTTAATAAGATTTGTTTCTTTTAAGGCATCCAACACAATTCATCATGGGTATTCCATTCCCGGGTAACAAAAAAAGAACATAAAGGGATGATCCCTTTGAAACTTACAAGTTTTATATTTTTCTTTGTACTTCCAGCTTTGATGGAAGTTCGGCTTTGTTTGGTACTGGCCGGTTGTAAAGAGTTCAAGAAACCCGCCCTCGGCTAATGCCGGGGGAGGTTTTCTTCCCTTCTATGGAGCTAAATAACAAAACAAGAAATGACTTGCTGAATGAAGTTGTGATATCAATGGACGGAACTTATTACTGGCTGAATGTGATGCCTTGTGTTTGCGTGGGATGACGATGAATAATTTATGTGCTTTTATGTCCGTGGCGAATGGTAACTGCGAGATTTTAAGTGTTAATTTTAGTTGGTAAAGGGATTTTTAACAAGACTTTATGGAATCAAATATTTGATGAGAAATTTAAAAATCATGATTGATATTCAGGGTCATTGGTAATTAAGAGCTTTCCTTGAGACGCACTGCAACTTACCATCGATTCCTTTTGCTATTCCACCAATTCGCACTAAGCGTTTCCAAACGTCTTTTATAATGCGCACAGCAAAGGAGTAGAACTCGCTGCCTGCGTCTGTGTTTCCAAACGCTCACAACCCTAATCTCTTCAAAGTTAGTGTGAACAGGCTCCTTCTGGGTAAGCTCGCTCCATCGTAGACTTTGTCTCTGTCATCTCTGACCTAGACTAGAGTCAAGAGCAAACCCATCACAAATAATAAAAATGGGTTATAGGTAGATACTAGAGATTTTTAGCAACAATTTGACCCAAAAAATTTGGAATTCAAATTGGGTGGATTTCGATTTATCAAAGATATTAAATTTCAAAGTTCGGGGTCAATATCGTTGAAAATCAGCTCTGGTAGGTATAACCCATTTCATGTAACGCACTCAATTACCAGCCCATTGTAATTTCCAGCTTAGATACTGCTGTAGCTGTTTAGGTACATTGCTGTCTTATTTGACTTACAAATATTTGAGAGTCACTAATTGTTTTTCTTTTATTTGCATTTTATTAAGAAAGATGGTTATTTGCAAGTATAATAATTCAAATTGGAAGCTATAAAAAGCTTTATCAATTTATATTTTCCTTCTATAAACACTTTTATAACGTTAAATGAACACCCACTATGGTTGTAGGCGATGTTCAAAGGTCGCTTGCGGGCAGCTGCGAAGGCAGTAATGGCATTAAATCACCTTTGGCATCGGTGATCGTATTACGAAGTATTAGAACACTGACGCATGCTGCCCACTTCACAGGAATAAGGATCCTTTAGTTTATCTCTTAGGGGCAGCTCACACTGAGATGGATCGCGATTCGATGACGCTGCGATAGCAAAAAGGTAAAATCTGTACAGTTGGAAAATTAAAAGTTTCGAAACGCTTTGAAATGTGTAATTAGCTTCATCTTTCTACAAGTCTGTTCAAAAGTCTACAAATAGTTTGTTGTAATTTTGCTCTGAGTGCTAATTTTCAAGCAACTTCCCATTCGCATCTCAATCAAAAGCTACCAAAAATTTATGAAAATGAAGGCTTTTTGACAGTTTGCGACTACACGCGAATGCGACCGTTGTTTAGAAGTAGAATTGATCCTTAGATTGATTGATTAAACACAAGTGAAAGCACACCCGCATGACCTTGCGATGCTATGCCGCCCGAATCCGAACACTGCGGTGCCGCACACCGTGCTGTACCCCTTTTCTGTAACTACATTTTCGTGTCTCGACAGCGGAATCCGAGGTTTTTTTTTACTATTGATAGGCACGCGTTTGACCACTATCTCACCTAATTGTAAGTGATGATGTGGTCCGAAGATGGAGCACGCTTACCTAGAAGTAACCTATTCACTCTTAACTTAAACAGTGAATAGGTATCAAATTACGTTAAACGTGAGACCTTTATGTTGTGTGCAATAAAGCTCACTTTGTGAGGTTCGTCACTCAGGTGAAGCTCGATATCGAAATGGTTATTTACAGAATCGACTAGCTTTTTTTTTTGCCTAGAAATAACCTATTCACTCTTGATTTTAAGCTGCTCTGCGGTAACAGCTGTTCTCTTCAAACATCATCGTGTGAACTGACCCTAAGTTATATTCCTTTAATCTCGTATCACGTCTCCCACGTGTAGAAACCCGGTTGACATCTATAAATAGATCTTTAGCTATCCGGTATTTTCATTGTCATAAATCTCTCGTCACGATATGCCTGCTAAAAGTTTTTCACTGTAATATCACGCCTACAGTGTCAAGGATTACACAGATGCGTCCTTTGAATTTGAACACCTTTTGCGTATAAAATCGTATGAATATTTTAAAGTGATTGGCAAATTTTTTTTTATGGGATGTACTATAAAACATAATTAATTCGTCTATATTACCCAATGAGTATAGAACTACCTTTTGTATATCCGCATTTGACCAGTTATCATTAAGTCCTTTGTGCAAATGCAGACTTCGGGCTGGTACTGAAAAAAATACAGATAGAAATCCCAATAGTAGAATGGAATAGAGAGAGAATTTCTCTTTAGTCAGATCCGAAAATTGAAAGCATAAAACTTGCAACTTATGTTATAGGGACCATGGATGTCATGCTCAGAAGTAGCATGAAGACTAGTCCCACGAAGGTCTTTTAGCTATTATTATTATTAATAAGCGAAACAAAACAAGCAGCTTGTTAACATCAACCGAACTTACTCGCTTAATTGGTCATAAAACAACTAAAAAATAAACAAATGAAAAGTATACTCTACAAAGATATTGATAAATTGCTAAATAAGCGAACAAATTCAATTTTTCGCGAGACGATTCGAACATATTTCATAAGATCAACCAAAGAAATGGACCTCGTATTATTACGTAGAAATTCTTGGACAATTTGTCGAAGAAAAATTGAAATAAGTTCTCTATTTGCATTAGGGGATTGCGACGGGACCCTCTGCAAATAGGAGTAGAGAAAACTACTCGACCGATGATGTCCTCCATAGGACCTCTCTTACATCTGCCTGTATATTGCCTGATGGAAGGAATATTGCTTTGCTACTCAATACTTCCGAATGCTTTTCATGTTTACCTACCTTACCTTGCCTAGTTTATAAGAGTATATTTTCAATAACTGGTTGAAGAAGTTTGCCTTGATAGCCGGGGTATCACTCAATGAAAAGTAAGGAGTCGTAGCTGTTGTAATACGTAATTTACGCCTGTGATGGTGAGGTAAGTCGCTGCACGTGTACTATATGAAAGTAGTTAGTGTAGTACTAAAATTCGGCCAAGTGCGAGTTGGACACGCACACGAAGGGTTCCGTACCATAAACCTTATTTTTTATAATTTGTTATTATAGCGGCAATAGAAATACACAATCTGTGAAAATTTCAAATGTCTACCTATTACGGTTCTTGAGATATAGCCCGCTGACAAACAGACGGACGGACAGCGGAGGCTTAGTATTAGGGTTCCATTGGTTACCCTTTGGCTACGGATCCCTAAAAAAGTTACAATTATCAATCTATCTGAGTAGCAGTATTATCCAGATACTCAGCACCAGTGGTTTGTCTAGAGCAACTGCCTGACCTCCATAACCCAATAACTGGGTAACACAATATTTTGCAAGACTAATGAGATTTTCTTGCTTCTGACCCGTACGTAACGACAGCCAAAGATGGTCAAGTGACAGCCGAGATCAACTTTCAAAAGTTACAAATCATAACATGAATATAGGTAACTTAACATTTATCTTGATTGATTGATAACAATTCGCTTCTTGCACGGAACACTTCGAAAATATTCCTTTCATAAATATCTTGCGTAATTCGTTAAAGAAATCAAAAAGCTTTTAGTTAGTTGAGATTCAAAGTTTTCTTCTGATTAAAACAAAGTTGACGGTTTTAAACTTACTACGATTCTTATTGTACAACTGAATTTAAAATCAAATCAAGAATTCTGTTTAAACGTGCCTTATATTTTAATTTTAAGAAAATATTTACGATGAAAACTTTCATAACTAAAAACTTGAGGATCACGATAGATTCAACACATCTCATGTCTTGTCAAAACACAAGAACTTAAAAGATTCATGAGCTATGTTTTAAAAAAGTAAGTCGTTGATTTTTATTGTTTGGCGCGCATTTGACCACAATCTCTACTGATGGAAAGCGACTATGTGGTCAACGATGGAGCAAGCTTGCATAGAAGTAACCAGTTCAATCTTAAGTTAAAGACCCTCAGGTTGTAGTTACCCGGAAACACAGACTCCGACTCTGATTTGTAGCAACTACAGTTGGGTTAACAGCAAGAGCTAAGAAGATATATTCTTAAAGAATATTAAGAAGACAAAGATTGATAGATACCTACTACCAGATAATCTAAAAACGAACCATTATTGATGAAAAGAACTCTTGAGAACATTAGAAAGAGAAAGAACATGTGAAAGAAAATGGCGCCCGATTTATTTCATCGTTCCTTCAGTTTGAGTGCAATGTTGCAGTTTTTAACGCAGTACGGTACAGTCGCACGTGACTCTGGCCTGTAACGACCTGCTTCTGCAATCGCCTGCAGCTCTATATTTCTCGTAAAAGTAAAGTGTTTACGACACAGCCAATTTCGAGAAAAATACTGAACACTCGGAAGCAATAACGAGGGGTAAGATAAATAGCGGGTTCTATTAAGAAGAGCCTGATTTCAATAAAAAGGGACGCCGTAACTTAGCAGAGTGCAAAATGCAATTAATTTTGATTACTTTGCCTCTTGCATAATGAAACGTACGAAATTTAATAAAATACACCGATCATTCTTTCTCTCGAAACCCATTTTACTCATTATTCGCTTTCCAGGAATCCAACGCATTCGGAAACATAGTTGGAAATGTAAATCTGTAGTTACTTGTAAATCCAACGTTATCAGAATTGAAGCCTTTGCGAGCATGTTCAATTTCATTTGTAAAAATTTCATTCTTGTTTCCATTTAACGCCACTTTGAAGTCTAACGAACCACTCAGAAGTCTCAGAAAAGAGAAAATATAATTTAAATTACGCATATGGTTGCCTTCAGCTGAAATTGTATGGAAACAAAATTGATAGGATCAATTTGAGGAGAAAGACGGCTTGCTTCCAAAACTTTTGCAATTACATTCGTCTCGTGTCGTTCTAGTCAAACAATAAAGTTTAATACAACATCGAGAAGTCTTTATCAACAGTAAGAAATGTTTCGAGACGTTTTTACAATTACAGTTTGCAATTTACGAGTCGTGTGAGTCTTTGCAATGTTAATTAATAGATAGTATTTGCACTAAGACTGAGGAAGGAGATCGCGAAACAAGTTGCTAAAACAAATAAGTAAGTTTTAAGATACGACTTACAGGAAACGTTCGCTGAGAACACTATCTCAAGTGTAAACATAAACTCAAGCAGTGTATTCTTTGAAGTAAGGAATAAGTTAGTAACTAAGATATTGTACGACTGTTTCGAGTTGTGATATCATCTGTTTTATAAGTTAACGTTAACAGTGTTATAAAAAGTTTGGCTTATTGTTTATCGTAGGTACTTGAGGATAGATTCAATTGAAATCGTCTTTATGTTCCTTCTATATTGTTTAAATAGGTTCTTTAAACAACTTCGTGCCGTTGTCGCTAATATTTCTCCATTTTCCTTCGAGTAACACTTTTGTTTTTATTAAAGATCCTTGAAAAAAAACTGTCTACAGTGAACCATGGACTAATTCATACTCACAAAGAGGCTATGGCCAGTCCACCGTATTTGATATTTCTATCTAGGTACTATTGCATAAATACCTTCCGTACATCTATACACAAAGTAATATAAATTCTATGCACCTGCAATGCCATACACGTGCCACAAGGCTTGTTGAATGAATTTGTATAATATATCTACATACGTCGCCTCCCTCGAGAATGTCATTTACGTAATGAAGCTAAGGAAATATGAATAGCGACTGAACTCCGGAGCTTTGTACCAATGTCAATTACAAAAGGCTTGCAGAGCTATATCTGTTATTACTGTTAAGTATTTTTATGTTAGGGTTGTCATTTCATTTGTTTATGCTAACTAGGTATTAAGATGGAGCTGGGTGAAATTAATAAGAGAAGAGGGCGGCCTGAAAATAACAGCCGAACGGGTTGATACTGAAGGTAAGCAACGCTTGCTTGTCAGATCTCACAGACATTTTGAGTGACATGATTGGTTAATATTCCTCCGTTTCTCCGCTACGCTGCTTCGCTCCGCTGTAATGGACAGACACTCTAAAGCTTTGCAAAGTCGGAAAAAATATGTAAAGCGATAGTTGTTATAAGCAAATAGCTAATTCTACGTGCTAAAATGCCTTGCTATCTGGCTATATTTATTACTAGTTGAACCGCGCAACTTCGTCTGCTCCGCTCCTATTAGCGTGATTTTATATATTCTATAGCCTTCTTTGATAAATGGGCTATCTAACAATGAAAGATTTTTACAAATCGGACCAGTAGTTTCTGAGAGCAAACAAACAAACTCTTCAGCTTTATATATTAGTATAGATATAAACTACACAAAGTGTGGTGAAAATAACATACGAGTAAAGTTTTAGATCTCATAATAAATGGCATGAAATACCATCCAACGCATACTGCAACGCGCGGGAGCTCGCAATGCATTTGAAGATTACGAATCGATTCTACCGAACAATGACTAAAATATCGGCATTGGCTTTTGTTTCAAAACAGCCGGTATTATCGGAACATTCAGTTCGAGTATTTCAATGGTAACGATTCAATTTCTTAAAAGCTCCATCGTGGTACTTCATTAGTTTGCTGCCGACATCTGCGACCCGTATTCACGATTGTTTGGCCCGACTTCTGCCCTGCATTGCCTGCCTCGCTTTTACACCCTCTTCATTAACGTGTATGAAGAGGCACATTTTACGACATTTTACGGCTGCCATTTCGTATATTTTAAAAAATCTCTTTGTTTTAGAATATAATACCGAAATGATTGTAGCTGAAAGTCTAGAGAACATTCGCAGATAACGTAGCTCTCTGTTTTTATTTGAGAACTTTACGATGTGATCTTAACGCGAAAAAGATTTTATGTCGTATTATTGAATTGAGATTCCACTGTAAAAGTGTCTGCCTATTTTGATTTGAAGGTCCGCTTTTAGAGCCAGTTAAAAATTATGAAGGTCGGCGAGGTCTATAACTATGACATTTTATTATCATAGATAGGTACCTATAGGCAGGCAAGCATATCTCCTTCATAATGTGAATACTTTTGTTGCCACCATTATTTTCATGAGGTTTTTGCGAGTGCCGCATACAACTTGCAAATAGGTATACCATATACTCGTACTGTCAGTGGCACCCTAGGAACACAAGAACACAAGAATTGTTTAATAAAAATATTGGACTCACGCTGTTTTGCTTTCAACCATTAGTAAAATGGTCGTCAAATAATATTTACAGTGAAAAGTTAAGGAATTAATTGTAGAATTCTGGCAGGCCCCACATTGAACAGGTAGCGAGCATCCCGGGGGAGCGTTCGCAGCCAAATTCCCGCAAACTCCCCGAAACTCCGTCTGAATGTGAAAACTTTGCGGGAAATTCTCGCAACCGACGAGTTTTTGCTTTAATTCGTATAACTAAAGACCCGTAAAGATTCTTTGATTAAGAAGAATTGATAACAATTCGCGTAGTTTTAATGAAATTTCCACAAACTTGACCGTCTATTTCTTGGTTTGTAACTACAAAGCGAAACAGTGGCAGTACTAAGATTACGTTATTATGGTCATAGTAGGCACTTAGTTGCCATGTTTTCCGCCTTTATGGGGCAATCAATGTCAACACCTGATACCACCTAAAGCCACAGCGTCATGCCATAACAATAGGGTGTTACGTTTAATGTTTTCCATGGGGTATTAATTAGGGTAGTGATAATAATATCGACCTATGCCCATGAGCATTGTTTAGAAATTAGGTACACATGTATTAGATTTAGCCAGAAAACATATTCACCCAGGAAAAAATGTTTTGTCACTTATAATTTTAATCATAGTACTTCCTCAATTTAAATAGTTTCTCACAATTGCAACCCCTGTCTCGTTGACTCATTAAGTAAATGAGCAGAGATGACTTATTTAAATAAGCACAAACCAACAAGAACAAAACGTACCTATTGCGTATATCTTTATTTCCCAGTTGGTGCTGTGACCGTAAACTTCCGAACTCTGTCGAATGGAAAAACTTTATTTATATTTGACTTGGGGAAGCTGGTTTGTGAATACTAAATCAGATTGGTAGGATGCGAAGCTCATGTTTCATCCTATGCGATTCTTGGAAATACATGCGTGGAAATAATATACCTCACAGGCATTGGGGATTATGTATTTGCTTAACATGTTCTGGGGAATGAAAAATTGGTCTTGTTCGAAGATTTTGTATTTTTTTGGTATTGGTCAGTCGGTGAACTGAACCAAACTAATGTTAAATAAATAATAGTAATAATAAGTTAACATTAAACATTAACATTTAACGGAATCAACGTAAGGTATGAAAAACTTCAGTTAAAAGATTTAAACGCACAGACTCTTTTTACACTGTTTAAAACTATACCAGTAAAGCTTCCTACAGCAATTAAATCAAACTGTATTTTTACACGCGTCTCTTAAATATATTGCTGTACGGATTTTATTGAGACCATCCATCCCCAAACAAAAGCTATTCTGTCCAAAAACATCGCAGTAAAGCTGCGAGCTAAATTCAATTTATTAAAAGTGGAAAGTTTTACCGGAGTTTTGAGTGTGTAGAAAAAACTGGACAAAAATAGGGCACAAAATGTGTGTTACCCATCCTGTCCAGGCTTTGATGGGTGCAGTCCAAACAGGTGCAACTGAATACCAGAGTTTTACATGGAGTGGATGCATTCTTAACCTGCACAACCCTGTAATGGGTGGCCTAAATTAGGTTTGTTAAAAAATTATATTAAATAAATTACTCTTACATAAAAAATTTGTCCAAATCTTAGTCAAATCTTAAAAGTCATATTACAATTTACATCTATAGAAAAGCGCCCTGTCTATGTCTGGGGAACACTTAGAAGGCAGGAGGTTTTAGACGGTAAGAGTCCGGCACTGCCCTAACCGTGTCATATCGTAAGGCGGTTGGGGCGTCCATGAGGATTTCCTCTCATGCCACTTGAAAAAAAAAACCCTGTGATTAGTGGCTTCTGTCTTACTACCCGTAATGGTAGTTAAGTATCTACAATTGGCAAGTGTGACCTACAATTTCCTGTGTTTTCTGAGGCACGGCGGAGTCTCGAAATGTATGAATGGTCACTCACCCACGGGCCGACCTCAAACTGAACCTTCGAGGTTCGTCCCGTTGTGCTGTTATTATTAAGCCTCGAGCTCCTTCGTATATCCATATAAAAGCCATAAGAGCAATATATAATAATAATATATAAAAGCAAACAATAAGTAAATGGGTCAAGTTGACACGAATATCTCACGACGCGATAGAATATCCGGCCGAATAGGATTTTGTTTATTCTTTTTCGAGAGAATTACGAGGAGGGAAGGAAAGGAATTGGGAAATATTCCGTTTAGTCGGCCACTGTCTCCAATTTGTTACGGCGCATCACTCCATTAGTTACACGCTTCTCGTTTGATTCGTACGGTACAAAGGAACGGTATTATGCAATATTAAGTTAGGCGCAATAAAACGTAAAGTGAAAACCAAATTTCAGAGAAGTGCTGTTGTTGTGAATAGATTTGAAACACCGTGAAAACTGTGGGTGGGTGAATTAAGCTTGAAGTGAGTTATGAAACCCGAGCTTCCGGTCAATTCTGTTCGAATCTCACCGTTAATTTTTTGGTGAAGTGCGCTGTTTTAATTAGTAGTGCTATTCTGTATACATCTTACCATGGGAATTCAGGTAAGGTAAACTTAAATTTCGTGGCCTTAGATGGAATGACAGTTCCCTTCAAGCTCACTTCAAGTATTTATGGAATATACCGGCTGATGCTAAGGCTCGTGGCTAAAGAATAACAGCTGCACAGGTCGATCTTCAAGGTTAAGCAACGCTTGCCAAGGTTGGTCTGCGGATGGGTGAAAATCTTAACATACCAAGTTTCCTCCGTGCCTCGGAAAGCACGTTAAGCTGTTGGTCCCGGCTGTCATTTGTAGAACTTTGGCAGTCAGTAGAAGCCAGTCAATCTGACTCCAGTCTTGCCAAAAAATACAGTGTTACCCATTTAATGAGTTGTGGAGGTCTGGTAGGCAGCCGTTTCACGTAAAATACTGGTATTCAGCTGAACCCGGTTTGACTGGAAGCCGACCCCAAAAAAAAAAGAAAAGGCTACGCAGATGATGACCGGCTGATGCTAGGGATTAACACCTAAGTTTACAAGTTGAGATTTTTATAAATAGCACTGCAGGTGGAATGCCAGCTTGCTTCGAGGTCACATAACATTGGTAACAGTGTACAATCTTTATTGTACACTCTAAAGAATACTCTTGTATTATATCATCAATTACCGAAGTTCCCTCTGTGAAATTCTACAAAATAGATCTACTGATTATTTCCATCTGTTATTTTTATTACTTACAATGTTTTTTTTTTTTAAGTAATATGGCGAGTTTGCCTTTGTTCAACGCGAAACAATTACATCGTACACCATTTATCTTTATCGGCAAAAGCTAGGGATGACTAATGGGCATACCTGGCGATAAGTGATTACGGTCCCGCGGTGGAGATGATCATGTTTTTCAACCTTATCTGTTAAACACTTTGTCATTTTTAGGGTTCCGTACCCAAAGGGTATCCAACGGAACCCTATTACTAAGCCTCCGCTGTCCGTCCGTCCGTCCGTCCATCCGTCCGTCCGTCCGTCCGTCTGTCTGTCAGCGGGCTGTACTCAAGAACCGTAATAGGTAGACACTTGAAATTTTCACAGATTGCGTATTTCTATTGCCGCTATAACAACAAATAATAAAAAGTAAGGTTTATGGTACGAACCCTTCGTGTACGAGTCCGAGTCGCACTTGGCCGGTTTTTTAAGTCGGAAAAAATACAATTTGAGTAATACGATTACCAATGCGGTTTAATGCCATTTCCTCTGCCCTCTCAAAGAGTTGAGTGAAATCATTTTAAGAGTGTTGGTTAACATTATGAATAAAAACAATTTTCTTCGTTTACATTCATAATGTTACTAAGTTCAAAATAACAACGGCGTCGTCCAACAAAGTTGGAATCCCTGTATTATTTCTTGAATGAGTTTTATCAAAGTAAAATAGAAGTCATAGACATTTCTTATGTGAAAATATAGGTTCAATAATAAAACTTCTTTTAATAATAAAGGCAGTTTAGTTTTATTAAGAAGAGCATTTAATTTCGATAGCAAGATCGCTTTTAGCAATAAGGCCGCCCATTGTTTTGTTTCTACATTAATTAATTTCTGTAACTCTTTGTAAATAGTGTAGCAATATGCAAAGTATTCTTACCCATAATTTTATTATCTTATTGTATGCTTTAAGTTTCTGTGCCTTAAATATCGAATGGGTAGGCAATTGCAACATTCTTTAACAATTCTAACCTGATAGTCTCCCCTGGTGGCACAGCTGAGCAGGGCCCCGGTGTCGTTGGTGAAGTCCACATGGTGAGGCGGTTCCAGGATACTGGGAGCCCGCCGCGGCTCAGGGGACGCTCGCACTGCTGTAACAAAAGAAAAGGTAATGTTAGGATCGACGTACCTGGACAAGAAGTGGAAATTATTTTTTTTTTCCTACTCCTCCGCTGTAATTTTCTGATTAATTTCGTTCCAAGGATCAGGATCCAAGACAGTTGATTCGTTTCTCCGGGACTCGTCGGGTTTCATTGGCTCGACGTTTTTTCTGGTGGTCGCCACTGTTGATACTGGCTTTCAGGAGTTGCAGTGGTTGGGAACGTGTGGCGGGCTTGTCCCAAAAAAAAAAGTTGTACTTTGACATCGAAAAAATGGAGGGATAGCTTGAAAAGGCTTAGTCGTCCAGATCAGGAACTACTGGTCCGATTTGAAAAATTCTTTCAGTGTTAGATAGCCCATTAATTGAAGAAGGCTATAGACTATATATCATCACGCTAAGCCCAATAGAAGCGGAGCAGACGAAGTTCCGCGGGTCGACTAGTAACATTATAAAGCTGAAGAGTTTGTTTGTTCGTTTGAACGCGCTAATCTCTGAAACTCTCAGTCAGATTTGGAAAATTATTTTATTATATGGTAGCCAAATTCATGAGGAAGGCTATACGGGAACGGTAAAAACGGAATATGTGCGTACGAAGTCGCGGGAAAAAGCTAGTGTTATATAATTTTGCAGTTTACTCGAAATTCAATGACATAAATTCTAACAGGCGTTTGTCGATAATAAAAGTACGTAAATAAATAAAAAGAGAGTAACAAGAATAATAGAATATCTGCCAAAAGGTTTTCCTTGTTTGCATGCTCGTGTTCTCGATAAGGAAAACGTTAGTACGCTCCTTTGATGACGTGTTCATCTTCAAGTCACTTTGGTAAAATGTCGTCAGATGCACAAATAAATTTTTAGGACCGATTTTTTCAAAGTTAATATAACTTACTGTTAGTTAACATGAGAAATAAAGTTTGTGCTTTGATAGCTTTTGTAAACAAAATATGTCAAATAGCCATAATTTTGTTTTTCGGTTAAAAATGTATTTGACTTTTGAATTATATTAATAAAATCAAGATCATTTCTACTGGTTACTTTTAGCTGGAACCCACTTTTTCTTTAAACTAAAAGCACTTGGAGACCTTGGGAACATAAATATAGTTGAGACAAGAAATAGATCTTGTTGTTAAAAAACTAAATAAAGGATTGCCTTAAAAGTCGAGGTGCCTTTCAACCCAAACGTTAAGATAAATAGCATTGAAACTTTATTCAATAGAAATGTACCTACAGTAAACTACAAATTACCACAAAAACAATTTACAATACAAACTGAATTCTTCGTTCTACGTACAATACGCTCCATTTGTTTCTTTGAACTAACTGCCTAAGTTTAACTAACCCAAGCTCAGTTAAGCACATTTGTAAAATGATAAAATCGGCTTAAGCGACTCCCGCATTTGATAGCACGAGTCTTGCACTTAACTTATCGATTTTATCTATGCAAACTTAAACTAGTTCCTCGGCTAAGCACAATGGGGGCTTAAGGCGGGTTTACACGCTGTCACGTAGTATGCGGGAACGTCGTGTCGGCCTTAATAGAATAAGGTCCCAAAGTCCCCATTAAAGTGGTGGGTAGTCTCGCTCTCCACTCATTTGGGGATGTGAAAATTGTAATAGATCCCTCGAGCCGGATAGCGGTGAATGTGACGTGACGGGAGAGTTCTAAAAACTTTTTTGTTGTGTAGATTCTGAGGACACGTCGGGTCCAAACGTTCGGACGTTTCATTAGGTGCGCGGAATCCTGAATGCTGGACAAAAGTTTGGACATTTCATTAGGTATAATAACGTCCCGAAATATCAAAGTCAAACAGTTTCAGCTTTCAGTGAGTTTCAGTTCAGTCAACTAACATAATAAAATGAGAGTTGTTTCTGACTGAACTCCATGCAAACATAACAAAAGGCAACACTCAGTTGCCGGTAATTGGACACCGATGTGAAATTATTAACAGGCACTAAAGTCTAGCGTTACTGGATTAATTGGAAATTTGGAAACATACCGATTGCAGGCTGGTAACAGCAATTCAATTTGTTTGTTTGTTTGTAATTTTAGCAAACACACACTCGGAATTGGAATTTGAAAGCGACAGTGATAAGCTAATGCTTTTGTGCTTTCATGGACGTTTTGTGTTTCTTTACGAAGTAGAGATTTAGTAAAATGAAACACTGTAAATAAGTTTTCAAAACGCTGATCAGAATCTACTGAAACATTTGAAATATTACGGAACTTTTACGTTTTTTTCCCGGTCTAACCATTGTATTCCGTCCAAAAAATTGTTTAATTTAGTGCTTTGTTAAAAAAATATTTTCGTAGAAATCAGAGCCTATTATTGTCAGAATCTCTGTCAGTTGAAAATTGTGAAATACTAAAATAATTGCTAAACACATATTTATTTTTTAGCTTTAGTTCCGATTCATCTAACCTGAGATTCATCAGCCTCGCTATTTCCACTTCCCCATAAATACACTGAAACATATTACCGGCCAGTCCAACTCATTTGCGTCAGCACATATTGAAATAAAACCTTTTTACCGATGAACCTCGATACTGCAGACTGGTTCACAATGGTACCTACAGCCCGGTACACAATTGTACCTGTCTACCTATAGTCCTGTATACAATGGCCCACTCAGAGGCGGTCACAAGCCGCAATGTTCGATTTCCGTTTAATTTCGCGACAACCGCGACTACCTAGCTGTCTGTCTGTCTGTCGGTCTTCATATATATAGGCGTCTATTGACGTCGCAGTTGACTAATCGTGTTGTAATGAGTGAATTGAAGCGAATAGAGTCGTCAGGGGACGATAATATACGAGAATGTTTGAGGGAATTGATTTGTTTATTAATGGTGAGGAGTCGTGAGAGGTATCTTGGTTTAATAATGATGTTGTGTGGTGTTAGAATTGTATTTAGCTAACGTATTTATATATTTTTCAATAAATAATACGCAAATTTTAAGCAAGTGAACACTGCTGTAAGAGATGAAGTGTTAGATCCGTGCTAGATCTCAATGCAATCATTTTATGCATATAACATTATAATCAAGCCCGTTTTTAGGGTTCCGTACTCAAAGGGTAACCAACGGAACCCTATTACTAAGCCTCCGCTGTTCGTCTGTCCGTCCGTCCGCCCGTTTGTCTGTCAGTGGGCTATATCTCATGAACCGATTGGTAGACAGCTGGAATTTTCACAGATTGTGTATTATAATAACAAATAAAAAAATATGATGGTACGGAACCCTCCATGCGCGAGGGAAAAACCGGACCGGGGGGTCCGGTTTTTCCCCTAAGGGCTAGGCAGAGGAGGTATGTCTCTCAACCTTTGCTAATTTGCTGCGATATAAATCTGTTACTATGAACTATTCACGTCGTTCCGTGAGTACGTACCTATTTATACTTACCTTTAACATAAGTAATGGAATAATGCAACATACTCGTACATATTAAATGTAAATAAAACATAATCAATACACAAGACTATAATAAACATACTGTCAACAATCAAACCGGTGTTCAAACAGGCTGAACGTGTATAGACGGATGCTGCACAGACAGCCCGTATCTGCATCCGAAGCCATTTCAACCCCTGCTCGAGCCTGCACATAGCTGCACCCTCCTGTATCCGACTGTACCGACACTTTACAATAAGGATGTTACTTCAATCACCTGTAAAGTTATAAGCTCGATAGTAGAGTGTTGGGTTAGAATTTCTATTCAAAGTCGAAGTTTTCACGGCATTTGGAAAATACTTTCAATATTTTCTGCCTTTAGAGTTTTCGAAAAAATCTAAGCTTTCTTATCGGGTGAATGGGCACAGTAGCATTCTAGCATGTGGAAACAATTAGGTACCTGACGTCGTAATGATTACGAGTTCAGATATCATTAGAAGATTTTACCTGATTGTAATAGCGTTGATGAAGTTCGAAGTTGATTGAGAAACTATTCTTATGAAATCATTAGCTCTGACAATAGAGGTAATTCTACGTTTTTTTTTTCATGAATGTAAGTTTATTTTGTATGAAAGTCGTTGTTTTTTTATGCCGACACGCAGACTAATTTGCGGCATTGACTAGTAGGAGTTAAGCTAACCTGACAGACGTACAAAATTTCCATAGAAATAGGATTCATCATTTTTTTTACTAAATACAACATTTTTTATTATAAACATTTATGTTAAACTCGTATTTTAAAGAGTAATTGAAAGAATACCTACTGCCGTTCTCAAGTGTCGCACTTACCAACGATCAGCATATCGTTTTCTTCTATAATAAAATTCTCTTCTTATATAGAGGAAAGTCACCAAATATGAAATAGTATCCTAATATGGAATACCTTCATTTCTCTAAGACTATAAGTATGAAACGCAACACTCGACCATCTTCTGTTTCATTTGGTCTACTAACTATCGCTCTCACACCATCGAGTCAGTTGCGCGAACGCTTCACGTGTGGCAGGCGTGTTTTGTTTTGTTGTCGTGCCGAAAATTTTAAAGGTAAGTAATAAATGAGTATTACCAGCTGTTATGTTTGTATACATAAGTGTTATGCTATTTAATATATCGGTATTATGTTTATTTCACCATTTTGTGATCTTTTGTCATTAAAATATTGTGAATTGAAACAATATTTAGAAAAGTATGAACTAGTATAAAAATCCAAATATGGACCAAGTAGGTACCTCCTGACTCTGCTGATGCAGAATATATGTTCTGTTCAAGATTTTTTTCCATGGATAAAAGTGGAGAAAGCTTGATTAAATGCTTGATCGCACATTATAATTATGCTGGTCCAGAGTATCAATCCAAGATCCAAGTATCAATACTTGGATCTGTGACTTTTGCAAGTAATTATGTAACTTCTTTCATTAATCACAATATGTTATATTCATTTAATTGATCTCAAAGATATTAATGTCCATTTTTGTTATTGTTATGTTGATTTATGCTTATATTCCATATATGGGTACCTATTCCATATTTGGTTACTCATTTGTAATATTGTTTTTTGTGTTAGATTTTAATTTGATAATTAATATATTTGATTAAAGGCTGTTAATTACAACATATAAATGTATGACTGATTAGTAAAAACATTAAACTGATTTAATTTATATGAAGTTTTTTTTTTATATCCCAAAAACAAAATGGTATTCCATATTTGGTGACTTTCCTCTAATAAATAAAAAGACAATCTTAAAACAATACCGAATAAAAACAAAGAAGTATCGAAGCACCATCAGTCTGCTTCTACAAACAATAACAATTTATGGTTACCTCGTAAAAAAACCTTATAGATACTCTCTCCGCAGCCACAATTTGTAAGCGCAATCAGTTTTATAGTCTACTACTTTTTGCAATGCAAATTAATTGAAAGTGTTCCATACCTAATTGCGGCATTTATAAAACGGAGATCAGAGGGACTGGAATAGAACGCATGTTGCAATGTTCTCTTTTACATTTTGTTTGTTTTCTTTGGTATGCCTGCTTAGTAACAAGGAAACTAGAGCTTAGAAAGTACCTAATGTTCCTTTTGTGTGTGTTCCTAATGTGTTTGTGTATGATTGCAGATATAATTTATAATAATAGTTTATTTTCAGAGAAATACACATTTTACAAGGATAAAAAGAAAGAAAACATATTGCTAGTAAAAGGTGGTACAGACAGAGTATCGTCGATACATGATCATCTGCTTAGCCTTTTCCCAACTATATTGGGGTCGGCTTCCAGTCAAACCGGATTTCGTTGAATACCAGTATTTTACGAGGAGCGGCTGCTTACCAGACCTCCACAACCCTTTAACTGGGTAACACGATACTTTATGGCAAGCCTGGAGTCAGATTTACTGGCTTCTGACTATTCGTAACGACAGCCAACGATCTACAAATGACAGCCGGGACCAACGGCTTAACGTGCTTTCCGTGGCACGGAGGAAACTCGGTATGTTAAGATGGTCACCCATCCACAGACCAACCTTGCAAGCGTTGCTAAACCTTGAAGACCGACCCGTGCGGCTGTTATTATCTAGAAACGAGCTGATACCTGTACTAACGAAAATCATAGTAATGAATATCACAGGTACCAGCGCCTTAATTAGCTATTTTATTTATGTTATTGCAATATTTTAGAATGTGAAAGATACTTACGAACATGAACCGCTTTGAATATTAATCCTACCATGAAACAGCAAAAAAGCATCAATGAAACAGCAGATTTTTCAGTAATTTGTTTTTATATAAAATTCTTGCGTTAAGTACTTATGTATGAGTGACTGAGTGACAACGCCAAGCCGAAACTACTGGATTTCTAGAAATTCTTACGAGAATGGTGATAACCGGGATATGCGCCCGTACGAATCCTGGGTAAAGGTAGTAATTAGTTATTTATTATATTTCTCAAAGTCAGCCTGTGCAATCATACTAACGTTACGTTAATGTTCGCCTCAAAACTTAATAGTTCAGTAAAATTAGAATGACTAATAAAAAAATATTAATAAAAATCAAGTATTCATGAATGAATGAGCTGATTTTAGGTTGAACGCCAGTCAATGCAACAATTCTTTTAGAAAGTGTTCAACGGAGATACCAATACCAACTGTCGAAAAATATTCCTATGAAAACTAATTTTCATTACTGACAAAATTCTACCAAAAACGCCATCCAATTTCGTAGATAATTTCGTTCGACAACCACATAAATCAGCAGTCGGATTTGTAAGAGTTCCACGCTCACCTTTTACAATGGAGCCGAATAATGTAAGCACACCATAAAATGTCATCATAAAATAGATAGAACATAATTTATTAGGGTTTGAACGAAGATTAAAATCATTGGCTGCTATTCATAGTGCTTTATCTTAAGATATTGAATCCTGGTTAAGAACTTCTGTTTAGAGTCGTTTTCAGGAAAGGGACGTACAGTTACAAATATACCTCTCCAAAACTAAAGATACTCTGTACCTTAGATTTCCATCGCTATCTTTGACCACCATTGTCAATAAGGATCTTTTATCTCCTGTTTTTTTAATTTTAGGCTTAGGGGAATGGTAATTTTTCTTCTAATTTCTTGATTAACTTCAAAACCATTAATTTTAATAAATATGAAAAAAATATATATAATTAAACCCAGTAAGCCCTTCCATTTCATATATCACACGATATTGTTAAAAAACTTTTTTTTTTATATTTTCTAATTTGACCCCCAAAAGTAACCCCCATTCTAAAAATTTTATAAGTTACGTAACGCTTCTGTGTTTGGGTCACAGAAGTCCATATGTGTGCCAAATTTCTACAGAATCGGTCCAGTGGATTAAGAGGAACCTGGATGTGACAGACGGACAGACAGACACTCGAGTGATCCTATAAGGGTTCCGTTTTTTGTTCGTAACCCTAAAAGTATCACTTTCGCATTCAGGCAAGGGTCTTTAGATCAAGTACCCTTAACTTCTATGTCCGCCGGTGGAACCAAAAGGTTCCATTTGCGATACAACGGTGGAGCATTGGAAGCTCAGGAGGTTAAACTAGGTATTTGCAACGCAACATGCAATGCAACACGAGTACAAAGTGGACGGCCTCCGCGCACGCTGCGTGCTTCAACGCAGTCTTTATCGCGCACGCCATAGAGCCGCAAAAAGATATTTTTATTTACAGTTCCTTCACGTCAATGTTCATCAAATCAGCTATTTCATTCCACGCATCATCTTTCAAGTTTGTCTTAAAATATTTTTAATTAAGTGATCCCATAGTACCTACTCTCTTTTCCTTGCAGATTGAGATCAATAAAATGCTTTATTCTTCATCCCAGTGGTAATTGCGAGACAATTCTCCATGCTTGTTAGCGGCGCACAGAATCTGTCGCAAAAACCGACAAGCGGGAACCAACGAGCGCGTTACGAATGCGCACAACGCGAGCACAGCGGGCGCGTAGTGCACTTGCGAACACATTAAAATGTACGGAAAATGTTGCATTGCTTACAAGTCGTGTTGCAAATACCGCAAACCGAGCTAAACAGACTGAAAAGAAGCAAGAGCGCCTTAGGTAACAAGTGGTCTGGAGAAGACCGCAAACTTCTAATCAGTTGTTACTTAAACATCTTTTGCTATAGATATTCCTAAACTGCTTTTGGCGTTAACCGACCAAAGAAAAGAAGCTATATTTGCAATCACCAAGACCAGGGACCACAAGGTCTTCTACACGTGGATTTAATTTTAGGTACAATCATTGTGATTAAAATTATAATTTAATTAGTTTGTAGTAGTAAAGTTTTCCAGCATCATTGTTATTCCTAGGTAATAGTTTAACTACCTGACAGGTAGATAGATATTGTAAATTTACTCTGAGAGCGTTTAAATTGCTCCGACAAAACTCTCAGTGTAACTTAGTTTCATTATCTTTAAGTCCTAATAACTCTTGAAGGTTCAAGTTACTTACCTATTAAAATTAAATTTGGGACGTGGAGCGATTTCTTGTACTTGGTTTTAAATTGAAAATTATTTTTGGTTGTAACTATAGAAAGCTTAGGTACCTTTGCATTGTAGAGTATTCGTCTGTACCTAATGCAAATTTCTTTGTTAGTTTCGTAGTTACTCTTGTGGTCGAAAATACTTCTGCCGAGTATGAAGTCCTAGGTTTTTTTTTCAATAAGTATTATTTATTAACATATGACATCACATCTATAGATGTCTTTGTAATATTGTGACATTAGCTTCAAAAGAGAACATTGTTGTAACAGGGCACTCCTACCTTGATGTGTCATTTTCTTTATGAATCCGTTGTGAAAAAGGGATCGTACTATTCGTTCTGTATAGCTCCGTCTGTCGCTCACAGCGGCATCATGATGGCATTGGACGAAAACAGAAGCCAGAAACAATCTCGATACCCGAAATCGGATTAAGATGTATTATTTATGAATGTATATTTTATTCATAAAAAGATTGATAATGTCATTAATCACCCAGAAATTCGCATAAAATGTGACGATAATTTACAATTATCCATCACCCATAAAACAATAAACCATTATGATAATCGTATGCGTTGAGCCAATTTCCGAATAAATCATGAACAGCGAATGAATATGGAAATTTTACAAAGGATACAAAAATGAATATGGAATGGAAACCAGTTGACTAATTAGCAAGTATTGAAATTATATATTAGTATTGAAAATAATAGGTTAATTGGCTATCAAAACATTGCTTTGTAAAGGCTCTTTCAGAAAGTGCTATTTTGCGGCAAAGCGTTTTAATAGAAATCCTTATATCAAGTTTGGATCATTTTCTATGAAAAAGCGTTGTTGCATCATTGTCGCATTCAGTC
Source organism: Lacanobia oleracea (assembly GCA_950371165.1). NCBI lineage: Eukaryota > Metazoa > Arthropoda > Insecta > Lepidoptera > Noctuidae > Lacanobia > Lacanobia oleracea. Next base: position 12,332,160 of record OX493399.1, read on the forward strand.
ACGACAAACAAGAAAATAGTTGTGACGAAAGGTGCGACACGAAAAAGTGTTTTCATATAATTAGTTCCTCCTGTCAAATTTATAATAATTTGGTATAATTCTATTAAATAAACTAGAGCTGTGGCTCTGTTTGCACTCGATTCCCAGCATTATGCCGAGCGATGACCGTTTTTCGCGCATGGGATTCATTTTGTTTATATTCGTTTGTATGCATCATGCTTGGGACAAATAAACTCTTTTTCTTTTAAATCACGTTGTCGTATTGTCTGCGGGAGCTTTAAAGCGACGTACTCGTTCAGCGATGAAGCGCTTTAAAGGTGCAGTTACAGCTGAATAACTTCATTCACTGCAATGACGAATGGGGTGGATGGGGTAGACCGTCACTTTCTTGAAAACTCGTAAAATACTCCAGTGAGGTTGCCATTCGCTTGCGATTACGATTTTCGTTAGGTACTCGTACGTTTTGACATGAATTGAGGAGAAAAGTCTGGATTTATAATAGCTATTTAAGTTCTAGATTTTTTTAAACAATTATGTAAGAGTGATGTGTTTGCTACGTGAAAATGAAGTCTCGTAGAAAGTCTATCGTTGAATAGTGGTTGAACACATACGATTATAAGAGCGATGTGCGATTCTATTAACGAAAACGATAGATAAAAATGACAAAACGCTTGGGTTTGACATGTGCCACCGAAATGTCACGTGGACACTTCCAAGCATTTTTGAGTTTTAATTTCCCAATATAGTTGGGAAAAAGACTAGGCAGATGATGAATAATCGTTCTGTTCGGTTTGCTCATCGTATATTTCATATACTTGTCTCCGTTTTCTGAACTCTATCGTGTGCTTTGCGATAAATTTTCACGTAGCTGGGAACATATGCAAGTGCTTACTTAAGTTTAATTCCCGTAATGCATAATTACAACCTAAGTTAGTCGTAATTTATAGATTCTGCACATGCTTTATGTGTTTAGGATTATTTAAGCAAGTTAATAGCTTCGTACATCTTAGCTTACATGAGCGCTTTGAATGCAGCTAAACTATAGTTACTACTTACTTAGCACAGCGCTGCGTAAAGCGGAATAAGGCCAGCCGCAAACATACAATTTTTAATCAAAATACTATTTAATTATATGAAAGTATATGGAGAACAATAGCGACTTTGATCCGCATACTATCAGCTAGATAGTTGCTCGACTAAAAAATCAAAATAAATTACATCGATCGCTTTTTGATTAATCAACCGAACAACTATCGACCGACAGCACCATGTATTGGTGCAATAAACTCGACCAAACGGTCGATCCGCGATCTGCGTTAATATAGGAAATTACGTAATTTATGTAATATTGCATGTCATACAAGAAATGGGCAAAAATAACCACCGAATGGCCATTTAATACCAAAAGACATCGCAGCAGACCAAAGCGAAGATAGGGGGACGAACTCGACTCCTATCGAAAGGACTGGCCCGACCTGATAGTTTGACATTTCGCCCGAAAAAGGATGTTGAGTCACTCCTGTCTAACCCTTGAAATGAACTATCCTAACTCAAAAACATAAGGTTGCCTTTTCGTTGTCATAACAGCAGTGACGTCAGTAAACGCTGATTGTTGTTTTTAAATACGTCCCGTTTCACGGTACTTTAATTCATTTTTTTTTTTAAATCGATATTAACTAAAATTAAAACGTTGCAATGGCCTTTATTTTACACTTTTTTATCCTAACCACATTCTCATAAATTCTGTATTTGCATCTTCCCTATTGTAAGCTGGCCTAAAGCGAACTATCCGAGTGCAGCGCTTTTTCGGTTCAACAGATAATAATCTGTTCGGTTGCTATGTTGATCATTTTCATATTTTAAAGTCTCTTAAAAGCGTTGCTTGTTGGTTCGTTTGTGGTGATTTTTAATTCTGTACGGTACCTACTGGTACTTCGGTCATTTCTTATAGCACTTTTTTTCTGGCGGTAGTCATGCACAGATTTTTATTTGGCAGAGGAACATTTTTGGTATTTGTGTTGATTATGCTTGATTCCGAGAACTGTTTATCTTGGTTTATAAGTAATAACAGCTACACAGATTGATTTTCAAGGTGAAGCAACGCTTAGCGAGGTCGATCTGTTGATAGGTGACCATCCATAAAATACCGAGAAACCATATTAGACACAGGAAGCATTTCGTAGGTTCGGGTAAGTAATATATGATATAGTTACAAAATCTCTAAAATTCACAAGATATAACCACTGACCCTATAATTTTGTTTGATATAATGATCAATTAATATTATAAACTTCATTAGAAATAAGCAGTACCTTTGTACTCATATTTATAATGTTAACATTTACTATTTTTCTGTGTGTACATAAATAATAAAATAAATAAACGATTGATATAATTTCAAAATATCTAATTTTTACAAGCATTGAATATAAAATCGATAGATAAACCACTCAAATAACATAAAACCTATTTAGTCTAATATTATAAAAACGCCTAGTTAAAACACACAAAGCAGAATTGCATGTTATATACACATTATAACTTGGTCTGGTCTAATTATAATGATAAGTGGTTGCATGAGTAGATTACTTAGTTTTAGTAATTGATTATCACCTGCCAAAAATGCATGCAAGCAAGCATGCAGCATGCGAGCAAACATGCAGCATACCAGCATGCATCCAGCATGCAAGAGAGCATACAACATGCAGCAGGCATGGTTTCTATCACAGCTCCGGTGCTGCAGGGCTCCGGCAACCCGAGCTTATCGTCACAGATGGTTTAATCGCTCACCAGCGCAGCTCCGGCTTGCTGGCCGGCTCACCTCTCCGCACTTACGTGGGCTTAAATTGCACTCTAGGGGTAGGGTAGACAAGACTACGTAGAGTCGGTTTTGCAGCGATTCGTTTCTGTCACTAATTTTTGTAGCACGACATAATTATTGAATTTTTAAGACAATATTATTGATTTTAAACGATATACCTAATGATTATCGATTAAGTAAACATTATATCCAATAACATTATACGAAATAAGTTTTAGTTACATGAATGTTATATGTTAATAAATTATATCAACAATTGGTATATCTCACCTTTATTATATCTTGTGAACGTTATTGAAATGAAAATATACCAAACAACTTTATATGAAATGAGACGCCCCCGTAGGTTCATGTGTAACTTTTCCAAAGACTAAAACGAGATAAAAATCAACGTGGCAAAAATGCCCTATGCTATTCAAAACACGAAATAGTGCATTGTAAATATGGCGCTGCATAAAGCTGCAGGAGTGCTGCACTTCATCCCTTCAGCGGCAACTGGCAGGGCTGATTGCCCCATTCAACATTGCAGCTCGTTGTGATTCTCTACATAAGCTCTTATAATCCTTCCGCATCCGCATTTGACAGTAACGAAACATTTTTGGTATTACATGTTGAATGTTTAAGTTTTTTTTATTTTTGTTGTAATTAGGTCACTATCATGTAGTGTGGAAAGGGATTTTGTTTATTTCTCTTATTACGTGCAAAGTTATTGGTTGAAATAATATAAAATTATAATTTAATAGATGGTTGCGTGTTGTTATGGGGTAGTACCAGCGTGATATGTTCATTTAAAATGTGGGTTCAATTAATCTAACCTTTCTGGATCAGGGTGGAAATCCTCATGAATGTCCACCCTAGGGTCGGCGGAGAAGTATTCAGACTCATATTGACTAAAACTACCCTGGTATTCCCTCAAGCCAGCGCCTGCGGGGTGCGTCAATTACGACTTTCGCTGAAATTCCTTCAAACCCAACCTAACCTCACTCGGCCACGTCGTGAAATGACCAATTCTACGATATGGTTACGTAGGCCAAGTTCCTGATTTGAAAATTACAAAACTAATGTGACAAAGCTATGTAGCTGATATAAATGGTTTTAATATCAACAGCCAATTTCATAACTTGATTTACGTTTAATATGTGAGGCATCGAAGAGATTACCTCTTTCCTGAAACCGGATGTCAGAAACACATCGCTAGATTGAGGATAACGCTAAAGAGGACTTACACTCCTCATAACATATCATATCACGTTTCCGTTTCCTTTTACTAAATTACATTATATTTTGTTTATAGATTTATGATATCAATTTGCTGGGAACGCTCTCTTTGATATCTTTTAATGCGAAACGTGGGTTTTTCGATTTATTTCTCCGAATTCGGTAACTGATTAATGTGTTTTCGTTATCGTTTCAAAGGAAATCGTGGGAAAATCACACGTTCTTTATATATATACCTAGACATGTACTTATAAGGCGTCAGGTATGTACGTCGTATAGCAGGTGTATGCCAAGAATGTATCAAAGCGATTGATTTTCTATTAGGCTAATAACGTCAGTTCCACGTTTGCTTGATGGCGTATCGTGTGAATTCCATACCATCATGGATATGGATCATCATCATAATAACAGCCGAAAGACGTCCACCGGTGTTTGCCATAATCGCCACGCTTGGCAGGCGGGTTGTCGATCGCAGTATATGCGTGTTGCGTTTTACAGAGAACGCTGATGCCCATTCTCTGGTGAGTCACTTAGTCGCCTCTTACAACACCTACAGGAAGTGATGGGATGGTATTATTATTTTACGGCACCTTACTGTACCGGCCGTCACCATACGGCGGATATGTGTGGATACTTGTATGAAATTGCTTCCTGTGCTGGTGGTTAGTTACCTATAAAAAATCTATATGTAGTTTCTACCAGCAGATTTGCCCACTTGACCGTCGAAAATTATCCCAAGGGTTTGTTCCCTTGGGATAAAAAGTCGCTTATGTATATTTTACTCCAGTTCTGGTCTACGGACCCGTGCTAAGTTTCATTCAAATCCGATCATCAGTCAAGGTGTGAAGAAGTAACTAACAGACAGTTATTTTGCATTTATGACATTACTACCTATAGATATGTTAGTTTTTTTTTCAAATCAATATATTCAAAATTCTTCCTAGTGACTGAGTTATAAACAGACAACGCACAGCCGAAACCACTCGTCGTAGAAAGCTGAAATTTGGGAGGTCCCTTGGGGTGTGTAGCGGCAACGGGAAAAAACGGGATATACGCTGACGAAGTCGCGGGCAAAAGTTTTTTAAGTATGTATAAATGTTTATACTATCTTTCTTTTCAATAGTAACCCACACAGAATCGTTACCAATGGAACGCACAAACCCTCACATAAAACACCTATTCAAAGTTGTCTATAAGTCTATAGAAAGGTCGGACTTGCGTGAAGTGAGTTGCGGTGATTGCTCATTAGTGCCACAATAGATCGAGCTACAATACTCCTATAAGCTCACTATAAGTATACACAAGTACGGCTTATGAACGAACCCTTTCGGCCGGCGCCGGGCGAACGTTTCCAAGCAACAATACAGACGAATTATTAGGAAGATTCTTACTGAAAATGCCACAATAAGATGGAATTTAGAATTAAGATTTTGACTTCATTGTTACAAGCAATTAGAAATGGAATCCTGTAGTCATCTTTCATGATTTGGAAGCTTCGTCTTACAGCTTAGGTAAATTTATGATGAAAATTGTTGCTGTTCACTAACTGAAATTTTAGATTTTATTTCGAAATTACGCAAAACATTGACACAATCTTTGACTTTGCAATCAACCGACGCAAGTCTTACGTAGGTCTGATGACGAGGATAAATTAAAGATTTCCTAATCAAAATGCCAATCCGTATTTGCTGTAATCATAAAGAGTGATGATGACGAACATAATTCATCAACCATGTTAATAACACCAGACAGGAATTCATAGAAGCGGCACGTCAAAAGCAGAAGGAAACTTTTCCTCTATCATGGCATAAAGTAAATTTGCCGCTTCAACAGCAAGTAATTATTTGGCTTGCCAAAACACAGAGGGAATATGCGGGCCCGACATACCAAGTTTCAATAGTGCGGCTCTAAGAACAAGTAGTAATCGCAGAACATCCAGCTAATCTGAACGACTCTGCCAATGTGTTTTAGAGGATCAGTTAGATATATGAAGTGTGTGGAGTATTATCATTAATAGTATTATTGAAACACGTCTTTAAGGACGAACATTAAAACGACCAGTTGGTGGACCAAGTAATAAGCACCGGCAACCATTTTGCGATCTCTCTCGATATCACAGCCGAATGACGTTCCCAGATTTGTAAAAATAAGTCAACCCGAAACTATATTATGTTAATACAAAACGGGGAAGGTAATATTGTATTCAGATATAAATAAAGCCTTGGGCCCAAATTCAAAGAAATTGCCTGCCACATATCAAATGTGATTATGTCGGATGAGCGGTTTAAGGCCATTTGTGGCAATATTCGGCGTTCGTAATGGAATATGAGGCTCCGAATCATCTCTATCAACTGTTGTTCGATGTTGCGTACATACGCAGCTTTGGTTACATGGAATTGCGCGTCTAAGAAATTGTGTGGTCTTTTTTGTGTGTTGGGTGACCGAAAAATTAAGCAAGATATAATTATAGATAGAAAATGTATGAAAGAGGGAGCTTGCTCAAGTTAGACTAAGTTTCCTTTTGTGTCGGCGTTGCTAAAAGGGTTCCTGAAGTGACACCTACGTAAGTACAATATACTATTTTTATATTTTTGTTGTATCATTCAGAATTACTCACATGAATTCTTAATATTGAGAAAAGAACATACATAAACGAATTCTTTTTTCGTGGAATCCTAACGATCGTATTTCAGCGTGTAATGACCACCTGTTGCGTGGACTTTATGTGTGATAGATGATCTTTTAAGAGACCTATTAGTCGTAACTTAGTCGTGGCATGCAAGTTAAGTATTGAACATTAATATTCATGTCAATCTTAATAAAAGGAAAAATATCTAAATTCCCTTTACTAGAGTTTAACATGACGCGAACGTCTGTGGGGAGGGATGGTCGTATGTTTGTGACTCTTTCATACAAAAACTACGGAACAGATTTTGATGAATATTTGTTAACGGAAATGTTATAAGGGAATCGCTTGTCTTGGTATGGTCATGTGAAGAGGAGGGATAAAAGACATATAACTAAGAGAGTAATAAATATAAATGTCTTTGGATGGAGAGGGAGACGAAGGACAATGAAAAGATGGATGGGTTGTGTGTGGACCGTGAAAGAAAAGGGAGTTAGTGATAGTTTGGCGGTTGATAGGGCAGAGTGGAAGAAAAAAACGTGTTGCGCCGACCCCAAGTAACATGGGATATGGGCAGGATTTTTTTTTTTTTTTTTTTTTTTTTACTAATAATAATAGGCACGCGCTTGACCACCATCTCACCTGATGGTAAGCGATGATGTGGTCGAAGATGGAGCACGCCTGCCTAGAAAGAAGGAAGATGGAAGGAAGGAAGATGATGATGATGATGATGATGATGATGATGATGATGATGATGATTTGGAGTAATATAGCTTAGGTATACTCGTACAGTCTGTGACCAACATTATCTGACCCACTTGACTATTATTCGCTAATAGTCGAGTGGGTTAGATAATGTTGGTCACAGACCCTACATTAATAACACAAAGACAGGAAGTACTACCACGCGGCCGGCAGCTAGTATTACATACGTTGCACATTAATAGCTGATTAATTTTTAAAGTAAAATAAACCTAGTTCTCAACGAACATAAAGGCTGTTTTCCAGTACCCTTTCCAGCCCAGCTAGATAATTCCAGAGTAAATTTTGGTACTAACTTTCAGTTTTAAACATTTAAGCAAAGGTTGGATCATGGCTTACGGGAGATTACATTTTTATTAACTTTCAAACTTTTGTCGAAGTAAAACTCAGACTAGGATATCCTGTGATAATTTAAGTACGCTTATGTATGCTTGGGTCATGGAGTCAGAGTGGACGTCTCTTTTACAAGGATGTCTCTCGCCGACTGATTGACACTTATCATGACTAGCGAGCTGACTCGTTCTTTGCCCAATCTTTCCGGATGGCGGCGAGGTGAAAGCGTAACAACACACGCACATTGTTCACTTGTGTCTATAAATGTTTGTTCTTGGCTTATTATGGTGTACAATAAAGTATACAATCTACATCTACACTAATATCATAAAGAGGATTTTTTTTTATTTTTGTGTATGTTTGTAATGAATAAACTCAAAATCTACTGGACCGAATTGAAAAATTGTTTCAGCAAAAGATAGCTACATTATCAAGGAGTAACAAAGGTTATATTTTATTTCCAAACTCCCTCGGGAACGGGAACTACGCGAGTGAAACCCGTGACGTCCGCTAGTAATTAAATAAACTAATAATAATTATGTAAACATTTATAGTATAAGTTAGGATTTGCAAATAAATATAACTTATGAACATTATTTAATCTGTGTTGCTGTACTGATTATTTCTTAATTTTAACCTAACAACCTTTATAATGTGGTGATATCCGAAGAATGACGATAAAAGCAAAGAGGTCAGCAGTCAGGTGCCTACGGAATGCCATCAGCTCGATATTGCGAGGCGAGCCATATATATTTTTCCAATAATCTATTTTTTATATTCTTTTTAGTTCAGTTTTACAGGCTAATATGTAAAAGGAATGTGTCCTAAAAAGTAGATTTATGTTCAAAGGTCGTAATAGAAAGATTTTTGTGTCAAAAAAATGTGTTCATCAAAAACTCACTCTCACATTTTAGAACACTTTCAACTCTTGTTCGGTGTTCCAATGTTACAATGACTTGGTTTTTGGCATAGTGTGAAAGCCAGTAACAGTAGGTAAGTATGCAATTAACTTCCAAGCTTCTCTCTAAACCCGTGTTTTTCCTAAACTAATTTTCCATTTGTAATTCTGTTGACCTAACTCCCAGTTCCGTTCATTCCTCGCTTTAATTAATAAATAATTAGCAACAATATATAAACAAACAAACAGCCATTTGCATTTCTAAAAGGGTTGGTGGAAACGCAAATAAATTCTCACGTAAAAAAGAACTCGAACTGAATTTGCTTAATTGGCAGAGTTAATTACCTCGTAGAGTCGCAGCCAACACTTGCCAAAGTGAAGCATAAAATTGCTTGAAAAAAAATACAAAGAGACGTCGATAGCTGTAAACAGTTTTATGTAAACAAAATTCATGAGTAAATTGAATATTGCGAGTTAATAACTAAGTCTCGAAACTGTATGTATCGAACAATATGAAGACATAAAATTCGGAGATTTAACAACATACATAGGTACATAAACTCATGCTTGTTTCCTACCAGCGACCCGTCTCGCTTCGCACGGGTGCAAATTATATACTAAAACTTTCCTTGAGAATCACTCTATCTATTAAAAAAACCCGCATCAAAATCCGTTGCGTAATTTTAAATATCTAAGCATACAAAGGGACAGACAGCGGAAGCGACTTTGTTTTATTTTATGTAGTGATTGGTGTAGGAAGAAACTAGGGAACGCCACGTTCTATGTATAATTTCTATCTACATATATTCTTAGTCCTAAGATAATTTTTTTGGTTCATTTACACGCACACGCACATTCACATACGCCAGTTGTTAGTAAAACACACCTAACTATTCTAAAGAAAACCGCCAACAGGGCGACAAATAAATCCTTGTCCGAACATACCTTGTTATACGGATACTAGTGCAAGCTTCTACGAGTCTATACGCGCTCAGGAAGTCGGGACGAACATTCAAAGTAACTGTTGTGCGGTGGTCGGCTGTTTCCTCTCATATGGAATTCTTCAAAAAGGAGGAGGTTCTATGTTCGGCTGTATGTATCTTTTTTTATGTATGTTCACCGATTTCTCCTGAGGTGGTCCCATTGTCACCAAGTCAGAATCTGATGATGTGATCCCATGAAAATCGAGGGAACCCCTAAAATTTATAAGCACATACAATGTTTTTCATACACTTTCTAACGTAATACAGATATTTGTGCCTGGTAATCATCATATCACGTTGCTGAGCTGATGATGGAAGGTATAAGTCAGGATCTGATGATGGGATCCCATGAAAAATGTTTGTTCAGCGATATTTTCGCCAATTGTTAATAGATTTGGAAAATTCTTTTTTTGTCTGGAAGAGTATTTTCTCGGACTGGTCCCATATAAATTTGGTGAAGATCTGATGAAGAACTGAAAGATGAAGAACGGAACACTTCAATAAATGATGGCAAATGGATCGGGATTTCTGTAATCGCATGTCTGTTGATTGTTTACACCAGTTCATAACATAATATAACACCGGACGCTGTGCTTGTGAAAATAAAAAACTTTTTAACAAAAAAATAAAACCGACTTCCAAAAACAAAACACTACAAAGTAAAAAATAACTTTAATTTCGGAAGTCGGTGTTCAAAAACGAAATAACCAAAAAAACCGACTTGACTTTTTAGAAGTCGGTTTTATTTTTTTGTTAAAAAGTTTTTCGTTATCACAAAAACGTTGTTGCAACTTTTTGTCTGTTTTAATGTGATAAAGTTCACCTATGGATGTCAACAAGCTTCAAAGCTCTGTTGCACCAAGCAATAGGAATGATTCCTGAGAAAAAAATATGATTCTATTTAGTCCGCCAGTTAGATCATCGAAAAATATTGGAGACGTATTTTTGTTTTATCAAAACAATAAAAATTGACGAACATAAAAACAAACACAAAACGCATCCAAGTTCAGGAGTGGGGGCTTGTGATGTCACGTCTAGGTAAAAAGTGTACTTAAATATGACGTCACACGAGTTTTATCGCACTGTATCTTCTTCATTTTTGTTTACGTGTAAAAAGAAAAAATACGTGACTATAATTTTTTGGAAATCTATCTTACAGACTAATTAGCTTTTCTTGTCATCTACCCTATTCCTATCATAGATAACTATGATAATCCCATTTATCTTGTGTCTGGAGTAATAAAAAGATTAATCACATAGGCTTATTTATTGCTGACAAATATTGTCTTGCAGTTTCGACATTTTTATTAATGTGTTAATTTTTTGCTAGGTTTGGATGAATATACAATATGTTTTAAGAAAGTAGAAGATATTACATAGAATGCGGTAAACTCGAACTGATGGGCCTTTTTTATTTTTTTAGGGTTCCGTACCAAAAAGGTATCCAACGGAATCCTATTACTAAGCCTCCACTGTCCGTCCGTCCGTCTTTCAGTCAGCGGGCTGTATCTCAAGAACCGTAATAGGTAGACAGCTGAAATTTTCACAGATTGTGTATTGATATTGCCGCTTTAACAACAAATAATAAAAAGTAAGGTTTATGGTACGGAACCCTTCGTGTGAGAGTACGACTCGCACTTGACCGGTTTTTGGATGTGACATCATCAAATGAGTCCTTACGCTCTGGGCGGAGCGGAAGGGAGTGTCGGACTCTTACTGACTGAAACTCATCCGAGTTCCTCCAAATACCTTTTGTGTTCTAGGGCCGCGGTGACTCTTTCGAACAACATAGGCCTAATACTTATGTTAAACAAAAACAAACTTTCACTAGCTACTAACAACGGTTGTTTTTTTTTGTATAGTTAAACGCAAACAGATTTGTGTGTATAAAGTTACACAGTCAAACGACTCTGCTAACGGTACGGTATTGATAACGTGGGAGCTGCTAGTTCAGGCTTATGACCGCCATTAGTTTGTTTTGTGAACCACTGGTGAACTGCTCGTGCACCGTGTAATGTTGTAGCCAGCTAGCCTAGCTAAACAACAGCGGTTTTCATGTAACAACAGATGGCGGAAACAAGTCACAAAATCCAAGAAGGCATAAAAATTGTAAACATCCCAGGATAGAATAGAAGAACATCCTAAAGTACTCACTAATCATCAATCAATCATCATAAATATATTGAATTATATGAGTTTCTTAGTTATGTGATCTTATGTAGGATATCTTAAGTTACGAAGAAACCGAAGATATCCCACACAAGATCACAAAACTAAGAAACACATATAATTCCACCCACTACATCCCGACACCTACACAAACACACACTTACACACAAACGAAACCACACACATACACACACTCGCGCAGCGCACTGGGTGTAGAATATGTTTATATTCTACACCCAGTGCGCTCCCATACTGATCATTATAAAATGTTAATTAGTCTTAAATTAATCTTTTTGCTTTTTGCTTATTTCTCACACATCTGTAGAATGATTGTAAACTGGAGGAGCGGAACCACCTAATACAAGCAAATCTTTGCTTAAAAGGTGACTCCAAACCTAACATAGTAATATCCTTAAGTGAAGAAATAACTGATTGAGTGACTGTCAGACAACACACAGCCGAAACTTCTGGTCTTAAGAAGCTTAAATTTGGCATGTAGGGTTCATGAGGAATGTAGGGGAGCACTATAAGAGGAATTCCCGAAATTGAAACGGGAAGGGGAAAAGACGGGATATGCGCATACGAAGTCGCGGGCAAAAGCTAGTATTGGACATGCAAAATAGTGACTTTGTTTATTTGTTCCACTTTCACGCCTAAATCGCTGAAATGATTTTGGGGAAGTTATCGATGGGACTCTGGAGACTACTACCTACTACTACTAGGCTACTTGTACTAAGCCGCGAACAAAAGCTAGTATTGGACATGCGAAATAGTGGCTTTGTTTATTTATTCCACTTTCACGCCTAAATCGCTGAAATGATTTTGGGGAAGTTATCGATGGGACTCTGGAGACTACTACCTACTACTACTAGGCTACTTGTACTAAGCCGCGAACAAAAGCTAGTATTGGACATGCGAAATAGTGGCTTTGTTTATTTATTCCACTTTCACGCCTAAATCGCTGAAATGATTTTGGGGAAGTTATCGATGGGACTCTGGAGACTACTACCTACTACTACTAGGCTACTTGTACTAAGCCGCGAACAAAAGCTAGTATTCCATTTTCTAAGTCACTTTTTTCACTCAAGTCAACCTCGGCCGTCGACCCAAGCTAGCAGGTATGCATATGTTAAAAGCACATACTATCACTATTGTATCCCACATAATTATTTTGTTAGTGAGAAAATAACGTCGGGTGGAGGGACGTCTGGCAGCTCTGGGATCTCAGTCTAAGGAACTCTCTGCCTGCGTCAGTGTTTCCAAACGCTTACAACCCTAATCTCTTCAAAGTTAGATAGAACAGGCTCCTTCTGGGTAAGCTTGCTCCATCGTAGACTGTGTTTTTGTCATCTCTGACATAGACTAGAGTCAAGAGCAAACCATATAACAAATAAAAAAAAAATTCATAGATCAAGCGCTGAAAAATAATGGCGCCGGTAATAAGACCGAAATGAATTACTTTTTAAAAAGTTCTTATGAAGTGTTCGTTCTATTGTAATAATTAAAATGTAAGTTATAAATGTTTCCTATTACTCAGGACTTAGACACCAGGCATCTCCGCCTACCTTTTCAGGGGCTAAAGCATTGTTTTTTTTCATTGACACATTTTAATCTTAATACCTCTTACACATTGTATTATAGTGAAAGTTGTTCTTAATGATGAGTTCAATGACCCCTTAAGAGGTATTGCGTTTATTCTGTTACAGGTTTTATAAAATTCTTCCGTTACTGACTGTTGAGTGATTGAGTGAGTGACAACAACGCGCTGCTAGAATAGAACGTGGTCGTAAAAGCTGAAATTTGGCATGTAGCATGGGAGCACTAACATAGGATTTCTCGAAATTCCTACGGGAACGGGAAAAACGGGATATGCGCGTACGAAGTCGCGAGCAAAAGGTAGGTTATATTATAAATGCGAAAGTTAGTTTGTCTGTTTCGTTTTCTCGCCATAATGATATAACGGATTTGGATAAAAATTGCCACGCAGCTAGACCATATCCTTGAATAGGATGTAGGTGAAAGTCTGCCAGAGACTCTGTTTTCTGATAGCTACAACCTGGGAGTCTTTAAGTCAAGAGTGAATAGATTACTTTTAGGTAAGCGTGCTCCATATTCGACCGCATCATCACTTACCATCAGGTGAGATTGTTGTCAAACGTATGCCTATCAATAGAAAAAAAAGGATACTAGGGTATTTAACCACTATGAAAAATATACATGAATGATACTTCTCCATAGATGTTACTAAAACGGTACGATTGGTGAAAAAATAAACAAAATTGGTAAACAAACAGACAGGTTATACACTTTTGACACACAAAATGTCGTTTGTACTGGATGGCTTCAATTCAATATGGCGGGACTTGTGAGTGACATCACACGCAATAAGTGCTATGTCTGTTTATCACAGAGTTTTAAAATGCTGATAACACCGTCATTTTTAAGCAAGTTTTTAACTGAGTCTTGTCTGCTCTGTAGGTTTTGAAATATGTAATAAAAAAATACCTTAATTGCAAGCTAAGCTGCTGGAAAAGTTAATATGAAATACGATACGTGTAACCATATCTGTAAACGGGCTGGGCTAGTGAACCGCTGTTAAATCACGTTGCCAAGTGGCAACTGAGTAATAAATCTAAAACGAAATGGATTTACTTCCTCTATATATAATGTAAGTTTTATTTTCTTCGCGTTCTAACCGTATTATGTAATGAAACCCACGCTTGGATCTAGTCTGCCAAATATGAAAACAAATGGTTTTTGTATATCAATGGAATTTGTTTACATTTCTGGCAGTTTACATTTAGTTAAATACAAATATTAAGAGTACATCTTTTATGTTAATACAGGTGCAGCTGAATACCAGCCATTTTAAATGAAGTGTCCACTTATCAGATCTCCATAACCAAGTTACTGTGTAACAAGGCACTCAGCCAGACTTTCAGGCTTCTGAAGTGAAGTGACAATGAGGAGGTGCTTTCCGAAGCAAGATTTCGGTTTATACTGGATAGTCAATCATTCAGGGATCTACCTCAGCATGTGTTGCTTAGCCTGTAATAACCGTAAGGCTGTTTACTATTGAAGCCTGAGAATATTACGACGTTACGTTAATTACGAACTTTTCATATTTATGTGTTAAAGGCTGTCGAAAACAAAGGATAATAAAAACTGGAAGAACTGCCATCTTATTTCAAACCACGTCGGAAAATGTCACAGTTATGGCAGATTCTGTTGTAAAATAAACAAAGACGAGGTGTTAAAAGAATGATTATAATAAAAACTCAAATCATTCTTTATCGCTCCGCCAGATGCAAATATCTTGTTCACGCTCTATATCCAAGCAAAAAATTGCGAACTAGAACTGCAATTTTTGCATTCAAATCTACAGAATACATAATCGAAGTTTTTGAGGTCAGTTCTTAGCTGCATGTATTCACATTGGGGCTGCGGAATCTGTTCGAAAGAGGTACCGTAGCCCTGCAACGCAAAAGGGCACTAGAAGGAACATGGATGGTCAGCACGTTTTAGTCAGTAAGAGTCTGACGCTCCCTCCTTTTCCATCCAGAGTGGGAGGAGTCATTTGATGATTATCCATCCTTAAAAAAAAATATTGATCCGCGCAACTTCGTCTGCGTCACAATTTTCATTACTGCACCAATCCTATTGGTCTTAGCGTGATTATATATATCCTATAGCCCTCCCCGATAAATGGGCTATCTAACAATGAAAGAATTTTCAAATCGGACCAGAAGTTCCTGAGATTGGCGCGTTCAAGTAAACAAACAAACAAACAAACTCTTCAGCTTTATATATTAGTATAGATGTATTCACATTTGAGATAACACGTTTAAGTAGGAAGAGATAATCACTAGATTCAATACACAGCACTGAATTTCCGTGAGTACTGATGATGGAAGTAACAGTCTGTCTAGTAACCGCTTAGGTACCGCGTGGACGCCGCGCCGCGCCGTGTCGCGTCTGCCGCGCGTTCCCGCGTCGCGCCGCAAGCCGAGCACTCAACCGGTAGCTTTCACTCGCCAAATTACTGCTGTCGCCTTTTTGCCCTGAATTCCATAAAAATGCTTTCATGTCATCATTTTTCTACGTGATAACCCTAATAGATTGACGTCGTTCGTGAAAAATGTTATGTCTGTGCGTTTTACGTTTGTTCAGCCGATTGAGGTATAAAAATGTTTTTGGAATAAGCCATTTCGGCGACAAATAATAAAATTCAACGTAGATAATACCGAGAAAACTGCAAAACAACAGAGTAAAATTAACCACTTAAAAGTAAAGACATTCATTTACCGTAACTTTGAAAGTCAGTTTCAGGTGAATTAATGAGTCTTTGTCTCCATAACTTGGCGACAATTTACGAGATTTAATTAGGTAGGTGGAGCAGCTGTGTAGGAACTAAGATGACGAATAATCTTCAAGCATAATAATTTCAGTTTCACAAGTTAGTATGATGGCTTCTTGAGAAGATGAAATGGCAGTTTCAAGACCAGTGTTGCTAAAGTGTTGCTGAGACAGACACTCGTGTCTTGAACAGATTGTATGGTGTGCTTTTGCCCACGACTTCGTACGCGCATATCCCGTTTTTCCCGTTCCATAAAACTATGCTATCTTCTAAGTTGGATCAAATAACAGATAGTAACGAAGTTTGATCAAAATCGGTTCAGTAGTTTCGGAATGTATCTCGAACAAACATCGTGACACGAGATTTTGTATATCATGTTCTCGTAGATGTGAATGAGCTACGTCGTAGCGCTACGCCGTAGACGCTCTACGAACAATGTTGCTACAACCCCTAGGGCAATCTGTAATCCAGTACTGTATCGCTTCATGGGGTGGAGCAGCCAAAACTCACTTACTTCCTCTTGAAAGAGCTCAGAGAGCCATTTTAAAAGTAGCCAATTTCCATCCCTTTCTCTATCCCACAGATCTTCTGTACTAATCCTGCAACATACTGACTGTTCGCCAGCTTTTAATTATGCAACTGGTATTTAAACAGCACACCATACTCACTTACAACACCGAAAAAATTAATAAGGGACGGAATGATATTGTCTGCGAGTCTACTTCATTTTCAAAATATGCTTTTGTAAAAAGATTTTTACAAAAGCATATTTTGTCTATTCTACAAGTCTATTATACATTAGACTAAATAATGAACTAAGTATCTATAATTTAAATTACTATAGCTGTAAGAAGACAATTGTGCAATATTTATTAAGCATCTCGAACGTAGAGACAGAAGACCTTCTTTTTGTGTGTAAATAAAATGCGATGTGTCCCTTAATTTTAAGTTTTTAATTTAGGTTATTGATAAATTGTTAATTTATTATTAATGTTTACATAAGCACTATCTAGCCTGAAACACAGGTTTCAACCTAGTTCAGGCAAATCAGCAACTGTGTTCTGTAAAAAAAATGTTGTAAAATATTTTATTGTAAATGTGCCCTGTTTTATAAATAAACGATATTATATTATATATTATATTAACACTATACCGAGTTAATAAGCGATTACACAGATATTTTCCAGCTTTTCGTTTCGACGTTTCCATATTATTTTCTACGTGTTTAGGCCTCCGTACCAAAATGGTAAAAAGAAACCCTTATGGTGTGATTAATTTTGCCCGTCTGTCACAGCTGGATATCTTGAAATTTGGAATAAAAACCATTCTATAAAAATACACTATAAGACGTTTGCTCAACTATTTTCCAAATAAGAATGAAATAAAATGGGTTTTTTTCTGCAATAGCGACTAAAGTGGGTTCTTGAATATTCGAAGTGGGGCTATGTGGGGTATCATAAAAACCGACCATGTGCGATTTGGACCCGCACACAAAGGGTTCCATACCATGACCCTTAATTTTTATTATTTGTTGTTATAGCGGCAATAGAAATACACAATCTGTGAAAATTTCAACTGTCTACCTATTATGGTTCTTGAGATACAGCCCGCTGACAGACAGACGGACGGACGGTTGGTTACCCTTCGGGTACGGAACCCTGAAATAGCGCTATTTGAACATTTTTTTAGGCCGCATAGTTTTCGAGTTTTGACGAAAAATGTAAAAATTTTGACCATCTCCTCCCTTATCACCGAAGTTTGCATTCAGAAAAATTTAAAATTATTCTCTATGATAGCAGTTTATGTAAAGATTACAGGAAAATAATGTCTCTAAATAGCACAATTGTTCAAAAAATAAATTACATTAGTTCCATTATCGGTCAAGAGATGGCGCTAATCTAAAACTGCAATACACACCGCAGTGTTTAAAACCTCTGACGGATAAATAGGCCTCACCGATGAAAATTAAGTTGAAAAACAAATTAACGAAAAAGTATTCAGTAGATATTAATGTTTCAGAACTCACTTATAAATTATGAAATTTTACTGAAATTCCTTAATGATAGTATTATTAGTACTTAAATTATTTTTGTAAAGACAAACATTTAACTTGCTATACAAATACAAAAAAGATAATATTGAAAACTCTACTTCGACCACTGACGACGCGTAATTGTCAAGATATCAAGTTGTGAAAATATTAGATTATTAGTTGACCCCCGCAACTTCGTTTGCATCACAATTTTCATTACTGCTCCGCTCCTATTGGTCTTAGCGTGATGATATAATAGCTTATAGCATTCTTCGATAAATGAGCTATCTAACACTGAAATATTTTTACAAATCGGACCAGTAGTTCCTGAGATTAGCGCGTTCAAGTAAACAAACAAAGCAACTCTTCAGCGTGCAACCACGGGCCAAATTTGAATTAAATACCTAAGGATTTCAGTGGGAATTTCTTTTTCGTAATACTCTGTGTATTCCTTATAACATTGTGTCATACTAAGCAAAAAACAAACTTAAATGAACGTGGCATGTCTCCGTATCAAATGCGTCATTTTATCCAACTCCTGCGCGAGTCACGGTCGCGGTTACAATGTCAGCAATTCAGAGCGTCAACTCACGTACCTTAATCTTTACAACATTCCAGGCAAAATTAATCTGACGTTCTAAGACTGTAGATCACTCTTGTCTTAAAGAATATAAGACAAGAACGTGACTACCTGATAGGTCTTATCTTGGTATAAAGTGTTCTAGGATTATTTGAGTTGTGTGGTGTATATTTTAATTTTAATAAAATCTTCTGTTATACATAAAAGTTTGCTTTTATATTCAGCTACTATATTTATTTAGGACTAAAGGGTGTGTCTGTGTACATTGTCGTGAATACGAACTTTGATCCAAAGAAATAAAGGCCTACGTAGATTTTGTTTGTTTAATATAACACATGAAATCTCAAGTCGTAGGTATTTAAATTCATTTATTAGATAAATAAATTAATTTTAATCAAATTCATCATCATCATCATCTTCCTGCCCTTATCCCATGTTACTTGGGGTCGGCGCAACACGTTTTATTCTTCCCCCAACTAACATTTTGGTGTCAGTTACAGGCTTTTTTATGACTTTAAGTAATATAACAGGGTTATAATTATCTCAGTTATTACTAAAGACGATATAGAGGAGTTAACAAACAAGTTTTAGCCCCAATCGCAGCACTATAGCGTTAATAGATGATGTAATACAGCTTTGAGAGTTATAATGGCGCTAGTAGCAGCAAGTATACTAAATACGTTATAGCTTTAACCTTTTTGTGACACCCAAGTCTTTATAAAAGTGTTCGCTGACACCTCTTAACACTTATTGTTGTATAGTTATTGCAATGAACTCTTTTATACCACTTAAGGTGCTATATTGACTATTATTGCAGCCATAAGCTATAAAATAG
The DNA here is from genome assembly GCA_950371165.1 of Lacanobia oleracea. Classification (NCBI taxonomy): domain Eukaryota; kingdom Metazoa; phylum Arthropoda; class Insecta; order Lepidoptera; family Noctuidae; genus Lacanobia; species Lacanobia oleracea. The sequence goes on from OX493399.1 coordinate 12,351,774, forward strand.
AGTTTATCGAGAGTTTAGTAACACGAGAAACTAAAGGTGTCAAACAACTCCTCTATCTAGGTTTAACCTGTAATAAAGGGTTTAACTAAAGCTTATTGTGTTAGGCAGTCCTCTTTTACAGACGTTCTAAAGGTATTGGTGTCAAACAACGCAAGTATGGGTCGTTATTAACACTAACCTCACTTTTGTCAAGTTCGCCATTGTTTTGGTAACCTAACAATTAATATTATTTCGAGTTATTCAACATTTGACTACAATAAACAAAATTTCTTACATTATTTGAAGCATTCCATGAATGCCACTTAATTTTACATACCACTGCTCAAGAAGCAGGAATGAATAGTAATGTTTAGCTTGAGGTACCTATTTTGTTATCATAATTTTTCTTTTAAATCTTTAATAAATCCTAGGCGCGTTAAAATTGAGATGAGAAACATGGTATACATTTACTGTGAAATCATAAGGGCAGTCATTTTCACTTCACATACTTAAATAACATAATATTCCATAATATTATTCTGAGCTGTGTTGAATAATGGATGACATAACACTTCCATTACGAACAGATTTAATTTTAGTAAGGTTACAGGCTTTTTTATCTTGACGTGCGCTTTTTACCACCTGTAGTGCTCACTATCGCAGTAATACCGGTTAAAGTAGTAGCTGACGATGAATAAGCGCTCTTGTGGAGCTTTTAGATCTTTTTGACACCTTACTATAGGATTTATAGCACCTGTAGCGTTTACCAACTCTATTTTACAACGGTACTACAGATTAAAGTAGTAGCTGACGATGAATAAGCGCTCTTGTGCAGCTTTAATATCTTTGTGACACCGTACTATAGGCTTTCTATAACTTTTACCTGTAAAACTGTGGGCCTCTTTCGTGGTTATAAGTGAGTTAGAGCATGCTCTAACTCAGTTGCACAGGTATGCGTAAACACTTTTATACTCAAATGGAACTGATATACGAGTCTTATATAGGTTTTTTTAACGCTTTGGTGCTAGTTGGGCCATTCTGTTCTATCAGTCGTCACTCTATGACTAACTCCCTTTTCTTTCATTTCAAATTCATTTATTAGATAAATAAATTAATTTCAATACTATAATAATTTCAAATCTCACAGAACCAGTTCGGTTTTATGCCATGGTCGGGGTACAACGGATGCCATTTTCGCTATCCGCCAGCTGTGCGAGAAATATAGAGCTGTGCATAAAAACCTGCATATGGTATTTGTTGACCTCGAAAAGGTATATGACCGGATGCCTCGTGAGGTTTTGTGGTGAGCCCTTAAGGAGAAAGGTGTGCCTGGGAAGTATGTGCAGTTGATCCGAGCGATGTACAGTCGAAGCAGTACTCAAGTCCGGTCTACAGTGGGCACCACTGACAGCTTCAGTGTAGCAATCGGTTTACACCAGGGCTCGGCCCTCAGCCCTTATCTCATCCTGATGATAATGGACGCTCTGACGTCGGACATCCAGGAACAGGCTCCCTGATGCATGCTGTTTACTGATGACATTGTGCTGGTTGCAGAAAGCGGCCTAGAGGTCCAGAGCAAATTGGAGACGTGGTGGCAAAGACTGGAGAGTGTTGGCTTGAAATTGAGCAGAACCAAAACAGAGTACCTGTTCTGCGATTTCAGCGGTCTCCCCAGTCCGATACTATAGCTCTCACCGGAACGCCTATACCGATTTGCTCCGACTTTCGGTATCTCGGTTCGCTTGTCCAGGGAGATGGCGATATAGACCGAGACGTAACGCACCGGATCAACTCAGGATGGATGAAATGGCGACAGGTCACTGGAACAACTTGTGACCTTCGGATGCCCCTCAAATTAAAAGGGAAAATATATAAGTCCGTGATAAGACCTGTCGTAATGTATGGATCAGAATGTTGGGCTGCGAAAAAGACGGATGAAAATAGATTGCATGTAGCGGAGATGAGAATATTGAGATGGATGTGTGGAGTAACGAGAGTGGATAAAGTGAGAAATGAGTACATTGAAGGCACTTTAAAAGTGGCGCCAGTGACGGAAAAGTTGAAAGGGAATCGCTTGTCTTGGTATGGTCATGTAAAGAGGAGGAATGAAACGCATATAACTAGAAGAGTTATGAACATAAATGTAGATGGATGGAGAGGGAGAGGAAGGCCAAAGAAAAGATGGATGGATTGTGTGAGGAGCGATATGAAAGAAAAGGGAGTTAGTGATAGAGTGACGACTGATAGAACAGAATGGAAGACTAAAACGTGTTGCGCCGACCCCAAGTAACATGGGATAAGGGCAGGAAGATGATGATGAAATGAATTACAATACCTACGACTTGAGATGCATGTACAGGTGATCAAGCCTAATGGCGGCTCGAAGCAATCCACAAGTTGATGCAAATTAACAAGTTTATGTGACTACGGGCAAAAACGGTGGGGTACTGCTCAGCGACAAGCAAAACTACACAGACGTCAGTAAGACTGAATCGACTTAGCAATCGTATTCGTAGGTATGATTGTAGGTATATATATATCTTAGGGTGCTTTTCCACCAGAGGATGTGTTATGCTACGTTGCTTTGGATGCGTTTGATATCCCCCAATCAGATTCATTGATGCACATAGAGCTTAGCACTGGTGGAAACGGAATCAACTAAAATATGTTTTTTATATGGAAGAATGTGTGCTATGGATTAGTGCTCTGGATGTGTGTTATGGATACGTGCTATGGATGCGTGCTATAGATGCGTGCTATGGATGGTCGCGAGTGATGTAGCAAGCAAGTTTCGAACACACTACTTTCGAAACATCGCATAATTCGAGCTGCGCATTTCCCTCGCGCAGCTACTTTGTGGCGGCGCATCTTCATAGCACATCTTACTCGCACCTCTACATAGCTTAGTATCAGTAAAAACGGTCACATAGTTTCCTAGCTTGGCTATTACATCTTCGCAACATAGCTGCATAGTACATCTCTGGTGAAAAAGCAGTCTTACGCTTATAATCTACCTATAATTATATGTTTAGTAGGTGTTTGACGTGTATATATGTGTGGGTAGGTAAACAAGAGGGTCTAGTCAAAGTGTACTTTTATTATTATTTAGCGAATGCGTTTGTGGAAATACTAAAATATCACGTCACGTAATCAATCCTTTACGTGACATTTCGACAGCGTTTGTCAATCTTATACGTTTTTTGACACTTTGACAATCGCCTCCGCTACACTACCGCTGACAGTTTGTCATTCGTCTAGAGACTCAGAGTTATCCTAAAAATACACTACACAAATAAATACACTTACATTTACGACATTTTATTTTGTGGTTGATACGTTGTTTATTATTTTCCCTAAAAATACTATGATACATTAGTCAAAAAACCAGTCAAGACCGAGTCGGACTCGCGCACAGAGTTCCGTAACATCACACAAAACGTGTTTTTTTTTTAAATTTATCAGCGAGGCCATCTTTTGACCGATAGTACTAATGTAATGTTTGTTGTGGATTTCTGAAAAACTATGCTAATTAATGACATCGTTTTATTTTTCCTTTAATCTTTGCATAAACTTCTATCGCATAGAATAATTTCCTATTTCCGTACTATTTTGATACGGAGCCCTAAAAATGGCGGGTTTTCCCTCGATATTTTATTTTCAATATTGTATCGTTTAGTTTGGGACTTCATTTTCCTAATTTCCATTTTTGAAATTCCTTGGAGACCTATAAATCAACTAGAACACAGTTACTTCTCGCTCCTTTGTTAAATAAAAAGTAATATTTAATAACAAAATTGTTCATTTCAGAATGAAAGCAAATATTTCAGAATTCGCGAAAATATTGTTGAAAAGGGAAATTCTTGTATAAGTAATGAAACTGGAATAACTTGTTGTACGGCTGAAAAATCTCTGATTATATTTTAATTTGCACTACAGCGATCTGGCTTAATGATAGGTATTTATTTAAATTGCGTTAAATAGATGAGGCTTATTTATATTGCAGTGTTTAATGTTGGCAGTAGAGAAGATGAACATGAAAACTTTAATACAATTTTACGGCTTCAACAGAGAAATGATGGTTTTATTATTATTAAGAAACCTGAAAATTAAATGCAAAACACACGAAAGAGTAGTTCTTAAAAACGGTTCCATAAGCGGAGCAAACTTTTCAGTAATTAACACAGTTTATCAGCGACAAATCTTTACTTCCTTACTTTAATATTATAAATGCGAAAGCAACGCGTTCTGTCTGTCGCGCTTTTACGCCAAAACTACTAAACAGATTTAAATGAAATTTGGTGCACAGATAGTATAGAGCCTGAGAAAGAACATAAGCTACTTTTTTATCCTGCTTGTACCCTAGGTATGACACGGGCGAAGCCGCTTGCATAAGCTAGTAATTAATAAATGTAAAAAGTCCAAAATATTCAGTGTTGACAACTAAGTCTCGTTAACGTCGGCAGCGCATGTCAATCCCATTCATTTTAGACCTTTTTACCAACATTATACCTGATGGAATGTCACCCTGTGAAATCCCTCTTTCATATTTCCTTTTACCAATTACACTATTGTAAGAATATTCCCCTTGAATTCTTTCACCGGGAGACTTTAGCGTTTTCACCGCAAACCGAAATCCTCTGTAACTTAAGTCAGGTTAAGGCGCATTAAGTTTGCGGAACATGCACTAACGACTCCCGTTGCCTAGCAACGTGAGCCGGTGGCGACCTCTGGCTAATACGTTCCTCCGATTACTGACATACTGGGGTCATTCAGTGTTGATTTATTTTCGGATAAGTCTTGTAAATAAAGTTACTTGTACATAAATTACATCGTTGTTATGTTTTGTTGTCTTTGCAGAAGTTTGGTGGGAATAATTTCAAATTGAGTTTGTATCTAAAGGTTGCCATGTGGTTGATATACTAAGCACTGAGTTTTATTGAGCTAGATAGGTTCCTGACATCAAAATCAAACCATGGTTACATATTTTTTAGTAACAAAATGTGTTACATCGTTGTCTGAAATTGAATAAATGAATTAAATTAATCTATACCCTATTATTACTAATACTACTCTGTCAAGAAAGTACCGGGAAAAGATCAATAATACACAAAATGTCTGTTATTCATCCAAATTTATTTTATCACCTTCAAAGTATGCTCCTTTAGAAACGATACACTTGCGCCAACGAATAATCCATTCATTAAAACATTTTTTAAACGCTGCTTCCGGAATTGAGTTCAGTTCTCGCCGGGAATTCTCCTTTATGTCTTCTATCGATTGAAATCGGGTGCCACGAAGTGGTAATTTGAGTTTAGGAAAAAGAAAAAAGTCAGCAGGAGCCATATCTGGTGAATATGGTGGTTGCTGGATGGTATTTGTTGAGTGTTTGGTTAAAAATTCGTTCACAATGATAGCCTTGTGCGAAGGCGCATTGTCGTAGTGCAAAATCCAAGAATTTTCTTTCCACAAATCTGGCCTTTTTCGTCGAATTTGCTCTCTTAAACGCCGCATAACGCTCAAATAATATTCTTTATTTACCGTTAGACCTTCCGGTAAGAATTCAGAGTGCACAACACCGCGATAGTCAAAGAAAACAGTCAACATGACTTTGACTTTTGATCGACTTTGGCGTGGTTTTTTCGGTTTCGGTTTAGTTGGAAGGCGCCACTCCGAAGCTTGTTGACTAGTTTGCATGTCAAACTCGTAAACCCACGTCTCGTCACCAGTAACAATGCGTTTCATAAATGTTGGGTCCGAACTGACTCGTTCTAGCATGTCCTCAGCGACTTTCATGCGATTGAGTTTTTGGAGAAAATTCAGATCTTTTGGGACTAGCCGAGCAGCAACATCCTTCATACCCAAATGATTAGTTAAAATGGTACGGATCGACTCGTGAGATACAGAAAGTTCGGCGGCTATCTCTCTCAGAGTTGAAAGGGGATTTTCAGTCACTATTTCCTTCACTTTTGCGATGTTAACTTCAGTTGCAGACGTTGACGGCCTACCAGAGCGAGGCAAATCTTCCATCACATCTCGACCGCTTTTGAACGCTTTGAACCACTCATAAGCACGAGTTTTTGTAAAGTCGATTCACCGTAAGCCTTCTGTAACATTTTCAGTGACTCCGAACACGAAATTCCATTGGCGATGCAAAATTTAAGACAAACTCTTTGTTCGATATTTTTGTCCATTATGAAATTCGCAATACACACTATATATGATATTACTAAAACCAGCACTGTATTTAATATAAATAACAGATGCAACTCAAACTCCGCGCCAAAATGGAAAACAGTTGTGCCAATCTAACAACTACAAAAAAAACAAAAATTTGAATTTGGAACCATAAACAAATCATCCATTCCCGATACTTTTTTGACTGAATGTATATGAAGCTGAAGAGTTTGTTTGTTTGTTTGTTTACTTGAACGCGCTAATCTCAGGAACTACTGGTCCGATTTGAAAAATTATTTCAGTGTTAGATAGCCCATTTATCAAGGAAGGCTATAGGCTATATCATCACGCTAAGACCAATAGGAGCGGAGCAGTAATAAAAATTGTGACGCTGACGAAGTTGCGCGGTTCAACTAGTATAGCAATAATTCTAGTATTCTCAAAAAATAAAAACCTTAGAATTCAGTCAGATGTTAGTAATTAAATGTTTTAACTCCTTTCATTAAAGCTACTTAATCGTAAACTTTAATTTTACTTATTTAGGAAAATTAAGCAAACAGAGCCCATTGTTAAATTCAATGTTCCGAGGGCCCGAGTCAGAAGTTCCGAAGTGTTTTTCTTTAAAATTTCCTATTACTTACTTTTAATTTCCTGGTCTTGTTTGCTTCTCCGGTAAAATGTCGTAAAATATTTTTTATGACTATTTTTACGGCTTGAAGTTTCAACTTTTTGAACAACGTTAAATTGAGAAGGTAAGAAAAATAAGAAGTTATTAATCCTGAAAAGTGAAGCTCCCTATGGATCATGTAAATTGTGAACTGATGAATTTCGAGTTTTTTTTGTCGATGGCCACTCGCAGTTTCAACCTCTGGGGGTTGCAACTACTAAACCGGACTTGCCTGTGTGGGCCTCAAATGAATTTAAGGCCCCCAGCCGAGGCTACAAACTGACATACTAAACTCTCGCTGAGGGCACCACCTGTGGGGTACGGACCTTGGCTCAACGGCGTCGTTTGGGGGGGGGGGGCAGCAAGGGACTGGCTGGGTCATGTGATTATTTAGGGAGTTATTTATCACTACAGGCTCAGCTTCGCGGGCTGGCTCGTTAGGCAAAAGACGGGAGGGAGTTTCAAGTTTTCTACTTTAGATTACCTATAACTAGCTTTTGCCCGGGAATTCGTACTCGCATGTCCCGTTTTTTTCCGTTCCGGTAGGAATTTACGGAAATCCTCTCTTATTGCTCCCCAAGGGTGTGTAAGGAAGCAATATGCTAAATTTCATCTTTCTACGACCACTTCGGCTGTGCGTTGTCTGTCAGTCACTCAATCATTCAGTAACGGAAGCATTTTTAACCGACTTCGTCAAAAAGGAGGAGGTTCTATGTTTGGCTGTATGTATTTTTTTATATGTATATTCTCCGATTTCTCCGCCAATTGTGGACCGATTTCATAAATATTTTTTTTATTCGAAAGCCTCCTGAGATGGTCTCACTGTCACCAAGTCAGACTCGCCAATTTTTTACGGATTTGGATGATTCTTTTTTGTTTGGAAGAGTATTTTCCCCGACTAGTTCCATTTTAATTTGGTGAAGACCTGATGAAGAACTTCGGAGGTAGGCAATGGAAATCTTCAATCAATATGCAGATAGATAACAAATGGATTGGGATTTCTAAAATCGCATATCTGTTGATTGTTGTTGAATTTACTATTATTATTATTATAACATAACATCACGCCGGTACGCTGTGTTTGTTGTTTTATTTTTTTGTAAAAAAGTTTTTATATATTAGGATAATAATTATATAATGTTGTTTTGCACATGTTTTAAGCAGTGTATATATCTATAATAGGCATAAATACCAGTACTCATATTTTAGCGTTGTTTCTTACAAATATCGCTGTGAGTACTAATATTGGGGTACCCAATAATAAATAAAGAGTTTTTTACAAGGAACCCTGAAACTGGTTCGAGGGTCACTGTAAAAGAAAACCATAAAGTTAAATAGGAAATTGTGTCGCTATTGATTGCTTGCTCCGCTACCTTTTATGTTCGCCGTTTACGCTTTATTGTGTACGGCTTTAGGGCATTGCCAATATCAATCTTTTTCATTGACTGTAAAAGTTCTTGGAACATATAAAAAGATAAGTAGGTCTTTGATATTTGACATAAATATAATGATTATATCTTAACCAGAATGTGTACGAATCAATAGAAATACAAACTGGGTCAGTATTTAGTATAGGTAAACGCATTTTGAGTCATACCAGTATTAGCTAAGTTATACTAGTACTAGCTCTGCTAAGTAGAATTTACAATTAATGTGCGCCGTCTTTTCCCAATAATATTGGTCGGCTTCCAATCTATACGAGTACAAGTAAATAAATACCAGAACCAATTTTATTTGGAAGAACTATAATATCCGATCTCAAAAACCCAATGATCGACCTACCCACTGGTACGATTGGTGGTCAGAGTTTCCGACTTATCAGTACCTACAATTAACGACTGTCATCTGTTTTACATATCGGGAAATCGGGGCGAAACAAAACTTTGAATGGTATTTTCACTCCAGTGCCATAAATATCAATATTTCAAAACTAATGTTTGTTTAAAAATTGGAGTCCTTAAATGCTACACGCAGAATTTAAATTAAGTGAAAATCCCCCTAATTTTTTTTTTCTATTCACCACGTTTTACGTTACTCGTAGTTATTTTTTTAACATAATTACATTTTTCCAAGAAAATAATTGTTGTTGAGTGGACTTAAATGTTTGAATATTTCCGGCCGAACAATTTTATTCCTGTTATACCAGTACATGAAAAATGTTTCTGTTTTAATATTTTGCCTCTTGTGAACTGTATTGATTTTTGATTCAGCACATCTATCAAATTGAGTATCGAATAAATATGTATTTTATAAAACACAACGTTTGTAAAACCTACGAACTCGAATAATAGGCAATTTATTCAAAATGGAGCAAAACGGTATTCCAAGAATATTAAATAAAATTTCTACGATTTTCATTTTTTGCTTTTGATATTCATTTAATTGCTGCAAATATCGGCTAACAAAGTAGCGAAAAATGTTTTCGATATTTAAACTAAACAAAACAAAATTATTTCAAAATGTCAAAAAAGCCAAAATTTTCATACATTTTGACAGACCTCGATCACGCGTGATGAAAAGCGGGGTAAAATCGAATTTAAATTTGCATGGCGATTTTAGATTCCAATTCCAGGTACACTCAAAACTTTGTTTATTTCTTATTTTATTAAAACTTTTTTTTTTAAACTGGCCCATAACCGCTCTAATGCTGGAGAAGCCGACAGTGCCCTGTTTAACGAAACGAACATCATTAATCATCCCCCAAGGAGGCTTTCAGACATAATAACTTATAATTACGCTGCTAGTCAGTTTAAGCCTTCCGAATTTCTCTTCTCTGCACATAAATGGATATCATTTGTCTACCGTTTTCAGTTTGATCCCAGCTCTGGGACATTGTATCAATTTGCTAGTCATCATTGAATTCTTTGATAACAATGTTTATTGTTTTGGGTCTAAAAGCCTAACAATAATAGACACGAGGCCATGTGAAACGTGTTGGTAGTTGTTAATTTAATGTAAGTAGATAGATAGTTATGAAGCAGTCACGTCAGCCGCACGCAGAGTGACCGCTAGGCTTTTCAAAGTGGTTTCCCGAAGTCCATCTTCGGGAAACCACTTTGAAAAGCCTAGCGGCGCCGAGGCCAGTCTAGGAAGATGTGGAAAAACGACTTAGACGCCCTCCGCAAGGGCTACTTCGAGGTGGTTCGGCAAATGAATTCTTGGAACGATTTGGAGGAAGCCTTAACCCAGCAGTGGTATCTACTGTGTTTAGGCTGTTTTGCTGGCTGGACGATTTCTTGAGAAAATCAATGACATAACAATATGTTATACAATAATAATGACATACAATGAGGAGCTCGTGGCTAAATAATAACAGCCGCACGGGTCGATCTTTAAGGTTAAGCTACGCTTGCCAAGGTTGGTCTGTGGATGGGTGACCATCTTAATATACCGAGTTTCCTCCGTGCCTCGGAAAGCACGTTAAGCCATTGGTCCCGGCTGTCATTTTTAGATCTTTGGCAGTCGTTACGGATTGTCAGAAGCCAGTAAATCTGACTCCAGTCTTGCCAAGATGTACCGTGTTACCCAGTTAATGGGTTGTGGAGGTCTGGTAGGCAGCCGCTCCACGTAAAACACTGGTATTCAGCTGAATCCGGTTTGACTGGAAGCCGACCCCAATATAGTGGGGAAAAGGCTAGGCAGATGATGATGATGAATAATAATAACATACAATAACATATTGTATTAGGTTTAAAGATTATTTAGTTTGAAATCCCCCAAAATGTTGGCTCAAGCCACTCGGACGAGCGTTATAGCGATCGACGAGCCAACTTCTCCCGAAGTAGTCCCCTGGAGAGTAAAAACTCGTGCAAGTAGGAATTCCTAGGTATCCCTTCTGCATGTGTAAATGTGTATATTTATGCAAGCGGGAGTGCGGTGTTATTTGTGCTTCCAAGCTTGGATCAAGATTTTGATAAAATTAAAACTAAATCTTGTGACATTACATAAATTATGAACCATAATAATTATTAGTTTATTGACTGCGCTGCTGAACCAATGGTGATCTTTCCACTCGATTCTCTCTAAGTCTATCCTAAACTTTAAGAAGAAATGCGGGCGGCGAGACTTTGTATGTAAAAAGTCATAATTCGAGGTTTGGCTCTCGACTGTTTTCTCTTCCAATATTAAACCGATTTAACAGATATTTCAATTTTCAAAAAAAACATTTCAGCAGCATTTACTCTTAAGTACGTTTAGGTAAATCGCACAGACTTTTATAGCTCGGACAATATTATTTTGTTCGCCTTGTTATTACGCATTAAGACTAGGATCTCGGGTTGTGAAGTATTTAAATGAAATAAACTTGCGTTGCTCTGAAAACAAATATTTTTAATGTTAACATAACTTATTGATACATAACCACTACATAACTAATGTGGTATTTATTACCCAAAACCTACCTAAAAACAAAGAAACGAGATTTAATGTTTATCATTCCTTCCTTCACAGTTCCTTAATTCTTTTAATACGTGATTTACTTCTCAAAACACGTTTTTATTTTTACACACATCAAAAACCAATCTCCATTTTTAAGAATTATAGATTATGGATCAAAATGCAAACAAACTACAGACCACTTACAAACTAACCAGTAGCGCTATGCGCGGCAAATTCTAATGTAGAAAATACAGTAATGTATTTTCTTTACACGCATACGCACTGTTAGCGGACGGTATCCCATAGCATGTTTTGTCTTAGAAACTATTGTGTATGGGAATGCTCCCCACACTTTCCCACCCTGGGAGCCGCTAGATGTGTAACGAAGATAAATGAAAGACCTGTCACGTTGTTGTCCGAAGTCACTTCTCCACTTAGTCTTCTGACCCGCATGTCAGACAAATTGTATCATTATTATTAATCGACTATTCCAGAATCAGTATCTGATTAGTGGTTTTAGTTGGTGACATTAATTTTAGTTCAATGACAGATGTGGTGCCACCAACTGCATCAGGCTGCTTGAAAAGTGATTTGTTTGGTATTTATTAGTCTTTTATTCAGGGGTTTTTTTTAAAAAAAACCTTGTTTTTATTTGTTTCTTTTCTGTTAAAATTGCATTCCAAATGAATTTCTAGGTAAGCGTTCCTGTGACAGTTTCACTGACATGCATTTGATAATCAGCGAAATACCTTAATTTTCACGTGAAATTAATATTCAAATTCTATTTCAAAATTGATATTCAAATTCATAGGAAAATGTTGGATCCAGCATGAAACATTTTACAAAAGCATTCAACGAATTTTAGACTGAACTCATTTTGCAATGGTATAAAATTGGAAATGAAATGTTTGTTTTCAATATGCAAAAATATTAAATTTATAAACCCTAAATTCTAAATGAAAAATGTATACTGATAATGATATAAGACACTAGCTTCTGCCACCGGCTATACCCGCGTGAAAGTAGAAAACTATCCTAAGCTAACACACTCCCGCGGCAAAAGTATTATAATGTGTCTTTTTCCAGGATCAGATCTGGATATTTGTGGCAAGTTTTATTTATTAATTCGTTTAGCCGTTAAGACGTAAAGTGGTAACAAACAGGCAGACTGAGTTACTACCATACACTAGCTTTTTCCCGCGATTTTGACAAAGAACTGGCATACCAAATTTCAGCTTGCTATTACCAGTAGTTTCGGTTATTCGTTGTCTGCAGTCATTCAATCACAGACAGTGACGCAATATTGACTAGCTTTTGCACCCGACTTCTTGCGCGTAAATCCTGATTTTTCCCGTTCCCGGAGGAATTTCGGGAAATCCTCTCTTAATGCTCCCCTACATTCCCCAAGGAACCTACATGCCAAATTTCAGCTCTTTATGACTTGTAGTTTCGGCTGTGCGTTGACTTTTTGTCACTCAGTCAGTCAGTAACTGGAGTGTTTTACATACTCGTATATTGATTACGTTTTTCCCCGTTCCCGTAAGAATTCCAACCAGACCAGAGCTCCAGTACACTCCCCATAGAACCTACACGCCAAATTTCAGCTATCTACGACCAGTAGTTTCGGCTGTGCGTTGTCTGTCAGTCACCGTAACGGAAGAATTTTCAATATTAGAATTATTTAGCATATTGAAAAAAAGTAAAAACATTATTACCACAGAAGTATCTACACAGTACACACGTTCGTAAGACATAATAAACCCATTGACCTGAAAACCTTGAACACGATACTCAATGCTCGAATCTGCGCCATATTTCTTCGCTTTTCCCGATTTCCTGGGCTATCTATCATCGTACACCAAAATAAACCGTCATATGATGCCTTCAAGGGCCTCCATTCCTGACCCACTTTTCTTTGGATTTCGGGTTTCGCGCACTATTGATTAACACGGAAGAGATTTTTCATGTGGAAGTCTCTGCTTACAGTTATTTGTTTCTGGCTGTTTACCGGGCTTTGCGTTCAGGATTCATGAATATTTCCAGCATAAAAAGCATTGTCAGTCGGCGATAGTGTAGCTAATATAAATATTAGTGTAGTGAATAATTTACGTAATCGGAGCAGCAGTACCAAAGAAAAGCTCCTACAAACGAACAAACATACATAAAACCTTCCTCGCTAAAGTATTACTTTATGTTTATCAATATTGATAACCAGTCGACCCGCGCAACTTCGCCTGCTCCGCTCCTATTGGTCTTAGCGTGATGACATACATGGCCTTCCTCGAAAAATGGGCTATCTAACACTGAAATAATTTTTCAAAGCAAACCAACTCTTCAGCTTTATATTAGTATAGATTATTATGGACTAGGTTCTTTTTAGTACAAATGATAAGTATCGCAGTTTTTGTAAAGGTTAGACACCTGTCAGTGACAATTTTAAAGAATATTAGTAAAAAAACCATAATGGATATAGTCTCATCATCATAATATCAGCCGAAAGATGTCCACTTCCGGACATAGGCCTCCCCCAAGTGTCACTACAATAACCGGTCATGTGCGTCTCGCATCCATCAGCTACCCGTCTCATACAATCTACAAAAGAATAATTTTACATGAGAATGGTTCCCTACACCGGCTCTTAAACTTAATATTATACAGTGAAAGTTTTAATTGAAGTTTATTTAAAAGCTTGTGCGCAACTATTACACCTGGGTGGTAGTTAAAACTTTACTTATGTTTGCGCCGCGGTCGGATAAACCACACTGCAACAGTACCTAGAATCTATTTTACTAATAGATGGTTAAGGTTTAAGTTTGTGAGTAAACTGGTTGGAACCGTCACTAAGATGCCTTTAGTGACTTATTGGCAACTTTCGCCCGCACTTAGCTGATTTACCTAGGGTGTTGTACGCACGTGCGATGTTTTGGCGGTCTCAACAATGGTTTTCACAGACACAGCCAGTTATACGTAAAATATTAGATCAAAGGGCCATCTCCTGTACCTAAAAAGCGTTCAAATTCAGCCGCAATATCATCATAGCGAAAACCAATGTCAAAAACTTGTCATAATTTATGTCAAAAACGGATTTATTCAAAGTCAAAGTCAAAGTCAAAACGTTTATTCCAATTAAGCCATTAAACGGCACTTTTGAACGTCATTCACATTTCAAATATATAAAATTTCTGAAGTGACTCTACTGTCCATGCGGAAAGGTAGATTCTTATGGAGAAGATTGGACAAGGAACTCCATAGTTACTCTTTTCAATTAATCTTTTACAATACTTGGTAAGTATACAAATTTTTTTTTATATGTGAGGACCATGCACCTAGGGTATGCAGAGGTAGACTTATCAATTTTCTAAATAAGTAGGTACATGATACTCACACATTTACAAATATTGGAATGACTAATTAACAGTGTGTGAGTTAACAGAAAAATACAGACACAAAAAGAGACAGAACATCTATAAAGTTAATACATAAAGCAACCAGTTTGATTTTGTCCACAACATTGACCGTCCTATGGAGCAGGACCAGCATGCTTCCAGGCATTCTTATCCTGAATGTAATCTTCTAATTTGTAATAAGCTTGTTTACAAAGTGTGCTTTTGATATATGCTTTAAATTTTCTTTCATTTAGTTCTAATATGTCACAAGGTATTTTATTGTAACATTTAACACAGTACCCCATGAAAGATGTGTGTACTTTAGCTAATCTATAAAATGGTTGATCTAACTTATCTTTATTTCTAGTATTAAAATTATGTCTATCACTAATTTTACTAAAAAGATGGCGATTTTTCCGTACATACATTATATTTTCATAAATGAATTGGCAAGGGACTGTCATAATATTAATCTTTTTAAAAAGTTCCCTTAGAGAATCGCGGCGGCGCAGATTATAAAGGGCTCTGACAGCTCTCTTTTGTAAAATAAATATGGATTCAATGTCAGCAGCCCGACCCCACAACAAAATTCCGTATGACATAATGCTGTGAAAGTAGCTAAAATAGACCAAACGTGCGGTTTCTACGTCTGTTAACTGTCGTATTTTCCTAACAGCATAAGCAGCTGAGCTTAGCCGCCCCGCTAGAGATGTAATATGAGGTCCCCATTGCAACTTCTCGTCCACTGTGATTCCCAAGAAAACTGTCTGATCAATAAACTCCAGTTTTTCTCCATCATTCGGTACTTTTAACATTAGGCAAAGTAAATCTAATACATTTAGTTTTTTTTTTATTTAATACCAAGTTGTTTGCCGTAAACCAATTTTGGACTTGAAGAATAGAGTTATTTATTAATTATTTAATTATTACAAAATTTTTTCAATTTTTAATTATTACAAACACATCAATATTGTAATAATTTATTGTAGTTTTAATTTTTAACCGACTTCTTCAAAAAGGAGGAGGTTCTATGTTCGGCTGTATTTATTTTTTTATTATATATGATCACCGATTTCTCCGCCACCGATTGTGGACCGATTTTAAAAGTTCTTTCTTTATTCGATTATACTCCTGAGGTGGTCACATTGTCACCAAGTCAGAATCTGATGATGGAATCCCATGAAAATCGAGGGAAACCCTCAAATTTTATAGGCACACACAATGTTTTTCATGACATTTCTAACGGAATTCAGATATTTGTACCTGGTAATCATCATCTCATGTTGCTGGACTGATGATGGAAGGTAGATGTCAGGATCTGATGATGGGATCCCATGATTATGAAAATGTTTGTTCAGCGATATTTTCGCCAATTGTAAACCGATTTGGATGATTATTTTTTTATTTGGAAGATTATTTTCTCGGACTGATCCCATTTTAATTTGGTGAAGATCTGATCTGATCTTCGGAGGTAGGCTACGGAACTCTTTAATTAATGATAGCAAATGGATCGGGATTTCTGAAATCGTATGACTGTTGCTTGTTTACTCCAGTTTATAACACAACATCACGCCGGTACGCTGTGCCACTAAAAGTGAAAAATAAAAACATTTTTTAAGTTATTTTATACTTTGTAGTGTTTTGTTTTGGAAGTCGGTTTTATTTTTTTGTAAAAAGGTTTTTGAAAATACCTTTGGTAGTCCTACATTTATAGGGTTGTGTTATTTATGCTATTAATAACAAAACTTAATCATTTTATTTTTTTAAACTTTTAACTCCCGCGTGTGAAAGCTCCCTATTTTGTTTAAACAGGGTAGCGCTTGCTCGGTGACCGCAAGGATTATACCGAGCCCTTATTGCTAATTGGACTTTTTCGTAATTAAAAGTGCCTCTTAATACGACCGCCGCATAAACTTACAACATTACGATATTAAAAACTGAGCATTATATTTTTATTTTTGTGTTGACTTAATCTCCATAAATTCGTTCCATTAATTAGTATAATGAGTTTAACAGTCCATTCTTAAGTGCGAGTGTTTGTGAATTAAGTAATAAAGTTACGGTTAAGTATGTTAAGATGAAGCTGTGGGAAACTTAGCCACTGAAATATTGTGGTGTTTTGTGATAGCCACAAAGTGGGAGCCTAAAACAGATAGGACGAATTTTGTACTGACAATAGTTCAAAACCTGAAGACTACACTGAAGTGAATATTGCAAGAACATCACCAAATATTTCGGCAAACAGCAGAGGGTAAAAGTGATTCTCTAAAACCAAAAACGAATGTCAAAAATTCAAAGTGACAAGCGCTACCAAAATGTCACGTGGTCAATCTCAATCCTATTTCACTTTGTTAATCTTTATCGCTGATACAATATTACTTTGTCTATAGCCCCAGACCTGAAGTCTCGACATTGGTAGTGATTTCGGTAATTTATACCGAATAATACCGAATCCGAATATTATCGTTATTCCGTTGTCATGCCTACCGAATAATATCGCAAAAGTTTTCGACTAAGTTCAGTAATTTGAAATTTTCCAGCGATGACATTCACTGGCTTTAAATGTACCAAATATTTTTTTATTCGTTAGGACTTATCGACCGAGTTCGGTAGGTAGGCGATCGGTAACTATGTCGGTTATTATATATTTATTTTGTTTTTTTTTTTGGGCTTTGGTCTATACAGATGTGCCAGCTCCATCATACTCTTTAACTCTTATCATCAAAATAATATTTTAGAAGATGGAAATCACTGATGAAGGGCTGTTATTAATCGATGTCGGTTATTATGAAGACTTCGATTATATTTAAACATTCAAAAACAAATAACACACTACCTTTCTTGTATATTAGTTTTTCATAATTCTTTACCTAAACTTAACAACATGTAGTATTATATACTAAGTACCTTTTAATGTGAATACCAATCCCAGTTACACAGGGAATCCTATTATTAGCCACCAGTTGAGCCACGCAACTTCATCTGCGTCACAATTTTCATTACTGATCCGCTCCTGTTAGTCTTAGCGTGATGATATATAGCCTATAGCCTTCCTCGATAAATGGGCTATTTAACACTGAAAGAATTTTTCAGATCGGACCTGAAGTTCCTGAGATTAGCGGGTTCAAACAAACTGTTCAGCTTTATACTATATTTGAATAGATATAGACAAAAGCTTAAACACATATTCCGTAACATTTTTAAATAATCGCTGTTGGCTACCTAAACTAAAAATAAAATAAAATTTTGGATGACAGTCTCCTGCAAAAAGATGGATGCAGTCAAGGAGGCAGCAAGTCGGTATTGATTGTTTTGCAAGTGCTGTAAAATTAAATATCACTTTATAAAAACACATTTGGTTTATCGAAACTCATTTACTTAATATCGTCGAGAATTGCGCGGCGGATTCATCGACGGATCGTTTTTACGACTGTTCGTAGTACTCGTTCATCCACACAGCGTTCTTTGGCGTACTTTATCGACAAATAGTTTTGGTAAATCGAATTTCGATATGACGCGTCTAGCCAGTTGAATGTACCATGAGATAGTAACTAATTTCGTATTATCTACTATTATCGAATGACTTCGATTATAAGGTAAAATTAAACGTCATAGTTTTGTCACATTATGAGAGAATTGGCAGTGGCCTTTTATACGATAACTAACTGATGCTTACGACTTTGTCCGCTTTAAAGAACAAACACCCCCATTTCCTCCATTAAAATTGATTTTTTCCAAAAAAAACCAAAATCTTGCTTGATGTTCCCCTAATACAATAAACCTATTTTCCAAATTTCACCTTTGTGTCCGGTATATAATAATCTAAAATAACAGGTTTGACTATGCGTTGATAGTCAGTCAGGACAAACGATGTACATTTCTATTAGGTATTCTAAATATTTCAGTTTTCCTTTGTTATTCGTTGTTGGATCATTATTGAAATCATTTCCGATATAATTGTCAATTAGTTCGCATTGCCTTTGCCTTCATAAAATCCGCGCAAATAACTCAGCTTTTACGAGTATCTTTACTTTTATTGTCCTAACTTTGATGGACCTACTATTAATGTAGCTTCTGAACGTCGTCTTTGTGACATCTACAAATAAACAAACAAAATTAATATAAAATCACGCATGTAAACCCAGATGAGAAGAGTGAGGCAGAGGTGTTCCTGCCTATTTATTATATTTGTGAAGTCTCATGCAATACGGAGCCGAGCATATTGCCACCAGTAAGGCATAAACCCAAACTCACAAAGCTATTGGGAAATTATGGAAAGCTCCTGAAAATCAGATTCAAGACCACATGCTCCTCGGTCTCATTTTGCAACCACTCAACCAAGGAGGCATTAACAAACCTGACTTCGGATATGTTTTATCCCACTCTAGAACTTTTGAGAATTTCCAAATCTAAAACGTCTTATCTTTTTCATCAAAATTGTTAAAAAAATGCTAAGGAACTCTCGCTAAACGAAAACAAAGTTGTTTAGTAGTAAATAAGAATGGCGGGCGGGTGGCGTGTAATGGGCCATTCATGTCGAACTGTACTTGTTTAGTGGCAGTGTAGACGGTACTTTATTAAAGGTAGGGCCTGGAGCAGCTGGCCACCAGATAACATGGCCGCGGGTTCGTTTTTGTCCCTATTAAGAATGGTTCGCTAATGCCGAGATAAAATTAGAAAGAGGTGACGGACAAATCGAACGATTTTAATGTGCACTGAATCCTACCCTCTATCGTGATCTCTTTCTATCACTCTAAAGTTTGCTGAAAAAAACTCAACTTCGTGTCAAGCTCGCCATTGTACTTGAACTTTTATTCATTGTAAATAATATAAGTTGCCATGATGTACAATTAAGAATCAGAACGATGGAAATGACATAAGGTTAATTCTTGGCTTGATTCGGACCTCGGAGTCAAAGTTTTCGAAAGACAGGCCAGATGGATTGTATAGGATATAGATATAATGAAAGATAAGAGAGAGACAAAACTGAGACTCATACAACAAGTATCTTCTTTAAACAAGATTTCCAAACTGTAATCAACTCCGTAAAACTTAAGTAAACATCCCCCAGCTGACATAATAAACTCAATCTCTCCATCTTCCAATTTCCTTACGACATAAATGCTTAACCCGCTAAAATAAAGAGCCAATCAAAATTCTAATATCCGCGACTCTCGTCCGTGTCATCCGCAACGCAGCGTAAAAAGCGCTCGAACGCTGCGCTGTAGCGCTGTAGCGGTCCAGATTGAAATAACCGAGCCCAGAAATGGGTCAACGATCTCTTAAGTAATTGTTCGATGGAGGCTATTGGTTTCAAGCTTACCGCACTCCAACGTACACACCGACCGCACTGAACCAGAAATATTATATGTTTATACCGCTTTCATAACCATAAAAATATTCCAGATTAAAAATGCTTAGCACCGCTGCGGCAGCAAGGTTTCCTTATTCCTCGCTAACTAAAGACTAAAGTTTTGCTCGAACACAAGCTAAGATTTCTTGCTTATTTCACTCTTTGTAAAGCTTTGTCCAAACTTGCAGTTGGCTCAGTTTCCTTCAAAAACCTATACATTTGTCGTAAGCACGTGTTTCTCTTATATATAAGCCGTCGCAAATTGGCGCCATTTCAAAGTTAAGACATGTGAGGACGTAATATATGGACGCGTCCACTTTCAGAGCTGAGACAATGGCGGAGATTGGAACATTTCCAGCCGATAACTCAAATGAGGTCAAACTCGTCTTAACTTTTACGTTTTTATACATTTCTACTGTGGACGTATTGGATTTTTTATACTTGTAACTCTGACATGACTTTATGAGGCTTTCTTATCAAAGTTCAGTTTGGTGGTAAAATGAGCTGGTAAAATAAATTATGAAAGCTCGTCTTGTTTCTTATCTGCATGCATATGAGTGCATGAAACCTACTTAACATACGTGAGCAGGGAATTGCTAGCAATATTCCTGCAAGTTACTCAACTGTGCACGGTCGGAATTGCATACTACGTCATCATACAGTTCTCAAAAGTGACGCATCACCGGTTTCGCAATCTTGCATTGTTTTAAAAATCGTATGAGGTATGGAGGGAATAAAAATGCATTCCTTGCTATGAATATAGATTATATTTATGTTTGTAGGTCACTATAGTAAAATTTCAACCCTTTAAAGCCAAAAAGAATCCATTAAAAATTGTAATAGGTAACTAAATACTTTAGTGATGTCGATATAAACTTTGCCTAATAATGGTTAAGTTGAATTTACTTTTCTGTAAACAGTTAACGTTTTGGGACCACTGCAATTCAATGAGATTAACTCGAGCACTTAGCCACACAAACATACAAAAACAAAATGAATATATCAGCCCAACAGTTCCATTAGCCGTGACGTTCACATATTCGTTTGACCGCACTAATTTGCGATACAAATGGCATACCTTTGTCACCGTTGGCGACCCTACCTGGCACAGTGGCACCTGCGATGAAAGGACCGAAAAATCCATGTCAAAATGTACCCACTAAAGGTCGCATGTAACAGGCTTTAATAGAATAATGAGCGGCAACCAGTCTGTTTTATTTGGGTACAATTCTGAATTATATTTCGGTTACCAAAGTTGAGTTTTCGAAAATGTATGGTTAGTGATGTCTTGTTTGGTTAAGCGGATAGTTGAGGTCCAGAGTTAGGAGTGGCAAACTCTTTGTTTCGTTTAAGGTGAACGTGTTCTTCATTGCTGAACTTCGAGCACGTACTGGAAAGCTGTGTCGAAGACAATGATGAGCTGCTTCCTAGGCACTATGTCTTTAGCTCGTAGGCGACCGGCCGCGCGGTCTTTTTCCATCCAGGTTTCCCATTGCAACCAGTTTTCCAAGTTATCAGATTCTGTCCAGTTTAAATAAGGACTCGTTGGTGTCAAATAGTGGAGAATCTGGTTTAGACATTCAGCCGACTAAGTATAGACTTATGTAGGTTAATACTTATAGGTTAGTACCTATCTTATAATCAACCGGTCTTTCGAGAAAAATCAGATGTTATGTTATGATCAAAACAGACAACATAATTTTTGTTCTCCCATAGCAACTTGGGCCATAAGTTTAACCTGCGGTCTACATCGTACCTTTGTTTTCCTCTCAACACCCACCACATTTTAATATTCAACCGTAATACACGTAAACACCCAGAAAAACAAACTTCGGAATATAATATGGCTACTTTTATATATGCCAGGGTTGCGTTTATAAGAAAACTTTTGCCCCTTGAATATTGTATAGGGCATGGCATTATAAATACAGAGCACAATTTAACTTTGGGCATGAGACCGCCGCTCGATGAGAATAATTGTACGTAATTAGAAACACAGAGTAAATTAGTACAGAGGGTTAAGATAACGGATAAGGAATTTGAATTAAATACTTCCTTGCATGTTTAGATGCTGCATGAGATATGGTAAAGCTAAGGTTTGCTGTATTTGGAAGCTCGTGAGGAGTTTTCACTCCACGACCGCATCCCAACGGCGCCATTCTACCATTTTTTTTATTTTTATATCCTGCTACTTAGCAATCTGTTTTTTCAAACAATAATTTAATGAGAGAAATGCACCCAGTGGTACAGTACTCATGTTTTGTCTACGAATCTTGTCGCTAGTTCTGGTATACTATTTCTCTTAAGGCGAGAGAATCTCAGACTGCCTGCATTCTACTATTGGACATCTAGATGTATTGCAAAATACCATTACCTACCTTGCTGCTATTCCACCAATTTATTCACGAACTAAGCGTTTCCAAACGTCTTTTATATGGCGAACAGCAAAGGAGTGGAAGCTGGGACTCTCTGCCTACGTCTGTGTTTCCGAACGCATACAACCCTAATCTCTTCAAAGTTAGAGTGAACAAGCTACTTCTGGGTAAGCTCGCTTCATCATCGACTTTGTCCCTGTCATCTCTGACCTAGACTAGACTTAAGAGTGAACCCATCTCAAATAAAAATTAACACACACAGAACGCCATTATTTTTAGTTACCAAACTAGGTATCAGAACCAAGAGCTCACATTTACATATTCAGTTCATTATTTATTTATTTATTTAATACTTTACGCACACAGATGTACAGAAGCGGACTTAATGCCTGAGGCATTTTCTACCAGTCAACCTTTGGGTGATGCAGAGAATAATACGAGTAGGTGCAAATAGTGAAAAAAAAAACAGAAACGCGATTAATATTTAAATTAATACAATGTTATAATTGTGTATTATTGTCAATAGAAACACTACACAAACAAAACTATGTAAACGCTGTCAAAAGTTAAGCATAATTTGAGGCGAACCTAACTTAAACATGGTTTTAACACTTTTACGGTACTCATATCTTCAACCCCATTCTTCATCTATCACTAGTGACCCTTTTCTTCCTTATGTCAGCTACAATCTCAGTATTCACTACTTTTTTAGTCGTAGTATCTTTAACACACAATCCATCTATCTTTCCATTTCCCCCTTCTATGGTAAACCCATCCGTACGCAAATCTTCTTAAATTACCACTCTGCATATCTATATTCCGTATCAAGAGACAAACAAACTCATTGGTGACTCTAATTAATGTTATTAAACTCCACTCCACATAATTTGCTTTGAATCAGTCAATGATGTTGTTTTACAAATACAAGTACTCAGAAGGTTTGTAAAGGATGTTACATATATGTACAACATACATAGAGAGGTAATTAAGGACTGTCGTAATATTATATATCGCTTTATTAAGCTCGTTAGCAGTCCCATTTTCCGTTATGTTACAGATGTTATAGGCTCGTATATCCTTGATGTATTAATCTTGGTTTGACCGAAGTAAAGCCTTATAGACATTGACATATAAAGATTAGGACTATTAATTATTGAATGAGGAGCTCGTGGCTAAATAATAACAGCCGCACGGATCGATCTTAAAGGTTAAGCAACGCTTGCCAAGGTTGGTCTGTGGATGGGTGACCATCTTAACATACCGAGTTTCCTCCGTGCCTCGGAAAGCACGTTAAGCCGTTAGTCCTGGCTGTCATTTGTAGATCTTTGGCACTCGTTACGGATTGTCAGAAGCCAGTAAGTCTGACTCTAGTCTTGCCAAGAAATACCGTGTTACTCAGTTAATGGGTTGCGGAGGTTTGGTAGGCAGCCGCTTCACGTGAAACACTGGTATTCAGCTGAATCCGGTTTGACTGGAAGCCGACCCGAATATAGTTGGGAAAAGGCTAGGCAGATGACTATTTATTATTGAACATATAACAGACTGTACCTAAACTTAGATTATTGGACTTATGCTAAACAGGCCATGGACTGGACAGGCCTAAACAAGCAATTGAGGACCTTGCCTTAGACCCCCTCTGTCCCAGTTACGGGGTTCTTAAGTCAATACTTATCGTTAAAAACGTACTGAAAGACTTTTTTTACGATAGACTTTTTAGTAGAGAAGTATATATAGTATAAAATCCAATCACGTAACTCAACTGAAAACATGATTAAACTGAACCAAAACCAAAACAGACATTCAAACAAAAACAATTGCTGATCATAAAATCCTCAATAAACATACAGAGAGATAACGGAAACATGGTAACATGACGAAAATACCAAAGAGTTCGGATCGGAATAAAAAGAAAAGTTGATATAAACGTTACATTTGTTAAAAGAAAGATACGTAACACGGAAAACAATGTCAGAAGAAAGAATACGACTGTATTATCATTCATCGATATATGGAGGAACTACGGAGTAAATTCTGTAGTTCGATGAAAGACATCGGGAATGTTCGGGAAGGCTCGGAGATTGCTTGGCTTTGACGCCTGCCTGTGTGATAACAGGCTCTCAGATTTATCTCCGGTGTATATTCGTCGTCCTGTGTGACATTTTATTGTTTGTTCGTTCTTTTTTGTGAAAAGGTGTTGTCGGCAAATATGTGTCTTGTGCTATGATAAGTTTTGGTGCTTATAATAGGAGTCTTATGTTTATATTCTTTTTGAGGAATCTGATATGTAAATAAATACAACAATGAAATTGGATCCTAAGTTTGTGTTTCCAAAAATATATGAAAACTTAAAATACGCAGCCATATGTAGTTACAATATTCAACATGTGGGACCACTACAACAAAGTCTAAAGTTTATGGAAGAAAATGTAATACCTACCTATCAGAGAAACCCTCTAAGGATATGACATTATGCTGAATAATACCTACAAAGCGGAAAATATAGACGCATTGTTAGCACAAATTTATCGAAGGCACAATTTTGATCGACAACCTTATCCCATCTTCCATTCACAATCCCACGTCATCCCAAGTCGTAACTTCACCTGCACCCGTCTCCGTCAAACGTATCTGTCTTTGAATGTACATGTACAGACGCGGACAGAAGTGGAGCACGTTGTTTTATTTTTGCACCAGACAGCGGAAGATCTACAGCCGGGCATGAACATTAAAATTCAGAAGTTGGCACCGCGGTTCGTTCCTTAATTGAATGCAGACCAGGTAAACACAATAAATTAACTTCAACGCAGCGATGGAAATTTATAGACAGGTCGCCACTCGCCAGACACATTTTCGTATCAATTATACTTTTCATTGAACAATTTTTTAACTGAAATACGTTTTATTAATTCTGCTAGAGGGTCTTTTCTGGGATAAGCTTAATTAATTTGGACGTCGGATATTTACACCGGAATTTAGAGCGGTTTAAAAATAAGCTCGCCCTGTTTAATATTGAAAGGAACGAGAATTAAGTTAAAAATTAAGGTAAGTTTAAAGACAAAGAAGGAAGGAAGGAATACAAGGGAGCTACCGATGTTTCATTTCAAGTTCTGGAACCGCACTAACATAAAATATACACAAACGAATAAACTTCTGAACCGGCTTCTGACCCAACGTTAAGGC
This sequence comes from Lacanobia oleracea, assembly GCA_950371165.1. Lineage (NCBI taxonomy): Eukaryota > Metazoa > Arthropoda > Insecta > Lepidoptera > Noctuidae > Lacanobia > Lacanobia oleracea. The sequence continues at coordinate 12,377,265 of OX493399.1, forward strand.
TCATGTGACTTAAATTAATAATTTAAACAAACAAAGTGAAGAAGTTGAAACAATCAGGAGCAAACTGAAGATAGAGTGGCGCTATCAGTTGTAGAACAACTTGGAGAAGTTCCCTTTACGAGTCGCCAGCTAAACATTTCCTCTTCTTAATGAATTTAAGAAACTGCTTGTGGAACAGAACGCCTTGTTTATTTCACTGAAAATTATAAGTTAGATCGCTCTCCTGAGTCTTGTTTTAAAATAACAGTTGCGAGTGAGATCTAAGTTGTGTACAAATGTTTGTTAACGATCTTTCTGGCATGTTATCAACACCTCTCGAGTCTTGGTAAATTTATCTGCTCGATATTTTCATACAACAATTTCTGTTTCAACTTTCATTTATCCGGTTGACAATGCATCATTAGGACACTGAAAACTGCCCTTTCCTTCAGAAAATCGATACGGAAACACAAAGGACTCTCCCCAAACTTAAACCAAATAGAAAAACAAACATAATGGCAAATTTATTAGGTTCAATTTGGTTTTATTGGCTAATTCATTGGCGGTGGATGGTTGTCCGGGCTCTTAGGGGCTTTGCAAAAATATTTCGCAAATCCCTGATGTACGGGACCACCGGCCCCGTAGTAAGTCTCACTTTGCTGTTCAAATGACATTTTATTACGTCGAGTTTTACATATAAATAGACTCCAGTGAGGAATTACACTTTTATTAGCCATAAAATTCCGCGGTGTTTGATAAGGAAACTAAGTTATCACTTATGTTAATATGGCGCATGTGTGTGCGCAATAAATATCAGAAGAAAACTACTGGGGAAATATGGAAACTTCAAGTGAAATCAGCAACGCAGTAAAATTAAGCGTGTTTTACAATTCATTTAAGTAAATAAAAGGATTTTTCAGTTTATTGTGTCAGGCATTTTATGGCTGAAATAAGCCGCGTTAAAGAATCGTAAAGTTTTCGGATGAAAGCAGCCGGTCATTGTTGCTTTAAAACCGTTTTGTATAAACTGGACATAAAATGGATTAACTTTAATCTCTGAGGAAATGGAAGTGTTCGTAGCATTGCATTAAAGAAACAATTACTCGCATGTACCTACGTAAGATACTTATAAACCGAAGTTTCTTGTTTAGTCATCATCTGCCTAGCCTTTTCCCAACCATATTGGGGTCGGCTTCCAGTCAAACCGAATTCAGCTGAATACCAGTGTTTTACGTGGAGCGGGTGCCTACCAGACGTCTGCAACCCATTAACTTGGAGTCAGATTTACTGGCTTCTGAAAATCCGTAACGACTGCCAAAGATCTACAAATGACAGCCGGGACCAACGGCTTAACGTGCTTTCCGAGGCACGGAGGAAGCTCGGTATGTTAAGATGGTCACCCATCCACAGACCAACCTTGGCAAACGTTGCTTAACCTTTAAGATCGACCCGAGCGGCTGTTATTATTTAGCCACGAGTTTTTTTGTTTAATAGCAGTATTAAATCAAAAGCTATAGTAGTTGCATTTATGTACTGTGTGTTTACTGCGCACACCAATATATTTTTTTTTTCAAAATTTGGAACATAGGGCCAATTCTCGTATTTTTAAGGAGCGTTTCCATTTGCATCGCAGTGGCACACTGTCAAAAATAGGTATTTCCTCTACATTTTGACACTGATTGTCTATTGCGACTTGACTTTAAATACTTTTCGAAAAATTGGCTTCCAGTTGTGGATCAGCATCTGTTGCTTTCCAATGATAACTCAGAACAGAGACGGGGCGGGAAGAAGCTCTGTGGCACATGTCCTTATTATAAAATAAATCTAAAACGGGGCCTATTACAAAATCTTTCCATGTATACCATGCAGGTAAAATCCCGAAACTACCCCATAACCTATTCACACCTTAACATAAAACAATCAAAATCCTAAAAGGTAGATTTACATTTACAAGCTCCCAACACCTCTTCTAATCAAGGTAGGGTTTAACAAAAGGTTACAGTGAACCGTAATTCATAGTTCGTGTAGGCCAACCATCGCCGTATTGTTTATAACAGCGGACTAATTAGTCTTGCCACGTTCCCATTGTGATCTTGAAATAACAGCGCCAGTAGCGGATTTAATGGGTCGTTAGGCAATGCACGGGAGTGTGTGACAGGGATAGGGGATGTGGAAAGAAAGAGTGAGAGCATGGTTAATATTTATCTGTGGTGTGAAATCGAATCATTGTAATTCTGACACTGTTTGTTTTAAATGTAGTTTTGCTCTCAACTAGGATTCTATGTGCGGAACCAAATGGTCAATATGGTCGCTTTTGTTGTGACAGTTTAAGATTGCATAGGTTTATATGGCAGGTGCCAGATAAACCGCATTAAAAATATATAATGAAATAAAGTGTATTGACGTATCCTTAACCCTTCGTAGATACCCGAACAATAAATTAAGAACTGTTTTTAATTACTAGAGAACGTAAAGGATCGTATTGCACATTTATCTGGTGTCTACCATAGTGTTACTAAGGTTTGTAGGTAATGAAATTGTTTATAAGATATTTTTCGAGTTTTTACGCCAATTTGTGTAGTCTCAGATTGCCATCGTATGAAAGTATACCCACGAATTATAGATACGAGGTCACGTCACCCTGTTGTACCCTGCAAATTGTGCAAGTTTTCAACAAAAATGTAAAAGATTCATGTGTAAAAAATTATAGTAGGCAATGCAACTGTCTTAGGTACCCCTTGTATTGGATGACTACAAACGGAGGTGACTGTTTACCATCAGTCGGGCCACTTGCTTGTTTGATACTCAATGGCATAAAAAAGTTCGTCACAAAAGTACTATTTTAAAAGCTCAAATATTATTCTATTGTCATACAAAATTCCATTGAAATCAGTTCAACCGTTTCAGCGTGATTGCTGCACAGCCATCGCATTTATAATATTACAGAGCGCGCTTCGGACGACGATATTAATATTCACGTCTCGCTTCGACGATTGCTTGACTCTCACTTATAAAATAGTTTTCTGAAAATATAAAATTCCATTTATTTATATTTATTGGTATCTAGATAGATTTTTCAGAACTTTGAACGATAATGAAATAGTTTTACAGCGTGACGTGCTTTCCGAGGTACGGAGGAATCTCGGTGAGTTAAGATGGACACCCATCCACAGACTGTCATCGGCAAGCGTTGCTTAGCCTTGTTGATCGACCCATGCGGCTGTTGTTACTTTGATATCATAGAACACTACCTTAAATACGATACGTTCTATAAAAACTTTTAGTGTAACCCAATACGAATGGCGTACAGGCGTAGGTATGGTAAAACGCGTAGCCCGGAAACTGCATGAATGCGTAATAAAACTGAAAATAAGAAACGTAAGTTCCCGCGTAAACTTTTTCAAGATTGTATATTATTTGTGTTAATAAATGGCAGGGTGCATTAGGGTGTGTCTGAAAGATATACCAAGAAATATATATATATTATTAATATTTAATTATTGTTGGTTAAAACAAACATAGACGCATGAAAACGCTGCGAGATACCAGTTATTCATATGAATAGTATTCATACAAAATATTTCAGAAATGTTTATTTCTTTTTTACCCTTTCACAAGTTTAATACAGAATTATTTATATTCACGCGAAAAATACGTACTTTTTTAATAAATGCGAACCTCAACCGACACGTATCTAATTTTGGGGCGAATAATGGAGTTCTTTTTACGTGCAAACGTTTTTTATGTACCTACACATGTACGTGTTTCGCACAGGATTGCCTCGGCCGGGACGTGCGCTCATCACTTGTTTAAACTTCAAAATCGCACCCGTTTTTGTCTATTTATTTCCATTTTGAATATTTAATTTAGTCCTCGTTCGACTTGTTTAGTTAATTGTGAAATGAAAATAGTCTAAACCGTTTTAATTTTTTGAATGTCAACATTTTCGCTATTTCATTCTTATCGGATTAGTTTAAAATAATACTAGTTCTAATCATCTGCCTAGCTTTTTCCCAAGTATATGAGTGTCGGCTTCCAGTCAAGCCGGATTAAGCTGACTATAGTTTTAAAAAACCTCCAATATAAAAAAATCCTTAATATGTATGTAAAACTGTTAACTTACCTATCTGCTTTTCGATTTTAACATCTTTACTCCCATTAAGACAATTATCACTTACCTGAAAACAACAAAAAATAATAATATTAGTACAACTATACTATATACGGGTAAAAAAATAAAATAATTATTATTTTATATACAAGTGCTTTGCACATAAAATAAGCGAAATGTGGCCTTTATTACATAAAAAATGCGTTTCATAATTATTACGTTTTAAAAAATAAAAAACCATTAATAGTAAAGGGTAAAGGGGTAACTTCGGCGTTAATGCGCGTTTTTCGTCAATCAGGATAAAGTTCACAATTTGCATCACATGTCATTATTAAGTAGATATCGTAAAGAGTGACTACGATTATTTTACTTTAGATTTTTTGTTTGAAATATAGTAAAACAAAAAAATACAAGTCTATTTATTTGTAATCGTCTTGATATTATTTATTTAAACTTCATGTACATTACATTAGCGGACTTACTGCAACAAGGCATTCGACCAAAGGGGTTCGAACATTTTCTGTGGGATAACCCTCCAGCCGCCATTTTGTTGATCATTTTTCAAAATTGCGGCGCACGATCTCACATGCATATTATATGGGTAGAGGATACTTCAACAAACAAACAACGTTGCAACATGATGCTCTAAAGTGTCATTTTGCAGAGATATTTGAAGATAAAGTCGCCACCCATATATGCACATCAGATCATGCGCTGCAACATTGAAAAAAATAAATAAAAAAGGCAGGAATTTACTCAAAAAAATTAATAAAATCAGTAAATCTATACAAAAACAATTTAGACACGACCAACTTCAAGGCTGTCTCTAACCCGCTTAACCAAAAAATAATTCCTAAAAATATCACCACAGCCTAACAGAAAACAGTTTCACCATCCATTTACCCGGAATTGATTAGCCGTATAAAATTATTCGTTTTTTTTTGCTACCATTAGGCAAAACAAAGTTTTAACGATCCGCGTCGAGGCACGTTGAGGTCGGCTCTTTGATAAAAATCCTCGCCATTTCTAATTACTGTTCGGCTTCATTGTCGAGGCCCGACGTATTCTCGATGGAGCGTGATCGACGCAGCCATACTGCGAAATATTACTAGCTACGACACAGACTGATTGATTGCAGTGTCTCGTAATACCGGCTTTTACTCTTTAATCGGCTTCTTTATAAAATGAGGCTTGATTTAGGTTGGGTGGTGGGAGGGGCGGGGCAGCTGATTTTGCTTTATTGTGGCTTTTGGAATGGAGATAGATTTTTTGGAAATAGAAGTCCAGTAATGTATTAAAATGCCTTTAAGAACTAAGCTAATTAATCAATTTCTAAGCAAACTATTAAGAAAGATTTTTTGTTTCTAAGATTTTTATACAGAGTGTCTAAGAAGTACGTGGTCATATTTAAAGGTGGTGTCCGGAATCTGATTTACATTATACAGGACCGATTTAAGATATTAGCTCCGCTATTGTTCTTTTGCTGTATATCACATACAGAATATCATCCTTAATTAACATGAACTCGCACTTACAAAACATGTGTATAGTTGAAGCATTAAAAACTATGCAAATATAGTTTTTAATGCTTCAAATATACACATGTTTCCTATATTAATAAAAATGATTGAAAAGCAAAATGAAATTAGAACTTTGCTTTGTACCTCCCAACTAGCACCAAAGCGTTAAAAAAACCTATATAAGACTCGTATATTAGTTCCATTTGAGTATAAAAGTGTTAACGCATACCTGTGCAACTGAGTTAGAGCATGCTCTAACTCACTTATAACCACGAAAGAGGCCCACAGTTTTACAGGTAAAAGTAATAGAAAGCCTATAGTACGGTGTCACAAAGATATTAAAGCTGCACAAGAACGCTTATTCATCGTCAGCTACTACTTTAATCTGTATTACCGTTGTAAAATAGAGTTGGTAAACGCTACAGGTGCTATAAATCCTATAGTAAGGTGTCAAAAAGATCTTAAAGCTCCACAAGAGCGCTTATTCATCGTCAGCTACTACTTTAACCGGTATTACCGCGATAGTGAGCACTACAGGTGGTAAAAAGCGCACGTCAAGATAAAAAAGCCTGTAACCTTACTAAAATTAAATCTATTCGTAATGGAAGTGTTATGTCATCCATTATTCAACACAGCAGAATAATATTATGGAATATTATGTTATTTAAGTATGTGAAGTGAAAAATGACTGCCCTTATGATTTCACAGTAAATGTATACCATGTTTCTCATCTCAATTTTAACGCGCCTAGGATTTATTAAAGATTTAAAAGAAAAATTATGATAACAAAATAGGTACCTCAAGCTAAACATTACTATTCATTCCTGCTTCTTGAGCAGTGGTATGTAAAATTAAGTGGCATTCATTGAATGCTTCAAATAATGTAAGAAATTTTGTTTATTGTAGTCAAATGTTGAATAACTCGAAATAATATTAATTGTTAGGTTACCAAAACAATGGCGAACTTTACAAAAGTGAGGTTGTTTGACACCAATACCTTTAGAACGTCTGTAAAAGAGGACTGCCTAACACAATAAGCTTTAGTTAAACCCTTTATTACAGGTTAAACCTAGATAGAGGAGTTGTTTGACACCTTTAGTTTCTCGTGTTACTAAACTCTCGATAAACTCTATTTTATAGCTTATGACTGCAATAATAGTCAATATAGCACCTTAAGTGGTATAAAAGAATTCATTGCAATAACTATACAACAATAAGTGTTAAGAGGTGTCGGCGAACACTTTTATAAAGACTTGGGTGTCACAAAAAGGTTAAAGCTATAACGTATTAAGTATACTTGCTGCTACTAGCGCCATTATAACTCTCAAAGCTGTATTACATCATCCATTAACGCTATAGTGCTGCGATTGGGGCTAAAACTTGTTTGTTAACTCCTTTATATCGTCTTTAGTAATAACTGAGATAATTATAACCCTGTTTTATTACTTAAAGTCATAAAAAAGCCTGTAACTGACACCAAAATGTTAGTTATTTTTCTGTTTCTTTCTTCTTATTAAATGTGTTTACATAAATTGATAAATAAATAGAGATAACCCTTATAAAAAGAATATAGAACACAAAAGCCAAATAAATCACGTTTTTCCAATACCTTAACGGTGCTAATAAAAACAAATATTCTAAGTAGAAACGTTTAAGTATTCATTCCACTTCATTCAAAGTAAGTACATACAAATAAACTACTAATAGAAGAAATAAAAGACTATTTATTTTGTACTCGTTCAACAAGATTACTACTGATTGTATTGTTTCTGAAACAAATGAACGTTGTAGTTTGTGTAAAACAATATACCTAAATAGCTATACGTTTATATTACGTAGAACATGTTTGACATTAATTTTAAATGTAAATTACAATGCCATTGACTCGGATATGATTAGCGAAATTAATGTAACGAGTAGATTTAAGGTTTGCTTCCTTCCGCATTTCCTTGTTTAGTAAAATGTATGTTATTTTGTGTGTATAACAGTAGGTATATCTGCCTAATACAGATATAAAGTTCTCGCTCTACGCAATCCTTATCCTAACTTATATTATCAATGCGAATGTAACTCTGTCTATCTGACTGTCTGTCTATCTGTCTGTCACGCTTTGACGCCAAAACTGCTGAACTGATTTAAATGAATTTTTTTACATAGATAGTCTAGAGCCTGAAAAAGGATATAGGCTACTTTTTATCTCGGGAGTATGCTCCCTAGGGACCACGCGGGTGAGGCCACTGGTTTAAAATATACTAATTTTGGCCTTCTCCCAAAGGGTTTTGCTTACAATTTACCTGAAACAATTACATCTTTAAATTGCCGGAACATTTTTTGCAACAATGTAGGGTAATTTTGAAATATAAGGGTAATCTTCCGGTCTTGTTAGTGAAAGGGTTTACTTAATCCACGCCTTTTTACCTTAATATCATCCCACTCAAACAAAATAAACAATATTTTAAAGGCTGTTGTTGCTTTTGAGTCCAGTTTTATTTCAAAAATGTACCTATGGAAAATTTCATACCAGATTTTTTTATCAGCAAAAGAATGTGCATATCATGAATTGGAGTATATTTTACAATGTTTTCAAATGAAATCATAGTTTCAAAATTCAATATTGTTTGTTTTTTTACAATATATTGGATGAATTTATAATGTAAATAGAATAAAATAGAATACTCTTTATTATGTACACCATATGAGTTACAGAAAAGATAGATAAAGAAAACATTACATAGGGTGACACAATGGGCGGCATTATCGCTAAAAGCGATCTTTTCTAGACAACCTTTGGATGGATTTCAAAGATAACGGAAAGACAGTACTGCAGGTAGTCTTAGGTGTATATACATAAATACATAATAGATAAATATGTACAATTATAATTATGTAACAAATAAATAAAAAGCATAGGAACCGAGTGAAAACGATCAAGAAAGGTAGTGATTTTTGACCATTGTTTTAAAAATGGACAAAGATTGAGCACGTCTTACTGATACGGGAAAAGCATTCCATAACCGTACCGCTTGAACCGTAAAAATGTAGTTTTCAAACTTTGTTATTCACACTTGCTTTAGTGATTCACTTTGGACTTCAGACTTTAGAAGAATGCTCGTCATTAAATTCGCTTGCAATTAGAAATTGAAAAAGAAGACGAATGCATAAGTTCCGTACCCGAAGGGTAACTAATCGAAAATCAATCAAATCAAAAGTAGTTTATTAAAATTAGGCTGAGAGCCAGCACTTTTTGAACGTCAAGTTTTACAAAAGACAGTCCCCTAAAACGCCCGCCCGTCACCACTTCCTAGTGGAGAAGAAGTGGTCAACAAACTCCCCAGCAACATATCTGTCTGTTACGTTTTAATAACTTGAACTTATATAATAGGTATGCAAAGTAAGCAAGGTTGTCTGGAAGAGATCGCGGAATGCGATAAGACAGCCCATTGTATGTGTTTTAGTTTTAAGTTTCCTTTTGTTTTACTTTTGGTGTATTTACAATAAAGCGTATAATAAATAAATAAATATGTAACACGCAAAATTAAAATAATAAATAATAATAATGAAACCGGATCCGTCCGTCTGACAGCAGGCTGTATCTCATGTACCGTAACAGATACGGCAGTTGAAATTTTCACTGAGGTGTGGACTTCTATTGACTCTATTACAACATCATCTGCCTTTACCCAACTATATTGGGGTCGGCTTCCAGTCAAGCCGGATTTAGCTGAATATCAGTATTTGACGCGGAGCGGCTGCCTACCAGACCTCTACAACCCATTAACTGGGTAACACGGTACTTCATGGCAAGACTGGAGTCAGGTTTACTGGCTTCTGACTACCCGTAACGACTGCTAAAGATCTATAAATGAGAGCCGGCACCAACAGCTTAACGTGCTTTCCGAGACACGGAAGAATCTCGGTAAGTTAAGATGGTCACCCATCCACAGACCAACCTTTTCAAGCGTTGCTTAACCTTGAAGATCAAACCGTGCGGCTGTTATTATCTAGCCACGAGCTCCTCCTATTGACTCTATTGCAACAAATTATAGAAATTTAACTAAATTGTAGGTATAGCCTGCTATAAAGTATTTTCTTTCTTTTCCTCCCAAACTACATTGAAACTCAACAACAGTACACTTCCAATGCATCTCCTACGTCAACACATTGATATTCAATCACATTGCGCATCATTTCCTATTCACCCCACCGCGCCATCGCCATACTTGTATATCCTTCCTCATTACCTACACTTTAAATAACAAGGAACCCAATACACGACTAATAATAGGGATGATAAAAGGAATATAAATGATCCTTAAGGCAGATATTGGCGCGCGATAGGCCGGGCGGCGCCACCAGGGCAGGGGAGATAGGGCACGTTGCGACACTCCAGCTACCACTACTTGAGCTGAGGAGAGACTCCTACACAGGAATAAGTTTTTGATAATTCGCACGAAAGGAGAGGGGTTTGCAAGTTCTATCTGGTTGAACACGGAATAAAAAATGCTAGACACTTTTTGGCAACTGGAAAGTTTAATTCGTGCTGAGCGTTCATGAAATTCTCAAAATATCAAATAGGTACAGTAAAACTATTTTAGGGTTCCGAACAAAAAACGGAACCCTTATAGGATCACTCGGGTGTCTGTCTGTCTGTCCGTCTGTAACAGCCAGTTTTCTTCGGATCTACTTGACCGATTCTATTGAAATTTGGTAAACATATGGATTTTTGTGACTCAAACACGGATGTGTTACGTAAATTATTAAAATTTTGTATGGGGGTAATTTTTGGGGGACAAACTAGAAAATTTAAATAAAAAGTTTTTGACCAATATCGTGTGATATTTATCAAATAAAAGTGAGGGGTTAATTTAATTTTTTTTCATAATTTTAAAATAAATGGTTTTGAAGGTAGGTATTCAAGAAATTAGGCGAAAAATTACCCTTCCCCCCCTCCTCACAAAACACAAAATTATAAGGGAATAAATAAAAAATTAACTAAAAACTAAATAACTTAAGGTTCTAATGCACACATTAGAAATAAACATTGGCAATGCTGTGGAAATTTTTTTTTTTTTACCTGTGTACTGAATAGCTTTGACTGAACCTAGTTCGCTTGAGTACCAATATTAATTAATTAATTAATTGTTCGTAGCATAAACTTCAGCATCTGTGCCAACTTAGCTAAAATTGGGACTCCTTCTCAGACAATGTTGAGTGCTCTCGAGGACCTACCCCGGTTATAACAAAGAAGACCCGATACTTCAACATATAATTGGATAATAAGGTCGCTTGACCTTTTAAAATAATTACCTAGAAGTATAGAATCCCCTAGAAGATTGTACGAATAAAATAAAACAAACACAGGTAAAAGAAATATCTTGATAGAACAAGAAAATTATTGTTTAGTTGTTGGTCTTATTCCGTCGTTATCTACTGAGGTGATTTGTTCCAGACATTTGTTGCACTGTTATTATACAGAAGCAACTTCAATATTGAATATTGTAACAACTTTTTCCCACTGGAATCTATCCTATGGCCTGATTCACGCCATTGTTTATATATGTTTGTTTCATTCAACCGTTAAGGCGTGATGAATTAACAAACATTCAAATATACAGACTTTTTAGGGTTCCGTACCCAAAGGGTTACCGACGGAACCCTATTACTAAGCCTCCGCTGTCCGTCCGTCCGTCCGTTCGTCTCTCTATCAGCGGGCTGTATCTCAAGAACCGTAATAGGTAGACAGTTGAAAATTTTCACAGATTGTGTATTTCTATTGCCGCAACAAATAATAAAAATAAAAGTTTATGGTACGGAACCCTTCGTGTGCGAGTCCAACTCGCAATTGACCGGTTTTTAAATTGATTACATAAATATTAGTAGAATCAGCAGTAGCTCGCCGAATAGAATCAAATAGTAAAACATAATGCTGCCCCTAATTTGGTACTAAAGCACTGGGCACTAGTCAGAAACAAGGCGTCTCTAAATTACCCCACACATTACAGTTTCTTGCCGCCTTTATCTTAGCATGTATTTAGAACAAAAGCTATTATTTAGCTTAGACAGTAAGGCTTTCTGAAAGCATAGCAACACTGCATATCGTGGCTCTTAATTAACTCGGACGAAACAAGCCGGGAAATGTGGAAACCTTGCCAGTATAATTATAATTTATAAATGTTGAGGTGCTAGGTCGAGGTAAAATCTTCTAACTACATAGATGATCAGAATGTATTGTATGTATGTAGAATTCGAGGTGTGGTGTTTTTTTAGTTAATTGGCACTAGATTACCTCGAATGCGTCCCAAAAATCAACACCTTGCGTTGAAACACTAGTGCCATGGGTTCGAGCGCACTCCTAGTCTTTCGTGACATCAGCAACCAATGAGTCGATGCTTTCACGTGATCTAGGTTCTAGAAAATAAAACCGACTTCCAAAAACAAAATACTATAAAGTAAAAAATAACTTTAATTGCGGAAGTCGGTGTTCAAAAACGAAAAAAACCAAAAACACCGACTTCCGAAATTAAAGTTATTTTTTACTTTATAGTATTTTGTTTTTGGAAGCCGGTTTTATTTTTTGTTAAAAAGTTTTTTATTTGTGTGTTGGCCTGCCGGCGTGATGTTATGTTATGAACTGGTGTAAACAATCAACAGACATGCGATTTCAGAAATCCCGATCCTTTTGCTATCATTTATTGAAGAGTTCCGTTGCCTATTTCCGATGTTCTTCATCAGATCTTCACCAAAGGAGATGTTTCAAAATGGGCCATGTATATGTACATTACCTCATAAAAAAGAGAAAAATCCGTAGAATTAGGGAAAAATACATTTAATTCATTTAAATGTTTACTGTTGTGGTAATTAATTGATGTTTATAAATTACTTTTATCGATTTTCAACATGGCGTCGCACCGATTTAGTTACAGATCATAGAAAAATAACTGTCAGCTGTCATAAAAATGTCACTTTTATGACAGCTGACAGTTATTTTTCTATGATCTGTAACTAAATTGTCACTTCAGTCACTTTCGTCTCGTTGCCGGTAAATAAATATGTCAGAAATAAATGTCAAACGTCATTAATCAATCAAAATGACAGCTTACCGCCATGACGGGTTTTTGTTGCGTGTTGCAATTTCAAGTGTAATTTATTTTGTTTTACCAGCAAACAAAGCCATTTTAAGGAAATTGGACAGTTGAGAACTGTTTTAAATATATTTCTCTATTTTTAAGTATAGTGTACAAGGACATGGCCCAGGGTCCATACATTTTGGAACATCTCCTTTAAATGGGATCAGTCCGAGAAAATACTCTTTCAAACAAAAAAAGAATCATCCAAATCGGTTAACAATTGGCGAAAAAATCGCTAAATAAACATTTTTCATGGGATACCCATCATCAGATCCTGACTTATACCTTCCATCATCAGCTCAGCAACGTGAGATGATGATTACCAGGCACAAATATCAGAATTGCGTTAGAAAGTTTATGAAAAACAGTGTATGTGCTTATAAAATTTGAGGGTTTCCCTTGATTTTCATGGGATCCCATCATCAGATTCTAACTTGGTGACAATGGGACCACCTCAAGAGTATAGGCTTTCGAATAAAAAAATAAATTTTGAAATTCGGTCGAGAATTGGCGGAGAAATCGGTGAACATACATAAAATAAAAAAATAAAAACATACATACAACCAAACATAGAACCTCCTCCTTTTCGAAGAAGTCGGTTAAAAATGCTTCTCATTTCAGCAGTAGCTTGACGAAGGCGATTGCAAAACGTCAAAAAATTTATGGTATTGAGAAACGCCGTCTAAATGACACGTTCAATTCCTTATATTATAGCATTACTACAGTCAGATTCGCATATTAGGGTAACAGATAGTCGTGTCTTGACGTGATCACGTGACCAGAAAGCTGAGGGTCTAAAAAGGCCACTTAAGCAGATTAAGAAAGCACATCACGCTACCCGTCATTGTCAAATTTTCCCAATCAACAATGAACCTAATTTGTTAGCGATAAAGATGAAAATTAAATTTGACAGATTTTTGTGTGATTAATATTATGACTCTCCTAAAGTGGCTTTTTTCGGCCCTTATATTGTATTTAAATAGGATTTAGACAAAGAGGCATTTAGCCAGCTTAATTGATTGTCGATTTGTTCAAAATTTCATGATTGACACGCGTTACCAATATAGCCGATTCATCGCTGATAGAATGTCATATTGTCTTATTCTTGTTAGTTTGTCTGGCTTTTATTCAGAAAAATAAAAAACCATAAGTACTTCGAAATCAAAACATTTATAGTAGCTAATTGTTGTTGTAGATAAATCCAGAATTTAGTTTCAGTAAATCAGTTCAGCTTTTTCCTAGAATTAATACCGTAGAACTTCAGCATTGCGCAGCAGCTGTAGCTCATATCACGCTAATGAAGCAAAACATGGCTAGCATTAGGATCGCGTTCTAAATTGCTACTGCAATGCAAACTTCATAAAAACTGATATAAACGGGTTGACTGCACTTTAAATGCATTTTGAGCTCTAATTTTCAGATGAAATGCACTAAATCATCATCATCATCTGTCTAACCTTTTCTAACGAAAAGGCTAGACAGGTGATGATGACAAGATGATGAAGGTTAGACGATGAGACAAATATATGACAGATAAAGAAATAGGTAGTGAAGGTTAGACTAGGAGCGGCCTCAAGCTCCTTGTCTAACCAGATGCAGTTTAAACCAATATTTTGCCTTTCTGAACTGAACCCAATCTCATTTGACCATTCAATGCTTAATATTGTGTGAATTTTAAAATATACTTTGATATCTGAGTTTCGCTGATTCTTCTGAGTGTCAGCAAGAAAAAACCGGCCTCATCCAGTTTAAAGAAACAAAAGTTCTCGAGAAATTAATTAGCAAACTAAATATATAGGTCCTATTTGCTGAGGTAGGTACTGAGTGACAAGATTCCACTTGGTTATTTGAAAAGCCTGTTCCCTGGAATACCAACCAACAAAAACTTTTTAATTAACATCCAAAAACATAATTTATCAAGCGACACTTCTGTCAATAAAGATTATAATCCAAATAAACAAAACAATTCCCAGATCACCGTGTCACGTGTAATTAATCATTCCTGACAGCCAACACAACAATTGTAGTAATAATTTTGGTTACAAACGATTAATCGTTGGTATAACAGCTAAATTGAATGTCATTAGTTAGGCAGAGTCGTTTGTGGGAAGCCTTAGGCGGAAACACGTGGGACTGCTACAGCTCAGGTGGGTCCGCGCCATGTTTGGCCTCTGGCTGCGTATTGTGCGACCCAGTTTCGGTTTTGAGATGAATTCGAACAAACACCTTGACTGAGCGTATTGGACGGTTGCTGTGAAGTTTAGAAGCTTATTGAAGATGCACACCTGACTGCAGTGAAGCTCAAAAGGTGGGTTATGTGTTTGTTAGTAAGTAAATATAAGCCTATGAAATGGAATAGTTCTCATAAAAAATATTACGTTCAGTCAAAGTCAGTGATAAACGGTTTCAAAACATCAACGAGGTTTTATATTCGAGATAATATTTTTTGAAGTTAAAAGTCCCGTTCGAACACAACCTACCTAAACTTTTGGGTACTGCCACAGCATTTTCACTCGACCTCTCAATATCGGTTTTCTATCTTCAGATACCTTTAACCGAAGCTCTGCTATTAATACCTCATTCCGACGTGAAGGATTTACCCTTATAGCCCTCCAATTTAATACTCATTCGCTGCTAATACTGCCGACATTTCATTAGTTAGGTTCCAACTATCCTTCGTGGGTGAAATTCAACAAGTCGCCTCACTACGTCGTTGCCACGTCGCTTAGACGCCACGCTGCCTCGCTGCCACGTCGCTGCGTCGACGCTGCGTCCGCGCCACGTCTCCCCGTCGTTTGTTACACAACACTTATTGAATTTCACGCCTCAGTGTACCCGAGGTCCCTCGTGCTCAGAATTATTATTAGGTTTTTAAACGATCATTCCTCAGACATAATTGTTCGTCGAAGGCGGTATTTTGTAAAAAAAAGGTAAGTTTTTGTTTCAATTATCTTTACATTTTTGTTTGTTGCTGGGAAATTGGAAAATAATAAGCGGTGGAGGGTGTTTGTTGTAGCATTTCCTTCAGAAATGATACAGTACTGAGCTGTGGGACCTTCAAAGACATTTACCTGTACACAGACATGTACGTTTTGTGTCAGCCGTCAAAGACAAAAGCTGAGGCTACATATAGTAGAGGCACGAGTATTTCGATTCCTGTCTAGCTCTAGCTGTCAATGCTTTAATAAAAAACCCGTCTAAATCCTGCCGTATGAATGCAATAAACCGAATATTCGTTAAAAATGTGTTTATGTAGAACTATGCTGAAATGATGTGGTACTAGTTCTGCCATTCGGTTCAATTAAAGTAAACAAAGTCAGACCAAACCAGACCAGATCTATTTTTAAGGAATAAAGAAACTGATCTTTCGAAATACAAAGCTTTAAATGTAAGAGAACAAACTTGTAGTAATATTGTTAAACCAATTAAAATGTACAAGCCTCAAGTTATGTTTGCAAAATAATATTAAATTAGCAACAATAAAGGTAACAAAAGGTCGGCCAATCCATTTTAAACGAATCATGTTCTATGTTAAATTACTGAAGGATTAAACAAATAGAGAAGTTACTCAGACAAAATACTTGCCTGCCAAAACTTTCTGAGAAAACCGGAATAAAATGAAATTTAAATCTGCCCCTTTAAACTCGGATTTAGTTTGTTAAAAACATTTACAGTCACAGAACTTTTGTTTTGTTTATTTAAATATTTAGTCAACAATGTAAATAGCTCGTTAAGTTTTCAGTTCGTAGAATTTCGTGGCTAAAATTAACTGAAAGTCGTAACCCCACTTGAACATGATCGGTCCTCTTTCAATGTTTATTTCTTAAACATTTCAGCAAAATCTGGTGACCATTTCAGCACACAAATATTGAATTCTGATGCTAGAAGTGTTGCTACATGCAAATTAACTCCCCCCGCAGAGTTTTAGCTAAACCGCTGGTATTTGCATTTTATTTTTCAATAAATTTTTAGTGATTCTATCCTTTTCATGGAGATTGGTTTCACTTTATTCGTTTATTTTTATACTGGCATGAAATATAAATATTCGGTTGGCAGAATTTACATTTTGCACCCATTAAAGTCATTAATTACTATGGGCAACGGAGAAAATAAATACCGTATTGTGCGAAAATGAAAAATGCTCTGTACTATATTTTCCGTGAGACTGTCGCTACAAGTAACTTATCACAATACAAACGGCACACTGCAACGTTATATAACAGTGCGGCTATTTTGACTGTATTCGTGTAAATTATGCTCGGGATAAACTTTGTAAAAACCGTTCCTAAAATACAGAAGAACTGATATGAATCCTCGTCTTTCCACCACATAAATAATTCGAGCAGGAAGATTTTTACACGCTGAGATTGCGTGCGGGCTTTAACTCTCTTAAAAACGACTTTTACCTCGTAAAAGGTGAGTAACGGCCGACGCGAAACCTTCCTAAGTGTAAAATAAATTATTCCGCCAATAATTTGATTGCACTTTTAAAGCTGACAGCGCAGTTTTACTACAAACCCACTTAGAGATTCATGTCCCATGAACCTCTTGGAAATGCTAATTGATTTTCGTCTTAAGCGATATTTTTCGCATTAAACTTAATTAAAACGTGGCTCTTGACAGCTTGTTGAGACACCCCGAGTGCATTGCAGATAGTTGGCGCATTTAATGGGTTTGCTTTTCTTAGGTTATGAACTTATTGAATGAGGATGGATGAAGAGGGAGGCCGAAAATAAATGGATGAATTGTGATATGAAAGAAAACTTCAGTGATAGCGTGAAAGTTGAAAGGACATGGGAGAAATATAGGAAGATAAAAACGAAGAACTTATTCAAAGAAGTCTGTTGTATGTCCTACAACAACAGTTAGAACAACAGCAACAGATTGCTGTAAAAATGTATCGTATTTCTGAAACCAATTTATAAATCAACAAGACAAACTGTATTGCGAACAAAATTTACGTCACATGCTAACAAAATCAGTCTAACAAAGACTGACATTTGTCGCATTTCAAGCTGAACGCTCGCAAAATACCCAGATTAAGGACACAATAGACCAGCGTCATTCCTAATGTGTTTGTTTTAAAGGGACGTGTGTCAATATGTTCGGCGAGCGACGTGACGCCGTCACGGGGTCATCGACCTGTGCCGTAGCCACATAGCCCCCTAATGATCAGCTAAACGGATAAAGGGATAAAAGCAAGCCTTTGTCAATAGGCTATCGATATTTTCCAATTACCGTCACTTTTAGTGTGTTGGTTTTAGGGGATAGAATGATCAGGACACATGATCCGGCTTTTAAAAGTGCCCCAGGGATATAATAAAACCTTCCTCTGTTAATGTATGTAGGCTGTGTAAACCGTAAAATGGGTTTCCAGCTTTTGCAAACATATCAAAAATTCGTTTCTACTATTTTATTTGCCTAACAGTTTTCCGTTTTATCACGGGTTGCATCATAAATCTACGTTTTACATACCTCCATCTGTGCAAGCCGAATCGAAAATACAGCTCTGACATATACTAAAGTCAGAGCTGTTTTTTTGATTCTGTTAAGTATTCCTTATCCTATACTTTCTTGAAGTTACTGTGTACTTATCAAAACTTTTCATCTTCAACATAAATAGTGCAAAAAGTCCGTGTCATTATAATTCAGCAAGAAAACACAAAGAAAAAAATACATGCCATTTTCCTCTAAACGTAATACAGAATAAATAGTAATACACTCACACTTGAAGAAACTACTCACAAATCACTCGAAGTTAACGAAAACATTTCCCCACACATTTCATCTAAAAATCTAACAGGTCACAGCATAATAAAGCTATATAACAAAACAGGCAGTGCGTCAGTAAGCTGTATAAGTGCAAAATATAAAAATATTCTTATTTGCATCGCGGAACGTTTCCGCGCAACCTATATCAGTGGACGTACTGTAATATATTTCAACAGTTGCTGCTCTGTGGTGCATAAAATATGTCGCCTTCTATTATCTCGGCCTTTTTATATTTTTGCTGAGAATAAATTAATGAGGTAGGTTTTCCTGTAGATAATTGGGATTTGTTCAGTATTAGCAGCTTGCTGGTTTATTTGGAGTCGTTAATGTTTATTTGATTTTGAGGACATTCGTTTTAAAGACTTCTTTTACAGATTTACGTTTTTTGTTTCTTTAGCTAAGATTCTTATAGTCTTAATATATCACTGTGTTTGCCTGAATTGACACACGTATTTAAACATTATTTAATCACATTTAGTATCTAATAAATAACGACAGAATTAACGTTTGCTTTTAGATATAAACTCTTTAATAATCCTAAATTAAAGTGTCGACGACTCAGTCGACGACGAGTTATGAAGTGCGTATCTAGTAATATCGATAATTCTAAGCACTGTATCATGAATTTTGCGAATACAGTGAATTCCCTTCAGCACGAGTAACTCCTAGATATTGTCACAAAACTTTTGTTTAAGGCTTTAAACATTTTCAATTTCATAAAATGTTTTAGCAACGAGTGGCTAGGTATTTAATTCGAATTTACTGTATTTCCATTATCGTTGAAATCCATCCAAAGGTTGTCTTGAAAAGATCGCTTTTAGCGATAAGGCCGCCCATTGTGTCACCCTATGTAATGTTTTCTTCATCTATCTTTTCTGTAACTTATATGGTGTACATAATAAAGAGTATTCTATTCTATTCTATTCTATTCTTTATGTCTGTTTTCTCAAATTTTAAACTCTAAAATAAAATGATTTTTCCGCGTTCGAATGTCAGGTGAATTGTGTATGCACAACTTTTGTCTTGTTTCTTACAGCTAGGCTATCCAATTCCTTAATAGAGTAGGATGTGAAAAAAGTAGGAAAAAGCCGCTAAAAATCCACCGCTAGGGCTCTAACTAAACCTACAATTTTGGTACTAAATTCATGGCTACATTTATGTCTCCTCCACCCTATGGAACACGACATCAGCTTAATCGTAATTCGTACTTAATCGCTCCAAATTAAAGCAAACATTATTTTATTTACCTACTTCATCATTTGCATCGCCTTTTCCCAACTATGCCCCAATGGGTCGGCTTCCAGTCAAGCCGGATTTACTATTCGTAACGACTATCAAAGATCTACAAATGACAGCTGGGACCAACGGCTTAACCTGCTTTCCGAGGCACGGAGGAAACTCGGTATGTTAAGATGATCACCCATCCACAGACCAACCTTGACAAGCGTTGCTTAACCATAAAGATCGACCCGTGCGGCTGTTCTCGCAACAAGCTCCTCATTTATTTATCTACTTAGCTCACCTAATTAATTCCAAAACTTACTGAAACATGAAAACATCGCTACGATACTGAAACAAAAACTACAAGATCAATTACCGTATTGCTCAGAACCTTACAATGTTCCAGCAAGCAAGTTTCATGCAAATTCAGCCAGGCGTTAAAACGTGAAGAGATACCAAAGAGAAAGCCAAATAGACAGACAACACAATATTACTTTCACATTTATCTATCTATACTAATATATAAAGCTGGTTGGTCTGTGGATGGGTGACCATCTTAACATAGCGAGTTTCCTCCGTGCCTCGGAAAGCACGTTAAGCCGTTGGTCCCGGCTGTCATTGTTGTTTGTTTGTTTACTTGAACGCGCTAATCTCAGGAACTACTGGTCTGATTTGAAAAATTATTTCAGTGTTAGATAGCCCATTTATTGAGGAAGGCTATATATCATCACGCTAAGACCAATAGGAGCGGAGCAGTAATGAAAATTGTGACGCAGACGAAGTTGCGCGGGTCAACTAGTAATTATATATTTAGGTATTTATCGTACACAGTATGAATGGAAGTGTGTAAAGATAGGTAGTTATAACATTCTATAGGCACCTGCTAAAACCACACAGTCTTTGCTCTGACTCCTAAGTATTGGATAACGTAAGCTGAAGCACTGGCTGAATGCTAAGGGTCTGTAATTGTACCAATTAACTGAGTAGCCCATTGAGTAATGCCTTTGTCCAATTCTCATTATTTGTAAGAGTGCCCCTACTTTCTTACAAGGACGGGGTTTAAGTTACCAGCTTATTTTGTCTGGGAAAGCCGGGTGCTCAAAGGTTTGGTCACGAATAAAAGTTTAAATTAATAGTTAAGCATAGGCGTTCGTCTACTTTGCCCTAAAGTCGAGGATTCGTTTTACGTTTCCGGCGGCTTTGCTCCACAAAAGAACCGTACATTTCTCCAGACTAAAAAGTTTATGACTACTTCCAGAGATTACTTTTTATAAACATACTAGTTGACGCTCTCAACTTCTTCTGCGTTACATAAGAGAGAGAGAGAAAGAGAAAAAAAAACCGTCTGCAACATTTTTCATTGATTCGCCGCTCCTATGGTCGTAGCGTGATGTCAAAAAATATAGCCTTCCTCGATAAATGGGCTATCCAAAAATTATAATAATTTTTCAATTCGAACCAGTAGTTCCTGAGATTCTCTTTAGCTATATAATATTAGTTAGAAGCATCTATATAAAGGAATAAACAACTACCTACTTCTTGCCTCTGTATGTGGCCCTGTACCGAGCACCATTTAAACCATGAGAAATAATCTATAATCAATTAACACTATTCGCCCTATGAAAAGACGTAAATATGTTAGCTCATGCCATGACATGTAGCAATTTTATCGAAATCTTAAAAAATCTATCAGTTTGTCGAAAACTATAAAAATCCATTCGTGTAGATACTACTCGTGTTAAATGGAGGATTTTATTTTACTTTAGTAGTATTTTATTAGCCTATCATGATAATCGTAGAAGCCCTATGTGGCACAGGAAAACTGGAGTATGACTGGTTTAGATAGAACGCCAAAGAATTAAAACATCATCATCAGTCTTAGCCATATTCCCATGTCATTTGGTGTAGCATCTTGTTTGGAATGTTGGCTATTTTATAAGTTCCGCGAATGTGGCCATTTCTGACTTTATCCAGAAAAAGAATTAAAACATGGTGCCGTTGCTATTTCCAAAGTATTGTTAAGTACGAGTATACTTTAATTTGCCAAGAAAAAATATTCACACATCACTAAATACCGATAATGTCTGCAAGAGCAGCACTATCATTAGGGATGTTCTGTTTGTAAAACCCGTGCATTCATTTATTTTTCCAATTCCACTCGCCAGCGAAGCTAGTTTTCCAATAATTCTCCCGAGACCACGATAGATGATGATATTTTCTCTATTCATGTTTGCTTTGTATACCTTTTAGATTTTCATTATATGGCACTGTTGAGATATTGGTTTATCGCCACAATGTTTTTCCTGATTACTCTTCTTGGCCGTCTAAAGATGTTCTGGAAGATATCGATAGTAGTGATAAGACCACATTAAGGGGGCTGAAACGTACCGTAATTAATGTTATTCTTTTTAACTCAGCTAAGTTAAAATATTGCTGATTGATATTAAGTAGGTACTACCATATCGCGATTTCTTTCACGCCAGCTAAATCTACTGAGTGATGTTCCCCACTTTTTAGAGCAAAATGGTAAAAAACCGGCCAAGTGCGAGTCGGACTCGCACACGAAGGGCTCCGTACCATAAACCTTAATCTTTATTATTTGTTGTTATAGAGCCAATATAAATATACAATCTGTGAAAATTTCAACTCTCTACCTATTACGGTTCTTGAGATACAGCCCGCTGACAGACAGACGGACGGACGGACGAACGGACGGACAGCGGAGGCTTAGTAATAGGGTTCCGTTGGTTACCCTTTGGGTACGGAACCTTAAAAAGCAACTCTTGTGGTGAGACGAAGTCGGTCTGACTGTCACAGCTGGATATCTGAAGAACTACTAATGCTTGAAACTTGAAATTTGGCATAGTTTTAGATGACGTTTGTTCAACTATTTTTCTAATAACAAAGAAATAGTAATGTTTATATTTTTTTGCAACAGCGACTGACACAGATTCTTAAAAAATCAAAGTGGGGCTACTAGGACATGTGGGATATCATATGAAAGAATGCAATTTGTATATTCTATACCTATATTCCATTTTAGGGTTCTGCACCCGAAGGGTTACCAACGGAACCCTATTACTACGCCTCCGCTGTCCGTCTGCCTGTCAGCGGGCTGTATCTCAAGAACCGTAATAGGTAGACAGTTGAAATTTTCACAGGTTGTGTATTTCTATTACCACTATAGCAACAAATAATAATTGAGGTTTATGGTACGGAACACTACGTGTGCGAGTCCGACTTGCACTTGGCCGGTTTTGTTTTAGGCCGCATACTTTTCGACTTTTGACGAAAAATGTTACCTTATCTCCGAAGAATGCATAGAGAAAAATCTGAAATTATTCCATGTGTTAGAACTTTCTGTAAAGATTACAGGAAAAATAAATACGATGTCTCCAAATACTTAGCACATTTTTTCAGAAATCAACAAAAGGTTAAAACCGAAATATTAAAATTCTCTGACAAATACAGGCTTCGTCGAGGAAAATTAAAAAACATTTTGTTTAAATGATGGTACACAACCCTTGATAGGTGTCTCCGACTCGCTCTTGACCGGTTTTTTTAACTTAATCTCTTGGCTCTCTAAACTACTCTTACGTAAAATAAATTTAATTCAGTCCCCAAAATTTCAATCCATTGAGGACAGAATGTCGACAGATGACATAACTTTATGCACCACACTAGCAACTGTACTCGCCCGAAAACCGAAGCGAGAATGAAAACAGGCTAATGAAACGTCTGTCACAACAGTCCAGTTCAAATTTTAATTGAAAATTGCTTTTTGAACCCTTCACACTTCGTGTTGTTTAAGTTAGCCGACGAGTTTGATCCCATTCTGCCAATTAATTTGGTACAACATACGAAGTAACTTATTGTGTTTTATTGTTCCCCTTTTGCAGCTGACAGCTACGTAAAGAAAGGTCTAAGTTTTGTTTTGAAAGCCTTTGAATAAAGTTTTTGTTATGATCCCTAAGATCGTCCTTAAAGGTATTTTAATATGAAATATTTAAAGTACCTAAAGACCGAGAAGACCTTTCCAAACCTAATTCGATCGGTGCCTACCTACATGAAAATGACTTCAATTCCAAATCGTTTTATGCTCGTTTGATATTCCCAATTGAATATTTGGGACTTTTATTAAAATACTTTGTGAGGACGGCGATAACACCGCCTCTAGCATATTGAATCAATAAAAACTTTCTAAATATGGCTGCGTGGAATCCCAAATACGAAAGTCCCGAACTGTTCGATGTCGATTAAGGATACATCCTATAAACGTATTTACGCTCTTAATTCGAAAAATATTGTCTAACTTAGGGAGAAAATGCCGGTAATGGCCTTCCTGCCCTTAATAAGTTACTGCCATAAGTTATTCCGCCTTTATTAATGATGCAAACAGAACAACGATAAAAACCAAGAATATAATGAAAGGGCAAAAAGTAAAACCAAGACGAACGAATAGAATAAACCTTAAAGAAAATGTTTTTTTTTTCCCCGATGAGAAAACTTAGGGAGTGCAGACAAGAAACCGTGAAAAACCACGAGGAATCCACCTAATGGAGTTATCTAGCGAGCTCAGGCGAATTAAAGAAAGAGCAAATTAAAGAGGAGGAACCAAATGAATAATTGTCTGCTTGTTAAAATATTTTCCGTCGTTTTCTTTTAACTGAAAACACTAGTTAGTTCGAGGACTTGTAAGAAAATGTTTATTGAATCCTCTCGTAGGTACCTACTTTTCACAAATAATTTGATTTAAGCCGAGACTCGTATTTTTACTGAATACCGAAAAATAAATAAATCTTTCATGAATCACGAGCTGCGGAAATTGGAAGATACTTTTCACAAACAAAAAACCTTTCTCTAAAAATAAATACGTTGAACGATGAGTGTTATTTCGGGGAAGTCGATACTGGTAGAGCCGTACTCTGCTGGAGTATATACCTAGTATAGTAAGTTGGTTTGTCTACTGTACTGGCAACGTGGGAACATTCGAGTTTTTTTTGGTAAAATATTGTGTTGTTTGTATGCTTTTCTGCGTCGGTGAAGTGTTTTTCCTTAGTGCAAATATTTAGTATATACTATACATAGTTTTTTTGACGAGTATAAAACTCGGTCTGTGTTTTGCGAAGAATTTTTTCTCGATACCTAGCAATAATTAGGTTTTACGGTTTTTGGCATATTTCGCAAAAATGCTAATACAGATTTATACACTTTTATTACTCTCTGATTCAGAAGCAACTCTAATAAATTCATTTTAAATTAGTGCAGTTTATTAATTTGTATTGCGGTTTGAATATATGAGAAGTATTTACAAAAAATCGATTATTCTTACACAGTAAATAGATTCTATGAAACCGGTAAAACTGTAATTCTAATAAATAAAAAACTTTTTACAAAAAAATAAAACCAACTTCCAAAAACAAAACACTATAAACACCCGTTTCACTTAACGTTTCACTTTTTAGTGGTACGCTGGTACCGCTGAAAAGTGAAACCACAAACACAGCTGATGTTATGTTATGAACTGGAGTAAACAATGAACAGACATGCGATTTCAGAAATCCCGATCCGAAGTTCTTCATCAGATCATAAAAAAAAATAATCATATTAATCGGTTAACAATTGGCGAAAATATCGCTGAACAAACATTTTTTTCCCATCATCATAAGTCAGGATCTGATCATGGGTTCCCATCATCAGATCCTGACTTATACCTTCCATCATCAGCTCAGCAACATGAGATGATGATTACCAGGCACAAATAACTGAATCGCGTTAGAAATTTATGAAAAACAGTGTATGTGCTTAAAAATTTGAGGGTTTCACTCGATTTTCATAGGATCCCATCATCAGATTCTAACTTGGTAACAATGGGACTACCTCAGGAGTATAGGCTTTCGAACAAAAAAAGAATTTTTAAGATCGGTCCCGAATTGGCGGAGAAATCGGTGAACATACATAAAAAGAAATACATACAGCCGAACATAGAACACATACAGCCGAACATAGAACCTCCTCCTTTTTGAAGAAGTCGGTTAAAAATACGCCGCAAGAAGCAATAAGAGAGGATTTCTCTGTAATGGTCAAAACTACAAACTACTGTTCGTAGAAAGTTGAAATTTGGCATTTGTTTTTCCTTAGGGCGTGAAGGCACTAAGAGAGAATTTCCCGAAATTTCTACAGGAACGGTAAATGAGCGAACGAAGTCGCGAGCAAAAGCTAGCACTTAGTGCGGGGTTTGCGTTTCTCGATCACTTTCTTCTTTGGCACGACCGCATAGTGCAGGACAAGGAGGCGGTGTTGAGCCGTTAGGCTTTCGCCTGAGATGACTTTGCAGTTGATAACCGTCCTTGATCTTAATCAAGGGCATGGTCTACCTGTTAATTAAGTTAAAAACTGTGCCAAAACCGTTAAGCGAGGGAAAAGATATCCTATGGGATAACTTTTAACTAACAAGGTAACTAACAGTTAGACCTTGTCCTTGTTCTTAATCAAGGACATGGTCTACCTGTTCGTTAAGTTTCATCGTAATCTGCCCAGCCGCTAAGATGTGAAAAAGTAAGAAACAACATTAACATAAGGATATCTTTTATCTCGGTTTTTGCCCTTGCGACGAAATCCCTCCACCACGTGAGGGGGAACGCTGGCAAAGCCAGTTTATAATTAAAAAATATGCCAGTGCTTTGATAAAAGTATTAAACAGTGTGTTAACAAGAAATCGGTTCAATAGATATATTAAAATTAATAAGCTAGTACGCTCAGAGTACTTTAAACAACACAGTGAATGAGTACGTGGTAGGTACCTACCTATCTGCAGTGTAGAGCTACAGGGCAATGCCCTTGCAAAGTTGAAAGTAAATAAGTGGCAACTGCTTGATCTCCACGTTCGTGTAGCTGATATTTTATCTCAAAAACGACTTTTCAGCACGCCAATTTATGTACTTTTGTTGCCCTTTTTGGTCGAGAGCGATTTATTATTATAAAACTTTGGAAGCATCTTGTTTTAAATTAGACGATGTAGGTTCTATTTGTTTGATATTAAACTTCGTTAATAGCGAAAATTGGAAATAAACAATTGGACCTAAAAATCATTTATGTTGCCTTTTAATAGGATTGTGTCTGACGACAATCTCGCCTTATAGAAAGCGATACTGTAGTCGATGACAGAGCACGCTCGCCTGGAATTCACTCTTGACTTACAGATCTCTAGGTAGCAGTTTTCGGGAAACACAGAATCCGGCAATTAAAACTTCTATTATGCATATGCAAGTTTAACGCGTTTTTTAAGGATGGGAAATCATCAAATGACTCCTTCCGCTCTAGGCGGAGCGAAAGGGAGTGTCAGACTCTTACTGACTAAAAGCCATCCGTGTTCCTCCTAATTCCGAACGCTTTCCAGGGCCGCGGTGACTCTTTCGAACAATTCCACAGCCCTTGGCACGTTGAAAACTACCAATTAAAAGTTTAATGTTATTTATAGATGTATATTAAAGTCTCCAGTGCAAGTTCAAGTCGCTTTTTTGCTGGAAAGTGACGTGACAGTAACGGACATTGAATAACTCAATGTGCTGAAAGCATCTAATATTAGCTACAATAAAATACTTCACCTTTCCAAAACAAGTTGTAGCCTAAGTTTATTTCCGAACGGTGCACTTGAAGTACTAAAGAGATGTTTGATAGGTATATTTTTTCGAAGAAATAATGCAAACTATATTACGATGTTGTAGTCCTCCTAAATAATCTTTTAAGTTCTTAAAAATAAAGACTAGCACTTTCCTATATAAGAAGATTTTCTTACTAATGAAATATCTAGAATCGTATACAACTAGGTACTTACTGTTGAACAGCTGCAATATATTTTCAACCAATAAAACCACAGTGCCTCCGTGTGAGTTCCATTCGTACGCGCAATGGTGACGTGACAGCGACTGACTGTGATGTACAAGCTGTGGCATGTAACGGGGCCCTAATTATAAAGCCTACACGACTTTACTGATACCCCAATCTTAAAATCCTAATATAGGTATATCCTACGTACAAGGCATGGAAGCTGACTTACCTACTTTTCATAGGTCCTGCGACTAAGTAGGTACTAAGTAGGTAGGTAGATGAATTAAAAATCTATCATAGGAAAATAAAAATACAATAACTATGCAAGTTAAAGTGTGTGTTAAAAAAGTGTTGGCATGAAAACTAGGGTTACTAATAAAAACTACAATACGAGTATAATCAATTGTAGATATTTACAGGAGTGAGAGCAGTGGTGGCCTGGTGGTAATGGCTGCGACTTACGAGGTCGTAGGTTCGAACCCAGCCAGGCGCTTTACTTTGTGTAAATTATTTCATCAACACTGCTCTCAAAACGGTGAAGGAAAACATCCTGAGGAAACCAGCATGTTCTAGAACCAAAAATTCGAAGACATGTGACATCTACCAACCCGCACTGGGTCCGCGTGGTGGATAACCCCCCACTCCCTCTCACCGAGAAGAGGCCTGTGTTCCAGCAGTGGAAACATTATAGACTGCTTATGCTATGCTTATGCAGGAGTGAAGTGACAAGGACTGACTTTGATAAACACGCTGCGGCATGTCAAGAAAGCCTTCATACCTACTGCCTAAACACACCTGACATCTATTCATAAATAAGTCTATGGCGACAAATCAAAACCACAACGTGAGTTTCAATAGTACGCTTGCTGTAGTGACGTGACAGCTCGTGACTTTGATGAACACGCTGCGGCGTGCCAAGGGGGCCTAATTACAGCCCATATGTACCTATACATTTTTTTTAAATCACAAATCAAAGAGAAGAAGCTTAAAGAATCTATGTAGATTCTATTGTACGAGTAGTAAGGACAATTTTATTTATTTTAACTTTCAGAACGTGATAGCTTAGTGGTTGGACTTAACGCAACAAGAGTACTTAAAAAAAACAGTATCTAAGCAGTAGCTTTACCAGTCAACCTTTGGGTTATAATGAGCGTGATAGGTGTTAACAAACAATTTTCGTAGGGATACCACAATGCGAGTTTCAATAGTAGGCTTGCTATAGTGACGTGACAGCTCGTGACTTTGATGAACACGCTGCGGCGTGCCAAGGGGGCCTAATTACAGCATCGCTACTCCCCGCAATGTTTTCAAGACCGATGTTGCGCCGCTCATTTATTTGTACCTCACTTTCATGTGTTCTCGTAGGTAGGTATAGCTTTAATGTGGTGGGGCTTGGAAATTATAGCGTTAGGTATGTTTGCGCACGTGTTGGTATTGAGTGAAATAATTCTTTGAAGTACTCTTGGCAATGGTTGTAAACAAAACAACATCTTGGATGCGAATCATCTTTTTTTGCAAGAACTCATTCTTTTCCCAAAACTTATATGGGTCAAACAAACAAACAAGAAACAAGTTACCTAGAATAAGTCAAAACATACCAAACGGTGTCGAATAGTAAGACTTACTGCAATCCATTCGTTCGGAACAGTTATTATGGCTACATGCATTTCTTTTCATTTACTATGGTCGTAACCATAACGAAGTTTGTAAGATCGTTTTACGTTAAAATCCTAAAGAATCTCCAAATCCACTCCTAATGAGACCGTCTAAGATTACATAGCCTGCACCAAAACACAGACATTCACGGAAATAATAGTGCAGCCAGCGAAATGTACACAGCACATCGCAAACTCGTAGTTTCAACATTTCAATGCATGCATTTCAAATGTGTTTATCCTTCTACTGTAGGGAACTGACGTAATATCATTAATGTTTATTTTGTTATAAATTGAAATTCAAATAACAATGCACTATGATTTTTGGATAGGCGTAGCTGTATTCGGATTGTCGGCTTGATTGACGCTAGCCCCAGTGTTCTTTGTGTTGATTCTATTCTTGCGCGGATAATAAATTTAAATTGCATTACAGTTTATTTTTTTTAATTTCGAGTGTTCATATGAGGCCAGAGGAACTAGAGGCCTGCATTTCAATATATGCCTCAATTGGTAACACAGTGTTGCAGGAAAATATTTTGCTCCATTGCAAAATAATTTGTGAGGCTAACTGGATGTAGATGTTTCTGCATAAGAGATGAGTGTAAACAGAGGCATACATAATTTATAGTAGCATAATAGCTGCGAGGAACAACAACAAGACAGCAATCTGTAACACAAACTGCACAAAATCTTAGAACGAACATAACTTTAGTCAGAAATTCAAAGTTTACAAAATGTTTTCATCAACAACAAACTGCTCTCTGCAACAACTTACAGACTTAAGTTTCCAAGGTGTTTTAAATGCAAAATATCCTCCACATGCGAGTAACAACGTCACAAGTTACATTTAACATTTTGACGGGACATTTGGCGCCCGTCCGTGTACCAACCGGCACACAAAATATGACCAACCTTCAGAAAATATTTTCTACGAGCTTATCTTCATTGAAAAGTTTTGAAACTCATTTTATAGTAAAGGTTTTATTTTTGTTGGTGTAAAGTGGATATATGCTTTATTTGAAGTATTTTGTACTAAAAAATGCATACTTTATGAATAAGTATATTATAATGGATTATCTAAAGTAATACTTCAAGTTTTTTGAAGGTTGAAGAAAAATGAATCCAATCGTTTCCAGATAAGGTTGTACCTTTTTTGCTACCGGTTCAACCGACACCATTGCCAGAGGCGTTAATTATCCTGAAAATTGCAAACACACGCAAAACACGGCTAATGATTTTTAAACGAATTACCGACCTACACAAAAAAACGTACTCTCGTCCACCCTTTTTTAAAATCCGAACGTTCGGCATCCAATACTCGTACACCCTTCCGCCATGATAAATAGGTTCCTCATAAATTATATTTATTAAATTCGTACTCGTAATGGTGGCGGTTGTCACCCGCTGATGAATGGCCTCATCAGTCCTAAGGAATACCGTTCCCCGAGTACTAAATTCGTATCAATCATTCTCACGCAACGCTTCCTATGTAAATACGAGTTTTATGCGGCAAAACGAAGCATCTCTCACTCGTTATGTGCGTAATGTGCTCCTGTGGGACATAAATGTAAGTGCTGTGGTGTTCAGAACCTTCTATGCGTTAATATGTTTGAAAATATTCGTCGTCGAGTGTCAATACTAAATTATATATAGCCCTTTTTGCAAGGTAAGTGGTTAAAGTATACGTTGTCAATACACTGGTAAGAATAATGTGTTCGTGATATGTTGGCAGATTTAGGTCTGATATTTTCCAGAAAAGTCTTTACGATTATGTCGAGTATAACAGAAACCTGACCGACTCGTTTTATAGATCTCTACCGTGTTTTATTACCTAGATATGTAACTTAAATAGACATCCTATATCCAAACATAGACTGGCTTTGCTTTACTCTTTATGGAAAAAACCCTTATAAATTCCTTATTCTTTACCATTCCACAAATAATGAATGTTTTTTTTTTTCATGTTGTTCCTCACGAAGGTAAACCATCTATTCTTCGTTTGCCTTTTTCTCTCTCTCCAATCTTTTGGCAATAACAACCAATTTCAAGACTAGTTTATAAACTTACAACAACTCACCCCTTAAAGAACTTGCCAAGCTTTCTTAAAACATTTAAACCATTAATCGAATCGTATTCATTAAACAAAAAAAAACAAAACATCTACACAGTAACCACAACAGTTCTCTGCAGCCAGTCATCTGCAGCTACATTTTCCGCCCATTTGCTATCCAAAGAGGTTTTTGTAAAGAGTTCAACCGTAACAGCTAGATAAGAAACTACAACTTTTATAGTAATACAACGCTATTTTACCTAGAATATTTTGTAAGCTCCGCAAAACGCCTAGGAGGTAAGAAAATGGAGAGATAAAAGGTATGTGGGCTATCTTAACAAATTAAGAATGTGCGAATTCTGTGAAACTAACAAGCTGGCATAAGAAAAATCTGTTAAAAGAAAAGGGGAGAGGTAGGGTTGTATTCTAATTTTTCGAAAGTTGTTTAGGTCCAATGTGAGGGCAAGCTTATTTCCATCAATCGGGCATAAATTCAGATTTCGCACTCATCATCTGCCTAGCCTTTTCCCAACTATATTGGGGTCGGCTTCCAGACAAACCGGATTTAGCTGAATACCAGTATTTTACGAGGAGCGGCTGCCTACCAGACCTCCACAACCCATTAACTGGGTAACACGGTACTGCATGGCAAGACTGGAGTCAGATTTTACTGGCTTCTGACTATCCGTAACGACTGCCAAAGATCTACAAATGACAGCC
Source organism: Lacanobia oleracea (assembly GCA_950371165.1). Classification (NCBI taxonomy): domain Eukaryota; kingdom Metazoa; phylum Arthropoda; class Insecta; order Lepidoptera; family Noctuidae; genus Lacanobia; species Lacanobia oleracea. Next base: position 12,409,250 of record OX493399.1, read on the forward strand.
GGGACCAACGGCTTAACGTGCTTTCCGAGGCACGGAGGAAACTCGGTATGTTAAGATGGTCACTCATCCACAGACCGACCTTGGCAAGCGTTGCTTAACCTTGAAGATCGACCCGTGCGGCTGTTATTATCTAGCCACGAACTCCTCAAATTCAGATTTCGCACTATTACTTGTAAATTCAAAGTGGGGAAACCCAATAAAGCATTGCACTACCCAGACATCGAACTCAGAGCCATAAGGCTCCAAAAAGCCTAAGTTAAAAACATAGGTAAGTTTAGCAGTAGCGCTGAGATCTAGGCTCTTTGACTTTGCGGTCAATAAACCCGGGTTTTTAAGAAATTTTAAAGTATAGTTGTGTCTGGTAGGCAGCCGCTCCTCATAAAATACCGGTATTCAGCTAAATCTGGCTTGACTGGAAGCCGACCCCAATACAGTTGGGAAAAGGCTAGGCAGATGATTAAAGTTTAGTTGTGTGGAAACACAGTTTATGGGTTCAACATACGAAACTTTTCAAACTCAATGGACGTACACAGACTTTGTTCGTTTTAATAAAGGTCCTAAATAAACTTAGAAGCTGAAAACAGAAACAAAGTGTAGCCTGAAGCAAGGTTTACTATGTAAATAAGTTTTGAAAAACTGGGTGACTTTAGAAGTCACTTTCTTAGATATTGTTAGGCAAACAAAAGCGCTCATAAACGCAAAAAACAAAATTACATGACTAAGGGCGTAAGACCTTGTGTATAGTAAACAATATGAAAGTTTTTTTTCATCAGCGACGAAGTTATATAGCTTCAAAGTTGATAATTAGGGAAAAAAATCCGACGTGGCCTCTGACTTCAAAGGCCGTGATGTCCTTACAGCTGCCATAGAAAACCGTTTTCGAGTTTGGGAAAAATAAATGTTATAATTCGTTTGTTTCTTATCAATTTTAAATCGGTTTTCATTGTAAGTATTCTATTTTTTCGTACATTAGCGAAGAACTGTGGTTTTTGCTGTTCGGTATTATTACCACACAGTTAATTATTGAAAACTTTCTCCATCAGGTCGGTAAGGGAGTTGGGAGTCCTCTTAATGTTCTCTTAGTGTAGTGGCCATTGGACATGAAATTATTTTTTTCAATAAACGAGCCATTTCGGACTTCTTCTTCCTTTCGAATCGATAGTTAACTCCTTAGATTTTGGCCCAGTGTATGGGCTCTTGAGGCACTTCAACGAAAATCCAAACATTATTTCCAAAGCACGTATTCAGAGCCAAGTTAATTTAAACAAAGCATAACAAAGACAATCCACCTTACCACAGCATGTTCTTTAATAAAGCCCTTTATCTAACTTATACCGGTTAAGTAGATGTCCAAGTCTTTGAACCCAGGTCACGTTCCCTTCGTATCTCGCCGACTGTATCCGATGCTAACTGAATATTTGGTACACAGCTCGAAATGTACCACGTTTTATTATATGGCCAAACGTGAGCCGCTTTATTTACTTATTATATTATGTCAGGCTTGTTTATGTCGAGTTATATGAGAACCTATTGCGATCCCGACGGTTTCAGAGCAGCTTATCAACAGGGCCATGTGATTTTGACACTATGTATACCCGTATAAAGTAATGTTAGTGTTTTATACTGTATATTTTAGTGTCTATCTCGCGGGTTGGTTATTAAATTTGGGGCCGGATTTTCAATCTGAATATACGTTTGAGTTTATTAGTGGGGATAAAGTTTAAAAAGGGTTTCAGTTAAAATGTTTATTTTGGATTCTGTTTGAACGCTGATGGGATGAATTCCATAATTTTATTAAATCTTTAAGCCTAGTGATTTAGTGAGAGCTTTTCACCGTCAAAGAGGAATATTTTAACGTGCTAGAATCCGTCGATTTTTCTGGCGAGTTTTCTACATGTAAATGTAGAAAACTCGCAAAAATAATAATAGTATTTTTTGCTTATACCCAGCAATGACCTTTTCAAACAGACCCTTGTAAATTTAAACGTTAAAAGTATTTATTGATGTTACTGCCTGTACAAACTTTTGATGGAAAAATACGTAAAGTTTGTCTAAGAAGTCTCAAAACTTATAAATACAATATAGAACACTACTATCTGAATCTTCACAGAGAATATCTTTAGCGAAAAATATCTTTATGCTAAGATACAGAAAGCAGCCAAGTTTCCCGAGGTAGGGTTATAAAAACAGGGTTAAAAAGAATTCATAGAGCGAAGTTAGTGAGCGTTAAACTATGTTATCTAGTTTAAATCCCTTGGGCGTTTACGTTACAGATTAACCTTGGAGCTGCACAGTCTAAAGTTTAATTTAAGTTATGGTAGGTAGGTGTGTTATAAGATAATATTAAAATACGAGAAGTATTAGTTTTTCTTGTTAAAGTTTATAAAGTCGCTGGCCTAGTTTGTTTTATATGTTGTTGGTACAGTTGTAATATGCAATATGTAGTGTTGAATTGTACCTTAAGTCAATTCTTAAGATGATGAGGAACTCGTGGCCAAATAATAACAGCCACACGGGTCGATCTTGAAGGTTAAGCAACGCTTGCCAAGGTTGGTCTGCGGATGGGTGACCATCTTAACACAACGAGTTTCTTCCGTGCCTCGGAAAGCACGTTAAGCCGTTGGTCCCGGCTGTCATTTGTAGATCTTTGGCAGTCGTTACGGATTATCAGAAGCCAGTTAATCTGACTCCAGTCTTGCCAAGATGTACCGTGTTACCCAGTTAATGGGTTGTGGAGGTCTGGTAGGCAGCCGCTCCACGTAAAATATTGGTATTCAGCTGAATCCGGTTTGACTGGAAGCCGACCCCAAATTAGTTGGGAAAAGGCTAGGCAGATGAGTGTTGAATTGTACCTAATAACTATAATACAAAGTTTGCAATTAGTTATGAAATGTTAGATACCGTAAAAATGTAAAAGAATGTTGTAAATAATAAAAAGGCAGATTTTACACGGTTGAACATTTAGAACTTTATGAAAATAATATTCTAGTTATTAAAAAAATCTATTTATTGTCAGTCTACTGCTGCGTGTTTCCAGAACAATACGATTCGTTACATCCCAAAACTACACTGGATCATTAGTGGAGCGCCTGGGGGCATTGACCTCGTACTTTTGTTATAGTGAATGAGATTTAAAAAATCCATATGATTAGCTAATAATATGTATAAAAAGTTTACCTATTAAAAAATTGTGCTTTTGAATATCTTTCTGTTTTTGAATGACTGAATAAACATTTTGTTTTGTTTCAAATTATCATCATTATCATCTTCCTGCCCTTATCCCATGCCGACCCCATATTACTTGGGGTCGGCGCAGCACGTTTTATTCTTCCATTCTGTTCTATCAGTCGTTACTCTATCATTAACTTCCTTTTCTTTCATATCGCTCCTCACACAATCCATCCATACTTTCTTTGGCCTTCCTCTTCCTCTCCATCCATCCACATTTATGTTCATAACTCTTCTAGTTTTATGCGTTTCATCCCTTCTCTTCACATGACCATACCAATACAAGCGATTCTCTTTTAACTTTTCCGTCACTGGCATCACTTTTAAAGTGCCTCTAATATACTCATTTCTCACTTTATCCATTCTCGTTACTCCATACATCCATCTCAACATTCTCATCTCCGCTACATGCAATCTATTTTCATCCGTCTTTTTCGCAGCCCAACATTCTGATCCATACATTGCGACAGGTCTTATCATCAGTTTACCTTATATTAAAAAAATGTGCTTTTGAATATCTTTCTGTTTTTGAATGACTGAACAAACAGTTTGTTTTGTTTTCAAATCAAAAGCTCAACTTTTCAATTTATAGACTCTTTTAAACTTTAGCTATTTATTTTATTTTGAATTTTTAAATGTTTCTTTCAATGTAACCAAAATCCGAAGATTTAACGTTTTTAACGCCCTGGATACTCTACTACACAGAAAACAAACATTTTACTATATGTTTCGGGTCTAAAAATCAAACCAAATGATCGGAATATATCATCAAAATTCACAACAATACCTGCGGAACGATATTTTATTTCTAAAATTTTCGAAACACTATCTGCATACAAATATGATAATAAAAAACGAGTCCCCGATACAGCTGTCATTTTCCCTTTGAATCCGCTGAACGTAACAATTTTCACACAGAAGGGTTTTAAAATAAAATATTTCATGTGAACTGATTTATAAAAAGGACCCTACCTCATTTTTTCATTACAACTTCAAAAGGACCGATCCCATATTCAATGTATATGAAAACGACTATTTATGTTTGAAAATAAATTCTGGTATATAATAAAACGTATTTCGTATTTCAGTTTGAAGGTGCTGGATAATAAATCTTTTATGTACAAATATGAGGGGTATGTATTGGTGATTGATGACATCGGTACCGTTTTCTGGCAGATGGATTGGTGATTGAAGTCACAAAAAGATTTTAATAAAGCCTCACATAATTTGTAAAAGATTTTTCTGTGATTCTTTCAAAACACCTTTTTTTGCGAGGGGAATTTTCACAGATATTGTGAAACAAATAGCGGTATACCGAAACCCTGAAGACAAAAAACACCCTGATAGAATGAGTCGGGAGTAGATTCACACGAACATGCTGTGCGTGCAAAATCCCGTTCTGCGTACAACTAAGGAGTGGAATTCCCTGCCATCTTTAAGTCAAGAGTGAATAGATTACTGATTACGTGCCTCATCGTTGTCGATCACATTATCGCTTAACATCAAATCAAATCAGTAGGCAGTAAATCTGACTCCAGTGTTGCCAAGAAATACCGTGTTACCCAGTTAATGCACCCTCGCGCTACACATACCACACATCCCGACACCTACACAAACGCACACTTACACACAAACAAACCCACACACATACACACTCACAAACATATTCTACACCCAGTGCGCTCCCATACTGATAATTATAAAATGTTTGTAGGATATAGCTACGGTACATACCTAACATTTATATACATAAATACATATATACAAATAACTCATATACAATAAATCTATATACCATATACATACCACATAAATATAAGCATAAGAAAATTAACGAAAATATTTTACTTTACACCTGTACACAGCCTTATGCTTCCGCACGTTTGTACACACCCTTAGCTATACCTACAATCCAGCTGCTAGCGAAGCCCCGGCGACCGCTCTGCCAAAGTACCTATCAAGTTCGCAGAACCGCGCGGCACACGGCGCGCTGTCGCCGCCTCCACCCCGCGCTCTCGAGCCGCGCCCCCCTCGCTTGCCCTCGGTAGTTCGCGTCCAACTTTGATCGCGCGCGCATCGCGTAATTAATATTATGTACTCCCGCAGCTCATTGCAATTTACAGTGATCTTGTTATTGTTATTTAAATAGATATATTGCATAAATAATAAACTTTTTACGAACGTTAGTGCGTGTGTTTAATTCATCCCAACACACTAGACACTAGTGGTGACCCCGAAGACTTAACACGTGTTTTAAAGTGCTACCTAGATACTTTGTGTGAGAGAACGTGGACTCAATAAACCCCAAGTGCCATACAAAATGAGTGAATCAGAGCAAGTAATGAGCGATGCGAAAACCGATTCAGCGGCATCACAGGATGTTTTTCGTGTGGGAGTGCGCGTTCCGCCATTTTGGCCCGAAAAGCCCGCGTTATGGTTTGCGCAGATAGAAGGCCAATTCGCGATCTCCAGTATTACGGCGGACACAACCAAATTCTATTACGTTGTAAGCCATCTGGATCCAAGATACGCAGCGGAGGTGGAAGATATCATAGTAAATCCACCAGCGGCCGACAAATACGGCAAATTGAAAACGGAGCTGATAAAGCGGCTTTCTGAATCTGATGAGAAGAAGGTGCATCAACTCCTGACCCACGTGGAGTTAGGCGACCGGAAACCTTCGCAATTCCTGCGACACCTGCAGCACCTTGCCGGTCCTAAGGTACCCGACGAGTTTTTAAGAACTATATGGTCCAGCCGTTTGCCTAGTAACATCCAATCTATAATTGCGTCACAAGCATCCTCGCCTCTCGAAGTTTTAGCAGATCTCGCCGACAGGATTCACGATGTCGTGCCGAGAGGTCATGAAGTTGCGGCCTCATCAGCAACACAAGGGGTAAGTGATTTACTTACCATGAACAAACAGATGGCCGAGCTTACGAAACAAGTAGAATTGTTATCACAAAAGGTTAATGACTTTTCCCGTCTAAGCCGATCAAAAAGTCGCAATGACCGCTCGTCTTCGCGCCTAAACCGATCTCATTCAAGGAAGAAGGTACATCCAACTTGTTGGTACCATTTTAAATTTGGTGAAAAGGCCACTAAATGTGATCAGCCCTGTGACTTCAAACCGGAAAACTTCAGAAGCAGTCAGTAATGGTGGCTGACGACTGCTCAACATGTAAAGGCCGCCTATTCATCTCCGACAAACGTACCGGCGTACAGTTTTTAGTAGATACTGGTTCCGACGTATGTGCCTATCCAAGATCATATTTAAAAAATCAACTGCATTACAATAAACAATGTAATTATGAGCTTGTCGCTGCTAATGGCACACCGATACCTACCTACGGCACTTACCAACTTACTCTCAACCTCGGATTACGCCGTGAATTTATCTGGAAGTTCATTATCGCAGACGTGTCAAGACCTATCATCGGTGTCGATTTTTTAAGTTATTACAATTTACTAGTCGACTGCCGACAACAAAAGTTGATAGACTCCATTACGAACCTAACCGTCGGCGCGCCTTCAACCCACGAAATAACGCATGAACTGCTGTCGTTGAAAACCTTTACAGGTCATTCACCTTACCTCGACCTACTTCGACGTTATCCCGAAATTACGAGACCAGCTGGATCACAAAACAAACCAATTCACAACACTAGGCATCACATTAGAACTACACCTGGCCCGCCGGTAACATCACGACCGCGTCGTTTGGCACCTGACCGTCTGAAAATCGCAAAAAAGGAATTCGAACAAATGTTGCAAAATGGAACAGCTCGTCGCTCTGAAAGTCCATGGTCGTCTCCATTACATCTCGTGCCCAAAAAAGATGATGGCTGGAGGCCATGTGGCGATTACAGACAACTAAATGCACGGACAATACCAGATCGTTACCCAGTGAGGCACATCCACGACTTCGCGTACCAGCTGTCAGGATCCACAATATTTTCAAAAATTGACCTTGTCAAAGCTTTCAATCAATTACCAGTTTATGAAGAAGATATCAAAAAAACTGCAATTACAACACCCTTCGGACTTTTTGAATTTACCGCCATGACATTTGGTTTAAGAAATGCTGCACAGACTTTCCAAAGATTTTTAGACGAAATCCTTCAAGGTTTGGATTTTACGTTTGGATTTCTTGACGATATACTCGTATTTTCAAAAGGGGAAACAGAACATATTGGACACCTGAAAAAAATATTCGACCAATTAAAAAAATACGGAGTAGTCATAAATACCAACAAATGTGTCTTAGGTGTTAGTGAAGTTACTTTCTTGGGTTATCACGTATGTGCAGCTGGTATACGACCTCTCCCAGAAAAAGTTCAGGCTATCCAGGAATACCCCCTCCCTAAAAATGCTAAGGAGTTGAGAAGATTTCTGGGGATGATAAATTTTTATCGTAAATTTCTCCCAGGCGCCGCGCAAATTCAGGCCCCTCTCAATCAAGCTTTGAGCGGCCCAAAAATTAAAGGGACAACGCCCATTATCGTAACAGCTGACATACAAAAAGCATTCGACGCATGCAAAAATAACTTGTTAGAAGCTACGCTCATCGCGCATCCTGATCCGGAGGCTGAGTTAGCACTTTTCACTGACGCATCAGATGTGGCCATCGGTGCTGTCTTACAACAACGAAGACAGGACAGCTGGCAACCACTGGGATTCTTTTCTCGTAAATTATCGCCTGCACAGACCAAATACAGCACTTACGACCGTGAATTGCTCGCGATACATGAAGGAATAAAGTATTTTAGGTATATGCTCGAAGCGAGAACCTTTAAAGTGTTCACCGACCATAAACCCATCACATTCGCCTTCACAACAACCCGAGATAATTGCTCACCTCGTCAACACCGCTATCTCGACTACATATCCCAATTCACAACAGATATCAACCATATCACTGGAAATGACAACGTAGTTGCTGACGCATTGTCACGATTGGAAAGCGTCGACACTACCATCAACTACAAACAACTGCAAAACGAACAGGAACATGATCAAGAATTACAGAACTTACTAAAAAACAACACAGCGTTAAAGTTGGAAAAAGTAAAAACTATGGATGCCTACATATACTGCGACCAGTCTACTTCTCGCCCTAGGCCATTCATCACACCAACTTTCCGTAAGCAAATTTTCAACAACCTGCATAATCTCAGTCATCCAGGCCCCAACGCAACAGCAAAATTGATTTCAGAAAGATTTGTGTGGCCTAAGATTCGTCGTGACTGCAGAACATGGGCTCAACAATGCACAGATTGCCAACGAAATAAAGTTACCCGTCATACTCACTCTCCTCTTTCCTTATTCCCTGTTCCTTCTAAACGTTTTTCCCATGTCCACCTTGACATAATAGGCCCTATGCCACCCTCTTCTGGTTTCAGGTACTGTCTTACAGCGGTAGATAGGTTCACTCGATGGCCAGAAGCCTATCCACTAGCAGACATCACAGCGGAGACCTGCGCTAGTACCTTCATTTCTGGCTGGGTCGCTCGTTTTGGATGTCCAGAAAAAATCACCACAGATCGGGGGAAACAATTCGACTCTCAACTGTTCCAGTGCATCTCGTCTATCATAGGTGCCTACCATTGTCCCACAACATCTTACCACCCGCAGTGCAACGGTTTGGTGGAGAGGATGCACAGACAGCTGAAGGCCGCCATAATGTGCCACAACAACACACAATGGTCGGAGACACTTCCTCTTGTTCTCCTGGGTATGAGGAGTGCCTGGAAGGATGACCTACAATCCTCCTCAGCCGAATTGGTGTACGGCGAGCCACTCCGGTTACCCGGTGAGTTTTTGAAACCAGTAACACATCACAGTATAGATGAAGCAGACTTTGCAGCACGACTAAAACAACGTATTTCGAAGCTATCACCTGCATCAACTTCAAGCCATGGCCAGAAAATATTTTATGTTCCTAAAAACCTCAATACAGCCACTCACGTTTTCCTGAGAAAAGGACCCTTAAAGAAGTCATTAGAATCACCGTACTCTGGCCCACACAAAGTCATAGAAAGGGGAACTAAAACATTTACAATCGACGTCCAAGGAAAACATGTTATAGTTACCATTGATAGACTGAAACCAGCCTATATGGCAAGCAACGATGATGGTTTGTCGCATAGAACATCACCTTTACTAGAACCACCATCTGCACCATCGCCAGTTCCACCACAACCACAACCAGCAACCACAACAAGAAGCGGGAGAACTGTGAGATTTCCACAGCATTTGTCTCACTATCGACCGTGAACCGGTCTCAGCGGGGGAGTGATGTAGGATATAGCTACGGTACATACCTAACATTTATATACATAAATACATATATACAAATAACTCATATACAATAAATCTATATACCATATACATACCACATAAATATAAGCATAAGAAAATTAACGAAAATATTTTACTTTACACCTGTACACAGCCTTATGCTTCCGCACGTTTGTACACACCCTTAGCTATACCTACAATCCAGCTGCTAGCGAAGCCCCGGCGACCGCTCTGCCAAAGTACCTATCAAGTTCGCAGAACCGCGCGGCACACGGCGCGCTGTCGCCGCCTCCACCCCGCGCTCTCGAGCCGCGCCCCCCTCGCTTGCCCTCGGTAGTTCGCGTCCAACTTTGATCGCGCGCGCATCGCGTAATTAATATTATGTACTCCCGCAGCTCATTGCAATTTACAGTGATCTTGTTATTGTTATTTAAATAGATATATTGCATAAATAATAAACTTTTTACGAACGTTAGTGCGTGTGTTTAATTCATCCCAACACACTAGACACTACATGTTAATTAGTCTTAAATTAATCTTTTTGCTTATTTCTCACACATCTGTAGAATGATTGTAAACTGGAGGAGCGGAACCACCTAATACAAGCAAATCTTTGCTTAAAAGGTGACTTCAAACCTAACATAGTTATATCCTTAAGTGAAGAAATAAACATTTTTATTTTTATTTAATGGGTTGTGGAGGTCTGGCAGGCAGCCACTCTACGTAAAACACTGGTATTCAGCTGAATCCGGTTTGACTGGAAGCCGACCCCAATATAGTTGGGAATAGGCTGAGATCAAATGGTATAGTAAGTCAAACAAAGAAAGAAAGAAAGAAAAATGTTTATTTGGGACTCGCACAAAACAGACAGATTTAGATTTAATTAAAACTAACAGTATTACTAAGTCTATAAACATTTTACAATAGTCTGTGCGAGGCCAAAAAGGTCCCTATCTCAGCATAGGCTGCGAAATTTAAAAATAAATAACACAGCGCTGGTTTTATGATAGGGCCTGTGATGCCACGGACGCAGTTACGTAACACATAGGTACTAAATATAATAGAAACAGATAAAATATATACATATAAATGATGAAAAAATATATAAAATAAAATAAAAAAATAAATACAATTACATAAAATACACGCAGTCAATAATAATTAACAACAAAATCGACCCACGCCCAAAAGCCCAGTGCTCCAAAAACATTTGTGAATGTCACAAATGACGGAACGCGCGGGCGCAGTGGCGCACTTTGGCAGCTGTCATGTTGGAAAGAAAAACGCAAACATAAATAATAATGGCAGAAATTATTTGTAATTGTAAATAAAAGCCATACCAACAAGTATCACGAAAGTGCAACAAAAAAATAAAGGGGTCTATTGCATAGTTGCGGTCTGAGTCACATAGTTAGTTGCAGGAAGACGATATGTAATGCTGAGAACATCGGACTAACAGTCACCAACACTTAATGCGTGCAAACCCTGGGTAAGTTCATGTACTTTCCTTTTGAATCCGTAGTAAGTGTTGCTTGAACTTAGAACTAAAAGTACCAACTGTTTTAATAGCACGAAACGGCGGTGGCAAGTCGTTCCAGCAACGAGAAGCTGCGAATTTAAAACATCCACGGAATGCAGCAGTTCGATGGGGGTTGGTCAACAAGAGGTAAGCCGATGCTCTTGTTTTCACTTTGTTCACATCACGAGACCAAGTTAATTTACCATACAGATAGTCTGGTTTTTATGTGAGAATTATACCAAACAGCAGGGTAGCCAGATGAAGCTTTCTCCGGTCTGACATTCTCATCAAATTACCCTTGTTTAAAAACGGCGTTATATGAGATCTAGGAGGGACATTAAAACAGAACCTCGCACAAGCATTCTGAACCCGCTGGATCAACCTGTCGCTCCTCCCAAGAATGCACGCCCCATACACAGTGTCCGCGTAGTTCAGCTTGGATAAGATAAGTGACTCACAGAGCATGATACGCATATCCACACTAATGTAGGGGCGGACACGGTACAAGAGTTTGAGACGGTAGAAGCAGTTGCGCACAGCCTCCATGACGTGAGTTTCAAAATGCAGTTGCTCATCAAATACCACCCCAAGATTACGGGCTTCCTGCACCCTTTCAATGGAACACCCATCAATCCTCAAGTCAAAGGTGACATTGCTCAATTTAATTAAAAAGTCTCTAGTTCCGATTATCATAAATTTTGATTTCACTGGGTTTAAAACCAGGGAGTTCCTCCTCGACCAGGCTGAGATTCTATCCAAATCCTCATTCATTCTTTTTACAGTGTCACCAGTCTGCTGAGGGTGAAATGGCAAATACATCTGCAGATCATCAGCATATAGGTGGAACTTGGCATTGAGCAAGCAGTTTGTTATATCAGCACTGTACAGGATGAAAAGTAGAGGACCAAGGATTGAACCCTGAGGCACGCCCCTGTTCACGCACTTGGGATCAGAGGACTTTACCGCTCCATCATCACTTGTAACCTGGACTAACTGTGATCGGTGAGTCAAGTAACTTTGGAACCATTTTACCGTCTCAGGCTGACATCCATAGTAAGACAGCTTGGAGAGGAGAAGTGAAGTGTTAATACAGTCGAAAGCACGTGAAAAATCGAGTAGGACAAGCATGGTACCCATGCTCTTGTCTCTGGCTTCAAGGATATTTCCAACTACGTCAAGAAGGGCTGTGGCTGTGCTGTGTCCCCTGCGAAAACCAGATTGATAAAGGGGCAAAATATTGTGTTGCTCAAGGTATGCCCTAAGCTGGTTGGAGACAACCTTCTCTAGGACCTTGGAGAGACATGGCAACAGACTAATTGGTCGAAGTTCTTTTACGCTGTTAGGATTAGGTACTTTTGGAATGGGTCTAACTATAGCCAATTTCCACAGATCCGGGAAAGAGGAGGTGGTGATGGAACGATTGATGATGGCTGTTATAGCTGCAAGAGTACGAGGAAGAGTCATCATCAGCATCTCCAGCGAGATAGAGTCAGACCCCTGAGCATTGGACTTCAGACCACGCATAAGCCCCAGCACCACATCCTCCTGGACCGGCTCAAGTTGGAAATGACAATTGTTAAATCCATGATGCTCAAAGTATGACAAGTCAGCAGTAGTAACCAAACCGCTACCCGGTACATCCAAAAAATGATCATTTATTTTCTCTGGATCACTACAGAAGTGTGGTAATGTGGGCTCTGCTTTTTTGGAGATTGCTATGGAAGACTTTATGTGACTCCATAACTTTTTTGGATGTTTAATGTTGTTAGTTATTTTAGTCTTGAAATATGCACGCTTCTCACTTACAACCGCAGCCCTAACAAGGTATTTGAGCTCCCTATAAGATTCAAAATGTTTCAATGCTTTAGTAGCTTTTGCCTTACTATGACTCCTGTCCCGCAGCTTCATCATTTCCTTTACAGTGTCCGTTATCCACGGCAAGGACTTCTCTTTAATAAGAATTCTTTTGAGGGGTGCATGTAAATTGTATAAGTTTAGTATATAACTATTAAAAGTTTCCACCATGGAATTCACATCCTCCAGGCTTTCAATGAACTTCCAATCCATTCTATCCAAGTCCCTATTAAATTGGTCCAGCAGAATGTCTTTAAGAGGCCTGTAGGTGACCCAGTGCGGGGAAGGCCTCTCAATCTTGAAATTAAGTTCCACTGAAATAATTGCATGTTGGCCGAGCTCTGGTATGTGAGATACGGAGACTTTACGTATACGGGCATCGGTGCATACAACGTCAATTAATGTCTCACTATGGTCTGTAAAATGAGTCGGTTCAGTAACAACTTGATTTAAGTTACAGGAGAGTAAAAGGTTGCTTAGTAACTTGGTTTTGTTATCCGATTGGCATAACATATTAATATTAAAGGCAAACGCATCATATTTAAGAGGAAATGCGGAGAGACTTATGATTAAAAAGTCATAATTCGAGATTAGGCTCTCGCCTGTTTCTTCCTCCAATATTGAATCAATTTAAAAGATATTTCGTCAACTAAATAAAAAGAAGGATACATTATGTGCTCTAATTTTTTTTTAGGATTCCGAACATTCGTAAAAAATGGTCGGTCTGTCGGTCTGTCTGCCGGTCTGTCTGTCGGTCTGTCTGTCTGTCCGTCTGTCACAGCCAGTTTTCTCCGGATCTACTGGACCGATTCTGTTGAAATTTGGTATACATACGGAATTCTGTGACCCAAATACGGACGCGTTACCTTAATCAATTTATTTTGAGTATACTGTATCGTGTGACATAATAATATCAAATGAAAGGGCTTACTGTGAGCGTCTTATTATATTACTGTGAGGGTCTTATTATATTTATTCATAATTAAAATTAGACCAAAAAAATAGCCTACAATTTTGAAAAAAATGCAGAGTTCTGTACCTAAAGATAACAGGAAAGCCAAGAAGTTTGTGATGTTACAATAACGTGTAAAAAAAAAAAATTGGAACCCTTTGCATGCGCTTTTTTTTTTATTAAAAGTTGCCAAATTTCGCGTTTTCGGCGTCCTCACCTTACGCTCGACGCAGGTATTCACCAGACACGGTTGTTTCGGGAGGTACCGGTTTCGGATTCGGCCGGGAGGACACGCCCGGGTGTCAACACTGTGAGAATCGGCCTAAGGACACGGTGGAGCATTCGGTGGATGTCTGCTCTGCTTAGGCGGAGCACCGCAGTGTCCTCGTCGAGGCGATCAGCGGCGGCAACCTCTCACAAACGGCCCTGGTTCAATCCATGGTCCGGAGCGAGGAGGCATGGGAAGCGGTCACCTCTTTCTGCGAAGCAGTAATGCTAGCGCAGGAGGAGGCCGAACGCGTGAGAGAGAAGAAAACCCACGCCCCTGCCGCCGCAACAGGAGAAGACTCCCCGGGCGTCGGGAGTCGCAGGGCGATTCCCGGCCACCGTAAGCGTGGGCATTGGGTGGCTCGCCGTCCGATCAGAATCAGGCCCGGGTAGGTCGACGGCGCGCTGCTTCTACGCGCACCTCGATGAGCTGTCAGCATAGAAGACGGGGCTCGCTAGGACCAGTGCCTGCCGGAGTTGCGGAATCTGTTCGAAAGAGGCACCTCGGCCCTGGAACGCAAAGGGCACTAGGAGGAATACGAAAAGGTTTTAGTCAGTAAGTCTGACACTCGCTCCTGCTTCACCCAGAGCTCAGGGTTCATTTGATGATTTCCCATCCTTAAAAAAGGGCTCTGTTGACAGCGGTCTTTCGGACAATTTTGAGCATTTTTTGAGGGTTCTAGTAGTATTCTAGTCAATTTATATCCGTCTTATTCAGTTTATGAAATATCTTTTAAGTCAGTCTAATATTAGAGGAGGAAACAGGCGAGAGCCAAACCGCGAATTATGACTTTTTACTCAAGTCTCTCCCCACATTTCCTCTTAAGAATACCAACAGAGAAGTCTATTCTCAATATGACTGTTACTTGAAATGTGGTTACAGAAAGTGTAAGGATTATTTCACTAAAAGAATCACGGTGTCAAATCCACAGAGAGGAAGTTATCTTCTCTAGATTTGTAGAATTAGTTTTGTAACTTACCCCTAATAGAAAAAGTCTTTATTTATTTGTGTACATTAATCGCCACTATCAACAGACAGCGATGATTAAGAGTACTGGTAGCCTAGTCCGAGCACGTTTGTACATTCTTTATCCCTGTCCTTTCCCTCGTAAAATGAAGGCTAGTCCGTATCCTGCTTATAAGTATAGATACAAAAGTGATGGTGTAGATATTTAAGATAGCTGTTAATGTGGCTTCAATAATGTTAGGTCAAGATAGATTAACGCGTTATTTGGCTCAAAGTTCACAACTCCTTGGCTCACTATTTTAAGTTTCTATGTTACAATTTTAGTTTACTGAGTTAAGAACGACATAAAGTTATAAATATATTTAATCAATTTGTAGTGTTCTAATAGTACTAAAATTAAGAAAGTTACGATCAAAACATTGGAATCAGCTTTCAGTTCAAAACAATATACAAAAAGATTGCTTTCCCGCCTCAAATATTAACGCTGAGTCAAATGTCTGTGAATTAAGTTCAGTCTTATACTCATGATTTTATAGATACAGTTTTATAGATAGGCATTCTGAACATTTTAGCAATTCCCTGCCAGAGTCTGTGTTTCCTGATAGCTACAACCTGGGAGTCTTTAAGTCAAGAGTGAATAGGTTATTTCTAGGTAAGCGTGCTCCATCTTCGACCACATCATCGCTTACCATCAGGTGAGATAGTGGTCAAACGCGTGCCTATCTATAGTAAACAAAAACCGCAAGTTAAGAATAGTGCACCATTTGGCGTATGCACAGTGGATCAAACTGCAGACAGGAACCCAAAGACGAAGATACTGGCGCAAATTAGAAGAGGCATAGGCCTCTTCTAAGTAATCCAAAATTACGAAGTCCAATTCTGTATGTATTCATTGTTGACATAAAAAGCCTCACCTAAGTCTTAACTATTGAAAACTCATTAAAATAGGATATTTGAGTGCTATAAATAATTTACATGAATGCATACTAATTTGACAGACTAGTTGACCCGCGCAACTTCGTCTGCTTCGCTCCTATGCGTAAAATAGCGTGATGATATTTTAGCCTTCCTCGATAAATGGGCTATCTAACACTAATATTTTTTCAAATCGGAACAGCAGTAACAGAGATTAGCGCGTTCAAGCAAACAAACAAATTAACTCTTTAGCTTAATATATTGGTATAGATGTTAATAAAAAAGTACGATTGGTGAAAAATAAAATAAAATTGGTGTAAAAACAGAGAATTTATACGCTTTTGAAGTTATCCTTGTCATACAAAATGTCTTTTGTACTGGATGGCGTCGATTCAATTCATTATGGCGGGACTTGTGAGTGACGTCACACGCCATTAGTCCTGTCTCTGTTTATATTAGATTTTAAAACGCTAACGCTGACCACACCGCCATATTTTGATATTTTTGTGCAACATTAGGTTTTCTGAGAAATGTAATGAAATACCCTATTGAGTCAGTACAGAACTTATGCCTCTATTTACCCCGTTGATGCTTACATTCGTGTGTCTTACATATGTAAATCACAAACCATAATGTATAATGTACTGATTGGATCTAACATTTGATCCCGTGCCCCGGAGGAGCGCTATCACAGGTGAGAATATTAATTTGCCATCACCATTCATGTATGCTTGCCTAGTAATTTTATACACGTAAACAGAACACGAGTATATTGAATTACCACCTACTGAGAGTTTGTATTGGCAGTTTGAAAGGTTATGATTTCTCGAGTTATACACGGTTTTTTTAGAGACGAATTTTAGAATTTTACATAAAGCAATATTGTAAAAAATAAATAGACACGATTGTCGGCTGTCGCTGAAAGCAAGCAATGTGGCACTGTCTCGCGATGGTCGTTTTGCGCGAATGTGTCGCATATCTTCCTAACTTTGGCGGAATAAAACAGTTTTTCTTTATTTCTATTTTATTAGTTTTACTGTAATTCGACCAAAAATCAAATATTCACTCTTTTTCTTATACTTTACATCTAGATAAGTGGCGACAACTCTTCAAAAATATTTTTTTTCGTGGAACAAGTTCTATTGACGACGATGGATTAAAAATGCGCACTGACTCCGAAGTAAACCTGTAGATCGCAGATGGAAGTTTGTGCCATAGTTTATGGTAATGCAACCAACGATGCATAAAAATCGTCTGCTATCAGTTATTTCAAACGAGTCTCCAACGATGTCTGATCCCTATGTCAAGCCTTGCGTAGCGGTACGCTTACAAACATCGCTGGGCACCTCGTAACATTCGTAGCGCTACGCAATTTTGGCTTAGCATTCGTAGCGTTACGTGACTGCGACGTAGCTGTCGTAGTGCTACGCAATTGTGGTGTAGCATTCGTAGCGATATGCAGTTGTGACTTAGCTTTTGTAGCGTTTATACTTTTCTACCTGTTGTCAAATATGGGCCTGTATATCTTGGTTGCGCCACTTCTTCTTCCCAGCGAAAACACTAGTAAGTGATGACTTGTATCATTATGTAAAAATGACACTCAAAATTGCTGGCTGTCAGCCTCATTTTCAATATTTTAATAAAATAGTATTTATAAAATATCAATTTTTGCGCGTCAACGGAATCCGTAGCTCTTGAAACGTGGCCTTAAAATATTGTATGTAAGGTGTCGCCTCAAATAGGATTGACACGTGTCGCTTAGGGGATTATGTGGGAAATAATCTATTGAGTTTGAAGCAAATGTTTTGATAGAAATTAATGAAAGAGTCAGATACATACCTACAGTCTGTCAGCGATATCAACTCCAGTATAAGCTGGCCGTATTTTGTATTGAAACTCTGTACTACGTTAGGCCAGCTCAAGGTCAAAGTGTAATCCAGTACAAGGAGAAATTTCCTTAACACCAGTTAAATCATTGTTGACATAATAATTATCAGCTTACCTACATTGGCACAGTTAAAGACAACCACACATACCTGCCATACATCAAAGTAACATATCCAGTCAAACGTGAGACCACAAATATTGAGCCCAAACAAGGAGTAACAGGTGGCCTGAAACTTATCATCTGCCTAGCCATTTCCCAACTATATTGGGGTCGGCTTCCAGTCAAACCAGATTCAGCTGAATACCAGTGTTTTACGTGGAGCGGCTGCCTACCAGACCTCTACAACCCATTAACTGGGTAACACGGTACTTCTTGGCTAGACTGGAGTCAGATTTACTGGCTTCTGACAATCCGTAACGACTGCCAAAGTTCTACAAATAACAGCCGGGACCAACAGCTTAACGTGCTTACCGAGGCACGGAGGAAACTCGTGATGTTAAGATGGTCACCCATCCAAAGACCAACCTTGGCAAGCGTTGCTTAACCTTGAAGATCGACCTGTGCGGCTGTTATTCTATAGCCACGAGCTCCTCAGTGGCCTGAAACTACTAATCACTATCTAAACTAGTAACAGCCTATATTGGTAGCAAATGCTAACAACTTTGTTTTTGTTCAACGCTACCTAACTAAAGGTGTTTATTGTAGGTACTATAATTGGTATAAATAACAAATTGGCTTCCTAACAACAGAAGTCGTTTAAAAACTAGTTTGAGGTGACTTAATAACTCACCTCAAACTAGTTTTTAACCGACTTCTTCAAAAAACAAGAGGTTCTATGTTCAGCTGTTGGTATGTATTTTTGTTTTTATGTATGTTCACCGATTTCTCTGCCAATTGTTTACCGATTTTAAAAAATCTTTTTTTATTCAAAAGTTATACTCTTGAGGTGGTTCCATTGTCGCCAGGTCAGAATTTGATGATGAGACCCCATGAAAATCGAGGGAAATCCTCAAATTACGCTATTCAGACATTTGAGCCTAGTAATCATCATGGTCACAGTCCTGACCAGAACATCATCGTTCTACCTCGTGGAAGACCTTTCAATGTTGCATCTTCTCATACGCAATTGCCCAGAAAATATTGAGCATTCAGAACTATTTAGCCCCATCACCCAATAAGTTCTGGAGTGTAGGAGTACGAAGTTACCAAGATAATACAGCGATTACTGTTCCATCGTTTACGAAATAATAGAAAAGATACACGAATAAAATAACCATTATTACCTACGCAACAAGAACGAGAACATCCTACGGTCAACAATAACATCTAAACAACAAAAACTGCCACCATAACTAAAATATAACAACAGCGCAGTTGACTCACAAACAGGACACTGTCACTAATACTGACCTTCCAAGTTACATCATTACATAAAAACTCCATACGTAACGCAGGTTGCGTGTAACTGTAGGCTGTGCGTAATATCTACGCTCGAGGGTGATAAAGGCGGATATTCTGTGCCACAGAATAGACAGGAGACTAGAGGGCAGAAGGCTAGGTTCATACAACCAGGGAAAACGTGCGCACACGTAGACAAGATTCTACGTTTGATAGTAGTGGTGACCCTATATTAATGGACCACGACTTTGAAGACACGTCATCCTTGGTAAGCAAGCCCATTCCTAAATAAAAAAATAAAAAAAACCACCAATCCGTGCTGGGCCCGCATGATAGCCCACATCCTACACGCATAGAGGGAAAACTGTGTCCCAACAGTGCATTGGGAACATTATAAGCTGACTACGACGACGTTATGGCGTAAGTGCAAGCGATCGGTATTTCTTTGGAATTTGGGCATGTTTTCACTCGTTGTAAGGAGCTAGGCTTCTGCAACTACCCATGCTTTGTTATTCTGTGAACTCCCCCGCTATTCCGTGGATTTCCCCCCCTGGCTCTAATGGCGCACGCTGAATGACGAAAACGCGGCGTTTATGATAATCGCCGTATTTCACGACCGCATAAAACCGAGTGGTGGCGTGGATGGGATTCTCCTAGATTATATCCCCCTTAAAAACGCAGTTAGGCGGTACGCCGATACATTGATTATCAAGGGAGTGTGTGGAGTGGATTATTATGTGAGTGCCAACATTTTTATCAAATACCGTTTATTATCCTTGATGACACAAAATAACAATGTGTCTCGAAAACGCGTTCCACAAAACTAAGTGTCCAATTAAATGGCTTCTAAGCTTTATACGAAATGATTTTACTCTCAACTGTTCATTTTAATTAAACAGTAAGTCAGTCATTAGGCTCGCATTTCTCATTTTGGTATTAGAACTTAGAAGAATGGAACTTTATTCAATTAATTCTGACTAACTTAATTGGAAAGATTAGATACTTTCAAAAGTCAGTGTTAAAGTTAAGACTGCAGTTAGTTAATTTAGTTACAGAGATTAAATGTTAGACATTAAATAAAGTTAGAGAAAACCAAAAATGTTCAAGAAAGTATCATAGAATTTAATTTACTTCTTCTTCGTTAAGAACTGAACAAACCCTACTTCAATGCTATTTTTTACAGGTTTTAGACAGACAATTATTCAACTACAAAATAATAATTCAGAAGAGTTAGTGTCCTACTGCAATTTCAACTGATCAAAACCCATGATCAATGATTTGTAGAAGGTGGCTGGCAGCAGATCGATGTGGACTGCTCAAGACCGGGATGGTTGGCGCTCTTTGGGGGAGGCTTACGTTCAGCAGTGGATGGCAATTGGCTGATATGATGAAAACCCATGAAAATAACAAAATCTTTGGACCTCTCGTTTACAATGCTTTGCCTAGGTCTATTACTGGAAGCCGACCCCAATATAGTTGGGAAAAAAACTGGGCAGATGATATAAAAACTTGTACTATTCATCATCTGCCTAGCCTTTTCCCAACTATATTGGGGTCGGCTTCCAGTCAAACCGGATTCAGCTGAATACCAGTATTTTACGTGAAGCGGCTGCCTACCAGACCTCCACAACCCATTAAACTTGTAATATTGCATGCTATATATTGGCAAAATATGTATAACTAAATATTTTATCATTAAGAACTTCATGTGCCTACCATATTATTTGATGCAATAAATGAATTAAATGGACATACATAATAACCACTCAATGAAATAATCACTAATTTAACTTCATAATAGAACACATCCAAAATTCACGCCATTCAAAATTCCATTCTCAATAAGCCACACAAATATTTAGCGGTAAACTCCAATCTGTAATATGAACATAACAAAGTCGTAACAGACAGATTACGTGTTATTATTTGTATGTTTATCACAGCAGAGAGAGAGGAAATTGGAGCAATTTCTACAAATCTCTCTCTTATTTTCTTTAGGAATCAACTCTGGGATTTTCCTTAAGCAATTGGATTACAGACGTAATCGGCGTCGCAGTCAACTGTTACTGCCTTATTTTAGTCAAAAACCTAGATTTACTTTGTAGCCTCTATAATAAGCTTAATTGGAAGTCGCTTTAAGTTTCCTAATTGATTCAGTTTTGCGATTTATTTTCGACGCTGATTGGGATTGTTGGTGTTTTGCTGTGATAAGATGAATCTATCTACGACTCTAGGTTTTTTTGTAAAACCAATTGTACATAGGTACAATTTTGTATGACTGAAATAATATATTATCAAAGGCAAGCTTTACTCAAATTTGAATTTTCTCCCAGCAAATATTTGAATGATAAAAAGCGATTATATCAGAGGGTTCTATCCAGTTTACAATAGCTTATGCATATATAAACATACCCAAATTTTACAAATAATAATAAATCTATACTAATATTTAAAGCTGAAGAGTTTGTTTGTTTGTTTTGCTTGAACGCGCTATTCTCAGGAACTACTGGTCCGATTTGAAGGATCTATCGAGGAAGACTATAGGCTATAAATTATCACGCTAAGACCAATAGGAGCGGAGCAGTAATGAAAATTGTGACGCAGACGAAGTTGCGCGGGTCAACTAGTAAATAGTATAATACTAAATATATATAATATAATACTAAAGTATAGTGTAATACTAAATTATAAATAAGTAGCTTTACTTCGAAATGTAACTGTTCTGTAGATACCCTTGCCTGACCATTCGAGAAAAATGGACTTTCAACTATGTACCTATATGTTATTTTTTATTTTGATTTTAAAGTAGAAACAATAACCCACGAAAATATTTACTTCCTTTCTTGTTCTCACAAATCATACGTTGAAACTACCCAAGTAAGTAAGTAAGTCCCAGAAATCCAAATTTTATTAGGAATCAAACCAACCAGTCAGTTTAAAATACTGCGCTGTTGAACGCGTATAACCTAAGTCAGACTTGCGCCAAATTGAAGCGGAACTGGGCGGGGTATATCTGTCGCAGCCGGGTAATCTATGGACTAACACGGCCACCAAGTGCACTGCGGGGCAGTAAGACACTGGGGCAGATTGGAGTGGGTAATATGGACTTGTTATTACGTTTTGTAACAAGAAAGCTCATTTGCTGAGGCTTGATTTGATTTGATTTTAAAAGTTCTGTATCACAGGGCTTTTGTGAGAAAACTGACGACCCGCGGGCTTTCCCATGAGACAAACAAACCTTATACGCACAAACCTTTCTCATTTACCATTCATTGTATTAGCGATAATCGTAACAAAATATGTTGTGTGGTTATGAAGATGTAATCAGAAAAAAAAAAGTTAAAGTGTTATTTGTGCATATCAGAAATCTGAGGGCTCACATAGCCATGGATGCCTCACACTAGGAATTTCTCCTGTATCGTGGGTGCGTTTATAAACTTACATATACAAACAGCCAGACCCGGAACAACATTCATAGGTCATACAAATTTTTTTTCCGTGCGGGAATCGAACCCGCGACACGCAGCCCAGCAGCCAATCGCTCTCAACCACTGCGCCAACTGTATCGTCAATAAATAATGTAGTTGTAGTAATGTAGTATTGTTGCTACCTTTATTTTATTCCTCGGAAAATCATAACCACAGGGTTTACCGTAAACCGTAGGAAAATATATTTTTCCAGATTAATTATAACAAGCATCATAACGGTCATACACATTTAGATTTTTTGACAATCGTTACCGCTGATCAAATGGCAAGCTAGACCCTCTTGGCATTGAACTAAACCACAGACTGTATTAAAGCAAAGTTACGAACAATCGAAACTTTTTCTAACAATTTCAATATCAAACCTTAATTTTTTCGATGCTTATAGAATTCGCAGGAAGTTGGTTCGCTCACATCTCGTTTCCACTTTCGCGGAACAAGGGGAAATCGTTAAAATGTGAACTCCAACAAGTGTTGTCTGAGGAAATTGCCTTTTGATATACCATTGTTGTTGCCCCGATATTGTAACCGAAGATTACCACGGAATATACCAATCTTTACACGAAAATAACAGGCAGCGTATATTACCTACAGCAGGGGTAAATGTTTTTCGACTTTTTATGTTTAACCAGACACAAGAAGTAATAGAATGGATTGTTAGAGAGAGCACCTATGTTATTAAGACGATCAGGACACAACGACAAACTAGTTATGGAAGAAAAAAGATCAACAATGAAGTACAAATTAAGATAAGAAAACAAACAAACAACATTACACAGAAAAATAAATCTGGCTAGATTTTCCCAACTATGTCGGGTTCAGCTTCCAGTCCATCCAGTTGCAGCTGAATTTTACTGGCTTCTTTCCGTATCGACGTTCATAGATCTGCTCAAATAACAGCCGAGACTAATCATTTAACTTACTTTCCGAGGCATAACCACTACAAAAATAGTTAGAAAATCAAAGATAGATAGAGATAAAGACAATAAGATTAACACATTTTATCTACCAACCCCATGTAAGCGATCCCAACTTCACGACACGAGAGTGCGATCAGTTACCACATAAGAACATGCCTAAGTGGAATTACCACTTCACAATTTAATATGTGCCAAACGCAGCCGAGCTCACGAACTCAACGTAAACGCAAGAACGAGAGAATTCACCCGTTAAGTGTAAATTTCGAGCCCAATTTCCGATAGCACGACCATTTCAATAGTAGGGGAGGGCTCCTGATTTCACCCGCGCGTAAAATCTAAAGATGCGCTTACACGGGCAATAAAAATTGATCAATCAATATATACAAAATTCTTCCGTTACTGACTGATTGAGTGACTGACAGACAACGCACAGCCGAAACTCCTGGTCGTAGAAAGGATTTCCCGAAATTCTTACGGGAACGAGAAAAAACGGGATATGCGCGAACGAAGTCGCAGGCAAAAGCTAGTTTATAATATAAGCAATACTGGTTGATTGTGACGTCACAAAATGTCAAACAGTTCACGGCAACGGCACAGAGCTTTAATTTAGCGAAATGTTATGCAATGACAGTATTGAGCATTGTGGGGTATAACTTTCAAGAAACGAGGCATTACTTCTATAAACGCAATGTGGAGCAATTAGAAGTAACATTTCCGAAACAAATCCCGCGTTTTAATAAAGTTGCTGCACATTGCTCCACTAATTGCTCCAGATTGAACCATACGTGTTGCCGAACAATAATAAGATTTTACAAAAATCTAACTAGTCCGTTGGGTATTTTTCCAAAAATATTGGATACATGTTTTTTGCTTTTTTTCCTAAACAAAAATTTGAGATAATACAGTGCGTTGAAAACACGCGTGACGTCAATTTTTACGTCGCTGGTAAAAATTGTACCATTATAGTGATGGACTAATTACATTTTTCAGTAAAATAGCCTATTGATCAAAAACTTGCCCGTGTAAGCGTACCTTTACAGATGGCAAACCAAACAAACTTGCTCCCAGTTAGCTGACAGTCGTTGGCAAACTCTCAGGAAACTTATTTAACTCACAAATGTCCTGTGTACACATAAATCTGTAAAGTCGGACGCGTAAAGCAGGTGTTTCTCACTTCTATCAAACTTTGTGCTTTATTTTGCGTGATGTTACATAAGTGTGCGAGTGATGAGCAGACGGGGTGTATATGACAGTTCAGATTTCTAGGCTCAAGCAGAAAATGTGGTACCTAACAAAACCAAGGATTTTTGCTTAAGAGCGATTAATGTTTTTCGAAAAAGAGTTTATAAATATAGAGAGTGATTTTCATGTTTTACATAAAACTTTAAATAAAATAACTCTCTCTGTCTCTCTCAACTCTTTTTCAAAAGAGTTTTTAACTAATTTTTATACCTAAGTATTATGTCTGAGTACAAAGTAAGTTACATTAAATCTTTTCTAAGAATCAGGACTTGCCGGTTTTAATAAAGTACCGAAAAGAGTAATCACTGTTAAATAGACTAAAAAGAGTGTGTAAGGATCATAGCAGCTGGCCGGTGGTGTTCAGCTGGTATATTCTGTCAACTTCATACTCTATCTCTCGCTTCATGCTCATGCAGTGAGCATGAAGTGAACTTTCATTCCATATGGATTGACATCTCACTTCGTATTCATTCACCGAAGCTTACACGGTAATCGCACTGCAAAGTTTCTGCCTACTCAATTGCAAAAATAATATAGTGTAGTATGCATGGAGACTAAAAAATATACTCTGAGATTAATTAACGATAACTCTCGTAACAAGCTTTCAGACACCAAAATAGCATCTAACATTACTTTAGAAATAAATACCAATTTACCTAATGCAAACAACGAGCTTAGAATTAGAAACTTTTTAGGAACATACTCGTACTACATTATATCTACCAGCAACAACAATACCAAAATATAATTAGTATCAAACTTTAAGCAAAAGTTAGCAACACAGCGGCATTACTACGCCCGTCTGAATTGAACATGTAGACCACAGCATACCGAAGTTGGCTCCCTAAGGCACCAAATGCATAACAGACTACAAACAAACTTGGGATACTGCGGCTGACATGTTCTCCTCCTGTGGCCCGTTATTGGCTTGTTCATACCGAATAATAATAGTTAATAACGATTAATAGTTGAACTGTGCAGTCGAAATGATGAGCCAATTGCACCCATTGTAGGATGCGAATTTACTTTAGTGATGTTCTATGCTAAACTGTGGTTAAGCTGCAATATTTCAATTTTAGTGGATTATCTAGATGCTTGGTTGCAAGTGAATTAATTATCTTCTTTCATTTAAAATATAGAGAACATATAACTGCTCGTTGGATAAGTGGATGCAAACGCTACTGCTGAGCATGTCTTTTATAATACGCACAGCAAAGGAGTGGAACTCTCTGCCTGCGTCTGTGTTCCCAAAAGCTTACAACCCTAATCTCTTCAAAGTTAGAATGAACAGTCTCCTTCTGGGTAGGCTCGCTCCATCGTAGACTTTGTCTCTGTCATCTCTGACATAGACTAGAGTCAAGAGCAAACATTACAAATAATAAAAATAAAAAATGAGATTTTGGGTTCGATATCCAGATTGGGTAAAATTTAATTGAGTTGTTTCATCTGGAATTTCTCAGTAGCAGCCTGTAGTCTGGATGTATACCCTGTGGATGACAATAGGCTCATCCCCTATTACGTAACACTACAACGTAACTGGGGCCCAAGTCTGCTATTATTTAGAAATTCGTCATTCCAACACGATCCCATTGTCATTTGGTAAAAGTTCGTAATCTACTAATTCATAATGGTCGATCACTGGACGTTCAATGGTCTCGTAATAAAATCGTGGTATAATGACATTTTCGTATTGCCATTATTATAAAAACGGTTAGTAGACATGATTTTCGAAAAACTAATACTAAATTTGAACATTAAGTTATGCCAGATTTCTTTTATATATATTTCTACATATTTATTCATGTCTCATTATGTACGAGATTACCATTTTATGCCATTTCTTTCTTTTTACGTTAGTAGATTACCAACTTGTCAAAATCAACAATTATGAAATCAGTGATAGACCATTCTGACACTATTGTAATAGCAGACTTGAGACCCTGGTATAATGTGGCTGTACTATAGGTACAACTCTGCCTGACCCATCTGCGAGTACAGGTGTGATGTTATGTAGAAATAATATGCCATTTCAAATTCTGGTGGTTAACATAACTTATTTGATCCATATGTACTATTCGTAAACAGGTCTCTCACGAAGAACTCTTCACGTCTTAACGGCTGAACGGATTTGAATGAAACTGGCCTACGAATAGACCACGTCCTAGAATAGGATACTTTTCTATCCCAAAGTATGAACACGCCGCGTGAAATTGAAAAAAAAGATCTTTAAGAAACCTTAAATATATTTTTTCAATTTCAGGCGGACGAAAACCGCTGGCAGAAGTACGTAAAATAAAAATACCTAAGAAAATAGTGTAAAAAAAATTTAAATAATTTAAAAATTTTGGTATCATGGCCAACGTAACCCACCACAAAACATTCTCTCCGCTCAAATCTTAATCTAATCTCTATTCTAGAAGACAAGAATGTTAATAGTAAACACAAAAGCGGCGTTAAAGCGAAGTGTTAAATGAAATAAAATGAAACTTACCTTATCTTGAGATTCAGAGATCAAAGTTTAATAGAACCGAAGGAATAGAACATTCCTAATTGCTTTGGAAAGTTCCATCGTCGGTGAAATCACGTTCAGAGTATCCTAGTGCTTAGACTAGTTCGTTAGTAAGTTTAATTGAAAGAATTCAGTGTGAAAGAATATATCTGTGGAACAATGATATTGTGCTGCGGTAATCTGGGAAATTGTGGAGCTAGCAGACATTTTTCTAATTTCGGAAACTATTTTCCTCTAGGAACTTAATTAGAATTAAAACTTTTAGAATGGTATCGAATCTGAACCGATTGCTCAGTGTGTACATATTATTTTCGCATAACTCGGCAAAATGCAGGTAAGAGTGAATCTTTTTAGGGTGTCGTACCCACCCGCTAGGGCAGGTGCCTGCTGGGGCTGTGGAATCTGTTCGAAAGGGGTGCCGTAGCCTTGGAACACAAAGGGCACCAGGAGGAACACGGATGGGTTTTAGTCAGTGAGAATCTGATACTCCCTCTTGCTTTACCCAGAGCGGGAGGAGTCATTTGATGATTTCCCATCCTTAAAAAAAAAAGAAAAACATCTCCGTTGTTTTACCCTGGGTGTCGTACCCAGGGTAAAACAACGGAGCCCTATTATTAAGGCTCCGTTGTCCGTCCGTTTGTGTGTGAGTACTATCGCATGAACCGTTTTAGGTCATCATCATCTACCTAGCCTTTTCCCAATTATATTGGGGTCGGCTTCCAGTCAAACCGAATTTAGCTAAATACCAGTATTATACGCGGAGCGGCTGCCTACCAGACCTCCATAACCCAGTAACTGGGTAACACGGTACTTCATGGAAAGACTGGAGTCAGATTAACTGGCTTCTGACAATCCGTAACGACTGCCAAAGATCTACAAATGACATCCGGGACCAACGGCTTAACGTGCTTTCCGAGACACGGAGAAAACTCGCTATGTTAAGATGGTCCACAGACCAACCCATCCACAGACCAACCTTGGCAAGCGTTGCTTAACCTTGAAGATCGACCCGTGCGGCTGTTATTATCTAGCCACGAGCTCCTCATGAACCGTTTTCGGGTGATAGTTGAAATATTGGACCCTCATACAAGAGATAAGATCGTGTGCGAGTCTGTCTCAATATTGGTCGAGATTTTTCTTAGTTGGTTTAATACTATGAGTTGTCCATATTCATGAGTACTTTTATTATTTTAAAAGGAATTAAAAAGTTACACAGTATATACAACAGCATTAGTATAACTACAATATTTGATACATCAAGCTAGTATAGTTTACGTAGCACTATGGTAGATTTTGCTATATCATTTTTAGGGTTCCGTACCCAAAGGGTAACCAACGAATCCTATTACTAAGCCTCCGTTGTCCATCCTTCCGTCCGTCTGTCTGTCAAAGGGTTGTATCTCAAGAACAATTATAAGTAGACACTTCAAAATTGTGTATTTCTATTGCCGCTTAAACAACAAATAATAAAAATTAAGGTTTATGGTACGGAACCCTTCGTGTGCGAGTCCGACTCGCACTTGGCCGGTTTTACATCGTGGTCTCATTATTCTAGCGATAACAAGGCTAGCTTTATCATGGCACCGTCAACGTTCTAGTTTTTATGAAAGAAAAATCTTAATTACTGCTTTATAAGGCGGAAGCTATTATAAGACATGGAAGCTTTTACTAAATAATATTCCTGAAGTGACCTAAAGGGCGCAAGCTGTTGAAAACTGACATTCTTGAACAAACGAGGCGAGGTTCTTATAAAAGTATACAGTATCTATGAAAGCCACGGTTATCATTCATAAATATTTCTATAAGAAAAACTGGGCAAGTGCAAGTCGGACTCGCGTGCAAAAGGTTCCGGATGATTTTTTTTTAACAATTTATTTTAACACTATAGAAATCTTTTATATTTTCCTGTAATTTATAGGTAAAGATCTATTACCTACATTTTTTTTTTCAAAATTTGGCTGAGTAGTTTCGGAGATAACGGGGGCATGGCCATTTTTCGTTTGGTTTCTTGAATAACTTCAAAACCATTTATTTTAAAATTATGAAAAAAATATAATTAAAAGCCTCACAGTAAGTCCTTTCATTTGATATGTCACACAATATTGTCCAAAAAACTTTTTTTTAAATTTTCTAGTTGGACCCCCAAAAGTGACCCACATACTAAAAAAATAACTATTTACGCAACGCTTTCGTGTTATGGTCACAGAAGTCCATAAGTGTATCAAATTTCAACAGAATCAGTCCAGTGGTTCCGGAGAAAACTGGCTGTGACAAACGGACAGACAGACAGACAGACACCCGAGTGATCCTATAAGGGTTCCATTTTTTGTTTGGAATCCTAAAAACTACTTTTAGAAAAACTCTGTAAACCAACCTCTGGCTCTATAACTTCTTCTAAATTCGGATGAGTTTCTGAATTCAGCAAGACTACCTACGTCTATTTTCGGGGAGCCTGCATGCAGACAAGTTCTCTTCAGTATGCAACTTTCAAAGTAGCTACATAGGTACATATAGCGGAAACCTGAATTCATCTGCCTGCCTTTTCTCAAATACTATATATTGGGGTCGGCTTCCAGTCAAACCGACTGGGTAACACGGTACTTCTTGGCAAGACTGGAGTCAGATTTACTGGCTTCTGACAATCCGTAACGACTTCCAAAGATCTACAAATGACAGCAGGGACCAACGGCTTAACGTGCTTTCCGAGGCACGGAGGAAACTCGGTATGTTAAGATGGTCACCCATCCACAGACCAACCTTCGTAAGCGTTGTTTAACCTTGAAGATCGATCTGTGCGGCTGTTATTATTTAGCCACGAGCTCCTCAATAGGTAGCGGAAACCTAAATGAGATTGGCATTTGGATAGCACGAGATAAATGAGTAGCAACCTAATCGAAGCAACTAAAGTAACAACGTCAACACAACATAATTTCGAGAGCCCAACCAAAACTTTCTCATCGTACCAAATAAAGAAATAAAACAAAAATCAACCAGCTGGAACCCAAAGAATTGGACAGCAAAGGCAAACTTAGTTGGCTAGAGAATGTCTGCTCCACAGTAGGACATGTTTGCGCTTGTTCAGTAACCGCACTCGAGGGGGCCGTACTGAGGACTCCACATAGATACGTTTCATGTGGTAAGCCCAACTGCTTTTGTTTAGATCCTGGAGAAAAATATAAAAACTGTACAAGTTTTTAAATTGCAGCTTGGACGACCAACCTATTCGTACCGTGTTCTATTGCACCTTTGTTAAGTCAAGTTCGAAAGAAGTGGAAAAGGATTATGTTTTACTAGCTTCCGCCAGCGGCTTCGCCCGCGTGATCCCTAGGGAACATACACTCGGGTTAAAAAGTAACCTATGTGCTATTCCAGACTATAATCTACGAGTATTTTTGTTCCAAATTTCATCCAGATCCGTTCAGCCGTTCTAGCATGATTGAGTAACAAACATTCATCCAAACTTTCGCATTTATAATATTATTTAATTAGATTTCTTGGGATGTTTATAAGTAACATCGGTGTACTGTTTACCTGACCTTTTGATTTCATGACTTAGAAATGATAAACTTGACATTCTGCTAGTAGGTAGTTAAAAGAAGGGCTAATAACCAAACGGTTCTACAGTTTACCTAACCTTTTGAATTAAGAGACTGTTTGCACCATTTCGAAGAAACGTGGCGATCTTTGCTAGACCTTTTGATTAAGCATAGCGTGCAACTAACTTTAACGCTAATTTGATCTGCGTAAAATATGGAAGTCTCCTTTATGCCTCATGTCATGTACCCTCCACTTAGTGCTCCTTCTGCACTACTAATACATGTGCACAATACAGCACTGACTTCTGCGCCGAGGTTATGAACGTGTCACAAACTGCGCGCTGCACTTGCCTTGCAATGACACGTGTTTGTGTCAACCAACTTACCACTTATTTGTTCAAGAGACTGTCTCAATCTTCACAAATATTAACGCTGCTGAATTATGTTAGCCTGGTACATTGTTCTGCTTAAATACACGTAAGTATAGGAGTAACTTTGGTATTTCGCAAACATGTTATTTATAACTTATTTGTTATTTTTTTTATGGTCTCGAAGCGATATTATAACAACAATAAAAGCAAAATACACTTAAATGGAAAAAAAACGTATAAAACTAGGAGATGTTCGAAAGCAATTAAATAATGTCCAAACAAAAATAATTTCACTACATGAACCCGAAAATAAATAAACCCACAATAAAAAGTAATTGTTGGTGAAAAGAGCCTGATTAATGGCCCGGTCTAGACAAAACAAATTAAAACAGAGGTCAAACACGAGCCTATCTGGCCGTTTCCCAGCAAATTACATTATAATGAACTACAAATATTTCTAGGAACACAAAAGAACTCGAAAAAAACATGGTACTGTTTTTCCCGAAATATGAACCTGTCCTCCTACCTTTGAAGTTAATTTTTCTGTCCAATCTTGCTACGTAGTTGTGTACAAGCCCGGGCTTTTAAATTTTAACCGTAACCGAATTACTCCGTGTTTTTGGTAAAGGTCCCTTTATACTGGGCATTTACATTTGTTTACGCTAGGTACACAACGACTCTTTACAAAGAAAGCCGTATATTTCTGAATGGAAAGCTAACAAACAAATGTACCTAGGTGAAAATACTTAAATGGAATTGCCAAAAATAGCCTATTTATGAACTGTAGGAGTGGTAAACAGAGCATGATAAACGGTAATACATCTGAGACACATTCCTAATGGATTTTTATCCACCGAGTCCCGTTCATATGGAACTATATTTTTTTTTGTAAGTTATCGCTTGTGAAGTAATCCAATTTCCATCTGTTTCGTGCTATCTATTATTAGTATCGTTGTTTTGTTCATTTTCAAGAGGTTCATTTAAAGCTATGTTTAGATAGAAGCCACAAATAATCGAAATGGTCGTTCGCTTAGATCGAGGCGTCTAGATGAATTGTTCTATTTACGGATAAGGTAGGTTAGGTAGCGTATAGATTCTAATTAGTCAAGAGGAAACAACAAATTTTACATTATTCTATGTATAAGAAGACAATAATTCATATAGGTAAAATAATGTAACATGTCATGTCAGTGACACCGCCCAACTATTGGAAAGTGCAAAGTCCCCAGCGTGGCGGATCCACCGGGATCCAATGTTCGGTAAGTTACTTGAACAAACTTGCGCCAACTTTTAGCTAAGTGCCTTAAATTTTAAGTCAATTTCGTGTCCGCTCGGCGGTAGCGTCACTCTCCAGCGGATTTCGGATATTTAAATATGCTACTAGGGATTCACGGGCTACAAGGTACCTACATTTTCGTACTCAAGAATTACTCAAAAAGTATTTTTTCTTCGTACATATTTTCATGGATGTCTCTTGAGGATAACAACTTTAAATTAAGCGTCGACGTTTTTTCTAGGAATAGTGCTGGGAATTATTTTAAAGTAAGATAGCAAAAGCGGTCATTAGGGCTTGCAAAGTGGTCTGATAAGTCCGAGAGCCCGGGGCAAGGAGCACGTTTAGGGATGGTTGTCACAACTTGTTCAAGGTCCGTGTTCTTGTTAAGTAATTACCAAAGTCTCAAGGAAGTTGGGAATTATTTTTTGTTTACACTGGGGGGCTAACAAAGCGAGTTTTTTGTTATGCTGAAAGTTTTGCCTTAAAACCACGTAATCTTGACTCTTTGAGGTAAAAAATAAATTTTGCCAGCAGTAATTTTTGTGAGAAATGAAATTGGTATGTTGTTTCAAGAGTCAGCTATTCGTTTTGGCAAAGATTATTCTCTGTTTGGTAACGTACAGACGAATTGAACATTTGTACTAGTTTCGGTTGGTACATGTGGTCCAGATGTAGCAATATCTTCGCTGCTCAGCATTCGGAGCGCGTCGCGATAGTTCGGAAACTCGTGCCAAACACTACGTGTGTGCTTCCCCGCTATTTGTTAATTACGATTTTACATTTAGAAAGTTAAGGATTCAATATCAAGGCTAAATAGAGTTGCGCTAAAAGTTTTAGTTTTTTTACAAAAACGAAAGCTCTTGTACTGAAATTAGTGCTATGTAAAGTTTAGTATCTATTCGAATTGTGTTTACGTAAAACTCATACCTTTTCACAGAACATTGAAAATAGTATAATTTGCATTTACTATTTTGAAATCGAATTGTAAAGGTTAACAAAACTTGGCTCAAAAAGTTATTTATTCCTACATCTAGGGTAGGTAGGGTAGGGTAGGTAGGGTAGGGTAGGTAGGGTAGGGTAGGTAGGGTAGGGTAGGTAGGGTAGGGTAGGTAGGGTAGGTAGGGTAGGGTAGGTAGGGTAGGGTAGGTAGGGTAGGGTAGGTAGGGTAGGGTAGGTAGGGTAGGGTAGGTAGGGTAGGGTAGGTAGGGTAGGGTAGGTAGGGTAGGGTAGGTAGGGTAGGGTAGGTAGGGTAGGGTAGGTAGGGTAGGGTAGGTAGGGTAGGGTAGGTAGGGTAGGGTAGGTAGGGTAGGGTAGGTAGGGTAGGGTAGGTAGGGTAGGGTAGGTAGGGTAGGGTAGGTAGGGTAGGGTAGGTAGGGTAGGGTAGGTAGGGTAGGGTAGGTAGGGTAGGGTAGGTAGGGTAGGGTAGGTAGGGTAGGGTAGGTAGGGTAGGGTAGGTAGGGTAGGGTAGGTAGGGTAGGGTAGGTAGGGTAGGGTAGGTAGGGTAGGGTAGGTAGGGTAGGGTAGGTAGGGTAGGGTAGGTAGGGTAGGGTAGGGAAGGGTAGGTAGGGAAGGGTAGGGTAGGGTAGGTAGGGTAGGGTAGGTAGGATAGGGTAGGTCGGGTAGGGTAGGTCGGGTAGGGTAGGTAGGGTAGGGTAGGTAGGGTAGGGTAGGTCGGGTAGGGTAGGTCGGGTAGGTTAGGGTAGGTCGAGTAGGGTAGGTAGGGTAGGTAGGGTAGGGTAGGGTAGGGTAGGTAGGGTAGGGTAGGTCGGGTAGTGTAGGTAGGGTAGGGTAGGTCGGGTAGGGTGGGTAGGGTAGGTCGGGTAGGTAGGGTAGGGTAGGTCGGGTAGTGTAGGTAGGGTAGGGTAGGTCGGGTAGGGTAGGGTAGGTCGGGTAGTGTAGTTAGGGTAGGGTAGATCGGGTAGGGTAGATCGGGTAGGGTAGGTAGGGTAGCTTGTTGACGGGAGCGAAGCCGCGCGGGTCAGCTAGTAATATTATAAAGCTGAAGAGTTTTTTGTTTGGTTGTTTAATCTTAGGAACCACTAGTTAAAATTTAAAAACTATTTTAGTGTTGGATAGCCTATTATTTATCGAGGAAGGCTATAGGCTATATAACATACGCTGCGACCAATTGGAGCGGAGCATTCATGAATAATATGACGCAGACGAAGTTGCGTGGGTCAGCTAGTTTATGAATTTAGTATATTCAGTTCTGATAAACATTTCTTCTAACCCAAGGTTTATAGTAAGGACTATGACGTGCCACTGCCATGATGGTATTCTTTCGCGAAAAAGAGATAGTGCTATACGTTTTGTATAGCTTTGTCTTAATCCCACACCGGAATCATGATGATTTTAAGACTTCATAGTACGGCCCCCTATTTTCTTTCTTTTTTTTTAGATGGGTAATCATCAAATGACTCTTTCCACTCTGGGCAGAGTGGAAGGGATTGTCAAACTCATACTGACTCAAACCCATCCGTGTTTCTCCTAATGCCTTTTGCGTTCTGAATATTGACAATTAAACTTCAAAGACCATTGGTGGGGCACCTACCGACTTATAAACTTGGCTTAACATCGTTATCTAAATACAAGTATTACCACTAACCGTCCATTACTTGGTTGTATAATCTCTTAAGCTCTTAGTGGTAACCAATCGTAAAGATGGACTGACCTATTAGGCAACTGTTACCACAGCGTTCGCGCTCGATTACCTTTAGATCAGATACGTCGTAGGTACCTACTTACATCCTTTACATATCTACCTTATGTGAATAGAAAGCTAGAGAGGCTTGTTAAGCCATAAAAGCTATTTTTACTTCCTCGTTGTTATTTTTTGTTTGATTAATTATTTTTGTGGTCCAAGACAGTTGAATGGTTTCTACGGGACTCGTCGAGCTAGATTGCCTGGGCGCTTTTCTGATGGTCGCTACTTTGGTAGTCGTTAGTAGTCAGGAATACTGTGTGATAGAATGGCCCAAAGAGAAAAAAACCTTTCCTGTTCACCAGCAGCTGTCCAGCCAACTTTCATTAGCAGGATGTAATTTTGTTCGAGTTTTAAGCATACAATGTAATTGGCAAACACAGGCCGATAAAGCTCCCATTCACAGATAACAGAATTTATTTTGTGGAATGTGTTAATAAATTATCAAATCTAAATAAATTCAGCAGAAAACATTATTTACAGCTGAACCATTTAATTTTTTGCTCAGTTTGAGCGGCAAAAAGGCTCAAATTAACGTTTTTATGTTGCGCTAAATATACAAGAGTATACAAATTACATCGAGCACCTAATCTGCATGTAAAGTAATTAACGAATAATGTCTAAAAACCGGGACGTGCTGAGAATGAATGAGGGACAAAATAAATGAGATCCTCCGCCTTTTTGTAATTACTTTACATCTATTGAGATGAAAAGATAGGCCAAAAGTGCCCGTTATTTTAGGCCATATCCGTCGTTTCCAAGTGTCAATTTGATTGGATTCGCATGTGGTGCACAAGAAGTCAAGAGCTGAGACAATGTGCTGTGCTATCACGCGCAAAACTTGCGCTACTACCTTCTCTATAAATAAAAATGAATCGCTGAAATGTATGTACGCGTATAACTTCGTAACGACCGACCAAAATTGGATATGTTTTTGTTGTGTTCGTAATTGTCAGGTCGAGGTTATTATGAAAGACATTTTTGAAACAAATATCACCCGACGAAACCAGGGCGGGCCACTAGTTTTGAATATTGACAATCGCTGATAAATTCTGCTTTTCCTTAGATTCCAAAAAGTCAAAAAGACAATCTAGAGGAGTGAAACATATAAGAAATGATGCAAGCAACTTTACGAAAACTGTCAATTTGTTCCGTTTTCGCCGCATATTTCCCCCACTTTTGAAAAAAAAGAAAACTTCTTTTTTCACCATGTTGTCAAGTTCAAACGGCAAACTGCGATTTATAGCCACGGATATGAAACTCAGGAAAGAATCTGACATTCCAAATCGCAAACGAATAGTCCAAAATGACACAAACACAGCTATCGATATGAATGTTTCAAAAATGATACAATAGATTTCACCGTGTTTGGTAAACCGAACAAAAACATTTAAAATGAAATACTAGCCCCGCCAATCTTAGTTCAACAGTTTTTCTTTTTAAAAGCGAGCTAATCAAGTTAGATCTTAATCTGGAACAAGTTATAACTTTACCCATCAAGTCTGGATGGATATTTATATATTTTTTTTTAAGTGAAATCAATTTTCGGCGATCTAGATTCAGTATGACAGTTAAATTGGTCAGCATATTTTATTTTATGGATCACACGATAACGACTGCACTAGAACCAGCGTCAGCACTTTTATTCGTACTGCATAAATTCCTTTTAATCATCATATAAATGAATAGATTGTAATTTAATATTTTTGGTAATCACTTCTCAACGTCTTACACAGGGTATAAAGTCCCAAAAACCTCCATTGTAAAGAGAAGCTCCTCAGACCAGGGGCCTTATTTTGTGTCTACAACTGACCAGTAGTTGATGTTGGGTTCGTCTTCTTCTTCTTCTTATCGTGTGGGCAGTAAGGTCTGACGACCCCACACACCCTAGTGTCAGGGTTTCTAAACCGCCTAAAGGGCCTCTGACATGGTTTATTTGACGACGGTCATTTGGCGGCGGGATCACCGGCTTATAGCACGGTATCATCTTTTTATCAGACCACCGGGTCACAAGGCAAACACCTAAACCACTCGACCACGGAGGCAGTTGTGGTGTTAGATGAATTTTATCGCGAAATGGTTATGGACGTCCGTCCATTTTTGGAGTTCGTATGAGCCGTTAGCGTAGATGCCGCTACAGATTGGTCGGATTTGAATGATTTGAGCATATATTATAATTAACACCTCGGTTAACACCGATCCCTTGGGATATTTTCCAACCTGCACACGGGGAAAGCCAGTGGCAAATGCTAGTTTGACATAAAAAGAACAATCAGCTTCATTAAACCTCTTACATACGTATTATAATTTCTCCAGACTCTACGTAAAGGAATTGACCTAATATTTGCGTCTATATAGTAATATTGACTGCAGACTCAATTTGAGCAGTAATTTGCACGAATCCTACCCCTAATTGGTTAGATCTAGATGGTATATCCAGTCCCAACTCTGTCTAGGTAGATACAATCTATCTAATTCCGAGGCGTCCGTCCGTTCAAACTGAATTATAATGTTTAACGCTACTGCCACGTGAATTGGCTTTTCCATTTATAGGTATCTATAGGAAGGTATCTGATTACTTAATTATTTATACTTACCTATTTTATTGTTTATTATCTTTGCTCGCGACTTTGTACGTGCATATCTCGTTTTTTTCCGTTCGCGTAGGAATTTCAGGAAAAACGTAAAAAATTATTGA
Organism: Lacanobia oleracea; assembly: GCA_950371165.1. Classification (NCBI taxonomy): domain Eukaryota; kingdom Metazoa; phylum Arthropoda; class Insecta; order Lepidoptera; family Noctuidae; genus Lacanobia; species Lacanobia oleracea. The sequence goes on from OX493399.1 coordinate 12,447,276, forward strand.
CATGGCGAAATAAAAAAAACCTTATAAAAATACTTTCATTATGCGTACAGCTCATCATCTTCCTGCCCTTATCCCATGTTATTTGGGGTCGGCGCAACACGTTATATTCATCCATTCTGTTCTATCAGTCGTCACTCTATCACTAACTCCCTTTTCTTTCATATCGCTCCTCACACAATCCATCCAACTTTTCTTTGGCCTTCCTCTCCCTCTCCATCTATCCAAATTTATGTTCATAACTCTTCTAGTTATAGGCGTTTCATCCCTCCTCTTCGGTGTACCCTTGTTTCGCAGACAGAAATTTAGTAGAATTTCGCTTCGCAGAAAATGTTTCATATAACATTTGGTCCTTGTAATTTTATGTCACATATTATTGTTTCAAAGACTTGAATGAAACCTATTTCACAGAAACACAATTCAATGAATTTTATGACTACATTTTTTTATTTAACCAACTTATCAAACAGCAGAATTATTTTTTAACGAATATTGTTTGTGCGGTATATTTTTCCATGGAATTTTATATTTCAGAGAAAATGCAATTATATTTATAGAATTTATCATATAATTATAGAAATTACAATATGCGTAGTAAGATTACATATGTATGTAATTTTACTACGCCTATTGCACTTTCTATAAAATAGCATTTGAACCTTAAATTAAAATTGAAATATGATCTTAAAAAATCAACATGTGTACTAAAAAAATTAGGGACAGAAACGAATCGCTGTAAAACCGAACCAACGTAGTCTTGTCTGCCCTACCCCTAGAGTGTAATTTAAGCCCGTGTAGGCGCGGAGGGTCGAGGCGGCCCGCGAGCTGAGGAGCAGGTGTTATAATATATGTTATATATATGATGTGTTATAATAAATGGTGAGCGTTAAAACCATGTGCGATGATAAGTTCGCGTGAGATCGCTGGAGCGCCGGAGCCGTGACAGAAACCATGCCTGCTGCACATTTGCTTGCATTCTGCATTTTGCATGCTCGTTTGCGTGCTGCATGCTTGCTGCTTATTGCATGCCGCATGCTTGCTGCATGCCGCATCCTTGCTGCAAAATAACCCTTCATCTATCCTTAATCTTTTCATCCTCCGATAGAAGCATTCCAGCTTCATCCCTTATATATCTTATCCGAATAACATTCTTCGCCTTCCTCTCTCTGGCTCTAGCAAGCCGGTATATGTATTATGCGTACAGGTATGGAGCGGAATTCCCTGCTGGAGTCTGTGTTTCGGTAATAGGTTATCTACTTCTAGAAAGCGTGCTTCATCGTCGACCACATCATCGGTTTCCGTCAGTTGAGATAGTGGTCCAACGTGAGCCAATCATCTATACTAATATAAGGATAGTAAAAGTTAGTGTTAATATTATAAAGAGGTAAAGTTTGTGAGTTTGTGAGGTCGCAGGGGGTAATCTCTGGATCTACTGAACCGATTTTGAAAATTCTTTTTACCATAAGAAAGCGACATTACTTGTTATTGTCATAGGCTTATAACTGAAAAATACCGTCCAACGAAGTGGGCACGGGTCAGGTAGTTGACAAAAAATTAAAAGTTAAATAAAACATTTATTATCAGACTACAGTTCATAATTTAGTTACTATTTTGGTGTTAGTAAAAATCGTGTTAATAATATGGTCAGTTTCTTGCATTTTGACTTTTCACCAATCGTTATTAAGAATGTTTAGCCGGTGGACCTAAAAAAAATATCCCTAAAAACCAGGCCACGTGAGCAAAGCCGCGACTTAAAGCTAGTGTTGCTTATGTGGCACACGGTGTGGGTTGCGTTAATCACTGTTACAATTATAAACTTTTCGACACTCTTAAGTTATTTTGGCCTTTGAATGAACGTAAGTCCATCCTGCTTTAGGTATTACCAATAATATAAATAATAAAGTATGTGTATAAGATTGGATGTTTGTTAATCAATCACGCACGCCTCAAAAGCTAAAGTGATTGGATTGACATAAACCAGTGGTTAGACCAACCTGAGATAATCTATACTAATATATAAAGCTGAAGAGTTTGTTTCTTTGTTCGTTTACTTGAACGCGCTAATCTCAGGTCCGATTTGAATTCATTCAGTGTTAGATAGCCCATTTATCGAGGAAGGCTATAGGCTATATACCATCACGCTGAGACCAATAGGAGCGGTGCAGTAATGAAAATTGTGACGCAGACGAAGTTGTGCGGGTCAACTAGTACATAATACATTCAGTCAAAAAAGTATCGGGAATGGATGATTTGTTTATGGTTCCAAATTTTTGTTTTTTTTTGTAGTTGTTAGATTGGCACAACTGTTTTCCATTTTGGCGCGGAGTTTGAGTTGCATCTGTTATTTATATTAAATACAGTGCTGGTTTTAGTAATATCATATATAGTGTGTATTGCGAATTTCATAATGGACAAAAATATCGAACAAAGAGTTTGTCTTAAATTTTGCATCGCCAATGGAATTTCGTGTTCGGATTCACTGAAAATGTTACAGAAGGCTTACGGTGAATCGACTTTATCAAAAACTCGTGCTTATGAGTGGTTCAAAGCGTTCAAAAGCGGTCGAAATGTGATGGAAGATTTGCCTCGCTCTGGTAGGCCGTCAACGTCTGCAACTGAAGTTAACATCGCAAAAGTGAAGGAAATAGTGACTGAAAATCCCCATTCAACTCTGAGAGAGATAGCCGCCGAACTTTCTGTATCTCACGAGTCGATCCGTACCATTTTAACTAATCATTTGGGTATGAAACATGTTGCTGCTCGGCTAGTCCCAAAAGATCTGAATTTTCTCCAAAAACTCAATCGCATGAAAGTCGCTGAGGACATGCTAGAACGAGTCAGTTCGGACCCAACATTCATGAAACGCATTGTTACTGGTGACGAGACGTGGGTTTACGAGTTTGACATGCAAACTAGTCAACAAGCTTCGGAGTGGCGCCTTCCAACTGAACCGTTTTCAATCGATAGAAGACATTCAATTCGCATGCATTCGCATTGCAAGAATTCGCGGCGAGAACTCAACTCAATTCCGGAAGCAGCGTTTAAAAAATGTTTTGATGAATGGATTATTCGTTGGCGCAAGTGTATCGTTTCTAAAGGAGCATACTTTGAAGGTGATAAAATAAATTTGAATGAATAACAGACATTTTGTGTATTATTGATCTTTTCCCGGTACTTTCTTGACAGAGTAGTATAGCTCATAATATCAGCCGAAAGATGTCCACCACAGCTAGACATAGGCTGCCAATTGCCATGCCTCCCACAAGTGCCGACCGGTCGTCTCGCATCCAGAGGATTCCTGCGGATTCACTAGGTCATCGGTCCACCTTGTGGCAGGCCTTCCAAAGCTGCGTTTTCCGGTACGCGGTTGTCACCCCAGAACATTTTCACTCTTTCGACCATCTGTTCTGCGAGTATTGTAGGCATTATTTTTGTCACTCTTGTGTGAAAATGTTTAGCTGTAAGTTTTCCAAAAACTATAAAATAAAATACTGCTAACACTTTTATCCGGTATTCGGTAAGTGGTTTTTATTTTATAAAACGTTGTTCTACTTCTACACTAGGGATTTCTCCTGTATTGTGAGTGCGTTTACATGCATATAATCTCACATACACAAACAGCCAAACCCGGAACAACTATCTGTAGGGCATACAATTATTTGTTCCATGCGAGAATCGAGTCCTAACAATGAACAGCGCAGCAGTCAGTTGCTCAACCACTGCGCCAACCGTGCCGTCAATTGAATTCCTGTAGTTTGTGGGAAAAGTCAGGGACAATAACTTGTAGTATTTAAATTAGAAAGCCCACGGTGCCCTTTATTTAGAACAGTTATGTTAAACATGATACTGTTATGTCGTCCTACGGTATCTATTTGAATGAACAATTTCATTGGTGTTTGTGGTACACAGGTTCTGTGAATAGATAGGTACTTGACTGGTTACAGATGTTTACGAAGATTTTTGTTGTTATTTCAGTTAAGAAGTGGGATGGCTTTATGTATTGACTATTTGTTTCTCCCGGCGACGCCTGTGACATAATGCTAAAAGAACTTTGTTTCACTCCGGGATATAAAGTAGTAAGTGACACTCAGCGATAACATAGCTTTCATAGAAAGGGTTTTTGTAATCGAATCAGCATTTTAGAGATTACCTTTTACAAACATACATACCTTGGCAGGTACCAGTTAATGTAGGCAGGTACCCAGTTAATGGGTTGTGGAGGTCTGATAGGCAGATGCTCCACTTTCACTTACTGGTATTCAGGTAAATTCAGTTTGACTGTGGGAGTCGAACCCAGTATAGTTGGGAAAAGGTTAGGCAGATGATGATGACATGACAGTTACTGAATAACCAACAAATTTTACCTTGTTAAATATTATTCATTTAGATAAATGATATTAAAAAAACTGTCCCGTTCTACTGATCTGAGCTCAGAATTGATTTGTAACTTTTCCTGTTTCTTCCTTTGCTAGCTATACTAATTACGCAGCAAAATGCAAACGTAAAGACCTTTCATGACCACGAAAGATGTGGCTACAAATCATGACCACGAAAGATGTGGCTACAAATCATGACCAGGAAAGATGTGGCTACAAATCATGACCACGACAGATGTGGCTACAAATCATGACCACGAAAGATGTGGCTAAAATCATGATCACGAAAGATGTGGCTACAAATCATGACCACCAAAGATGTGGCTACAAATCATGACCACGAAAGATGTGACTACAAATCATGACCACGAAAGATGTGGCTATAAATCATGACCACGAAAGATGTGGCTATAAATCATGACCACGAAAGATGTGGCTATAAATCATGACCACGAAAGATGTGACTACAAATCATGACCACGAAAGATGTGGCTATAAATCATGAGCACGAAAGATGTGGCTACAAATTCCCAAAGTTTATATGTTTGGAACGTGCTTAAGACTATGACAGCAGAGGAATCCAAAGCAGTTCGTAACTAACTTAAGTATGAAATACCTAGAACAATTTACAACAGAATATCTGACAGTACCTAACAGTACCTGACAGTTTCCCGTAAGCCATTTCAAAACACAGTTACTGTTGCAAATGAGATTTTAGATGCAATATGCTAGAACACATTCTCGGATTGATACAAAGGAAATGTAGCCACCAACTAAATGCGATAAGACTGCCAGGCTGGGCAATCCTTTGGTGCTCCTCTTCAAAGTCGTTGTAACTGGGTTTTGAGTGCAGTGAGAGTAGTAGACAAAACCCTACACAAAGACGCAAATACCTATATTTGTGTCTTTGTTTAGGGTTTTGTCAAGCGGCTCGCATGCAAATTGCATTAAATTGCGGGCTAGCAAGTTATCTTGTGATCCATTGCTCGTTCGAGCCCCTTTATTTAATATTATAGTAAACTGTGCTAATACTTTCTTTCTATACATACATATTACCTAACAGTGAGTGAATTTACAAAAACAAAAATATCAATGGATCCTAATCTAACACATAAAAGCATCAGTAACACGAAATTAGTTTGACACAGAAGAACTTTTTCCAATTATATTCCCATTTGTCCTACTTTCAAAACTTACTTCATTTGTTTATATTACTTTATACGAGTATTTCCCCTTACCGACCAATTTCCTGCTGTTTCCCATAGAGAGTGGAAGTTTACCAAAATGCTTGTAACTGGCATAGTTTTTAACTGCGATCGCTAAGTCAACATAGTTGGGTGAAAGTTGTGTAGGTTAGGGTATCAAGGTTTCACCATTACACTGTATTTTTAGGGTTACATACCCAAAGGGTATCCAACGGAACCCTATTATTAAGCCTCCGTTATCCGTCCGTCCGTCTGTCTGTCAGCGGGCTGTATCTCAAGAACCGTACTAGGTAGAGAGTTGAAATTTTCACAAATTGTGTATTTCTATTGCCGCTATAACAACTAATAACTAAATGAAGGTTTATGGTATGGAACCCTTCGTGTGCGAGTCCGACTCGCACTTGGCCGGTTTTTATCATCATATTTCAGTCTAGATTTCCGCTTCTATTTCCAATGGCTCTAATACTGAAAATAGAGGCACAATATTTTACAATTATTTTCAAATAATCATAATTACGAACCTACCTGTTGTTTCTGATACCGTTAAACCATTTTGCAAATAAAAAATCGACCAAGTACGAGTGACTCGCCCTACAAGAGTTCCGTACAAATTTGTAGCTACAAATTACTTTAAATAAAGAGTTTATTTTTTTATGATTTAATTAAAAATGTATAGTTTTGAGATATTTCCCTATACTTGTAGTATAAGATGGTCTTACTTGCCAAATTCTCTAGGTCTAGGTCCTATACATTTTGATGATTCCTTTGAGAGTGTCGAGCTGCAAGGGACCATAGACTTGAGTATATGGTTTTAATTTCAACTCGATACCTCCACGCGTTTCCGAGATAAACGATCTTGACAGACAGACGGAAGACAAAGTGATCTTATAAGGGTTCTGTTTTTATTTGTAAGGTGCGGACCACTAAAAATTAAAAACCTTCTATAGAAATATTAGCGTCTGCAATAAATCAGAAACGTGTCGAAATGTATGTAGGTACGTAGAAGGTACGTACCTATGTCCGTAGATTTAACGATCTCCGAGGACCACGTTCACTTCGTTCCGTTGCTCGCAAAATTCAGTTCGACACTCCGCTCCACAAAAATATGTCGAGAAAAGTGAATAATGTATTGAACGGGATAAAGTTATGTGGCATACTTCAACTTTAAGCTTGATTTACCTTGTAGCTAGCCAGTTTAGCTCGGCTTCATGTTCAATTTATGTTTTAGCTTTCGAACGACAAATTGGTGGCACGGGATCTTTCTATTTATTGACTTCCGGGAGGTAGAAATTGGAAGTGGAATGCGTTTAGTGCCATCCCGATGGACATGTCCGTGGCCGAATATTTTATAAGAACTTACATAAGGTAATTTCTGTGGCATAAAAGTGTGCAGCGCGATGTTAAAATATTTGTAAGTTAAAGAATCATTATGTAAAGCTTTTTATCATTAAAAACATTAAGATTTTTAGACATTACGAGACAGTTTAATGTCCTCCTATTCCTTAATTATAAAGAGTCGATAAGATATCAAAATGAAAATTCAATACAATTCTTCTTATGTATTATCATTTTTTTTTGGAGGTTATTTTTTTAGCTTTCCAATTGTCAGCCCCGTTCTATTATCTTCTTTAAGTAACAACATTTCAAAAAGGTAAAATAAAGATAAACTTACCTAAAAAACTCAACAGCAAATACGTGCAGATCTTCATTTTCCCGGGATTCCTGTAAAAAAGAAACCTTGTTGAAATCTTTTTTCAAACTACATTAAGCGTGGTCGTTTTTAAAGAAACGTCTTCAGCAAATATTTTGTAAAAGGTGACGCCGTAAATTATTCCGACAACATTAAAGATAAGTCGCTATATATTTTATTCGTTTTTGTGTGGAAAGTATTCTGCTACTACCTCAAGTCAACATTTCTATTTTTGTCGTCGATTTCAATGAAAACTCACAGACGTAGGTATAGCTAAGTTCCTTGTTAGATGAAGATATACATTTTGTTTTCCGCGAATTTAACGTTTGACGAAATCAAATACGCAGAAACACGAACCAGTCAGTGTCAAGTTTGTTCGCGAAATGTCAACAAACACAATTTAATTATTGATAACGTTTAGTTATAAAAGCACCCTCATGATCTCTATTGATAAACGCCAAAAGCGTATATATTTACGTATATAAATACATAAGATCTTGGCAACGAAGGTTAGTAGGTATGTACAAGGGCAAATATTTACCAAGTAAACGATTCCTACCTTTAGGAAAAGGTAACTATAAGAGAAGGATGGCAATAGGTAGGGATAGAAATAAATATACAACATCTGGATCTGGTATCCCATTTCCGATATATTCATGATCATCATCATTTCAGTTGAATATTATCACAATATTTCCAGTTGAGGCGAATACATGTGTGAAAAGATCTAAATAAAAAAAAATTAAAAGATGAATGTTAATGTAACATAAGATTAGATACTTTAACAAATAAGTATTGTTGTTAGTTTGAATCTATGGAAAGAAATGAGTTAGGTATGTTAATTCTTTTTAGGGTTTCGTACCCAAAGGGTAACCATCGGAACCCTATTACTAAGCCTCCGCTGTCCGTCCGTCCGTCCGTCCGTCTGTCTGTCAGCAGGTTGCATCTCAAGAACCGTAATAGGTAGACAGTTGAAATTTTCACAGGTTGTGTATTTCTATTGCCGCACACAAACAAACACAAATAATAAAAATTAAAGTTCATGGTTCGGAACCCTTCGTGTGAAAGTCCGACTCATACTTGACAGGTTTTTCTTTCTTTCACACAAAAGTCAGTTTGTTTGCAAAATAAAAAACTTGATACATATTAACGGTAAATTAATCTGTTTTGGACCTTCTAGAAAATGCTTTATTAAATAATATTACATACAAACAACAAAGCATAAATATCTCTGAATAAATATTACAGTTGCGACAGCACCAAATATTTCCCAAAACACTGTCCCACAAATTATCGCTTACAAGACATGGGTCCAATATCACAGGCCGTAACAAGAAGACTGACTATCGAATTGGAAGCCAGTGACCTGGCTAAGTGCTAATACGAGAAGGGAAGAGGATTCCAGCGATCCGGTCAAGATGAGCGGGCACAGCCCCTTACAATTTACTTATTGAGTTATAACTTTATCTACTTAACAACGAACGTTCTTGGTCCTTGCGTTCGCAGAATTTGTTCGAGATTTGAAAATGTGGTCCTTTGTCAAAAATAGGTAGGTAACTTATCGACATATTCTTATGTTATATCCACTTGAGAGAATATTTCTTACAGGAACTAGCATTTACAACGGCAAAAGCTTAAAGCCACACACATCTTCGACCGCGAAAATTATTTTAAAAGTGTAGGTTGAGATAAAAGTGACCCTCTCTCCTAATCCAGATTACCTATGGTCTACCTGTGTTACGAATATTATCCAAATCTATTGACAGACTTTCATTGGTATGGTTTACCAGCTGCTTGCAAGTAGGTATTTAATATATGGAGGTCGATTTTCATTTCAGTCAAACATAGTTTCCGAATCAGTGATTTGATTACGAGCCTATATTTAAGCAAATACCTATCGTATTTGAACCTGGATAAGCATGAATTAGCAGTTATACATAATCATTTTGGGTCCCGAATTAATTATTATTATTAATTCTTTTTTTAAGGCAACTGAGACCCATAAACACTTTACATAAATAAGCATAATAAATCAATAAAACAAAATCAAAAGTCGTTTATTTGAATTAGGCTGAGTGCCAGCACTTTTTGAACGTCAACGTTTACAAACAAACGATAGAATTAGAGGCTGGATTGTTTATTCATAAATAACAACAATTTCTGCTCAGAGATATTTTTTACTGTCTTACTATCGTTAAGGTAAATTCCCTTTCTTCGACCATACTTCGGCATTCACCTAAACTTTAATTAAATTCCCGAAAAATTTATTCCCCATTAATTTAATCAATTGCCCATAGACTTAATGCTTTGCCCAAACAGTACATTTTCGTTAAGCACGTACAGCGAGTTACGTCATTACGGTAATTGATATGAATCGATGCGCGACCAATGATCTCGGCCACGTAATTTGATTATGCCGACGTAAACGCAGGTGTATAACGTACCTAATTAATGGAGATAGCGATCTTAATGGGTAACTATTTATTGGGAAATAACTAACGGTTAATCAATTGGATTTTGCTGTGTAAATTGTATTTTAAGTTGGGAGTTGTGGTACGTATTGTGTGAAACTTGTTTGTGTCGTTCAAACTCAGTGAGCTTATAAATTTTAGCAATTAAACTCTGCAGGTCAAACCGTAGTAAAGTACATAGTGGACATCCCAAACTTTTTTTTTTTTTTGTATGGAAAATCATCAAATGACTCTTACTGATTAAAACCCATTCGTGTTCCTCCTAATCATTGGTCATCCCACCCACACGTACAAAACGTTTTAGAAATACATTAATTGTGCGTCCAGCTATAAGGAGCGAAATTCCCTGCAACAGTCTGAGTTTCCTGATAGCAACAATCTGGGAGTCTTTAAGAGTGAATAGGCTACTTTTAAGCGCAATCTTCGACCTTACAATCGCCCGTCATGCGATATACTAGCTCTCACAGATGTGCAATTATTTTTACACAATAAATAAAGTAAGTAACAATTATATGACAAATGGTTGGCGTTGACGTTTACTGTCTACAGAAGCTCGTTTACGTCTGTATCACCTGTCCTATGTTTTTTAATCTTGAAAAGTAATAGAAAAATTCCAACACCAATAAGAAAAAATGTGAATTAACTTGTGTTTAAAGATAAAACAAGAAACAAATCATTTAAATTCCCTTAGCAAGAGCTGAAAGAGCCATTAAACTATTTATAGAAGCCTTAACCTAGTCTGAAAAGAAAATGGATACCTACGGGTGCCCACTTTCACGTGGCTTTCACAAAACACCATTGTTTGTACTTACGTATGTCTTTAAGCAAGTTATTTCAATCATCTGCCTAGCCTTTTCCCAACAATATTGGATTTAGCTGAATACCAGTATTTTACGAGGAGCGGCTGCCTACCAGTCCTCCACAACCGATTAACTGGGTAACACGGTACTTCATGGCAAGACTGGAGTCAGATTTACTGGCTTCTGACTATCCGTAACGAAGTAAGTTATTTTAATAAAAGGCAGCAAACAGCTTAAATGGCCACCTGCTGCTACAGAGATTTATTAGCGTAACATTCCGTGCCTTAAGACGCAGATAATACCTTTTTTTAAGGATGGTAAATCAACAAATGAGACCTTCCGCTCTGGGTGAAGCGGAAAGGAGTGTCAGACTCTTAGTGACTAAAACCCATCCGTGTACCTCTTAAAGAACTTTGCCTTCCGTGGCCGCGGCGAAATTCCGAACCTGGCAAGACCGTAAGCGCGGTTTCTATATTATAATGAAGATAAAACACTTTTAAGTTATTTCAAAATATGAAGCATCATTCGATTCACTAAAAAATGGGTTGAAAAATCGACAGTAATACCACAAATGCTGCACTCCGATAAAATAAGGCATTTCTATTAGTTTTGTTATCGTATACGTTGAAGACTACTGCAGTTATAATTTTTAGGACGTCAAACTTCGATAAATTTATTTTTAAAATGTTTTGGGAACTGTCATGTTCTCAAATATGTTCAATAGGTATTAATTACATATCTGTAGATATATTCCGCAGCATTCAAGGTAATAAAGCCTTTTCAAAAAATGTTTCAAATTAGTTTCAGTTTCTTGTCTACACTTTAAGCCACCATTCCAAAAATCGTACCGAAAGACTTCAAGAATTTTTCAAACCTTCCCATGTTTGAGGACAGACGAGTATTATGCAGGGACCAGAATATATACGTAAGATGGATTGTAATATCAAATCTGCACCTGTTACTCTCTATTCGATAGCATTGACGTATGTACGACGGCGAAATATGTATGAGAATGGGGTAAAAGAAAACAAGTTGAATGGATATTTTCTTTGTTGAACGTGGCTGTTGAGTTTGGCTATTCGTCAATGTATTCATTTTTTGTACTGCTTATTAGCACCAACCAACCGGCCGACCGTTCTTAATAAGCAATACGAAAAAAAATTAACATTAGCTTTCAAGTTCAAAACTCGGAAATTAATAATCTGAATATTTACCACTATCAAAAGGCGTTTTGACTTTTAGTAGGGTTTCTTTCGAAAAAAATAGGTATGGTAGGCGCCAGGAAACTTGCAATAAAGTACATTGACCTTTTCTTAATATCCCTCCGTAGATACCCGAACAATAAATTATGAACGTTTTACATTACGAGAGAACGTAAAGGATCACGGTAACATACGATTCAGGACAGCTTTATGTCTTCACTAGTTGACTCACGCAACTTCCTCTGCGTCACAATTTTCATGACTGCTCCGCTTCTATTGGTCATAGCGTGGTGATATATGCATGCAGCCTTCCTCGTTAAATGGGCTAACTAACACTGAAATAATTTTTCAAATCGGACCAGTAGTTCCTGAGATTAGCGTGTTCAAACAAACTAACATACAAACAAACAAACTCTTCAGCTTTATTTATTAGTATAGATTTCTGTTTTTGATGTTAAGAAAGTCAATAAATGTATGTGGATTAATGATCGTTATTGCACATTTATCTGGCGCATACCATATGCAAGATACGTAGGTTCCAAATTTTATTTGAAAAAAAAAGTAGAAACCGGTTCTTTTTCAACTTTTTACCTTTAAAGGTACCTCTCACTAGTCTCACCTATAAATTCTACTCAGCGTAAAGAAGTCCAAATTAATGAGCAAAGTAATAACATCAATTCGATCGTAAATTCGTTGCCATTGTTACGAAAAGTGCTACCGCCTGTAGAAACGTTCGAAAAACGGTGCAGAACCCAATAAAAGAACATAAATTTTGTTCACAACAGGGCAAATATCTCAATTTATTGGTATGCTCTCGAATGGGAGACTTGGGTCTCGTTGCTGGGTTAATGCGGGATCAATACTGGCCCGCATTCATTATCATTAATGTTAATTTGAGCCGAGTTTGGGCGCGAGGATGGAAGGACCACGTGCACGATAGTACCAGGTCACTGGATTATCTGCTCATAATGTGGCAATGTTTTTATCCGACTACCAAAAACGGAGGAGGTTCTCAATTCGGCTGGTATTTTTTTTATGTGTGCACACCGATTACTCCGAGGTCTCTGATCCGATTTGTATGACTCTTTTTTAAATCGATCCCGTAAAAAATTGATTCAGTTTGGTTCAGTAGTTTTTATTTTATGAGCATTTATGCTTATTTTAATTTTTGCGTAGATGAAGACTTAGTCCAAGTATCACCGCTTAAAAGTGACAAAAAAAAAAAAACTTTTTTACAAAAAATATAACCGACTTCCAAAAAAACACTACAAAGTATAAAATATCCGAATTTGGTGTTAAAAAACGAAGATACACAAAACCAGAAACATCGACTTCCGAAATTAAGGTTATTTTATACTTTGTAGTGTTTTTTGGAAGTCGGTAATTTTTTTTTTGTTTGCCAAAACAAGAGTAGCTTATGTATAGAGGTAGGTAGATGCTTAGGTAACTATTTTACTGGATTTCTGAAGATGTTTAAGTCAAAAGTGAATAGGCTACTCTTCTAGGTGAGCGTCCTCCATCATCGACCTTTCTCATTAGGTGAGATAGTGGTCAAATGCGAGCCTATCGATAAATCATCCATCTTCCTGCTCTGTCCCACGTTACTAGAGGACGGCGGAACTAGCCTGAATAAACTTCTACCTGTAATCTTTTTTATCTCATAAAGAACATAGTACCTTTTTTAGGATTCCGTACCCTGAAGAAGCGACCTGCCCGTTACCTCAACGCATCCCAGAGGGTCATGGCCATCCGGCTGGCCCGGGGATACCGCACGGTCTCTGGTGAGGCAGCCAGCCTCCTTTCCGGACTGCCGCCATGGGATCTGGAGGCGAGAGCCCTCGCGCTCATCTACGAGTGGCGCGTGGAGGCGCTACGCCGGGGCGAGACTCCTCTGCCGCGGCAAATCTCGGCAAGGCGGACGGAGCTCCGGCAAGATCTCATGGTGGTATGGAGACAGCGACTGTCGCAACCCAGAGCTGGGAACGCCACAATCCAGGCGATTAATCCCCTCTTTGAGGAGTGGCTGGAGCGGCGTCACGGCGTCCTTACCTTCCGCCTGACGCAGGTACTCACCGGACACGGTTGTTTCGGGAGATACCTGTTTCGGATTCGGCGGGAGGAGACGCCCGGGTGTCATCACTGCGAGGATCGCCCGGAGGACACGGTGGAGCATACGGTGGAGGTCTGCTCTGCTTGGGCGGAGAACCGCCGGATCCTCGTTGAGGCGATCGGCGGCGGCGACCTCTCGCGGCCGGCCCTGGTTCAATCTATGGTCCGGAGCGAGGAGGCATGCAAAGCGATCACCTCCTTCTGCGAAGCAGTAATGCTAGCAAAGGAGGAGGCTGAACGTGTAAGAGAGAGGGAAACCTCACGACCCAGCCGCCGCAACAGAAGAAGACGTCCCGGGCGTCGGGGGTCGCAGGGCGATTTCCGGCCACCGTAGGCGCGGGCCTGCGGACGGCGAGCTTTGGGTGGCTCGCCGTCCGATCAGAACCAGGCCCGGGTTGGCGGCGCGCTGTGTTCCACGCGCGCCTCAAGGAGCTGTCAGCAAGGGAGACGGGGCCCGCTAGGGCCAGTACCTGCCGGGGTGCGGAATCCGTTCGAAAGAGACGCCACGTCCCTGGAACGCAAAGGGCACTGGGAGGAACATGGATGGGTTTTAGTCAGTAAGAGTCTGACACTCCCTTCCGCTCCGCCCAGAGCGGAAGGAGTCATTTGATGATTTCCCATCCTTAAAAAAAAAAAAAATTCCGTACCCTATACTAAGCCTCCGCTGTCCGTCCGTCCGTCCGTCGGTCTGTCTGCGGGCTGTATCTCAAGAACCGTAATAGGTAGAGAGTTGAAATTTTCACAGATTATTTATTTCTATTGCCGCCATAACAACAAATGTCCGACTCGCACGTGGCTGGTTTTTCTAATACTTCTAATTAAATAAAATTGTAAAAATGTAATTAACTTCTAATTAAATGTAATTAACAAAATAATATCTCAATTTATAAGGTTTTCCCCAGTAAATTGTAGGTACTATCGTAGAAAAACAAAGCTAACATCTTAGGCTCCGGTAACGGTATCGGTAGCACAAATTGGTACAAAGTACCAGCCGGAGTCGGACACCTGCTCAAACATGATCCAGATTATAACCCAAATGGTTATTAAATTATATCGATACCTCCTAAATTTCTGGTAACGATCACTTCACTCCTCATCAACAACCAATACCGAACACAAACACACAACTTAATTAACAAAACAGTACCGGATCCCCGACCAACCACCCGCATGATCAGTTTATGAGCGGTTCCGAACACCAGGTGTGCCCAAACGACACAACTTTTTATACGGCGCCCGTAAATCTAGCGGCAGTAACCGATTCGCGCGAAACACCCATAATGTCTGCTAAAGTGATACAATAACACAGGGAAAGCCTATTTTTAGATTTTCATTGGATTTTGCTGAGAATTTACGTTAAAGGAAAACATTATGTTAAGTCACGACTATATTCCAGGAAGGAGCAGGTTGAAGTATATTCCACCTACTACGTATCAGCCATTTTGTTTAAGAGCTTATTGTCATTAAATGGGGTTCATTTAATACTAATGAGAAGAACTTAATGAATAATATTTTTTTAACTATGGCCCTACCAAAGTCAAAGTCAAAGTCAAAAACGTTTATTTCAATTAGGCCATTAAACGGCACTTTTGAACGTCATCATTACATTTAAAATAACATAGTGACTCTACTGTCCATTCGGAAGGGTAGATTCTTATGGAGAAGAACGGACAAGAAACTCCATAGTTACTCTTTTCAAATGGTACTCACATTTCTACATAAGTACATGGTACTCACATATTTACAAATATTGGAACCATTAATTAGCAGAGTGAGTGAACAGAAAAATAAAAACCCAAAAATGAAACAGTAGGTACAAAAGTAAATACATACCGTGTGGTCTATCTCAAATAGTTCATAATAAACCCCAGCAACACTTTGTTTAACTCCCTGGACAACGAAAGCCATGCTATGACATCTTAAAACCATTATGATTCCGGTGTGAGATGGAAGCGTATCTCATCATAATATTCATCATCATCATATCAGCCGAAAGACGTCCACAGCTGGACATAGGCCTCCCCAAACGTCGCCACAACGACTGGTCCTGCGCGTCTTGCATCCGCCGGCTACCCGCGACCTTCACCAGGTTATCGGTCCACCTTGTGGGAGGCCTTCCAATGTTGCGTTTTCCGGTACGCGGTCGCCATTCAAGAACTTTTCGGCCCCATCGACCATCTGTACTGCGCAATGTGCCCTGTCCACTGCCACTTTTGTGTATCTATTTAAGAGGTAAAGCAGTATCCCTTTTTTACAAAGGAATCATGATAGCATTGGTGGCACGTCATAGAAGCCCAGGGACTCTAGACAAATTGAATGGCGGTTGTCAAAAAAATTGGGTTTGACCACATGTAATTTCAATAGCGCATGTCATTTTTAGTTACCGACATGTAGTACGTTGTTGTTATCGCTGACAGAATGTTATTTTGAAGGATCCATCCACTAAGCAGTTAGGCATGCAATCAAGGTATTTGCACCTGAGACTCAGCCCCCCTTTTTTATAAGGATGGGAGATCATCAAATGACTCCTTACATTCTGGGCGGAGCCGAAGGCAGTGTCAGACTCTTACTGATGAAAACCCATCCGTGTTTCCAATAATGCCCTTTTGCGTTCCAGG
The DNA here is from genome assembly GCA_950371165.1 of Lacanobia oleracea. Classification (NCBI taxonomy): domain Eukaryota; kingdom Metazoa; phylum Arthropoda; class Insecta; order Lepidoptera; family Noctuidae; genus Lacanobia; species Lacanobia oleracea. The sequence continues at coordinate 12,463,744 of OX493399.1, forward strand.
GCCGCTGTGACTCTTTCGAATAAATTCTACAACCCTGGCAGACTCAGCCCACCTACAATGCAAGCCAATGTCATCATAATTCTGGAGACGGAGCTCTACAGGACGAATATCTAATTCGCACCGGATTGAGCAGAGATGCCATAGTAGGGGGTCTTAAGCCATTATGTTTATTTAGTACGGTCTAAATCACCTGTTACAAAAGCGACCTTTACATTTCAGTTGAAAGTTAAAGCAGACGGTAGGGACACTGATAATATTCTAAGTGCCAACACGTTTTAGGAAAAAAATATAAAATAATGGAAAAAATGGCGCAATCTCGCTCCGACTTCGCTAACGACCTAGGTATTACCTGGCAAGTACATCATTACAGGTACAGCTCATTAAACTTAAGGTTTTTAGAAAAATCTTCAGGCGTGGGTAAACAAAGGTCAATGTGAAAATCAGACGTTTGTTGCTTAAAAATATTGTATTACTTTTTGTATTTCTTAGTAAATTAACTTGTAGATACTTACATATCACATCAAAACCTTTATATTTTTCTTTGAGGAGCTCGTACGTAAATAAAAACAGCTTCAAGATAATGCTTGCCAAGGTCAGTCCGTAGATGGGTGACTCTTCTGGGCTTCGGCAATCGGACCCGGCTGTCATTCGGAGATAACTGTTGTCACAGTTACCGTCTCAATGGGTAATCAGAAACCCGAAACTTTGACAACCAGTCTTTTCAAGAGATATTTTTTTTTTTTACTATTCATAGGCACGCGCTTGACCACCATCTCACCTGGTTTGACTTGATTATTAAGTCTTACTGGGTTGTTTAGGTAGAATAGGCTGTCTCAAAGTTTAAGAATATTCAGCCATATCTGGTTAGATTGGAAACCAACATAGCTGGGAAAAGGCAAGGAAAGATGATAAGTTTCTTTTAATAATGTCCTGAAGAAAAATAAACTAACGACCTCAAAGACGTACACGGCAAACCGTACTCAATCACTTCACTACAAAAGTATATTTTATTTTAGTGAATTGGAAAAACTGCACAAAGTACATTGCTGGCGACAAAATCCAATCCATTGTGCTTCAACGCCGCGGAAACCCACTCATGTAAGTGCTAGAAGAAGAATTAATGGCTATTCATTTCTCATTTCGTGCACACGTGTTTCAGTCGGATATAGTTAATGGATAATATTACTTATTACCGCCGAAAAAAGAATATTTTTCAGGTGACTTATAAATGCCGCTTGTGACAGTTCGTTTGTGTCGAGGTCTGACGAAATTGTTGTAATTTCAATATGTGACTTAGCCGTATAGTTCGGTACTAGTACCTAAAGGTACTAGACAAGCAAGCCTCCGCCGAATATACTTCTATGTTCGGCTGTATCTTTTTTTTTATGTATGTTCACCGATTTCTCCGCCAATTAAGGACCGATTTTAAAAATTCTTTTTTTATTTGAAAGCCTATACTCCTGAGGTGGTCCATTGTCACTAAGTCAGAATCTGATGATGGGATCCCATGAAAATCGAGGGAAACATTCAAATTTTATAACCACTTACACTGTTTTTCATAAACTTTCTAACGCAATTCAGATATTTGTGCCTGGTAATCATAATCTCATGTAGCTGAGCTGATGATGGAAGGTATAAGTCAGGATCAGATGATGTGATTCCATGAAAAATGTTTGTTCAGCGATATTCTCGCCAATTTTTAACCGATTTGGATGATTCTTTTTTTTGTTTGGAAGAGTATTTTCTCGGACTGGTCCCATTTAAATTTGGTGAAGATCTGATGAAGAACTTCGGAGGTAGGCAACGGAACTTTTCAGTAAATGATAGAAAATGGATCGGGATTTCTGTAATCGCATGTTTGTTGATTGTTTACACCAGTACAAAACATAATATCACGCCGGCACGCTGTGCTTGTGGTTTCACTTTTAAGTGGTACGCAGGTACAAAGGTACAAACAATACAAAGTAAAAATTACTTTAATTTCGGAAGTCGGTATTCAAAAACTAAATAACCAAAAACACCGACTTCCGAAATTAAAGTTATTTTTTACTTTGTAGTGTTTTGTTTTTGGAAGTAGGTTTTATTTTTTTGTTAAAGTTTTTTTTTAATATTATGGTTAAAGGGCTATTTTTTTTTCTTTGATGTATCTACTTTCAAACAATTCTATAATTCCCAAATCACTCATCTGCCTTGCCTTTTTTCAAACTATATTGGGGTCGGCGTCCAGTCAATTTAGCTGAATACTAGTATTTTACGAGGAGCGGCTACCTACCAGACCTCCACAACCCATTAACTGAATTACACGGTACTTCATGGCAAGACTGGAGTCAGATCAACTGGCTTCTGAATATCCGTAACGACTGCCAAAGATCTACAAATGAGAGCCGGGACCAACGGCTTAACGTGCTTTCCGAGGCACGGAGGAAACTGGGTATGTTAAGATGGTCACCCATCCACAGACCAACCTCATTATATTTCCCAAATCACTAATTAAGTTAATTGGCACGACGGGCCTTGAAAACAGGCCAAGTGCGAGTTGGACTCTCACACGAATGGTTCCGTACCATAACCCAAAAAACGAATATGTTTATTGTATGGGTTTTTATTTTTAATTTGTATTATTTGTTGTTATAACGGCAATAGAAATACACAATCTGTGAAAATTTTAACTGTCTACCTATTACCAGTGTTGAGATACAGCCCGCTGACAGACAGACGGACGGACGGACGGATGGTCGGGCAGACGGATGGACAGCGGAGGCTTAGTAATAGGGTTCCGTTGGTTACTTTTAGGGTACAAAACCGTAAAAAAACCCAAAACTCGAGTAAAAACATCAGCTTTTTGTCAACTCTTTATTTATTTACCATAGCCAGATCAAGGCCCATGAACAGACTAGGGACGGATAAATCTGAGTATAAGTTTGGCAAACCTTACCAATGAAGATATAAATGTAAATGGAATGGCAAATGACTCGTAAAAACAACAAGACCTTTGAGTTTGATTCAGAATTAGGCAGCTGAGAAGCTAAGGTTATCTAAACAATGAAACTTCGGAGCATAACTTTAATACCTAAAGGTCATTTATACTCGGTATAATACAAAACAAGAGAACCAAGGTTACCGACGTAGCCCGAAGGATCGCCAAACTAAAGTGGTAGTGGGCAGGGCAAATTGCTCGCAGAACATATAGTCGATGGGGCCGAAAAGTTCTGGAGTGGCGACCGCGTACTGGAAGAAGCAGGAAGGGCTCCCATAAGGTGGACCGATGACCTAGTGAAGGTTGCGGGCACCGATGAATGCAAGATGCACAGGAAAGATGCTTTGGCAACACTTGGGGGAGGCCTATGTCCAGCAGTGCACGTCTTTCGGCTGATATGATGATGATGATGATGAGAATACAAACCTGAAAGGAGCTCTTGGCTAGATAGTTATAGCCGCACGGATTGATCTTCAAGGTTAAGCAACGCTTGCTAAGGTTGGTCTGTGGATGGGTGACCATCTTAACATACCCAGTTTCCTCCGTGCCTCGGAAAGCACGTTAAGCCGTTGGTCCTGGCTGTCATTTGTAGATCTTTGGCAGTCGTTACGGATAGGCAGAAGCCAGTTAATCTGACTCCAGTCTTGCCATAAAGTACCGTGTTGTCCAGGTTGTAGTGGTCTGGTAGGCAGCCGCTCCACGTAAAATACTGGTATTCAGCTAAATCTGGCTTGACTGGAAGCTGACCCCAATAAAGTTAGGAAAAGGCTAGGCAGATGATGACGATGATGATGAGAATACAAACCACTTCAGTGTTCATTCGTTAGCTAAACGAAGCATAGCAAGAAATCAATCAAAGAAGTCTGCCGTATCCTGTTATCCGTACCTTTTGGTGCTCAAACGGCAGGATATGAGGTACTTTCCCGCCATTTCGGTAGCAAAAGCTGCAGACAAAGAGGCCTATTATACGCTGCACGGATGATCTGGTGGAATCCGATTGGAAAAATCTGTACTCGTAGGTACAAACATTGATATGACGAAGAGCAATCCAAAATCCACTATCCCAAAAAGTTTTAATTGACTTAAGAAAGAATAAAAACTAATTTATTTGGCAAAGATATTTACGCAGAATGTAGGTACTAATATAAGGAAACTTAATTTTAAAACAATATTAATAATAAAACAAATATTTGTTGCTGCGCCAAACAGGTCCAGTTCAGCAAAATGCCAGACGAGTAGGAGTAGCCTGACGTTGATAACAACTGAGACTTACGTTGAGTGTACGGACAGTATTGGTTTTGTGACTAGAATTCTCCTTCGAAGTTCTAATCGTTTACTCGTTATCGTTCTATGCAGTTACATATCTACATAGCTGGGTTCCGCAAAAACACTCACATATATTCTATACGACTGCTAGATGAGCTAACCGAAAAGTAATGGCGATGGCGATCATTTCTCATTTTGAGCGTACTTGCTCTACCAAGTGTGTTAATGAAAAAGATAACTTATGACTAAACGATGACTTCGCCTGAAAAACCTTGTACAAGCTACAGTTAGTTCAGTTAGTTGGATTAAAGTTCTGGATATGGTATAAAATCGATTTTCAATGTGTGGCTTTAAATTATTCGGAGGAGATTTTTGAGGGAGTAATTTCATTAAATCATTTTCGTATTTTCAATTTATCTTTGATGTGGATAGAAGGCTAAAAACTGGTGAAAACAACCTATGTTTTCGTAAAAAATAAGTTTTAATAAAATAATAATTATTCTAACTGTCAGAATGTAGATTCTGAAACAAAATATAAAGTTCCATAAAAAATTTTGTTTATGAGTCAATTTATTTCATTTTACAAATGTTTTTATTATTGTTTTAAGCCTAGCCATCTGAAGGTCAATTCTCGTACTTTAAAACGTCCAAATTCTATTCGCGTAATCATCTCGGCGACAATCAATTTAAAAACTTGTCAAACATAGGGAAATCTCAGGTAATTTTGCCAGTTTTCTACCGCGAAGCGAATGCGAAGGTTCCTTAAAGTACGGGAATTATCCTTCTGATATTTAGAACTACGTATGTTCCCACCTTTAAAAACTGTACCTACAGTACACCAAAGTATGTCCAGCATAAACAAAAGAAGCGAGCAATTCACATATAAGCTCGCAGTAAAATATGGAAGCAACATACGTGCATACCTCGCAATAGTCGTGAGTTCGTCCGAATTTTAATATTCTTGTTGTAACAAAGTGCTCGCAATAAGCAGACAACGAATAAATAACAATTTAAAAAGGAATTTTAAAACATTTTTCGTTTAAAACATTTACATGATTAAATAACAAAATAAAAAGCCGTTTTTTTTTCTAGTTGACGAGAGAAAAGTTAAATCTTAAACGCTTCATTTTTCTTTCCACGAACTTTTCTAGTTCCTCTTTATAAATGAACTCTTTATCAATAAACATAAAGATAAAAGCAAAATCACACAAATTATTGTAATTATCTTTATCGCTAACGCTTTAGGTTCAAGGTTGATTGGAAAAAATTTACAGTGACGGGTAGCGTGATGTGATTCTGCCATAAGGCCACTTTAGTAGAATCATAGTATTAATCACACATTAATCTGTCAAATTTCATTTTCATCTTTATCGCTAACGCTTTAGGTTCAAGGTTGATTGACAATATATGCTGCTACTCGTAAAGTGGCCTTTTTAGACCCTCTGTTTGTCCCTGTGATACTCGTAGTATGTAGTTTTCCTAACTTAACATACAAACACACTAAATTGTCTATCAGCTCAATGTAAAATCAACATACTATCACATCTTCCAGTCGATCGCCTGCAAAGCTGCAATGTGGCCGCACTGGATGACAGCCATAATCCACAGATTATTACTTGCATTCCTCACGTGAACTCCGAACGAACTATCTTTAATCAACGCTTCTATGACGTATAAGAAACCCAAGGGAATTCCGTTTTGTAACAGGAATGTTAGAAAAGAATAGTCTTGTGAAAATATTTCTAAAAAGCTCCTGAACAATGGAGACTGTAATTCGCGTTGCGGCGGGTTTTGGGTAATGTAAGCTTGTAGTATGAAGAATAGTTGTACCAGCGTTTTCCCAGCTCTCATGTTAGGGTTTTTAAAGATTTTTATGATACTGAGATAGGTTAGAGTTACTGAAGGCTATAAAATTTAATACTCTGCTGCGTCTGGTTGGTTCCGAAAGCGTTTCTTAGGAGCAGCTAGGATGCTTGCCGATAATCTTAGTAGACAGATAATTCTTGCTTAACCACGGCCACCGTTTTATGCCTTTGATTTTTTGTAGTAGTGGATTCTTATTTATTTAATAATAATTAATGAACACACAAAATATAACATACTAAATATTGGTTCAAAGGAACTGCTTATTTCTAACGAAATCTCATCCAGCAGACCTGCGAAAGAAGAAATGAAAAAGAAATGTAGACAATAGTGTTTACGAACAAAACGAAAGAAAAGTGTATATGAAGCCAAGTACAAGTTCCTAATACTATTTTAGAGGTACTTATAAATAACAATTAAGTTCTTGTTCGTTTGGATATGAAACTATGAGCAAATGTATTATATGATTGTTGCCTACTAAACAATATGTAGAATCTATGAACTATTGCTACGTGCAAAATCTGATAAGCATCTAGCATAACGACTATAACGTTGCAAATGAGAGTAAATGTTAAGGTACCCGTGAGTTTGTTATAAATTTCAGCAGAACTATCGCAAACCGTATGGACTATGCACTCAGGTTAGCTCAAACTGGAACAAAAATAGATATAAAACTTGAACAGTTAAGTTTTTATGTGTAGTTTCCAAGAAGAAAATGCTGCGCATCTCTCAGTGTTACCAAACCATAAAGAGAAGATCAGGGAATTTGTGTTAAAAGAGGAGCTTCGGCATTTTCATGAGAGCTGAAAGAGTGGTCACCAATGGTTTAACGTGAACACGACAACGTGGTCATATTGTCTGATGGACATTTTCCGGATTTCTAGTGGCAGAAAATTTACACTCATCATTTTTTTTTCATAATTCTCCTGAAAGCGATCGATTCAGTCTACGATGGAATGAGATTGATGAGGATACCTGTTCACTCTTGCTTTGAAGGCTGTTGGGTTGAGAGTTTTTTGTCTAGCCTGTCTGTCGAACTGCTGTGTAAAAGGCTTCCCCAAATCCCTCCAGAAACCTTTCCCTATATTATTATCGCCTAATTTAATTTCAACCAATCTTTATGTTTCCGTTGCATGAAATTGCTTTCCAAGCTCATGAACGTTCCGCTAGCGTCTACACCATTCCAACAGCATAAACTCAGAAATTTAATGCAACGGAAACATAATAAGCAGCTACAATAAACAAGCCGGCAATATATTCAGCGTAGCTAAGTTCTGCCGACACATACTCCTGACTAAAGCAACATGTTTAAAGTTGGCAAGTCCCAAGTGGCCGTGTCGTTTGCACCATGTGGAGTGCACGCAGCCTACGTACTACGGGCTACGGTTCATGTAAATAACTCCGTACTTCGACGGTTTACTGGGCTAGACCAAGCACAGGTTTGTTGTGAGAGCAAACCAATGACCAGGGTTTGGGAATCTGGAGTTGCACGGATTTCGGACCAACGGTTTTGGTCAATCAAATATGGTTTTAATGTGTGTTGAGAAAACAGTGATAATCTGAAGAGGAAAGGCCCCTTCGCATTCAGATTATCACTGTTTCCTGAATATTTGTTTCCAGATTAATTTGAAAATAATTTAATAATTAATTTATTTCTCCCAAAAATCAGCTAGGGTTATATGGGATTAATAACGTTGTGGTCTTATGATGGAATCTGGAAGAAGGAATATCATACGGGATAAAATATGATGGCCTATTTTATATTAATTTCACGCTTGGTTTTCAAGGCGTAACAAAGTGTGCATAGTTTTGGTTTTGGACCATTAACGTTTTGTCCTTCGGTACAGAACGCGAGTCAAGCGAAACAAAATAAGGATAGTGTCCCAAAAATTCTCAAGTTATAAAGTTCCAAACCCATTCCAATCATAATTACATAGTATGTAAAGATGTGAAAGTAGTAGGTAAAGATTTTGTTATAATTATAATTATGTACACTTAGATTAAGGTAGGTATGTATCTATGGGTCATTGTAACCTGAAATAAATGTTTTTTTTTTATTATTATAGAAAGTTTAAGTATATTTACTGCGATGGCGCGCTGTGTTCCAAGCGCGGCTCATAGAGCTGTCAGCGTAAAGGCCAGTGCCTGCTGGGGCTGCGGACTTCGTTCGAAAGAGGCACCGTACCCTGGAACGCAAAGGGCACTAGGAGGAACACGGATGGGTTTTAGTCAGTAAGAGTCTGACACTCCCTTCTGCTTCACCCAAACGGATTCATTTGATGATTTCCCATCCTTAAAAAAAAAGAGATAAATATTTTGTTACAACTATAATCTAAAGGCCAAGTCCTCCTCCAGTCCAAAACTAGAGTTATCTCATGTCTATTTATTGAGGTACGTGTCTTGCTCTAATTAATGTCTCACACGTTTCAAACCATAAGTCCTATGCTTAAATACTTACACAACAACTAGTTTTGGAAGCCAATAATAAAAAGGTATTAGGACGCGGACAAGTTTAACTTTAGTAACTTGTTCACACGTTCAAGACATGCAGGCGGAAAGAGACAATGCTACAACGGAATTTGCTATTCAGATAATATAATTGTCGAACTATTCCTATTAAAATAGTAGATGGGCCTGTCTGCTGAAGCGTTCACAGTTATAATAGCGAATGGGCACATTTAATAAATCCTCACAGGAATGTTTAAAAACAAAATTTGTAACCTCATGTTCATACTTTTACTTTGGCCATTTCGCGGTTTAAAAGTTAGGCAACAAACGCCGACCATTTAAACGTGGTTTCGTTATGAATACTGTTGCAAACTGTAACAGCCTGTAGTTAAATAATAACAAATATTTATGCAACAATGCACAAGTTTTGCACATAAAACTGTTTTGGATCCTTTATGCCTGAAATAAACATCAAGTTATAGGTACCTATATATTATTAAAATCTGCCGACCCTTCTCATGACTATCACATTTATGTTGGTTTTAGATCAACGACAAGCCAGTTGCTGTGTAAAACGAAACCGATTGACAAGCCTGGTTGTCAGTCTTTCGGGCAAATGTCAGCCAGGTCCAGCGCATTAAAGTCTTTTATCTTCCGAGAGATCTTGGGTGACGACTCAATGTGCAATTAATTCTGAGGGTGATAACGCAGCTTATTCCTACGACAAGGAATATAATACTTGCTCGTAATTTTGGACGATAATAACAACGTCAAGGCATGAACTTTGAACATGAGTTACCGAACTAGACCCCGGTTTCAGAAGTAAATTATAAATCAGGGACTGTTATGACACGCATATAACATAGATTCAAGTTTACTTCATACAAACTTACTCGAATTCATCATCTGCCTAGCCTTTTCCCAACTATATTGGGGTCGACTTCCAGTCAAACCGAATTTAGCTGAACACCAGTATTTTAAGCGGAGCGGCTGCCTACCAGACCTCCACAACCCTGTAACTGGGTAACACGGTACTTCAAGGCAAGACTGGAGTCAGATTAACTGGCTTCTGACTATCCATAACGACTGCCAAAGATCTACAAATGACAGCCGGGACCAACGACTTAACGTGCTTTCCGGAAGAAACTCGCTATGTTAAGATGGTCCCCCTCCACAGACCAACCTTGGTAAGCGTTGCTTAACCTTGAAGATCGACCCGTGTGGCTGTTAATATCTAGTTACGAGCTCCTTCACACTTACTCGAATTATGAACCATAAATACACTAAAATACATATATTCTAGGCGAAACAACAATTACTTACGACATTCACGCCTTACATAATACTAACACACTTTTTACACAAACTGAACTCTTTTTCCACAAATTTAGCACGACGTTCGTTTGCCGCAGGGATGCAGCAGAGCATCATCGTCAGGTACATTTGCCTGACATATGATGAGCTGAACTCCTTTTTGGTGAAACCTTTAATCTCACGCCGCAATATAGTTATTCTTTCTCGTTTAATTTATTTGTGACATAATGTCACTTTATTTTCACCAAAAAGATATGTATGATCTCTTGCTAGACCCTACATTACTTTCAGATGGGAGATGAATGGAATAAAAGAAGGTAAGTACTAGAACACTACTGTATTGTCCCAAAAGTACTTATAGGTAAAATGAGCTTAATGGACTGATGGTGTGGCAAATGAAGTGAGTGACGCGGCCCTTGTTGGCTGTAACGAGAACGCCTGGCTGACTTGATAGCCTAACGCGAACTGAACTGTATTATGAGTTGAATCGAAATGTATGTGCGGCGTAATCTGCTGAATTGCATAATGTGCGGTTGCACCGTACAATTCCTAAAAAAAATCCATTATGAACATCAGATCGTCGGATCGTATTAGGAACTAGCGTCCTAAGGCGAGCCAAGGTCTTCGACATATAGGAGAGACTGGCAAAGCGTATCTTCTATTCTGAACACCAGGATGGGAGACAAAAGCGTGGTGAGCACTTTATACTCTTCAAGAATATTCAGAACTCTCTTGCAAACTTGTCGCATTAATTTAGCAATAGATAATATTGTACCACTATTGTAAATACATAAATTTGATATTGACTGTGGGATAATTTCTTGACTGTTGCTTATTAACCGACCTCTTTTTATTTTATTTTTTAACCGACTTCTTCAAAAAGGAGGAAACCTCATCCTTTTTGAAGAAGTTGGTTAAAAATATATGCTATATTCGGCTGTATGTATTTAAATAAAACCGCCTTCCAAAAACAAAACACTACAAAGTAAAAAATTACTTTAATTTCGAAAGTAGGTGTTCAAAAACGAAATAACCAAAAACGGTTTTATATTTTTGTTAAAAAGTTTTTTAATTGTGAAACCACAAACATAGCGTGCCGGCGTGATGTTATATTATGAACTGGTGTAAACAATCAACAGACGTTAGCATTATTTGGCGATGACATGGCCATTTACTGCTCCGGCACGAGCACCAAGGCCATCACCCACAACCTCCAAAAATCCGCCAACGCCCTAGGCGCATGGTTTCGGAAATAGAGGATTGAAGTCAACCCGGAGAAGAGTCAGGCGGTCTTGTTTTACAAGCCGTGGACTAGAACTCCACCCCACCTTAGTCCGATCACCATGTTTGGTAAGCCGATCCCTTGGGAGAAGCGAGCTAGGTGTGATCCTAGACAAAAACCTCACCTTTGGCGAGCACATAAAGGCGGTACGCTCGCATGTTGCTTTTGCTCTCGGTAGGCTTCATCCCATGCTGAATTCACGCAGCAAGCTATCCCTTAAATGCAAACTGCGCATCTACACCACGTGCATACGTCCGATAATGACATATGCGTGTGCCGCTTTCGCACACACAAAGGAACGCTATATCCATAGGATGCAGACCATCCAAAACCGCTTTCTCCGAAAGGCCACGGGCGCTCCGTGATAAAATAACTCCCTAAATAATTACATGACCCAGCCAGTCCCTTGCTGCCCCCCACCCCCCCAAAACGACGCCGTTGAGCCGAGGTCCGTACCCCACAGGGGGTGCCCTCAGCGATCGGAGTTTAGTATGTAAGTTTGTAGCCTCGGCTGGGGGCCTTAAATTCATTTGAGGCCCACACAGGCAAGTCCGGTTTAGTAGTTGCAACCCCCAGAGGTTGAAACTGCGAGTGGCCATCAACAAAAAAAAAATAAAAGAAAACAATCAACAGACATGCGATTTCAGAAATCCTGATCCATCTGCTATAATTTATTGAAGAGTTCCGTTGCCTACCTCCGAAGTTCTTCATCAGGTCTTTACCAAATTTAAATGGGACCAGTCCGAAAAAATACTCTTCCAAACAAAAAAAGAATCATCCAAATTTGTTAACAATTGGCGAAAATATCGCTGAACAAACATTTTTCATGGGATTCCATCATCAGATCCTGACTTATTCCTTCCATCATCAGCTCAGCAACATGAGATGATGATTACCAAGCACAAATATCTAAATTGCGTTAGAAAGTTTATGAAAAACAGTGTATGTGCTCATACAATTTGAGGGTTTCTCTCGATTTTCATGGGATCCCATCATCAGATTCTAACTTGAAATCTGATGATGGGATCCGCAGAAGTATAGGCTTTCGAATAAAAAAATAATTATATCATATTTTTTCATTATTAATTCTATTTGTATTGTTGACATTTTCTATTTATTTTATTATTTGTATAATTAATGTACCTACATAGTGATTTGCATGCCGTAAGGTCAAATGTAGCTGATCTCATGTATTTATGTTAGTCATTTTACATTGTACTTACATTTACAGCGAATAAAAGTTCTGATTTCTGAAATAATTATAATTATCGTTCCAGAAACTGGGCCAACTTATTACGTTTACTACAAGCACATTAGTGATCGCTGTATGGTATTATTATTAGCCAGCTGGAGGCCTCCCTTCTTATTGACGTGATCCATTAGTAACCTCTCTTACGTGACGTAATGGATTGGTAAAGCAAGGAGTACGTGAAATACTGTTGTAGGTCCTGCTCGAACCTTCATACATAGACTCCAATAGAGAAAAGGGACCTAGCGTTCCCCAGCCCAAGAGACAAAAAAATATGTGAAAGAGATAACTAGCTATGGTACGGCTCGAGGTATGTTTCCTATTCTATAATATGGTATTTGAATGGATTTTTATAACATTGCTGAAAACCTAGAGAAAAGGCAAGACAGTTAAGAATATCTAGCAAAACAACCACGTCATAAGACTTGCAATATCAGTTAACAACCTAGAAAAAAGAGCACACATGCTGTACACACGCTTTCTCTTTCTGTATACCTTTCAATTTTGTCAGTTTGGCGATCCTTCAGGCTATGTCGGTAACTTTGGTTCTCTTGCGGATATCATCATTCCTGATTCGTTCACACAAGGAAACTCCAAGCATTGCCCTCTCTATGGATGTCAGGCATTCTAAAATCAAATCAAATTCTGAACTCGTATACCACTCGCTTGCACATCCCGCAGTAGGCATAGCGACAAATATTAATCGATTTTTAATCACGAATCGAGTGAATTCAAACCGGCGCGTCACTAATAATCATCGGAGAGCGTACCGTGCCTCTAATATAGCCTGTGCACACATATGACAGGATATTAATGAGCCAATCGGCGCGTCGGACCGGCGGAACCCGCGCGCATTAGGGGCCCAAATCGCTCATCCATTACCCAAACCCTGATGGCAAAGTATTAACTTTTATAGTCTTTTATGGTTACAGTATCGATGTAAATCATAGCCAATAGAGTTGGTACGGCACTAAAACTGATTGATATGTAGTAATTAATATTCGGTTGGTCGTAAAGGAATGAGGTCAGCTTTAATAGTATGTTTGGTGCAAAATGGCTGAAATTAATTTTGAGAGTATGTTGTGTCGTGATTTTGGTAATCCGCCTGTGCGGTGGATATGACATCATCACGTTGGGTTTATGTTCGTTAGTTAAGATTTATGGGCGAATTTAGAGTAGCCCATATTGAGAGAGTTTTAACTATTGCTTTATATCTACTTATGCTATTGTAAGATGCTGATTCATGCACTTAGCACTAATAAAATGATTAAATAAGCTACAAAATGTTAGAAAATATAATATGTAGCTATTTCGTAGCCAACGTGCTTTCTTAACCGTCGTAGCACTGGTCATAGCGTGCTACGCACCGCCTACGCCTAATATATTATAATATGCGTAGAATATCTGCTAGCTATTCAACTTATTATATTCATCTCTTTACGAACATTTTTATGGATAAAAAAGCATTATGTTGCATAAACTCTTTTCCTTCCATGGGAGTAGGTAGTATGCCATCTGCTACGAGCAAATATTTCATACACGCTGGTTGTACTCCGCATATTTTCGTAGTGTGATTTTAAAGAGATACTAGCTCTACGCCGACCAAATCCAACTGCTATGTCCTGCCTAAAATGCCATATTTTAGGGCAACAGAAAACCAATAAAGCAATGCCATATCACTGCCATTCCAAATGCACAGTGAAAACACCTCGTGTATTCCGATAATGACGTCATTTGTTCCCGCGGAGCATCAACAGTGGCGTTATTGAGCACAAAGCACACAGTCATTAGCATAATGCTCCCGAATATCAGTTCTCGGTTCAAATCGGTATCGATATGAAACGATTTACCTACCGATATGGAAAGTGGTTAATTCATTGCTCTTTTAGTGGCGATTAAACCAATATAGTTGAACTGATACGGGAGTTAACGGTGAAAATACACGCGACGCAAATATTGGGTTGCGAGGCGGGGTAAATGCTAAGGTGTGCGACCTAGCAAAAATGGAACGGTAAAATTGCAATTTGATGACTAGATTATACTCTAATTTTCGTGATAGTGTGATAGACATATTTAAGATTCCTTGAGACCTGTCCAACCTAAGCGAAGTTGCAGGGCACCTAGCTAGGCGCGCTGTGTTCCACACGCGCCTCAAAGAGCTGCCAACTAAGAAGACGGGGCCCGCTAGGGCCAGTGCCTGCTGGGGCTGCGGACTTTGTTCGAAAGAGGTACCGTAGCCCTGGAATGCAAAGGGCTCTTTAGTCAGTAAGAGTCTGACACTCCCCCTCCTGCTTCACCCAGAGTGAAAGGAGTCATTTGATGATTTCCCATCCTTAAAAAAAAAATAAAAAACGGGCAACTAGATAGACGCAGTGATGGTTGCTGGAGTAAGGTGTACCAACTGATATATAGCCAAAGTTAGGTCATAGAGACCGAGGACATCTGAAAACACGTTGGCTCGACGATGTCACCTAAACTGGGAGACTCCACCCCAACAGGGACACATGAAATCAGGAAATATTCCTAAAAGGATGGTATCTTACTTATTATAATATAAATAACATTGCTTACCTACATCTGAAATTATTTATATCACATTTTATTTCGGACCGTTGAATCGTATATTATAGTTTACAAATATACAGAGATTTGCCTCATTAGCGTAATTACGTTTCGCATGAAAATACTTCACTATATATTTTTCGTACCTGTCTAATCATATTAGGTATAAAAGTAAAAAGCCACGGCTTCTTTGACCGGCAGATATTCTTGGAACGGGCGGACAGAGAGTCCGAGGAAATGAACGAGTAAATTAATAAAATATGCAAATTCAAAACAGCTTCTAAGTTCTTCTGCGGGTTTTCCGGAAAAAATAGATCCTCGTGCCGTTTAAACCGATTATTATAAATGTAGTTTAAATAGACTAATAGAATTGAAAATACATTACTTGCGTTTAAAATGGTTTCAAACCTTAATCCGCCTAGTCTCCAGAAATATGCTCTCATATACTTCATCATCATGCTGTAGCCCATATCTCAATTTATTTGAAGTCGATGGACCACATCGTCTTTTTCCATACTTACGTCTTATTAGTCGACATCTCAGTGGTCACCCCTTTTGTTGTACGAGCAGTTACGTCATGATTAGAAATACATTTTTTGTTGAAAATAGCTCGCGATGCCGTATTTAAATTCGTTTCAAATGTACTGGCTGTGTCAGGTCCAAATGGCATCCAACCCAGTAACAACAAGTATTCCTTAATTAAATGTAATATTTGCCAATAAAAAGTGTTTCAAGCGATATCTGGCAGTGTTACGAGATCGTCCGCCATTTCTCAGCGGCGGCGATGCATTGGAAGCTGCGAGGCGGCGCGTGCCTCGGCAAGCGGGCCGCTTATTAAACGAATTCATCATAGTTAGAACATAAACACTATATTGTATAGGTCACGGACATTCCGTGCTTCCAGTGTTTTTGTAATTAATTTTGTGGTATTAATTGGGCTGGTAGACCTTGTCTAAGAATAAAGTTACAATGCTTTCACATTTTTCTTATTTTTGAGTAATGTGCTATTTTTCTTAATTTTGTAAGTATATCGCATTTTGTATTTAAGGACCAAGAACACCAAATACTCTACATAAATAGGGTTGTGGTAAACTATAAGTGGAGACGCAACCATTTTTTTTTAGATTCTACTGTGCTGAGACATAAGTGATGATCATCTATCTAGCAAAACAGTGAACGCAAAGTGAAGTTGACCTACGTTCAGACAACAATACAAGCTTTGGTGGCACAATAAACAACGATACAAACTCAACATCTAACAATAAAACACAATACAATAAAATAAACCTTACAATTATACCGTGTTGCGTTATTGCACACGACAAATTCTCATTCGCGAAAGATCAAAGCCTTCTTTGTCATTTGATTTATAAAGTACTCGCGGAGGCTCTTTAAGTGGAGCTCTACAGAAATTCTTTCCTTATTCTCACTGTTTTTCCTTTTATCTTCACTTATGTAGACATGGGTATTTTTAGCTGATTCCTGCAAGGGTTGCTCCTGATTCCTTGAGAGAACAAAATACTCGAGTTGCTTGCAGATAATGGGCTAGCCACTAAGCATTTTAAAGGCCGTACCGTAGTGCTCCTTAAGACCTTGCCCGGGAAGTAATACGCTTATACAGCCAGGCTCTATTGCTTTATTGTGGACATTATATTCCTCATGCAAATAGAAATCCAAATGTCGCTTGAGTTCTTATCCGCTATTTCAATACAATATTTATTTGTTGTTGCGTCTTACGCATCGGTCTCATACACTTCCAAATTTGTACATTTCCGTGAGATAATTATCCTGGACAAAATCACTGGCAAAAGCCAGTCTTTTATAGAATTCTAAATAAGTAAGTAAAGGTATTGCTAGTTAATTAACTAGTTGATCTATCAGTCGCAATCGTGTCTGTGCTCGATATTTCGTCAATTAGCTTAATACCTATTGCCCCACAAAGTGGTACCCTACAACCTCGCTCATTTGTCAATTCTCTGATAGCTCCCGTGGCATACAATCTATTTGGGTAGGTATTACGTGGATTTCGATACTAAGAAATAAATAAACGATGATATTATGAAATAAATTAAATACGACGTATATTTGAACGAAATAACATAATATCGCGAAGGGTGACATAGAGTACCTATAGTACATAATCATGACGTCGAAAAAACCAGTCGGTCGTCCAGCGGCCTCATGCATGTTCAACCCGCGACGAATTTTGGGAAATCATCAAATTACTCCTTTAGCACTGGGCGGAGTAGAAGGGAAAAAGACTCTTACTGACTAAAACCCATCCGTGTTCCTCCTATGAGTTTCAGGATCGCGGTGACTCTTTCGAACAAATTCCGCATCCCCGGCATATCACTTTACCGACGAGAATGTACCAAAATACATTCTTAACGTAACCGAAAAACATACATGTACTTACTCAACCTTTTAACAAATAAAACTCAATATTAGGTTGAGTTTATAACAAAAAGTTTTACCTGTCAGCGTAGAAATGTTCAGACTTTTTATTATTATATTATTCACTTTTAACTTTCCTCCCTTAGGAAATAAAACATCGCAGTCTTTTTGACTTTCGATAAAAGTGCTTATAACATACATCAAGTTACTAACATATTTCATCTATGTACTCGTATGTATGTAGGTACATATTCCAAAGGCTAGTTAAACAAGAAAATACGTGACAACATTCCAAAATACGTCTAAAATTATTCGATGAAATCTTTTGAGGAAAATGCCACAATGGAGGAAAACATAAAGCTTAATTAGATTTTAGTATTTGCATTTTTTCGCAATACAACGTTTATAAATGACATTCCTTAACTTGGTATTCAATAAGCTCCTACATAATTATTTAAATAAACTAGCTTATGCCACGACTTCATTTGCGCATTCCCGTGTTTTCCCATTCTCGTAGGAATTACGGGAAATTCTCTCTTAGTGCCCAAGGAACCTACATTGAAACAAAATATACCACACAGCTTTCTACGACCAGTTGTTTCGGCTGTGCGTTGTCTGTGAGTCACTCAGTAACTGGAGTATTTTATTTATATTGATTGAGTAATATTAAAAAAATACAGATAAGTAAAACGACCTAAAACTCCTCTAGAATTCAACGTTCCGTAGCAAATTAGTCTGGCCCTAAGAGAAAACTATTGGTCCTTCACAGTTGGATGCTTCCGTCATATTCAACAATCGCGCTAGAAAATCTAGGTTCTTTTGAAAACTCGGTCCTAGTTTTAAAAGTCCACTTAAAAACAAACTTCCTATTACCCGTCCTAATTAAACTTTGAGGCAGTCGGCGACTTCGTTGAAAGCTTTTTGAAGGGAAACCGAATCACGTAAAATGCTTTGCTAATTTCAACATGAATAAATATGTGAAGACTTCATCTTAGAGTACCTATTTCTGAAGTCAAAATATACAAATTTCAAACACTTTGAAATTGTTATGGTCTAGTTATCGATAGTGTTACTGCTGAGCATGAGGACCTAGGTTCGATGCCCAAGACAGACAAAGTGTAATAATATACAAATTTCAAACACTTTGAAATTGTTATGGTCTAGTTATCGATAGTGTTACTGCTGAGCATGAGGACCTAGGTTCGATGCCCAGGACAGACAAAGTGTAATAACACTCCATACCATTTTGTTCGCTTCTGCCTAATTCTTGCTTGGCTTTAGGCTTCGCTTCGCTTTCAATTGTGTAAAAATATAATAAATTTGGTAATTGGTAATATTACAAAATGTTTAAAATAATCATAAGAACAAAACACATTCGCAACAATTTTAGGTAGCTGCTACCATACGAACTTTAATATTAACCTCTAACTTCCTTGTTTGAAAAAAATGCTTCGCTTAAGAGAAGTAGGTACCAGATTCAATTTCCTTTGTTCTTTATTATAAGTAGGGTAAAAGTACCACTTGAGGTATAGTTTGCGCTTCACTTTATCGTCGTCTGAATTCCAAGTTATTGCTTCCCAATCGAACCCGCCTCACTAGTTTGGGTTTAATATAAATTATTGGAATATCCTCGGCATTAAAACTTCGATTGCCTCTAGGACCGACGGTATTTAGTAGATATACCGAATCAAAAGTTCTTTGTTTCTCGACAAACTTGAGTCAATACTTCCTATTTTAGGTTTTGTTGGCTTAATTAGAGAGTTCAAAACGCTTTATAGAGCGTCATTAGTTGAGGATTTCAAGATTTTTTGCGTTTTGTGTGAGGATTCTCAGTAATTGCTCGAGTAGATTTTGGACTGGTGCCCAGTGATTGGCAATAAGGGCACCCCTATTGGTATAGGACTATCTGAGCGTCATCTGCGAAATATCGAACGTTTCGACCTTCCTTTTGGGAACAAATAGTAGATACGTGATTGTTTAGCAGAGAACTGCATCTGCTTGCCTAACCTGTTCCCAATGTTGGTAACGGCTTCAGCTGTCTCACCATCACCGGAAGTAGCTGAATACTAGGATTTTACAGAGTGCGAGTGCTAATGTGACCTCTACGACACAATAACTAACAAACATGGTACCCCGTGTAAAGACAGTTGTCAGTTTCTTTGACTATCCGTAACGACTGCCAAAGATATTAAAATGATAGCCGGGACCAACAGCTTAACGTGCTTTCCGAGGCATTTATGGTCGACCACACAATAAATACGAGTCTCGGTATTTATTGTGTGGTCACCCATCTACAAACCGACCTCGGCAAGCGTTGCTTAAACTCGAAGATCAAACTGTGCAGCTGTTATTATTTAGCCACGAGTTCCTTCACCTAACATAAAACTGCATTACACTTTAATATTTCTAACCAAACTTTTGACCTCAAATACAAAACAGTAAGATTCAAATTCTCACTTCAGCATCTTCAAAATTAATCAAGCAAGCGCAACAGAATTTGCTAAACATTTCCCAAGAGCCACCCGGGTAGATAGCCTTGAATCATGGACCGATGTATTCCAGCGAATTGCTTTCAGGCTGCAGTATCCACCTGGAAATGTAGTACGTAGGCAGACATCCAAGAAGAAATATACGAGTTAACTGTGTAACTGACTGCTGAAAGCGGCCTCTATACATTAGGCAATTTTAGTCGGGACTCAAGTACTTACCTACTCGAGTTGCGGACAACTTATTCGGGGTTTGAACTTCCTAACCTGGTAGCCATCTTAGGCAATTAGAAGAAGCTACACATATACATTCAGAAGGTAGACCTGGCATCAGTATTGAACAATTGAACGAGTGATCTCAAATTGTTTTAATCATCGTAAAAGTATCTAGGTACGTTTTGTTATAAAAACGTTGAAACTGCTTCTTTTCACAAAACAGTGTCGATTTCTTCAGGACAATGAAAATCAATTACCTACTAAATTCTCGGATCAAGTATCTTATCATTAAACTTCACTAATAATATTGGTAGTAGAATTTACCGGCCAATTAATTAAAATAGCTTACGTAACATTAAACACTAAATTGAAATAACAGACATTTAAGTTTTAATGCCTTGGCTTTTGGTCCTTTTGCGATCAAGAAAGCGAAAAAGATGAATATTGGCTACAGGAAACAAAACAATAACTGTAGTTGGGATCTAGGAGATATTCTTTGAGTGTAAAGTGCGAGTGCAATATGCAGTAACTACTGCATCCGACAGTTTGTTGAATAGAAACCACCGGCACGGCCACACGTAAGTTTGGTAGCCGGGGAATGGCCGTGCCCCCTAAGCCTTGCGGTGAGCGGTGTGCGGCCGACGCCAGATGCAACACACACACACACACAACACACACACACATGTACTTTGATACAATTCAAATGTCAGATGTCGTAAAGTGTCATTTTGATAATAATGAATTCAAAAGTTTCGATAGATACCTGTTGGGTTACAATTGTTGGGTGGCTCTTAACAAAACGCGATACCTACTATCAGCGAATGCAATTGTCAAATATATGCCAAAATGTAAGAGATGGTTTACATGATATTTTTTCAATCTCATACCTAATTATGTTTTGACACGCTACCGCTGACAGAATGTCATTTGTTTAGAACCTTTGGGATCGAGGGAATACTTTAATAGCTAGATAGCGTCGTCTGCTCAAGACATTTTTGCATTGAAAAACCGGACAAGTCCGAGTCGGACTCACCCGCTGATGGTTTCGTACAAATTTGTAGGCTTAAAATAAAGACTATATTTTTATGATTTAATTGCAAATGTATAGTTTTCAGATTTATCAATGTACTTTTAGTATAAGACGGTATTACTTGTCGAATTTCATAGTTCTAGGTCAACGGGAAATACCTTAATCATTTTGATTCCCTTGAAAGTGTCGAAATTTACGTTACCTGAATACACGGTTTTAATTTCAGATCGATACCTCCGTGCATTCCCGAGATAAAGAGTCTTGACAGACAGAGGGATGGACGGACGGACGGACAACAAAGTGATCCTATATGGGTTCTGTTTTTTTCCTTTTGAGGTACGGAACCCCAAAACTTAAAGACACTACTCGCGACTGAGTTGGTACAGCTTCTAACAAATTATTCTGATGTCATCTGAAACATATATTATGCTCGTAGGAGTTCAGCACATTTCGAACCAATTAATTAGTCATTAACATCTGTGGGGACGATAATTAAAAAGTACAACTCCACAAGGCCCTGGGCGCTATTTAGTTGCTGCTTTGAAGACGGTAAGAGTTCAAAGGGGATCCGGGATCACCGAGTACATTAAACTGTCGGAAGCTATTTACACAACATATTACTAAGGATACATTGTATATAACACCACAAAGTCAAATGTTGGCCACTGTTGACAGTAGCGAAGACCCTTAAGTTACAGCATGTTAAATTAAGTTTGAGTAATTGGTAACACGGGTCAAAATGTTTGGGCGTGTACCGAGAACGAACCTGTTATATATTTAGTGATGTAACGAGGAGCGAAGGTTGCGCCAAGGAGTAGAGAGCAAATGGAAAGGCGATGTGACAGGCACTCAACATAAAAACAGCGGAGGTAGGTGTCGAGCCAGCAGATTTGTTGCACCACTTACGGTTACTGGCCAGCGAACTAAAAAAGCGCCTGGCAAATCTTTAGCGATAAAGAATAATAATAATCAATTAACTAGGTACGAAAAACCGTGGCCAAAAAATTGTTGGAAATCAGTTATTTACCCAAAAATACGCAATAAAAGCGACACCGCAACGAGACGCAAACAAAATAAATAGATATATAGGCGGAATCCGCTGACAATATCTCCATTATTCGCAGTGATTGGCTGCGACGTTAATTATTAGATAAGTGCTTATTATGTTTTAAAATCATATTTTACATAGTAAATATATTGCTTAAAGAAGGTACTGCAAAAGTGTTACCAATAAGTACCAGAAACTATTCCAATAATTCTGAATGGAATAGTTGGAATTATTCGGTAAAAAAATTACATTGGAAAATTAATTACAATATTCGTAGTACATAATAATGTAGTACGAATATTGTAATTAATTTCCCTATTCTTTGAAATATATTCGTAAAACCTCTCCAATATTTACCTACTCCGTGCCCCAACCCTTTCGTATAATGTTTCGAGATGTTATTGTGTTCCCTTGATAGACGATAGACGTTGCTAAGGTGACATCACGCCAAGGTGAGAAGGGAATTTTAAGCAATTGTCAGTTATGTTATGCGACAGGCTTCTAGGTTGCGACAAAATTTTGTGAGTACCTATACGGGAATGTACATATTTAAATATTTACCGTACAGGAATTGTTCTTGTGCGAGAAGAATGGTTCTTTCGTATAACAGTCCTTGTTGGCACAATGTAAACATTAAATCATAAAAATAACTAATATAAGAGGAGATGCATGAAAAACATTTTCAGAAATCATGAGGTACCTATTGTTTACTTCAACGGCACTTATGTGGCAAAAAGTAATCGGTTCGTTCTTATCGTGTCTGTGGACATCATCACTATTTCAGCCAAAAGATATCCAGTCTTGGACTTAGGCTTCCCCTAAACGTTGGCGTCGCCACATTACCGGTCTGGATACCAAAACGAAGAAAAACAGGCAGGCAGCGACTTTGTTGAATACTAAATATTTTTTCTGTTTTTTCTTCGCTTAGTTACTTCTTCTAAAGCGCATCGGATTTTGGTACGGTTTTCAGTAATAAAATATATAATCAAAAATGGTTGGTTTATATAATTGGGAACCGTACAAAGCCGGGACCAGTCATGATTTTTTTAAAAAGAAACACCATTTAAATCTAAAAATCTACAATCAAACCCAAAAAACACTAAAAGATATCGACACGAAACTTTTAAAGGAATTTATTTATCGTCCAGAAATATGGAACAAATATTCTTTCATAAGTGCAAGCCGGCCGTGGCGTGTACGGCGTGTACCCAGTAGGAGTGCCACGTCGGGCGCGGACGTGCCGCCGCATCAGCTTTTATTACTTACATTTTTCACTGCACATACTCTTCACACTACCTAGTGACGTGCTAGAACTTATAATTTTGCCACTTACTTACGTGGTTTGGAATGCAAATGCGGATTGAGTGCTATGGCGTATTGGAAAATCGAAAAAATGTAGAACGGAAAATTGATTGTGGAAATCTATAAAAATGTGTTACTAAAACTTCTTGTCTCCTTTATTTTTACACGCATAAATTCATGTTATTTTTGTCATAATCTGCCAACAACTTTGAATGAAACCCTTTAGAATTTTGGTCCTTAAGGAAATGTTGAGACGTCGTTAAGCCTCTCTCCCAATACAGACAACAAGGAGGCTTAATCAGATGGATAAGCGCCATCACTCATCTGTATTCATGCTTGATCGCAAACCTGCCGGAGAGCTGGCCGAAGGAAGTAATAAATCTTTGGCATATTCAGCTGTGCACGCCTAAGCCTCTTAGTACACAAGCCACTGGACAGAAAAATATAAGACTTTAAGGTATGCCTAGATTTGTACTCGCTTTCACAGAATCAAACCCAGTTCTTCATAAAATCTTTTGTTCCACAATAACTCTAGGTGTAAAAAATGAAGAAGACGTCGTCGGAATTTCAATTTAAATTTTATAATGAAATCCCGTCCATCTCGAGTATTTAAAGATTGAATATTCTCTTAATTACGTATTCTTTTCGATACAAACGCGAACATTTCCCTAATGGTGTCCCTTTGTTTTATCCGTCGACATTAACGCCGAAGGTTATGAGACAAGTCCGAGCCCCTCCCCGCAACCCCCTCCGAAAGGGCCACGTCCCACCTCCGTAAATAACGTCTTTCACGTCACGTCAAATGTGCCATCTATTGTTTAGATGCGAATTTTATCTGAGCGCGTCGTGTTCGATAAAATTTAACGTTTATTTGAGCGTTTGTAACACAGCGCGCCGGGTGTGGGGCAGCCCCGGGCTGTCAGCTTCGCCCTACAATATTCATTATTGACAATTTGAATGGAAGAGAAAAATGTCAGACCCGTGTTGTAGGTAATGTAAATATTTGATCAAAATAGAGCGCCAACCCTACCCCGCTGCGCAGATGCGAGATATTTGACAGTTTTAAATTTACTATGTGAAATAGGGGCTTTCGGGGGCCGCGTATATTAATATATTATCCCGCAGATAATACGCACATAAACCTGCCAGTTGTTTCAGAAAATAATCTGCCTGGCCAGGCCTTAATTTGCAATTTTTCTGCGGGAGTTTTAAATTTAAATTGACTTTTAAAAATGTGCTTCTTCTCTCCGGAATTTTGAATTTGCATTTTGGGGGATTTCCTTTTATGACAGTAGGTAGATTATTTAAGCAATTAAATAACGCAGTTAAGTAACTATACACACAAAGGAAAAAGAGAAAATAGGTTGAAAAAATATCAAGTAACCGCCAGAATTGTTCAGCTAAACACACAACCCTTTCAAAACGGTACGCAATCAGCTGAAACGGAAGTCTTCAAGTAAATAACGTTGGGATACCGCGCCCTACCGTTAATGTCGCTATAACCAGCACTTGTTGCGGTGTCCTGATTTATGAAGCAATGTTCAGCTTGATGGCAAATTATATAGCAATTAAAATTAATTACAATCTTAAAATATTAGGAGGCAGTCTAACACACCTGCCTCGGTAGAAGAAATCACTTTTTGGGATCGTTAAGTTTAATTAACGTCCACTGAAGATTAAGGAATACTTTTACAATGGTACTGATTTTCTTATAGCCAAGTATCAAGTATATATCTTCCCAATGCCTTGACTGAAAATTCAGCCAACCAACCACGTTTGTAGTGGGAGTGACTGACTAAGTTAGCGTTGGCTTACGGTCACTTGTGAAAATTATATTTATACACATAATCTTCTTTCAAACGTAACAATCCTACTTATCACTACATAGTATAAAACAAAGTCACTTCTGCTGTCTGTCTGTCCCTATGTATGCTTAGATCTTTAAAACTACGCAATAGATTTTGATGCGATTTTCAATAGATAGAGTGGTTCTCAAGGAAGGTTTTAGTCTATAATTTGCTCCCGTGCAAATGTTATGTCGCCACTAACCGTTATTTAATGTTTGTATTAAACATTCAACTTGATCATACGACTTTGATTTTAGCCATTTCGTCATAATACTTTTGCAGTCGCGATGTGTCCGGGAATAAATACCTAGTTCCTTGTTAAGTCGATTATATAAGCGTGGAGATTGGCTAGCGTACTGTCTTTTTGCAAATGCTGATTTACACGTGATTGCTGGAGCTACCTTATCCTTTCTTCTGCCTTTCGGCCTCGAAGGGTCAAAAGTGAGGGAGTTGTGTTGCTTTAGAATGATATGGAGTACGTACATCTTTCTGACCGACAGAAGGTTAGATATTTTTTAAAGGCTTTCTGTCGGGTATCTAAAGGGTTTGAAGAGCATGACTTTAAGTAGTGATCTCTGAGCTCTCTCGAGCTCTAGGAATTTAGTTTTTACTGCTCCACCCCAGACCGGGAGACAATAAGAAAGAACCGACTGTGCTAATGACGTGTAAATTTGAAGCAGAAGGCATTTGGAAGTGACGTAACGTAGTGTTTTAAAGGTCCAGATGAGCTTTCTAACTCTCTTCATTAATAATTCTGTGTGAAAGTGCCAGGTCAGGCGTTGATCAATCATTATGCCCAGATATTTTGTAAATTTAACTTTTTCAATTTTGTCGCAAGAGCATATTGAGTGAGGGGGGTAGTGAAACCTGTGAACTTTTATATTGAAATCCGCCGGCGGTTGGGAGGTATCGTACTTAGAGAAGCAGATGAAGTTCGTTTTGGAGGTGTTTAGGGTTAGAAGGTTAAGGTCGAGCCTATTTACAACCTTTATCAGACCCTCCTCAGTGGATTTACGCACATTGCTCCAATTTGCGCCACTAAATACTATGGCGGTGTCATCCGCGTAAAAGAACGTTTGACCATCTAGTATTTTTAAATTACAAAGGCTGTTAATATAAAGAAGGAATAGTGTCGGGCCAGGGACTGTTCCTTGGCCTACTCCGTAGGTTACTATTTCATCGGAACTTACGACTTTGCCGATTCTAACTTTTTGTTTGCGACCGCTTAAATAATCCGCGAGGAGAGTCAGAGGTGGACCTCTTATACCACTTGCTTCTAGTTGGTCCAGAAGAAGGGGGACTGAGACTGTGTTGAACGCCTTTTTAAGGTCCAGAAAGACAACAAGACATTTCTCTCCACTGTCCACCATCTAGGTCACAGTGGAGTTAAGTGCCAGAACCGCGTCTTCAGTAGACCTTCCTTGCCGAAATCCAAATTGTGTCGGTGATAATAGGTTGGTCTTATTAAAATAGCTTAGCAATCTTGAATTGATTAGCCTTTCCAAAATTTTCGACAAAGATGACAGTACCGATATAGGCCTGTAGTTCGACGGGTCTCTTCTGTCGCCACTCTTGTGTACAGGAGTTATTACCGCAAGCTTTAGAGCCGTAGGACAAAAGACCATTCTTTCAGGAAAAGTGCTATTTATATAATTTAAATGTCAGTTATTAACAAAAACCTGCTGGCAGGGAAGTTACCAATAAATTCAGAAGTTCAGCGTAGTGACATTAATACCTATTTTTATGATCTAGATTTGGACTTGGCTCAAAACTTTTTTTAAATTTATTGCTTTTAACCTAAATGAAAATTACAATTTCAAGAAATTAATAATGCTTTTCGGGCCATTTTAATTACGATGATTACAGGAAAAGCTGATAAGGCTTAATTAACATTTTAGCAAGTTTCACGGGAATTGGAATGGGTCAGAAAGCTGAAAACGTGATTTAGCCGAAAACGTCAATTCGGCTAATACATATATACGGTGCCAATAATGATCTTTCGTAGAACGAGTAATACGTGAATGCAGTTAAATAGTTCGATGAATAGATACTCTGTTTGAACATTGTCTTTTGACACATCTAAAATTAGATTTTATAACGCGATTATTCAGAATTCCGGAATTCTAAAACCAGTCTTACCAGAGTATCGTGTAATACAATGACCTGATTCTCGCTCTGTGTAGAAGTCGAATAATTACTGCAATGGGTTTGACTGGAAACCGACCTCAACAGCAGTCGGGGAAAATCTATGGTAGGCGCCAGTTAAATATGCAATAACGGTCATTAACCCACAAACATTTATTGACTTTCTTAATATTTAAAACAGAAATAAAGATATAAAGCTGTCTTAAATCGACTACTATCGTGATCGTGACGTTCCCTAGTAATGAAAAATGGTTCTTAATTTATTGTTCGGTTATCTACGAAGAGATATGAGGGAAAAGTAGGGGGTGGGGGTAGGGGTGTACTTAATTGCAAGTTTATTTGGCGCCTACCATAAGCAGCTCAATCCCCACACTATACTCATGTAAATAGGAAAACCACACTAAAATTTGTTTGGCTATAGTTTTCAGACAAACTTGGACCCTAAAAAAGACACTAGCTTAACAAAATTTTCAAGAATGCACGTGTACCGACTTCAACATAGTTCCTGTACTAACAAGCACTTCTTAGGGCTTCCTTTCAGGAAATAACTTAATGCGAACATAGTTAAAGTTTACTCCATGAAGTTTCTAACTAACCAGAAAATAGTGACTGTGTCGCACACAAGTATTTTCCACGGTATACGCGTGCATCGATACTTCTGGCTTTACTTGAATTCACTTATACTTAGAGTGGTTTACACTGAACCTCTTAAAGACGACTGGAAAGATATTTCTCGAGGTTTTATTTACGTTTTCAATGGAATGTCGTGGAAACCTTTCTTAAATGTTTAGCTTTAGTTAGAATAGTGCGCACAGCTGAGGTATTTTTTATGTACTCTGCTTAGTTTGCATAGACTAGAGTCAAGAGCAAAACCCATCATTAATAACTAAAAAAAATGGTCTTCTACAAGTGCAAAAATGGTTAAGCTCGCTCTTGGCCTGAAACTGGTTCAAAAGTGGGCCCAGTGTAAGTAACGCGCGTAGGCGCGGGCCTTCGGACGGCGAGCTTTGGGTGGCTCGCCGTCTGATCAGAACCAGGCCCGGGTCGACGGCGCGCTGTATTCCACGCGTGCCTCAAACAGCTTTCAGCACAAAAGACGGGGCCTGCTAGGGTCAGTGCCTGCTGGGGCTGCTGACTTCGTTCGAATGAGGCACCGTACCCTGGAACGCAAAGGACACTAGGAGGAACACGGATGGGTTTTAGTCAGTACGAGTCTGACAATCTCTTCTGCTTTACCCAAAGCAGGAGGAGTCGTTTGATGATTTCCTATCGTAAAAAAAAAAAATTGTAAGTAAATTAAAAATCTCAGAACTTTATATCTTATAGCTCGCTAGATGTTCGATACTGCCATGACCTCTCCCCTCTTCAGTAAATTTTTAGAATGCAACGAAGTGGAAAATTTTTCGTGGATCTATCTATATTAACAAGTTATCGTTTCACAATTGAATTTATATTTTAAATTGATAATACATTTATTTACACACACACCCGTAAGAAACGGAACCATTATTTATAGGATCACTCGATTCTCTGTCTGTCTGTTGGGGGTAAACAATAAAATTAAAAAATATATATTTCAAACTGTATCGTGTGACTTATCAAATGAAAAGGCTTACTGTGAGTGTTTTAATTATGTTATTTTCATATTTTTTAAATAAAAACTTTTTTAAAGTTAAACATACATTCAGTCAAAAAAGTATCGGGAATGGATGATTTGTTTATGGTTCCAAATTCAAATTTTTGTTTTTTTGTAGTTGTTAGATTGGCACAACTGTTTTCCATTTTGGCGCGGAGTTTGAGTTGCATCTGTTATTTATATTAAATACAGTGCTGGTTTTAGTAATATCATATATAGTGTGTATTGCGAATTTCATAATGGACAAAAATATCGAACAAAGAGTTTGTCTTAAATTTTGCATCGCCAATGGAATTTCGTGTTCGGAGTCACTGAAAATGTTACAGAAGGCTTACAGTGAATCGACTTTATCAAAAACTCGTGCTTATGAGTGGTTCAAAGCGTTCAAAAGCGGTCGAGATGTGATGGAAGATTTGCCTCGCTCTGGTAGGCCGTCAACGTCTGCAACTGAAGTTAACATCGCAAAAGTGAAGGAAATAGTGACTGAAAATCCCCATTCAACTCTGAGAGAGATAGCCGCCGAACTTTCTGTATCTCACGAGTCGATCCGTACCATTTTAACTAATCATTTGGGTATGAAACATGTTGCTGCTCGGCTAGTCCCAAAAGATCTGAATTTTCTCCAAAAACTAAATCGCATGAAAGTCGCTGAGGACATGCTAGAACGAGTCAGTTCGGACCCAACATTCATGAAACGCATTGTTACTGGTGACGAGACGTGGGTTTACGAGTTTGACATGCAACTAGTCAACAAGCTTCGGAGTGGCGCCTTCGAACTGAACCGAAACCGAAAAAACCACGCCAAAGTCGATATGCGGCGTTTAAGAGAGCAAATTCGACGAAAAAGGCCAGATTTGTGGAAAGAAAATTCTTGGATTTTGCACCACGACAATGCGCCTTCGCACAAGGCTATCATTGTGAACGAATTTTTAACCAAACACTCAACAAATACCATCCAGCAACCACCATATTCACCAGATATGGCTCCTGCTGACTTTTTTTTTCCTAAACTCAAATTACCACTTCGTGGCACCCGTTTTCAATCGAACATAAAGGAGAATTCGCGGCGAGAACTGAACTCAATTCCGGAAGCAGCGTTTAAAAAATGTTTTGATGAATGGATTATTCGTTGGCGCAAGTGTATCGTTTCTAAAGGAGCATACTTTGAAGGTGATAAAATAAATTTGGATGAATAACAGACATTTTGTGTTTTATTGATCTTTTCCCGGTACTTTCTTGACAGAGTAGTATACAGAAATTAGACCAAAAATCCCTCCCCTTATCTCCGAAACAACTAAAGCTAAAATTTTGGAAATAAAATGCAGATAGATAAGTAATACTTCTGTGTCTACAGATAACAGGAAAACCTACAAGAAGTCATGTGTAGTGTTAAAATATCATGTTACAAAAATGAAATTGGTTTGGAACCCTTTGCACGCAAGTCCGACTCGCACTTAGTCAGTTTTTTAAAAACTGAACTAGTTCTTGCCACATTCCTGACTACTAACATTGTATTTCAATATTCGAAGACATTCTTCGAATTGAAATTCTACATACTACTCTGTCAAGAAAGTACCGGGAAAAGATCAATAATACACAAAATGTCTGTTATTCATCCAAATTTATTTTATCAGCTTCAATGTATGCTCCTTTAGAAACGATACACTTGCACCAACGAATAATCCATTCATCAAAACATTTTTTAAACGCTGCTTCCGGAATTGAGTTCAGTTCTCGCCGCGAATTCTCCTCTATGTCTTCTATCGATTGAAAACGGGTGCCACGAAGTGGTAATTTGAGTTTAGGAAAAAGAAAAAAGTCAGCAGGAGCCATATCTGGTGAATATGGTGGTTGCTGGATGGTATTTGTTGAGTGTTTGGTTAAAAATTCGTTCACAATGATAGCCTTGTGCGAAGGCGCATTGTCGTGGTGCAAAATCCAAGAATTTTCTTTCCACAAATCTGGCCTTATTCGTCGAATTTGCTCTTTTAAACGCCGCATAACGCTCAAATAATATTCTTTATGCACCGTTAGACCTTCCGGTAAGAATTCAGAGTGCACAACACCGCGATAGTCAAAGAAAACAGTCAACATGACTTTGACTTTTGATCGACTTTGGCGTGGTTTTTTCGGTTTCGGTTCAGTTGGAAGGTGCCACTCCGAAGCTTGTTTACTAGTTTGCATGTCAAACTCGTAAACCTACGTCTCGTCACCAGTAACAATGCGTTTCATGAATGTTGGGTCCAAACTGACTCGTTCTAGCATGTCCTCAGCGACTTTCATGCGATTGAGTTTTTGGAGAAAATTCAGATCTTTTGGGACTAGCCGAGCAGCAACATGTTTTATACCCAAATGATTAGTTAAAATGGTACGGATCGACTCGTGAGATACAGAAAGTTCGGCGGTTATCTCTCTCAGAGTTGAATGGGGATTTTCAGTCACTATTTCCTTCACTTTTGCGATGTTAACTTCAGTTGCAGACGTTGACGGCCTACCAGAGCGAGGCAAATCTTCCATCACATCTCGACCGCTTTTGAACGCTTTGAACCACTCATAAGCACGAGTTTTTGATAAAGTCGATTCACCGTAAGCCTTTTGTAACATTTTCAGTGACTCCGAACACGAAATTCCATTGGCGATGCAAAATTTAAGACAAACTCTTTGTTCGATATTTTTGTCCATTATGAAGTTCGCAATACACACTATATATGAAATTACTAAAACCAGCACTGTATTTAATATAAATAACAAATGCAACTCAAACTCCACGCCAAAATGGAAAACAGTTGTGCCAATCTAACAACTACAAAAAAACAAAAATTTGAATTTGGAACCATAAACAAATCATTCATTCCCGATACTTTTTTGACTGAATGTACATTGAATTTCCATAGGTAATAGAGTTTCGAAGCAAGCTTTGCTGAAATGCACGTCCCTGCCTGCTATTTGGCCGCGACATCGAGTTCTTAACATCTATTTACAGGCGCACTTTGGACCACAACGCGTTTGCTGTCTACTTCTGACCGTTCCACTACAGCTTAATATCTTTTGAAATGCAGTAGAATTGTAACATCTGTGAAAGGTCCTCCGTCTTTGTATTTTCTGTGTAGAAGTACATTAGTGTACAGGGGATGTTCTATAGGAAAAGGAGCATGACTAACTAATAAGTACTCCACGGCTCGATCTACGAATTACTTTATTCGCATTCGCATCTGAGTTGCAATCTGTCAAAAGACTTGGATGCAAATACAAATGTTGCTTAAAAAAACAAAACACTAACTTTAATTTCGGAACTCGGAGTTTTTGGTTATTTCGTTTTTGAACACCGACTTCCGAAATCAAAGTTATTTTTTATTTTGTAGTGTTTTGTTTTTGGAAGTCGGTCCCGATCCATTTGCTATCATTTATTGAAGAGTTCCGTTGCCTACCTCCGAGTTCTTCATCAGATCTTCACCAAATTTAAATGGGACCTGTCCGAAAAAATACTCTTCCAAACAAAAAAAGAATCATCCAAATCGGTTAACAATTGGCAAAAATATCGCTGAACAAGCATTTTTCATGGGATCACATCATCAGATCCTGACTTATACCTTCCATCCTCAGCTCAGCAACATGAGATGACCAGGCCCAAATATCTGAATTGCGTTAGAAACTTTACGAAAAACCGTGAATGTGCTTATAAAATTTAGGGTTTCCCTCAATTTTCATGGGACCTCATCATCTGATTGTGACTTGGTGACAATGGGACTACCTCAGGAGTATAGGCTTTCGAATAAGAAAAGTTTTTTTTAATCGGTCCAGAATTGGCGGAGAAATCGGTGAACATACATATAAAAAAAAAAGATACATACAGCCGAACATAGAACCTCCTCCTTTTTAAAGAAGTCTGTTAAAAAGTCAATTTGATTTCGATTGACATCCGCTCCCAAAACCTCACGTCATCAATCGCTAATATTTTCACTTTCCAACGATCGTTATCGACGATAGATGTCATTTGGCCTAGAAGACCCTCTGCTCTGAGACTTTGGATCCTAACTCAAAACATCTACTTAAATACTAATGAGACTTGATAACTTTGCAAAGTCGCTACTGACCGTTCCACTTCAGCTAAACATCGATGTGAATTGTTAGGCACTATCTCCACGAGCCGCGAGTTAACGTTTTGCTCGTCAGTATCTCTCGTCGAATCGCCGCGGTAATATCGCCGTATGGAGACACATGAAGTGGCAGACCGATAATATCGCCGCGATTCACTTGCTCGTGGAGCTGGCAGCTTGCTGTATGTTGAGCTTCAACTGAAGAAATTACTTCAGGTCTTTGGAAGTAAGAGTAAAATTGTTTATTTCGATTTGTATTATAACACAGTTGTTGTTATAGATATAGGAAAGGAAGGAGAAGACATTCTGCGCTGATCGAAAATAAAATGGGATCAGAGCAGATATATGATAATGATTTTATTAATAACCCACATCAAAGATTTTGGCCCTCGCTCACGCCGTAAACTAAAAAAAACTAAATATTTCGTGTGAAAAATATTGGTAACTGTCTGCATGAACGCACAAGAAACAAATTATAAAACGAGCACGTAAACATAAAACGATCGTCGTGTAAACTTTTCAACTACTGTCATAATAACTCACGTTCACACCATTACATTATGAAAACTAAATTCGTGCAAATGTATGCCGAGTGCTTTTTGTGAGAGAACGTATTACAGCCTTGATACCGTAATTCAGTCCGTCAGGTGCAGATGCTGCCAACGACTCCAAGCGATTAACCCATTTGAGGGCACGAACCACCAACCAGCCAGCCGAGAAAGACCTTCCAATATCCTCAAAAGCATCCTTCACCCCTCTAACACAAATGTAAGCGAGGGACGCGCGGAAGCTCAACCTAAGATGGTGTTTCATCGCGCAGAAATGGAATGTTTGTGCCAATACTTGAATATTATTGATATTGCACTTAAATATTCGAATATCAAAATCCCTTGGGTGTTTACTTTGACACAGATGTAATAGATTGCAATATTTATACGCAGTTAGCAAAATCTATTAATATACATATACTTACGAGTATATACTAATATATAAAGCTGAAGAGTTTGTTTGTTTACTTGAACGCGCTAATCTCAGGAACTACTGGTCCGATTTGAAAAATTCTTGCAGTGTTAGATAGCCCATTTATCGAGGAAGGCTATTGGCTATATGTCATTACGCTAAGACCAATAGGAGCGGAGCAGTAATGAAAATTGTGACGCAGACGAAGTTGCGCCGGTCAACTACTGTTCAAATAAATGGTATTTTGTAATATAAACATATAAATTCGGATAGTATTAATTTTACGAGAATTCCCGTTAATGATAAAAATAATTAATAAAATAAGCATGCTGATTATTGTGACTGAAACGATTAATTAAACTATTTGGGCAAATAATTTCAGCCAATTTCAATAATAACAAATAATTCGTATTTTATAACCAACATTTTTAGGGTTCCGTACTAAGACTCCGCAGTCCCTCCGTCCGTCTGTCTGTCTGTCAGTGTCCTGTATCTCAAGAACCGTAATAGGTAGACAGTTGAAATTTTTACAGATTGTGTATATCTATTTATTTTTTAATCTATTGCCGCTATAAAAACAAACAATATAAAAACCAAGGTTTATGGCACGGAACCCTTCGTGTGCGAGTCCGACTCGCACTTGGCCGGTTTTTTCTTGCTGTAATTGTGAATAAAATTAAACGTACCGTGCGTATCCTTCACGGTTCTTTTTTTTTAATCCTAGAAAAAATATACAAGAATTCCACCAAGCAGTTTCACAATACGAAAATAAGAAAAGTTCAGAAGCTAGGAGGTGAAATGAAGTGGCACCGGTGTGGGCGCCTACTTTGAGGAAGCGACCTGCCCGTTACCTCAACGCGTCTCAGAGGGTCATGGCCATCCGGCTGGCCCGGGGATACCGCACGGTCTCTGGCGAGGCGGCGAGCCTCCTTGCCGGACTGCCGCCATGGGATCTGGAGGCGAGAGCCCTCGCGCACATTTACGAGTGGCGCGTGGAGGCGCAACGCCGGGGCGAGACACCTCTGCCGCGGCAAAGAAATATGCCAAGCAGCTTCTAAAGGGTATGAAGTAAATAGGGTGCGAAATAAGAAACCAGTTATGGGGTGGAATAGGCACGTGAGTGATGCTCACGGGCAGGCCAGGCTAAAGTTTGAGCAGTGGGTGTCTTACGGCAGGCCGCGGGAGGGACGTGTTTGGACTGATATGCAAACAAGTCGAAAAATTTTTAAGTCGCGCTTACGATGGTGTCAAGACAATAGGGACCAAATTAAAATGGACATCTTGGCGTCGCGTCATTCTAAGAGTGACTTCCGTGGTTTTTGGAAGTCCACCGATAAACTCAATGGTAGGCCAGGCCTGCCCGTGAGCGTCAGTGGCGCTGCTGATGTCACAGGGATTGCCGAGGTATTTAGGCAGCATTTCGCTGTTTCGTCGCCGTTGGGACCGTCACAGTTTACAGGCAGTGCTGGTTGTAGTGGTAAGGAGTTCAGTGTCCGGTTTACGGCAAAGGAGGTAAGACATGTCATTATGTCTATGTCGAGGGGCAAGTCTCCAGGCCACGATGATTTAAGTATTGAACACCTTAAGCATGCTGGTCATCATCTGCCCAGAGTCTTAGCGATGTTTTATTCCTTGTGTATAGGACATTCGTATCTGCCTGAGCGGATGATGAAAACTGTGGTGGTGCCAATTATTAAGAATAAAACCGGCGATGTTAGTGATAAGAATAATTATAGGCCCATTTCTTTGGCCACTGTTATTTCGAAAGTGCTTGACAGTTTGCTTAACACTAGGCTGGATAAATATTTAAATTTACATGATAACCAGTTTGGTTTCAAAGCCGGTCTCTCTACAGAAGCAGCTATATTGTGTTTAAAGCAGACTGTCAAGTACTACACTGATAGAAATACACCTGTCTTTGCTTGCTTCCTCGACTTATCGAGGGCATTTGACTTGGTTTGCTATGATCTGCTGTGGCAAAAATTGCAGCAAGCGTCAGTGCCAGATGAACTGATCCGGATCTTTCAATACTTTATTTTTTTTTTTTTTTATAACGGGGGGAAATCCTCATGGATGTCCTCCGCCCTGGGGCGGGCGGAGGGGTCTGTCAGACTCTTACTGACTAAAACCACCCCGGTGCTCCATCTCTCACCAACCGGGGATCGCGAGAACTAATGCGACTTCCGTAATCCCCGGCTGGTGCCGGCCCGCCTCTGCAGGCCACCTCGGGTCAGCGGGGGAAGTGAGGTGTTTGACTCCCCCCGCAACGTCAAAGAGGGGCGCACGGGAACACCACGCGCCGCCACCTCGGGTCCGAATGAATGGGGGGCGACGGATATCCCCAAGTCCGACGCCTCAGGACCCAGTTAGGGGGGGCCGGAAGAGGGCAGCGTCCTCCGACGCCCGGTGCGCCTACTGCGGGCCGGGAGAGAGGTGGAGATCTCCCTCTCCCTTTCCGCAGCCTCCTTCTGCGCGACAACTGCTTCACAGAAGGAGACCACCGCGTCCCAGGACTCCTCGCCGTCGACCATAGCACGAACTACGGCCGGCAGCGAGAGATCACTGCCTACCACAGAGATGAGGGCACGGCGTGGCCCCTCCCAAGCGGCACACTCTGCCAGTGTATGCCGCGCCGTGTCCTCCCGACAGTCGACGCAGTGGTGACACCGAGCGTCCGGCTCCCTGCCTATGCGACACAGGAACCTCCCGAAGCAGCCATGCCCCGAGAGGACCTGCGTCACACGAAATGTCAAGGAGCCGTGCCTTCTCCCGAGCCACAGGTCGAGCACCGGCCGGATGGCCTCGATAGTGACGAGGCCAGCGGAAGGGCGTGAGAGCCTGTTCCGCCATTCCGCCACCAGAACCTCGCGCAACTGCGACTGACGCAGCTCAATGTGCCGCTGCATCAGTCGCTCGCCGCGCGCCCGCGCGTCCTCACGCCACCGGTGCAGTGACGCGAGGACTTTTGCCTCCAGGTCCCAGGGCGGAGATCCGGCCAGTACGCAAGCCGCCTCGTAGGAGATCGTGCGATAACCCCTGATGACTCTGA
This sequence comes from Lacanobia oleracea, assembly GCA_950371165.1. Taxonomy (NCBI): domain Eukaryota; kingdom Metazoa; phylum Arthropoda; class Insecta; order Lepidoptera; family Noctuidae; genus Lacanobia; species Lacanobia oleracea. Next base: position 12,500,915 of record OX493399.1, read on the forward strand.
CGGCCATCACCCTCTGCGGCTTCCTCAGAACAGTGATGGTGCCGGCCGTCAGGTCAGCCGCCCAGATCGGGGCCCCATACAGGGCCATCGATCGCACGATCCCCACGTACAACCGCCTGCAAGCGGTGCTCGGGTCCCCGAGATTGGGAAGCAGCGTTGACAGCGCCTCAGCCGCGCCCAACAATTTGGGTGCCAGCCGCCGGAAATGGGGGCCGAAATCCCACCGGCTGTCGAGCACCAATCCCAGGTACTTCATGGTGGACTCGACAGCGATACGGGCCCCCTCAACAACTATGTGCGATCCCGGCGGTGGCGCCCGCCGGGGACCATGAAAGGCTATGGCCTCCGACTTGTTGAGGGATCTTTCAATACTGGTACAACAATCAGGTCAATGTTGTTCGATGGTCGGGGGCTTATTCGACCCCATATAGGTTAGAGTGTGGCGTGAGGCAAGGAGGGCTAACCTCACCGAAGCTCTTCAACCTGTATGTTAATGTGCTGATAGAGAGGCTCAGCAACACGCATGTCGGTTGCCATATTGGAGGTGTGTGCCTAAACAATATCAGTTACGCTGACGACATGGTGCTGCTGAGCGCCTCTGTCTGTGGTGTGTCAAGGCTGATTGGCATTTGTGAGAAGTATGCTGAAGAACATGGTTTGTTGTATAACACGAATAAGAGCGAGTGCATGGTCTTTCGGGCCAGAGGGGGGTGTCCAGATTACTTACCAGCAATTAAGCTCAACGGATGCCCACTCAATACAGTTGACACGTTTAAGTATCTTGGGCATTTATTAACCGCTGACCTGAAAGACGATGCAGACATTGAAAGGGAACGTAGGGCGCTGTCTGTTCGTGCGAATATGATAGCTCGCAGATTTGCTCGGTGTTCGAGGGCCGTCAAAATAACCCTATTTAGGGCATTTTGTACGTCCTTTTATACTGGCAGTCTGTGGGTGGATTACACGCAGAAACAGTACAGCGCTCTACGTGTCCAATACAACAACGCGTTCAGGATGCTCTTGGGGCTGCCTCGCTTTTGTAGCGCGTCGGGGATGTTTGCCGAGGCGCGTGTGGATTGTTTCCACGCAATCATGCGCAAGCGGTGCACATCCCTATTGCATAGGGTGCGGGGCAGCCGCAACAGTATCCTGAGCGCTTTAGCTGATCGCTTTGACTGTCAGTACGTGAACCACTGTTGCATGGTTCATGTACGGACTGATATTGCCATATTATTTTAATCTCACTATTTTAATTTTAATCTATTATAATCTATATCTATTGACATTAATCAATTGAATAATATGGGTATAATGTTTCTGAAATTTAAATGTAAATTCATAATAATTAATGTGAGCTATTGTTATTTATCAAAATTATTGTATTAATTGTCTATGGGTTTCTTGGCCTGAAATAAATGAATTTTAATTTAATTTAATTTAAATCGCAGCAAGGCGGACGGAGCTCCGGCATGATCTCATGGCGGTATGGAGACAGCGACTGTCGCAACCCAGCGCTGGGCACGCAACAATCCAGGCGATAAGTCCCCTCTTTGAGGAGTGGCTGGAGCGGCGCCACGGCGTCCTCACCTTCCGCCTGACACAGGTACTCACCGGACACGGTTGTTTCGGGAGATACCTGTTTCGGATTCGGCGGGAGGACGCGCCCGGGTGTCATCACTGCGAGGATTGCCCGGAGGACACGGTGGAGCATACGGTGGAGGTCTGCCCTGCTTGGGCGGAGCACCGCCGGGTCCTCGTCGAGGCGATCGGCGGCGGCGACCTCTCGCGACCGGCCTTGGTTCAATCTTTGGTCCGGAGCGAGGAGGCATGGGAAGCGATCACCTCCTTCTGCGAAGCAGTAATGCTAGCAAAGGAGGAGGCCGAACGTGTGAGAGAGAGGGAAACCTCACGTCCCAGTCGCCGCAACAGAAGAAGACGCCCCAGGCGTCGGGAGTCGCAGGACGATTCCCGGTCGCCGTAGGCGCGGGCCTGCGGACGGCGAGCAGTGGGTGGCTCGCCGTCTGATCAGAACTAGGCCCGGGTCGGCGGCGCGCTGCGATCCCAGCGCGCCTCAAAGAGATGTCAGCGTGGAAGACGGGGCCCGCTAGGGCAGGTGCCTGCTGGGGCTGCGGAATCTGTTCGAAAGAGGTGCCGTAGCCTTGGAACGCAAAGGGCACCAGGAGGAACACGGATGGGTTTTAGTAAGTAAGAATCTGACACTCCCTCTTGCTTCACCCAAAGCGGGAGGAGTCACTTGATGATTTTCCATCCTTAAAAAAAAAAAAGGAGGTGAAATAAAGTGCAGTATACTTTCCAATTATCATCACCTGCCTAGCCTTTTGTCAACTATATTGGGGTCGGCTTCTAGTCAAACCGGATTCAGCAAAATACCACTATTTTACGTGAAGAGACTGCCTACGAAACCTCCACAACCCATTAGCTGGGTAACATGGTTCTTCTTTGAAAGACTGGAGTCAGATTTACTGGCTTCTGACAATCCGAACGACTGCGAAAAATCTACAAATGACAGCCGGGACTAACGGCGCAACGTACTTTCCGAGGCACGAAGAAAACTCGGTATGTTAAAATGGTCACCCATCTACAAACCACCCTTGGCAAGCGTTGCTTAACCTTAAAGATTGACCCATGCGGCTGGTATTATTTAGCAACGAGCTCCTCGCAGTATACTTACCAATGATTTCTCATATTTTTTCAAATTTCGAGTTCATAGCATTATGAGTTCTTCAGCTGTGACAGACAGACAGACTAAGTCTCACCATAAGGGTTGTTTTTTTACCATTTAGGTACGGAACCCTAATGACCGCCACATAAAACTAAGTTGCAAGTTTTATGTGGTGAAAGTTCCCCGGCCGGGTCGACCGGTAAGCCTTTCAGTCAACAGTGAAAAGAAAAAAATAGGGTCACAGCATCGGTTTCCGCTGTTATCAGGAGAGATTGGGGCGAAACACGAGCATACCAATAACAAAAAAACACTGAGAAAGATCTCCAAAAATGCCAGTAGGTAGAACTGGCATTTTTGGAGATCTTTATCACCACATACTGCTAACGTTTCACACCAACAATACTAGACAGGGTAAATGAGTCAGCATTTTATCATTTTACCCGCTTAGTTGGACTCGTTCGGACGTCTCGACCCGCGTCACACAGGCTAAGCCAGTTGACAAGTCCACCAATATGTCGGAAGGATAACGCAGGATCTAATATACAGCTAATTAAATTAGAAACGTCCTGAATGAATAAAATAGTTTTGGGTGCTGGTAAATACGGGTTCGTAGTCCTGGAATGTTGGAGATGGGTTCGTGTTTGGCAATAAAGTCTCATCATGGTTAACGATTCTTTTATTTTAACAGTAGTTATATAATTTACAGAATTAAACTTTGCTTTGCGTTGAGGTTCAAATTAAAGGTTTCAAAGTAGGCTTTGTATTTTTCTTACTTACATTTAAATAAAAACTATCAGTTTATAAGCTACCACTACATTATTTTCCAGCGAAAATTAAGTAAGGCGAGCTGAAAAACATGTAATTTAACTTTCCTAGACGTTAATTTTGTTAAAATGTGTAACATTTGGGAATATTCTGGCGGGAGTTTTGCGAGCGAGTCCCTTGTCAAATCGCGCTCGCCGGGCTCAACCGACCGAATTTAATTTAAACGCTACACCCACTACACCATTGCACTGCCTTTACTGGGTAAATACTTTCGAAGTTGGTTTTATATTCAGCTACCTACGGTATTTTGTATGATTCCAGAATTCTCTTTAGATATTGGGACCGAATAAAATATCATTCATGCTAAACAGGGTCCCTAAATCCAAGAAAGGACTAAACCCAAATAATCGTTTGTAGCATGTAGTTCAATTCAATCTTTAACTAATCAAATTCAACCCTTGTACCAAAAGACCAAAGAGGCAGCACTCGCCCAACTGACCTTCAATTTAAATTCGATACAACCGAGTTCGCTCATTCGATTAACACGAACAACTTAGGTTTAAACTCAGTTTTACAGCTCGATAGAAACTGCGAAACTAGCTATGATTTATTGTGTACAGTTTTCGCAGTAGTTACTCAGATTTATAGTTACAAATTGGTCTATCAAGACGGTTAAATAACTTCCGCACGCAGGGGCCAATTTTACGGTCCGCGATCCTTGTCTGTAACTTAAGTAAGTAAACGTAGTTAAACTAAATATTGTTGATCGTTATAGTTTGATATATTTAAGTTGGTTTCAAGCTTTGATTAATTCTGCGACTATAGATAATTGCTCGTTAGTGGAGCTTCAACTTTTGGTCCTATTGTCCGCGTTTCCTCTCTCTTGATATGGGACAAATGCATGGTTATTTTTTAAGCGAGAAAACGAGTTATAGTAACATTCAAATTTTTTTGGATGACCAAGTGAAAATAAATACCTAAGTAAAGATAAAGCTTAAGCCTACCCTATCGAATTTGCATCAAAAACATGTACCTCTTGAGTGAAGATAATGGGAACAAAGTTTGGTAATCTCACGCCGCCAGAACCGATTTGAAAAATCCTTGACATGATTGATAGCCCTCAAAGTTTTAGTACAAATATCCCATCAAAGAAAACGGGATGAGATCGCAGAAACGTGCTTAATAAAGAAGTCTACAATAACATTCTTGTAGTTAAAGGATTTGGGGAAAAATCTCTGTAGAATCAAAGATTTTTCCTCCATGTTTACTTACATGTGTATGTCATTCCATAAGCTCAAGCGTGGAATTCGATTAAAGTTCTTATTCGATTAGTTTGAGACCACCTCATTCATTCTCTCTGGGTTGGAGGGTTGAAATTTAACTGCTTAATAATAATTATCTGAATTCATAATTTAAAGGCCGGAAAGGTTCATTTAGATTTGAACTTAAACTCATAACCTGTGTAAAATGCAACTCAAAACGAAATTATCCTTAAAATTTCAATTCGCCCACTATAATCACATAGAACATTATACCACGTCAAAATCGCGCTCCCTCCCAGACACAGTTAACTTATTTATACCGACACGCAGTACCGTTATCGAATCAACGAGTTAGCAGTTTTGATCCACGTGTAACAATGTTAGTCCCAGGTGCGAAGTAAAATTAAACTCTATCCTAAAAAGGTTTTGTAAGCAAAATAAAATTGGCCCAGGAAAGGGTCGGAGGGATGGGCCACAATCATTACTGTAAGGTTACCCAACGTTACGCGCCCACAACCTTGAATACTGATCAGGATTCAGCGATGCTGATTGATTCCAATTTTTTCGTGTAACAGATTTAGGAAATCTATTTTATGCTTTTGGTGGGATCCCAATTGTAGCAGAAGGAGGCCGATTGAATTTAATATTATTGGCTTGTTAATTCTTTGGGGCTCGGGCGTGGTTTTGGTTGATGAAAACAGTGTGTTCCGGGAATCGTTTTTTGTATTTCTGGTTTGTTCTGACATCATTTCATGGTTTATTTTATTCGTGGAAAATGAAAGTATTTCTGTCCTATATCAAGATAAATATTTTTTGATCATAAAATACAGCGCACATGACATGACAAAAACATTCCCCCTGAAAAAGGTCCATCGTATATCCGTATTTTTGTGACAGAAGCTAACTATGACGTACAGCGGTAACCGACGAAAAACGTCAAAACAAACGTTTTCCCGAAGAAAATTAAACTTCCTTTGAGCTCACCACTAACTTAATCAAAAGAATAAAATAGAAGAAAACAGTTTCCAAGTTCGCCCTTTGGCAAAACAATATCGGTTTTCTGCTTATTATTTTTCAGTTGCGTGAAGTTTGGTGATTACATTATTGAGTATTCTTCTCCGAGACCGATTTTTCTTCGTTCTTCTTCTTTGAAAAGTTTTTGTTCGTACTTCTACCCGTGTTCAACTTATTTTTCACGTGTTTGTGGATTGTATATTAATTGGCAGGCAGTAAATCCAACGTTGTTTATAGTCCTCATTGATCAAAACGACTTTTTATGGGTTCGTAGATCAGCGACAACGTTTTTAAAATTTCTAGTTAGCTAAAGAGTTGATTTCCCTGACAAAATCTGTTTTTCCTAATAGCTACAGCCTGGTTCACTTTCATTATCATCACCATCATAACAGCCGAAAGACGTCCACTGCTGGGCATTGGCCTCCCCTAAAGGGGGTTTGCCTTAATCGCCATGCTTGGCAGGCCAACCCATCTGGTTGTCTTTAAGCCATGGTGTTAATTTCAAATAAATGCTATAAAATCAAAATTCATTTACTTTTCTTATTGAGACATCACGTGAGAGCTCACATTTACATTAAACATTGTATCTATACAGAACCATTATTTCATTTGAGCTTGCTGTTTCATCGCTGGTGTTTTTCCTGGAAACCCATGAAATGAAAATATTGTTCGGTAATACGTAAAGTTATATTGTTTTAAGTTATACGTTATTAGTATGAAAAGGTTGATCACATCGTCACTTACCTTCAGGTGAGAATGTGGTTCAATCTATACTAATATAATGAAGAGTTTGTCTGGTTCAACGCGCTAGTCTCAAGAACTACTTAACTGGTTTGAACTGAAAAATTATTTAGTGTTGGATAGCCCATGTATCTATATAACATCATACTATGATCGTAGCGTGTTGAATAGCTGATTCAACACACACACACACACACACACACACATTACGACCAAAAGGATGTGGTGGTGGTGGGTTAGACTAAGTTCCATTTTTCAATATTTTTGGACCAACATTTATGTACAAAAGCAGCTTATTGTAACGATAATAACTACAAGAGTTTTAAACTGTTTACCAATTATTAACGCGTTCTAACTTATACGTTCAAAAAATATGTATAAGTTTCATAAACAACACGTTTTTTTGAATTCATAAAATGAACCAAGATAACACCAGTGGCTGTAGCGTTAACAACAAAAGTATGATTCAATCTTTTAAACTTCTAGTTTCAGGGTTTGCTCTCCATTGTGTTTCGCACTGTACTACGTATATTTTAATAATATATTCCATTCAGCCATATTCTTACAGCGACAAGCTCAAAGTTTACCATATACGGGTACCACAAGTACCCAGCTATCTACCTCTTTGCTAACTTTGAAACTTACTCACTATAAGCTGTTGTCGTACTCTGGATTTATTTAATAGGTTCTCGAGGAATCCTGAAAATCTGGGTTACATTATGTGTTCCAAGTTTCATCTTTTAGTTAACTGTGCGACATACTTACTCAGTTTTTTTTAATGTATACATCAGAAATCTATACATACCTTTTCGTTTTAAATACCACTGAGTCACCTATTGTTCTTATTAATTTTATTTATTTATTTAATCTGCTAAGCCTTTTCCCAACTTATTAGTGTCTGTGCCAGTCTTTTACATAGAGCGACTGTCTCTCTGTCCTCCACAACCCAGTAACTGTGTAACGCGGAAGCCCTTTTCACGACTGGGGTTAGGTTGATTGATCAATAATATCAGCAACCAAACCTATACGATGCGTAGCAAAGTTCAAGCATTGACTCGTAGCAACTCTACGTCGCTACGAATGGCTTCGTAGTCGCGGAACCAATAACATACCGTAGCTTTTCATCTGCTACGCCGTAGCAATAGTGCCTTCATGTTTACTACGGTGTAGCAAGGAAAAAGTACTGACTTTACTAAAGCAAATTTTAGGTATTTTTACCTAATAAACCCCGAAAATAATTACAATAATAATGAAAATGTAATACAAAACAATCCTGCAATTAATGTCTAACATAATGAGTTAGATAAGGCAGTAGTACCCCGGGGTATTGTGCACGGTGTACACAATTCATGTTAATGTAATGTTATTGTACTCACACTCGTGCTGGAATATCAGACGCGTGCAGAATATTCTTGGTACACCCGTTAACGAGCATTAAGGGCATTAAGAAGTTACACTTTTAGTTTAAAGTAGGTCAAGTGTGTGTGGCTTTATTTTTTGTGGGAATCTGTTCGTGATTTTGTTTGACGATTGTGGAAGATTTTGGATTATTATTGTCAACATTACTAGCATTCGCCCGCGGATTCGCTCGTGTTCATAAAGATTTTTGCAAAAAAACCTTTCCTATAACTGTCTCCAGGGTCCCGTTTATCTCTGCACAAAAGTTCATCAAAATTGATTTTGTGATTTATGTGTGAAAGCGTAACAAACTCACCTTCGCAATTATAATATTAGTCAGGCAGTTAGGATTGTTTATATTTGCGCAACGTACATACTATTTGGCACACTTCAAAAAGAGAACCATAGTTTATTTACTACAAATCCGTATGCTAAAACTGAATTAAAGTCTTCCGTAAAAAGTCTTCCCTAAATCCAAAGCAACACAAAACCAAATCTTGTTGATTAAGCGAATGCAAATCAACATATTCTACTGCATTATTTTCGGGGAAAAGACTTCAATTTCAATCCATTGTATCAACCCAGAGCTTATAGGCTAAACCAAAGCTCGTTCGTTTTCGCAAGCCCGCATCTAAACGAATTTTCCTCAAGAATCCCGAAGCAAAGGCCGAAGTCTCCCGATTCGTCACGAACTGCCCATTCTCACAACTTTGTACGTTATCCTAAAGAAAACATTACAGTTCGCACACGTCTTGTCTTAAGACTCTTCTTCGAGGTAACGGTAAACAACACTCAAAGCTTTGAAAAAAGCATAATCTGTGTGGTTGGCAAAATAAAGATTTCTTTGTAAAAAATAATAATAATAATTTTGCCGCCGGTGTTGCCAAGTAGGAACACTCAACCAACAATTAGAGTTCAAATTGCGAAACATAGGTGTAAAGTGGAACATTCGGAATGTAATTTATTTCGTGTTACACGAATTAAAAGGAATAAAGAGACCGAATCTGTCTAAAAGTAAAGCTTTTGAATTGTTTCGTAATTTTCGCTTTAGCTCGCCACTCTAACCTACATTTGAATTCTTTACACACCGATTTTATACAACACTACTGGAGCATACTATCGTTAAGTTTAATAATTTGTTTGAGTTTCAAACACAAGTTGTGCAGAAAAGCACACAGTTCGATGTTTGTTTCCCCTAAACATTCACGCAATATGTTACAGTAATAACTTATTATGAAGACGTCCACATATTTGAATAACAAAGTCTTCAGCAGACATAATTTTGATTTTCGAACACAAACTCCTGTCACGTTTTCCCGCCTAAAGTGGTGGCAGCCGCCATCTTGGAACGTGACGTTGACGGCTGACGGGCGCGCGTTGACGCTTCTCTCCTCTATTTAAACATCGCGCCTCTTTTATTCGCCACCTATTTTGTTTTAACAAATAGGGGATCTAATTTATTGTGTGGATCCATTGTTGGCTGGTATAATGAACGCAAGCGTTTGCTTTGTTTCAAACTAGGTGGGATATCAGCAGTTAACGCTGGGGTTAAAATGGTTTTCTCACACGATATATTTAATTAACCTGGCTGATTTTAATATACGTGGCGTTCTTTTATTTTCAATTAGTGATTTAAGTGAGTATTGAGAGAAGAGAGAGGGAAGTTTTAATTTTTTTAAGTAAGATCCTGAAATTGGATATTCATTTATTAAATTGCTCACCATCATATGAGGTACCTTTAAATAGGTAGGTACCTCATTTGCAATCCAGTCACACAAAGTCACAAACAAGGCAACGATAAATCGAAAAAGCCGTTCTTTATCCGAGCTTTTTGTCTTGTCTACCAGTCAGTTACAATCGAACGCAGGAAAAGTAACCGGATATCCTTTTCAGGTCACGTATGAGCCGCTACGTAGATAACAGGGATAGCGATACACCTCGATATAAAACACGAATAAGTCTCACTTCATGCTAGCTACCTGTTTATATTAAATTCATCCGACATCTGTTCCTGACACTCTCTCAAACGCTTTGGAAGGCAGCTCGCAGCGCTTGCGAAAATTAGTTGCCTTTAGTTCTCAGGTACCTTGGTCTCGAGAACCCAAAAACAAAGGATCGTTAACGCAAATTACGCTCAGAAATTTAACGAGGACGTACGTAATTATTCTGATATAATTCAGAGCACATTCATTAAGTTGTCATAATTACTAAGGTAGTTACTACCCCTTACGTATTCTGAGGAATGAATTATATTTATGTACTTCTCAAGTTTTCGTTTTAATGTTTATGTATACGGTCTTATTTCGCAGTAAAACATAAAATAATAACGGGCAAACTTGAAATGTTTAGTTTACTTTTAAACGATGAAAGAGTTCGGAATAATTAAGAAGCATAAGAACAAAAACCACGTTAAATTAAAGCATGTTACCGCGGAGTCCTCAGACCTCATTATTCCGCGATTTATACCGCGCCCTCCAGAAAGCGAACTAGGGACGCGCACTTGACCTGTTTTTTCATAAACAATATATAATACCGCATTCTGTCCTGTAGAAAAGGGTAAAGGATAATAAATTCCTTCTAGCAAAGGCAGTTGATTTACGAGAACTCACAATATTCAGATTATTTGGGTGCTTGTGGCATTATTTATGAGCTAATTTGCATTAAAACAGTTTTTATTCTGAGAAATATTTTGAGGGCGCTTTTTGTGCCTTCCTAGCGAATGTTAATGACTAATTGACTGTGTTACAGTGACAGCCCATCGTTCAAGTTGCCCGGCTCCAAAAAAACGTTGCTGAAAGTTGCTGATAACCATAAAAGTGTATCAGCAATTTTGAAACCCACACTTTACGTTTTACGTCGGCCAGTTTTTTTGCATAAAATATTCAGCCGGTAAGCACTTCAATCCTTCAAATATGAACCTACTGAGATTCAGCGAAAAAAGAGGATACATAGCATGCAAGTATAATCATGTGAATATGTAAAGTATATCCAAGTTTATGTTGTTGCAGTAGATATATTATAGTACTTCATAGGTACAATATTATAAATGCGACAGTGATTTTGTTCGTTAACTATGCTTACACGCCTAAATCACAGAACCGATTTTGAAGGATTTTAGTTCAGAGATAAATGATACCCTGGATATGGTTATACGCTACTTTTTTGCTATGTTAACGCTAGCGAAGCCGTGAGCAAAAGCAAGTACTTACTTTATATTTCCTTAAAATACCCCAATTAAACTCCAATTCCCCTTTTACAGTAATCGACTTTCAGCATTCTCCTAAAAAGCTTCAGAACTCTTAACAAAAAGTGCCTTTCGCAATTAATAACGCGTTTCCTTTTAGTGGCCAATAAAGCAGGGATCGCCAACCCTTACGTCGATTACAGCCATTCATCGTAATCGTCGATCGTCACGATAGTTGTATATGTAAAGAACTTCGGAGGATAATTGGTTCGCATTAAGCCATCTTCCCTCCTGCCCCGGACATTGACTTACTGAAGGGCCGGGCTGAACTGCTGACTCAGCACATCCCTAGTCATCATTTTTTTTTATAACGACGCCTGTTTTCAACACTACGATCCTTGTTTAATAGCGACCCTCGTATAAAAAACGTTTTAGCTGAAAATTATGGGATTATTCGAAGGATGTTTTTTGGTCCTGAGATCCGAGTTATTGGTCCTTTGTGGAAGCTAATAGGTAGGAAGTCGAGTAGGCCGGAAAATTCCATTAGAGCAGCAATTGTGTGATTGCAGATCTCAAGTATACGTGCCTTTGTTCCTGTTAACCTATAGTGGGTGTGAGTGAAGATATTGAAGATTTTAGGAGACAGTGCGCATTTTCTTCCATGCAATCAGTTTCGTAAATAGAACATATTTTAAGAACAGTAATAGATAACATATATTTTTTATTTGAAGAAGAAGAATTGGTTTGAATACCATTTCTTTACTTTTGATTTTTTTGCTTGGAACATGGTTAAACAAAAAATAATGTATCTATTAATTTTAATGATCTAGCTGTACGTAAAATTTAAATCCGCTCGGGAATATATTTTATTACAAAAAACAATAAAGAAATAATCTACCAAGCTCACGTCTTTTCTAGAATATAACGTGTTTATGTTTATAACCTAAAGTAACGGACGAATCAGCGGGGAATGCTTAGCTAAAATCCAGACGGTTACAGTTTACGACCCTGTATTTTACGAGGCGTATTTTTTGCAAGCATCCTGTATAACGTCTGTTTGTGGACCATATCTCATGTTCTGTAGGTATTTCAATTTTCTTTATGTTTATATTTTACGCTTCTGATGGATTTGATCATGATAACAGAAATTAACTTTATACAAAAACTACCTATATTAAATAAATTTAAACCTAACCAAAACAATACTTAACCTAATCAATAATCCAAGCTTAATAAGGATAATTTTATTTAAAAGTGATTTTTCAAGTCAGACAACTTTTACCTAAGAAATAGTAAAGTGATTTGAAGGTTTTATCATAAATAATATGTAGAAAAGCCTTAACTATTCTTCAGTTAAAATTACTGTTGAAAAATTATCTCTTAATTGATCAATTTTAATCCTCAGTATCTTAATTCAAAACCAAACACGATACTAAATTGTTCTTTATAAGTATTCCAACGTAATGACAGGCTATGAGAGTATATAATTACTGCTATAATCATAAACTTGTACACTCAAGCCTTTAATTTTAATTCAAAAATTTAACGTAATTGAACCAAGAAGCCTATATGTGCATTATGGTTCGTGTTAATGTCTACTTATAGATATTTGTGATAATGTTTTAAAAACACAAGTAAACACACATATTGATAGACTACATGAAAATAAATATCTACAGTAAAAGAACTTTGAATGTGGTGTGAACTTAATTTAAAACTTGTGAAATGTTTTTTCTTAGGTGATTATTAAACGTTGTTTAGATTGAACAAAAATAATAAAATATTAAACAGAAATAAATTACATTTGTTAGTTTATCCTGGTTAAGCAATTAGCACACCCCATAACGAACCTAAGTACGTTACGACATCCTGCTAACTATGTATGTTAGACAGGCGAATGACACTAGTACATAGTAGCAAAGACATCAACGCCGATTGACACCGAAAATCCACTCCATTAACCTTCGTGACACATTTCCGCATAATAACCTACGTAACCACACTTACAAAACGTAATTCAACCATGAAATGCCAAGGAAATGGCAATTTTCCGCGACAACGACGTCAAAAACGAAATAAAAACATTGAAAGTAAGGTTATCTTTAGTACATACTGAAAACAAAACTTTTGAAACAAACAACTTCAGTAAATGTACTTACTTGCAACCAAGCGGAGGTAACGTCAGGCCGCACATTGGAAACACGAAAAAATCGTCAACACCCAAATACATTGATATACATCATGACACAAACGTAGTAAGTGTAGTAACCGAAGCACATGTAGAGGCGTGCCGTGTCGCCGGTGCACGCGGCCGCTCAGTCAGCTGATCGCGAACCACAGCTAATCAGTCGGCAGTGGCCAGCCCAGGGGCTAAGTCCAAGCGCGCTCGCCACACTACCTGACTGAAGAACCGTTTCCCATTAACACTGGTACTAGAGCGTTGAATACGAGTCGGCGGCGGCATTTTCGAGCTCCAAGCGGGCGGCCCCGCCGCACTCGCCGCCACACTAATCAGTAATCGTTGCTGGAGGGAGGCTGCGTCGCTCTCGCCCTCGTCCCTCCCCTCCCGCCACGTCCCGCGCCCGGGGGGGGGGCGCACAACACCAGCGCGTAGCCTACTACATCCGACCAGAATCGGAAGACGGGAAATTCGGTAAAATAAGGAAATTTCTACCTTTTAATTTTTCGTGCTTTTACGTTGAATATAAATCGGCGCTTTTATGTAAATCACGCTTCGTTTGAATACGGTTTTCAGTTTCCTTATTTTGTCACCTGTTTCGCTCATTACGAGGAAATTGGATCAAAGTGTCAAGAAAGAATACCATGGAAATCAGTCAAAACTTCTTTCTTACTTTAATTAGAAAATCCACGTCCATAATGCGGTACACATAAATCAGCAGTGACGCGACTGCACTCTCTGCATACTGCCCATAACCGCCTACTCTATGACGACGGAGCCAAATTTTCAGGGGTGACACACTCCCATTAAATATTCATTCGTGGATTGTAAATTAGTGAATTCCCAGAGATAACAGGGCGCCTCGGGAGGCGATAAGGCCCGAATGAGACCGACACTTACCGTGGATATAACCAGCACCGGTAGACCGCCGCCACTCACGGTAGGCTGAGCATGGGCCGAGGCTGATAATGATGATTAACTGATAAACTTTAACACTGCTTCGAGTAGTAGTTATACTAAATAAGATTAAGAACCTAACTGGTATTACTGTTTTGTGAAAAAGTGCTAAATTTTTTATTGTTTTTTTCAATAAAAATGTTCAGGGATCCAACTAACATAACATAACATAATCAGCCTATAAAGTTCCCACTGCTGGGTCACAGTCCTCCTCTCGGTGAGGAGTGGGCCGTAATCCACCACGCGGGCCTAGTGCGGGTTGGTAGATGACACATGTTTTGGATTTTTTGGTTCTAGGACATGCCGGTTTCCTCACGATGTTTTCCTTCACCATTTTGATCCAAATATGTGAAAAAAAAGGATGAAATTCAGTCAATTAGCGGGTAAAAACTATATTTCCCATATCTAAGTAACTAAACCCAATTACTGAACTGCCTCAGGTAAGTTAGTATAAAATAATAGAGATTTCCTAAACTGACTTACATAATTAACTTGAAACATTTCTGAAAGTTACTTTCAACCATTTTATTACCTAAGTTGCCTTATTTTAAATGTAAATACTTTTTGACTTTAACGACAGCAGGTGCTAGGGCTAGGCTTCAGTCAAAACTGTTAAGTCGAATATTAAAATTAATAAATTATTGATAAATTGGTTGATACAAGCAGTACTTGTGCTGTAGTAAAATAAAAATAAAATACAGAAACATCACATTGAACAAAAAAAAAATCATCATTTATGATGCTCATATAATAAAGTAAAATCAACGCTAAATAATAACATCTACTAGTAAGTAGAGAAATTAGAAAATATGAAAGCGGTCCTTCGAGTCGCGACCCTAGCAAGTGCGCCTGCGCGATGACTCCACGTCAAGTGGCGATCTTAGCTCGCACATCTTTTAAAATGCACCGACTAGTCCACCGCCGCCGTACTCCTACAATCTGAACATTCAAATTGAGCTTAACTTGACACCGATCGAAACCTCCGCCCGAACGACATTCAACTTTATCACAGTCCATTAAAACTTATATTAACTTTCTATAAATCCGCTATCAGACGAAGTATGCGATAATTTTGGACACTGACCCTGCATCGTTTGCACGTCTCATATTAATGGTTATAGTTAAGCACAGATAGAAGACGCTTCTTAAATATGAGTATACGAAAAGTTTGCATCTTAAACTCCCTTAATAAAGTCATCCCATCTTAATGGAAATTTAGGTAAAATTTACTGGACCGGCTTGAGGTGTGATTTATGAAAATGTACACCTTGGTTCAAAGGGCTCAACTAAGGACCAATTTACGACCTGTTTATAGAACGAAGAGGATAGAATCATTTGATTAATCAATAAATTTAAAGCAAATTACGTAAGGTAACGATTCCCGGATAATGATCCTTTAATCTTTGATAATGCCTTTTTCTGTGAACTTTTAGCGAAGATATTTGAACAGATCGATCACTGGTTATTTAGGATTATTTGGGTTTTCTTACAGCCTTAATTTTATTAGCTTTATCGTGAACTTTGCTTGAAACAGTGGTCGTATAAAATTAAGTCTAATTGATGGAGTCGAACATTAACCCTCCTTCGCTCTACCATTACAGTACCACAAATTATAAATTTGAATCACAGAAATCGATCCATATTTCCATTCATTCAATAAAAGAGCTGTGCAGAAATTTATCCATTTGCTAACGAACCGCTTGCTCGCTCCCACAGAGTGTCTGTCCAAAAATCATACGTAAAAAACCTTTTGAGTCAGGTCACATCAAAATTTCAAGTCTGAAATTTGCCGGTGACGCTGGTGCATGCCGCCAGGCGAGAGAGGGGGAGCGAGGTGTGGGGGAGGCCTATTGTTCTGACACGGATGAGTGCAGCCGGGTCGCGGTTGCCGAAGGACCATAGAAGGGTACGGCTAAAATTACCGATGTGAATAAGTTATTTGGTTAAAATTTTATCGGAATGTTTTGCTTTCATGTTGACACGGCAGGTGTGGGTTGAACTCGCGAAAGTTTTAGTGAAAGGGTTGACGTTAATTTTGGAGGTTTTGTAAGTTAATTAGTTTTGGTATTTTATGATGTAAAGTTTTGGTAATGTATCCAACCAACATTAATAAGTAATTGAGTTGTTACTTTGTTTACCTAATTGACAATAAATATTTTCATCCAAAACTACATAGGTTTTTATATACACAAGACCATTTTCCCGGTTCAAAAATCTCAACTTCATTACAGCCCCATTTATCTTTCTACACTATTACTCCCAATTAAAAGTATCGATCGCTGAAACTTGGTAAAAACAAAAACAACATGGTGTAGCCAGGAGTAAAATCAAGATGTACTGTGAATGATTACCGAGTGACCTGAATGAAATCATTAGTAATCGTTAGAGGGCGAACTTTGTTCCCCAAACGTCTAACTCGGGGAAACTCATCAATCAACGGGTTCCTATACCGAACGAGCTGAAAGTAAGCATCTACGGAGCGTAACTCGTAACTACTTCTTGTTTCGGGGTTACTAGTTGCTGCTATACCCAATTCATACAGTTTAATTAGTTACGATTAATATTATTCCATACTTCTTCTTATCGTGCGGGCAGTGAGGTCTAACGACCCCACAGACCGTAGTGTCAGAGTTGTAAATACGAAAGTAAGGGTGCCTGTCCATTTCAGCGGAGCGAGGCAGCGAAGAAACAGAAATATTAACCAATGGAATTGCACTAAATGTCAGTGAATCACGTGGTGCGGAGATTTTGTGCAATTCCATTGGTTAAAATTTATCTGTTTCTTTCTCCGCTCCGCTGCCTGTGTGCGTCATCCCAGAGGAAAAGTGTAGTTTTTTTTTTAAATTCAGCTTTACAGATATTTAGCGTATGACGTCCTGTAAATACGTATGGTGATAATTACGAATTTATGCATCCAACCATTAGGGAGTTATTAAACAAAAACAGTTTCCACTGGGCTGACGTCATACCAGTGGAACTATTTTTCTATGGACGTACAAGAAAAAAAATACATACAGTAATAAGTGTGCATTTGTGTGTAAATGTGTATGTTAAAATAAAATTTGTGTGTCGTGAAACTGCAGAGATATCCAAGTTTCCGCTGCGCTGACCTTTGGCTATTTGATGAAAATCATGCAAAACGGTTTAGTGCATAGTTGTATTTTTTACACACGTTGCTTTGAAATTGTGTGTAATTTTTGCGAAAACAGAACTTGAAAAAAGAATACCGCTCAGAAGATATATACCCTTAAAAGTAAAACAAGGGTATTAGGTCCTAGTACTTAAAACAGTGATTCTAGAGCCTAACTTATGATGTTTATTTGTACCTTGTAAGGGTCTACAATTTCCTGCCAAGTTTCAATTATGTGCTCTTTGTAATTAATGAGCAAAGGCATAATTTACTAGGACCGAACCACTATGACATCCGATTGTAAAACTATTTAAAAGAAAAGCAAAATAAAACATATTCCAATATTTAGTGTATTAATACAACTATTCACATGTTAAATTTCAGCTCATTACACTGAATAATTAAAAAGGTATAAATAAAAATACCAGACCCACCACAAAACATGGATAATCCGACCAAGTTTGAATGGCGAAATTTATTAGTATATAATTTATATGTAATTGTTCAAGAATTGTGTACCCATCTGTACCAATCCAATAAGGGTACTATACTGGAAATATTATAACGTTGGCTTATTTTTAAATCAGAAGTTTTGGTAAACATAAACTTGTTTCGATGTTTTCAAAGAAATTGTACGATTGCACGTCATCAATTCAATTAACCTCTTTTTTTACGCGATGTAAAAACATGAAACATGAATCTCAGAGAAAAAAAAAAAAGAATTAAACAAATTAAATTTAAAAAAAAAAATAGTAAATAAAATTAGGTATTTATTAAGCGTATATTCTCTATTAATTTTGTAGATTATAAAGTACGCCTAATCGAAATAGAGAACAGTACTCTGTTTCAGAGTGTGGATTGCAACCCTAATTTTTAACTCAAGGCTTAACATTACCTCTCTAAAGTAGAAAAGTTAATCAAATCAACATTCGAGCACGTTTGACACTTCTGAAAATCTTTTCAGTTTAGGGTTGCATCATAAAAGAGCCTCTGTGTTCAACGGTACCGAAGTATGTGCCTACCTTCCTGCGTCCGGCGCCAGAACCTTGCAAACCTTTTGACTTGGCTTATCTTTTTGGCAAAGACGTGACCTACTCTCGTACAGCTTACGTGGACATGAGAGGGAAGAGAGTAACAGTTTTTGGTTTTATTAGGCTGCTAAAGTATATTATTAAATATATTATGACGACGAGGCAAGATTTCGCTTACTTGCGATTTTTTTAGGATACGTTACAATTAATTGAATTTTATATAACTCTCAAAAAACTTTTGGCCAAATGATTCCTCCCGCTCTGGGTGAAGTAGGAGGGAGTGTCAGACTCTTACTGACTTAAACCCATCCGTGTTCCTCCTAGTGACCTTTGCGTTCCAGGCCGCGATGCCTCTTTCGAACAAAGTCCGCAGCCCCGGCAGGCACTGGCCCTAGCAGGTCCCGTCTTCTATGCTGACAGCACTTTGAGGTGCGCGTGGATCACAGCGCGCCGTCGACCCGGGCCTGGTTTTGATCGGACGGCGAGCCACCCAACCCTCATCGTCCGCAGGTCCGATGGCAACTACCCTAGCTCAGTCTGTAAACCTTGTCAAATTCCAATTAGTTTTTGCTTTTGTCAATAGTAAACCACTCTTACTATGTGTACATAAATAATCTAAGTAGCATTATTATAAAGATATGTATTTGTCTGTACAATTGTACAAGATAACCTGTGGATGTACTGGTCTTATTACAAAATCTCTCTCTCTAATGGGAAGCTGCACTAGCGTTCAGTGTCATAGCCCTCATAGGCTACTGTTTGTGTCAAACTAGTTAACCCGCGCAACTTCGTCTGCTCCGCTCCTATTGGTCTTAGCGTGATGATACATAGACTAATAATAGCCTTCTTCGATAAATCGGCTATCTAACACTGAAATACTTTTTTAAATCGGACCAGAGGTTCCTGAGATTAACGCGTTCAAGCAAACAAACAAACTCTTTAGCTTTAATCCTTTATTGTACACCAAAACAGCCTATTCAAAACACAGTAATGAGTATGAGTAATATTAGTATAGATGAACGATTGCTGTTGGGGCATCGTCGTAGGCCCAGGGAGTGAAGGCGTGGGAAAATGTAGTCGTAAATATCCTAAGAGACTCTAAGAAAAATTAATCGATTTTCAATTTTATAGACTTTTATGTCGTTTTCTATTGCTTCTTCAGGAGGAGATTGACCCGGAAATTACTCGGATGGAATACTATCGGCGTCTTTTTTTCTTCCAGTTGAATTAACTTCACGGGGTACAGCTTTCTATTTAAGTTTCTTTGGATTTTTATCACTGATTTCTAAATTAAAATTGGAGTATTTGTCCAAACTGAGAAACAGTAGGGTTTGACATGTTTAACGGCAAATATTCAATTCCAAATCCTAATGTAGGCTTCGAGCTGGACTTACGTAGGCACTACTTACTGAATTAATAGAAAAAACGGAACAGATTTTTTATGAAATATCTCCCAAGTAATGTAACGGAACCTTAATCATCGGTCTGAAGTAGCAAATTCTATCAAAGAAAATGATTTTTAAAAAGCCAAAATATGATGGATTGACCCAGTGCTCCAAACAAGTGACATTCTGTCAGCGGTAGCGTGGCGAAGGCTACAGTCGAAACGTGAAAAAGTGTGGGATTGACAAACGCTGTCAAATTTTCACGTGATCTTCTTCTTATCGTGTGGGCAGTAAGGTCTATAATGACCCCACACACCCTACTGTCAGAGTTTCTAACCCGGCCCAAGGGCCTCTCACACGGTTTATTTGACGACCTCCATTTGGTGGAATCATTTTTAGGGTTCCGTACCCAAAGGTTAACCATCGGAACCCTATTACTAAGCCTCCGCTGTCCGTCCGTCCGTCCGTCTGTCTGTGAGCGGGCTGTATCTCAAGAACTATGATAGATAGAGAGTCAAAATTTTCACCGATTATGTATTTCTATTCCCGCTATAACTACAAATAATAAAAATTAAGGTTTATAGTACGGAACCCTTCGTGGGCGAGTCCGACTCGCACTTGGCCGGCTTTTAATTTTATCAGACAATCAAGTGATTCAAGCCTGGAAAACAGCTTTACAAAGTATGCTCTTCCCGTGGGAATCGAACTCACTACCACCGGGTCACAAGGCAAACGCCTAAACCACCCGACCACGGAGGCAAGTATGTCACGTGATCAATCCCTTGTATTTTGGCATTCGCACTAAGCGTTTTCAAACATCTTTTATAATGCGCACAGCAAAGGAGTGGAACTCTCTGCCTGCGTCTGTGTTTCCAAAAGCTTACAACCCTAATCTCTTCAAAGTTAGAGTGAACAGGCTCCTTCTGGGTAAGCTCGCTCCATCGTAGACTTTGTCTCTGTCATCTCTGACATAGACTAGAGTCAAGAGTAAACCAATAAGAAATAAAAAAAAACGACAATCGCTTTCCCTAATAAAATGGTACTTTATCTAGAGCACTGAATGGAAATAGAAATGGCACTTTATGAATCTACATTTTGCCTTTTCGGCAGTTGCTGTCGCTAATAAAACGTTAGTTTCTCTAAAGCCTCTTAGCGAAACTATGAGGAATTATGATTTAGTTATGTTAGTGACCCAACATGATACGTCTCGAATTTTGTAACTTTGTCTGTAGTTGGGTTAAGAATTTTGATTAAAATTGTTTCTACTGATATATAGAGTAAACGTAATATAACTTTGCGCCTTGATGAAACATGAAACAGTTTTCAGTCCTCTGAGTTCATAGAATTTCTTATAAAGCATTTTCGCAGTAGGCAAGTCACGCCATTATGAAATTTATTTAAAATATTTATTTCATGTAGCTAGAATTTGGCTGAGGGCCCTAAATGAAACTATTTGAATAGGCAGGTAGGTACATAAAAGTGGAAGATGGCAGTAGATATTCAATCTATACTAATATTATAAAGCTGAAGAGTTTGTTTGTTTCTCCGGTTAAACGCGCTAATCTCAGGAAATGCTGGTACGAATTTAAAAATAATTTTAGTGTTGGATAGTCCATTTGCCAAGAAAAGGTTACAGGATATAACATCACGCTACGGCCAATCGGAGCAGAGCATTAAGGATAAATGTGACGCAGATGAAGTTGCGCGGGTCAGGTAGTTTGTAAAAAAATATCTATTCCTTTTTAAATCTGTAATACAAATAGTCGAAAATATATTGAATATAGTCATGCAAAAGAAGTAATCCACCATGTTTTACGTCAACATGACAGTATGCAATGAAACGTTGCTAAGCGTTGTTCTCAGGAACGATTTTATTTATTGTAACGTAGACATTTAATAAAGTAGTACGTTTACAAAGTAGACACGTTAATAAATTGGTGCCATGCACCAATTTATTAAAAAAGACGCAGCGTCGATGGCCTCACGTTAAGCTGATAAGGACCGCGGGTTTCTAGATAGGAGCACACAGAACAGTAGGCGCGGCGACGCTTGCGGGGTTCAGACTTTGTGAATCGTTCATTGGACATCTTTCGGCTGAAATTATGATGGTACACTAACAAAACCAAAGTATAGTTTCTGTGCATAGTGGCACACTTAACTTAAAGTTTTTTTGTCTATTCGCAACAATATATATTGTAAAGGCACTATCCCGTTATTACAGTTTAAAACCACTCTAATGTAGACTTACGCAGCAACTTTTCCCGCGTCCATCTGTTGTACCACTCCACTACACTGCCCAAAAAACGACCACATTTTGCTAGCTTACTTCAAAACTTCGAAAACTATTTCGCACAAAAAGCCACAGAACTCGCACATTATGTGAAAACTTTTCGAACCAAAAAGTTGAATGTATAATAGTGCTTACACGACGGCTGCTGGAATGTAAGCTGATTATACGCAAAATGCTTTCAAAGTTAGGAAACTGAGTTTTAAAATTTTCTGATGTTTGATCATATAATTTATTTCGTTTTGGTTTAAATTGGTCTGCTAGTTTTGGAGCTTACTCGGCTAAAATTGCGACCATTTATCCGGACGTGTTCGAAAGATCCAAAACTTTTTAATGATAGATCGCCGGATACTAAGTATAATACCTAAGCACGACCTGAGTCTGATAAACTGCGCCAGACTGGCTCACACTATAAACCTTTCTAAATAAGTAAGTACTGTATAGTAAAAGAGAAGTAGGTAGATATAGTTAGTCTACTTATGAAATGATTTTAGTTTTTCTAGTACAAATCACTTGATTCGATTTTTCCTCCACATTCTATGGTCATTGAAGTTAAATTGAATGAATGAAATTCAAATAAAATATTCTGTAACAGAAATAGGTCAAATATGTGGCTTCATTGGCCTACCTAGAACTGCCAACATGGCACTAAGTGGAATATTAAAAAGAAGCCTTGCCACCTCTTTTTAGAAAGAAAGCATTTAGCGGAACCTGCTGTTTTCATACACATCATCATCATCATCTGCCTAGCCTTTTCCCAACTATATTGGGGTCGGCTTCAAGTCAAACTGGATTCAGCTGAATACCAGTATTTTACGTGAAGCGGCTGCCTACCAGACCTCCACAACCCATGAAATGGGTAACACGGTATTTCTTGGCAAGACTGGAGTCAGATTTACTGGCTTCTGAAAATCCGTAACGACTGCCAAAGTTCTACAAATGACAGCCAGGACCAACGACCTAACGTGCTTTCCGAGGCACGGAGGAAACTCTGTATGTTAAGATGGTCACCCATCCACAGACCAACCTTGGCAAGCGTTGCTTAACCTTGAAGATCGATCTGTGCGGCTGTTATTCTTTAGCCACGAGCTCCTCAGCCATTTTCATACACATCTATTATATAATAAAGCACTTTTAGCATATTCACATAATTTTTAGCTACGTGCTAGGTGGAGCATTAAAACATTCTTAGTTAATGGTAACACTGAAATAATACTTTTATCATCATCTCATCTGACTAGCCTTTTCCCAACTATATTGGGGTCGGCTTCCAGTCAAGATGGATTTACCTGAATACCAGTATTTTACGAGGAGCGACTGCCTACCAGACCTCCACAACCCACAACTGGGTAACATGGTATTTCATGGCAAGACTGGAGTCAGATTTACTGGCTTCTGACTATCCGTAACGACTGCCAAAGATCTACAAATGACATCCGGGACCAACGGCTTAGCGTGCTTTCCGAGGTACGGAGGAAACTCGTCGATGGTCACCTATCCACTGACCAACCTTGGCAAGCGTTCCTTAACCTTGAAGATCGACCCGTGTGGCTGTTATTATCTAGCCACGAGCTCCTCTCTAGCCACGAGCTCCTCAGATAATACTTTTATGTTACATACTTTAATTAATTCAATAAAACCAATTCAAATAAGCTTTGTGCGTGTCTGACCAAGCCCAAAGCAGTCTTTTAAAAATTACTCTAGCGTTGAATTTTAAGGAAAACTAAATATTTTTGTATCAACAGTGTCACCACACTACTATATAACTACTACCTATTATGGTACTACGTTGCTTACAAAAACGAGTTTAAAGGCAAAGGGATAAAAAATATAGCTCTCCGGACATTATGACATCCATTAAAGTTAATGTATTGTGCTTAGCTGTAGCTAAGCTACAGTTTCTTTTATATTTTAGAAGGTACTTAGTTTGAAATTTCACACCTTATCGTAACATAGTGAAACTCTGACTTTCTCACTATATGGCTAAGGCAGGTTCTTATAATAATTAAGATCCTAAGTGACGGATCTGGCCCCAGCTAGGGGTAACTGGGTATAGAGCGTCCACAGTAGTCGTCTATCGCGAACGGTCTTGAGCTTCACGCTTCACCTCGTTCCACGCCATTCAGATGCTCGTCGCTTCTGACAACATTTTGGATCCCTCCGGACTGTTTGACCAATTTACTCCGACTTACGGCGTTTGATCTGGCAGGCGATCGGGTTCTCGTGGCATTTCTCTAACTGCTCTACGTTAGAGAGAAGCAAAAAAATACTCTTTATTTAGTACTCTTTCACGCTTGGTCAATTTGGGTCCTGATAATAATATCATTTATCGATATCTACGAGTATATGTATATGAAAGACAAATAGGGTCGAGAGTCTAAAATAAGTGATGAAAAACAGTGAAATAAGCATGACCATTAAAAGGAAACTTTTCAACACCTGCATCCTCTCACGGATGTCAAACATGGGCCCTAACAAAGGCACACGCTCGAAAATGAGAAGTCTGCCAAAACGGTATAGAGAGGAGCATGATGGGGAAAAGATTATCAGACAAAATAAGAAAATAAGCAATCCAAAAACAAACACAAACAAAGGATGTTTCAGTTACAATAAGGAAACTTAAATGGAAGTGGACGGAACATACTATGAGAGGACGAGAGAAATGGTGTAGTGTACTCGTATAATGTACCGAGAGACAGAAAAAGAAACCGAGGTAGACCATTTAGGAGATGGGTGGACGACATCCAAGCAGTTGCGGGCAGCACATGGACCAGAACAGCTGAAAACAGCAGTCTATGGAGGCTATAATAGACAAACAGACAAAAATTATAAAATATTTAACTATGTAATTCAAAAACTAATTTATGAAAGAAAATATTGTAATTAAATACTATTGTTTCCATAATATTATAATTAAATATTAATTCTAATCTTTAAACATAATAAACAATTAATCAAATGAAATAATAATTGTGCATGTGGAAGTTAGGGTGTTTGTCTGAATAAAGGCTCTTTTTATTTATTTACTAGCACTTCGCCCGCGACTACGTTCGCGCGGATTTAGTTAGTACTCTACAAACTTCATCTCCCTGTGTAAATTACTTATTAATAGACTCAACGTTCGACGACGGCAGTTCGCGCAAACTGCAACATTTTTCTTACTTAGAATATTTTTACACCCATCATAACTTTTAATTAAAAACTTGTAATTTACTTGTACATA
Organism: Lacanobia oleracea; assembly: GCA_950371165.1. NCBI lineage: Eukaryota > Metazoa > Arthropoda > Insecta > Lepidoptera > Noctuidae > Lacanobia > Lacanobia oleracea. The sequence continues at coordinate 12,526,154 of OX493399.1, forward strand.
ACCAACCTTAATTATTAAACAATTTTAATAGATAAGGATTAACATATACCATGATACTAAAATCACCACTATTACATTTCATATGAACAAAAATAATTTGAACAAAAAGCTGTCATTGTGACATTTTTTTTATTTGTGATGGGTTTGCTCTTGATTCTAGTCTAGGTTAGAGATGACAGAGACAAAAGACTACGATGGAGCGAGCTTACCCAGAAGGAGCCTATTCACTCTAACTTTGAAGAGATTAGGGTTGTAAGCGTTTGGGAACGCAGACGCAGGCAGAGAGTTTCACTCCTTTGCTGTGCGCATAATAAAAGACGTTTGGAAACGCTTAGTGCGAATTGGTGGAGTAGCAAAAAGGTAGGACTTAACCATAATAGTAAGATATATACCCTCGATTTTTTTTTTGTGGATATTGATGTCTCCTATAGAACTGTAGTACATCACTTTGCTCTACTTGTCAATAGTTTCCGCAGCGTACTATAAGGTTTTTTTTCACACCTATGGTTACATTATCGAAGTTTTTAACGGATCCCAAATTTTTTTGAAAATATTCTTTGTTCATCAAGAATAATGTAGGATTCTAATGGTGAAAGGTAATTCAAATTAGTCTGGCAGTTTCGGGGCCTATTCAATTCAAACAAACAAACATAAAAACAAATCTTTCGTCTTTATAATATAATTAGTGTAGATTATTTTTATATGTATATGAAATTTAGTGATGCCATGCAAATTTAGGTAAGGAGCCAGCCATTTATTTTTTGTAGCAAACGATCAGGGGCCCTACAATGATGGCATAAAACAATCATGATTCCGGTGTGACAGAGAGAACAAAAAGCTATACGCAACAAATAACACTATCCCTGTCCCTCGTCGTAATCACAATGTCAACTTAAATTAGACTGAAAAGCCTTTCAACAAAATAATGCCCACCTAAGTAGGTATGTAAAAATATCTAGGAGCCATTAATTTTCTCGATATCCATAGCAAGAGATCTAAAAGTTTACAGTCAACATTATGCATAAATAATTATTAAAAATACCTACCTGATGCATAAAAGGAAAATAAATTAATACACAAGATCGAAATATTTTGAGCCTGGCATTCAAATAAGCTTACTTATTACTTAACTCAACAACACTCTTTCAACAAAAATACGTATTTTCTCCTCCATCCCAAGATACAATAGGATATATTTTACCTTGAACTTTCATATTAAGTATTGTCGTTATGAAAAAACTTTCGCTCACCTACAAGACTGTTAGGTAAGGATTCCATTTATTTCATAAACTCGTATCTACTATTAATACACATATCTCGTCGTATTCATAAAAGGTTTTTTCTTGTAAATGTTTTTACCAAGAGTGGTACACATTTCTTTGGTTCGTCTAGAACGGTTCTCTACTAGCTTATGTCCGACACTTATTACCTAAGATCAATCTAAGTTCACCGGTTTAGCTGTAAGACGTTCACTGCTGGACACAGGCCTGCCCCAAGCGTCACTACTTGGACGGGTACTTTTCTCGCATCCAGAGATCTCGCGCGGCCTTCACCAGGCCTTACAACGCAGCGTCTTACGTTATACGATCCCCAAATCAGACGCTTTCGTCTTACCTATCAGCCATCCTTTCTGTAGACAATGTGTCCTGTCCATTACCGTTTCAGATTGGTCAATGATTCTGGCTAAGTTAGGTAACTTTAGAACTACAGATCTGCTGTCATTTTTCTGCGAATTTCTGCAAATCTGATTCAATCATGCATGGTAACTCCAAGCCTAGGGCCAGTGCCAGCCAGGATTGCGGAATTTGTTCGAAAGTGTCCCAGCGCTCTGGAACGCTGATGAGTTTTAGTCAGTAAGAGTCTGACCGGCGGCGACCTCTCGCGACCAGCCCTGGTTTAATCTATGGTCCGGAGCAAGGACGCATGGGAAGCGGTCACCTCCTTCTGCGAAGCAGTAATGCTAGCAAAGAAGGAGGCCGAACTTGTGAGAGAGAGGGAAACCTCACGCCCCAGCCGCCGCAACAGAAGAAGACGCCCCGGGCGTCGGAAGTCGCAGGACGATTCCCGGCCGCCGTAGGCATGGGCCTGCGGACGGCGAGCATTGGGTGGCTCGGCGTCTGATCAGAACCGAAGACAGGGCCCGCTAGGGCAAGTGCCTGCTGGGGATGGATGGAACACGGATGGGATTTAGGCAGTAAGAGTCTGACACTCCCTTCTGCGTCGCCCAAAGCGGGAGGAGTCATTTGATGATTTCCCATCCATAAAAAAATGTCAAGTTTTGCGCTTTGGGTGATTTTCAGCTTTTGGATGTGCTCTCTCTGTAAACGAACAAGTTTCAGTATAAGTCGAAATGATTTAAATATAAAAACATTATTCAGGATTTATTCAAACTGAAAACCAACTGCAAACAGCTAACTACAAAATGCTCACAATTTTCAACACAACTCATATTTCTAAACGCCCAACTCTTCTATAACAGCTAACCATTTAATACAAAAGCCTTTTATCTTAATCAGAGGCAACTAAACAAAAATGCAACAATATCTGTTGTGTTTCCGCAATGAGTGATGTGAACAGTGCACGTCCAGTCGGGGATATAAACAATCCATCAAGTGCACACCCCTCGTGTTCCGATGATTAGCAGAACAAATGAACTGGTCCTATGAGGGAATTACGTTGTTACTTGTATGTTATGAAAGTTTTGTTTATCCTTTGATTTCAGGGATGGGTTTTGGGATAATTTTGTTCGATACTTTTTGGACTTTGGGTTTTGAGAGGTTATATTTTCGTGTAAAAGAAAATTGCTTGTAATTACAATAATTGTAACTTACAGGCCCAGTGACATTAAAAAAATGTCCCTGAAGACCAAAGGAAATCGGTTGCTAAAAATGTTTCAGCCGAAGTGAAAACTCCGCTTATGCGAGAGTCGAATTATTGTTATTAAGCAATAGATGTAGGTAGAGAGACAAATAATCGACGTTATGCATTGATTAGTACGAATATTATAATACCTATTACATGTTTGTATTTTTGTAACGTCCCAATTGATTTGTCGGAGAATAGGCTATCATTAGCACGTACCTCACATTTCACACAAGCTGTCACGAGGCTTCTATTCCAGCGAAGGCTTAACGATCGAGCTCAGTTATGAGCGAACCAGTTTAACCGCCATTTTATTTAAGGCAGCCTGCCAATGAGCGGATGCCGAATAACTGTGGACATTTGAGATTCGAAAACTAGCGCAGTGAACCAATTAGAGGGAGTTCGGTTTACACTGAACTGTCGGGTGTAAAAAGTAGAAGGATAAAATGGTCGACATTGAATTAGGTGAAGTGTTACTGTAATGCCTAAGGATTAGGTTATCTTTTAGATGTCAATTTGAATTATTGTACTTGTTTTTTTAGAGAGAGAATAGCGAACTATACAGTCTATGATGTTTAGACTGTATATTTTTTAAGTGTTATTCTTTATTAGTTCATAAGAAATGTGAAACTAAGGGGGCTTTTACACCAGAAATGTGCGAGGATGGGTAGCGAGCGTTTTTTTTTTGGGACAAGTCCGCCACACATTTCCAACCGCTGCAACTCCTGAAAGCCAGAATCAACAGTGGCAACCACCAGAAAAAGGCCGGTGAGTCCCGGAGAAACGATTCAACTGTCTTGGATCCCGCAACGAAATTAATCAGAAAAGTACAGCGGAGGAGTAGGAAAAAAAATTAGCGAGGGATGTGGGATGAGGGTTGTGGATGGGAGGGATGCAATAGAATCGCTTACGTTGAGCGAGGCTAGTTAAATGAAGCAATTTTATTGGTTCTTACTAAACACAACCCTCACTACGCATCCTCGCACTTCTCAGGTGGAAACGCAGCCTAACAGTGCTATTAGGTTTACATTACAACGTGAAGTAAGTAAGCATCAAGTGAGCGAACCATAAATTTGTGAGTAGTAGAGTGACAGCATAATCTTTAACCACTTCACTTAAATCATTAATCACGGTTAGATTTTACCAAAATATGTATGTATCTGTGAATCTATTATGTTGTATTATAATTACTTTTTATGTCACACCAATGACAGCCCAATTTAATGTCCAGGCAAATGCTATTCATCCCAGGTTGCCTGGAAAAGATCGCAGAATGCGATAAGGCCACCCGTTATACGTGTTTTAGTTTTAAGTTTACTTTTGTATTTCATTTTTGGTGTACCTACAATAAAAAGTATTTCCTACTAATATTGTAAATTTGGAAGTTTGTATGTTTCTTCGTCAATCACGCAAAAACGGCTGAAGAGATTTGAATGACATTTGGCACACATGTAGATCAAATCTTGGAATAACATTTAACCTACTTTTTATCCCAATAACTTACATGGTTTAACGGAGACAGAGGAGGAAGTGGCGTGGAGAAGCCCTGCTGCCTTAGTACTTCAGATTCAAAAGTAACAGGAGAACAGAAACATTTCGAAGTTTTGTCCAGGCTGGATATATGAGCGCTAAAGATTCACAAGTACCAGGTGCCCAGAGACATGTCAAAGTATTTTTGAGCACTACAAATTCACAAATAGAAACCAGAAAACCGGAAACATTAGAAAGTTTTTTTTCGCCAGGAACCGTGAGTAATAAATCACAAGAATCAGGAGATCATAAGCATGTCGAAGTAATTCCGGGGCTGAAAGTCTTCTTCTTCCATCTGGCGTTAATCCCGGCCATTGCCAGGGTCCGCCTTCCTACTTAGCTTCCTCCACTTTGCCCGATCTTGAACGACCTTCTCAGTCAGGCCATGGCCATTCCGGGGCTGAAAGTAAGAACCGCAAATACTCACAAACTATCAGTATAGAGATGACAATCATGAAGATGCATTTCCGAGGATAATAATATGAGAAAAAAAAATTGCGTGCCAGCTCTAAAGTCTACGCAGATGAAGTCGCGGACAGAAGCAAGTAATAAATAAATAAAATAGACCGACTGATTGTTCTTCTCTTTTATACAATTATAAATAATTACCTACTGAAACCTCACATAAGGTAGATTAGATTTACCTACATGATACAACAACGCAAAATGTAATAAACTACAAAACGGCAATTAAGTTACAACTAACTGTAATTAAATAATAAATTATAATCCTGTATAGTAGGTAAATTATCAGGCATGAGGAGATAGTCTTAATTAGTTTAGTTTATTAAACATACTTCACAGCGTATGGAACGAATATAATCGACTTATAAATTAAAGTGTGGATTGCGCTTCTTCTACCTGGCGTTAATCCCGGCTATTGCCAGGGTCCGCCTTCCTACTTAGCTTCCTCCACTTTGCCCGATCTTGAACATCCTTCTCAGTTAGGCCATTGGCTCTCATGTCGGACTTAACGACGTCCAACCAGCGCTTGCGAGGGCGACCACGGGACCTAGCCCCAAGAACAGCCACATTCATGCATCCCCGACCAACGTACTCCATAGGGCGGCGCATGATGTGGCCATCCCATCGCAGACGACACTCTTGCAGTTTTTCCCCCACGTCACGGACACCAAGACTACCTCTGATGAAAGAGTTGCGTATGCGATCGGATCGCGTTACGCCACTCATCCACCTCAGCATCTTCATCTCCGTGACGCGAAGCTCCTGGGTGTGTCTGCTTAGTGCTGGCCAACATTCACCGCCGTACAGTAGGACAGGCCGTATGATGCATTTACATATCTGCCCCTTGAGCTTCGGAGGCATTTTGCGGTCGCATACAACGCCCGTTACCTCGTGCCACTTCGCCCAAGCCGCGCCTATACGTGCTTGGACATCGTCGTCCACGTTGCCAGACTCGTGCAGCACAGATCCAAGGTACCTGAACGTTCTGATCAGGTCCGAACCTATTCGGATGAACCTATTTGAATACGTGCCGCCACAGGACATGTACTCATTCTTCGCCACATTTAGTCTCAGACCACCGTTTTCAAGCGTGTCCTTCCAAATGTTGACTTTGCGCTCAAGATGGGCTTTGTTCTGATACGAGGGCGATGTCATCGGCATACATCATTAGCCATGGGGGCTTATCTTGGATGTTTGCCGTAACTACATCGAGCACTACGTTAAACAAGAACGGGCTAAGAGCCGAGCCTTGGTGAACGCCAACAGATATTGGGAAGCCATTCGATTCGCCAACAGCGGTCTGGACAGAGGACACGGAATCGCGGTACATGTCTCTGATAATGTCAATATAGGCCTCGGGAACGCCCTTGAAGCGCAGTGCCCACCATATGGACTGCCGAGGTATACAGTCGAAGGCCTTCTGCAGGTCTAAAAAGGCCATATGCAAAGCTCTCCTTCTCTCTCTGTAAGCCTCAGCCAGATTCCGTAAGGCGAATACTGCGTCCATGGTGCTGTTACCCGCCCGGAAGCCATATTGACACTCAGAGACAGTACACTCGCTACGGAGCCGTGTGTCAATGATGCGCTCGAAGATCTTCATGGTGTGGCACGTACATGATCTTGATACCGCGGTAGCTACTACAATCCTGTACGCTACCTTTGCCTTTGTATACAGGGATAATCAGGCTAAATCGCCACTGGTTCGGCATTTCCTTGGTGATCAGGATGCGGTTAAAAAGATCCGTCAGAAGGTCCACGCCATGTGGGCCCATCGCCTTCCACACTTCAATTGGCACATTGTCAGGCCCGACCGCTTTCCGGTTCTTCATGTGGCGAAGAGCAATGCGGGTTTCGTCGGGGGAAATAGGGGAAATAAGTCCAAGGTTAGGAGGCGGTTCGGGAGGAAGGTTATGGGGATGCTGTTTGTTAGACAGCTCCGCGAAGTATGTACACCATCTCTCCTTAACAGAGGGGGCATCGTAGAGCAGCTTACTCTGGGCGTCCCTTACACAGAGACATTTGCTAATGTCCCGTGTAGCTTTCTCCTGGGCACGCGCCAGCTTAAAAATAAACTTTTGCCCCTCCGCAGTTTCCAGCTTGTCGTACAAGGGCGCCAGACTTTTGCTGCGGGCTCTGGCTACAGCTTTTTTGCAAGCGCGCTTAGCCGCTCCATATGCCTCTCTGTCATCCGGAGAGTTGGACCCTTGCCACTGTTTAAATAAAACCTTCTTCCGAGTCGCCTCCTGCACCCCGTCATCCCACCACCACGTCTCCTTTTCTATGGTGCGGCCACCACGAGAAGTGCCAAGGACGCGCTTACCCGCATCGGTGATTGCTGAATGGATCCTACTCCAGATCTCTTGAGCGGACTCATGCGGAGCACTGATCTCGAGAAGCTCGACCTCCGCGATGAAGTCCGACTGCCTAGGACCATCAAGCAACCACCACTTTGTGCGGGGTTTGCATTTTTCGGTCACTTTCTTTTTCGGTACAACCGCAAAGTCCAGGACAAGGAGGCGGTGTTGAGCCGTTAGGCTTTCACCTGGGATGACTTTGCAGTTGGTAACCTTGCCAATGTGGCACCGTCGCACCAGCAAGTAATCTATTTGGGTTGAGTAGGCACCACTACGGTACGTAATAAGATGCTGGGGCTTCTTCTGAAAGAACGTGTTCGCGATGGCTAGGTCAGACAAAGCGCAGGTGCTGAGTATACTGACTCCCTCTGCATTTAGCTGGCCATATCCAAAACCACCGTGAACACGTCCGTACTCTCCAGCAAACTGACCTACGTGACCGTTGAGATCCCCCCCAACCATAACACCTTCGGAATTCAGAATAGCGCGTAGTACGTCCTCGAACTCATCCCAGAAGGCCTCCTTTTCAGACTCACAGCAACCAGTTTGAGGAGCATAGGCGCTGATTAGGTTCGTTACCGACCCTTCGATCAGCACCCTAACTCGCATCAACCGGTCGCTGCATCGGTCTACTTCAAGGAGTCCATCCTGAAGGTCCTTAGACAGCACCACGGCCACTCCGCCCCTGCCCGTTGGTGATCGGTGTACATAGCCGGTACCCCTGCCCGATGTCACGTGACTTATTTCCCTTCCAGCGCGTCTCCTGAAGGAAGGCGCACTGGACCCGACGCTTCGCAAGTACGTCCGCGAGTTCTCGGCAACGTCCGGTTAGGGAGCCAATGTTCCAGGTGGCAAAGCGGAACTTCTTCTTGGGTACTATCCTCTTTAGCCGTGCCCGTACTCGACACGGTAGCCCTAGCCCACTTATCGCAGGTTTAGGGCGATGTGCCTGCGCGTCGTTATGCGGCGACGCCCTAGCCCGAGTACCCGTTTTCAACTTCTTGTCCATTTTAATATTTGGCTGAAGTTGGTTTTACGTGGGGCGACCAGCCGTCTGACCCCCACAACCCTACGAGAGGGAAACCAGGTTCGCCAGAGCCTCGTCCGTTGGACAGCAGGGTGCACCGCTAGCAGGTGAGGTTGGCTTGGGTCTTAAGATGGTAACAGACCCCATGCACCCCAAGTGTGGATTGCGCTAAAGGCCATGAATTAGATCCAGAATAGACTTTGAAAATTTTTAATGTCAAAAACCTTTTCTAATGTTTTTATTTATTAATTCTTACAGTGATAAGATAACTCAAATAATATATTTGTTGTGATTAAGAAAAAGTGAAATCATTTATTTCAATTAGACCATTAAAAGGCACTTTAGATTGTCAAGATTTACGGTTAAAAAAATTGTAATGAGTGATTTTATCAGCTTATACTGCCCCACTGTTGGGCAACGCCCGGCCACTATTGTTCGCCATCCAATCTTCATCTAGATGTTTACCATTTGGCATTATTTTATTATTTTCCTTTCGGATAAGTTCGATACAACGTATCGTAAGGAGAAAAAAGTTCAATTGTGCGTTCTCAACCATTTTATTATCATGTCAACAAATTAATGACCCTCAAAATATCCGTACATAATTAGAAGCACTTTACCCAAATTATATTCATCAACACACGTTTTATACGAGTACCTACCTATATCTATATATATATTATATCTGCAGAGGCGGTGAGTCGAGAACTCGAGATACTTATCGATTCCACGCTATATTTTGGACGAGCCTAAATTGGGAAACGAACTGAGGTAGGTCAAGCGGAGTGGACAGATTGTCGGACATTCAGGTCTTTGTTTTGGGTAGCCTAAGGATAGCCTCATTATTTATTAATTGACAGGTTAATTAAAGATTATATGATAAATTTTTATTTAGTTTACTCTTTAGTATTTTGTCTAGATGTGTTGCCTGCGCGGCGGAAATTTATTTCACTTCACCTATACAGCTGAAATACTTTCAATATATTTAAGGTACGTATGTAATTTCCATTAAATAATTAAGGCGAGTCTTCTGCAAACTTTATATAATACCTAAAACCCCAACAGCATCCTGCATACCATGCTGCATACATCATCCATGCAGCATCCAGCATAGTGGTCAGGAGGGACAGCCGATAGGCCTACATGTGACTGTGGCGTAGGAAGGTAACTTTGTTAAAATTAGATAGAATGTAAGTACTAACACTCAACTGGTTTTTAAGTTTTTGTATACTATCCAAATAAAACTATAACTAAACTTTTCATTTTCATGAATACCAGCCATAATAAAGATCATAATTACTTAAACTACCTAGTTTACGATAATATGATTAAAATCGCACCTACCAAAACCACATGGCATAGTAAAATAATACTTTTGCCTGTATTATTTTAGTACGCCATATGGTGTTGGTTCAGTTTAAATTGAACAAAAATACGCTTGGAGCAAATGCGACCAGGAAAAACATGCTGAAACCCATATGTTAATAATAAATTCCATAACTCTTGGAGCCCCGACAGATTGCACCACCTGTCAGGGTACCACGGAATGGTGATGTTATATATTTATATAATACGTGTGTGTATGCTTGTATTAAGGACCATTTGACATCGTAAAATATATCATAAATCATTGTAGGAGATCCAGTTGCTGACGGCCTTAGGGGTTTTGGTGAGTTTGCAATCTCCTTTTCTGTTGCTCATCAAATGGTGTTTGAAACAATTTTAGTTTGGTTTCTTAACCTTAATACCTTTTTGGAAAGTATTTTTTTTTTCTGTCGTGAAAATAACGTATTAAAAAATCATGATTCATTCGAAACTCTTTTTGCGAGAGTCCGACTGACACTTGGTGTAGTTTGAACTACACGTTTTACTCAAAAACTGAAATACGTGTGTCATAGGTTATTTCATTGACCTCAACTGAACTTGAACGTGGCACATATAATAAATTCACAAACTTTCATATACCTTGGCATGTAGGTAAACCCCTCGGATATGGATGAAGTACCTGAGCATGTAAATGTAAATATATAGAACGAATACATACTCAAAGGCTGTGCCATAAATCAAAATGAAATTGCATTACACGCAGCAAGGGTATACGTAATATTCCAACATGTTCTAAGATTACTCTCAGCTTTCAGAACATTCTGGCTCCTAATATAAGGATTCCTTACTCCTTACATTTAAATTTTATCTCAAAAATATGTCTCGGCTCGAATAGAGTAACATATTTATTTTCAAGATTTTCGTAATTGAAATCCAAGTGGGATTCCAAAGGATTTATTTGTAACCTACGTATAAGTAGTTCTTTACATTATGTATATTCTTAAGTGGTCTGACATTTAAAACTAAGTTATCTAGATTGTGATAACGTAGTTTTAGTTTACATTTTCTACTTTGGAGTTAGGTTAAGGGAATAAAAGTTGGCCCAGACAAAGAAAGGTCAGTTTGTTTTATGAGTTTATTTACAGAGAATTCGCTCATCAGAGTAAAAAAGTTTCCTAGAAGTAAGCAGAAAGTAAGTAACCTATTTATCGTGCAAAAATCAAATACCTTTCTTTTTCCTAGATTTTGCAAGTCTTTGTTGCTGTCTGCTACATGTGAAAAATACAGGACCACTAGACGTGATGACACCTGTGGTAAGCCTATGTCCTCTTCGCATAATGTCATTCCATCAGCGATAACGACTGTCAAAAAGTTAAAATGAGGGCTACCGTTTTTGCACAAACCAGTTAGCGGCGCTGTCAAGTAAGTTCTTAATCATAGCATTAAATTTGTTCTTTTGCGCATCTGAACAAAGTTAGAAGAAAAAAAACAATCAAAACAAATAGTAAATAAACTCGCGTCAATAGCCAACCAAGAGTGAAAGAATAATGAGCAAATTGTCCCAAGTGTTGTAGCACTTCGAGTGATATATTATTAGGTAGATATTATTTAGAAGAACAAATTATTCTTTGACCATGAAGCTGAATTCCGCGTCAGAAAAAACTTAAAGGCGATTAACGATCCTTTAAATATTATTAAAAGTTGGCGTTTTTTATCTCATTTTATACGTAAAAGAGTAAAAATTCTCTAAAAAGTGAACCAGGCACACAAACATGTTAAACAAAAAAACGCGTGCGCAAGCGCAGCTTTGCACTCGCGCGTATCAAGTGGGTGGTGGAGTGAGCGAGAGCTAGTTTCTAGACGAACGTCGCCACGCCATCTCGAATACTTGACGGACAGGGGCGTCATCTGCACCGGTCATCTGGGAGAGTGGAACTGGCGAGAGATGTCGTGCGCTCTTCCACAGGGTTCGGTTCTGGGGCCGCTATTGTGGGACATCGGCTACGACTAGGTGCTGTGCATAGGCTGCTACACTGACGATATGCTGATCCTGGCGCAAGGGTCGCACCAGATGGTGGTCGACACTAAGACACGCGGTATTGCGACAGTAGCTGGGTATCGAGGTGGCCCTACACAAGTCCAAATCCATGTGCTTCATGGTTCTCAGAACAGGCCACCATCACCATCGGGATCTCAAATAACGATAGGAGGTGTTCACAACGGCGTCGGGTCAACGATGACGTACCTACTGACGTAAGATCATCATCGATTTTCATCGTAAAAAGATCAAGCCGCGCGCGCCTCATAGAGATGCTACCATAGTAGACGGGCCCGCTAGGGCCAGTGCCTGCCAGGGTTGCGAAATTTGTTCAAAAGAGTCACCGTGGAATGCAAAGGGCATTAAGAGGAACACGGATGGGTTTAATTTAGTACTGATTCTGACACTCCCTTCTTCTGCAAAAAATAAACACGTTATCCATTTCGAGATTGATCATTTCACCATTCCTCACGGCTTGTAACCTTAGTACGTAGGGTAGTTGAGGTGATTAATGGACGAATTAAACGCGAATTTAAGCTATTACGAAAGGAATATTTTAACGCATTTAGAGAACCTTTAGGAGATATAGCTCAAGCAAGGGAGATTATTATAATTATTAGAGAAAGAATGGATATGCCAAATCGTCTAGGAGACTTTTTTATTGAAAACAATATAAACTGGCGAAGAGCACAGTTCAAACAAATAAATAATGAAGCGTTAAATATTTCTTTTAGAAGAAGATTTGATATTGATTGCGCTGGGCACATTGTCAAATCAGACTAGCAAGATCGTATGTCGGTGAACATTTTCGTGGCGGTATTTACTCAACAGAAGTTTGTCAAGAGATAAGTCCAAGTCTTAAGGCTTACGGAATCGATGCAAGTAACTGCCTATTATTACGAGGACAGGGCCTCAAGTCTGCTATTGCAATAGATAGTGTCAGAATGGTCTATCATTGATTTCATAAATTGTTGATTTTGACAAGTTTGGTAATATACTAATATAAAAGCGTCATTATGACTTTCTAATGGTCAACCACTGACACTTTATTGAAAGATATGGCATAGAATCGTAGAATGACAAATGAATGTCAGACTTATGTATCATATGTAAAAATATATAGGTATAAAAGAAATCTGGCATAACCTAATGTTCAAATTTAGTAGCAGTTTTACGAAAATAATTTATACTAACGGGTTTTATAATAATGGTAATACGACAATTTCATTCTACCACGATTCTATTACGAGACCATTGACCAATCAATGATCGACCATTATGATTTTAGAAGATCACGAACTTTTAGCAAAATGACAATACGATCGTGTTGGAATGACAAACAAATAGCAGACTAGGGGCCCTAATACACTCACGACATATGTCAATAAAAACGTATTGTAGAGCCAACAGGCTAAAATGTCAGGCAAGATTTTTGAAGGATATAATTCTATTCGATCGTAAATAACAAATAATATCATCCATTTTTACGTTAATCTATAACTTTGAAAGGTGTTGTTTATTATTCCAAATAAAAATATAATAGTTAATAAAATGTTTTTCTCATTTCATATATCTATCCCTTTACCGTCACTTTATAAAGCACTAGCATAGAAATAAAGATCTAGGCCAAATATCGCACTAAAAGGAGATTATTTGCTCTTAATAGATTTTTTAAACTTGTTTTTAAAAATAAAGAATTTATGTAATAAGGGGACCAGATACAACATTTGACCACATGCCAGAAGGGATGGGACAAACTCCATACGAATCCGCCCATAGTCCTTTGACATTAAAACCTTTCGCTACACTAGCGCCTCTAGCGGCGCAATAGCCCTTTTTGTATGGGACTTATATGTGCTACTGAAATGTCACGTGGACTGACTGACCCAAGAAATTGGCATTTCGACAATCTTTATCGCTAATAGAGTGTTACTTTGGCTAGAGCAATGGTCGTCAAACTGTGACAAACGTACAATAAAATCAGTTCCTAGGCAATGATATCAGTAGACACGACTTCACAGGCTGTATTTATATTAAAGCACTTTATATTTTTGTACTGACATACAAATCTATCAGGCAATCACGTTTTCACAGTTCATACAAATTTGTCAATTGTTTGGTTATGTCAACTAGCTAATCCGAGAATTTGCAGCCCGCAGTGATACCTCACATTGTCATAGGACAATGTGTCAATAACCGCATTGCACAGAGTCGAGAGACGGCATTTTTTAGACACGGGAAAAAATTCAATCCCGACTCTGTGCAATTTTGAGCAAGATAGAAATAGTTAAAATATGAAAATAACGTCAAATCTGACGGCGCCATTACGTGGCGTCGTACCTACCGTAATTACCTACCGTATTTTAATTATTTGTATGTAAAAATTAAAATGAATTATATGGGAAAAATTAAAAGTAAAAACATGGAAACGTATAGAAACCTGATTTTATTTTCAGAGTTAGCTTCGTGACGAAAATTCTTAAAACTCTCATGAGTCATTTATACACACGCTTAATGTAACTATGTCCCTTGTTTGACCTACCACACAATAGACAGAACCTATCACAATTTACTTTCAACGCCAATCCGCAATGCACAAGTAGGAACCAGGAAAAATAACATACAAATATGTACCTAATCTATGAGTATGTAAGACCTCGTCTCGCAGAATAATTAAAAATCTCGTGGTGGGAGGTTTCCCAGAGGCGCAGAGGGCATGGGAAACAATGGTTGCACTTTGCAATTAGCCGTAACCCCTACTTCCCCATACTATGCTATGGGCCCAGTATGGCGTGCGGCGTGTTAAGACGAGGGATTTAATATTTATGCTGGTAATTACTGGTTTGAATATCACATGATGTTTGAACTTGGGGACTATTCAGAACTATTCTCGATGAGTTTAGTCAGTAAATATAGCTTTCATTTTCATTTTCAAAATCAATTGTGCTCATCATTAGATGATCTTGCGAAGCGTGCTCCATCTTCGACCACATCATCGCTTACCATCAGGTGAGATGGTGGTCAAGCGTGTTCCTATTAATAGTAAATAAAAAAAAAATTTTTTTGGAAAATATTTCAGATAATAGCCCATCTTTTATTTGTCGTTTGGCCGTCTTCTGGCAACAAGATAATCTGAGAATCGTGTATTGAAAAAAATGGCTTATTGTTTGTTACTTTGCTTGGATACCCATTCTTTCTTCTCTTAGAACTTTGCCACTTTTTGATGAACAGTTCTCAATAGGTTACACTCCAAGTAGGTATATGCCAAATATAGGTACCTATATCTACTCTAGCTAGTCTAACAACGTTCTGCCTCAATATTACAATATTGCAAGATAGATTTACATTGCGAACAGATTGTGGTTTATTTATTGGTCAGGAAGCAAGCATCGGCGCGGACATTGATTGGATCAGAACTAAATTCAATTCCCAGACCGAGCAATAACTATAATTGGATTTAGGCACCTGTTGAGAAAATTCGTAGTTATTGGGAACGTCGGACTGTTGGGGATACTCGTAGGCTCGCTACTTCTACATTGAAATCTCATGGGATCTGAGGCTTTCATCGCGGAATTATGAGTATGATCTAGGGGTCACTCATATTAAGAGCTGTGTGTGTAGGCTGGCTATACAGATCATCATTCAACCAATTTCCGTCCACTGCTGTATCAGTTTCCCCCAAAGAGCGCCAACCATCCCGGTCTTGAGCAGTCCGCATCCATCCGCTGCCAGCCACCTTCCTTAAATACAGATAACTAAACACAAACATAACCTATCATGGTAATTACGCAAGTATCAAGTGCAGCTAGTCTATTCTGTATATAACCATTTCGATATCGTGGTTCACCTAAGTGACTAACCTCACAAAGTTAGCTTTATTACACACAGCATAAAGATCTTACGTTTGACGTAATTTGATACTTACCTCGGATTTCAAAATTCAAAATTCAGAATTCAAAAAAACAAATAAACCATTTACAGGCACTTTTGAAAAGTGAAGGTCAGTCAGTCAAAAACATGGAAGCTATTTGCACGTTCCACAGCGTAGGTCTTTAAGGAGAAGAAGGTGCAAGAAACTCCACGGACACTCTTTTAAACCATGTGATGTAGGTATTACAAAAATCTTATTAACATTATCTTTGATTGCTACTATATGTGAGGACAATGCAAAGAACAAAAAAATATATGAACAATTCAAAATGTACAGATTAAAATAAGCCAGTGGCAGGTCTCAAATGACGGCTCCCGTTCACGAACATAGTGCGTGTATCAGCACCATCTAGCTCTACCATTTTTAAGGGAACCAAATGATCCAACACACGCGCCATCAGCGAAACATTTGTGTGAGCATGACAAGCTGCCACGCTCGTTTCCGCCGTCGAGACACGAAAATGTTGTTACAGAATACCACTATACCGGCTGTTGCTATACCGATCAAAACTTGTGATAGTTGGATCTAATTAGCTTCCTTCGTAGTAGGTAATAGGTCAGCCATAGGTTTTGAATGCGTAGCTTGTTGCTATGAGGAAGTCTTTGCTCTGAAAAGTAGCCCCCGTGACCGATAGATTGTCATGATAAGGGCATGTGATCATTATCTGCCTAGCCTTTTCCCAGTTATATTGGGGTTGGCTTCCAGTCAAACCGGATTTAGCTGAATACCAGTACGTGGAGCTGCTGCCTACCAAACCTCCATAACACATTAACTGGGTAACACGGTAGTTCTTGGCAAGACCGGAGTCAGATTTAGGCTTATTTAGGCTTTTGATAATCTACAAATATGTACAAATGTCAGCCGGGACCAAAGGCTTAACGTGCTTTCCGAGGCACGGAGGAAACTCGGTATTTTAAGATGGTCACCCATCCACAGACTAAACTTGGCAAGCGGCGCTTAAACTTGAAGATCTTGGTAAAATGATGGATACTAATACGAAAAATGCTGCATAGTAGGTTTGGTACCTACTATGCAGCATTTTTCGTATTAGTATATCGAGTGTTAAATACTCTTAACAACAACGGAAACCACTACCCGACATTGATGATTTTGTTCTGATGATATTGAAAGACACAGACGAATTTCAAGTGTTATTAAATGCCAAACTTTCTTTCATTCAAACATTATCAAAAATGTCGATGTATATTAACAGCGCAACGCAACGAATATCAAACGATACAGACATAGGTATAGGCTCGGTCGGTTGCGTGAAAAACATTGAACGCTCCAAAAAACAGTGTTTTTTTTGTTTACATTAATAAACAATGAGAAATTCTAATAATAATATCTCGAACAGGAAAGAGCTGGGATTTCCTTGTTTCGTACAGGGACAGATGAGGCGATAAAAAGTCGATAATGGTCCCGATGTGGATTCAGGCGTTAAGCGTATCTTACTCGTTGGTACCTGCTCTAATACCGAGTCTGAACGACGGCAACAATTGTAAAAAAATCTCACGTGTTTGTAGTAAACATGGGTAATGTCTTGAGAAACCGGTAGATAACAGTTACTGTTTATTGGTGCATACACATTAGGTGTTTTCTTTTCAAGATACCAAGATGATATTGTAGCTCAGTTCGGTTTAAGTTAGGTATAAGATATAAGAGTACTTACAAAAAAAAATATAGGACAATGCAGAACACGTGAATCAGGCAAAGTAGGTACCTAGAGGTTCTTCTTAACTATGAACCTCATGCACCTATGAAACCCAGGTAGGTATCTACTTCTGTCAAGAACTCTGCAATTGCAGATCACTTGGAATCTTTCAGAAAGTGGACTTTCAAGACGACTGCTGTCAGCTCTATAATATGAAAAAAAATCAGCCGTTCACTATTCTGCGTTGGCAACTTTGCAGACCTCGGCAAAATGTATCCGCAGGGAACAGCTGATTTTTTCTTTCATATCAGAGTAGTTCTGTTAGTCAAAGTCGTATTAGGTATATTAAAGAATGCTTGATTTTCATCTCCTAAAATATTGCCAAATTGGTAGTCACAGTCACTCTATAAGAAACCTATCAGTAGGTACTTAAGCACATACACAACACCTACCTATGTAGTCATTATGACTATTTCCTATTAATGTTTCAAACATACTTAAGTTGGTAGATACTTTAGATACTTACCTAAACGGCCTTTGTAGCTATTTGTAAATAAGGAAACTCTAATTGGTAGTCGGCTAGCTATGTGCCCATTATTGAAGTTAATAAACTTGTTTCTAAGCCGGAAACTACACTTGTAAGGAACCTTTGAAGAGTTGGCAAGATTTCCTATTACCCACAGCCTTCGCGGCTTCAACTTTGTGTAGTTCACGGAATCCAACAGTTTTATTTACTTTCCTCAACTACTGACTACTGGCCGACAATCCGACATAGTTTACAAACGAAATACTAAGAAAGTAAATGTATTTTACACTATAGTAAAAAAAGTTTTTGAAGTGTGGTTGTAATTCTGGTAAGAGAGTTACTTTCCTTTTATTTTATAAAATTGAGCGACTCTATTTTATTCAAAGAGGGCAGAAAAAGTTACTGACTAGGAAATGTAATCGCTGATGGGCCTTAATAGCCGTAATTCTCTATCAAAGTTTGCGAAAGCTGGTGTCACTGATGTGCTTTCGTGAACAGCACTTCGGTATGACAACCAAAATGGTTGTATATGCTTGTCCCAATCGCGTTGCCGATTTTCCACAACTTTTGCCAGGTACCTCTCCAATGTCTGGTTAAACCGTTCCACCATTCCATCCGATTGTGGGTGGTAAGAAGTTGTTCTCGTTTTATGAGTACCCATATCTCGGCAAGTTTCCTGGAATATTTGTGACTCAAAATTCCTTCCTTGATAGCTGTGAATCTCCAAGGGTACTCCAAAACGACAGAAGACATCATTAACCAGTTTATCTGCAACTGTTGAAGCTTCTTGATTTGGAATGGCAAAGACTTCCGGCCACTTAGTGAAGTAATCCATTACAACCATGAAATACTTGTTGCCACTTTCACTTTCCGGAAACGGTCCCGCAACTTACCGCATACCCGCATTGTACAATTTCAATGCACCTCTGCTACGAGTCTGAGGACCTTTGACAGCCGCACAACTAGTACATTTGCGACACCAGTCTTCAACATCATCACGACAATGAACCCAGTAAAACCGTTCCCGTATCTTCAGTAGAGTCCGTTTAACTCCCATATGGCCTCCTGAACAACCATCGTGGTACAGCTGTAGAACATCCGGTACTTTAGCCCTAGGGACGACCATTTGCAAATGACAGCTGCCTCCCCGAGCATTTTCCCATTTACGGCAAAGGACTCCATCCTGAATCACTAAGCTGTCACGTGGGCTTAGGAGCACTGGCCTTTATCCACTCCATAATCGGCCGGATG
This sequence comes from Lacanobia oleracea, assembly GCA_950371165.1. Taxonomy (NCBI): domain Eukaryota; kingdom Metazoa; phylum Arthropoda; class Insecta; order Lepidoptera; family Noctuidae; genus Lacanobia; species Lacanobia oleracea. The sequence continues at coordinate 12,545,118 of OX493399.1, forward strand.
TCCGAATCTTCCTGCTGAGCATGTTGTAGGCTTTCCTTCCACTCGTTGCTGAGATCTGTTTTGAGCATCCTCACAGGTACGACTTCTTTGCCCTCCTGCCGAGTACAATGTTTGCAGTCTTCAGGGCAAGGTCTTCTTGACAATGCATCTGCGTTGCCATGAGATATCCCACTTCTGACACCAATTGTTACGAGCTTGGGTTTCGTTACAATAAAAACAGCCGATTAAACCACCAAAAATAACACTTTAATTTACAACAGTAATTAACACTTTAAAAACACTAATTACAACACACAATTGCACTACTGAATACTTCACTTCACTTAATTCGCAGTTGAAGATCGCTTCGAAGTTATCGCTTGTATCGCCAATTCAATACTGACCCAGTCGCCGGATGTCCGCCCTTTATATATTGGCGACAGTTATTTCTAGAACCTTCCAGTATAGAAACTTCTGGAAAGTTCGGGTACATACCGGTCCCGATTGACCTGGTGTCGAAACATCGAGAATGTTCTAGCATAGAAAATTCTAGAAACATCTCGACCGCAGTAATTCCGCTATTCGATACTAGATGGCGGTACATGTACGTAAATGTCGTTATGTATCTAGCTTTAATTCTGGCGCGTAACATTATTATTCATCAGAGAACATAAATTAAAATTTCCAAAATCCAGATTAAGGTATCGTTGCGAGTGCGACCCAACTACAACCACCCGCTTTACAAAGACTTATGATAATCCACATGTTTACCGGGTCAACATAAATAAGGGTAACATTAGTTCACAGGTGTACCCAGCCACCCATCTCCATGATAACAGCCTTTTGTCCACATTAACGACCGCCATGGGCACAAGTAGTGATAACCCTAGACCCCTTTTAGAAACTACCCTATTTTTATGACGGCATTATAGATAGTAGAACAAACAAGATTATTATTGGTCATTAAACATTATAGATATTGCGGTTAATGGCAACCTGATTCGGATTACGGGTCCTTGTCGGTTTATTGCCTTGTTGAGTACCCATTTTGATACTAATTACTTTTATGTTGGTATTTATGATGGAAAGAATGTGTTGGCGGTACCAAATTTTTCGGCAACAATCAATGTAAATTGCAACTAGGTACGGAACGAATGCGAACGTTGCTTAAAAATACGAGAATTTCCTCTGGCGTCGATTTGAATGAAACCTTCTGTCACATAGGTACATATTGTAGATAATTTGCAAGCTCAACTGCTGAGCGAGGTCCTGGGTTTGATAACCACATGAGCCCAAATTCAGTGTGTTTGAACTACCCTCGAACTTCCTGACATTAAGGTCAATTGGAAAGTTTGGTTTTGATTGGATAGAAATAGAAAGCTATAATTGGATCAATCTTGACGTCATATTTTCGTGATTTATCTTCTTCCTCTTGAAAGATTAACTGTGAAGTGCCTTACTTGACCGAAGCAGTGAACGCCTGGAAAGTGGCTTGCCCGAATACAGCGTTGCCCGATAACTTATTTTCCCAAAGACAATGGGACGAGCCGCTCTGCAGGTTGGTACGGAATAACCTCTTAAATACGTCCACCAATACTGCGGAGCGTGCCCGCCTGTTGGCTGTGGGTGAATGGGACCCGACTCCCATTGGCTACAGGCACTACCGTCACCCAACATAGGTACTATACTGAGTGACAGTACTTTCCGTATCGCTACGTGTCTGCGTTTGGGTGCTCCTAGCGGAGCTCCACATCGGTGTCAATGCGGTGAAGCAGTCGACCGCCTCGGACACCATGGCCTGTCTTGCAGTAGGAGCGCTGGTCGGTTAGCACGGCACGCCAGCATTAATGACATCATCCGTCGGGCTCTTGTCACCGTCGGGGTGCCAGCTGTTTTAGAACCCAACGGCTTGGCACGCGACGATGGGAAGAGGCCAGATGGGATGACCATAATGCCTTGGAAGTTGGGTAGGTCTTTGGTGTGGGATGCAACATGTGTCGACACCCTTGCGCCATCCCATCTTTTTAGCACGGCGGGCTGCGCTGGGGCGGCCGCTGCAGGTGCAGAAAAGCTCAAACGGCGCAAATATAACAACTTAATTGGGAGTTACATATTTGAGCCGTTTGGGGTTGAAACATTAGGGCCATGGGGTTCCAAGTGCGCATCGAGTTTTTCGGGATATCAGTAAACAACTTGTCGACTGTTCACGTGACCAGAGGGCTGGACTTTTCTTCGGCCAAAGAATCAGCATTGCGATTCAACGCGGCAATGCTGCCAGTGTTCTGGGCATTTTTGCCATTGACAGCGATGTGGATTACTTTTTTGATGCTCAATGATAATTTTTTTTTTTATACGCGTTGATATGTTGTGTTCTGATTTTGTAAATGATATCGTCGTCCACCTTGGGCTTCTTTAATTTAAATGATTAATTAATATTTCCTTGAAAGATTTGAAAGCATTTTAAACCAAAGAATTAAAAATTGGGTGTTTCGTTGAACGATGCCTAGGTATCTAAAATTATAACATAAGTACCTAAGTGTCGGTTTTGTACAGCATTGGCTCTCTGAAATACAGCCCCAACCCCCGAGGATTCAGGTAATTTTCAAGTGATCGCTTTTGTGAGGTTAAAGTAACGCAACAATAAATGTAGGCCATAGGCGTATATGGGGGGGGGGGCGTTGAAATTGTAGTTTTAAGCATTTCTTCTTATTCGTCCTGGCTTGCGGGACAGTCCGCAAGACAGGCGTTCGGTGGGCTAGGGAGGGCCCCACCCAGCCTAGGGCTCGGCTTTTACTGAATACTGTTAGATACTTACAACCTACATATGAAGTTGATAAATTATCCAGAATGCAATAATTTTGGAGCTCGCTTCGCTCGGTTTTGCATTGTACACTCTTAAGTGAGCATTTTCAAGCTTCTATTTAAGTATAAAAATCAAACCTAATGAGATGTAGTGCAAAATTTTTCAAGCTCGCTTCGCTCGCTCTTGAATTCTAAACTCTCTCTGTTCTTATCCTTTCCTGTATGAGGAAAAAGTTACTTTCATTTAGATATTAAGGTAGAAAATCAAACCTATCCGATAAAGATTACAAAAATTTTCGAGCTCACTTCGCTCGCTCTTGCATTCTGCTTTCTCTACATTTTTCTGTATCAGTCAACAAAGTTATTTATATCGCCCGGGCTCCAGAATTGGGGTCAGGCGCGGTCCGAGGAAAATCGTACTCGTCAAATTGACAAACCTTCTGATAATAGGCAAATAACGCACATTTAGCCTACAACTAACTGGGTTGGGGTATTTAAAATTCTCGCTATTTCATTCTTAGTTGTACAGACGCCAGCGCATCAAGTTGATCAAGCTACAACAATCTGTCAAATTTTTTATAGATTTTCAACTATGATTAAGTTCAAGATTAAATAGGAAAATTTGACAGTTTCAGATAGCTTGATGTGCTGGTTTCTGTACATAAATCGAACACTTTACTTTTATGTCTGTATCGATAGTAAACAGAGGATCGTACCTATCCGAGGCACAACGGCACAACCTATCTGAAAACATTTCCAGCTCGCTTTTGCATCCTCAAATATGCAAGTTTATGTTAACATCAAGTAAGTAACTTCGATGAGTGTATGGATGGTAAATAAAAAATGTAACCTATCTATCTACACCTATCTTCCGAGGCAGGATGATGCTAAAAATATCGAGCTCACTTCATTCGTTGTATCATCCATATTTTGCAAAGAAACATGTACCTATGTAGGATTTAAAGAAAATATAGTGCTTCCGAGACAATTAAATTAAATTCAAATGGAATATTTTTCCTTAGGATTGGAAGTCACCAAATGCCTCCTTTCGCTCAAGTCGGTGAGGAAGGGAGTGTCAGACTCTTACTACGTTGAGTACTAAATAAATCATCTACCTAGCCTTTTCCCAACTGGAGTCGGCTTCCAGTCAAGCCGGATTTAGCTGAATACTAGTAATTTTACGAGGAGCGGCTGCCTAGCAGACCTCCACAACCCATTAACTGGGTAACACGGTTACTGACTAAAACCCACCCGTGTTCCTTCAAATCCCCATTGCGTCCATCTATTATGCTGACATCTTTATGAAACACGCGTAAAACACACCGCACCGTTGACCCTGGCCTGGTTCTGATCGGACGGCGAGCCACCCATCGGTCGCCATCCGCATTCCGGCCTAAGGTGGCCGGGAACCGCCCTGCGACTCCCGACACCCGGGGCGTCTTCTTCTGTTGCGGCGGCTGGGGCGTGAGGAGTTACCGTTATTTAGGATCCCGATGGTGATGGTGGTGCGTTCCGAGAGCCATGAAAGTACTTGGCTTCAAATTTGTGTAAGGCAATGACTGTCGCAACCCCGCGTGTCATTACCACGATACGTCAGCGTAGCAGGCGCTGGCCGCCACCGTCGAGTGCTTCTTGCGGAAACCGTGCTGGTTCTCCGCCAGATCTCCACCAGCTGCCCGACGAGGTGGTTTAAATTTACTCTTACAAAGAACTACTACTACTATTTTTTATGCCCACCTCGTCGAAGAGCACGATGAGCCGTTCAAAATCCGATGAAAATTGTTAATTATTTTGTTGTAGACCCCGTATTTTGTGAGAATTCTTACGTGTCTGATAATATGCGATGTCTAGAACAAAATGTATGAGTGCGTTAGCGGCGGACGTCAGAAATTTCTGGTATTAAATTTCGGAAAATATGCGCCCGACCTAACACGGGTGCGGCGCTGGGCGCTCCCCACACTCCTGCGCCCGGGTGCACCGCACACCCTGCACGAATTTGATACCTCAGCTCGGATTCCGCTGTCGAGACACGAAAATGTTGTTACAGAATAGCTCTAGGTAGGGGAGGCCAGGGCGCAGCGCTGGCGGTCATCTTGGTTGCTCTGACGGTGGTGGACAAGTGGCTCTGCGCTCCGTGCTATTAAAACACCACATGAGTAAATTTTTTGGTATATTTTTATTTGTTATTGACCGATTTATGTGTAACTTTCCTATTTTGTAGTGGCATTAGTTAGGTAGATTCCTAACTAATGCCACTACAAAAACACTCAAACAATAAGATTATTGTTTGAGTGTTTTTACATTGCTTTCATTAGTTTGGTAGAATGACAGTCATCATATAAAAACGAAATTTGGGGTTACAACTTCCCTACCGAAGGGGCTGGTTTTCCCCGGAACAACTTACCCCAATTGACATTCAACATCGGGGCAAAATGGGGAAAAACCTCAGCATTCAACAACTGATCAGGGTGATGGTGGTGGTATTAATAGTGGACAAGAATTTCAACTAATACCAGCAAAAACGAATGCTTCAGCTAAGTTTAACCCTGAAATCGTAAAACCTCTACCAAAAGGATCACCAAGTTAGCAAACGGCTATAAAACGACGTACCTATAAGAAAGCTGGCTATTTTAACTGACACGCCAGAAAAAAACGATTCTTCAACTTTGACTGCTAACCTATCTGAAAAAAAAAAATACATATTTGAAGATAATTCAAAGTTGTTTCATTTACGACACATATTGAATAGTTCAAAATACCCTCGACTTTGTCGAAATAAGACACTTGCTTATTTTGAATTTCCGCGCACTGGAAACGATCTCTCGACTAGGTACTATGTACAGCAGTGGCGAATTGAATTTTATCACCCTCTCTGGGTAGTAAATACCTACTGGCATTTAAGTCAAAGCTCTTGTACAAATAACATAAGTACTGCTAATATCCTGGATTGGAACTGCAATATTGTAAACTAGACTATCTTTTTTTTTACTATTGATAGGCACGCACGCATGTCACCGAGGCGTAGAATTGGCAAGGATTCGTTCGGAAATTGGCTCTTTTGTGGCATCCGTATAAGGCTGCGCGAGGTTAGAGTGTGACCGAGTCGACGGCTCCAGACTAATTAGTGAGGGTGCTTTGTAAAAACGGGTTGCAGCCGGTGTATCTAGCTGGAGTTAACACGCGGATGAAGGCGCAGGGCTGGCAAGGTAGAAAGTAGCTAATAATAGTGTGTAGAAAGGAAGCAAGTAGAAAGGAGTTACAGTCACTCGAAATATTCAAGAATTGGAAAATTAACTATCATTCATCGTCATCATCATCATCTGCCTAGCCTTTTCCCAACTAAATTACGGTCGGCTTCCAGTCAAACCGGATTCAGCTGAATACCAGTGTTTTACCTGGAGCGGCTGCCTACCAGACCTCCACAACCCATTAACTGGGTAACACGGTACTTTTTGGCAAGACTGGATTTACTGGCTTCTGATAATCCGTAACGACTGCCAAAGATCTACAAATGACAGCCGGGACCAACGGCTTAACGTGCTTTCCGAGGCACGGAGGAAACTCGGTATATTAAGATGGTCACCCATCCACAGACCAACCTTGGCAAGCGTAGCTTAACCTTAAAGATCGATCCGTGCGGCTGATATTATTTTGCCACGAGCTCCTTTAACTATCATTAGTGCCTATTTAATGGGTCAGATATTAAGTACTGTTACTTTAGACCAGAGGGGGTGTTTCCATAGCCTACAATTTCCACTGCTTGGAGAAGTTTCCTCCTCATGTCTCCAGAAGCCCAGACGCTCTTTTTCTGCACTGCATCGAAAGTCTTCGCAATAACGCGTCCACGTCATCCAAACGATTTCTGGTCAGGTCTTGAAGAAATTGTAAAATAACTATCAAATTAGGGATTCTGAAAACGTACACATAGGTACGTCAGAACTATCCACAATCAAAACTATGTGTCTATGAAGGGAGGTTTAGGTACATAGACCTAGGCGAGAAACAAGTTCAACCGAAGGCAACCCTTCCTGTGCCGCCGTCGTAAAATTATCTGCTTACGAGACAGTTCCTACATTAATTAGCGAGGACTAATGAAAAGAGCAACACAGCGACACTCGTCATTCAGTGCTTTTTCACAAACTAAAAAACAACTAGGGAAAGGGATAATAAGGAAGGTAGTACTTAGATCTTTTTTTAGTGCCTAGTTTTGAATAATCAACAGTTAATTTATTATTAAATAACATTACTTTCACTGTCTCATTGGCCCAGTGGTCACAAGAGCTGCTCTTCAATTCTCGGACCTTAACAGGATAACATCACAGGGCTTTTTCACCCGTAAATTTTAGTAGGTACCTACTAGCGGATCTTTGCACGGCTGAAGGTAATAGGGTCGCCTATTTGGAACGCCACTAAGTCTCGTGGGGCTTAAATATTCCTACTAACGAAACGTGGGTGTACAAACGGTACACCTCTGTCTATCCTTTTAGGGAACATAGGGATCGTGCAGAAACTATAGGTGGCAGCACAGAAATGTCACTGTCAAGTATGTTTCAAGTAAAAAATTCGAAAGAGCTACGCTAGATAGCACAGTCTTCTTCGCGCACGTTCCCCTAAACTGTGCAGGAACCACAGGTACCAGCACAGAAGCGTCAATATCAACTATTCTGATCCTTAAAACTTCGAATATGCGACACTAGAGGGCATAGTTAACGCCGTGCACGTTCCCTATAGGCGTTGCCATTCCTCTGGTCATTCCAGGGTAGCAAGCCACAATTTACTTAAGCAATACCTTATTTTGAACTGCTGATAGGTTAACTAATTTATTAACAGCACATTCAACTAGGTTCACTTGATACGTCGCTGATTTTTGCTTCAGAATAAGTAAGAAATTCCGCAACGTAAATGCCTCCATAATATGGGCAGCTATTATTGGTTACTATCTATGGTTAAACAGTTGTGAATAGCGCCATCTATAATTCCGGCTACGAACTAATAGGCGTATCTGTTATGGTATTCTATATGATGGTAACATTAACAACTTTATGTCTAATTTTATTTCGAGATAAATAGATTATCATAAATATTACAAAATATGTAGGGTATGTTACTTCAATTAATGGTTACTACTTGATTTCTTGTCCTATTTATGTTATACTATTTATTCAAATGAACAAAAACATTTTATTTATGTAGGTCATAGTCATAGATTAGAATGAGGTTTGTTTGAAAATAAATAAATAACATAGACATTATATCAAGACTCTATATTTGGTAAAAAGCTGGAATGCAATATTAAATGCCTCAAAAGTCCAGCTAAGAAATTAGATTTAACATGAATTGAATATTTTAATATAATCATAAACATAATGTTGGAATTAAATGTTTCATACAAATATCATGCTCCAATATTTCATGTAGCTACATTTAGTTACACTTATAAAATAGGCATACTTAGTAAGTCTCTTTTAAGTAAAATAAATCTTAAAATTATAAATTCATAATTGCTTAAAAATAGTCAACATGAATATTGACTGAATACTGGCAATGAATTACAATACACATTTATGTCATGGTTCCAAACACTGGGTTGTGTCGGCAAATGCTGGGACCATACTCCATGTAGGCCTGCTTTGTGTGACACACTTGGTAGAACTCAGGCGTTGAGCCCAACATACTGCCCCCAAACCAGACAGCATAACGCTGCATGTTGTGTGAAATGACTTGCACATCAACAGGCTTGGGCGTGATACGGCCCTCAGACAGAGTTGTAGAATGCTTCAATCTCGCATCAACTGTCCTCTTGATGTCACGCTGCAGTCTCCTGCCAAAGTCACGGAACATTGTTGATCCTCCTGACAGCACAATGTTTCCATATAAACCTCTCCTTACGTCAATTGGACATGACTGAATCACTTCATCTACCATTTCATTTAAAGGCACAGTGAAATCAGCATTAGAGAACTCAGGGTGGAAGAATATCTCAGGTCCCAAAAATCTTTCATAACCAACATCAACAGAGAATGGGTTTTTGGTAATAGCATTAATACCCGTGTAGTTCTTCATCCATTTACCAGGGTCTGCGTCATATTTAGCAAACTCCTTTGCTATGTCTGGGCAAATATAACTGTATCTCTCTTTGATAGCCTTTGCAGTCTCCAAGCTTTGTTCTGGTGGGATACCTACTTCACGTTCACGAAGTAAAGACTGAATGAATGAGGTAATATTTCTACCAGCAATAGGTATGTGTTTGATACATGATCCAATGACATATCCCTCAGCTACAGGCACTATATGGGTGACACCATCTCCACTGTCGACGACAATGCCTGTAAAAGTACGTTCAGCAGACGTACGTGACTTCCACGACGCCGCGAGTGCCAACACGGCTTGCACAGCAATATACAAACCAGGCACATTGAATGATTCAAACATAATCTCAGCTAGGTACTCCCTGTTCTCGGGCGTGTTTAAAGGAGGCTCAGTGAGCAAGAAATGGTGATCTTCTGGCTCCGCTCTCAAGTACTTGAAGATACACTGTTCAATGTAACGTTCCATTAGATCCCAATCTTCAACGAGACCGTGGCGCACTGGATACTTCACTGAATATCCGGTGGCGTCGAACGCTTCATCGCCGATGAAGAAATCGAGATCTTCCACGGCCTTAGTCATACGACGTGTGCTTTGATCGCCGACTTTCGCAGTTTCTTTTATCGCTATGGCTGACGGAATGATAAACTGCGGTTCCTTGTTGCCGGCAAACCCCAGCTTCGTGTAGCCCGTTCCAACATCGATAACACACGCTGGTAAATGATCACCCATGATTCTAACTTGGCTAAATACTGTTCTAATCACAAATTACAATAAATTTTAAGGAAAACTTTAGTGGGTGCGGTACAATCGCTGCTCGTTCACGAATTTTGACGTGAGAGAAACGTCAAATCAGCGGAAGATGATTAATTTAAAATTACGTTCCGTTTCACGTATACAATACTTACATTTTTCTCTTCCTTTTTTTCAAATATGTACACAAAAATAGATTCAAAAGTTTTTCCTCTAATGTAAAGATCAAATTTGTGTTACATAAATTGGAACGAATGCCAGACCAGGCCAGATGTTCGCACCAACACCACCGAGTTTTTTCGACGGCTACCTACACGTTTTTTATTATAACTAGCCCTATTATAACCCTATTATAACTATTATAACTCCCCCAGGCAGGCAGGAGGTAATTAAGATGAATAGTTTTTAATCTATAACACTCATAAAGTCATCATCTGCCTAGCCTTTTCCCAACTATATTGGGGTCGGCTTCCAGTCAAGCCGGATTTAGCTGAATACCAGTATTCAGCATATAACACTAATAAAGTACGTAAGTATACTAGTTTACCATACTAGTGGCAGTCATGTATTATGCAAGCCCATTATCATAAACAAAAAAGTCGTCAAATATTCTGACCCTTAAAACTACGAATATGCGACACTAGATGGCATAGTAACGCCGTGCCGGTCCCTATACTCTATTTCTTTTAATAAAAGTTGGCAACCCTTAGCGCATGTCCTAGTATCATGGTCTACCCGAGTAGAAAGTTTCATCCAAATCCGTGCAGCCGTTGAGGCGTGATTGATTAGTACAAACTGATTTTAAAAAAAATAATAAGACGTGTGGCACTCGGAGACTGCCGCGGTAAAGCAAAAAAAAATGCTATGCAATACATAGCATTTTTTATCAACTTATGCAATTATAATTATATTTATTTTATTTATGCAGTATTTTTTTTTACTGATATTAATTCAAGTTACACTGAGCTAAATAAAAGTAAAACTAAAAAGTATCACCGCTGTGCCGGTCGGAGTGGGGGGTGTTAGGTTTTTTTCGTTACGGAATTTCTGGATTCGGTCTCCACGCTCAAGGCCCGCGATAGAAGCTATGCAATAGCTTAAAAAAAACAACAGTAACATGGTAACTCATCCAAAACCCGACCTTGGTGAGTTTTACTTAACCTCTAAGGTCAAGGTGAGACATAAAACAACATTAACATGATTACCCATCCAAAACCCGACCTTGGTGAGTTTTGCTTAACCTCTAAGGTCAAGGTGAGACAAAAATCAACATTAACGTGGTTACTCATCCAAAACCCGACCTTGGTGAGTTTTGCTTAACCTCTAAGAATGTGAGACAAAAAAACAACTGTAACAAGGTAACCCATCCAAAACCCGATCTTGGCGAGTTTTGCTTAACCTCTCAGATCAAGTGGAGATAAAATTGTAAGTCTTGTGTTACCCGGCCAAAGACCGACCTCGGCCCATTTGTTAAAAAAACACCGCTGTGCCGGTCGGAGTGGGGATGTTAGGTTTTTTTCGTTACGGAATTTCTGGATTCGGTCTCCACGCTCAAGGCCCGCGATAGAAGCTATGCTTAAAATATTAGGAAAAATTGATTAAAGACTTCAGGCTTCGGTACCTAGGCATTTGTAGATCATGAAATGTGCACTTGATGCACTATTACCGCTGCCAGGGTTGCGCAATTGTTCGAAAAAACAGTTACAGGCCCTGGAACGCAAACGGGCATTTGAAGTAACACAAGTACAAAGGCACCTACTTGTGCGAGCTGTGAGTTTGTACCCCCCCCCCCCGCTTCGCCCAGCGAATTAGTTTTTCTTATAAAAGGCTGAGCTTCTTTCGCAGCACTTATGCTCCAACTTGATTCAGTTCGGGAAAAAAGGCGTTTGTATAAATAAAGAAACAACAATATTATAAAGCAGCTGATTTATTGTGACCTGATACTAATGCTATATTTACACAATTTACATTACAGGAATGTAACCGTAACAATTAAAATTTTGAAGATTTCAATGTTAATTTTTGTCGAATTTCTTAATAGATTTTTTTTTACTAAAATTACCTCAACCAATTTATTGTTTAGCCATTTTTGTTACACCAAAAAGGTTCCTGTATTTATTAAAAATGTTATGAAGTCACAGTGGAATGATTTTCGGATGTTCTTTCACTTTTACATTACGTCAAATAGCAATTACTAAGTTAGCAAAACATCGAGTGCATTGCGTAACATTTTTTTTTATTCAGCCTTTGAATGAAATAGCATAACAAATACACGTTGGACTGGAATAACTAGATTGTTGTGCTATATTAACATTTGTTTTGGTATGTACAAACATTCATTATAAAACCTCTGACAGAAAGGAAATGTGTACTGCCCCAATCATTGGTACACAACCTTTTGCCACTGATCTATTTTTAGTATTTTAGAAAGCCGCCAGAGTACTTAGAAACGCTACCAATAAATCTCAAATTCATACTTTCCTATCTCGGCATGGCGAAGGTTGTGCATCCCTGATCTGGATAATCTCCGTTTTCTGTTAATTACAAAACAAATATGTATTATAAATCCACACTCCACTGTATTTGAGAGTAACAGTGTTACTCCTGTCTTTGTATTAGGTACATACTTAATAATTATGAGCCAATGATTCCTTAGCCAAAGGCATTCAATACAACTGATAATCCTAAAAAACAATGGTATGCATAGCCAACAAGCCTTAATTATGAGATTATAATATTCATGACAAAAGCTCATTTTAATTTCTTTTTAAAATTGTTGAAAGTTGTTCTGAAGTTCAGTTGATGATAAAAAAATATCTCCAATTATATCTTACACTAAAATTTCTCTTAATCCAACTTTAAATATTAACAAATAGAATATTGTTTGTTAAATACGTGTGTAACATACGTTATATTATAAAATTCACATAAATTATGTTGATTTACAAGGAATAAAAGTATAATAATATTATAATATCAGTACTCGAATTGGTGATAGTCCGTAACTGCAAGAACATATTTTTTAAGGCAACAAGGTTTAGTAAGAAAATATTATAATCTATAGTTATATCGTAAATTCTCTAAGAATACAAAAAATGTCTTATTCAATCTGTATTTATTACATAAATCAATCGATATCACGTCATGCTATTGATATATTGTCCACAAACAGAATGAAACTGCATTTAACAAAAAACAAATACATCGAGCCATATTATCATTAAATAAAAACAAACATTGCAGATACAAGCTATCACAATAAAACCATTCAAATGACAATTTTAAATATTCCTATGAGCACATATAGACTACTCCAAATACTGGACAATATAATAACAGATGTTCCTTAACTTCATTATCCATATTTTTTTTTAAAAAGAATGTTGTTTACATCATTTTCATAGACCACCTTCAATGTTACACTATCAGTATCATTATCAGACTTAATCATAAACAGAACCACAACATTGTCTTACGATACATATATTTGCTTAAGATCGTCCATTCATGTTGCAACAACATTTAGATTTCTCACCACATCGTGTAGTCGGAGTCGTCCATGTCGAAGATGGTGAAGAAGCCGAGGATGGTGAGGTATACTATGACGTTTCCGGCCAGTGTTAGGTAGCAAGCGCCCCACGCAATCTGCAAATGATATAGGTATGGGTGTGAATGTAGGTATAGGTAAAGAGAGATAGCTAATTTTCGCTTTATCTAACATTTACCATATCTGCAAACCACCGTTTAAAAAAAAAATATGTTTGGTTTTTCTATGTGTTCTTTTTATTCCAGTGGTATCTTCCCATGGGATCGCTTTCGACTTTCACATTGGCGAATTGGATGGCAAAGAGTAGTTATAAATATTTCGAAAACCAAACCCCGATAGAACTCTTATCTATCGGAGTTTGGTTCTCGCACTGAGTGCGTGAGATAAACTAGAACTGTCCGCACAAAATCTTAAATACATACCACTGCAGCTCGGGCTAGAACGATGGGGAGCGCAAATGAGCTGACAAGGAATCCCATGGTGACGAAGATAGCTGTCTCCATGCAGGTGGAGTTGCCGCTAGTGCTGTCAGTGTGGCGGCGTGCGATCATCGTAGGGATCGGGGACAGGATGTAGAACAATACCACGAAGAACGGCCACCATAAGCTGTCAACAAGGAGAAATTAATTAGGGGAAAATTTGGCAGTTTGGCAGTTACAGGCTGGTATTATTTATTAAAATAGACACTGCAAGAGATGTGCAATATTACTGTGCCAGGGCCATCATAATTCTGCTATGAGAGGAATGGAGCTATGCAGGGTCAATAACACTATCCCTTTTGCAAAAAGGAACCATGATGGCATTGGTGCATCATGGCAGTTCTTTATCCTCGCAAATTAAAGAATGACCTGTATCTACTCATTTTTTGTTTTATTGCTGTGTGCAAGTAACTGTGTTATTGGCCTATCCAAGTACAGACATGCTTTATTAACATAGATTTTTTGGGTTTGATTGAAAACAAATCTGACAAGCATGCACATCTTTTGAGTCCATATCTCAATACTTTAGTGGATTAATTTCACTTTAACCAAAATGGCTATCTGCTAACTATGTTCATAGAAAAGATTCACACACTTACCGCACTGAATTCAGGATAAACTGACATGATCATCTGTCATTCTTTCTAAGCTTTCATTTCTTAGCTTTTGATTGAACGTAAAAACAATTGAGAAATTTGTTGTTACACTCTTTGTCATATTTGACAAAAACTGGCCAAGTGCGAGTCGGACTCGCGTGCAAAGGGTTCCGAACGAATTTTTTTTATATAATTATTTTAACAATACATATACAATAGACTTATAGATTTTTCTGTAATCTTAAAAATTGGTATTTACCTAAGTAAAGACTATTTTTTTCTAAATTTTAGGCTCAGTAGTTTCGGAGTATACCTTATCTCCGAAATAAGGTATCTCCGGGGTGGAATGGTCATTTTTCGCCTAATAGGGAATATGCATGCGATTTTTTTATTTGCAAAATGAAATACTTATTAGCTCTAGTAAACAATCATGAAATTATTTTTTAAATACCTTCATCAGCGATGAAGTTATAAAGCTTCAACGATTACCATTAGAAAGAGAAGTCCGATGAAAACTTTGACGTAATCGTCTATGACGCCTATACAGCTGCCATAGAAAACAGCGTTTTCGCGAGAGGGACAGATACATTTGTTTAAAATAATTATATCTCCTTCGTTTTTCGAGTAATTTTGATTGTTTTCACTGTTAGTATTATATTTTTGTATATTTTTAGTTAAACTGAATATGTTTATCATGCATATTCCCTATTTCTTGAATAACTTCAAAACCATTTATTTTAAAACTATGAAAAAAAAAATGTAATCCCACACAGTAAGCCATTTTGACATGTCACACGATATTGATCAAAAAACTTTTTTTTTTAATTTTCTAGTTTGACCCCCAAAAGTGACCGCTACCTATACTAAAAATTTAATCATTTACGTAACATGTCCGTGTTTGGGTCACAAAAATCCATGTGTCCAAAATTACAACAGAATCGGTACAGTGGATCTGGAGAAAACTGGCTGTGACAGACGGACGGACGGATGGACGGATGGACGGACGGACGGACGGACGGACGGACGGACGGATGGACGGACAGACGGACAGACGGACGGACGGACGGACGGACGGACGGACAGACGGACGAACGGACGAACGGACGGACGGACGGACGGACAGACGGACAGACAGACACCTGAGTGATCCTATAAGGGTTCCGTTTTTTGTTCGGAACTCTAAAAAGCATAAACAAATGGAATTTTATTCCATTGTTAGATAGGCAGTGTGAATGACATTGATAAAGTTGAGTGATAAGATGTCTAAGCTATGTCATCATAAAAATCAGCATAATAATCATAATGAATTGGTTTTGCTTATGCTTTTAGCATAATTCATAATAGTCCAGAATTCTCATTGTTCTGGAGAAAATCTCTAATTGCTCTTTAAGTATCTTTATTGATCTACTTAAACAAAACAATTGTGGAATTTACAATAAATAATTTGACAAATCTATTTTAAACTTTTAGGTTTATTAATATCCTACCTTTTTTGTCTGTAACTATTATCCTTCCAATAATCAAGTCATAGAACATGATTAGGTATTGGTTAGAGCTTACTCACACACACTCGCACACACAATACTCTTGTAATTTACTTCCTTCACAGCTTTATTCTGCTGTGGTATATCTAAAATGCCGCTATCTGACATCTGGTTGATTTGGAACTTTTGATATGTCAATGAGAAAAAAAATATCTATTGATCAGTGTTTGCATTTATGTCAGTGTTTTTTCTTGATACATAACAGGTTGTTAACTGAAGAGTATTAAGTACCTATTTAAATAAAAAAATAGCAAATCATTTTGAAAGGTTAATGATGTGATGAGTAACACAACAGCTACTTACTTATATCCAGGTAAGGCACAGGCGAGAATAACAAAGGTCATTCCAATGGAACCAGCAAATGCCAGAGACACCAGACTGAAAATTAAAATGTCAATTTTCATATTTAAGTATTAAAGATGCAAGTGAAGAGGGAAAACAAACAAAAAGAATTCTAAATGTGAATAGGTACTTTCATATTGAAGTTTTGTGAGTAAGATGTCAAAATAAAGTGAATGTTAAGAATTATCTAGTTGGCCTCAAAAGCCAGATTTACTCCAATTTTTCTAGTTTGATGTTGAGATTAGTTTGCCATAATAACAATCTATCATTTGAATAACATGAATGTCATCTCAATATAACTCTGTGATTGGAATAATACATTCTACAAGACATCAAGTTTAGTATGTTCCTATAGTCATAATGATTTTGATAATCATATGAATAGAAATAATCATGTAGTTACTATTACAAATAGTGTGACATTTTTATGCCCTTATGAGAATGTTTATCATTGCCAATAATGAACTTTTAAACCGAAAACAGATATGTTAGAATTTAAAACAGGTCAACAATAGTAAATAAAGTATACAACATAAATATAACAATAAATGTCTGGTTTTAGAATAACTGGTTGCAATGATAAAGTAATAGGCACACAGGTTTGAACCGACACTTACCCTGATCCATTGGAGTGTTGAAAGGTACATGAAAAAGAATAATGCTGAAATTAGACAGCTGTGATCATAAATTTATGAGAAAAATATTTGTAAATAATATGAGTCATTCTATCTACAATGATGACATTGTTTTATAGATGTGATTGACTTTCATCTAAAAAAGTGTTATTAGCCTTGATTACGATAACATACCCTTTATTCCAGCCATTTTCCTTATTTTAAGTTGCTAACAGGATTTATTTCAACAAAAAGACAAATTCACAAATCCTCTAAGAGAAACTTCAATGAAAATCAACTAAACTAATATGAAAACCACAGACGTATAATTAAATCATAGACACATTAGTCGATAATTGATCAGGCAGTCAACGGTGGACACCTGCGATTGTCTAGCTGATAAAATACAATGTATTTTGAGGAATGTGCGACGAAATTGCATAATTTAATTCCGCCATGCCCGTTCCCTCATCGGATCACAAGGGACAAAACGTAAGGCGAGGCGCCATGGTACATGGTGGGCATCCTACCCATACGCACAAAACGTTTTGGGAACACATTCACAGTGTTCGGAAGGGGGCCGTGGGGGTCAATACCCCCCCCCCCAAAACCGTACTCATAAAATTGTCAAACCTTCTGAAATAAGCAAAATCACGAACATTTAAACTAAAATTAACCGGGGTGGGGTAATGAAAATTTCGAGCTCACTGCTCTCGCTCTGGCACATAAATCGATCACATTACTTTTATATCTGTATTGATAGTTAATAGAGGATCCTACCTATCCGATGCAAAACCTATCCGAGAACATTTGTAGCTCGCTTTTGCTTCCCCAATCATGCAAGTTTTATGTTTGAGTCAACTTCAATTATTGTATGGATAGTGAATAAACAATGTAACCTATTTATCTACACCTATATTCCGAGGCAAAATGCTAAAATTTTCAAGCTCACTTCACTCGCTGTTACATCCATATTTTTCAAAGAAACATCTGTCTGTATGATATAAAGAAATTATAGCGTATCCGCGACACTAAACTACATTTTTTTTTCGGACCCACTTCGCCCGCTCCTCAGCTCTCCAGTTTACGCTAAAATAGACAAAAAAAAGGTCTTTACAATGAAGAAATCTTTACTATAAGCAGAAAATCTAACGTTTCGGAGTCAAGGAACTTAATATATTTGCTTGCTTGTACGGTTTTCAATTAAGTTGACATGAAAACGTGTATGGATGTAAGATAAGAAGAAAATTAGCGTTTCTGAGTCAAGGAACTAAAGATTTTCGGGCTCGCTTCGCTCGCCCTAGCATCCTTACCTGTGCGGTTCTTGCTTAAATTTACATAAAAACATGTGTATGCAACGAAGAAATCTTTACTATAAGAAGAAAATCTAGCGTTTCTAAGTCAAGGAACTTAATAATTTTCGGGCTCGGTTCGCTCACCCTACCATCCTTGCTTGTGCGTTTTTCACTTAAGTTGATATAAAAACATGTATATGGACGTAAGATAAGAAGAAAATTAGCGTTTCTGAATCAAGGAACTAAAGTTTATCGAGCTCGCTTCGCTCGCTCTAGTAACCGTATTTCTCCAATATCAGCTTTAGTCGACCAATAAACATCTATTTGAGTTATGATAGAAAAATATTTAAGTATTCGAAACAAGTTAACATCCCCCCCCCCCCCCAAAGTTTATGGCTGCGACCGCGCCTGTGCCAAAGTCTGTATTTCCTGATAGCTACAACCTGGGAGTGATTAAGTCAAGAGTGAATAGGATAATTCTAGACAAGCGTGCTCCATCTCCGACCGCATCATCGCTTACCATCAGGTGAGATAGTGGTCAAACATATGCCTATCAATACAAAAAATACAGAAATATGTTTAGGTGTATTTAAAATAAGTAAACATACTATTTATGAAATAATTAGTGATGTTTATACAATTCACGGTAGGTACAATAAATAGGTAATTAAATCACTTTACTGCTAACTGCTAACTTGTTCGTGAATTAGTTGGAACTATACGAAAGTACCTGTAAAGACACCATTATTATGTATTTTTTTTATTTAAACAGGTCAGTTCATCTCTTTTAAATGGAACCTGTAAAACTACCTACTACTACTTCGCAGGAACTCTCGGATATTGTGTTTGCTATTTAACGCCTTCCTACCTGCGAGAACGCTTCTCCTATTCCCGTCCTTCGGATGCGTCTTGCAGGTCGCATCTTAGAAATCTCCTTAAATCCCCTCCCCACTCTACCGATTTTTACTCGTACTCCTGTAGTGCACATGCGGTACGGTTGTGGAATTTACTACCGCCTGACATTAGGGCTTGCCAAACTCTTGCAGTTTTTAAAAGAAGAGTGAAAGAACACTATCTTTCCTTCTCATCATAGTTGGAAATAGGTATGTATTATTATTTATCTTTTATATCATATAGTATGTATTAGTATGTTAATTATGTATTGTATGTTATATTTAATATGTATAGTTTTTATTTTAGCTACTGTTACACACTATGTCTACATCTCTTTTTACTCTACTCTCCTTTCGCTGGTATGCTGGAAGAGATTTCTATTGAATTAAGCATAACCTTTGTACTTATTTTTCTGTTTCTTTCTTCTTATCTTATTAAGTGTGTGTACATAAATTGTTAAATAAATAAATAAAATAAACTATGTATCTTTATAGCTCATTTCCAGTAGTTTAAGAATCGCAGTACTTATAATTTTTGGACATTAATTTTTTCCAATGATATACAATACAACTAGTTACAACACAGCATATTTTTTTGGGTTCCGTACTCAGAGGGTAACCAACGGAACCCTATCATTAAGCCTCCACTGTCCGTCCGTCTGTCTGTCAGCGGGCTGTATCTCAAGAACCGTAACAAGTAAACAGTTGAATTTTTTATAGATTGTGTATTTCTATAATCACTATAACAAAAAAATAATAATTAAGGGTTATGGTACCAAGCTGACGCTGAAGCTGCGCAGGGTGGCGCAGTAAGGATGGCGATGGATAATACCACGGCTCCTAAGCTCTTCAGAAGAGCCACTGCCTTGGCGTCAGGTGGCAACCGGCCGTAAAAGCCAAAGCCAATATTCATCTCTCCTTACATGTATGTAGAATAAAATGAAAATGGGCTATAATACTAGGGCGTACCTCTTATCCCCGACGCAAATGCGAATAAGGCGATATATGATACGAATACTACGAGATGCTACTACTAGAAAAGTACGGCCTAAGAGTGAGTAGGAGCACAAAAAACTATCTGAAATGCCCATTCAGTGGAAACAATACAGCAGAAACTATATCTATTGGAACTACACCTATCCCCTCAGTAGAGAAATTTAAATACCTAGGCTCCATACTTACACCCGATGCCAAAGTAGACGCTGATGTGACTCACAGGATAAATGTTGCCTGGCAAAAATGGCGCTCACTTACTGGCGTACTGTGTAATCCACGTATACCCGTAAAAACTAAAGGTAAAGTGTATAAAACAGCAGTTCGACCGGCACTTTTGTACGGGTCTGCGTGCTGGACTACAAAAAAGATGCATGAGCAAAAGTTGCATACCAGCGAAATGAAGATGCTTAGGTAGGCGAGAGGTGTAACGCGGCTGGATAAAAGTCGTAATGAGAACATACGTGGTGGCTTTAAAGTTGCACCAATCGCAGACAAAATCACTGAAAACCACCTTCGCTGGTATGTCCATGTCAGAAGGCGAAGCGAAGACCATGTGGTTCAAACTGCATTGAAGCTTCCAGAACGAAAGAGAGGGAGACACTGCCCGCCATTGACCTGGTGGACCTCAATGGAGAGAGACCTTAAGAAAGCCCAATTGCACGAAACGACATCCCAAGATCGCTTGACTTGGAACAGGAAAGTGAGGAGACCCGACCCCAAATAATGGGATAAGGAGTGGAAGAAGAAGAAGGTTTATGGTACCTACAGAACCCTTCGTATGCGAGTCCGACTCGCACTTGGCTGTTTTTTTACTACACGATTTTTGACAGCAAGTTGGTTTATTGAGATGATTCTGTGAGGCACTAACGATATCGGTACAATGGTTTATATACAAAGAAACGAAAGTTGGGAATTATGTCAAAGTTTTCACCATTTTAAATTAGTAGATTTTGTCCTTTGCCCATTGACTATAAGATAATAGTGACAGATCTGAGCATAGGCATACGCACATCACTAGCATAGACACAGCCTGTTTGCCTATTGCCGAAGTAAGTTTTTAAATGTTTATGTTGATCAGCAGAGAATTTTTTTCGGAAAATACTGATATTTCAATTAAATTACAGCGATAGGTAATCTCACAGTTAATTAGCTGCAATGGATGACGATGCGGAAACTTATAAACTATGGCGTATACGTAAAACAGTAATGCAGGTAAGTGAGGTTAAGTTGTGTTCAAATTTTGAAACTTGTGAGTAAAACTTGTGGTTATAAGAGTAACCCTTTAAAATTTCTTACACATAATGAGGTTGTTATTCGGCATAGTCCCTTATATTCACAAGAAAAACTTAATCTTTAAGATGTTTATTTCACTTGAACTAAGTTCAAGTTTAAACAAAACTAGTTTTCTTTTTGTGGAAGTGAATATTTTATTTTGCGTTACAGTTATGCCATGACCGTGGATATTTGGTGACGCAGGATGAATTGGACCAGACTCTGGAGCAGTTCAAAGAGCAATTTGGTGATAAACCGAGGTAGAAACCCCATCTCTGATACCTACTACAATGCCTTTCGATAAACGAACAGGCAAAACAAGTATAAACTTACCAACTCATGGTCTGAGCTTACCAATGTGTAATTTGGCTGTCTCTGACACTGTGTGATTCACTATAGATTTTTTTATCTGCTCATCTAAAATCTGCATCATTTAGAATAACTTCAATTTTGCATTTCCTCAATATTTAAACTTCTTTATATTCTTAGTACAATGCATACAGTATAAAATTGTAGCATTCAATAATTTTTCCATTTGTAAAGTAAGATTCCAAAGCAGATGTTTTTGACATTATTTATTTTTTACAGCACACTGATGAATCATGTGAGGCATAGTGTACCTGGCTTTATATATTTTTATTAATAGCCTTACCATAAATCTATGCAAAAAGTATTTATGGACATTTTGATTTTTGGTTGAGCTGGTACTTACAATGCTATTTAAACCAAAACCAGTTGGCTCACTTATCATTATGCAATTAATAAATTAAATTAAATCTATCATAAAACTCTGTTTCAGTGAGAAAAGACCAGCCAGAAGTGACTTAATTGTCCTTGTAGCTCACAATGATGACCCCACAGATCAGATGTTTGTCTTTTTCCCTGATGAACCCAAAATTGGAATCAAGACCATCAAAACATATTGTACTAGGATGCAAGAGGAAAATATTCATAGAGCTATTGTTGTTGTTCAAGCAGGTAATATATTTTTTGAGGGTTCCGAACTCCGAACATCCATAAGAAACGGAACCCTAATAGGATCACTTGGGTGTCTGTCTGTCTGTCTATCACAGCAGATTTTTCCAGATCTACTGGACCTATTACTGATTCTGTTGAAATTTGGTACACATAAGGACTTCTGTGACCCAAACATGGATGTGTTACACAAATAAATATTTTTTTAGTATGGGGGTCACTTTTGGGGGTCCAAATACAATTTAAAAAAAAGTTTTTCAAACTGTATTGTGTGACATCACAGCTTAATGTGAGGATTTAAATTATATTATTTCATAATTTTAAAAGAATAGTTTTGATGTTATTCAAGACATTAGACCAAAAATTACCATTCCACCCCTTAGCTCCGAAACTACTGAGCCTAAAATAAAACTAAAAAATGCAGGTAATAGTTCTATACCTGAAGATTACAGGAAAACCTATATAAGAAGTCTGTTATGTTAAAATAACATGTTAAAAAAATGAATTGAATTGGTTCCAAACACTTTGCATGCATGTCCGACTTGCACTTGACAATTTTTTTGGTAAAAAATACAATCATGACTTTGTAGTCTTGTGATCCTAAGGGATATGAACATGCTTTCAGAGGTACATTGGTATCACGGTATGATAGTTACCAATCCACGGACTGACTTGGCAAGCCTTGCTTTACCCTTGAAGATTGACGTGGACTGCTATTATTGCTTAGTCACAAGCTCTCGTGTAAGACTATATTTATCTTATTTTTATCTTCTCTTTCTTTCAGGTATGACACCATCTGCAAAGCAGTCATTAGTAGACATGGCCCCCAAATACATTCTAGAACAGTTCCTGGAGTCAGAACTGCTGATCAATATCACTGAACACGAGCTGGTGCCAGAACACATTGTGCTGACTCCTGATGAGAAGGCTGAGCTGTTGACTAGATAGTATCCTTTTCTAAAAACTGCAAGTAGGGGGATGAGACAGCAGCTCACCTGCTTCTAAGCTGCCCGGTAGTTGCTGATTACAGGGCTAAGTACTTCGGAAACCTAGGTTCCTTGGGGAGCTGGGGTGGATCGAATGACACATATGTCCTACTTTCACGCAAATTAATCTATTAGTTGTGGAGTTGCAGAAAGTAGCCCAATTTTCATACATACATCCTTTTCTAAATTAATCGTAATTCTTATCAAGACAGTGCATCTATTTTTTGTGCAATATAATATTTCTGTGTCAATAACAAATTAGTGCCAGTGTCCACAATTGGTTACAATACTCTGAAATTTAGCCTATTATCCTGAACGATTATTGCCCGAAGGGCCACAAGGTGGATAATGAAAATACTCCCGCATAATCCACATTGTATCTTGCTGGTTCAGAAAAGCAGACTGGTCAATATGGCGACACTTAGCCCTTTACAAACCAAAAACACCGGCTCGGCGTCGGTTTACCTGGCGGGTTAGGGCTTGTTTTCGGCAGGGTAGAGCTAAGGAGGCTTATGTTCAGCAATGCACATCTTTCGGCTGACCGATCAGTCCAAAGAATTAGTTCTCCAAATTTTGGGCTCTAAAAACATGATTTCACTCGCATAATTTCCTTAACCATTGAAACAGTAAATTAAAGGAGAACATGTTGATGAGAATACAGGCAGGTGATCCGGTAGCAAGATATTTTGGACTCAAGAGAGGACAGGTCAGTAAAAATTATTGACTAAATTTTAAAATAAGCAAGATAATGTTGAGGGTCTGCAGGAAAATGTCAAATGTCTGTTCCATTGTGAAAACGAGATTCATGCCATGTGTATAGTCAAATCTGCCTTTGTTATAAAAACGATGCCAACTTAAAGTAGAATAGAATAACGTTTATTGTCTCCAGTATTACAGATAGCAGTATTGGTACATATACAAAACTATAATACCGGAAGCAAAAGGTTCAATCGTCAGCATTATGCCTACTGGGTTGCTAAGCGCTGGATTTCAGCTTAACCTGTTTACAAAAGGAAAAAAAAAACAGTACATTTCTGCAACAACGTTTTAAATAATAGTTATTTAATGATCATAAATCAACACTATTTAATTAGTAATAAGGATTTTGTACAGTTTGTGGACACAAACTGTAAAAAATAAAGTAAACTGTAGAGAAAGTGCAAAAACTCTCTTCAGCCGTTTATCCCATTAAGCACACCCTATAACGCAGGTCGTAAATGTTCATATGGGCCAATGTTCAAATAAAAATTTGTGAGACATTGAATTGACTGTCCATAGTTTACTGCCCACCTTGTATGAGCAGGCGTATAAAGGGCACCTCCATCATTCATTAACATTCATCAATTTAGTAATACATACTAACAATATTTTTCTTAAAGCACAGAATAAAAATGGTTTGAAATAAAAATGGTTTTTAAAACGTGCTCAATGTTCAATAGTCATCATCTTAATATATAAAAATGAATTGCTGTTCGTAAGTCTCGTTAAAACTCGAGAACGGCGGGCCGATTTAACTAATTCTTTTTTTTGTTAGTTTCGCCAGAATACAGGGAAGGTTTAAAAACAAAACAAAAAGGGTAAGTAGGTAGGGTAGGTAGAGTAGCCAGTTGACGGAGCGAAGCCGCGCGGGTCAGCTAGTATCCAATAATTAAGTAGTTATAATCACGCTACACATATCACTCGTATTCATATAAGAGTTATTTATGCGCATAAAATTATGCATATCTTTAAATCGAATATGATTCGCTTTCGCTTATGTGTGTCAGTAATAATTTTTGCATGTTAGCTCTGCCACAGAATAGTCAGTAAATGGAGTGATTATTTTAACCCCCTTGTCACACTGCTATAAGAAAGAAAAAGCTGGTTTTGTTGGCTGGACGTTGCATAGTAATAACCGCCATATCTCTACGTTTACGTCGTGGTAGGGCATGACCGCTCCAATGAACCTTAGGTCATAGCCCTAGGGTGAGGGGCCTGACACAATATACATGGGCGTACCTAGGAGAGGGGGCGGGGGCACGTCAGATTTTTTATTTCAAGTCGTCCGCGGCTGTAGTGTCATACACAGAGTGAGTGTGAGTGAGTATGTAGGGAAAATAGCTGCAAATGATCCTGCTTTATATGTATTTAAATAAATAGAAAACTATCCAAGTGCGAGTCGGATTCGCGTGCAGAAGGTTTCGAACCAATTTAATTTTTTCTTTAACACCACAGTCTTCTTACAGGTTTTCCTGTAATCTATATCTCCATTTTTTTTTCAAAATTTTAGATTTTGTAGTTTCGGAGATAAGGAAGGGAATTGGTAATTTTTTGTGGTATTTCTTGTATATTCTCCGTATACAAGAAGTACCGCTGGGCAATTTTGTGGTGAACTGTTGGGCAGTAGCGACCTCACGGACCTGATCTCCAGGAGAAGTCTTATTCCTCATCTAAGGCTTGCCTTTTTTGGCTGGCCGGAGTAAACACTGACCAGGAACAGAGCTCCCATCTCTTTCTTGCCTTTATTGGCCGGTCTGAGTGTAGATTCACTAGAGCATGGGGCCGTCAAGGTTTTCCATGTAGCTCTGTACTCTAGCACCTGTAAGCCCTGTAGCATTGCACATTTTTGTTGTTATATTTAGTCAGTGTTTCAATGTGTAATACATACACATTGAAAACACTACTGATTCACTCCTTGACGTATGCTAAAACTATTCCTCACCCACTATCAACGTGAAAAAGTTGGTCTATGCTATATGAAAAGGGTCCTTTTGGCACAAGTTCAAAATTATGTAGATATTATTAAAATATGTAGAATTTTATTTTACTGTAGGTCATTGTAGCCCCTCATGACAATAATAGAAGCGCAATGTGGTACAGAGAGAAACAAGTTTGAAGACTTAACTCCATTGCTAACTATTCTGTGGTCCTTCGGTCGCTGTAGACAATTTTCCATGCCAATGAAGATGTTACGTATGAAGACAATGTAATGGTCATACTGATTTGTTATGCCAATTGTCATGCAGAAAACTTGAAGTTGTACAGTAGGCTGGCACCATACAGTAGGCCATGTAGGTACAACTTTTTATTATGTACTTACATAACCTCACGCTACGCCCTAAAAAGATATGCAAAACGTTTTGCTGATCGAAAATGAACAGTTCATTATACAATAACGATTTATTTATTAGGTATATATACTTAATTATTGTACAACGATAATAACATTAAATGAAAACTACAAACTAGAACATTTATGTACAATGAGCGGCCTTATAGCATTCCGCGATCTCTTCCAGGGAACTTGGAAGAGACCCTGGAGCCCGGACTTTTTCGAATGAAAAGTGTGCACTTTCGTCGTTCACCAGATAACCAATATTAAAAAATGCGACTTTTCAGTTTATCTTCCAATCCGTAATTGGAATTAATTTGTTTACAGGTGGTGAAAATCATCCGATCATCAGAAACGGCCGGGCGATATATCTCTTATAGATTAGTATGTTAGAATAAGATTATTACCAATAAATATCTAATATTTTTAATTCAAATGTTTTTTTGAACTTATGACCTGTACTTAATATACAGAGTTGATACGACAGAGGGGCATTAAATTAAACTACGTATACTATACGTGTACAGTATTAATTCGATACGGTACAAAAACAAAAAGCGCCATAAATGAGAAAATATTTTTTTCAAACAAACTAAATAGCTTGCAAATCCGAATAAAACGCAACCACCCTTTGTAAAAAAAAGACACTGACCTTAGATACCGTTAGGTAACAAAGCGGCAACGTCGCGCGCGCGCCGGAGCGCGGTGTGCGGTATCTCGTGTGCTCGGTGGGGGCCGGGCCGGGGTGGCGGCCGGCGACTTAGGCCTCCGCTGGGCTCCGCTCGCACTGGCTTTTATGTTAGGTAACGTTTCGAAGTACGTGCACAAAAACAAACACACTAAATTTTTAAATTTTCGATGTGTCCTCCATTCACATTGATGCACAAATTATACCGACGGAGAATATTGTTATTTATTTTTCTAATTAGATCACTGTCCGTCGCTAAGCACTTTAATTTGTGAAATGCTAAAATAATCCTATTTTTTAACTCATCAATAATTTTATTTACCTCTGAGGCATACACTTCACCCTTAATGTAACCCCACAAAAAGAAATCCATGGGAGTGAGGTCCGGAGATACTAATACTAAATAATAATAATCCCAAGTTACGTGTCCTATCACCATAAAAAACAGTCAATCACAAAAAAAACACTAATACTAAATAATAATAATCCCAAGTTACGTGTCCTCTCACAATAACAAAATAAAATTACAATTGTTTGCGCGCGAAGTCCACAAACCGTACGTTCCGAAAAACAAGCGTCGGCGCACTGAGCTGAGGGACTTACCGATCGCAAAAAACAAGGATGCAACAAACTGACCTATCTCTATTTCTTTCGCTCGCTTTATGTTAGTCGCTTTCGTAGTGAAAGTGCAAGTGTGTGTGTACTGATTGCTTCCTTGTTTGCATTGCCAATTTTTAGTGAATGTCCTTCGACATGCGTCAGAGCGGCAACAACGCATCGTAGATTTATCGTTGTAAGGTGCATGACCTATGCTTAGACGATAATCAACTGTTAGAAAAGATACATCGTGTTCAAACCGTGCAAAAACTTTAAAAATCATTTGCGACTAAACTACTGCTCCTAATTAATTTATTTTTGGTACAGAGCTTGAAAATGGTACCTAGTATAGGCAGTTTAAAGGAAAGCCCCTCTGTCGTATCAACGTTGTATAAAGCTGAAGAGTTAGTTTGTTTGCTTGAACGCGCTTATATCAGGGACTACTGGACCGATTTCAAAAAATATTTCAGTGTTAGGTAGTCCATTTATCGAGGAAGGCTATAGTCTATATATCATATACCAATAGGAGCGGAGCAGACCGCGCGAGTCAACTAGTACATTATATAAATTGGAGGACTTTATTGGACTTCGAGAGCTCTATATGACTCCCAAGATCTGGACGCGTTCTCAAGCTGCTTTTGAAGACTTCGGAAAGGTAGGATTATTTTCGTCATGCAGCGGTTCGAATGCTGAAAAAGAAACGAATGAATGAAGAGACGTAAGTTATTAGTACCTTAGCAATTAAGTTAACTAAGTATCACTATAACTCAAACAACAATCGTCAAACTAAATAATGTGGTCAATATTGAGTCATTACTCCTATACACTAGAATAACGTCTCGTCTCTGTCTACTTTGCCAAAATGTTGTCTGTATGAACATTCGTGTTCTTTAAATTATGGTCTTTCTTGACAGTAGTAGAAGCAAATACAGATAAACGCATCAATTAAACCAACCATCGACGCGAAGAAGTGCTTGATTTAGGTCACTTAAGTGTTGGTTATTGTTAATTTAATCAATTACCTATCATTGCATGCAAGCAATAACTTCAACTTTATCTAATCGTAACTGCAACTTCTACGTTTACCCGAAAACTGGCGTAAACATAATTACAAATTAAACTATTACAGACTTTATATTTGTTATGAACTTTCATAAAATACCATGATCTGTGTATAATGGAATCACGCAATGGTTATTGTGCCGGGTAATGTAGGCACGCGATGCGCAAGCGCAGAAAACGCTTCACACGACGCCGCCGCAGCATGGCTTGCGCACGTCGCAAAATTCACGTGCAATAACAGTACTTACTCGTACATACGCGTAATACGACGAAAACGCCGTAAAGGCTGTTCGATCTTGCTGACTACGACAACGATACAACATTAAAAATAATGTTTTGACTTTAAAATAAAATATTCGAAAACGAAACGAGTGACGAAATTTTCTTTCAAAACTTTTTTTTTCTTTCCTGAAATGTTCGCGGAAAAATAAAGAGGAAATGCTTTGTTTTTCTTTTAGTAAAGTTTCCTGGTTTTGTGTTTGTGGTTGTGAAAAGCACTGTTTATTTTAGGTATCTGTGGTGAAAGATATCTTTTGACTGTTTTCAATGTTTGTGGTCTTCACTGGATAATTTCCCGGTAAGTACAATAGAGGTAAGCTTAGTAATAAGCATAAATACATATCCTAACGCTAATAATCTTGTAAAAATTGATTTTATTCCTGGAGAGGCACACAATGCCTGACAGTACTTCGGTATAGATAGGTACCTACTGACAGTAGGTACTGTCGAACAATCAATCATTAGGTTGTTACAAACAAGATAAGTACACAGAAGTTTACTCGATGATGCGTTAACGAGAAGAGAAAATCACGTCTTATGTTATCGGAAGTGCATTGATGTTTAGTTTTTCAGTTTCATAAACGGGTTCTTTAGATGTCATGTTACGCTCTTGCTTTTATCACGCTTTGGAGTTGGCATTACGTAACTTGTAAAAGTTAATAACCGTAATACTTACCTACTAATTAGGTTATTGGGTGAACTGCAGGCTGAGAAAAAGTTCGTTGGTTCAAAGCCTGAGAGTTGTAGCCAGGTATGCTAAGCGCCAGATTGATTTGCAATAACGACATTGAACCACATACATTTATTGACTTTCTTATAGTATCAAAAACAGAAATAAAGACAAAGCTATCTTGAATCGACTCTAGTAATAAAAAACGGTTCATAATTTATTGTTCGGGTATCTACGAAGGGATGTGAAAGGTCAATGTACTTCATTGCATGTTTATCTGGCGCCTACCATAGAACAGAACTCAAGCCCGAAGAATTTTGTGCATCTATTTAGTTACGGTGTTACAGAAATGAATAATAATTATCACTTTCGAAATGCCTTTGTTCCTTACTTACCCAGGAAAGAAACAAAGGCCAGATGAAGCCTTATAAAAAAATTACATATTGTAAGTATTAAGTAGACAAGTCAAGTTGTGATGCGCTGTTAGGAAGGAAGTTCATAAGGGTATTTTAAATGGTCACGGGGTTAATGTGCTGGTGCTGTAATTTTAACGAGGTAGGTACTCGTAAGAATCCAACACACCTTTCCCGTTTAATCCGTTCGAGCGACTTTTGATGATTTCCCACGGCTTACCAAACCTGACCTCACCTAACCCTTTCCAAAATGCCGAATGTACTTAATCAAGTCACCTAGATTGCGCTTGTACTAAATCCATCAGTACCTATTTATATCCTACCTACTTATTGCAATAGATACACCTAATTCTCGATCACGATATCGTGATAATTCAACATGGTCCTATAAATTGGTAGGTACAAGTAGGTACCTACCTACATACATAACTGACGAGATTTTGGACTATGTTGGCTTATTGGTATGCAATTCGAGCAATCAAAGATTGGTGTGATCATTGATCACTCACGAATTCACGATATTCTTGTTCATAGATGTGGAGGTTCTAATTCTGGTCACGCCCTGTTTATAAATACGATTTCGACTGGCCTGTTGGTCTAGTGGTTGGTGACCCTGACTGCTATGCCAGAGGTTGTGAGTTCGATTCCCACCCAGGACAAATGTTTGTGTGATGAGCATGATCATTTGTTCTGTGTCTGGGTGTAGTTTATCTATAATATGTATGTATGTATTTAGAAATATATAAGTATGTTTATCAGTTGTCTAGTACCCATAACACAAGCTCTGCTTAGCTTGGGACTAGATGGCGTTGTGTGGAATATTATATAATTTCTATATGAAAAAAAAAAAAATTAAAAAAATATGAGGAACAAGCTATTGTCGGCGGGTTTAGCCAGGTGAAAGTCGAAAATTATTCCAAGGGATGATACTCCGATAGTAAGGTAAGAAGTGTCCTACTCAAGTATGGTACACCCTACCCTTGTACCCAGAACTATTCAGCTGTTGAGATGTCAATTCGTAATAACCAAACGCCATATGGACAGAGTTGTTTGTGCATTATAATGTTACTAGCTTCTGCCTGCGGCTTCTTACGCGCATATCCCGCATTTACCCGTTCCCGTAGGAATTTCCAGAAATTTTCTACCTACACTCCCCAAGGAACTTTTTTTTTTTTTTTTAGGATGGGAAATCATCAAATGACTCCTCCCGCTCTGGGTAAAGCAAGAGGGAGTGTCAGACTCTTACTGACTAAAACCCCCATCCGTGTTCCTCCTGGTGCCCTTTGTGTTCCAAGGCTACGGCACCCCTTTCGAACAGATTCCAGATTCCGATATTTCCCCAAGGAACCTACATGCCAAATTTCAGCTTTCTACCACCAGTAATTTCTTCTATGCGTTGTCTGTCAGTCAGAATAAATGCTAAACATTAGGAATGTTCCCATAAGTACACAGTTAGGTGGGTGGTGGTAGTTAGTTTTGGTACAGGCGTGCCAAAATATGTGTTGTAAAAAAACAGTCCAATTATTATTCTGATTGTTTACAAAACGATTGCCGAAACAAAAATAGGTGCCTGCTGAAAGCCACATACAATAACCACTGCTATGTAATAAAAAAAAAACAATCTCCACAGCAATTAAAACAATTTCTTCGGAACGGTCAACCGCAACTATGTTCTTTTTTGTGCAGTTCAATAGTTGCTACAATGGCTTGTAGAAGATTAAGAAATTGTTAAGATGTTACCATGGTTTGGTCTCGCATACTTACGGCTTCCTATGGTGACTGAGGTTGTTTATTAGCCTATGTTGTCTTTATTTTCATCATTTCAGCCGAAAGACGTTCACTATTGGACATTTAAGCCTCCTCCAAGATGGGGGGTTTGCCATAATCGCCACGCTTGGCGATTGCAGTGTATGGTGTTGAGTTTTATAGAGAACGCTGCTGCCCATTCTCTCATCATCATCTGCCTAGCCTTTTACCAACTATATTGGGGTCGGCTTCCAGTCAAACCTGATTTAGATGAATACCAGTATTTTACGAGGAGTGGCTGCCTACCAGACGTCCACAACCCATTAACTGGGTAACACGGTACTACATGGCAAGACTGGAGTCAGATTAACTAGCTTCTGGCTATCCGTAACGACTGCCAAAGATCTACAAATGATAGCCGGGATCAACGGCTTAACGTGCTTTCCGAGTCACGGAGGAAACTCGGTATGTTAAGATGGTCACCCATCCAC
This sequence comes from Lacanobia oleracea, assembly GCA_950371165.1. Taxonomy (NCBI): domain Eukaryota; kingdom Metazoa; phylum Arthropoda; class Insecta; order Lepidoptera; family Noctuidae; genus Lacanobia; species Lacanobia oleracea. Next base: position 12,577,315 of record OX493399.1, read on the forward strand.
AGACCAACCTTGGCAAGCGTTGCTTAACCTTGAAGATCGACCCGTGCGGCTGTTATTATCTAGCCACGACACCCACGGGAAGTGATGGGATGGTATTATTCTTGTTCGGCACCGGCCGACACCATACGGTAATCCATATGTTGTCCTACTGCCGGGCCAAAGCATCCCCCATATTTTTGTAGCTTACTTTATCTCTTGTTTTCTCCGGCCAACCCGTCAAGAATTAGCCCAAATAATCAACATCAGCGTTTTTTTAGGGTTCCGGAAAAAAAACGGAACCCTTATAGGATCACTTCACTCGGGTGCCTGTCTGTCTGTCTGTCCGTCTGCGTCTGTCTGTTTGTCCGTCTGTCACACTCAGTTTTCTCCAGATTCACTGGACCGATTCTGCTGAATTTTGGTACACATATGGACTTCTGTGACCCAAACACGGATCCGTTACGTAAATTATTAAATTTTAAATAAGAGAGTCACTTTTGGGGGTCAAAGTACAACATTAAAAAAAATAAGTTTTTTGAACAATACCGTGTGACATATGAAATAAAAGAGCTTATTGTGAGGGTTTTAACTATATTTTTTTTATAATTTTAAAATAAAGGGTTTTGAAGTTATTCAAGAAATTAGACAAAGAATGACCATTCCCCCCCCCCCTTATCTCCGAAACTACTGAGCCTAATATTTTGAAAAAAAAAAATGGTGAAAATAGATTTTTACCTATAGATAACAGTAAAATAAGAATTTTATACTTAGTGTTAAAATAACTTTTGTTCGGAACACTTTGCACGCGAGTCCGACTCGCACTTGGCCAGTTTTTTTATGCCTGTCTGGCCTATAATCGTGGATCCTGTGTCGTTGAAATTAGCCCTCGCGTTTTAGGTACGTATCTACTACATCCACCAGAAGCACAAGTGTCTATACTTAGATTTTATTTTAAGGAAACTTATGATTTTTGCTACTCAACGATTCGTTTCTAATGATTTCCTTGGGGAATGGGGTATTTTACTAAAAATATCTAATTAGTCAGTCTGATAGATTTTCAAAAAATATTGGACACGTATTTTTTCTTTTTTCACATAAACAAATAATAAAGAGGATACAGCGAGTTGAAGACACGACTAATTAGTTTTTTTTTTGTAAAATACCCTATTCCGAGGCTTTCATACAGAAAAATATCATAGAAAATAACAAACTTTCACAGAATTTTGCATAGCTCAAGATTCTATTCGCTACCCATCAAATGGATCCCGGACGGTCGGTCACGAGAATTGAATTAGAAAGTAAAAAGAATACACTACATTAAAATTGCTTGAATTCTAATCGAACCGGTATTTCACAAACTGCTAAAATGTTTCATATATTTAAGTATCATTTTAGCGTAGCATTAAGGATAAGAGATGAACTTATTTTCTAAATTATGCAAAGGGCCTAATATCCAGCCAATAAATTAATTTAAAACAGCTTAGCACCTATTAGTTATGTTTTTATGTCTTTACATAAGACTATAAACTAAAAAATGAATTAATTTACCTAACTAGCTGACCCGCGCGGTTTCTCTACCGTCAACTGGTTACTCTACCTGCCTACCCTATCCTACTTACCCTACCCTTTAGGTTCACAAATAGGGTAGCTATTTGTGAATCTAAACCAGTCAGGGGTGGACGGAGGGGTGGATTTATCCATACAAACGTAATACAAAATCACTTACGATGCGAGTATACGACCTGTAACAGAATAAACGAAATAAGTACCTACCTACCTGAAAAACGTTCATTAACGTACTTATCATTATGAACAGCTCTTATTTTGAGATCAACACTGAAATTGCGAAAAAAAACAGCTGTTCAGTACATTTTTTCGAGCTATGCTAGCACACAGAAATGTATGGGGCAGTCGATTCGGGGTTGGTCACATCACTTTTCAGATATTGCGTTTATTCTGATACACGTTGTTTTCAGGATAAGGACAATATTTATCTAGTATCCTTATCGCGAGCCTTCTATTCCGCCGTGTTCTTATGACTGATAGTACCTAATCACTTAGGACAAATTAAGGTTTTCTCAAAATGTTTTCTTTCAACGACGCCAGTGATTTCTAAGATAAACTTAGAAAACCCGCCAGCACCCGTAAGGTTTCAGTACTAACCGTCCTATATGCCTTGCATAAGAATATCAAAGCCAAAGCTGGCTTTGCAGCAATTTACGTCGTACCGCCCCTATGGTGGCCCTGTCAGCCCAGACAGGTGCCCCGTAGCACATACAACCTAAGTAAGTAGTCCCATAAACAGTTTTTAAGGTTTGAAATAGGTACACATATAAAAGCCTATTGATAGAAAAATGTTTATCGTGAAAACGGTAAGGCAATTACTGTCCTGTTATACCTACATTGTAACATCTTTTGACCCACTCAATTTATGCAAATCACGGATTCAAGTAGAGAAGAGCTTTTCAAATTATGTTCTTAGCCTTTTAATAGTGATCATAAACCCAGATTTTTCTATAGGTTGGTATATGATATTCTATTAATGATATAAAGACTTAAAGTGGTAACTTCTTTAGGCGCACTTTCTGAACCAATGCAAGGTGTAACAGAAATAACGGAATTCCTGAGAAGGCATCATTATAAATAACTTTTACTATCGGATCAACGCTGAAATTCTCTCTCGACAAATCGGCTGTTTTTTTTCGCGGTTTAAGAGTACCTACCTAGAGTACAATTTGTAGGTACCTACATAATGATGAGTGAGTACCCTGAGCGGAGGAGTTCGTGGCTGGATAATAATAACCGCACGGGTTAATCTTCAAGGTTAAGCAACGCTTGCCAAGGTTGGTCTGTGGATGGGTGACCATCTTAATTAACATACCGAGTTTCCTCCGTGCCTCGGAAAGTACGTTAAGCTGTTGGTCCCGGCTGTCATTTGGAGATCTTTGGCAGTCGTTACGGATAGTCAGAAGCCAGTAAATCAGACTCCAGTCTTGCCATGAAGTACCGTGTTACCCAGTTAATAATAATAATAATAATAGCTTGATGCCCTGGATAGGAGGGTCCGTACACTGCTGACCGCAAACCGGATGCATCACCCACGATCGTCGGTGATGAGATTGTACATCCCGCGAAAGTATGGAGGTCGAGGCTTTTTAAACGCCAAGACTCTCCACAACCGCGAGATGTGCAATCTCAGAGAATATTTTCTCAAAGCTGATGTGGGTATGCACCGAGATGTTGTCGCAGTGGACAAGTGTCTCACCCCGTTATCCATGGCTAAGGAGAACTGGCGCAAACCTGTGATACTTACCACAGATGACCGCAAGGAAGTATGGAAAAGCAAGGAGCTTCACGGGCGCTTCTATCGGGCTCTTCATGGGTCCGATGTAGATTTTTCTGCGTCCGTGGCCTGGCTACGATTCAGTGATCTCTTCGGGGAAACTGAAGGTTTTGTCTGTGCGATTATGGACGAAGTTATCTTGACGAATAACTACCGGAGGCATATTATGAAAGATGGGTCGGTGGACGTGTGTCGGGCATGCCACCGTCCGGGTGAGTCCATCAGACATATTATCTCTGGTTGTTCTCGTCTGGCTAACGGCGAGTACTTGCACAGACACAACCAAGTGGCCAGGATTATCCATCAGCAACTAGCTTTGAAATACAAACTTGTGGATTCTGAGGTACCGTATTATAGGTATGTGCCCGACCCAGTTCTCGAAAATGACCACGTCACGTTGTACTGGGATCGGTCTATCATCACTGATAGGACTATTGTTGCCAATAAGCCTGACATAGTGGTGATAGACCGATTAGCGCGCCGCACAATGATAATTGATGTTACCATCCCGCATGACGAGAACCTCGTGAAGGCCGAGAAAGAGAAACAAATCAAGTATCTCGACTTAGCGCACGAGGTTGTCGACATGTGGAATGTGGACTCAGCTGTCATTGTGCCGATAGTCATTACGGCCAATGGCCTGATGGCCAAAAGCTTCGACGAACATCTGTCGAAGCTGGCGTTACGCGGTTGGGTAAAGGGCCTGATACAGAAGGCAGTACTCCTCGATACGGCTCGTATTGTGAGGAGGTTCCTTTCTCTGGAGCCCTAACCACCGGTAGCTTGGACCCTGCTCCCGACACCGGCGGACTACTACTTTTTATATTTTTAAATGTATTTTTTTATGTTTTTTAGAGATATATTTAAAAATATACTTTGTATGTAACTAAGAATGAATAAACGAAATAATAATAATATCATTTTATTTTCAGGCATCTGAGGCCCATAGATAAAATACACAAAATTATCTTAAACTAAAATGAACTAATACATATTATAAACCCTATTAAAACTATGACTATACACGTAACGTCGGCGTCGTGTGTCGCTGCGTGGTGTCGCGTAACCGTCCTCGGAAACGTCGAAATACGACACCTTTCGGCCAAAAGTCCTCTTTCAAGAAGGTCTGCAGATGGTGGGTTGGAACTCGTACCACGAACGACGTAAAGTTGATGTTGTGGCGCGATTCCAACCTTTCAACCCTCAGAGTCCAATTCGTCTTCACTTTCAAATACTGCACGACTTCCTCAATTTTTGTGGAGTAGTGCAGACGCGAAATGTACAGCTGCGTCGTAGGCACAGCAGGGCGCAACAGCATGTTGGGTCCACTCGGTGCGGTCCCGCACTGGTTACGTGAACAGGGCTTCTTCTTCTTCTTTTCCACTTTTGTGAAACCCTCTTCATCATCTTGGCCCGCCTTTGGCAAGGAGCTACGGACCGCAGACAGGGCAGGTGGAGCGCCCTTCTTTTCCCCTGTTTTGATTTGTCGCTTAGGCTGCGACGCATCCGATTTGCCGGTGGTGACAATAGCAGAGTAGGCACGTTTAGGGGTCGACGTACCTACGTGTGACGTTTCCGCAGCCGGTGATGAGGTGCGGGCGACGGCGGCGGCGGGCGGCGGCGCTTGGTCAGCATTATCAGTAGCTGGTGACGCACTCGTGCTCGCCGATTCAAAACTGCCAAGTTAATGGGTTGTGGAGGTCTGGTAGGCAGCCGCTCTTCGTAAAATACTGGTATTCAGCTAAATCCGGTTTGACTGGAAGCCGACCCCAACATAGTTGGGAAAAGGCTAGGCAGATGATAATGAGTGAGTTCCCTGATCTTTTTTTCAGGAGTTGCGTTGTGTCTATTACTTATACCTAGTATGATTTGTAGATGTATAGTAGGACAAAGGTAGAGTTAATATTTAAAGTTTACTAGAGAGCACCGACGATATATTTTTTCATAATAAATATATATAAATCACACATGTTTTTACTTCTAACGTGTGCTCATAGGCACACATCCACACATCCTCTACGACTAGGCGACTGCCGTACAAGAAATGTTATTTTATTGACGTAGAAGATTTAATGAGACCTAACAAAAACTCACAAGATTGCCTTGTTATTTGTTAAACTAAGCTACAAAAAATACCTAAACTTAAAGGCATCCTAATTAACAGTTTTTAGTAACTAAGACTTGCCTAGACGGTTAAATATTATATAAGTACTATGAGAATCAAGTAAGTGCAAAAAGCTGAAACGTCTAGCGTGGTCTATGTCATGTCATGATGAATTACTGTGAAGGTTCACACAAAAGTAGCTTTTTTGGTAGAGTCAGCACAGCAGTCTAAATTAATTGGTTATATTTTATTTACTTGTTGGTAGGCGTGTATTTTCCCGCACGGGTCGATCTTCAAGGTTAAGCAACGCTTGCCAAGGTTGGTCTGTGAATGGGTGACCATCTTAATATACCGAGTTTCCTCCGTGCTTCGGAAAATACGTTAAGCCGTTGGTCCCGGCTGTCATTTATAGATATTTGGTAGTCGTTACGGATAGTAAGAAGCCAGTTAATCTGACTCCAGGTCTTGCCATAAAGTACCGTGTTACTCAGTTAATAGGTTATGGAGGTCTGGTAGGCAGCCGCGCCGCGTAAAATACTGGTATTCAGCTAAATCCGGTTTGACTGAAAGCCGACCCCAATATAGTTGGGAAAAGGCTAGGCAGATGATTATGGTGGTATGTATTTTCTGTTACAGCAAACTAAACTCTTTGATTGATGCCAAAAAAATATGTGGCATATTTAATCTATAAAACCAGTTCTCAAGTCTCTTTTGTACAAAAAACATAAACGCGTACTTAACCCAAAGTTTAACCGGGCTTAACCCAAAGTTTTCTCCTAGCAAACATTCAGCACTACCTACGGCTTATTTTCAAAATCCTATTCTATAAATAAGAAACGTTTTTCAGAAAGTGGTCAAACGCAAACATAACCGATATTCAATGTCTCATTTCATTAACAAAAAATCTTTGCGTCTGACATCCCTAAATTAGATAATCAATCGTTAATTGCGACTTGTTATGCTGACTCTACCGCCGCCAAAAAGCCGTAAAAAATGTAGACATTTAGATTTAAGTGTAATCAATGCGTTAGTTACAGTCATTGAAAGTGCACAATAATAAATGGCTTACAGGCAACATAAACTGTTTGGAATTCCATATTTTTCGATGATTTACATAAAGAAAGTTTTCGTTGCGGAAAGTTATTGAATCGTTAATCGAATGTTGGCAAATATTTGATGCATTCATGAGAATTTGTGCTTTGTATCTAATGAACTAGATTCGGGTGTTTATTAGACAACGTTGGATATTTATTTTGTGAACTTACAGTTAATAACGATAGCTGGTAACAGTTTTTAAACGACTTCTTCAAAAAGGGGGAGGTTCTATATTCGGCTGAATGATGGGATCCCATGAAAATCGAGGGAAACCCTCAAATTTTATAAGCACATACACTGTTTTTCATAAACTTTCTAACGCAATTCAGATATTTGTGCCTGGTAATTATCATCTCATGTTGCTGAGCTGATGTTGGAAGGTATAAGTCAGGATCTGATGATGGGATCCCATGAAAAATGTTTGTTCAGAGATATTTTCGCCAATTGTTAATCGATTTGAATGATTCTTTTTTTGTTTGGAAGAGTATTTTCTCGGACTGGTCCCATTCAAATTTAGTGAAGATCTGATGAAGAACTTCGGAGGTAGGCAACGGAACTCTTCAATAAATGATAGCAAATGGATCGGGATTACTGTAATCGCATGTCTGTTGATTGTTTACACTAGTTCATAACATAATATCACACCGGCACGCAGTGCTTGTGGTTTCACTTTTTAGTGGTACCTGCGTACCACTACAAAGTTAAAAATAAAAATAAACTTTTTAATATTTTATCCTTTTTATTGTTTTTATTTGGAAGTCGGTTGTATTTTTTGTAAAAAAGAGTTTTTATTGGCCCTAGATGTCTGGAATAAAGGATTCAATTAAATGAATTACCCACGAATCTGAAAATCTGTAGGTATGTTGGAACTTTGATATTCAATAAAGCCCAAACGGCTGAATGGATTTGGATGAAATGGAGTAGTACTTAAGATCTTCTTTTATCCTGGTGTTCTCGTGGCATAGTTTTCGACCAGCTTGATTATAAGAACAGTACCCTCCTTCTGGCCCAGTCGGTAAAGTAAGAAAGTCTACTTCATTTTAAAGAGAGTAAAAACCCAAAAAAAAACTCCTCAAGAATATCAGTGACAGTTAAGATGCTATCATAAAAACATCACGTAAAATAAAGAGTGAAAAGAATTCGTAGGATTCGCGGCATCAGTGGCATGTGTTGATCAGGTGAAAATGCCTGAGATGCCTCGCTTTAATGATCGCCGACACATTAGCTCGCGCGCGGCGTGGAACATAAGAAATAGAACATCCGATGTGCGTGTGCGCATGGTAAACACATACCTCCACTACACCTATCGTAGGTGTAGTGGAGGTAGGTGCTACAGTCAATCGCATGTTGAAGAGATCATTTTGACAGTAACTACGTCTTGACTGGCGATAGGAGGGTAGACAGGCCACGTTTCAGGTGGACCGACGTCTTGGACAATGAAGCAGTCAAGGTTTGGATGCAATACAGGAGATCTACAGTCAGCATAAGAAGAAGAGCGCCTGTATTTCGAAGCGGATTCGGTGAAAATGATGACGTAAAATTTTTTTGTGAGGAAACCTTGTCCGTCCTAGAACCAAATCATTGAAGACATGTGACATTCACTAACTGTGCGATTGGGTTGAGTCCCAGCAGTGGGGTCATAGTCCGATTACTCTTGCTTTAGCTAAAGCACTTACTAAGGTCTAAATACTTTTGCTAAAGTCAGTTTTCGTTCATTCAATGCGACTGAACTGCGGCTGACCATACCATAAAGGCCTAATCATAACCGACACGTGTTATCTACCTATTTTGTGTGTAGTCTATCCTTCGGTAAATACTGCGGAACTTATTATACTTCGAATAGCAAATTCCTTGTTCATACATTATGTTTAGCTTTAGGTAAAATGCGGAAAAACGTACTGTGAGTACGGAAAATGGCGAGTACTTTAAGCCTTTTTTTTTTTTTTTAGGGATGGGAAATCATCAAATGAGTTTTCCCGCTCTGGGTGAAGCAAGAGGGAGTGTCAGACTCTTACTGACTAAAACCCATCCGTGTTCCTCTTGGTGCCCTTTGCGTTCCAAGGCTACGGTACCTCTTTCGAACAGATTCCGCAGCCCGAGCAGGCACCTGCCCTAGCGGGCCCCGTCTTCCACGCTGACATCTCTTTGAGGCGCGCTGGGATCTCAGCGCGCCGCCAATCCGGGCCTAGTTCTGATCAGACGGCGAGCCACCCACTGCTCGCCGTCCGCAGGCCCGCGCCTACGTCGGCCGAGAATCGTCCTGCGACTCCCGACGCCTGGGGCGTCTTCTTCAGTTGCGGCGACTGGGACGAGAGGTTTCCCTCTCTCTCACACGTTCGGCCTCCTCCTTTGCTAGCATTACTGCTTCGCAGAAGGAGGTGACCGCTTCCCATGCCTCCTCGCTCCGGACCATAGATTGAACCAAGGCCGGTCGGAGTACTTTAAGCCTAACTTAACAAAAGTGTTTTGGTTGTAACTAGAATGTTTATAAACATGGTAGTCTTTGACATAATGTCAATGGGTTTAGTAAACAGTTACTCCAATTCTTTCAGTTACCAAGGCTTAGTTATTATCGTTCAACAAAACATAATTAAACTCTGTTTTAACGTAGGATATATATTTTATAACATAATTTAGCTCCTGAAGCTGCTTTTCAATTTTTTCCGCCTTAAATCAATATGTTTAGGAAATTGATCTACTATGTAAAAATTATATAGTGGAATGGACATCACTTAAAAGTATTTGGCCACATAAAACAAAGGTATTTTGTAAAAGGAAACGACTTTATACTTTAAAATTAATATTTCTTATTAATTCTTTAAACATAATACTTATTTATTAAAAAACCTCTACTGATTTGAAATATTAGACTCGTCCTTGTGTACTTACTTTGTATTTAGTGAAGGCCTTACAAAGTTTGTTATCTCAAAATGCAGGTGGCCAAATACCTTTGAACGGTACTGTACATGTCAATACATTTGGTTAAAAATTTAAAAAAATTTGGAAGTACCGAAGTTTTGGAACCTTCTGCGTGACTCACCAAAGGCAATGGTATGTTGATTAAAAATTTGAAACGCAATATGATATCCACAGCAACATAAACACTTCTTAATTCACAGCTAATAAATGGCTTCAAATCTTATCTCGAATGATCTGGCTCCATTACCGAAACTATATGTAATATTTATGTAAAGTTAAACATTTCTCTTTACTTGCCAATTCGACAGCCTATTAATGACATTTGATACTATCAGTGAGGTAACCTTTATAAATAAGATGAGATATTTTAATTGCATTTATGGGGGACATTATTTTTGTAGGTACGCGAAGGGCCGTTATTAAATGGAAGGCAAAAAAAAATTGTGTTATGGCCGTATTCATCAGTCGGTTTCTTAGATTCATAAAGATGACGTTAATAAGGCTTGGGGCTAGAATAACAGCCGTACGGTTCGATCTTCGAGGTTAAGCAACGCTTGCGGAGGTCGGTCTGTGGATTGGTGACTATCCAATACATACCCGAGACTCCTCCGTTCCTCGGAAAGCACACTAAGACGTTCGTTTCGGCTGTTGTTTCCTTATTAGTTCTGACTATCTACTGATAGTAACGACCGTCAAAGATCTACAAATGACAGCTGGACGGCTTTAGCGTGCTTTCCGAGGCCGAAGAATAAAAATCGTAAATAAGATAGGCTCGTGAAGAACAGTTTGGGTGCGGAATGCGAAAAATCGGCTAAGTGCGACTCGCACACGATGGGTTCCGTATCCGTACCATAAACCTTAATTTTTATTATTTGTTGTTATAGCGGCAATAGAAATACGTGAAATCAATCTGTGAAAATTTCAGCTGTCTACCTGTTACGTTTCTTGAGATACACAGCCCGCTGACACACAGACGGAGGGACGGACGGATGAAGTTTTTTGTCGATTTAACATGTTGATTTCCATAAAGGTCTTGTTTCTTAAAAAAAAAATGTGCTCCTTGAAGCGTTTCATAATGTTTTAAATTAGATATATACAATGTTTTATGTTTGGTTTTGATCTAATATTTTCATTATAAACAATTCATTACATTCATCGCTAGCTCCGACTGTTCATTTAGGTAAACTAGCTTCTAAGAACTAGCCTATTAAAGTCCAGAGTCCCGTCTACCCTGTGCCAAAATGTATCAAAATCGTTTGAACGATTTAGGCGTGAAAGCGTAACAAACCAACTCACTTTCGTATTTATTATATAATTTAGGATTTAAGAAGAAATCCCTTACCTTAGATTTCAAATTCAAGGATAGAAAATAGGCATCGTTTTACCACGTTCTTCGCTTATATCACTAGGGAAATAATGACGGCGCACGCGACATTTTACAAAGGTTTTTCCTCGCCGCCTCAAGAATTCAATCATCGAGATTACTTCCAGAGTTGATTGGTTGGGAAAATTGCGCAAGAGAAATGTCGATGCGATACCATTGCTAATGGCCGTGTCTGATTGGCGCATCATCTGTACGTAACGTAGGCATTTATAAATATTTATACAACATAACATCACGCTTTTATTGCCCGGTGAAGAGGCAGAGGTGTACATACTTGAAGTACAAGCTGTACAACCGCAATTCTCAGTTATAGAGACGAGCTTATTACCATCGATCAGGCTCGGATTCAAACGAAGGAAAGTTACTGAGAAGGTCCGGATCGAAAACCCAATAATAATACTGTTTTACCCGAACCGGGAATCGAAGCCTCCTCAGCAGCAGTACTTGCGACCTATAGACCATTGCGTTTTGTTTCAATCCATCAGCCTTTTGTTTCAATCCATCAGCCTTTTGTTTCAATCCATCAGCCTTTTGTTTCAATCCATCAGCCTTTTGTTTCAATCCATCAGCCTTTTGTCAACTTTCTGCCAGGGTTGCATGATTTGTTCGAAAGAGTTTCCGCAGCCCTGGAACGCAAAGGGCATTAGGATAAACACGGATGGGTTTTAGTCAGTAAGAGTCTGATACTCCTTTCAGCTCCGCCCAGAGCGATGGAGGAGTCTTGATGATTTCCCATCCATAAAAAGCCTTTTCTCAACTTATGTAGTTGGGGTTGACTTCAAGTATAACAGGAATCAGCTGAGTAACAGTCAGTTTATCTGATCACACAACTTAGTAACACGATACTTATTCCTTGGCAAGACTGGTGTCTGATTTTCTGGCTTTTAAGCACCCCTAACGACTGTCAAATACTTTTAAATGACAGCCAGGACATCCTGATTGCATCATCCTGATTTTTGGATTTTATTAGGGATGATGCCAGTAGTGTTTTTCAACCTCGAAAGACCTGTGCTAACTGCGTGGTGCTCGGAAAACTTCAAAATTGTCAGTCATTTTTCACTTTGGCTTATATCTTCTAAACGGTGAATTCTACATAAAAAGCCAATCAGTAAATTATTAAAGTAGATAAAATTTTCTACAATTAAAATGCAAATGCAGTTGAGTTGTTTACAGGTTTGAGAAATAGCACATCAAACAAGAACCATTTTTCACAAAAAATCGAAATTGTAGTTTTAAAAAATGGAGCTTGCTGGACTTTAGTGTAGTAGTGGAAAATATTTGTTATCATATAAAATGAAATCTAGAACAATTCAAAAAATACTATAAATTTATCGATCTTAATTTTTTTATTTTTTTATTTGTAATGGGTTTGCTTTTGACTCTAGTCTATGTCAGAGATGACAGAGGCAAAGTCTACGATGGAGCGAGCCTACCCAGAAGGAGCCTTAAATATTAAATATTGAAATATATAATCTAAGAGAATGATTATCCAACTATGGTCAATTGAAATTTGGAAAGGAAATTGACCATTGGAAAGCCCTTTTCTAGAAGATCATTTGCTACGTATTTGACTTTTGTCAATAAATTATGAATTCGTTCGAGTGAATGAAAGAAATTAAACCTGAACGAACAAAATATTTTAAATGCTGGGGCAAAACATTAAGCATTTTTTAGCGCCCCATAGCATCATAGTCATCGTTGAAAAGAGCCATTAAAAAGGAATTTTGCTAAAAATATATCTATTTCTAATTTTAGGTCCGTTTGGAGAAATTGACCTTAAAATGTGAAAAAAATTGACTCGAAAGTTAAGGTTTTTATTCAGATCATAATAACCATAAGTTACACCAGTAAAAAGAGCTTCCCAAAAAGAACCTTTGGTAGTGAGATGACTTTGTAATTGTCAGTATGTTTGGAGTTAATGACTTAGTTAGGTGACAAATTTTATTATATTTATTTATTTTATTTTGAGTACCGAAGTTAAAAATGTTTTGCCCTTACAGCTATATCCCCTATCAAAATTTACTAATACTAACATTTTTAGTATAGAAAAAGTGAATTAGGACTACGAAATCGATTTTTACTTTAGTTAATTTCCTGAAAAAAAAAAAGAAAACCGCCTGAATGAACTGGTTTACGACTTCATTTCTTACTGTTTTCCTTGTAGAGTGAGTCTTTTAACGTGAAAACGTCTTTAAAAATACTAAAGTAGAGATGAACTGATTTCGACGTCAGCAAAAAGTCATATGTCTCGTAATTAAAAAATTGCATCGCCGTATGTGGTAGGTATATATTCTGAAAATATATTGATTCGCTTTGCCCGTAAATGTACTTACAATTTCGTGTTCAGACATCAGTGAGCAGGGGGGGGGGAAGTCAAAAAATTTCCTCTAGATTTTCCTTACGCGACCAACGAATCACATATAATTTTATTTTACGATGGAGAAGTTTAGATAAGTATTTTATCGTCACCGTGTAGTCGTTGAAGTGTTCTTAGATTTTTATGCAAAAAAATATGATAATGTAACAATAATGCCTACTCCGACTTTAAAACTAATACTCCAATTTGTATTATATTTTCCCCTTGGTGTGTGGCCCTTGTGCTCACAGAATTTTCAAAGAAATTTCGAAACGGCTGGTTGACACTTCCCGTGACCCAAGAGCTGGCTTTTACTTTGGGCAAAGATTAAGCTTTGCGATTCAACGTGGCAATGCCGCCAGTCTCTTGGGCACATTACCAGCTGACAGCGTTGAGGATGAATTTTTTGATGCTATATTTTAGTTTGTTTTTAGTTTAGTGTATTTGTTAGTTTTAGTAACTTATTATATATAAAGCAGATGATTAACAAAAAAATGTGAGCAGTTAGGTCTAACGACCCCACACACCTCAGTGTCAGAATTTCTATACTCCAATTTCGAACATTTTGGAAAAAAAATGCTATGTTTGAAGTGCTGTACGTCAACACCTATTAAATCTACAGAGCAACCGTTACAGTTTAACTTTCATGATTAACTTTCTCCGTCGAATGCACCGTTTAGAAGAATTAAGCTTAACTCTTAAAAATAACCTAAAAATTAAGAAATTTTCTGAGCACCATGCAGTTAGCACAGGTCTTTCGAGATTTAAAAATTAGGAGGACACTACTGACATATATCCTAACGACCACCAAAAAAATCAGGATAATCCAATTTTCTGCGATCTAACCACGAACCGACATCGGCAGACTTTACTTGACGTCGAAGATGGACACGTGCGGCAGTTATTATTTAGCCACGAGTTCCCCCGGTTTTATACAACTGTACTTGTAAAGTCGTAGCTAAGTTTTTGTGCAATACCTACGATTTATGAATATTCCAAGGCATCTTTCAATGTTATTAATGTTTTCCGATAGTTGGGTGTTTTTGCAAAGATTTCTTGGTTTAACAACAAGATTTAGGTGTCCTGTAACGACGGGAAACCTATATCTTGTTGTTTAAACCTAGAAAACTTAGTTCACTTTTGTAACGGATGATAATAAATAATGCCCCGTCAAGTTATGATTTTTAGGGTTCCGTACCCAAAGGGTAACCAACGGAACCCTATTACTAAGCCTCCGCTGTCCGTCCGTCCGTCCGTCTGTCTGTCAGCGGGCTGTATCTCAAGAACCGTAATAGTTAGACAGTTGAAATCTACACAGATTATGTATTTCGATTGCCGCTATAACAACAAATAATAAAAATTAAGGTTTATGGTACGGAACCCTTCGTGTGCGAGTCCGACTCACACTTGGCCGGTTTTTATCTGACAAACGACTTCTAGGCTCGTTCGTAGAGCTCATCCAACTCGTTGATGCGGCGAGATACGCGCGGCGACACATTCATAATGCGTACAGCTAAGGAGTGGAATTCCCTGCCGGAGTCTGTGTTTCCTGATAGCTACAACCTGGGAGTCTTTAAATCAAGAGTGAATAGGTTATTTCTAGGCAAGCGTGCTCCATCTTCGACCACATCATCACTTACCATCAGGTGAGATAGTGGTCAAACGCGTGCCTATGTTTAGTAAAAAAAAAAAAAAAAAAAAAGAGGTCGAGGAAAAACAGATCGATCGAGATAGAAAAAGAAAGACAGATCAACCAAATTAAGTCTGATTTACAATGATCCAGTGACAACACTAAACGCATCCTATTGTAAGTGTAACATTGTTATATCTTAAGCTCGACATGGGCCTGACAATGCCTACAATGGATTGTCAATCAAAAGACATGTTGTTATAAACAAACACTCACTTTGTTTTAATTACAACTGGTGTTCCTAGACAGGTGGAGGACGTTCCGATGCCCATCCTTCTGTTAAAGTCCGTTAGTATTAATTTAAGATGACATTTATCGCCGCGTCCTAACTCACTGTTTTAGTAATGTGATTGCCTGCCAGGGGTGCGGTCAGCGTTTATTCGAAAGAGACACCGCGGCCTAGGAACGCCAAGGGCATTTGAAGAAACACGTATGGATTACAGTCAGTAAGTGTCTGTCGACTGTCAAAGATGAACAAATGACAGCCGGGACCTACGGCTTTACGTGCTTTCCGAGATACTACGGAATCTCGGTACATGGTTACCTATCCACGAAACAAATTCGGCAACCCGTAACCTTAATATTTGCATGCCATCATAGAATGGCGAAATGTGTCCTGCACCAGAACTATATAATGTAACATCTCTTTACCACATTTTTTTTGGAATTAAAAAATCTTACTTACTTGAAAATCGATCCATTTATTATTTAGCCACGAGCTGGTTTTTTTTTTTTTTTTTACTATTTATAGGCACGCGCTTGACCACCATCTCACCTGATGGTAAGCGAGGATGTGGTCGAAGATGGAGCACGCTTGCCTAGAAGTAACAGACATTGAGTTTTAGGCTTGATTGCAGTATGCTATGCCACAAGCCGCTAGGTATTATTTGAGACAGGAGACCGTCGCAGTGTCCATCCTCCTGACCAAACCCGTTACTTTGCGTAAGACACTAATAGCTTATTCCTAGTTGCCTAGTAGCCCGTCAACTGAAATAATTACCATTTTTAATCTTAACTATACCATCGGAGTCTGTCAATTCTACAGCATCATATTATGTCTGTTTATAAATGAGCACTTAACTGTTATGAAAACGGAATACAACAAGTGACACAGAGGTAACAAGAACGTTTTCTGTTTATCTCGGCGATATGTCTTGCTCTTGCGCAGTTAATAGAAATGGTCATTACTGTTGTGTTTATGTAGAATGTTGGTTTGTGACCTGGACATGATGTAACGGATGGCCCTGTTGGACATCGAAGATAAATTATTATGCTTTAATCCACAAATAAAAATAGGTTTTATTGAAATAACTAAAAACTTCGAATTAATTGTATTCATCTTTACAAACAACTTTTGGTATGGGACCAACCATAATGTCGCGAAAGAAGCATTATACATTTATGTTCAAATTCTTTGTATTGAATGTACATTTTGTTCAGTAAAAACAGTTGATACTTGGTGTTGATCCTGTAGTAAGAGTTTTTTATAATTAGAAATTGAATGATCCCTTGAAACATTTGCAGTTATTTTAATTACGCCATGTACCTGCATGTCACCGGAAAATTGCGAACGTCGTAGAATAGTAATATATCGCGTGAAATTGTTAATTTGTTTTTCTTAATACGCCACGAACATATTGGAAACTATTGAATTTGGATGGGAAAAATTGTATACGAAACGAATTTTTTATAATATATCGAGAAATCATAATCTTATAAAGGTTTATTACAATATTACGGAGTCTGCGATTTTCCGGTGACATACACATAGAACGCATATTCATCCATTAGGTATAGAGTAAAAAAACACGGATTTACAGCCTGGCCAGGATAATTATTTTCCGGTACTTTAAATCAGATGTTGTAACAAGAAGGAAATAATATTTTTAAGATGGGTAAAAGTTGTTAATCTGCTCAATCAATCATAATCATAACTCAATACAATCTCTACCTAATTTACATGCAGAGGTCAGTTGCTTTGATACATTATCAATTAGCATAGTTTGTTATGTAATATGGCTTATCTGTAAATAATCGCGTAGCATAGTAGTTACGTATTAACGCCTTATTTTGTTTCCTGGCTTCTGTAGTTTGCCTCAGCCCTACATTTTTGGCGAGATTTTTCTTCTCCCTAGATTTGCTTCAGTCTACTTGAATACCCATATTCTAAGTTATTTCTTCAACTTGACTTATCCTCGACTCATGAAATTAACAGTTACGATATAACTTGTTATGTTACATTAATACTCTTGATTTTTAATGTTAACGATTGTCAAATCTCCAAAAATGTTTTTGATTTCTGACAGTCGTTATCGTTGATACAAAACTACTCAAGGTTGGCCGTCTGACTGTCTTTGAATGAATGCAAAATATTTTTGAATGAGTGCAATATGTTTTTGAATGAATGCAATGTGTTTTTGAATAAATGCAATATGTTTTTGGGGGCATAACTATTTATCAACGATAACATATCTGCTGCTGTTACGAGTACATACAAAAATGAAATTATTAATTAGATATGAAAATGTATGGAAAATATACTTTTTATGCAAGTTTATATCTCAAAGCTTGTATGTGTATAAATGGTGTGTGTGCGTGTGTAGTAGCTTCCGGAGTGATCAGCTTTGTAAGAAAACTGAGATCATCATGATGATGGATTTTCTTTTAGTTCATGATACCGCTACACGGAAATTAATACAGTCGGTCACTATGTTACAAGCCTACGGTTTGCGAGCTTTTTAAGGCCTTAAGTTTCATGACAGACAGCCTGTCTGTTTAACGCCAGTCACATTAGATATGGTCTTATTTTCATTTAACAAGCCCAGTTAGTTTTTGGGTATTTTTTATTGAAAGTCAACGGTTTATTGTTCTTGTTCTATGAATGGGTGTAAAATCATTTATAGGTTCATAGTTAAGTAGTTTAATATTGTGTCGAATATGTGTTACGGGAATGAAACTGCTACCAACTATTTTTGAATTATTTAAATAATATTGAGAGATAAAATCCGTTGTTAATTTGTAAGAGCTATCAAGTATCTCGAAAATTATTTAACCGATAGACAGCTACCCTTATACTACCTACTTACTTAGTAGCTTTGGGCCGCAGCTTTGGTCGTGTGATACTTGATTATTCCAAACGATCATTATTATATTCTAGGACATAATTATTCTAGCTGAGTGCCATATTCCATCTGGAAATTCGTGCAGCCGTTAAGACGTACAGGGAGACCAATAAGCACACTTTCACGTTTGTAATATTGATAGGATATCCGAAAAAAATCGGTGCTTGGCGGTTCCTACCTGTGGGATAGGCCACTGGAGAAAACCCGTGGGAGAGAGAAAACCAATTTAGTTTCGTCATAAAACGCGTTGATGTCTTTTGTACTAGTAAATAAAAGTTACGAAGCAAGTGGTTCTATCATGTATAATAATAATACGTTCACAAGACAATAAACAGGCAGGAAACCAAGTCGCTGACGAAATGATTGATACCGGAACATTAAGGTGAAAGATCATAGATAGTCAACTATAATGATTAATTGAATAAAAAATGTTATCAATCGGAGCGTCATGTAATAAAAAGCTTTATTGCTTTACTGTAAGTAGTATATTTACTTGTACCTTTCGATGACAAGTATTTTATGCGAGGCTAAGAATTAAAAACAAATTTGTTTTACTTTTAATATGTCGTAATTTTTAAAATACTGAAGAATGAAACTCAAACCGATTTCAATACGCTTGTAACAAGTACATGAAATTATCTTTATTAAAAAGCTAAAATATTAATTATCTCTTTTTATCTGGTAGGTAAGCATTTTATTGCAATTTACTTACTATTCACAACTTACCAACAAGTAGGTATAGGCAAGTGAAAAAAATATATCGATATAAGTATATCGTATCGATATTTAAGAAAAGTATCGAGTGTAAAAATGTCGATGTATCGTCATACATGTTCCCAAAATATTCAAAATTCGTAAAAAGTAATAAATAACAGTTTTTAATTATGCTTGAGTTTTTGTTGTTTGTTTTTTTGCTTTGTGGTCAAACCGCAGCGTACAAGCTAGGAACGTTAAATACGAAACCAGAGTTGCGTTAAAAATATATCGAAATTGATACTAATTCAACTCTAAAATGAATATCGATATATTGTCATTAAAAATATCGAAGAGAAAAGCAGTTGGAGAATTGACCATGGTTTTTAGGGTTCCGTACTCGAAGGGTAACCAACGGAACCCTATTACTAAACCTCCGCTGTCCGTCCGTCCGTCCATCTGTCCGTCCGTCCGTCCGTCCGTCCGTCCGTCCATCCGTCCATCCGTCCATCCGTCCGTCTGTCTGTCTGTCAGCGGGCTGTATCTCAAGAACCGTAATAGGTAGAGAGCTGAAATTTTCACAGATTGTGTATTTCTTTTGCCGCTAAAAAATAAATAATAAAAATTAATGTTTATGGTACGGAACCCTTCGTGTGCGAGTCCAACTCGCAATTGGCCGGTTTTTTAAACTACAAAGTTAAGTTTATCCGTAAGTTCTACTTATCTAATCGTCAAAAAAAAAACCGATGGAACGTCCGACCTACAACTTTACGGTTTTTTGTACTTTTGCGAGACAAATTAAAGTAAGAGACTCATGTAAATGTAACAGTAAACATTTACACACCCAAATATCAGTCTAACAAAGATAGCGTGATGATAATGCAAATAACATAATGATTGCATGTAGTGTGAAATATAGCCCACGTCGGCGTCGCTTAGATGATTAACCGATTTGATTGGCTTTCGTCATAGCGACGCAGGCGCAGAAAAAAATAGATTTATGTACACTGCAATAATAAAGTTGCAATTCTTTTTCAGCTGTTTCAGCACTGTAGCTGTAAGCAATGTAATTAGCAGGTATTTTGTTACGATTTTCAGCCTGAAAAAATGTGTGCTAGCTCATTAGAATGATTATTTGAATTTTAACTGAAATTGGTTTAATTAAGACCTAGAATGTGCAGCATTGCTTTGAATGCTTATAAAATTGTAATCGCTTGTTTGCCTTGAGAGCTTTGATCGTGAAAAGCCTGGCAGCCCTTTTAGAGGCAGAAGTATCCTTAATATATTTTGAAATTCTAAAGTAAATATTATGATGAAAACAATAGTGTATTATTGTAATGAAGTGAATTATCATTTATTATAACTCACTCCTCCTCAATTTTTGAATGAATAAAAAGTCAAGTGCATATTGGTGGACATCCCACCCATACGCACAAAACGTTTTGGGAACACATTCATAGTGCGTACAGCTAAGGAGTGGAATTCCCTGCCGGAGTCTGTGTTTCCTGATAGCTACAACCTGGGAGTCTTTAAATCAAGAGTGAATAGGTTATTTCTAGGCAAGCGTGCTCCATCTTCGACCACATCCTCGCTTACCATCAGGTGAGATAGTGGTCAAACGCGTGCCTATCAATAGTAAAAAAAAAAAAAAAAAAAATATTAGACAAGCGTGCTCAATCTACGACCACATCATCGCTTATCATCAGGTGAGATAGTGGTCAAACGCGTGCCTATCAATAGTAAAAAAAAAGTAGTTGCAATATCGAATGTGCCGACGAATATCAGGAATGAAATGAATAACGATTCAGCCGCGCCACATAAATATTACGACTGATACAAATGAGGCGTCAACACCTCGAATGTGTATGAACATGAACATAATTCTGCATCATCATCAAACCACCAACCGCAACATTCGGTAAATAACCATAATGACGATCTAAATCCGAACTCCTCCGAACATTTCCGAACGTCCCGTATAGTTATCAGAGCATCCCCGCTAATGGCAACGACGTGACCACGCCTAGACGCCGCGGTTTAAAATAATACACCAGAATCATCAAATGAAACCGATACTTTCTACAGACTATTATCGGATAAAAGTGAGCTTGAGAAACTTTGGTACTTGTAATAAAGTTTTCCTTAGAAGACACAATGGATTGTGAGCCCTAACATTAGGCTTGGTCCTAGGGTCAACACTAACGGGTGAATGCGTTTCAATACTAGGTGTTTTGATGTGTTTACCTCTTACTTAAACTACACACTATGTTGTGAAATCAAAAACGAAATTAAAGTGAACTGAACTTTAAGTATTATTCAAATTGTAAGAACGCGTACGCGTACTTTGTGGCTAAAATCAAATTGTAGAGTTGCCTCTGTCATCATCATCGTCTGCTAGGCAGATGATGAGCCGACTTCCAGTGAAGCCGGATTTAGCTGAATACCAATATTTTAAGAGGGGCGGCTGCCTACCAGACCTCCACAACCCATTAACTGGGTAATACGGTACTTCATGGCAAGACTGGAGTCAGATTTACTGGCTTCTGACTATCTGTAACGCCTGCCAGATATGTACAAATGACAGACGGGACCAACGGCTTAACGTGCTTTCCGAGGCACGGAGGAAACTCGGTATGATAAGATCACCCATCTACAAACCAACCTTGGCAAGCGTTGCTTAACCTTGAAGATCGACCAGTGCGGCTGTTATTATCTAGCCACGAGCTACTCAACCTGTGCCTATGTCTCTAATGTAAAATGTTCTAATTCAAAAGTTTAACTGAAATTTCAAAAACAAACTGCAAAGCGAACTGTGAATGCGATTGCTTGACACATTAGGTGCAAACAATCGTAGGCAAAGGAATCGCAATGCCTTTGCTGAAACACGCTATAAAATTAGGCTTCTGGGTCCGTTGGTTGCTTTTATGCCCGTCGTGCACCACCCCCTGTAACAACAATCAACCCTGGTGGTTGCTGAAACCCAGCGTATTGCTTTTTTTCGAACACCAGCTCAGCATTATGCTAAGTCATCGCCATTTTGTGCGGATATGGTGCTTTTTTCTAACTTGTATGTTATCATTTTGTTTTTATCCTTTTTTATGCTTCATACTTGGAGAACATAAACTCTTTTTCTTTCTTTCTCACTTTGATAAAGATGTGCAATTTGCTAAATACTGATCGGTCAGACACGAAAAAAGAAGTGGGTTCGAAAAGGATTATCTATTTCCTTCCGTAAACTTACCAAAAGACTGATTAATAAATAAAATAACATATATCTGAACTAGCTATCATTTTAAATGGCTAAGAACCATAAGATTAATGCCCCTAAGTTATCTCATACGGTGCTCTGACCACCGGAGAACTGCACTTTAATGTGCTCTGATACACTGTATTTATTATGATAGATAACAGGTCTATAGATCATCAGCAAACACTAATGAACAAGGTCAATTAAAGATTTTTCAACGTGAGCTATCTTAGTTGAAAAATAGACAGATTGATAGATAAATTTAAGGCAACGTGATGAGCACTCCCCATTAGGATTTGTGTAAAAAGTTTTTAGTGTATTTTTTATGTAGCTGCTCCACAATTGTGATCCACACGTATCCAACTCGTGTCCAGGATATAACCTTAAATTACAAGATTATGAACATGCAATATGGATGCTTAAACAAAGAAAAATCAAATTAAATTTCAGGGTACGAAGCGCCTTAAATGTAAAGCGCCTTAATCAAAAGCTACGCTATAAATAAGCTAAGTGTTAATGAGTAAAGATGCTGATTAGTTTAATAAACATAACCAAGTTGTCCAATTAATTTCTTCTGATGAGAACAAATCCTCCCCCAAGGCTACACTTAGAGCCAATTTTATGATTTGCTACCTTATTATATTTTGCTAGAGGCGTCGTTGATAGATCTTGTTGATTGTAATGACCAAAAAGATCAAAAGGACCACCAACAATTTTTGGCACAAATGAATATTGTAGGTAATATGACTTATGGTAATTAACACAACGGGACTGAAATTCGATGATATATTCTAAAGGTCATCCGCCTAGCCTTTTCCCAACTATATATTGGGGTCGGCTTCCAGTCAAACCGAATTCAGCTATAGCTAGAATACCAGTATTTTACGCGGAGCGGCTGCCTACGAGACCTCCACAACCCATTAACTGGGTAACACCTTGGCAAGACTGGAGTCAGATTAACTGGCTTCTGACTATCCGTAACGACTGCCAAAGATCTACAAATGACAGCCGGGACCAACGGCTTAACGTGCTTTCCGAGGCACGGAGGAAACTCGCTATGTTAAGATGGTCACCCATGCACAGACCAACCTTGGTAAGCGTTGCTTAACCTTGAAGATCGACCCGTGCGGCTGATATTATCTCGCCACGAGCTCCTCATGATATATTCTAAAGGTAACATGTATTAATTACAATTGAATGACATCATCTTGCCTTAAGAATTCGTTTTCAAGACTGTGGTTTTAGTTGAGATAGGATATTAAAAAGCATTTTACAATGTTTTCGTGTTTAATTTAAAACGCTATCGGAGACAATTCTGTCGAAACACTTTCATATGTGGAGAAATGTAAAATATTATTTTGCAACATCCGTTCAAAACGATGCTACAAACTACTTGATCGTCATTCCATGTATAATCTAAAATTACATTAAATTGCTGTACAGTACCTGGTACTTAAAACACTCACTTTTTCTCTGGTCAAACCCAAAATGGTCTGTAAATAATTTGCCTTTACACAGTAGTAACTACGACACTTTGTTTTGAATATAACGTGTGACACACGTACCGTTCTCAATCCCTTACAATTGAGCATGATTGAGCAGTTTAAATTTAAGGGCAAATGAGTTCTACATTTATCACTAATGAGATATTTTATAACGGAAGACTATTTTCAAAACTCATCTTCGAAACCAAAATGCAATCAATCAATACAATACAATTAGAATTGGATGTCATGAGTCAACTTTTTGTAATTATGTACAGTTTCTAGCCATAATAGAAAATTAAGTTAATAAATCATGCTTATTGCCGTTTTTTAGAGTTTCTTTCTAGAAGTTATCGTACAATCGGAATTTATTCAAGTGCATATCGGTATATTTGCATTCATAATTGCCAGAATAATTTTAGAAACAAAAAGAGCTTTCAATCAACAAGAATGTGTCTTACAAAACTTATAATTTTCTAATAATTACTCGGTATTTTAAACTATCATGAAACAGATGCGGATCAAATTAACTAAATGATGAATAATTACTTGAAGAAGCTAATAAACATGTTCATAAAGAGAGATAAGAACCTGCTTAGGTGTAGTAAACTAAATTGATCAAGTATACTGAAGATGCAAGGTCGAAAACCGCCGAAATAAATCAACCAAACGGGTTCACAGATACTTAAATTAAAGTACAGTTCACGACGAACCATACCTTTCTAAGTTAAGGTTGTAAATTACGATTGGAATGTAAAGTAAATAGGTTTAGGGCTCCCTCGGACACAGTCCCCTGCAGGTGCAATTTGGACTATGTCGCGAGCAGTCTTTCTGTGTTATCTATTTTCGAGAAAACTGTTGTTTGGAGAGCCATAATGTCTGTAATAAAGCTTTGTTCTCCGCGATAGATCGTCCGCTGTTATTTCCTTGAATAAAGACATCGAGATTTGAATCGCTGTAAATTTTGATTCACTGGGAAATTGTTAGACGTGGCGTTGGATTATAGAATGTATCGTCGCCTTTTGAGGGCATTTTGGAAAATAGTTTGGGATCAGAGATCAGTTTTACACATTCTGAATTTTATATATAAACAACAACTATGTGTTACCCATATTTGCAAAATAAAACTCTATTCTATTCTATAAAATCAATCAAGGAAAGTGAAGCGTACCTTAGCTTTTAATTTAAAAAGTACTTAATCAACTATTAAGATTACGTTATTATAAGAGGTCATAATTTCGAAAGCAAAAAATAATTTATTGAGATGAGTCGTAATAGCAATAAATGGTTAAATGATTTATTACAAAGAGATCTTTCGCATATTACATAAAATTGGTTTCTTCATGACTTTCCTTTAATTAAGACATCAAAAGGGACGGTAATTAAGAATAATAAAATATATTACATAATAATCAAAATGTAGAATTGAATTAGTATGATGCGAGCTTCGTGGCGAAAAAAAATAAATGCCATTATAAAGTGATTTTGTAGCATCACGAGGTAATTTTTGTTTGTCGGTCCATTCGGACGGTAAATCATCACTTTCTCTGTTTGTTTCATAACAGATGAAGATAGCTCCGATATAATTGCTACTGTCAGATGTGAGGTTAGCAGAAGACTCGCTTTAGGCTTATGTTGGCAAATGTCATGTCCTCAATTTTGAAGTTCGCACGGCTTTGCGGATGTGACAACATCAAATTTATACCTCTGTATATAAATTTGATGTCTTATCTCTGAATGTCGATCTAGTCATTACGTTTATTTATTGCTTTATAATTTCGTATTTCTGAGATTTAAAAACAGATTTTGGAAAACGAGAATCTTATTTAGTGCCACCTCCACGGGCTAGAGTCTCGCTGCGATATTTTCGTCCTGCCACTTCATTCTGTAACAACTCCATGAACGTGTCTAGACACAGTGATAATGACGGCGATACCTACCATGAGTGTCATTGTATGGTCGTTGAGCATCGACGAGCGAAATGTAAACTCGCGGCGATTCAATCGCTCTTGGAGATGGCGACCTTCGCGTCTGAGAGTTTAATTGGTCCTCAAAACACAAGTTACACTTTACAGCCACTTATGAGGCTGTACCGTTCGGACAAAAACTAAATATTTGTCGCGTGGAGATAACAAAATATTAATCCAATGATAACGGAACTGTTACATTTGGCCATGCTAAACGTTCAAAAGTTCAGTTTAAGCATACCGTGTGGGAGAACTAGCCAAAATAATAACTGGCATTCTCACGAACATGACTTAAAACAATCAAAATGTTAATTTGGATGAAACTGAAGCTCCCACATCCGATGGACTAGATTAGGCAATTCAAATATTTATTCAAATTACCAGGACACGCTTATTTCTCATACTCCAATGTGTTATAGTAAGATTCACATTATTTCACATCTTTTCAGGACTTTTAAAGAATGGATAATACAATAGTTAGTTAGGAAGTCATTTTATTTATTGTGTAATTTTGTTATTTCCCGAAGAAGATCAGAAAAGACTAGGTGCTTACTCTGTAATTATGTCGATCATGAATGTGTAAAAAAGAGTTGTTTACAGTGACTGTAGTTTGTAGGTTACGTACCCGAAGGAAAACAAATTGAAACCTTATTAGCCTCTGCTGCTCGTCTGTCTGTCAGCGGAGTGTATTTCATAAACCTTAATAGGTAGCCAATTGACACCTTCACCGAGTGTGTTAATTGCTGCTATAACAACAACCAACAGCTTTTTTTTTCGGATTCATACGATACCAAGCTTCACATTGGTTTTCATTTATTGATATATTATTTGCACATTATATTATTCAGTGCCTATAAAGCACATCTTAACAGATCTCCCTCTGTTTTCTCTGTATTCCGGACCCTTTCATTTCACCGCGCCATTCGCTCCGTTGCATGCCACAACGCAACGATGTCATGGTGGATCTTCCATCCATGCATGACATTACTAGTATTCACATATTTTGCTGCGTCAACTTTGGTTCTCAATAAGGGTGGTCGCCTTATTGAGATCCAAAGTCATCTCCAGAGATAAGATTATAAATCTTGCAATCTAGTTCTTGCACTGGAATCTTATTTGTATTAAACGCAAGCTGGTGTTCGTACAATAGCAAGTAATTGCTATCGACTTGTTGGTAGTGAGATTAATAATGTGTCATCCTTAGTTTAGATAGTCATTGCATTCATTTGTGTTGGCAACTTTTGCGAAACATACCTTCCTGATAATTATTGTTCTAGATCTTGCTTCATGATCCTGTTGATGATTATGATAAAAGTTATCGAGGCACGCAGGGCTGCGTTGTACTTTGTTCTTTAAGAAGTTAAGAGCTACCTACGGGACGTTATTTGAAGACCATAAACTTTCTCACAAATATTACAACCGACTTCCAAATAAAAACACTACAAAGAATAAAATAACTTTAATTTCGGAAGTCAGTGTTTTTGGTTTCGTTTTTTGACGCCGACTTTAGTATTTGAACGACGCGAAGTCTTTGTCTACACAGAAATCACATCATCCAAGCAAGCAAGAATGCTCATAAAATAGAAACTACGGAGCCAAATTAAATTAAATTTTGCGGGACCAAATGGCAAGTAGGAGCTAAAAAAAATAACAGAAATCGGATCAGAAACCTTGGAGTGATTACGAGAATTTCTGTGATGCTTTTTAAATTTGCGGTGTACATATTTATATAAAAAAAATAAACAAACAATCGAATTGATAACCTCCTCCTTTTCTAGAAGTCGGTTAAAAATCGTGAAGACGGTTTCAATGATGTGATCGCCATGGTACCAAAACGTTTCTTACGCAAACGGCAGTGGACAGTATTTTGGTTTCACAAAATGCTTGCGTAATCCAGCTTCTTGATTAGGTACAGATAATTATTTATTTTGCAACACAGTTGGGTCCTCCAATTAACTAATTATAATCAACACTGGCAACATTAGATGAAGCACTAATCACCATATCTAAATACCAAAATGACCTGACTTTCCTACAGGTTACATGTAAAACGGAAACAAAATCTGACTACTAGTTATTGGAACTGTTTTAAATACTTGCTAGGCAACCTACATAGATGCTGTTTTTGGCAATTAACTCTCAAAAAAAACGCTGTAGTGTTTCCGAATATTTTGCTATTTGCATAGAAATAGTCGATAAAAAATATACATTAGAAAGGCGCTTATCTAGACGATTTATTAATATATTTGAATAAGTCTAGATTTTGGCGAGAAAATAACCTGTATCTTTGGCTTATATTAATGTATCGTTTGTCTGAGATCTAAGTGATTGTTCAAGAAAATATGATATTAATTTTGTGAATAACGGTTTTAATGCACTTTGGTATTCATGAGATGAAATTGATTGATAATATCATTCTTGTGTGTTCAAAAAACTTCTTAGAAATTGTATTTTAAAACTGACATACTTGTTCATGTTGATGATTGTTTTTTTTAGATTAACAGGCCAAGAATCTATTGCACAATATTAAATATATTATATTACTAGTAAACCCGTGCAACTTCGTCTGCATCACAATTTTCATTACTGCTCCGCCCCTATTGGTCTTAGCGTAATGATATATAGCCTATAGCCTTCGATAAATGGGCTATCTAACACTGAAAGAATTTTTTCAAACCGGACCAGTAGTTCCTGAGATTAGCGCGTTTAAGTAAACAAACAAACAAACAAACTCTTCAGCTTTATATATTAGTATAGATTATTGGTAGTCTGTGGAATTTTAGGCAGGTGTGATTGTTGGTTGTTTTTGTTAGTTGCGTTGTCGGGCTTTCTGCAAACCTATAAAAAATCATAAAATAAATTATTATCCTCTACAAATCTTATCTACTTGTATCATCCGTCTTTGAATTATCAACAAATGACAATACCATATAAATAAATCACTTCAAAAAGGTGTGCTTATAAAATCAAAAATCCTTTTCTCAAAATAAAAAACTGACGCATACTTTTACAGTTAACTGAGTTTATAATAAACGACAAAACGGCTAACTGGATGCATAAAATATAACTTTTATGTGATAACTGTTATTTTTGCATAGTTAATGTGTTCTACAGTATCTACAAATTTAGTTTTAGGCAAGGCTTTCGAGACGGGTTCGTAAAACTTTCAACCGCTGTATCGTAAATAAAACGAGGTGTAGAAGATTTATATGTTATCATTATTAAACAAGTTAATAATGATAACATATTAATTACATTAGGATACTACAGTTTGTTTAGCGATTTATTGGCCTATTTAACCACCTAGTTTAGGTTCCTATTAAACTAATAGAGGGACTTTGCAGTTGCATTTGCATTTTCGAGCCGTTCGTCGTTGTAACTCTTGGACCGTGGGGTCCGAGTGCTTTGGGTGTCCATCGTGGACATGTCAATACAAGTCCATAGATGTCCTCTACTAACGTGGGTATTATTCTAAGCCATTAGGTAGATACGAATTTGAAAAAATTGGTACTAGCTTTGCGGCTGAGAGAACAGCGCATTAGTTGTTACTTCACGTCGCCCCCGACGTGATGTTTTTTGTTGTTTGATGGAGTTGGTGGCAATTATTTTAGTTTAGGAACTTTTTTGTTGTTTTTAGGGTTCCGTACCTCAAAAGGAAAAAACGGAACCCTTATATATAGGATCACTTTGTTGTCCGTCCATCTGTCTGTCAAGACCGTTTATCTCGGGAACGCGTGGAGGTATCGAGTTGAAATTGAAACCATATACTCAAGTCTATGGCCCCTTGCAGCTGTGAAATCAAACTTCTAAGTTAACGACCTACAACCTCTAAGTCAAGAGTGAATAGGTTATTTCTAGGCAAGCGTGCTCCATCTTCGACCACATCATCACTTACCATCAGGTGAGATATTGGTCAAACGCGTGCCTATCTACAGTAAAAAAAAAAAAAAAACGTAAAAAAAAAGATACGGTCGTTTATGCCGCAAAAAATCTATATGCACTCAAGGGAATCAAAATGTATAAGGTATTTCCCATTGACCTAGAACTATGAAATTTGGCAAGTAATACCGTCTTATATTAACAAGTATAGGAAGAAGTCGGAAAACTTTACATTTGTGATTAAATCTAAAAAAAAAATATATTCTTTATTTAAAGTAATTTGTGGCTACTTTGCCGGTGACTCGCACTTGGCCGGTTTTTATTTTGTTATTGTGCACAGTTTAGGGTACACACAGAAAATTAATTGCGGCAAAAAGTACACTGCTCTTTTCCATTTAATTGATTAACAATGGCTTTATAAATTTTATTGCTCTGACGGTATCATATTTTTTTCCAAAACAATGTTTCAGTAGGTACAAAATGTTTTGCGACGATAATTTTTAAAACATGAAGTTTCTTGTTTGGAGTCAACGTTATAATTGTCGGTAACAATGCGATGGAAAAGTGACTGTTACTTAGTAGTTAGTAGACAATGTATGGCAAAGTTCACCTGACACGCGAACTGATCCCACACGACTTTTTTTTGTTACCTACCCTCAGTTTTAAAGAAAATGTAAGTATTAGGCTGTTTGGACGGTTGCGGAGTTAGTACGAAAGAGTCCCTGGAACACAAGGAGGAACACGGATGGGTTTTAGTTAGTAAGACGACAAATGGAATGCGAAAGGAGTCATTTGATGACTTCCCATTGTGGACACCGGTTCTGTAGACAAAGTGATTCTATCGCCAATAATGATTTTAAGAGGTGTGGCATTGACCACGCGCCATTAAGGTAGCGCATGTCAATCGCATATGTACATTTTAGATGTTTTTACTATCGATATGGCTAGTAGACTAGAATGACATGGTTTTTGGATAGTTACAGTCAAAGATTGAAAAAAAAAAATGTTTTGTTTTAAAACTCTATGATAGACCAAACTTTTATATCTTGTAGAAAAGCACTGTCTATGACTCCGTGCAAGTTCGTGTCAATATTATCTTTAGTCATTAGGTCTGTCCTCCCGATAACGACTCTCCTGAGCCAAGGTCCGTACCCCACAGGGGGTGCCCTCAGCGAGCGGAGTTGTAAGTTTTTAAGTTTAGTTGCCTTGGCTAGGGGCCTTAGATTCATTTAAGGCCACCACAGGCTAGTCCGGTTAAGCAGCAACTACCCTTAGAGAGGTGAACTGCGAGTGGTCCTACCCAAAAAAAAAATAGACATTAAGTAGGTGCGTCTAATTAAAATAACGATAGCGCACACTCACGTTTTTGCAAATCGAAGACGTCATTGTTTTGATTTGGCTATGTGCACTGTATTAGGGCTCCCCACGACAATCTGGCTATAGAACGCTATTTTAGAGACTAGTTCAAATCCGTAAAAAAGTTCATTATTCGCGTTGCACCTGTCTGTACTGTCCGATTCACGGTTTCTGGAAAAAAATCTTATATTTATAATTATACAGATTAAACGTCAACTCAACTCTTGAAAATCATTCGACCAATCACAACGAGCTAACGTGCATTTGACAATTCGTTACAACAATTATGTGATCATTTTTGATCGAGAAACTGGGCCTTAAAGAGACCCATTGTAAGCTAAACTGAGTCATTTCTCAGCTCATTTACATGCGACCGGCATGATTGTGTACCACATAGTTGCTAGTTTTCAGATTTAGTGCTCAGAGGTTAGATTCAATTGTTTTACTTTCAATGCTAATTAATGCTGTTAATTAATAATTCGTGCTATTAATTGATTATTAAGAAGTTCGCGTTTGAATGGATTTTCACCCAGCTGGTCCTATGTGTCTCGCATTTAACGGATTCATGCGGCTTTCACCAGCTCAAAAATAGTGTCCGGGACCGCGGTCTCGGTCCCGTTATCACCTCGACCATCTGTTCGTCCATCCACCATCTGTTTTGCGAGCAATGTGCCCGCCCTGCCCAAAGCAACTTTAATTTGGCGATTATTCAGGCTATGTCGAAAACTTAGGTTCTCCTCATTTCTGCTTCGATCACGTAAGGGAACTCCGAGCATAGCCCTCTTCACTGCCCTTTCGAATTATTTTCCTTAATCGCCCATACCAATCGCATTGCAAAACCATTCATCATCATCATCTCTAGTTCCTCACTATTAAGATTACCGAAATAATCGTTTAAGCTCGAGTGTGTGAACTCAGTTTAAAGACGTGTCGAATGGCGGTCAGGAGTTTAAGTCTAAACAAAGGGTCCATTAAACTAGTAGGTCAGTTGTTTGTCGCAAATAACTATAGTAAATAGTTAAAACAATTTGGTGATTGTTATCATTCTCACGGTGGGTAGATATGTAACACATTTATCTTAATTTTTGGTACTTTTGGCGGAAGTAGGCCGCAGCCTGCCTTGCTTAATGGGATGAAAGTAATTTCTTAACGTTAATCTTTGTTGTATCGGTTGGATACGTTTAACGAGTTATTTTTGCTAAAGAAATAAAAATATACCGATTTAAAATTGGGTTACTTCTGCCCCTTCCGATTCGAGGGTTTGTCTATGAATTGAGTCTAGCAAGTAGCCACATTTGTTGCGGAATTAGTTCGAAAAAAAAAGAGGAACTTATTGACTAAAATCCATCCTGATTTTAGTCAATAAGAGCCCAGAGCTGAAGGAGTCATTTGATGATTTCCCATCGTCATCATCTGCCTAGCCTCGGCTTCCAGTTAAGCAGGATTGAGCTGAATACCAGTATTTTACGCGGAGTGGCTGCCTATCAGACCGCCACAACCCATTAACTTGGTAACACGGTACTTCATGGCAATACTGGTGTCAGATTTACTGCCTTCTGACTATCCGTAACGACTGCCAAAGATCTACAAATGACAGCCGGGACCAACGACTTAACGTGCTTTCCGAGGCACGGAGGAAACTCGGTATGTTAAGATGGTCACCCATCCACAGACCAACCTTGGCAAATGACAGCCGGGACCAACGGCTTAACGATTTACCTTAACGAATTTAAAAAAAGGATGACACATTTATGGCAGGTTGAGGGGGCTCCATTCGGTTCCACAAGGCATGTGGAGCATGTTCTGAATAGCGGCACCGCACTTTTATTTGGCCAAATATTGAGAAAATTTTGATTATTGGTTGGGGACTTAGGGCTAATTGGATGAACTTGCGAGCTGGTATTACCAAGTTACGGTTTTCCCAATTAGCCAGTTCTAATTAAGTATGTTCTATCTCTTTCTTGTAATTGGTTGTAATTTAGCTGAGTCTCTAAGAAATTGGGTTCAAAAGTTCGAATCGATGCACGAAGTGTCGTGAGAGAATCTCTAAAAAATAAACTAATACAAATGTGTTTATGCATTTATGGGCATACCATCAAACCATAACTTATTGAACCAATAAATACAGACATGCAAAGTTAGATTATATCACCATACTTTGTTTTATTCTCACTTTTTTATCGAAAACATGTTTTATTTTTATTGGTGAGTTGATTATGCCTACTTAACGGTAAACGCAGGGGGGGTTCTAGTGTCTTATCTACATAACTACTTAGACAATCAACATATTTGAATAACTAATAAGCAAATTTTGTAAGTGACAGCTTAACATTATAAGCTTTTTACTAAGAAAAAGTAATTAAATGGTTGAAAGATTATGTAGATGGTTACAGAAAGTATAATTAGAGAACTAATAGGAAGCAACAGAATATTACAGTTTAATTGTATTGTTTTCACAAACAATTTTATAGGATAGGCATCCAAGTTGGTATCTATCTTTGTTAATTTGTCAGTATATAAAACACAATAGCACTAATTGTAGAATGGCAATAAAAAGTTTATTATTAAATAGTTATTATCTGTGTTTAAATAATTGTGCATTTTTTTTCCTGTTTCCTTGAAGACAAGGTACCTCATAGATATAGATTACTATCATTGTGTCTTTGTAAAATCCATTTCTGTTAACATCAGTCTGTCTATGGCGCCGACTCCACTGCGCGCCGTCTAGCGGTCAGAGTACCGAGTTCTGCGTTCCGCGTTCACTATTATCTATGCGGTGTCTTAGAACCCTACTCACACAAAAGGAGTTCATAGACCGCGACAGCCAAAGTGAACGCGTTCTGTAGGAGTTCTATTTTTTTGCAAAAGCTGGGAAGTCAGCGTCTGCGGAGCGTCTGTCCGACGAGATCGAAAAGTTTATTTAATTAGTGAGAGAAAAACGTTTTCTTAATGATTTGCGAGACATTTGGTTTTCAGTGAAAAGAGCGTGTGACGTGTTATTACTGCTTAAGATTAGTGAACTCCAGATTTTTAGACCGACGCAATGTGCACAAGTGTGAACGCGGAACGCAGAACTCGGAACTCTGACCGCTAGATCGCGCGCAGTGGCTGGTCCATGATTAATGAGCGTTGATGAACTCAACTTTGAAACAAGTTCACCTTTGTACATGAACTTTTTTATGTACAAAGTGTATGTTTATAAATTATGTTTTCACTGTATTACGTAGTGGTTTTGGGGTACAATAAAGTATTAAGAAAGCTTAGAAGCTGTGTTCAATAATATTCAAACGACATTAAGCTTACCTTCAATATAAGGCACGTACCTAACTACTGAAATTGGCGATGCGCCACTGGTACATGGTGAAAATCCCACCCACACGCACAAAATCTTTTGGGAACACATTAATTGTGCGTACAACTAAGGAATGCAATTAACTGCCGGAGTCTGTGTTACCTGATTTCTTTCAGTCAAGAATGAATAGGTTACTTCTAGGCAGCGTGCTCCATCTTCGACTACAACATAGCTTACCATCATGTGAGATAGTGGTCAAACGTGTGCCTATAAATTGAAAAAAAAGAACACAAATTGTTGAAATTGCTAGGTAAAAAAAATTAATACCTAAAAGTCTTGTAGCGTTATAACGCTATAGTAGATATGTATATCATTCAAACTTAAAGTTTTTCTGATAAACCGAGCCATCCATTAAAATATTTGCAAAATAAGTACACTGATAGGAATCAGTCATGCAGAAAAGACAGAAAAGAACAAGGAATATGGAGACGCTTGAACGGCTATAAATAAAAAAGTCCAATGTAAACCTTAATGACGTGTAAAAGATATGCGCGATATATAATCATTTTCTCGAAGGGGATTGGATGTCGTTGACCCACCGAGATCGTGCTCATATAATTGCTTAGGAACACTACAATAACTTTTAGAGAACTTTTAATAAATCATCATATCAGCCGAAACATGTCTACTGCTGGACATAGGCCTCCTCCAATAGTGCCGCCACAACTACCGGTCTTGTGCGTCTCGCATCCATCAGCTACCCGCGACCCTGACCAGGTCATTAGTTCACCTTATGG
The DNA here is from genome assembly GCA_950371165.1 of Lacanobia oleracea. Lineage (NCBI taxonomy): Eukaryota > Metazoa > Arthropoda > Insecta > Lepidoptera > Noctuidae > Lacanobia > Lacanobia oleracea. The sequence goes on from OX493399.1 coordinate 12,612,022, forward strand.
GAGGCCTCCCAACACTGCGTCTTCCGGTACGCGGTCGCCACTCCAGAACTTCTCTTAAATAAATACCAATCTAAAAATACTTTAGAAAAACCAAGACGTTCGAAAATAGTGTAGGAATTTTATTCAGACTTTGAATAATTTAAAAATGCAAGAAGTCTAATATTTTAAAAATATCATACAAACTAGATGATATTTACGGTCGATGACCTCCTTCTAGTCTTTCAAATCAAATGAAAAATGCGGACAAAGGGACAAACCCTTTGTCCAAATTAAATGTAACAAGCTGTGAGGGTTCTAAATGTTTTCTAGTCCATATTATGCTAAGTTAGTTCTTGTTTCCCTACCAGTGCTTTCCCTTCTTATCTTTGTCACTGGAGGAGAACACACGTTTCAATTAATAGCTTTTTAATACAGTGATTTAAATAAGGACATTGACAAATCTAATTCTTACACAAATATCAATTTAGTGATTTAAATGTCATTGCCTCCATCAAGTAAGTGGGTGGATATAGCTTTTATCTTAGCGTTAAACTTAATAAAACGTATATTAATGAGTATCCACCTTCCATTCCGGCCTTCAATGAATAAAAAAGCTTGTAATAATAGTGTTAGAGATATCTAAGATGTCTACCTACAATTTGCGAAAGTAGTTCTGATTTTAAAATTTTATCTACATATTTGTAATTTAATCCGTTACAGACAGAGCTTAACATATGAAACGAATAATGATTAAATCGGATTCTGGCGGATTTTCGTATGTATGTAAATTAATTGGGTAAACGTACAGATTTATCATTTTATTGGTCTTGTGTTTAGCTAGTATTGCTCCCAGTATTCACTTGTACGGACACGGTTTTTTTGGGTTCTTCACATACGGTTTTGACAAAAGAGAGAAAGTTTCAACTTATTGTCGGATATAGTTGAGAAGTTCGTGGAACGTCATTTCGTTTTTGCATTAATTGTTTAGTCTGTCTGTTCTGAACATCATTTGTTACTTTGAATTGATAGAAAGTTGATAATTTGAAGAAGGTTTTAATAGAAAAAAAAATCTAGTGTTTAGATTCAGAGGAGACTATCTTTAATCTATCAATCGCTTGCGTGATAGATCATAGAGCTTATAGTATTCCTAAAAAGGCTGAATGCATGGATAGATTGATTGATGATTACCGCTAATGATAATGGCACCTCTTCTCACCTATGCACGTGCAGAGATCTGTTTGACGATTTTAAGTTATGTATATTACATACGTAGGTATATAGCTATCATATACCTTTGAAATCAAACCTTTTTAATTTATAATACATAGTCCGGTTTTCCCGGTCACAAACTAAACTTAAAATAGAAAAACGATTGGGTGACAAAAAAAAAATTCAACCAATCAGAGCAACTACAATAAACACAAGTTTGACAATTTTGCACTCATGATTTTGCGTTAAGAGCGCTGTCACAATTTTTCTTGAATTTGAGCGTTTGATTCGAGTTTTGATGTCTGATTATTTTTTAGATATAGCACAAAAAAAAAAAACAAAAATACGCCTAAGAAAGTTTGATAGTTGATCTTGGGAGTGTTCTAAATAAATATATCAATTTGTTCACGTACATCAGTAAATTTCTTGTCTCCGCAAAGGGTGTTTCATAAAATTACGCTTTTGGGAATCTTTTGATGCTTTGGTACACCGAAGATATAATAATTTAATCAATTTTAAAAATGTCCATGATACAACTGTACCTTCTAATTTGGAATGATCAAATCAATTTGTTACGATTCATGCACTAATAAACCAAAAATAATTTTGTAAAACTGAGAATTATTGTCAATTTTCCGTACGAAACTATATTTTTTATCTATGAAAGTATAATCCAAATTCAAATAAAAATATTAAATAATTAAGGAGGTATTGTTATAATGCATGAAAAAAAAAATTGGTCTATTTAAAAGTAAACTCATATTTTTAAGCAATTGTTGTATACAGCCCCACAATCACTATAAATCTCGGGAAACGCGGTTTGTAGCTTTAGTCCGGGGCAAGCGCTCGATTTTGTAATAGCGCCCTTAACTTTTCTTCCAAAAACTGGGCCTTAGTATTCTAGTTGGAAGAATAAATGTTTCTCGCTTATAACACAAAAACAACTATTTTAGAAACAAACAGACTACCAAATATTTGTCATCATAAGTTTTATAAATTCCCAATCCAACACACTGGCCATATATCTACCGATCAGTAAAAGCGAATAAAAACGTAGTCTCATTTACAAGCAGCAACAGGGGTCATAATTTTTTCCCATAGTTAGCAAGACAAGACGTTTACCAGGCGCGTCGTTCAGTAAAGAATACTGTTTTAGTATCAACTTCCCTGGCATTGTGTGAATGTGAATATTTCCATGAATTATTTTGTATTTTTGAAATTATAAGCTTGCTAAATTGTAGAGTATTGTAAACTGTGTCAAGTGCAAATGGACGCAAATATGCAATAACAACTCAACCAGTCCAGCTGCGATTTTGAGAAAAACGAGATTTGTAGTTATTGAACTGTGTTAATAGAAATTTATAGCCTTGATCCATGATTAAAGACAAATGAGATGGACCGATTTCTTCTGGTATACGAGTATGTTGCCAGAGACATAAGAGTGCCTGAATAAAATTGATGTTTATGTAAATCTATAAATTAAAGAGATGCGAATTCCTTATGTTCTTCGCATATTTAACAAGGTTATAAAAAGTCAGATTGCGATATTATTACATGCTAATTGTGTGCTATTATAACTGATGTTTGTTTGAATAATAATAATGAAGTTTCTAACAAGCTCATGGTTATCGATATAAGGCTCGATTAATAACTGTAACTTAAAAGTTAGTCATTATGTCAATTTTCTCTTTGATTGTTAATTTTAATCGATTATCGGCAGGCCTATTCATGCATATAAGGGCTGATAGTGATTGGCGGATTATTGAGGAGCTCGTGGCTAAATAATAATAGCCGCACGGGTCGATCTTCAAGGTTAAGCAACGCTTGCCTAGGTTGGTCTGTGGATGAGTGACCATCTTAACATACCAAGTTTCTTCCGTGCCTCGGAAAGCACGTTAAGCCGTTGGTCCCGGCTGTCATTTGTAGATCTTTGGCAGTCGTTACAGATAGTCAGAAGCCAGTTAATCTGACTCCAGTCTTGCCATGAAGTACTGTGTTAGCCAGTTAATGGGCTGTGCCGGTCTGGTAGGTAGCCGCTTCTCATAAAATACTGGTATTCAGCTAAATCCGGTTTGACTGGAAGCCGACCCCAATATAGTTGGGAAAAGGATAGGCAGATGATGATGATGATGATGGTGTGTGTATTTATTTGGATTTGTTTGAAAGGTGTTTAGGTATTATGTTCAGAAACGGCGTGACTACTAGGGAAACGACTGATAAAGAAATATGGCAACGGTTATGGAAAGGGACTACTAATCAGAAATGTAGATGTCCGCTGGAAAACCAAAGTTACCGACCGAGGCCAAAGAATCGACAAAGTTAAGTGGCAGTGGGTGCGGCACATTGCTTGCAGAACAGCGGCGCCGTTCTGTAAACGATTCAGCAGTGCGATTCTGTAAACATGTCGAAGTAAAGGCTTCTGTGACGTGATCACGAAGTGAGCTGTCACCCATGTACCTAATCATGATGGAATGACAGTTCACTTCACCAGAGTGTTGACGGTGAAAGATCTAAAAAATCGTCCGACTGTAAGCCTAGGTTAAGTGTTCTGGAAGTGAGCTGTCAATCCATACAAACAAAATGGAATGACAGAAAGCTCAGTCGTTGCTCAGTCCACCTAAGTTCATACGGTGAGATTTTTTTATTTTTTTTTTATTTAAAACACTTTACGCACACAGATGTACAGAGGCGGACTTAATGCCTGAGGCATTTTCTACCAGTCAACCTTTGGGTGATGCAGAGAATAATACTAGTAGGTGCAAAGTGAGATGTTGTCAGAATAAATCGGCGGTGGAAAGGTTCAGGAGTGGAATGTTATAAGATCTCTCTTAAGATAGACCTTTTCGGTCTTGTGAAAGCTGCTAGAACTTTTATTTACCAACAATGGATATTTTTCTAGAATTATGATACTGTTGAGAGAAGCATGGAAGAAGAAGGAAATTTGCGCCGACCCCAAATTGGTATAAGGAAAACAGAACGATGAAGACAGGTATTTTCGCATGTTCACTGACGCAATTTCAACAGCTTATACGAGTACAGTAAGCTCTGACAACTTTTCCCACACTCACAAGATCTGCATAAACCTTCTCTGATACCAATCAAACAACATGAATAAATTGCAAAACACATTATTACTTACAAGGGCCACAGTTTATTGAAAGGTCCAGATTTTCTTGATGAATACTTACGGAGAAGGGCCTTGGCTACAACCTATTATTGCATAGTTAATGTTGCCTAGACATTGGACTTAGCAAATTGATATAAACTTGTTGTTCCTGATAGAGACCCTGAGGGGATCGTTGGTTAATCACCGTGGTTGAAGGGAAGTATGCGAGTTGCTTGACTTCGTACAGTACTTTATCAGTGTTTTGGTTGCTGTAGTTTGTTTAATAGTAGTAAGGTGATCTTGGTCTGTATGAACGATAATGATTGCCAAAAAGTTTTTAATTTCTCTGGACTTGACTTGCATTTATAACGTGGTCAATCACAAACATATTGAACTGTTAAACACTACAAACTTTATCATTAGACGCTGCCACTGATAGATTCACTAAGTCACTAAGTCGAGGTTACTTGTAGGGTTTTGAAAAAAAAAAATAGATTATCTAAATTGAACGAATTTGGATGAAACTAAGTAACGCGTAGACCATGTCCTGGAATAGGCCATGGGATTCTTTTTATTCCAAGAGTATGAGAGTTTTTTGGGATTATTTTATCCCGGGATAGTCCGTATGTTCCGCAGGAATTATTTCCACTATTCACGTGGGCGAACCCGCTGGCAGATGCTATTCTTTTATAAAGTGCTTTATTACCTGAAAGCTTATGCTCAATAATACCACATTAAGTGAGCAGTACCTACTTGGTATAGATTACAAAATTAATTATATTCAATAACATTGATCACAACAAACGCTTAGCGGTTTAATGTTAATTAACAATGTGTCCAGATTTTCTCACGATCTGTCTTTCACGAAAAGTTAGTATGGTCTAAGAATAACTACGAAAGTGTTCATAAATCGATGGTTGTCTGGTTTCAAATTGAAAACCTATTAAACAGTAGATCCTTAAACGTCAAAGCCACTATGACCCACTTTCTATAGGACATAGGATGTCTAAGTAGCAAACCTTATTTACAGCATCGTAAACATTAAAATCATGTTTAATTCATAAAATATTACAATAACAACTTGTAGCAGTTCCTGGAGCTCTAGACGAGGTGCGATTTAACGTCTAAAATCTTATGGATGGAGCACGTAACTTTTCGGATTATATGACAAATTGTTATCGCTACGTCACTTTCATTGGGTCCTCTTGAGCGTTTATTACACATTCAGCTTTACATACGTATAGATAGACGTATAAGACAGTCAGAGGGATTAGTGCGAGTTCGATCGCGTTAACGTTGGTAACGACCAATTTTAGGGAAAAAAAAAGGTTTTCCGTTATTGTCTCCACACGGCTTTTACTTAGTTTCAATAGAAATTGACGTTTACGGTAACGCGATCGAGAACGTAAAAAAATTGGCACTAAGGCCAAACTATAAACAACATAATTAAACCTGATTGTTTTCGAAAAGTCGATGTTTTATGCCGATTATTGTTCGTGAACATTATTTCGAAAAACATCCACTGCTCTACTTACGCCTCCTAAGTAGTGGACCTTTTTCAACTTAAGTAAAAATGACTAAAGCGTTGACACAGGATGGTCCTGGGCTTCTCGCGTCCAGCGAATACCTGTGTCATTCACCAGGTCCGGATATCACTGTAAATTATCAATCAAATACCTTATTAACTAAGGAGATTGTAAAGTTACCAATCATGGCTTGAATAAACGATGTTTAACTTTCGTTGACATTTCGACCATGTTTTACGCTCATTGACCAATAGTGAATGGTATTGATTGAACTCAGCCTTGGTGAATACATTCCCTACGCGCAAAAAGGTGCAATTGTTTCAGTGAACGATGCGTTTGGTATGTTTTGAGGTAATGAGTTCATTGACCCGGGTAAGGGCGCTCTCTCGGAAAAGCTTAAAAATAGCGTGCACATGAAGCAGTTTTTCGTCGGCATTTACTGAGAATATTCATCTGAAAAAAATAGGTAGTAATCTACATAATATTGCACGTAACTTGGTTAAGACAGAATTTCATGTATCGGTATCACTAATAGGAAAAAAAATCACCAAATCACCTCCAAATCGTTGTGATGAAATCATTTTACTCCTTAATTTTTTAACAAGACTAAAAAAAATATCTGCTGCTGTGCAATACAAACGAAAATAACTTGGTTTTGTTACTTTTTAAAAATTTGAATTTGCTTTATTATAAAAAAAATAATTAAAAACACGGGTACCGGAGTGGCGCGAAGAGGTGTAGTTAGCCGTTTGTATGCACAAGGTCATTGGCATATATACAAGCCTTAATTTATATTTTTTTTGGCCAGGTCTTTGTTCTTGCATGTCGGAAAGTGGTAGACGATGAAACGCGTGAGTCCAGAAGATGCCTGTAAATTCTTGCTTTGAAGGCTGACGGGCTCTAGGTGTTAAGGAACATAGACACTGGAAGATTTTTTCACAAACAACCAGTATGGAGGTCATCCACGACAACTTTTAACATCCATTCAGCAGCGCATTTTGTGGACGCGCTACTGCTTCGCGTTCTTTTAGCGATATTCATCGCTACAAAAAGCCACCATGGGTGAACTGTTTTAGTCAATGATTAAATATCTCTGAATTTTATGCTTTTCCATCGTAAGTTTTTATCTCTCAATTTCTTGCAATAGATAGATAAATAATATCGTAAATAACTAAACAATTTACTCGGACCTTGTACAACGTTTGTGAATGTTGTTATTGTAAATAGCTCTATTAGTGAAGCTACCAGAGGGCCATTGGCGAAGGGTCTGTGAGTCACGACTGCTTTAGGGTTCCCTTTCAAAACTACCTAGCTGTTTCACAACTATGCTTGGGCCCCAAGCATAGTTTCCAATGTAACCGGATGCTGTTGGATACCAGCTTTTTATATGGAGTGACTGCATACCCAATCATTCATCATTATTATCATCAATCATATCATCCAAAAGACGTTCACTGCCGGACATAGGCCTCCCCTAAGCATCGCCACAACGTACTGGCCATGCGTGTCTCGCATCGGCTACCCGCGACCTTCACCAGGACACCAGTCCACCTTGTGGGAGGCCTATACCAACGTTGCGTATTCCGGTACGGCGGTCGACACTCCAGAACTTTTCGGCCCCATCGACCATTTGTTCTGCGAGCAATGTGCCCTGCCCACTGCCATTTTAGTTTGGTGATCCTTCGGGCTATATCGGTAACCTTGGCTCTCTTGCGGATATCATCATTCCTGATTCGATCACGCAAGGATACTCCAAGCATTGTCCCTTTGAGTGACTTTAAGCGTTCTGATGAGGCTCATTGTGAGTGATATTTTTATCAAGACTGGTGTCAGGTTTTTTGGCTCACAGCCGGATCCAACACCTTAACTTGCTTCTGAGGCGTAGAAGAGAGAGAGAGAGCTATGTAAAGAAAGGTCAGATATCCACAGCCCGACCAAAGCAAGACTGATACATGCGGTCTTCTATTAGTCAGGTATTCTTTTGTTCTTTTTTAGCCTGAAATTCGGACTGCAATATTTAGTTTCACGTGTGTGTATTTAATCCGTGTGGATGTTGTGTGAACATGTTACTTTTTTTAGCATTTTCATTCAGAAAATTCTTCAAATATAGTACAGATTAGTTACCAATGTTTGTAGGTACTAAATCACCCATAATTCCGGCTTTCCCTTAAACGCCGTTACTATGAACATCTAATTTTCATTTTAGTTGGCCTAGAAGGCGCCTTGCTATAATTACATCGATCATTATAGTTCTTCACAGATAGAAATCTGTTTTGATAAAGTTCCAATGTCCGGTTTAAGATTTACGAATCGTGAGAAGACTTTAATTCAGTGAATGAGGTAAAAGTACTTAAATGGATTGAAAAAAGATTAATAAGGTGTATATTTACTATAACTAGATACACTGTGGAACTGCAGGTTACTGAATGCTGCAGTACCACTGGGATCTACTTATAAAATGAAAAACTGATTGGATTCAAATGATAATTATATTAAGGCTTTTAGAGTTCTCATGAATAAAAACAAATTAAAAATATAATGTCATTATTTGAACCTATTAATTCTTCTAAAGCTTTCTAAATAAGTCGTAGCATTCATGGAGGATGTATTACAATACCTACATTAGAGTTCCGGTGGGACTTAAAGAGTTCAATTAGAACTTTAGTATTCAAAGTCACACGAGGGACACGGCGACGGCCACTTTGAATAGATTTTTTTTAAACGGTTGTAGCACTGTCGCTTTGCACTTGTCTAAATAATAATAATATACCTATGGTTTGTTTTCATAATATAAATCTTTATGACCAAAGTTCAGGTACACATAGAATTAGTTCGAAGATACCTGAAAGTCGAATTGCAAAAAGATTGTTGTGGCCCATGAGGGGATCGAACCCGCGACCTTCGCGTTATTAGCACGACGCTCTAACCAACTGAGCTAATGGGCCGATGAGAACTGTCTCCTGAAAATAAGACTGATACAGACTACTAAACAGATTGTCATAAACTTAAGTATGCAAGGCTGAGATCGGATTTCTCCAATGAAGCATCTAAACTGCGTTCAAGAGCTGTCAGTGTCAATATTCCACAGAAAATAATGAATCTGACAGCCCGTAAACGTGGTATATATGCCGATCGAGTTCAGTTTCATTGATGAAATCTGCCCTGAGTCATCGATTTCTATGTAAATTATAGTGGTCCAGCAAAATAGGTTGCTTGGCATACTTTAAGTCCTTTTTTAGTGCGTTATATACGAGTATGTTTGGTTAATATAATTGCCTTCAAACTTTTTTCAAGTTTTACGATTGGTTTCTAGACCAAATTGATGGCTTTTAATCATCGAAGGTCATCCTCCTGCTCTTATCCAGCATTGTGACACATGAGTCGCAGGGTTATGTGGAGCTCTCGGCCACCGTAGGCGTGGGACTGCGGACGGCGAGCATTGGGTGGCTCGCCGTCTGATCAGAACCTGGCCCGGGTCGGCGGCGCGCTGCGATCCCAACGCGCCTCAAGGACATGTCAGCACGGAAGACGGGGCCCACTAGAGCCAGTGCCTGCTGGGGCTGCGGACTTCGTTCGAAAGAGGCACCGTACCCTGGAACGCTAGGACTAGCCCTGGCACTAGGCCTGGCACTAGGAGAAACACGGATGGGTTTTAGTCAGTAAGAGTCTGACACTTCCTCCTGCTGTACCCAGAGCGGGAGGAGTCATTTGATGATTTCCCATTCTAAAAAAAAAGGGTTATGTGGAGCGATGGCCTTTTTGACGCGTAGGTATCTTCCCAACAAGTATTTATATTCCCAATAAGTTGTGGATGTTATATATTTTTTCTTTCTGCTTTCTTATCCCATCCGAATTTGTATCGGCGTAGCATGTTTTCTTCGTTACCTATGTATTTTCCAACATTTAATTTTTTTTTCTAGCTATTTTATCTTTTACACAATTTGACTCAATACATCCGTTTCTTTAGAACCGATGCATCGCACCTGTCTGCGTATGTTTGATGCCGAAACTTAATTCGCAATTTTAATTATCACTACATAGTATAAAAGGAAGTCGTTTCCGCTGTCTGTCCGTCCCTACCTATGTATTTATTAGATCTTTAAAACTACACAACGGATTTTGATACGGGTTTATTTAAGAGATAGAGTGGTTCACGAAGAAGGTTTAGTATATCATTTGCACCCGTGCAAAGCCGGGGCGGGTAGTTCAGGTATAAAGTCTAACAGCCACGCATATAAATCAATAAAACACTGTATAATTTACGTATCAATCCTAATTCTATCAAAACAGAAGTAGGTGACGTGTTATATAAAAAGTGTTATTCATATGAAACCCGCGGTTGTTCCGGTGTCAAACGTAACGGTGTAGGAAGAACAATATTCTCTTGGTTATATAAATAATATTCTAGCTCACTATAGTTATCTAACGCTTCACATACAGGCTGATTTTAATATATATCAGGCATAGAATAAAATTCAAATCCTTGAAGAGAAATCGAACAAGTTTTTTTACATGATTTTGAAAGTAAATTTGTTCTTTTTACATATCATTAGAAAAAGCCGTTGACACGCTGTATTTAAGCCTACGCTAGGTGTTTTAAATGGCATAGGCTAGGCGATACTTATCTCTTTATCTATATGCCTAGGTTACAGTGATTGATCTAGTGATTATGTGACAGACATACCTATGCATTAATTAATATCGAATTATATGTTAATTGGTTTATTTTTTTGCACCTAGTATTTATCTATGTATCTCATACTACTAGGTAAGTCGACAACGACGCGGACGAAGCTTTATTTTTTATTTTAAGTATAAATAGTTGGTTATTTTAATGAAGTATTATAGTAAGGAGCTAGTCTAGTCTATTAAAACCGAATATTTCCACCTCTGTAAGTGTCTTGTCGTTACGAAAATAAATGGTAGGTACTCGGGAACCTATAAAGTAAAATCTTCTATCTATAAAAAATCTGGGTTGCCAATATCATTAAACCAATAAATTAAGATAAGCGAATTCACAGATTCGCAACTTTCCTAAAAGATTGTATAATAATAATTTATATTAATTATACTTGGGCAAACATCAGAAAACATTTCTAGTCTCGATTCGGAAAAGGTCAATGATAACTACGCCCTCTGATTTATGAGTATTCTAAATAACATCGATTTGTGGCGAAGGCGGCATTTATAATTGTTACCTTTGCCTCACACTTTCCAACTATTAATGAAAGTAAAAGAAATAATATCAGACGCCATGTTTAAATTCAAGTGTCATTAAAAAGTTTGAATAACATTGGATAAGATTTAGATTGTATTTTACTACTCAACATAATAAATTAAAAAGTCGTTGTTCAGGCAGTGTTATTTCACGCATTAATGAGTTCTAGGCTTCAATTATAATTAGTATTAAGGCCTGGTTCAGATGGAGCGGTAGGCAACAATTTTTGCCGCGTTAACGCATTTTTACCATGTATGGTAAGCGATGGTGCGGTTGACAATGGTGCTAGCTTGTCTAGAAGTAACCTTTCTTTTTTCTTTCACTCTTGAATAAAAGGGAAATAGCTACCAGGAAACACTGACTCCAGCAAGGAATTCTACTCCTTAACTGTATATACAAGGATTCGCAAAACGTTTTATTTGACCTCCATGTTGTGAACTCATGCAGCGTGTATATACTTAGCAACACAAACTTTGATTTACTATTGTAAAAGAGATATTTCGTGAGCATCAAGATGACGGGACCAAGTCCCCAATTTAAAATGTATCACATTGAAGTGTTTGTACTAAATATTATGTCAAGGCGTCCTGGGGACTTGGTCCCGTCATCTTGATGCTCACGATATTTCTCTCTAACAAGAAGGACGGAAGTGACGCTATACACCCAGTGCGAAAAATAACCGTTATTTTGATCTGGAATCAGGACACCTACCTATCTGAATTAACAAGGGCAAAGGGCAATCTAAAAGACAGTTCCGATTTATGTCAGAACATTTTTATTTTATTTACATATATAAAACTTAATTTACTCTATCTGACAGAGATGAAACATGATAAAATAAATCCGATATTAATCTCTTTGATTTTATCGTTTATTATGATCACAAAGCTTAAAACAAGTTTAGTGTTTGTGACTCATAATTTGAATGTTTTTTTTAACCGTTAAAGTAAATAACTTGAGAGCTTAGGTCTACTTTAAAGTTTATTCATAATTACATGAACTGCTTCATAAATCTGTTATTCATTTATTCACAGACAGACAAGGGATGAACAGTTTTCAATGTTTTTGGCCTATTCTCATCCGGCTCACGGCTTGCCAATACTTCAAACGTATCGCGTGTGCAAGTTTTTATCATCTTTAACGCTATAGCTTAGCATAATATGGGGATTGTGTAACGTGTTTTATATTTGTGTTATTGTCGTAAATTTAGTTTAAATGAAGTCTAAATAATATTATACAACTTTGCGGAACTTCTGTTGTCTAGATCAATAACCTAGCAATAGTGGGAAGTGATTTATTTACTACACCTATCATAAAATGAGGTAAGAACTTGTCAAGTTATAACAAGTATTTATTTTAGGTGGTAAAAAACTGTAACATGGCTTTATAAAACAAGTAGTATGAACGGGCTCAGAACGGGTCTGAAATCACACAGGCTTTTGATTGAACAATCCCGTTTAATTTGTGTACCCACAGACTATGCCTATTGCCTTTTTTGCGTAGCTTATCACCTGAACTATTTATTAAAGACTGACTTTAATGCTGCCTCTTTGGTTGCATATGCTACTATACTGCTGAAAATACGGTCCTGGGGTGGATTATCGGTTCAGGGGGGTTACTCTCTAAGCCCGAAGTCCGTAATTTCGGGCTTAGTTGCGGGTGAATTCTACTCCGTATCACCTACAGGCTTACGATTAGTCCCGAACCTGAACTGAGAATGAATGGCAACACAATTTAACAGTAAGTGTCAAATCGTGTTATCATTAATTCTTAGTGGTTAGGTGATACGGAGTAAAATACGCTCGCAACTAAGCCTGAAACTACGGACTTCGGGCTTAGAGAGTAGCCCCCCTAGCTATTGAGTAACTTAGATTTGATTGATTCAAAACATTGCCAGTTCCGCGACATAGCTAGTGGTAGCGCATAGGCCACTTTGGCGGCTTGTTTTGGGGCACATAGAACAAGACGGGAGGTGGAGTATAGTTTGTGACTCCACTCTACCCTCCTTTTGATCCGCCAAGGCCCTATTTTGTGGACGATGGCAATAGGCTTGCACCACATCATATGGGTGGGACTTAGATACAACTGGCAAAATGTGAAGGTACACTGTATCTCTCTCTGATGTTATGTTATGAATATTTAAATCTAGTCTAATCTAAATTGGCACGTTATGGCCCACTGCTGGGCAAAGGGCTCCTTCTCCCGTTTCCACAAACGATACAGTGCAATAACGCGTTTCGGGCGGTGTTGGGGCTTCCCCGTTTCTGTAACGTATTAGGGATGTTCGCGATGGCACGCACTGATTGTTACTACGCTTTTATAGCGGTGCGCGTCTCTGGTGCGCCGGGTGCGGGCGAGCTAGCCTGGTAATAATCGCCAACAGGCTGGACTGCTCTTATGTCCGGCATTGCTGTGGCGCCTCATGTTGCTGTTCCAGTGCTGGTTAGGAAATTATAATTGTGTTGTGGAAATAATGAGTCTCATAATACTTGATAATGAATAAAAAATAATAACCTCTGCCATTGCGGGCGGCCATTGTGAGCCAAGTTCATCTCTCCACCTTCGCCTTGCTCTGCCACGTTGTCACCTAGCATTGAATAGGACCCAGTTATTGAGCCTTTAGCTCATAGCTCATGTCAATGCGACAGATATTTCAGGCCCCACTTGAGAGAAGTAGCTTTCCTGGTAACGTCCGAGGTTCCTTGCTGCGCAATATTGTGTTCCTTACATGGTTCAAAATTCGAACTCCCAGGCGACTGCGCTCCATAGCTCGCTGGTAAACCTCCGATAAACGTCGGAGTCTGGACCTCTGCAAAAAAATCAAACAACAGTTTTGTACTGTACGTGAGTATGGGGAGAATGCATATTTCCATAATTCTCCATTTGAGGCTTTGCGGGAGATTTCCTTTGAGAAGAACCTTTTCTGGCCGAAAGCTCATCGAGGCGCTTTCGGCTATGAATATAATGTTTATGAAATGTTAAAAACCCAGAAAAGCATTACAAAATTAATGAATCGGTTTATGTCACTATTAATATTACTTCCACCTAATGCCATACGGTCATACCATACCGCTCTTTATTAAAAACAGAATTTACCTAAAAAAAAGCACAATTTGTCACCAATAATTTAAATGGGTGTAAGATTGCGTAAATTCTATGAAATAGAACTAATTTTCAATAAAAGTTAGGCATCATTTCATTTCATCAGCTGTTTATTATGTAAGTGAACGGCTGACGGTGTCTTCTTGTTAGGACTCGGACACATTCGATATTTTATTTACTGAATTCACATATAAATGTAAATAAGACAGATTTATTTATTTTCTGATTTTGAAAACATAAATGAGGTCTTGACTATAAAGGTTAATTTGAGGTCCGTGAATACGGAATTGAAGTGTAGTAAAAAAATCGTTATTTTTTTTTTAATATCGATAGCCTCGCGTTTGATCATAATCTCAACTGATGAAAAACGATGATGTGGGCGACGATGAAGCACTATTGCCTAGAAGTTATCTACTCACTCTTAACTTTAAGACTAGGTTCAATTCTATCAGGAAAACCAGACTCCGGCGAAGTAGACTCCGTTGCTGTTCGATACAAAGAAAGAATAAGAATGGGCCACCACTTAAATGTGCAGAACGAATGCTAAAACGTTCATCCAGTTAGCCGATATCCTGAACTAAACATCACCTAAAAATAAACGACACTAAATGCAAGCAATAAATCAACAAATAAACAAATACAGCTCGATATAATACAAGTAATTAACGAAACAAAAAAAAAACAGTAAACAATTTCTTAACAAACATTGGAAGATGCAAGAAGACGGGACTGTAAAGATTTTATGAACTCGCTAATTGAATCTAGTTTGGTATCTATCATCGCTATTAGCAAACGTGTTGGTTAATAAAAATATATATTATCTAGCAACGATTTGGCAAACACTCGTTATTTATAGATCCTGTATATTTTGGCACTGTTTTTGTGACCATAAATTAAAACAGTTAGATGGTAAAAGCTGTAATGATGTTTTGAAATACTGTTAATCAAATAAATAAATGTTGTTGATTTTAATGGGGAATTTAAAATATTTCTTTCAGTTTAACCGTGAGAAAAGATGATCTCTAATAAGGCTATACAAATATAAAATATATAAATGTAACCACTATCAATCCGCATTGAATATGACCCAATTATTCGTGTTATTAGTAGTGTTATTCCGTAAAAATCCCACCGTGAAAACATGAAATAGCAGTCAATCTGATTGGAGAATCAAGATGGAATTACAGTTTATTTTAGCTCATTCCACCAATTTTTCACGAGAACTGTACGGAATAAACTTCTAACATTGGGAATGTTCACGGTAGCAGTAATCTCATTCCCACCTGATAGATAGCGGTGGATGAGGACTATAATGTAACAAGCGATCCAAAATATGCTTGCACGCTGTTGCTTTAAATGCTGCACGGGTTCCTTTTCCTTCTTAGAGTGAGCATGGGTTCATCGACATCTTTTATCGGGACAGATGACTTTTTGGCATATCTCGGGATAACCACTTTTATTTTCATCACGTCCTTTGTACCTAGTGGGATGTGAATACTGCAGCCGGCATTACAAGAACTGCCATTATTTTTTACTTGTTATTCATTAAAAACACTGAAATCATAATTACAACAGGTCAATTTGAACTTTTATCCGAGTGGCAATGTAGGTGGGAAAATTCCATCAAAGGCCGTCACCTCCACCAATTTTTTCCATCTGTTCGTGAGCGGCTGGACAGGACATGGCTGGAGGTGGATCACTGTGTTGCCCAATTTCTCACAGGTCATGACAATTTTAAGAGTAAATTATTTTCCTTTAAGCTTGTGGCCTCGCCTTTATGTCAATGTTCTACAGCTGACCATGAATACGAACAATCCGCACATCACATCTTATGGGAGTGTAGTCTTTGGCAAACTGAACGCAATATTATGTTAGATAGTATTAAGGTTACATCTGGGGTAGTTTACTATACGGACCTTGTTGAAACCAGAACAAATTTCCGTGCGTTCAAGCGATTTTGCCATACCTATTACTGGAATCAAAAGTAGCTCACAATTTAGGACCCATTAGTTTAAGTGGTAAAATATAATCCGTGGTGCTTGGCAACTGGGCTTAACCCAGTTGTATTTGTCCCTTGGTGCCTATTGGTCTAGTTCTATTCTGTCTCCTGCTTGATACGGAGGGAAGTGGAAATTATATATATTTTTTTTCCTACTCCTCCGCTGTACTTTTCTGATTAATTTCGTTGCAGGATCCAAGACAGTTGAATCGTTTCTCCGGGACTCGTCGGGTTTCATTGGCTCGGCGTTTTTCTGGTGGTCGCCACTGTTGATTCTGGCTTTCAGGAGTTGCAGTGGTTGGGAATGTGTGGCGGGCTTGTCCCAAAAAAAAAAAAAAAAAGGTCAATTTGAACAGTATTTACTAGTGAAAGTCTTATTTCTATAAACTACTTTATATACATTCTTGACAATTGAACCCATAGCTTATTAAACACATAATAAAATATTCTTATTAGGTATGATAGACATGGAAGATTACTTATGTTCCTACCTGGGTGCTTAAAATCTCTCTTTCATCAAGGTTTTCTATAACCTTTTGACAGAGGGCAGGGACTAGCTAATTACATGTCAAAGTGTTCATTAAAGAAAACAGTTATTTATTTAAAGACTTCTGTTTTCCCTTTTTACTGGCATAGCTTATGAAAATATCATTTTAATAATAAACCAACCAGTTAGGCAAAGCTATACCTATATAACAGTACGCCCTCTAAGGCTCAAGCCTATTGTCATCGATTGAGTACTTTGGGCTGTTACTGCGAAATTCAATAACACTTCTGCATACAGTCAGCCCCAGCCACCTTTTTAAGCTCATCGGCAAAAGTGAATTATTGATTTAATTATAATTAACTTAACGTTTTCTTTTTTGGATGAGTGGTCAAACGCGTGCCCATCAATAGTAAAAAAAAAAAATCAAATGAATCCTTCCGCTCTGGGCAAAGCGGAAGGGATTGTTAGACTCTTCTTTCTAATACTCACTCGTGTTCCTTCAAATGCCCTCTGCGTTCTAGGGCCGCGATAACTCTTTCGAACAAATTCATCAACCCTGCTGACATCTGTTTGAGGCGCGCGTGGAACAAAATGCACCGTCGACGCCGGCCTGGTCCTCATCGGACAGCGAGCCACCCATCGCTCGCCTTCCGCAGGCCCGCGCCTACGGTGGCCGGGAATCGAGACTAGGGCAGGGACTCCTGAAGTCAGGCGCGTCTTCTTCTGTGGCTGCCGCTGGGGCGTGAGGTTTGTGCTTCTCCCTCACGCGGCCCACCTACTCCTTTACTTCGCAGAAGGAGGTGACTGCTTCCCATGCCCCTCGCTCCGGACCATGGATTGACCCAGGGCCATTTTTTTTAAATAAAATAATAAAAATGAAGATAGGTCGCCGCCGCCGACACCCTCTACGAGGACATGGCGGTGCTCCGCCAAGCAGTGCAGACCTCCACTAATGCTCCACCCACCGTGTGGCGCCACAATAGTGGCGTGCCCATTTGTCAGAACGCTTGTATTGTTATTTTCTTAAAGCCATTACGGTGACCACTCAGCAATTCGTTAAAAGTGCACAACATTTGTTGTTTGATATCTCACCTACAATGTAATTGCGGTTGAACAATAGTAATTTTAAGATTACTGGTGTAACCTCTCTGAGGCAGTTGATTGATATATGAGTAGTAGAGATGATTGTTTGTTGTCTGCTACTGAATGTCTGTAAGCATTTCATTTAATAATTACTAGGTTTTAACTCCGAGCATGAAGATTGTCAATAATACCAGGGAATGTATAGCTGGGACCAGTAATTATCCTGTGTTTTAAGCATAGATAATATTTATATTACTATGGTTCTAAGCCAGATCATGGATTACCCGTAGGCTTTTAAACCAAGTCTGCTTAGCAGTTGAGGCGTGATTGACTAACGAACATCCAAATACATACAGACTTTTACAGTAGAATATTAATAGAAAAATCAGAAAAGGATAGGAACTTTCACGGGCAAAAAATCAAAATTCCTTAAACATTCCATTTTTTTCTCAAATATCAAACTAGTTGATAATCAATTTCATTATATTATCGTTTAGTCTCATGTTTATAAGTTTCTTTAATAAGTATTCAAAAGCCATTTCTTCGGAAGTTCACGCATCCCACACCATGGGGTAAAAGCGTAACCAACAGCTTTTTATTTTATATTGCATATTATTTTTATTTTATATTGCATATTATTTTTTGAAAGCTCCGTGATACTTAAAACTTTTATTTCCTAAAATATCGTCGAACTCACGGCGAAAAGTTCATAAAAGTACAAATAAAATAGAAATGACAATATTATGGTGAACTAAACTGTTAAAGATAGGGCCGATTTTGATTTAATTATTAAATTATGAAAGGTTTTTAACAGCCATGTCTTTATAGGTTGAAAGAAATTAAGTATTCATGGCTATAACTTTGACCTTATTTGCATACCTATCTACTAATTACTAAATAGCTTAATTAATACAAGATAAAGTTTGTTCAGACAAAGTTCCAGTAAACTGGTTTAGCCCACTGAATCTTTGCACCTTATTCACGCCTGGTTTCAAGAAAAAAATTGAATACCACTTTTTTTCTTGAAATCAGGCGTGAATAAGGACTGTTGCGTCTTTTATTAAAGGCAACTGAACTCATGCGTTTAGCTGATTCAAAAAAATAATCAAGCGGGGCAGTAGAGTTTGATAAGTTCTCAATTTCGCATTCGAAGTTCAGTAATTTTAGCGGTTTCATTTAGAAGTCTTTCTTCCCTTAGGCAAACTTTTCAAATTGCCTGGCAGTACCCAGCTAATATTTAAGTAGACGAACCTAAACCATATATACTCGTATTTACGTATCATTTACATAGATTTCCATTAATCCACGCCTATTACAATAATTAGCAACAAAATACTATTCAGCATTTCCGAAAACGTTTATTCATTATTACAGTACCTACCTACCTACCTACCTACCTACTTCATGCTTCCATACCTCCATAGACACGATTTGAATGTCGCAACTTTTTATACGCTCGCTATTAACATTTGCGGAAACGCTGATGTTGTGAGAAAAACGCATGTTTATCCGGGAAGTGAGCATCGTAGTATGTAGGCGAGTCAATCAATGTAACTACTGCATTGTTCTAGAGGTGAAGCCGTCAAAACTTCGACGAACGACGTAAATTATCAACATTTCCTCGGTGTCGGTGTCGGGTGTCGTGAGTTAGATGCGTATGCAAACATGCCACCGTGTTTAGGTTTTAAACCTACATGCTTTATATTCACTTGTGCAGTTTAGTGTAGAGTGTATGAACAACCAGCAACATGCAGTAGTTACGTACAATTTATACAGATGATGTAAAGTACAATAGTATGTATGAATATTGAAAAGTTGAAAAAGGCATAATTATTATATATGATATAATAATTATGCCCGTGATTACATTTACCGAGGCATCACATGAACCGAAACATTAGGAAGTGGTGATGGGCGGGCGTTTTGGGGAACTGTATTTTTTTGTTCAAAAAGTACTGAGCCTTAACAGTAAAATTATATAATTTTCGGGTTAAAAGTTATTCTAAGAGCCTTGGCAGTAGATGGACTTCTCAAAGAACTGTCCCAAAATCGCGAAAGTCCGGGAAAAGTGGACATTTGCCGTAATGGGAGAGCACAGCCTCATATTAAATGTATATTATAAGAGCTTCAAAGGTTGCCGCTACCTCTGACCCAAAAAATGGCCAGCTGTTCACAATTAATCGTTCCACAAATTCTTCGGGTAGCTTTCATATCTACATTAAAACATGATTAGAAGCTCGTCCTAATACGGTTAACAATAGGCTCGCAAGATCACGATGATTCGACAGTGACTGACTACCTATTAACATTCGGTAATAAGTAGGTACCGTATTGATTTGACCTCTTTGGTCAAGTAGGCTCAGAAATGATTTGCCCATAGTGAGTAAACCACTAAACGTACTGCTGGGTTCTTTTGTATAAAAGAATCATTAGCATAGAAAATGGATTGAGCGTTTTCAACAAAACCGTCAGACAGGTAACAAGTACAAATTTATGAATTTTGTAAGTTGTTTTTCATAAACTACACATTATTTTATGAGTATTTGTCAAAAAGTTACATGTCATAACTATGTAACTTTTTGACAAATACTCGTATGACTCGGAACTGATAATGCAACATACGAGTACTTACTCTCTAATGAGAGTTAAAAAAGTGTGAGAGAAATATATACAAACAATTGTGATTTAGCTATGTATCACACATTTGCAGGAGCGGTTGAGTTCTGCATATAGACATAGAGAATGTGAAATGAGACAGGTACTGGCTGCTCAGTAGCTTTGTATCTTTCTACAGAGTGGTAACGTTTGTTAGTACTACTCAGTCCATTCTCAATGTCTATGGAAAGAATAGTGTGAAAATAGCGCAACAAGCGTTTACTAGCTCATGACAAGACAGTGTAGGTAATCAAAGAAACTGATTACAATATAATTATGTGGCCAGTGTCCGTGATGGGTAGAAACGTTTTCCATTCATGCGTGTCTACTGTCTATGGAGGTCTACTTCTTTGGTAGGGTATTATTTTTTCTCACACATCTTCACCTGTTTGATTTAAATATAAATAATGTAATAGTAAACACAAGGTTACACCGCGTAATAAAAAGTCGAACTCGAAAAATTAATGGAGACTATGTCTCTTCAGCCCATTATAACTATGTGTTTCTATATGAGAGAGAGACGGAACTATACAGGACGAAAAGCACTATCCTTTTTCCACAACGGAATCATGATGGCGTTGACACGTTATATTTGCAGTTTAGGTAGATACCTACTTGAACTTGTTGTCACTTTACTCCGTGTTAATTAATAAAGGCGAAATATTGTTTACGAAGAATGTTACATACAAAAATATAACCCAACACTGACAAAAAAGATCCGTTATGGAATTTATTTACGAAATAGGCATTAGCACAATATTATACTACAACTTATTAACTTTGGAATGTCAATTCAATCGGATCCGTCATAAAATGTCGCAGCACGAGCGATATGAAAATATCTCTAACGCGTTTTGTTTTTATTGAAACACTACCGTTTTACTATCTCAGCTATAACAGTAAAGGGAGTAAAAAACTTATCAGAAGTTTATAACCAGTAGCCGGCCATTTGCATTTAAATCTATTATGAATGTGAAGGGCATTAATACCCTGCCACGTACGAGTACATTATCTCTTTGGGTTCTTTTAATGCTTCTTTCATACAAAAATTTAGTTCTTCAAAGTTTTTTAAAATATTAATTTTTTGGAGTTTTTAGAACAGCAACATTGCCAATTTATTTAACGGCTTTCAAAGATGACGAATTTCAAATTCGTCATCTTCGAATTTCAAATCGAATTTCAAATTTTTCGATAAGGTAGGTACATGTTTGACATGTACCTTATCGAAAAATTTGAAATGTAGTTTTATCACTTACTTATAAAATAAATTATAAGGAAAAAAACAAAAAAAAAGCTTTTGTTTAAATGCTCTAAAAAGAAGAAAATAAAATTTCCCTTTAAGATTGATCATAAAAACTTGTCGTGAGGTTTGATTAATTTAAAACTTATTGGTACTTACGCTAACCAAAATTAAAGGACATTTTATTACCTTCTTTTTAGAGCATTTAAACAAAAGCTTTTTTAAAAAAGTTTTTTTTCCTTATAATTTTTTACTTATTTCGAGTTAGGTACTCTCAACAAGCCCTTTCATTTGATACCAATAAAAAGTAACCATTCCGTCATATTTTATGTTCCGCCATATTAGATTTAGAATGACGTCACATTATTTTTCGAGTTATACTCAACAAGTCCTTTCATTTGATAACCATATTGTAGAAATGCATTAAAAATAACTATTCCGCCATCTTGGATGGTCCGCCATATTAGGTTTAGAATGACGTCACATAGCTTATCGTGTAATGTCATCTAAACTAAACGTGTATACAAAATTTTAGCTCAATCGATTGAAGATATCTGCTTCAAAATTGAGTAGCAAGATTCCACCCGAACAAACATACATTGCAAGTTAAATGAAATCTGTCTATATTGGTCGCTGTTGTTGAACGAAATGAATAAATAACGCCTCATCGAAAACAATAGGCATCGTAGGCATCAGTGGCCTCCAATGTCGTTGGTTTAACAAAAAAGAACAAACTTCGGTAACGTAGAGACGTCAGTCAGTGAGAGTTTCCCTTTTGTCCGTTCATTGTAACGATATTTTGAGGGACGTCTATGGGCGTTTACTTTTGTGACGTGATATTATCATTTACACTAAAAGTTACACAGACGTACATTGTCTTTTTATGGAAAACCAAAACGATTTGCATATTTTAACTGACAACTTTAAAGCTACCAATTACCCCACCTTTTCGGTAGGCGAGTAAAAGTAACTACTACCTACTGTAGTGAAACCCTTATAATTTTATGAACAAAAACCACGCCCTCGAACAAAAAAAAAATCAAATTAGCAAATTGGAACCAAATATGTATTTTTTACTTATAGTAATAAATTAATAATACAATAAAGTCAACAATAATTTGTATGGAAATGTATCTACACACGTCATCCAAGGCGCGGATGGCGCACTTTTTGCCATACATCATTTGCCCAGTATCGCCTTCAGATGCTTGATGAAGCCAAGTTAATGCCTTCATTCCAATCATAGCAACTGCGATTGAAAGCAGCTACCGTACTTATGTTATGAGAAGCAGTTAGGGCGATGAAGGGAAATGCTCTAAAGGTCAGTAGTATGTTAGTTATAATGGCTAGTTTGCCTTGAACGTTTATAATAGCATTGGTCGCAAGCAGAACTAAAACTGGAAAATGAATTCCACAACTACAACCGTAGAACGTGCTAGGTATGAGTATTAACGCGAGCCTGCGACCCTAGGAATATCGTCAGTATATTGCTTTATATGTATGGTCTATATTTTGTCTTTTGTTTTGTATGTATTAGAAGTCAGACTAAAGACTCCGCGGCTGTTTTGTTCGGATAGGATTGTCGAGAATATCCTTTCATTCAATGTTTAAGGTTTTCCTGCTGCAAGAGCGCAGGCAGCATAGCACGACACGCTAGCATCAATGATATTATTCGTCGAGCTCTTGTCACCGCTGGCGTACCTGCAGTATTAGAACCTAGTGGCTTGGTACGTGATGATGGGAAGAGACCAGATGGTATGACGTTGGTGCCGTGGAAGGTGGGTAGGCCTCTGGTGTGGGACGCAACATGTGTCGACACCCTTGCGCCATCACATGTCCCAAGTACGGCGAGCTGTGCCGGCGCTGCTGCTGCGGCTGCTGAGGCCCTGCGGCGCAAATACTGTAACCTTATTGGTAATTACAGATTTGAGCCCTTTGGGGTCGAAACGCTAGGGTCATGGGGTCCGAGTGCGCGTCTCCTTTTTAAGGACATCTCTCACCGATTGGTCGACACTTTGCGTGACCAGAGGGCTGGCTCGTTCTTTGCTCAAAGAATTAGCATTGCCATTCACGGCGATGAGTTATTTTTATTAGTTATTTTGAAATAAATTAAAACAGTTGGTATTACCAGATAATCAACCTTTGGCACTATGACTACGATGCGACGACATGTTTTCATAAGCTGTTCTAAAAGGGCTTTATCTATGAAAAGCGTTACTTACCTCAATGTTTTTACAATGTCGCGTCGTTCGTGTCTGCGGGGACTTCATTGGAATATCGATAGTTTTAAAGCATGCGATGTCATAAGTACACCCAAGTTGGTTTGTAGACCATCTGTACAGCCCTTAGTATTGCAAACTAGAACGATTAAAACAGTCAGATTTCACACTAATCCTACTCTACGTAAGTCTCATCTTAAGCTGATAGATGCCATATAGGGATCGGGGTTTATGCCAGTGAGAAACTTGTTTGTTCGAATTTCATTACTCAGAACACTTTGTTTTCGACTGGGAAATTAGACATATCGCTATATCGAATATTGCTATATATGTCTTCTTTACGATTCGATGGTTGATTTTTTGAAAAATTTTGGTCCTCTAGGTACACCGCTTGTTACACGGACTCGCTTAAGTTCAACGTAATATTACTTCGAAGAACATCTATGCGAACTGTTTAACGATCTCGTAATTTTGTTTATTTAGATTTTAGGTACTTCCTTTTCTTTTTTCAATTTAATTTCATAGTACTACTAATCCCACCCACACGCACAAAACGTTTTGGGAACTCATTATTGTGCGTACAGCCAAGGAGTGGAATTCCCTGCCAGAGTCTGTGTTTCGTGATAACTACAACCTGGCAGTCTTAAAGTCAAGAGTGAATCATCGCTTACCACCAGGTGAAGTGGACGTCCAACGCGTGCCTATCAATAGTAAAAAATAAACTATATTATGTCATGATATTCACGTTGACACCATGATTGTCTTGTAAATATGTCAACAAACTTTTTTTTTCATGTAATTTTCCCGAAAGGTAACCAACTGATCGTCGTCTAACGGTCTTTCAGCGGCCTGTATATCATGAGCCGTAATAGGAAGATGGTCCAAATTCACAGAGGGTCAATTTCTAATGCCACTCTTTAGTTTAGCAAATAAAGTTCTGATTCTGAAAAATAATGGGACCCAAACAAGAAGTGTGATTTTTTGGTTACTGGCAAGTGCGAGTCCCACACTTCGCGTACAAGCGCGACTCGCGCTTGCCTATTAATGTTTTAATATTCGAGTACTTATCTACACTTACATACGTATTGCACTGATTTATAATTACATACGTATTGCATTGATTTCTACTTACTTCAGAGTCGGTATTGGATTATAAAATATGAAAATTATATTGACTCGATAGGTACTAAAGATTATCCTTACTTCGTGCAAACGCTTCGAGATTTCTATTTTATCGTAAAAAGACTTTCTTTGACCCTTCAGTTAGTCTCAGTGACCTTGTAGACTTAAGTCGTATTTTGATCGTAAAGTTGCTCATAATTTCGTACTAGTAGGATCTGTAAGTGCAAGTTGTAATAACATTTTAGATAGATTTCCTTCATGAACGTTGTCGATAGTTTTATTTATTTATGTTGCACTTAGTTGGATGTTGTTTGGGTTTATCTTTTGCGGAAACTACAAATGTATGTAATAATACAAAGTAACTTATGTAAATATGATAATGCAGCACTTACTTATTTGAATTTCTCATAAACCATAATACCTCATTCAAAATCGACAGTCAACACTTGCATGCATTTCCTATGAGGTGTCCATTAGGACGATCGATGTGTAATGTTAGTGTTAAACTTCCACTCATGATAGATATATTTTTTATTTCCGAATACTTCAGCAATAGGTATCTCTGCAAATCACACATGTCACTGCTGTCAAATATGAGAAACACAGCAAATTAGTCACTGCTATAAAAACTTTGAGAGCAACTTTTGAAAACTGTCAGATGCTCCGAAATAGAAAAGAAATAAAACATATCACAAAATGGCGCCAAAAATTTTCACAAGTTATGTGGTCTTCACGTATTTTTAACCGACTTAAAAAAAATGGAGGCTAGGTATCAATTCGACCCTTATGTATGTAATATTGTCGGAATTGCACATATTTCGTATATGTTAGTCTATATCAGCTTCCGCAATAACAACAACTAATTAGATCAATTGCAATTTATTGATTGTGGAAACTAGTCATCATCATCATTAACATGTATGCCATAAATAAGCGTATGTATGTTTGTCCGCATATATTTCAAAAAATGTGAGGTGGATTTATAAACAATCTTTTTTCTCTTTTTCATTTACTTTTACATTTGATTATTTAGGTCTTCCAAAATACTACTGTACAGCTGGTTTGTAGTGATCAAAAAACGAATAGGGAAGCCCTTTAATTTTAAGAAAAAAAAGTACTCTTTTTTTGTTTTTATATTTAAGGTATCTGTCATTTTTTATGTTTTCAGCCAATGTTAATATTCTTTAGGTCCTGAATGATACTTTTTAAAACATGTATTTATATATTTAGGTCTTCCGAAGATGAAGAAGAAAAAAAAGTTTTTGTTTCTTTAAGTTTTAAGGTACTCGTATCTCCCATTTCTTTGAGGTTGTCAGCCAATGTATGTTAGGTCCTAAAAGGTACTTCTTAAAGCATTTACTTAATTAGGTCTAAAATAATACCACTTGATCAGCCAACCCCAATATTGTTAGGTCCCGAAAGATTGAAACCATATCTAGGTCTTGAAAAATAAATCACAGACAACTAAATGGCTTCGATTTAAGCAATTATTTCAGATTTTTACTACAGTCACACTGTTTTCTGAGCAAATCAAGGGAACGTGAGCTCAGCTAACCAATTGAAATCGCACTCAATCTATAAAACCAACAGACATAACATAACAAAGTGTAATTTTAATTTCGCTTCCAGCCAATCCCTTGTCGTGACCAGTCAATGCTAACCACTTGGATTCCCGACTCCAAGTGCCAGATGTCAAGTGGGCGATATCCTAACAGTACCTAACTTATCTACAAAGGCAGGTCGTCTAACAGCAATCTAATGTTTAAAAGACATTTATATCAATACACCGTTCTATTCATTCATACAAACAGGCATCTGATTTGATCTTAGCATGAGATTTGCAAATGTAACGCGTATTCGATGTCCTCTTGTCAAACCAGCTTATGTTTACAAATGGACTTGTACTTTAGTGTTAATGTTAACATCGAGGATTTTATTGGTATTCAAATTATTAGGTTAGGTAGTGCTTTTATTTACTTTCGATGTCGGTATTAAGAGACGTGAAGAAACTCAAGGCAAGGGGAGAGTCAAGGCGTAAAGGGGTTTTAAAATTTTGAATTCTTTGTCCCAAGACCGTTAGTTTAAAATCCCTTCTAATAACTTATTTATTTATTTTTGTATTTATTTATTTATGTACACACAATATACTTAAAAAGAAAATTTTGAACAGAGTAAAGAGCACAAACGTACTGCTTATTTCAACAGAAATTTCTTCCAGCAGACCTGCGACAGAAGCTAAGCGCGCTTGCAAAAAAGCTGTAGCCAGAGCCCGCAGCAAAAGTCTGGCGCCCTTGTACGACAAGCTGGAAACTGCGGAGGGGCAAAAGCTTATTTTTAAGCTGGCGCGTGCCCGGGAGAAAGCTACACGGGACATTAGCAAATGTCTCTGTGTAAGGGACGCCCAGGGTAAGCTGCTCTACGATGCCCCCTCTGTTAAGGAGAGATGGTGTACATAATTCGCGGAGCTTTCTAACAAACAGCATCCCCATAACCTTCCTCCCGAACCGCCTCCTAACCTTGGACTTATTTCCCCTATTTCCCCCGACGAAACCCGCATTGATCTTCGCCACATGAAGAACCGGAAAGCGGTCGGGCCTGACAATGTGCCAATTGAAGTGTGGAAGGCGATGGGCCCACATGGCGTGGACCTTCTGACGGATCTTTTTAACCGCATCCTGATCACCAAGGAAATGCCGAACCAGTGGCGATTTAGCCTGATTATCCCTGTATACAAAGGCAAAGGTAGCGTACAGGATTGTAGTAGCTACCGCGGTATCAAGATCATGTGCCACACCATGAAGCTCTTCGAGCGCATCATTGACACACGGCTCCGTAGCGAGTGTACTGTCTCTGAGTGTCAATATGGCTTCCGGGCGGGTAACAGCACCATGGACGCAGTATTCGCCTTACGGAATCTGGCTGAGGCTTACAGAGAGAGAAAGAGAGCTTTGCATATGGCCTTTTTAGACCTGCAGAAAGCCTTCGACTGTATACCTCGGCAGTCCATCTGGTGGGCACTGCGCTTCAAGGGCGTTCCTGAGGCCTATATTGACATTATCAGAGACATGTACCGCGATTCCGTGTCCTCTGTCCAGACCGCTGTTGGCGAATCAAATGGCTTCCCAATATCTGTTGGCGTTCACCAAGGCTCGGCTCTTAGTCCGTTCTTGTTTAACGTAGTGCTCGATGTAGTTACGGCAAACATCCAAGATAAGCCCCCATGGCTAATGATGTATGCCGATGACATCGCCCTCGTTAATCAGAACAAAGCCCATCTTGAGCGCAAAGTCAACATTTGGAAGGACACGCTTGAAAACGGTGGTCTGAGACTAAATGTGGCGAAGACTGAGTACATGTCCTGTGGCGGCACGGATTCAAATAGGTTCATCCGAATAGGTTCGGACCTGATCAGAAAATCCGATACGTTCAGGTACCTTGGATCCGTGCTGCACGAGTCTGGCAACGTGGACGACGATGTCCACGCACGTATAGGCGCGGCTTGGGCGAAGTGGCGCGAGGTAACGGGCGTTGTATGCGACCGCAAAATGCCTCCGAAGCTCAAGGGGCAGATATATAAATGCATCATACGGCCTGTCCTACTGTACGGCGGTGAATGTTGGCCAGCACTAAGCAGACACACCCAGGAGCTTCGCGTCACGACGTCAGATGAAGGTGCTGAGGTGGATGAGTGGCGTAACGCGATCCGATCGCATACGCAACTCTTTCATCAGAGGTAGTCTTGGTGTCCGTGACGTGGGGGAAAAACTGCAAGAGTGTCGTCTGCGATGGTATGGCCACATCATGCGCCGCCCTATGGAGTACGTTGGTCGGGGATGCATGAATATGGCTGTTCTTGGGGCTAGGTCCCGTGGTCGCCCTCGCAAGCGCTGGTTGGACGTCGTTAAGTCCGACATGAGAGCCAATGGCCTAACTGAGAAGGATGTTCAAGATCGGGCAAAGTGGAGGAAGCTAAGTAGGAAGGCGGACCCTGGCAATAGCCGGGATTAACGCCAGGTAGAAGAAGAAGAAGCCTTGCGACAGAAGAATTAGATAAGAAAAGTAGACACAGTGTGTAAAGAAACAGAGAAGGAAACTTAAAATAAACTATTCTAACTTAACTTAAACATATTATCTATTATCTTAATCAAAATAAAAAATCTTAAACATATTATTTACTTAATGCTACTTAGATTAACGCCATAATCTTGCTGGAATCGGAAGTTCTTATAAATACACTAGCTTCTGCCAGCGGTTTCGCCCGCGTGATTCCTAGGGAACAAACTCTCGGCATATATATAGCATATGTATTATTCCAGACTATAATCTACCTCTGTGCCAAATTTCATAAAGATTCTTTCAGGCGTTCTGACGAGAAAGAGTAACATTCATAAATTGTCACAAACTTTCGTTATTATAATAATACTAGCTTCTGCTAGCGGTTTCGCCCGCGTGATCCCTAGGGAATATACTCTCGGGATGAAAAGTAGTTTGTGTGCTATTCCAGACATCTATCTCTGTTCCAAATTTTATTCAGGTTTCATGGCGTGATTGAGTGCAAACATCCATCCTTTCAAACTTTCGCATTTATTATATTAGTTACATATTTATATTTATAATATTATAATATAGTAGGATAGGATTGGAGGAGCTTGTGGCTAAATAATAAGAGCCACTTTCAGATTTTTATGGTTAAGCAACGCTTGCCAAGGTTGGTCTGTGGATGGGTGATCCTAACATACCGAGTTTCCTCCTAGCCTTGGAATGCACGTATAGCCGTGGGTCCCGGCTGTCATTTGTAGATCTTTGGCAGTCGTTACAGATTGTCAGAAGTTAGTAAATCTGACTCCAGTCTTGCCAAGAAGTTCTGTCTTACCCAGTTAATGGGTTGTGGAGGTCTGGTAGGCATCCGCTCCACGAAAAAACACTGGTGTTTAGCTGAATCCGGTTTGACTGAAAGTCGACCCCAATTTAGTTGGGAAAAGGCTAGGCAGAAGATGGTAATAGTAGGATAGGATTGAGCCATTTTGATCATAAGCAACTTTCTTTGTCTCCTACTTTGAAAGTAACTTTTTGTTAATAACGAGGCCCAAGGCGTTTTGCATTTTTGTCAGCATACGTACTGTTCTTTGTTTGTTGTAATAAAGTTATGTGAGATATCATGTAATAACATTACTTTAAGGGTGTTAATCCAACCAGAGAGAAGCCCGTAGGTTACACCGTACTTGATATCTTTCCATTTTTTAACGAGAAAGATGATTTCAAAATGAACTCCAACATACGAGAACGTACTCGTTGCACGGAATGTAAAATAGACCTTTAAAAAGCTATAAAATCACTACTTACATGTATGATACAAATAAACTTATATTTATTGCTTGTAATATTTACATAATTCCACTTTTCCTCAGCGTCGCTTGTAATAAAGTTCATGTAAATTAGCTTTTCATTTTACGATTGCATCCTAGAGAAACAGTTGTTTATCGTTCAGCAAAGTGTTTTTCAATCGGAATATAAATTTTCGATTATTAATTTGTTTCACCTACACGCCACCTGCTAATTTATAAGAGAATCATTTATTAATTTATTTTGTAACAATTGCTTACTATACTCAACATAAAATGTATCTTATAAAATAAAATAAAAATGATGTAAAAACACTTCGAATTGTTGTGCTAGGTGCGTGTTGTGGTACTAGGTACTACATAGGTGCGTACGCAAACGACTCATCATCATCATCATTATATCAGCCGACAGACGTCCTCTGCTGGACACAGGCCACCGCCAAGTCATCATCATCATCTGCCTAGCCTTTTCCCAATTTTATTGGGGTCGGCTGAATACCAGTATTTTACGTGGAGCGGCTGCCTACCAGACCTCCACAACCCATTAAATGGGTAACACGGTATTTATTGGCAAGACGGGAATCAGATTTACTGGCTTCTGATAGTCCGTAACGACTGCCAAAGTTTTACAAATGACAGCCGGAACCAACAGGTTAACGTGCTTTCCGAGGCATGGAAGAAACTCGGTATCTGAAGATGGTTACCCAACCACAGACCAACCTTGGCAAGCGTTGCTTAACC
Organism: Lacanobia oleracea; assembly: GCA_950371165.1. Taxonomy (NCBI): domain Eukaryota; kingdom Metazoa; phylum Arthropoda; class Insecta; order Lepidoptera; family Noctuidae; genus Lacanobia; species Lacanobia oleracea. The sequence goes on from OX493399.1 coordinate 12,643,050, forward strand.
TTGAAGATCGTCCTGTGCGCCTGTTATTCTTTAGCCACGAGCTCCTCCATAGGCCACCGCCAAGTGTCACTACAATAACCGGTCCTGTGTGTCTCGCATCCATCGGCTATCCGCGACCCTCACCAGGTCATTGGTCCACCTTGTGGGAGGCCTTCCAAAACGCTGCGTCTTCCAGTATACGGTTGCCACTCCAGAACTTTTCGGCCCCATCGACCATCTGTTCTGCGCGCAAATGACTAATTAAATTGAGACTAATATTAAAGTACTTATAATTTAATTAGATTCCCTTTCAAAAGGAGCATAAATAAAGTGTGACATTTCTCAGCCTGTATCTACTCCAAAGGGACATCTTTGAAGATTTCCGCAAATAAAAGGGGAGGTGAAAATGTCTCTTTTATCTTGACCTCATAAAATTGGAGCGAGATTAATCTGAAATCCTCAATCATGAATATCTAAGATAGAAAATAGGTGTTTTATTTGATACTGACTTACTAATCTAGCCCGTTACGTCCCACCGCTGAGCAAAGACCTCAATCTCCCGCTTCCACTAACGTCAGTCCTCAGCACAGCCATAATGTAGGCCAGTCTTTCCGGTAAGATACAGTTCGCTCCACGGATCTTTACCGCTCGGAAGTTAGGTTTTAGATACGACTGCGCAGGTACAATCGCGTAAAAAAGTATCACGTTCCTAGAATATTTTTTTGTTTATACGTATTATAAACACTACCAGTAAATAAAAAAAAAATCAAAAAGTAACACAGCAAACACATACACCACAATGATACACAAATCAAACAGTAAGAAAAAAAAAGTTTTTGTGTTAACTAAGAAACTGGGTCAAAATTCGGGCACATTATTACTACAACAGTTTGACTGACATATAACTGTGAGGTAAACTTTTATTCTCAAAAATGTATTACAAAGGTTATTGCAGTGAACTCGTAAAACTGCACCAAAATATGTATATGAGCGGCTGTGACTGCAAAGATGTATTACTTTTTATATGTATCACTTACTGTTTGGCTTACCGTTTCAACATGAATATATAGAGCAGAATAATATTATCAGCCGTATCGTGTCGGCCGGTGCCGTATGGTGCCGTACAAGAATAATACCGTCCCATCACTTCCTGTGGGTGTCGTAAGAGTCGAATAAGGGACTCACCAGAGAATGGTCAGCAGCGTTCTCTGTAAAACTTAACACACTGCGATCGCCAACCCGCCAGCCAAGCGTGGCGTTTATGGCACACTCCCCCTTCTGGGGGAGGCCTATGTCCAGCAGTGGACGTCGTTCGGCTGTTATGATGATGACGATGATGAGAATATTATGAGTAAACGTAGTAAGATGCTTGCTTTGCTTAGACTTGCGTCATCATGTTTCTGTCATTGTCCTGTTACTTGGCGTCTAAGAGTTTTCTTCGTTGTCGTCTGAGACCATCCAAGAACATCCACCTAATGTGAGAACCAAGCTGTGGGAAGGACGTCACTTAACACCACTGATCTTTTTGAAACCCAAAAAACACCTAGCACCTAGACAGTGGACGTGAATTGCAGTGGCCTATATTGATAGCACTCAATTAGTTGCGCACCCAGATAGGAACATGCACGGCGTTGAATTGAATATACCATCTAGTTTTGCAAATTTAAGCTTATAAGAAAAATATAGTTGACATTGACGCTTCTGCGCTGCAAAAATAACTTGGCGAGGTGGGGTTTTAAAAATTAGTCGGATACCCAATGTGAGTGCGGTGCCGCTGTTCATAACATGATCCACACGTTTGAGTGCCCAATTGCTCATACACATGTACTTCAGGGGATGTCATCACCGCCTTCGATGCTGGGATTAACGTAGCAACGTACCGTGTCCAAACAATCTAAGGAGTTGACCAACGACTGGAAAAAGAAGACTTGAGGTCGTCGCAACACATTTCTTCTTCCTTCCCCCATTTAGTAATAAGTTAGATAATAAGCTAGGTAACAAAAACGCTAGGATAAGGATCTCTGAAAACATATATATTTTTGTAGGAAACTAATGTCAACGTGCCCCAGAAATGGTTACAGGCACGGTAAATAAGTAGGTAGAGTAAAAGCTGTGATAGAGACCACAAATACTGATGTTCAAACATCGTGATAGCTTATGCATCAGTTTTCCAACAACAAAGGCCGAATCAAATTAGACATACAATTCAAAAAAGCTTTAACCAACACAGTTGTTCTGCCACTTACGTCACAAATATGATAGGCAGATATTTAAGCGAACTTAATGAAGAATACTATGAATGAGAATACAATAATCAATCTGTTAAAGAAAAGAAATGGCATGTCTATCTGTCATTTAGGTTGTCAAAAAAAAATAACGATGTTACTTTCGATATATCGATATCTTGTCGACGGTAAATATAGATATAAAAAAATGCAATCGACAAGATATCAGAAACGATATTAATGTATTTCCTCCAATTAAAAAAAAATTGTTAGAGCAATGTACATTTCTAATATGTCAGGATTCAGATCCATAAACATACAGAACAATGTTCGTTATAAAACATCAATAAGATTTTTATAGAACAGTGATGCAATGTAAAATAAAAATATATCGAAAATTTTTAAACTTTCGCCATCCCTCCTGTCACCTTGACCTAGCCACGTCTATACATGGCGTTTTGATGTTACGCGTATTGTGCTTTCAAACGTGTACATGTGTATTACTAAGCAGAAAAGTACAATAAGACGAAACTCGACACAGAAACACGGTTACCTACGATCTTAGGATGGCTTTATAACAACAGCCATTTGTACTGTCAGCTGAAGTGATAGGCATGCAGCTACTAGCTACTCTTAAGACTTTTCATTAAATCGTTCCAATCATTCGGACCATTGGCCAAAGCAACGGTGACTAAGAATGTCACTGTTGCTTTCATAGACAAACGTGCACTTACATTTCGATATTCAACATATTCATGCATGCATGCTGCGAAATTGCTAGGTTGCCACTGATTTAACTGCAAATCAAAAAATTAGTTTGAATATTTCAGTTGACAATATTAGTGGAAAAATTAAATAGGTATGTTGTTTGGATAAAAAAAATATAATTCGGTTTCTGTCTGTCACTTAGATTACCTATCAAATTCATAATTAGGTATATTGGACACGAATTTCACTTTATTATCAATTAAAATTAAGAAAGATGAAACGCATCAAACTTCAGGAGTGTTAGCTTCTGTCGTCACTTCTATATAAAAGTACCATTACCAAGGCGTGACGTCAAGTGAAATTTCAACGCACTGTATTGTATTTATTTTTTGTTTCAGTGGATCACTTGGACCTTTGATTTTTTAATAATTTAACCATTCAATCATTCTTTGCCATGCAAAAAGTATTGTGGCTACAATCATATCCTAAAGAAAATGAAGTAGAAACGACTTCGAGTCGGGATTTTAAGTTATAATCCTGCACTATCGTATAAATCTTGTCAGGTGTCATATTTACACGCTAAGATCATTGAATCAAGACACCTTACATGACGCCGTAGGCCGTGATATATCACCTTTCGTTTATTTATTGTGTTGCTAGTACATCCATACAGCTTTTATTTACACACAATATTAATCCCTATTGTGTGTTCAGTAAGGTCTTGAATAGGATCAATGTTAAAGGGTCGATGAAGGTTCCATAATTCAACATTAAAATTCAATTTTGACCGGCTGCGACTATTTCTCTAATTTTAATTATTGATGAACCAGTGTGTTTCTTGGAACTGGTAGCTTAAATTATATGGTGATTAATTAGGAGAAGTGCGTTTATGGTATGGTAATTAAAATTAGGTATTTTAAAATGAATGTGTTTACTTTTTTAAAGTACCTAATGTAAGAATCTTGATGGGCATAAGCTTTGAATTTATGACCCACTAATATTTGAGTTAATTTTAATCCGTGGTGCTTGATGAGGAGGGAAGTGAAATTATGTTTTTCTTTCTGATCCATTTGCGTGATCAAAGTCGAGCTTCATTGACTTTGCGTTTGTCTGGTGGTCGCCTCTGTTGATTCTGGCTTTCTGGAGTTGCAGTGGGAATAGTGCAGAAGGCATCTTCCAAAAACCAGGCTTTGGTATAGATTTATTCTACAGGGGTGCCAATAAAGGGACAACTTTTTGTTTTGAACGGGAATCCTTCTGCTCTTGAGGGAGCGGAAGAGAGTGCCAGACTATTACTTATTAAAACCCATCCGCGTTCCTCCAAATGCCCTTTGCGCTCCAGGGCCGCGGGCACGCTTTCGCACAAATTCCACAACCCTGGCAGGTTCGCACCCTGGCAGGAACTAAAGGGATACCTAAATCTTAGGTAGTTCTATTAAGTTATCGGTTAAAAAACCGGCCAAGTGCGAGTCGGACTCGCACACGAAGGGTTCCGTACCATAAATCTAATTTTTTATTATTTGTTGTTATAGCGGCAATAGAAATACACAATCTTTGAAAATTTCAGCTCTCTACCTATTACGGTTCTTGAGATACAACCCGCTGACAGACAGACGGACGGACGGACGGACAGGCTTAGTAATAGGGTTCCGTTGGTTACCCTTCGGGTACGCATCCCTAAAAAGGGAGAACAAAGGTAGCATGGGGAATAAATCATTATTAACATTTGAGTTACCCGCACAGTTTCATGGAATTGTACAATGGTGGTATCATGCTTTTCGCAAACCTTAATTATAGACTTTAAGATAAGATATACGTTTTATGTAGATATTACGTCTGTATAATTTATTGTTAATGCTTTTAAAAGCAGACATTGGTTTAAATCAATCCAAGAAATGAATATTACTCCTAGTATGGTCAAAGGATGGGAGAGTTTAGATTCAAATGCTAATGTCATGAGGTCATAGGTGGCCAACTAGTCACAATCATACATTTTTGTGGCGTTAGAATTAATTATCTCAGTCCGCGAAAGTCTAGTCGATATATTGTTATGTTCGATCTAGGATTTAAAAAAGAATTTGCATTTATTAAGCTGAGATACACATTCTGGTTTGTTAAGTTTCTATAAAATTTGTAAAACATGAGATATTTCCGTGTATCCGTGTTAAAACTAAAAGTGCGATTTTTCTCTCAACTCAATTTTTTTATTCAACTAAAATAAATAAGCATGGATAAAAAATTTATATAAGCATTATTAAAAAAAAACGGTTTTAATAAACGCAAAAAAAATATCCCAACTCGTTGCGAATTACCGATGCAGCATACATATCGACACTCAAAAGCTGATCTCAAAAAATCATATCATGGTCGCAAATTCCTGGCTTATAATTAATCAACCACAATGTCTACGCGTTTACATAAAAATTTTTACAAAATTGGTCTATAGATACTTACGTAAAGCATTTTCTAAAAATCGTCGTCAAATTGTCGAATCGCACAGGTCTACCCTAACCCCCATACATCCCATGCGCTAAACTAATGGCTTCTTTTGTATCATCGGATGTATGTTAATACAAAAAAAAAAAAGTTCAGTGGCTTTAGTGCGAGTTTTTTAACGTTCTCGATCGCGTTAGTGTAAACGTCAATTTGTATTGAAATTTAATAAGACCCGGCTGGTGGCAATAACGGAAAACCTTTTTTATTTCATACAATTTGTTTACATTAACGCGTTTTGAGTACTTTTAAAAACTCGCACTAAGTCCTCTGAGGGCTAAGTGCCAGTTTAGTGGGACTAAAGCCAGGTCATCAGTTCACGATGGTACTCGTACTAACGTTAGCAGCCGAGATACTTCTTCATAGAAAAGACTTGATTACTTACTCAGTCATTTTATTACGTTCGTATTACGGTAAAAGTGATTCTTGAAATACAGGCGTTTTAAAAACATGGTGTTAAGTAGGTATTAAGGTATAAAGGCGGATGAATATTTTATTACTCTTGATTTAATGGGTTTTCTAAGAGAAACATTGTTGTCACTTAACTGTGCTTTGGAATTAGGTAATAATTTGGCGACTTTGTCGAGGTTAGTATAGTAATTTCTAATTAATCCTTTTCAGGTACTTCACCCTTAAGTAATAGAGGTTATTTCCTTCTGATAATTAAGTAGGCCTTCACATATTAGCTAAAGTCTAGCTGATATGTATGTAAAGACTTTACACTTAAAAAGAACTCGACGAATTAACTCGAATCGAGAGATCTCGTCGATTTATCTTGTCAAAAACTTGTGAGAATGCAAGGAAACTAGTGGTGTTTTTGAGAGTATGAGAATGTTAAGCGGATGCAAACGCTTCTTAAACTTACGAGAGTTGCTCCCGTTACCCCTATAAGGAGCAAGAACGATCGCATTACAATCTCAATATGTCTAAAATTCCTCTAATTTTTTACATATTTGGCCTGTTTTTAATAACGGATTGTGAAATCCGTTATTAATTGAGAAGTTTCAACATTTTAAAACTTTCAAAATAGTAGTAGCAATTTATTTCAGCCACGGTTTGTCAACAACATAGGTAGGTAAATAAGAGGTATTGGGGTGAATTATCGTTCTTCAGAAAACTGCCTGAAAAAGACTCTACAAAACAGTATATTAAAAAATAAACTTCCACGTTTGGCTGCCGTGTTCACAACCAACGGCCAGAGAGGCGGTAACAAAAAGATACCATCATAAAACGATCAATAATTCACGTTGACGTAAATGTTTTAAATAACTTTAATAACATAGAATAACGTTTTGGTTGTAATTAAAGCCTGTAATGAACTTGTGTGGAAGTATTTTTATTAAAAAACGTATTATGTGAGTGAAAGTGTGGTTTACTCGCAGTGTTTCTTGTAGGGTAGGCCGCTACTGTGTTTCTGAGCTCTGAGTGTGTTAGTATTCGTTGAAAAAAAGGTTAGCGATGAATAATGCAGTTTAAAAGATTAAAAAAAATAGTTCAACACGATGAAATGTTAAGGTACTCGTAGATAGATTTTTTGTCCGGCTAACTTTTTATTCATGAATCTATATCTACCTATACTTCTATACTTAATATATAAAGCTGAAGAGTTTGTTTTTTTGTTTGCTTGAACGCTCTAATCTCAATAATTTCTGGTCTTATAAAAAAATCAGTGTTAGATAGCCTATTATTATAGCCTATTATATCGAGGAAGGCTATAGGCTATATATAATCACGCTAAGACCAATAGGAGCGGAGCAGTAATGAAAATTGTGACGCAGACGAAGTTGCGCGGGTCAACTAGTTATTAATAATACCAAATGCTTGAATAAAACTGCAGTGTAAAAACATACAATACTTGCTGAATACTGAACTGAATAGGCACCTTATATTTTAAAGTGACATAAAGTGACCTCTTGTATGTCAGAGCTGTGGATTTTGTGAATAAATAAATAAATAATTTTCAGCTGCTTAATTGAACTTGCCTGTGGTGGCATTAATATAATATTAACTTACAAACTAAGCGACAACCTCGGCTTAGGTCGTTGGTAGGTAGAGGACAGCTAGGAACGAGCAGGATCGAACAAGACATTTAACTCTATGGTATAGTATTCTAATGTGTGGTATGATATAGTGCTTGGTAAGGTGGTATGGTAGATACTCTTTAACAGGCACAATTGAAATTAAATCTGAAATGGAAAACTACAACAAAAAAATATATTTTCTCGTACAGTCTACATCCGGAAGCAAGGACGTCCCCAAAAATATGTAAATCAACGAAAACATGCAAAACAATTTAATCACTCATTTAATATACCCATAAAATCGCGCGAGCAAAATCTCATTAACCCGATTAGTCCCACCAGTCGCAACTATCACGAATTTTCATATTTTATCGATAGAGCCCACTGACCGTGTTTCCGATTAACGTTCAATCGATCCGGAATCGAGCGATATGCTGAGGGCGGGTCGGGTCGAATCGATCTGTGCAGAATAGGCGATCGCACCACTTGTGCGCCGACCGCTCGAGCCGACGCGACGCGTCAAAACCGCGGGAACATTGAAAAATCCGTCCTTGGATCGTTTGAAAAAAGAATGTGATTGTTTATTTTTTTTTATTTAGTGCATGACTGTCAAATATAGTGTGGATTGTTATCAGCCTCCTTGGAAGTTCAATTGGATAGTGATGTTTTCCTGAATTCCCGTTGGTAAGTTTATTAGGAAATAGGTTTCTAATAGAATAGAATAGAATAGAATACTCTTTATTATGTACACCATATAAGTAATAAACCAAAATACCACCAACCACAAACCATAATACACCATAATAACCAATAACAACCATAATAACCATAATTTTAATTAATGCACTATTTTTCAATTACACTAGTACCACTCTTTAGGAACTCCCGTTTAAATGATAAACCTTGTGACAAACATAAATAAAGTTAATGGTGAAAATATTGTCATAGGCCAGACGTTCAGATCGCATAAACTCAACTCAAAAGATAAAGGTACAATTAATTTACATACGAAAACAATAACTTAACTTCACCAAAGCGTTGTTGAACCCATAGATCAAGTTTCAACTGTTTATGCTAAAATGTTATGTTTATGGCATCGATTCAGTAGACGTAACAGACCTTTTTGGTGAATATATAAATAGAAAAAACTACTAAATAAATATTGTAGTTAAAAGGACTTTCGGAGTATGAATTAAACATAAGCTGGTAATGGCCTATGATTATTTGTTTTATTATAAAATAATATTATGTTAAAGGCCAAATGATGATAGGTCTGTTCGACTTTAACGGTAAAATTGAAAACACTATCTATTATTTATACTTGACTCATGTTTTTATTGACCTCAAGGAATTTATGAATTTAGTTGCCAATCAATCCGACATTTGATTTAAATAAAATCTGAAGACGAAAAAAACAATAATAGTTCCGAATTCCTATAAATATTGCTGAGTGCAGTCAGCAAAAAAGTAGGTACTACTAAGTCGGATATTTAATGAACAGATATTTCAGCTTGCTACTTATTTTGCACCAAAACATGTTTTTTTATAAATTTCAATCTCTGTCTTAAGTCAAGTCTACTTATTTCCTTTCAAAATAATAGATTTTCAAACTTCTTAAATCTAGTGCGCTTTAACGTATCTAACATATAAATTTAATATCCAGTTAAACTTTAGTATTCTATACAGTATTCACTTTCCCAACTTTACTTGCTTACATTAGAATTAATGAGTAAGTTATTATGTAAATATTCCTTTCAAAATGTTTTACCGACTGTCGTTTTGATTGACAAGCTTTGCTCGCAAAGATGCTAAGGGTAGCCATTTGACCTCTCAAGACTATAATTATGCGAACATAATAATATATTAGTAATACAGACAGCTACAGGTACCTTTAACATCTTTTATGTGGAAGTTTCTCTGTTGTGGTAAACATTTTAATGGTATAGCATCCGAAACCCGGGAAGCCAAGATATTAAAATGCGGAAAGGGAGATGTTAAAAATTATCAATGCATCACAATTCACTGTAGAAAACATTCGAATATTCATTAAACCAATCAAAAAAGTTATCGCGCCAATAATTGGTACAACCACCACTTTTGAGATAAATTTCTATCGAGGAACTGGACGTTAGATGCGAACGTCAATCGACCAACGTTTAAATTATTCGTTTTAATTACAATAATGAATTTATTCAAGTAGGTAATTATAACCCATTGCATAAGAATCACAAAAACAATTAATTAAACATAAAAAAAAAACAAAAACAATAAAAGTAGCAAAAATTTATTAAAACTGATAAGTTTTTAGAGAAGGCACCTATTTTACTGTTCCATAAGAAAAAGTCAAAAAGCAGGTCTGCTTAACCTATGTAATTGAGATTCACATTATACAACTTAACATTATGTGAAATCTAAATTTCTTTTCACACATTCTAATAGGCGATACTTTTAATTATACTTCCAATAAATCACGTTTTTTTACTGCCACTACCGACAGCCAAAGCCCTGTAATTACAAACACACTGAGAAACAAAGTCTTCTGCCATACTGATTAATTTTATTAATATTAATTACTGATTGAATTAAACGTGCGTAACCACAATAATTATAATTTTCGTTAATAGTTAAAAGTTGTAAATATACTATTAACCTCCTTCACTTGGCGTTTTACCCGACTGCGCTGGGAAACGTGTGTAATATGTTTTTTCGGTGGACGGTAAGGTACTGTTAACATGGTGTAATAAAGGAAACTTCAAAAGTCGGTCAAGCACGTACCCATCAGAAACTGTCGTGGAGTTCCGTACGTAAAAGTTGAGATCAATTAAATTTTGCAGAACTTTTAGAAAAAAGAAAGATTGTACAAGTAAACTTTACTCTAAGGGCGTCTTCAAACTAATCGCTAAGTGCCGCGCGGCAGCAGCGCGGCTATCACGTTGCTTTGTTAATCCATACAAATAACAAACGCGCGACAGCCGCGCTGCTTCGCTCTGGAGCCGCGGGGCACTTTGCGTTTATTGTTTGTATGGATTAACAAAGCAGCGCGACAGTTAGCGACTAATTTGAAGGTGCCTATATAGTCATATGTTTCACGTTGTTTCCTTCGAAAGGGACAGTGTACCTAAATTAGCCTTTACCCAACGCTACAAGAAGACTATTTGACGGACACGGAACACTAGGCCTGCTTTTTCACTTTCGATTGAGATTGACCGCAAATAGTTTTACAACCTACCTATAAATCAGTAATATGCAAGAAAGTATAGTAACGGTGGTTGTACTAAAATATTTATAGACTAAATAAAATTTCACAGAAGATAACATACCGTTGTCTTCTTGTTGAGTTCAGTTGGAAAACGTGATTGTATCAGAATTTTCGTTGAAAAGGAAAACTCTTAAACTATAGCCTAGCAAAAGCAAAATCAATCCGAGAGTCAAATTAAGAGGCAACGTTTCTACGATTCCCACACTTATACGGCTACTAGACGCGGAATTGTTTCGCTTTCCCAATGCAGCGTTAGTTTACGGAACCCTAAAATTACCTACTTACCTGCATAGCCCGCAGAAGTTGCTATAAATAAATCGAAGACGGGCGATCCAACGAATCACTGGGTGTCCAACTAATGAATAATTCATAAAGTTATTTTTAGAAACAAACTTAGCTTGATCAATAGTAACTTGCTGTGATTTAATATCAACATTTCATATTTTTTATAATTTTTTCACACGATCTTATACCGTAAAGTTTTCGGTTCATTTCCATACTGGTCGGAACGTTGGGTTTTTCATCATAGTGTTGTCTCGTAATCATTCAGGGTTGATGAACTAGTATCTACTATATATTATGGGATGGATAGGCTGGTCGTGAGAGAATATCAGAAGGTGTAATCACCTCGCTTAGTGAACTGGTTGGTGATGTACATATGGGATGGATAGGCTGGTCGTGAGAGAATATCAGAAGGTGTAATCACCTCGCTTAGTGAACTGGTTGGTGATGTACATATCTAAGTGCTATGGATTGTATGATGTAAGTGCTTCATATTGTACTATAATAATAACTCCTGACTTCTGTAAGTCTAACTTCTTATTCGTGTCGCTGGCACGATACTCAATTACTATCACTTAGCTAGTCATAATGGCAATTGCAGATCAGGGATTAAATCGTAAATATTATCGCTTATGCTAAGGCTACACTATCGTAATATGGCAATAATTATGACCATAATGGAAACAAAACCAACTGAAACAACACCAATTATGGCCATAATTATTGCCATATTACGGTTGTGTGGCCGTAGCATTAGATAAACAAAAATAATGCTACGGCTCCACTACAGCCAGGTCGAGTTAGGCGAGCAACCTAAGGCGTCGTTCTAATTGGCTAACGATTATACGAGTTAATGATGCGATTTCGTCGCGCGATGATACTGATTCTTGTGCTCGCGCGATGATTTAGGGTGAATGCTCCAGGGTAGCCCGCGAAATTCAAATATTTTTATGTTTTTTGCAATTAGCCGGTCAGTGTGAAGCTGTATGTGGACCAAATGCGTTCCGCGACCGTAACGCGTATTTACCTAAAGAATATTTCAGAAATAATCATTCTTTCGGACTACATGAACTTAGAGGGCTATATTGATGATTAAAATGGTTATAATTCTTTAGATAAATACGCGTTACGGTCGCGGAACGCATTTGGTCCACATACAGCTTCACACTGACCGGCAAATTGCAAAAAACATAAAGATATTTGAATTTCGCGGGCTACCCTGGAGCATCCACCTTAAGTTAGTGAGGAAGTTGGTCATAGTCATAAGAGGTCAATAAAGACGTAATTAAATGGTTTCAGTATTTAACACAGCGAATTATTCGGTTTGTTTTTAGTCTCCATCAACATTTTTGGCGTTTTGTTCAAAGATTCGTGACTTGGTTGTTTTGATGCGTTCATTTTCAGCGTAGACTTTTCTTTTTTTGTGAGTGGTCTATCGCTGTGAGCTTTTCGTCTGATTAACCGGACTTATTGTCTCTGGTGACCTTACTAAAAAATTAAAGTCTCCAGGCAGGGTACGGACCTCGGCTAAGGAGGCCGCTGGAGCATCCCCTCAGTGCCAGCAAGAGACGGCTAAATCGACATTTAATTATTAAATGACAAGCTTAAATTTACAGCTACGCGGTCTTTCCCGATCCCGAGCAAGGGTCGGGGAATTTCAGCGTTAACTAAGACCCAAATCCCGTACATCAATGTAACGTTACCTTACCGAGCGCAGAGCACGTTATCTAAGCTATATTATTATGTGTGATTGACTCAGCATCAATTAGTGGCACCTATGAGAAAGAGGATAGTCGTTTTTTCCTCTAAACGATGTCTCAATCAGCTATAAAGTTTTTAGTGCCTTTATTGTTTTGCTAATAGATCGTGGGTTTAACAACGATAACTTTGAAGTTTGATCGTACGGGACATAATAATAGGTATCAATCTAAAGTTACATTAAATTTCATAAAATTCCCAATGCCGTCCGTCTCGTAAACTTTACGACTAATGTGATTGACATTTCTTTATGATTTCCGTCTGCCAACATTTGTTTTAAGTGAGATGTTTACATTCCGGAAAAGTCTACATCTTTTTCTTTTAAAATATGCAGAATACTTTCAATATTGTGTTTTTTAAATAAACGGAAAAAACACACTCGATGATAGAAAGATTAGCGTCGGTAGGTATTTTGATAACACATTCAGCTTTTCAAGAGTACCTAAATTCGATATAATCGTTTGAGAATATAAGTAAATCAGTTTTGGGGGCATAATATAACCATTAACAATTTAACGTAGAAATACTGGCAGTATTGTTACGTTAAACGGCAGACCTTTTGAAGATTTTTACGTTTGACAGCGAGACGGATGATTTCTTGTGCCCATTTTTTTGCTCGTATAGGTATCTATGCATATACCTACCTAATGGGTAGGTTATATACCATTCTATCAGTTGTTTGTATAAGAAGCGCGTGCTCATATTTAAGGGTGGTGTTATGTGGCTGCCATAGAGTAAAAAATCAAGCACAAAAAAACAAAAAAAAATGTCTTTTTTAAACAAGCGACCCCGAAAAACGACTAAAAAGTGAAAAAAAAAAACACTTTTCGAGCAGCCTGATGCAGCCAGTGACATCGAATGTATGATTGAACTTAATTAAACACCACTACTCGTAACTGCATTATACAGCTAGAATAGTTTAAAAGTTGTTTTTTTGCGGTGGGGTTTTCGAAAAGAGGAAAAAAAATATCTTGATAGTATATTGTAGATACATAACAAAACCCGTAAACGTGTGACCACGCACTTCTGGAACAACTGGAAAAACTTAGGTATTGTATACAGGTATACAATATCTAAGTTTTTCAAAGTTTAGACAAAGCGACGCGTGCGCCACGGCCAAAGCGATAAACTATCGAACATTTAAGAAATATACAAAAAGATCACTAATTGTTGCCGTGGGCGGAACGATGACCCTTCTCTCAGCAGGGAGCCATATTATCATTTAGCGCTAACAACTAACTGTTAGAAAAAAAAAAACTAGTTTTTGATCTATGATTTGTGATGAATGGATTTTTATTCCTTAAAAGGATATCGATAAAAGAGCGGTCTTGTTAGAGAATTAATTATAAAATTGGATAGTTTTTTGTTTCTCTGTTATATATGTTAATAGACACAAAGGTCATCATCATCTGCCTAGCCTTTTCCCAGCTATATTGGGGTCGGCTTCCTGTCAAACCGGATTCAGCTAAACGCTGAACCAGTGTTTTACGTGGAGCGGCTGCCTACCAGACCTCCACAACCCATTAACTGGGTAACACGATACTTCATGGCAAGACTGGAGTCAGATTAACTGGCTTCTGACAATCCGTAACGACTGCCAAAGATCTACAAATGACAGCCGGGACCAACGGCTTAACGTGCTTTCCGAGGCACGAAGGAAACTCGGTATGTTAAGATGGTCACCCATCCACAGACCAACCTTGGTAAGCGTTGCTTAACCTTAAAGATCGACCCGTGCGGCTGTTATTATTTAGCCACTAGCTCCTAATAGACACAAAGGTAATACTTTAAAATGTCACCATTTTTCAAGGAAGTCATTATGTTACATTTTAGAATTATCGCCTGAAAACTGTTCGCCACTAGAACTAAAACACGTTAATAAGAGAAGGCCATTGTTTCTCTTGTTAGTAGGTATGTTTCGCAAGTGCTTTGCAGTTTTATTATTCACTTCAAAACCCAATATTCTAGTTACACTTTTTTTTAAACATATCTATATGAACGTTTGTCAAATTATTGTCATGTTTAGAAAACATTTTCAGGAACTGTTTGTGTTCGAGTAAAGTATATACAACCTGTAACAGAACAAACGCAATAACTCTTAAGGGGACATCATTATGAACAAACACTATGGGACCAAAACTGAAATCGCGAAAAAAAAGTCAGCTGTCCCATACATTTATGTGCGCATTACTCGACAAAATGTACTGAATAGCTGATTTTTTTTCGCGATTTCGGGATTGGTCCCATAGCAAAAGTTGTTCATAATGATGAGTACAATCCCGAAATCTCGAGAAAAATATCAGCTGTTTCATACAAAATGCAATATTTAGCCAATGAAAATGTATGAAACAGCTGATATTTTTCTCGAGATTTCGGGGTTTTCCCAAAGGAAAAGTTGCTTATTATCATGTGTACTTTCATTGCCTATGAGGTTGCTGGTGTTTTACAAATAACCCTGTATACCTATAGTAACTGTTTGTCTTAGTACATTTCAACTGTTATAAACTTATAATTGTTCCATCGAACGTCGTAGGAATGAAGAAACTTGCCAATTCCCATGGGAAATACTGTTGTAGTTACATTTGAAACACTCACGAACTCAACTCAATAACACATGCACGGCTAACTATCGTCGCACGTCGCGCGTCGCTTGCACGCGACTTACCAATTTTTATGTCAAACTCGCATAATTTACTAGCTTTATACGAGATTATAATTATATCAAACTCTTGGTATAATTGCTTTGAAAATGTCGTGCGGTATCCTGCTAAAAACTACTTCCTTTCTTTTTATACATGGTGCCACTTTTCAACGGCAGCCCACTTCTTCTATTCAATAATACACATTCATTAACAAAAAGATATTTATAAACACTTGAATTATTTAAAAATATAAATGATTATTTATTATCATGACGCCTGACGAAGTTTGAAACGTCCAAGAGCGAGCGCAGTCCGAGCCTTGTGTTTCAAGGACGTCGCGGAATGGAACAGCGACGTTGATTTGATGCGTAAACATTATTAACAGGGTGTTTCATAATTCTAATGCATTATTTATTTTTATTGTACATAATTATCACCTTAATGAATTATTTTAAAAAATAATCGCGCCTAATGGTAATTTATGTCGGGTACATTTAGTGGGCCGCTTTTGTTAGACGATTAAAATAACACCATGTATGAAAAGGAAAGAGTGGCTAAAAGGATACAGTCAAAATGAAGGATGCAACTTTCTAGAATAACAGACCTAACTTGCAATCACCAATCAGAATGCCAGTTCTACTAATCGTTCGCATTAGCATGTTAATCGCATCATCTGCCTAGCCTTTTCCCAACTATATTGGGGTCGACTTCCAGTCAAACCGGATTTAGCTGAATACCAGTATTTTACGCGGAGCGGCTGCCTACCAGACCTCCACAACCCAGTAACTGGGAAACACGGTACATCATGGCAAGACTGGAGTCAGATTTACTGGCTTCTGACTATCCGTAACGACTGCCAAAGATCTACAAATGACAGCCGGGACCAACAGCTTAACGTGTTTTCCGAGGCACGGAGGAAACTCGGTATGTTAAGATGGTCACCCATCCACAGATCAACCTTGGCAAGCGTTGCTTAACCTTGAAGATCGACCCGTGCGGCTGATATTATCTAGCCACGAGCTCCTCAAGCATGTTTATCGCATAACTGTGAAAAATTTTTGGAAATTAGACTTTTTTACAGATCGAGAATGAGTTGCTTAAAAGTCAGTAGAATTGGCACTCTGAGCGTTCAAATTCAAGTCACAATATCATCTTGGGAGACAATCTATTACAAAGACGTTTATTTATTTATTTACCCTTTTTTTTTAAGTTGCCCCAACCTAGGAATTTCTCCTGTATCGTGGGTGCGTTCACAAACATTCAAACTCACATACACAAACAGCCAGACCCGGAACAACTATCTGTAGGCCATATAAATATTTTTCCGTGCGGGAATCGAACCCGCGACACGCAGCGCAGCGGTTAATCCGTCAGCAACTATTTGAAGTATTTAAAACTAGCTAGAAATACAGATACAATACTACAACGGTGATTGTCCCAGAACTCATATCTTGATATTTATAAATACATAGAAGACAAAGTAATTCTTTGTGCTTACATTATTAACAAATATTAATTTTACATTTGACATGATATGTAGATAAATTAGAGGTATTTTTGACAGATTGCGACTTTGTTGAGATATAAAAGAAGTAGTTGACCCACGCAACTTCATCTGCGTCACAATTTTCATTACTGCTCCGCTCCTATTGGTCTTAGCGTGATGATATATAGGCTATAGCCTTCCTCGATGAATGGGCTATCTAACACTGAAATAATTTTTCAAATCGGACCAGCTAGTCTATTCTGTAAGTAACCATTTCGATATCGAGCTTCACCTGAGTGACAAACCTCACAAAGTGAGCTTTATTGCGTACAACATAAAGGTCTTACGTTTGACGTAAATTGAGACTCACCTCGGATTCCACTGTCGAGACACGAAAATGTTGTTACACAATGGGAGTACAGGAGTTCCTGAAATTAGCGCGTTCAAGTAAACAAACAAACAAACTCTCCAGTTTTATATATTCGTATAGATAACCCCTCTGATCATCAATCTTACCATCGTTATATAACTGCGGTTAAAAGCTTGGTCTGCAACCAGCCTAAATAATTAAGCATCTCTATTTAGCGTTCAGAATATAAAAGTGAAGATGATACGTTCTACCTCATTTTTTGCGCGTAACCATAGAAAGTGTAATCAAGTATCTATCGAGGAATGCTACACGGATATTATAGTGATATTTAGTAACCATTTACTTGTCCTTTGTGACGTTATGATTGATTCTAAGAAAGTAATTAATGAGTCATGGGAAATGACGAAGAATCAGGTTGAACTAAGTGACCCTTCACGGTGCATTGGCGAAGGTCACCCATCAGTCATGTCAAACTTTATGGCCACCCGTAGGACGAGACAGACCGTATGGTTGGTCGCGGTTCTAATTGGCCTGGGTGTCACCCCGGAAGTCTTACCTAAGTTTCATTGATTTATGACCTACAGTCGTTACCGAAGTAAGCAATCAATCACAAGCTCAACATAAAAATGAATTTTATGATTGACATAAAACACGAATGTATATTATTTGATAGAAAATGCCATAAAGACAAAGACAAAAATTCAAACACAACTATACTTTGAACTGTATCAAATTCAAGTTTCAGCTGCCTGTAACGACATTTTGAAAGTAAACAGTAGACTTTAAAATAATAATAATAATAATAAATAAAATGTTTATTTCAATTACATAAAGCATTAACATACGTGATTTGGAGATCACCTTTTAAGCAAGAAGATGCTTGTGTTAGGTGACTCCGCTCTCCATTGAAAATTAAATACAAATACAAATATCTTTCAGAGGTTCACAACGGTACACATTTATAATGTTTACAAAAATAAGTTAAAAGGAAAACAAAAGAAAAGAAAATATAAAAAGAAGCGCACTAGTGTGAATTATGCAAATGGGTTTGAGTGTGTGTGTGCATGAGAGTGTGTTTTAGTACTTTGAACGACAATACATATTTTGCATGCGTTAGATACATTGTACACCCTAGTACACAATATTGTGTTTCCATTTCATATACTATATTCACCTTCATTACTTTTTGATAGAATCGTAAAACAGCACTAAGAATAGATACACTTTTAAAACATCATTTATAAGTTATGTACCATGAATAGAGAGTAATTTAAAAACGTAAGTAATGTATAAATAGCTCTTAAACAACTTAATAACATAGCAAGTTTCAGTTCAATCTAATAACCGTCTAATAAGCTTATCTTTAAACATCAAGTCCGTATGAAGCAATCAAAAAATATTTTTTATAACTACCATAAATGTGTAGGTATTATAAATTCATCATATTTTAAAATTTTAATATCTTATTAGTCAACAAATTAGTGGAGGATGTAAATTTTAGCATAGTTTTGTCGGCGATTGTATACTTTGTGGATTATTAGCTTCATTCGACATAGTTCACGAGTCTCGCGGATGTTTACGGCTCATCTGTGATCGAAATAAATAAAATATATTAGTTTAATTATTCATACAATGTGAATGTCGTTGATAAGCGCATCTTTGACCCGATTTTCTTGAATACTTAATAACCACTAGATTTTCGAAAGTATTTAATTTTATCTTCCAATATTGCTTTTCATATTTTTATTGGCTGCTTTCCCCTATTAGAAATAGTGTTTAGAAAAGGTGTTCGACTCGAAATTGGAGTTAATGGGGATCCTTTTCGTGGTGAATGGCGATGGGGAAGTAAATTTTTATGTGTTCATCTCCCATGTCAATTCCAATCTGGTATCTGGGTGCGCCTTACTATTAGACGTTGCAAATTACATTCCAAACCAATACCTTGCCAACCAATGCCTTTCAGTAACTGTGCAGCGAGGCAGCGAGCGGAGCGGAGAAACGGAGAAATTTTAACCAGAAAGTTCAGTCAAACTCACTTTTATGGTTAAAATTTCTCCGTTTCTCCGCTCCGCAGCCTCGCTCCGCACATAATGGATAGCCACCCTAATGGACAGGCACCCTAAAGGTCGAAATTGTGTTTGCTATTTACCTAATTGTTCGATCAATTTCTAAAATGTAAGATTCATTAACACATTTCTTTATAGAATATGGGTTAATTATTTCTTTGAAATAGGTTGGTTTTAACATATTATGACCCACAGAATAGTTAAGTTAATCTAGACAATATCTCGCCTAATTATTCTAAGAGCTAAGCCAGCGGTGCCATGCAGAGCCAATTTATGTATGAAATGTGCATATTTGAAGATTTTCTTAAAATAGGTACCAGGTTGCATTCCACAGCCTTCCCGCGACCTTCAAACGGCTATCTTCCACAAAACGGGACTAATGGTGATTAGCTGTATTATACACATATTTTAACGACTGCTAAATCTTGTAGCACAAGCCGATTTTCTTTTACAGCGGCACTTAGTGCAACACTTTTCCCGCTAGAGTTGCTACAATAAAATCAAGTAGTGGTGATAACAGTTCTTTTGAGTAACCACAAAAAATAACAGTTGCAGTAAAGATGGTATCTGGAAACTTGTTCAGCGAGTGCAATAACGTTCCGAAAAGTAATTCTTTGGTAACTACTAGAACTGGCAGGTAGTCTTGTCTGCGGCAAAAGTGCTGTTCAAATGAATGGAGGAACTTAAGCACTTAGCAAAATATAAAAGTGCTTGTCTACTGAATTATCATTGGCAACTATTTATTGTTGCCATTGAATTTCAACGATTCTGAAGGATATTTTTAGAATATAATTTTGACAGACCTTGGTGCCACTCGTCAGGTTCCGATCAATGAAACACGAGGCTTCCCAAAGAATAAATATTTCAGTCTGTTATCAATCTAATACAAGGCTGGCGGATAAAACTATAATTTTCTGAACATGGCGTATCCTTGTGTCAGATTTCATCTAAATGTGCTCAAACGTTGAAGTGTGATTAATTAATATATAGCTTTCTAGCTTCTAAATATACGAACATACAGACTTTCAAATTTACATTATTATAGTATGCTAATAAACAAGCCTAGTTTTGAATCCTCGTGCAATCTAAATCTATATCTATACTAATATATAAAGCTGAAGAGTTTGCTTGTTTGTTTGCTTGAACGCGCTAATCTCAGGGACTGCTGGTCCGATTTGAAAAATTCTTTCAGTGTTGGATAGCACATTTATCGAGGATAGGCTATTGGCTATATAACATCACGCTAAGAATAATAGGAGCGGGGCAGTAAAGAAAATTGTGACGAAGACGAAGTTGCGCGGGACAACTAGTATGCTATATACTTTTGTGACTCTTGTCATGTTTGTATGGACGCGTCTTTTAATGACTGTTGCATACAATATTGTGCAATATAAACATTGATTTGCTACATTGAACATAGTGCGCATTGCAATATGGAGGTGCATTTGTAGAACACGTGTTGTTTATAAATTGCTTTATTATTGTTTGATTTGTGACTGTTTTGTTAACTGCTTGTAAACATGAAATAGTTAATTGTCACGTTATGTTGTTGCAGGAGTTTTTCATTAACTTTATTTATGAACTAGTTGACCCGCGCAACTTCGTCTGCTCCGCTCCTATTCGTCTTAGCCCTTCGATAAATGGGCTAACTAACAATGAAAGATTTTTTCACATCGGACCAGTAGTTCCTGAGATTAGCGCGTTCAAGCAAACAAACAAACTCTTCAGCTTTATATATTAAGTATAGACATAGATTTTAACGCCATCATCATAATGTCGATTGAAAGATCTCCACTGTTGGCCATAGGTCTACTCAAATCGTCGCCATATCGAACGACATACGTGAAGCGCATCACGTATCCAGTGGAATCATCAGCCATTACTTTTTGAAATTCGATATGATCATTATTGACTTTAAAAGTCAAAAGTCAATTTCTGATTTTATCAGCTCCCTGCTTTGCCTACATAACGAATATTAAAACAGGCGTGAAAATTAAAAAAAAAGATTATCTCCTATTCGACGTATAAAATCAAACTACTTTTTATTTTATTAAACTTTTATTACTTTATGTAGATGAGTTCCAAACACGGAAACGAATAAAAAAAAACCGGCCAAGTGCGAGTCGCACTCGCACACGAAGGGTTCCGTACCATAAATATACCTTAATTTTTATTATTTGTTGTTATAGCGGCAATAGCAATACATGATCTGCGAAAATTTTAGCTCTCTACCTATTACGGTTCTTGAGATATAGCCCGCTGACAGACAGACAGACGGACGGACGGACGGACGTACAGCTGAGGCTTAGTAATAGGGTTCCGTTGGCTACCCTTCGGGGACGGAACCCTAAAAACTTCGAATCTCTTTTGTTCCGATCTAGGCGGCTAACATAGGCTGTATTTTTTTTTTTTCAAAATCAGGTTCTAAACTTCAACTTGTTTTGAGAACACATAATATATTATTATATTCGGATTCGTGTTTATTTAAGTATAGAGAGTAAGCATTGAAGAGTTGAAGTGATTAAAAATTTTACGACCAGCCGTAGTTTCGCAATGACATTAATAGGCTGATAAAAATAAAAACGAAAAAATATTAAGCACTAAATGCGTGAAACCAGTTTCCAAATCTAGTTAACAAGATAGCACATTAGAATAAAATCTATTTGGAAAGTTAAAATGCTTTTTGCTTGTTAAAAATTTATTGATATTTTTCTTTTAAGATTTTACTGTTAGTTTTGTGAACGTCATCGTCATATAATAATAATGACGTCTGTCTCGATTAAATTTTAGACTAAAATGAGTTACCATCATACTTTTAAACATTTGGTACAATGTAGTTACTAACAAGCAACGAGGAGCTCGTGGCTAGATAATAACAGCAGCACGGGTCGATCTTCAAGGTTAAGCAACGTTTGCCAAGGTTGGTCTGTGGATGGGTGACCATCTTAACATACCGAGTTTCCTCCGTGCCTCGGAAAGCACGTTAAGCCGTTGGTCCCGGCTGTCATTTGTAGATCTTTGGCAGTCTATACGGATATTCAGAAGTCAGTTAATCTGACTCCAGTCTTGCCAAGAAGTACCGTGTTACCCAGTTAATGGGTTGTGGAGGTCTGGTAGGCAGCTGCTCCGCGTAAAATACTGGTCTTCAGCTAAATCCGGTTTGACTGGAAGCCGACTCCAACATAGTTGGGAAAAGGCTAGGCAGATGATGAGTTACTACAAGCAACAATATACCTAGGTTTATACCTTGCTTCATTTAACTGAATTTAAAAGACTGAAGTATCTTATGTCCGACACTATTTATGTACTATACCTACTCAAGAGGCTATAGACGAAGTGACATTATATCAGCGAAAACGATTGTCGAAAAGTTAAAAGGGCACTACTTAAGTGGCATTTCGATAACTCATTTCAATCCATACATTCTAGACTTTTTGACAATATTGCTGACATCGAAGTCATTTGAGAACTCAATTTGTCGGCATTTGCAATTTTGTTATTTTGTTTTTACTATTGACTGGCACGCGTTTGACCACTATCTCACCTGATGGTAAGCGATGACATATTTTAACACAATGCTTTGCCCTAATGAAAAGTATCGTGGCTGGCGCCTACGATGCGCTGTTAATGCGTAGCGCTACGCATCTTAAGTGAGTTTGTACACTAGCACGGTTAATCGCTAACGAGATGTAATAAAAAGTTTAGGTTTCCTTCAGATAATGCGACGCGACACTGCGTGTTTCATAGAAATTGTTCAAAAGTAGCTCTACAAATATATACTAATATATAAAGCTGAAGAATTTGTTTGTTTACTTGAACGCGCTAATCGCAAGAACTACTGGTCCGATTAGAAAAATTCTTTCAGTGTTAGATAGCCCATTTATCGAGGAAGACTATATATCATCACGCTAAGACCAATACGAGCAGAGCAGTAATGAAAATTGTGACGCAGACGAAGTTTCGCGGGTCAACTAGTTATACATAATTCCTAGTTCTGTCTATGTCACTAATGTCTGCAGATTACAAGTTCTAAATTCGCTGTTATATTACCGAGACGCGTTTTTCTTTGAGAACCTTTATCGTTTTTTTCATTCGAATCGGTTTCGCACGATACAAAATATTAATTACATATTAGCATTTTAGTTAAAGATTTTACTAACACAGTACAGCAGCAAGGCCAAATCCCACATAAAAATACGTTTACCTGACAACCACTTTTTATTATCCGATCTTATCAAACTTTAATGATTCCCATACATACATACATATATAAAAGAGCCGTTATTCTGAATCTCAACTATTTTACCTGCATTTGACAAATGGGAGCTGTTCTGTAAACGCGTGGACAGACTGATACAAACAGACTACCTACAGTCGTAAAGTTGGGATTATACTTAACTTGTCACTTTGGCCATCAAGGCTTCTTAATAGCTCATGTATTATTCATGCGCTACACTTTTTACTGTAAGGGCCCGTGCTCACAGTACCTTGTAGTCGTAGGGCTACGCGACGAAGTTCAAAAACGAGTTTTACCGACTTCAACTGACAGTGGAAAAATACGTGTCAAACGTCAGCTGACAAAGAAATAAATAAATACATAGATAAAGCATTCAGAATGCTATCATTCTGCAAAAAAAAAACAAAAAATACATCAAAAGCTTGTGCTACTAACAGTGTACCTACTTACCAGAAAGCTATTTAATATAGATTTTGTAAATAGCTGTAAAAGTAAGACACGTTAAAACTATCTGTCATTAATTTGTAGGTTAGACATAAAATTAAATGTTGCATCCTTACGAGCTTTAAATTTTTGAGCTCTTAAGTTATATTTTCTTGAGCGTTGCTGGCGTGCAGCACAATGGTCTGTGTGTATGGTCTCATATAAGGGAGCCAAGATCGCTTATCACCGATCGGCAGCTCAACTGTCGTTCTGTCATGTCGCATCCGTTTGATTTGAGTTTTATCTTGTCAAGTATTATTTTGATTGTAAACCATTTATTAAGTGCTATGCACGATGAGTTTTTGACGCTTCTTTTTAGATAAGTTCCTATCGAATTTTATCGAATGATGAGTTTGTATTGAAAATAATTTCTTGATCGTGATGATGATTGGATTATAATACATACTCGATAAGAAATGTGTTTCTAGGGCATGTCGTTAATATTAACGTTAGATGAAACTGAATGAAAATTAAGAAATAAATATATTAATTTTACTTTAATTAATATGTCACTAGATAACCTCCAACAAAAATCATTTACTCGTAGGAAGCCAATTTTTTAACAAAAACACACCCAGAAATTTAGAGACTGACCCAAACACAAGAGAGGCGTGGTTTCGAACTATATCTTAAAAAGTTACGAACTTACGACACACGGTGATATTTTATAAGATCGAATAGATGTAATAATATTTTGATCATCTTCACGGCCTCAGGCGATTTCACATGTTCGAGTTTTTGCTGTATAACATATCGTTTGCTACTTATTGGTTAATTGAGTATTAAAAGATTAATTTACTCTTAAATATCTAGCCTTATCTTGACGTTACGTAGAGCTTCAATATAATTTAATTAAGTACTTATCGTTTTTATGAAGCGAAAAATAAAATGCCTCAATATTTTGATGCGCCGACGCTTGCCACACCCCGTTAATAGCTTCAGCTAGTCTATTCTGTAAGTAACCATTTCGATATCGAGCTTCACCTGAGTGAGATAGCTCACAAAGTGAACTTTATTGCACACAACATAAAGGTGTAATAAACCTTTACTTATACTGACCTCGGATTCCGCTGTCGAGACACGAAAATGTTGTTACAGAATAGCTTACAGTACGTACCAATCAATGATTTATGAGGCCATTAACATCCATTATAAGCAGTAATTTAATTAGACATATATTTATAAGTCTGCTTTTTCGTAATTAATAATTCAGAAATGACTAGGCCGTTATTGATTTGCGGAGCAAGAAATCTGATGGCATCAAAGTGATTTTTAGGAAAGAAAGTGTACATATTTTTAATAGTTTTTAATTATGATGCTGTGGCAATAAACTGATCACGCGTAATGTCAAGTACATGGTCGAGATGATTTTGTTCACGACTTTTTTTTTAAATTGATGATTATCATGGAGGGCGTTGAAGTTAATTTCTCCAATATTTATTATATTGATTAATGTTCTTCTTAGGCCTCCAGCTGTGTCCGCTATGGTATGCCATGGTTTTAGATTTATTCAAACACGAGATTAGAGTTGTAAGGGCTTCCTAATATGTAAACAAGTTAATTTTTTGTCCGGTTTAAAATTGGCTTTTTGTAGGTATGTTTAGAATTAACTTATTTATGTTAATCTGACGTCTGATTTATGAAGAGAGTTGACATTTATTTACTACGGAAAACCCTTTGGGAAGTACCCAAAATTTAATATATTACTTTCTTGCTAACTAAAGAGTTGGTTTATTTTACCTAAATTTTTTAGGGTTCCGTACCCGAAGGGTAACCAACGGAACCCTATTACTAAGCCTCCGCTGTTCGTCCGTCCGTCCATCTGTCCATCTGTCTGTCAGCAGCGTATATCTCATGAACTGTAACAGGTACACAGTTGAAATTTTCGCAGAATGTGTTGCCGCTATAACAACAAATAATAAAAATACGATAGTAAAGAACCCTTTATGCGCGAGTCCGACTCGCACTTGACCGGCTTTTTTAGTCATAATCCACATATCCGATTTTATTTTTTATAATTGATCCTATTTATTAATATTTATCTCCTGTAGGTATGTGTTCATTGTATTCTGCAGTAAAAGAGATTTGAGGTTTTAGTAGAAAATCTGAACCTTTGTTAGATTGTGGGTCATCAATGTATCTATTCTAAATAATAATTAAAAGTACATTTTTTTAAAGTAGGACACAAAAAAGAACCAACAAAACTGACATGGTAACCTTACTTGACCAACCATCATTGGTGCAATGTCCACAGTACTACTGCCCTCATTCGCAGTAATAAATAAAGTAATGGCTGCACTGCTTTCTTCACTCTTATGTCACAGTTATACCATATCTGACCAAACTCGATCAAGTTCTTTCACTGAACTGGTTCAACATGAACGTGTTCGGTGTTCACAGGTTGATGTGAGCTTGTAAATTAACAAACATTACATACGTAATATGAACGTAATTATTGCTTTGATAAGCAATTTGTAAGTATTAAGAGTTGAATTAAATTTTATGGTTTGTTGAGTTCGATTCGACGGTTAGGTTAGGTAAGTTGGTGTGTAGATTCGTTGTAATTAATTTGATGATGGTCAGAGCCAGTTAGTAAATAACTATTAAAATAAGACTTTGGTTTATGGCAGCTGAAAGTTAATTAATTAATTTAATTAGGGTTCCGTACCTCAAAAGGAAAAAAAAACGGAACCCTCATAGGATCACTTTGTTGTCCATCTGTCCGTCCGTTCGTCAGTCCGTCTGTCTGCCAAGACCCTTTATCTCGGGAACGCTTGCAGGAGTTGAATTAAAACCACATACTCAGATCTACAGTCCCATGAAGCTGTGAAAAAATCAAGTTTCTAATTTAACTTAAAGAATGATACGGCAGTTTATGCCACAAAAATAGTGTAAACATTTCGATACTCTCTTCTGTATTTATAGGATATTTTCCGTTGAACTAGAAATATGAAATTTTGTAAGTAATACCGTCTTATACTACAAGTATAAGGAAAAGTCTGAAAACTAAAGATTTGTAATTAAATCATAACAATATAGTCTTTATTAAAAATAATCAGATGTACCAAAAACGTAGTCAATAGGGAATATGCATGAAAAACATATTTATCATCTATACAGTTTATCTAAAAATATACAAAAATATAATACTAATAGTGAAAATAGAATCAAAATTACTCAAAAAACGAAGGAGATACCTATAATTATTTTAAACAAATATATCTGTCCCTCTCGCGAAAACGCTGTTTTCTATGGCAGTTGTATAGGCGTCATTTACGATGACCCAAAGATTTCATCGGACTTCTAATAAAAAAATCGCATGCATATTCCATACTACTTTATAATTTATTGTGTTCTGAAAATTTGTAAAATAGCCAATTATGTAAAAACTGATCACGATAAAGTGTAATGAATCTTCTATGAGCCATTTTCTTAAATCAATAACAATAAACCGCAGACAGAATACATTGATATCAACTACATAATCAATTGCCAAGAAGATGTAACATTGTTTTGATTCTAAAAAGCAATGTTATTAATATAAATTACTATCTTGCATCATCTAATAATATGGAACAAAAATTTAAAATTGGAACAATAGTATTGAAAATAGAGATTGGAGATAACAGCTATCCTCCTTTTCCTTCACGCCTGGTAGCTCACATGGCAAATCCCTAAACACTCTTATTTCTTTGCATGTTCATGTTTGAATGCTCATCTTTTCGTGCTTTGTTTATAATCTGAAAAACAGAATACTCTACAGATGGATTTATTGTGGTCTTGTTTTGAAACCATCGTTACGATATTGACGAAAAGAGGAGCACAATAATGCTAAATGGTGCAGAAAAAGTAAGTTTTTAGGAAGACAATTGTACAAAACCAGGTAGATAATGGTTAGGTTTACCAAAAGGAAATAAGAACGATGACCCGTTAATCTAATTTCTCGGTTTTAGAAATAACGATGAGACCCATTAAAATTATATAACAATAAATTTAGTTATAAGTAATATAATAATATAGAAACCAAAATATAAAAAGTTGCAACATCTAGTTGCATAAGGAAGACATATTTGCTTGAACTCAAATACGGAAGATATGAAGATGTGGCTTCATTATCATTCATGTTAAATGTTTGATAATCATAATCATTATTAATGGAAATGAGATTTGATTATATTAGAAATCAAGAAATATAATGATGTGTAATGAGGAAGAAGATGATTTGGAACGGTTTCCCTTCTGTACCTATGTAAGCCAAGTTCTAAGGCAAAATTTTAAGTGATATCCTAGTACAGTAACTGATCTGGAAAAGCGCTGTAAATAAGTCTAGTGCTTTCAATGCCTTCTTCTGTGCACAATAATATTTCTTTATCCGTCTCAATAGTACAAAGCCTAACAATTTTTTTACAGTTTTTGGTTTATTTTTACGACTTTGATTTGAGGTGTGAAGTTGTACTTATTTTATATCCAAAACAAAGCGTGAGAAACTGATCAAGGTCAGATATCCACGATATAAGTCCATATGCTGTTGTAAAATAATTACTCATTACTAAATCTTTACAACTGTTACAAAGGAAAAGGAATTGGGAAAGACTACCCAAAAAAATGTACAAGATTTTTATACTCATTACTCTCATAGGATATTGCACGCAATTTTTTTTATCTTTTACACAATCGACCCTGCGAAATGAAAGAATGTTCATCTGTTCGAAGGTAAACTGTTAACAAAAAATGAAAGTATGCCGCAAAATTTAAATTGTCAAATGATTACACGCTTGCATTAAAACCACGCAGAATTTCTTAAGATTGTTGAAATCTTTCCCCTAATGCGTCCTCATAGTTTATGAAATGGGTAAGTTGGAGCTCAAGACCAAAATTTGGCTTCATTCCTGGCATTGCTTTTGCAATTTACTGTGCCCTTTACTATTAACTTTCAGTCTACCTAGGTGCATTGTTGCTATAAAGTCATAAAAGGACATTATTACTTACTGAATAGATGCTGCTGTCATTATTTTCTCATACAATATGGTCAATAGTTGCTTATCAGTCGTCTGCGTTATCGTTTTGAAATTGTAACTATGATTTTCTTCGACTACACTAAAGCTATAGGTACTCTACGCATTGTGTTTGTTATCAACAATAATTTATCATTAGTCATTTTCTCATCCTTTAGCTATGTTTACATCACTGTTTGTATCATTAGTGTTTCTGAAACATTTCGCACTGCTGATGTGTCACAAAGAGAAAGCGTGGCTAAATCTTAGATGACGTGATCACTTGGGTTTTTGAGCCTGATCTTCACTTTAATTTGGATCGTGTTATTGGAGTTTTATATTTGTTTTATTAGGTCTATGAAACTGTAAAATGGACTGGTGGGTTTTGTTTGGATATAATATGTTTAACAAACATGACGCTAAAATCTAGTGCTATATCAACCGGCGCATCGTCTCCTTATACGGTTAAGAGATTGGCACTTTAAGGCATCAAATTCTGAACACCTATCAATGGCAACCCGAGAGGTAGAACAAAACTGTGCAGTACAATCTCGAAAAATTCAAAATAGAATTGAGTAAACGCAAAATTAATAATTGTTAGCTTTCATTCACACACAATAGCAACAAAACTTTCCGAGTAGATAACAATCAGGAACAATTAAACAACAAACAGAATGTCAGTCTGACAGACATTTTTAATGGAACCTGAATATCGAGAATTAACCTCGACTCCAGCAAAAAAGTAATCAATCGCTTTACCAATTTCTTAACGGTTTTCTACGAACATGAGAATACCTTCGGAACCACCGGTGGTGTTAAGTAGGAAATTATTTTTATTATTCCGTGTGGCTTTAGCTCCGACCTTTGAGAACCTGCCGTTACTCGTTCCGTTTCGTTTATGGCAATAGCTCTTCTTAATCGCACTACAGGTGTTTAGAAAACGTAAATTAATAGACCAAAAGTATGTTTCTATTATTTGATTGGACTAAAAATATCTATCTTGTTTTACATTGTGATGGCAGCAATTCCTCCGATATGAGAAATTATAGCCATCATTCTTTATGACTGCCCATTTGCTGTCCATAAAACGTCGGATGAATATTGATGGTATCCAAAATATCGGTAGCATCGTACTTTTTGTTAATAAAGTGTTTTATTATAGTGGTCGTTACGTTTATTGAAATATTGTTGTTTGGCTTGTTGATGGTGGGATTGTGGGAAGATTGTCTGATGATTGTGACGGAGGTCACTACCGCAATGTGTCGAAATTGCGGAAGATGCATAACTAATATCATCATGACAGGATAATCTTACTCTAAGTATTAGTAAATCATTCATCAAGAGTGAAAATTACGTATATTTCTTCCAACTCCTCCGCTGTACTGTTCTGATTAATTTCGGTGCGGGATCCAAGACAGTTGAATCGTTTCTCCGGGACTCGTCGGGCTTCATTGACTCAGCGTTTTTCTGATGGTCGCCACTGTTGATTCTGACTTTCAGGAGTTGCAGTGGTTGGGAGTGTGTGGCAGGCTTGTCTCATAAAAATGTCACTCATCATTCTCTTTGATATAGTAATAGATCTGGGAAAACCAATACAATACAACAAGACGACAATACGAAAAAAATTACCAATAGCAGATCAGACATGTCAGATTTACTCGTATATACCGTTCTCATGAATGCTCTATCATTAAACTAAATAACACCTAAAGGAAAATACCTGCCTTGTTAGAGGTAAAAGGCGTAAACACTTAGATACAAAAGTACCTAGCATCCTTGGTATCAAGGGCACGTGGGCTTGGCTAGGCGGGACGTGTTGTTTTCAACGACAGTGTATTCCGGCCTAATCTGCCTGGAGCCAGCCAAACCTACCTTACAGTCGTGATCTTGTAGTGAATAATTTGTAAAGCAGTTTGCTAAAGGTCAATCTGTAGAGTGTGGTGGATAAGCATCTGATAGATACGCTATATGATACGGTGGACAATTTTGATCAAGCTCTGCCCCAAATAACAGCCCACATTCCACCATTTAATGTCCCATATACAAATTCCTACCTAATGACAGATTATGTGGTCATTCGTCTTCATTTATTCAAACTAATTCAAAAGTAGGCGTAACAGTTCCCTAGGCTTCCGATGCAGATGATGAATTTTCAATTTTACTAAAAACCATATTTATATGGGAAAATTGGAAATTCGAGGCATCTATAACAGTTTTACATATCGGCACGTCGTTAAAGATGCAAGGTATATTTTAGAATGCTTATGGGCGTGCATTATCGATTCCGAGGTCGGCTCGCGCCACAGACTAATAATTTTCCAAGTTCTCTAAATCATATAAAACCGGTATACTCTCATTTTTTACTGCGTGAAATTTATCTGTGGTGTTGAGATGTAGGTAGGAGGCCGAATTTACTTATTGATTATACCGGGTCTCGTGGCCTGTGACCATATTGAATATTTTTTATAATCTATGTAATGACCTCTATGAACTCTCACCGGAGTGTTCAGTCGGCTCTTTCATTTACAAATTAATGCTTCACTAGTAAGAGAGTGATAATTAGCGGAAGTAATGTTCGTGGCAGGGATTTATAGGTTCAGCTTGATTGATTGGAAATTGATACATAGCTGCCGACAGTACTTTATAAACTTGGATTAGAGAACTCACTTGTAGCATGTTCTTGAGTTTATCTCATTGTTTTGTAATGAAGTACGTATAACATAAATGTTAAGTAGGTTCCTATCTATATACTTGTATTGGGTCATTAATGTTGAAAGGAAATATTACTAGTATCGACAAGCGCTACATCAAGTCGAAAAAAAGTAACAAAAATATTCTAAAACGACAGTTAGTTCTTAATAGTATCAGGACTGAATTGACATAAAATAATATTCAGCAACTCAATGTTATAGATCTCCACTAAAGGCACAATTCACTATAGCAAAATACCATTTCAATGTTCTTGAACTAACAATACAAACAATGCAACAGGTAGCACCAACGGTAGCGAAAGATCGTAGATAACTTCTAAACAAATCTATCATACTTACCACAACAACGTGTCCATGACAAACGGCCATAGAAAATCCCTAAACTCCATTGTATAAATCAAGCAACTTTTAGATATGCAAATGTTCGGAAGTTGCCTCCCAACATCGGAACAATAAAACTAATAACAAGCAATCAGTCAAAGCCTACCGACAATCGGCTACTTTGTCAAAGGCCCATAGGCCCGAAACATAAGGCAACGCCCTAGGTCACAAAACAACGAAAACCAGGATAACTGAACACTAGGCGATGGCGCTACATGCAAAGACGAAAGTCAAAGCTTGACCAAACTCAGAGCTATCGAAACTAGTTGCAAGAATCACCGTGGCTCAAGCTAAACTGGCGACACAGCACGTTAGGACGGTGGTTAACCCATGACCTCCCATACATTTAGTGGCGAAGACAATTCACACCTACACAACTATAATGCGCGAACAACTCTATTGATTATGGTCGTTTTGGAGTGACTGATGGGATTTGGATGCCGGAATATGGTAAAAGGTTTGACCCTTTGTTGGCTGCAGAATTTAAGATGATAACTTTGGTGATAACTTTTGGACTTACTATTCTTTGATGTTTGCGCTAAGGTTTTGTTTTAATTTATGAAATGGTCGGAACTAAAGTTAGTAATCAATATAAGTTGTTAAATGAGATCTTCACTTTTGTTAATTTGTCTTTTGATAGTTCACTGCCTCCTCTTGTTTTATGTTAGTTACTTGGGGTCGGTGCAACATGTCTTCTCTTTCTTTTCTCCTCAGTCAGTTATCATCTTATCTTTATTCAACACCATCCCTCACGCGAACAATTTTTCATCTGCTCTTTGATCTTGCTTTATCTTAATTATCTCCATATGGATTGTGTTTTACCTATTTCGCTTAAGGTCTCGCTTTCAACTTTTCAGCCACCGTTGCTACTTTTTGTTTTTTCTTTTTTCTACCATGAATCCCTATGGAAAAATGCAGTTGAGTGCCCAATTATAGAGCCAATTCATCATAGGGTTTGTTATCTACCCGTGACCTGAGTATTAGTTTAACAGAGCCAATAATAAATTACGTACAAGAAAGAACCGTCTACTGTAAACAGTTTTCTAATCGGAAGGCACGTGCCGTTAGTAAGAAGATAGAAACCATGGTTAAGGTAGGTGCCTTTAATGTCATGTAATTTGTCAGTCTGTTTATAAATTACTTTATACTTCGAACACTTGGAAAACATGCTGGTTTCGATAATCGGTCCTCAATCACTTTAATGATCCTCAAATATTAGATTTTGTTTTATAAGGCACCTATACACTAGTATCAGTAGAAGATATACATATAAAATATGTAGATAGTTATGTAAGTAAGACGCCTAATCGAACAGTTCCGTTTCAAAATTAAAGGATTCAGTGTTGGGTTCATGCCAAATCGAAAGTTGTTGCATAGATATGCAGATATTTTGTAAAAGTTTCAATTTATTCTAAGCTACAGGTAAAAGTAGATTTTAGCGAAAACTGTAATTTCGGTGTCGTGTAACTGGTTTTATTTAATTTCCGAGTTCACATGAATAATTAATATTTCGATACTACGATTTCGAAAGCGTTTAAAGTATTCGGTCGTGATATTTTCTCTCTCGCGTTTATTTATGTTTCTAACATTAATCATGAATATATTTTATTTCAAATTAATTTTAGCATAATGTTTTAGTTTATTATTGTAATTTGTGAAGGTCGAATAACTCAGTAGAGTTTATAACAGTTATTAATGATTTAATTTATCTTTTTTTTTTTGTAGATGATGAGGAAAACAGCTGTCCAAGGAATGGGCGAAAACAAAGAAATTCTTCAAAACAACGCCATCTGGCGGATAACAACAAAATGACAAACAAAGCTAATCTTAGAATTGGTTCATTGTTCGCGCGCAAGATGGCGCTAGCGCTGGTTCTGATCATGGCAGCCAGCGTGGTGGGAGCTTCCAGCCCCGGTGAAGAGGTGGCGCTGGCGAATATCACCAGGTCTGCCAGTGGCGATTATTTCTCTCTCAAGGGTGAGTTTTTTATTTACGATACAATTCTAAAGATACTTTTCAAGGAAAAATAATTTGAAGCTTTGAGAAACAGAGTATGATTAACATTTTATTACGTTGCTGAAAGCTAACCAGCGCTACACTAAACCGTCAAATTACATCTTACAATGGTGCTGCCGCCATTATTGTCATGTTGCACCATGTGACCCACACTAAGTTCAAAATAAGCTCTATCTATATCTTTGGCTTAGACTTTGACAAACCTCCTATCCTTCCAGGGTCAGACTGCGGCCCCACCCGCTGCATGGAGGCGTCTCATGGCACCGCCCTCGCCGCCATCGGCACTAACGACAGCGGCTGTCGCTGCCAGTGTCGCCGAGACACGCCTGCCTTCAGGGAGGATCAGCATATCTGCGTCAATCACATTGACGGTAAGTGTGCTATTTATGTTTAACATATATATTATTTGGTAGAAAAAAAAATTGCACACAAAAATATGTTGATATGAGGTATAAGAGAAAATTATATACAGAGAGTAAGTAGATCACAAAAGTACTGCTAGATTTTTTTCTATCTGATCTGCGACCGAACAGTAGGATGAGAGACCTGGACACAGAATATACCACATAGAATGAAACCTACGCGTAGAACTGAGACCGAATAAAAAAGGTGCTAAAAGAGGTGTTACATTTCCCAATCTAGGATATTATAGGCCAGCTCTTGTACTCAAGTATGGAAGATTAAAATTCGCATGTAAGCCAGTTTAACCCACCGTTATCGTTGTAATTGACTTTGACTACGAATAGAACTACAAACGAGATACAAGCAAGTGTAAGTTTATATATCCAAGAATACATTTGATTGCAAGTCCTTAACAACATGAGCCATCCACGTTCACAAGGGACATCTAATTTTGTTTACAAACTATCTATAACAGTCATTTTGGATGACCGTGTCAGTATTTATAAACAGACCGAATTGTACAAAGGGCTATTTAGACGACTTTTTAACATAGGAGCAACAATTAAATCAAATCATTGAATGCATAGATGATGATTAGTTCCATTATGATGGATGCAACCCATCACAATGGAACTAATGACATAGAAGGGTGTCAACCTCTTCAGGGTCGAAGGTCTGTTGAGGAAATTACAGGAACACTTACTAACGCAGTTTGCATTGACAATGAGAAAGGGTCAGAGAAATTGGCTCAAAGTATGAACTTGTTATTGATGATCTGTCGTTGTTATGAACAATGCAGGTACGTTGTTGGTATTCATACCTATACTATGAATATTAGGTAGGAACGCATTAATTTATACCTATTTACTAAGAATGCTTTCTCTTTTTTGCATTAAAGTTGAGTTGTACTTTCTTTTATTTTCAGAATGTCTGATGGCCAGCTTCGGTCGTGGAGCGACAAAACCACAAATTCCTTTTGTTTTCTTACCTCTCAAAGGACAAATCATTTACCCGTCAAAAGAAATAATTTTTACTGGTAAGTAAGAAAATAGTTATAATAATATTATTTGCAAATAATATAGCGGAATATTAAAACAATATGAAGAATAAGTTCAAAAAGATTTTCCGATACCGGGAATCGAACCCGAGCCTCCTGGGTGAGAGCCAGGTATCCTAGCCACTAGACCATATCGGATATGACAGTGGAATCGAAATTTGGGAATAAGTCCTTCACGGATTTTCTGACCTAGAATTTACTGACTGGTTTTATTATTAGTTTTTTTTTTTCATTTTGCGTTATTGACATTCTAAGATAATGTTGATCTTTTTATGACACTGCCATATTGATATGGTTTGTTATTATAATAAACTCATACCTAATATTTATCTGATGACAACATTCTTAATGAATCGGAAAAACCTCCAATAATCTTGCTAACTCTGGAGGTCAAAATAAAATAAAAACAGGCTTGGAGTTTATTATTGATAGATTTGCGTTTGATCCCTCTTGCACTTGGTGGAAAGGGATGATGTGGTCGCAGATGGAGCACGCTTGCTTTGAATTGAAGTAGCTTATTCACTATTGAATTATAAATCCCCAGGTTATAGTTACGGCTATCTATCAGGAAACGCAGACTCCAGATCAACTCTATTTAAGTATTTGTTTTTTGTTATGTTCAGATGTCGAAGACGCGATATGCGCGGTGACGAGCGCTCAGTACCTGTCGCCTTCGGGCTGGGTGACCCTTCGCGACCTGATCGACAACGACGTCCCCTTCGGATTGTACCGGGACGAGGGGAGCACGTTCTTGCAGGTAACACTTCTTTGTATTATATCTACCTGTCGCCCTCGGGCTAAGTGGCCCTCCGCGGTCTGATCGACAACGTCGTCCCATTTGGACTGTATTGGAACGACGGGAGCACCCTTGTTGCAGGTAGAACTTCTTTGTCTGTTGTTCCATGCTCCAGTATGCTTCATTCCTCATTTGTGAATAAACTCCGATAGCATTAAAAATATAAATACCTAAGCAATTATTTTTTTACATTGAAATGTAGCGTGTCAACCAACGGGGACCAAAATTCTACTCTTTCTCTATTCTAAGTATAATAAAACTTAGTGCATGTTACATAATTGGCCATAAAGGGCCATTTCCACCAATTCAAGGTACATCTGAACTGCGTTCAAGAGCTGTCAGTGTCAATATTCCATAGAAAATAACGACACTGACAGCTCGTAAACGTGGTTTGTGATCGCGATCAGTTTCGTCGGTGAAATTCGCCCTAAGTAAAGACAGCTATAAAACTCAATCGCAAGAATTTGAACCATCAATTCAGAGTTGATGTCAAAACATCATACAGATCCCAACAGCAAAGAAATCTTACTTTTTGCCAGCAATAGTGCCCCAGTAGTAAAGCCTTGTTTATAATTTTTTTACTAATCTTATTTAAAAACCAGCAACAAAATGAACTTCTAGGGTGGTGGTCATGGGGCTGCAGAATCTGTTCGAAAGAGGTACCGTAGCCTTGGAACGCAAAGGGCACCTGGAGGAACACGGATGGGTTTTAGTCAGTAAGAGTCTGACACTCCCTCCAGCTTCACCCAGAGCGCGAGGAGTCATTTGATGATTTCCCATACTTAAAAAAAAAAAAAAGGTGGTGATCATGACAAAATGGCTATGGAAGACATAACTTGTTTAAGTATAATAAACTTTGACAGATGGTATGGACATCAATGGCTTGAACATGCACTAAAACCTAATATGGGCACCGTAACACCGAACAAAACTTAAAGAACGGCTATAGGAGGCATTCGGCTCAAACGTATTCCGTACCACCCAAGTAGAAAACAGCAATTATTTATCAGCGCACACACCGAAAACAGTACCTAAAAGATTCATAAAATTTATCAAATAAGGCAATTATTTTCACATATTTATTGGATATTTTATAACGACGAAATTAAACGTTCTAAGCGGGAAATAATTAAGTTTGGGTAAAATTGTAAAACCTTATGCAACCGCTGCGATCACTGAGATGCTTATCGCAAACAAGAACAATATGATGTGGAGCAGTTTGTTGTGGACACGGATAACGAGATCCTATTGCAAGATATCCTAAAAAACTGTGTATTCATTTGTATCAATAACAATTTTAATTTTTCCGAATCTGTCTTATTGTCCAAGTATTTATCTCAGTTTAAGTAGAGTGCTATGGAAATTATTTTTGTTCTGCATAGTTTAATTTTCGAGCGTGATTCTAAACTACTCGTATGTACACGTTTTGTCTTCAACGATCTTGATACTTATGTTTTGGTTCTTTCACTCCAAAGATGGCAAAGTACATAAAATTGATGAAGCTATCTGTCTGTCCATCTGTCACACTTTTTTTTTACACTGACGTCGAAAGCTGACCACAATCTAAGGCAGACATATAGTAAATACCTGCTCTTGATGTTTTTGGGATAAATTATAAGAAGCAGAAAGCGAAAACAAACTTTGTGAGATTTAATGTTTGCTGCAAAAAACTTGCACGAGGTATAAAAAATTCTTAGGTGTATAAGATAATTGAAGAAAGGTAACTGCTGAAATACCCTAAAAAATAGAATACAGGAGAAATAAAAAAAAAATAAGATAACTTAGGTAATTGCTACTTATGAATAAGAGAGAGAAGAGAGCCTAGCTAGAGCTTCATAATTTTAAACTATTATTAAATAGACCTACTATTTAATAATAGTTTTTTAATAATAACCGAGGTTTTTGGTTCATCGGACGGAGTTTTATGCTTCAGATCTTGATTTATCACACTAATACATATAAAACATGGATAGGATCTCTATTGATTCTATCTAATTTCAAGAAACATTTTCCTTTTAACCAATAAGAGGAAAAAGTTACCAACTGATTGACTTCTAAATCAAATCTACCTTTCATTTTGTCCAAAAGTAACGTGCCACATCTTGCATCCAAAGTGCACTCGATAGCATCTGGGGGCAACTATACTAAATCCATAACGCGGTTGTGCACACGCGTCGAGCTCATAAATGTTTATCTTTACCGGGCCGAGAACCGGTCCCTTTAATAGCCAAGGACGACTTCACTTTAAACACTGGTGTTACTGGAAGAAATAAGATTGACATTCGCACCTAACTTGTTGATGAAATTACTCGTAGGATTGAGGGTGACGAAAGTTGTAGATGCAGACATGAAAATATTTGGGGTTGAAGAAATGAAGGTTACTTTAAATTTGCCTCTATTTGAGGAATTCAAGCTAGAATACAATATCTTTTATATCTGATTATCTAAAAGTACCGCTTAGCACATCGTTGTTCAAAGATGATTGAATTGTTATGGTTGGTTAAGCAGAACAAAAATTTGAAATTAAAATCTCCAAAGCCGGGAAGAATGGAAGATATAGTCTAAGACGCAATAGACTAAAATTAATAAAGAGAGACGTTATACGAAACCTATCCTAAATGATAAAGTACTCAGGAAATAG
Source organism: Lacanobia oleracea (assembly GCA_950371165.1). Taxonomy (NCBI): domain Eukaryota; kingdom Metazoa; phylum Arthropoda; class Insecta; order Lepidoptera; family Noctuidae; genus Lacanobia; species Lacanobia oleracea. The sequence continues at coordinate 12,682,057 of OX493399.1, forward strand.
TCTCAAACCAAGAGGTTTGTTCAACTTCCACAATTGGTTAGTTCCAGGATTCTTTTGGTGGACTTAATGAATTTGTTATGGCAAAAAGCTTTGTGTGGTCCTTTTAATTGGTGCGAACGTACAAAGTAGCAATAACGTAATTAATATCGGGCTCTCGATTTTATTAAGTTAACATTATAAGATAAGATATGGAATCAGAATCAATAAGGAAAATATTTAAACAAATCCAAATCAATATTGCTCAAGTGAATTTTACCTTTCAATTATCATTTGTGTAAGGATGATTGTATATGCCTTACAAAGAAGTGTGGATGTGGTAGAAGAAGACATGTTGCGCTGATCAGATTTGGATGAGGGCAAGATAATGTTGTTGAATTACGATTTGTACAAATTGTAGATTCCGACTGTAAACTTTATCTAAGTATCATGCCATTAATCTTTGAGGAGCCCGCGTGTGAGGTACCATTTATATTCCTGAAATACAAGTTGCCGCTACTTGGCTACGATAAAACGGCTTCCCGAGCCATCTGGTGTCGCTCCATAGTAAAGATGGTATCTCTAATGTTGAAGAACTGTCCATGTACTGAGAATTGACAGATATGTATTGCCAGCTTTTTTCCTAGTACTAGGTTCTAACAGAACCGGTAAAGAACATTAAGACCTAGACGATGTTTGATATTCGGAGAATTTGACGGCTTTAATTTAAAGGTGGGTTTTTCAAAAGAAAAAATCTGTTATCTGAATCACCGAAAATGAAAATCATTATATAAAAATCAATATGAAGGTTTATATAAAGAGCAGCATAATAATTAAGGTACGTACATAAAACAAGTCAGATATGTAACATGAAAAAGGCACGAGCCGTTCTGATAATGAAATCAATATTCCCAATGTCCATATTGCGGAAGAAATTAACATGTACGTACATTGAAATAATCCAGTTCCATCGCACAATCTTTATTGCTCTGATGTCGATATCAAGATTGAAATAAAACATTGAAATGTTTATCAAGAACAGAAGTTTTGACGTAGACTGGTCGGCATCGATCGAAGTGTCTCCGTTAACATTTTTAATAGCGCTATTAAACGAAAACGATAATCGCTTTAACGACAGTCGCGACGTAGTAAACTATCATATAAAATAATAATTTAATTTCTTGATATAAATCGGGTCGACAACGGGATACGTCGTCATGAAGATATTATCTTGTGTTCAAAATTTTGCTTATTTTTTGGGCGGTCTCGACAAAACGCTACAGTTTGTTGAATCCATCAATCGAACAAATGTCTACTCGGACGGGCGCGTGTTGAAATGCAACACGGACCCGATGCAGCCCCAGATAAACACGAAGGCGTCAAAGGAGCGATTTGTATAATATGTCCAAATACTTCGCATTTAGATCTCTTCACGGTGATAAAGTTATAAGATGGATTTGCATTTCCATTTTGCTTTCTGCAGGTAAACTCTGAGTAGGCTCGACATTATGTTAACAAATGTACACAAACGTTTTTGGGCGATTCATACTTTTTATTTCTTTAAGCTTTATATTTATCAAGTGATTTGTAACCAAAACTCACGTCTGCTTAGTGACAAATGCTGCAACGAATTGCACCTGATAACTGTTGATTTAATCTGCTTAAAGTTGCGGTCCGCGGAAAATAAAGGTGCAAAGCTTAACGCAATTTTTTACATCTTTAGATCGCATTATAAAATTTTGGAACAAATATCTGAAAAGATGTGAAAAATCTTTGCAATTTATTTGACAGTGGCGTGGGTCGGCGACTCTGCACGCTCGGCTGGAAGGTCGGCTGGTGGCCGCACATGTGCTGTGCTCCTCGACCACTCCCTCGCGCCTTGTTGCCAGCTGCGCAGCCTTCCGCATCGCAGGCGCTACACAAAACGCTTTGCTTGGTGAGTCACACATACCATCATAACTGTAACGATTATGCGTAAAATTATTGTAACTAATCGTCTAATACTTATGTGAACACAAACTTCTGACTCATCCGCAGATGTACGTTCAATACCCTTCCATGCTGGTGAACTGGTGACGACGGAATCAGCATCACAGAATCGTGGGCTCAGTGTTCTCGAGTCGCTGGCTATCGGAGTATGCGTGCTTCTACTGATCTTCGTGTATGCAGCTGGAATTATTTTCTATGTCCATTACAAGCAAAGACAGAAGCGAAAAGAAAAGGACCCGGAACAAAATCATTCAAATACTATGTCTACTGATAACGGGTCACTCGAATCACGGATCGATATGAGCAATGTGGTAAGCAAAAACCTTCTTTCAAAAGTTTCAGATATAAAGCGACTTTTTTCTTAACTTAACTGTTTACTAATGCTATCCTATCGTTACAGATGTTGAAAACCAATCCGTTGTTGAAATTGAACGGCATGGGCGGTGACTTTTTACACGACGGAGGTTTTTCTGATGGTAGTGAACGCACTGAAGACACCGTCGATTCGTCGTCTAATAATACACATACCCATAATTCTATGCATAAGGTTGGCACTACCTTAATAAAGTAAAAATAACAAGTAACAGAGAAGTAAAAACAAATACTAACATGTATCCAATTCTTAGTTTCAGAAGCTGAACGCCAACTCAGTGATATCAGCGATGGTACACTCTCGTAGAAAAAAGACTCTCAGACCATCAATCAGGAACGCTAATTCACCGGAACGAATCAACGAACGTTTCCAAAGACGTTCTGCTTCCCCTGACACTTTTGAACGAGCGCCACATTCAGAACTATCCATCGTAGATTGTACTGTAGAAAATAATTATAACGCAAACAGACAACTGCCGTCTTCAAATGCAGACTCTTCGTATAGAAAGAAGTTATATTTCAATCCAGTCTTTTTTGAAACCGAACTTCTCAAGGTAACATTGATGCACGATTAAAAAATTTTGCAGTCATTGAGTACCTATTATTAAAACATTTATTTATGTTATCTTCTTTATCATTCCAGAATCCTCCACCTGCGGCTATTGAATTTTTAGTAAAAATTCGAGAAGTAATGTCCGTTGCTAAAGAAAAGATGACATCAAAGCGATTCATCCCTATTCTATCAGATATTCCCGAAGAAGATATGTATCACGCGATAGATCTAGGATGGGACATCCCTTGCGCACGACGCGGTCGCAGGTTTAGTGCAATCAGTCTTAAACAAGAAAACAGTCGAAAGACTGCTGTTTGTGGAGGATGTCCAGGATGCGATAATAACGCGCGACCACACAAAGTAACCCTCACTAGATCTAACTCGTGTAAGTCATGTGTCAGTGAAGATTATAAACAAAGAATTGTAAGGAAATGGTTGGACGAAGTACCGTTACCTACAAGCAACTCGAAACCGGTGAAATCCGTAGCAAAGGTTAGTGGAACTCCAAGAGCTGTTGAACCCAAGAAGAAAGAAGACGTGCGTCCTAAATCAGCAGAATTGATTAGAAATGAGACGCCAAAACCTAAAGTCACTGAAACTAAACCTAAAGTAGTAGAAAAGAAATCTAAAGTTGCAGAAACGAAACCTAAAATTACGGAAGTGAAACCCAAAGTTACAGAAAGTAAGCCCAAGCTTATTGAAACCATTTGTAAAGAAAATATTCGTGAACTAGAATCTAAGGAAAACTTTACTAAAGAACTGTGTCTACAGGAAATGAAAATAATTAGTAAACCAATTAACCCGAAAGAAATTGAAATTATAAGAGTAACTTCAGTTCCGGATCTCAACGGACTTAACAATATAGTAAACATCAGCGAAGTAGACAAAATATCAAAATCTGTTGCCCCAACTCCACACCAAGAGAAGAAAAGTCCATCTAGCCACACATCAAGACGAATTAGGAAGAAACTTCCTCCACCCCCGCCTCCCCCCGTAAATCCGCCAGAGCCACCTAAAGCAGCAGCATCTTCAGATGAAGAGGCACCAATACCACCGGAAGTAAAAGTAAAGATGGAAGCAGTCATACGTGAATTAAATACTTGCAGACGTGTGGAACCCATAGAGTTAGAAGAAATCAAAATGGAAACTATTGCCCCGATAGCACCCAAAATAGTTATACCCGTAATAGCGGCTGACAACCATTATTACAGTGATGATAATACGCTCTCCAATAGAAAGAAAAAACAAATATATGGTAGTCAAGATAATTTCATGGAATTTGACAGTTTGGAACGCAGTATGATGAAGAAGCGAAGGTTCTCGGTCGCCTGTGGACCCGAATTATTCCATAATGATCGATTTGAACACAGTCAGAATCTACTTGATACTAGACAAAGGCTAACAAGCAGCTGGCTTGACGTGAAAAAGGCAGTCGAAGAACCACAAGTATTCAATCAGAGTGAAGTTTTCGTTGATAATATGGAACCCATGTACAACAACCTTGACGACCTTTCGAAGCCTGGTCCATTAACTATACAAGTGCGCGGCTCTCCCATAGAAAGCAGGCGTAATTTCAGCAAAGATGATTTTGATCCCGATACTCTCGACAGACGTGACACAAAGAAACGCGTTGAGAAAATACTACTGAAATCAGCTGGCAGCTTTAAGTACAAGTCAACCTCTTCAGAAAGTGAATCATGCAGGAAATCTCCAATAGCTATTACGACTCGAAAAATTGGTAATCTGAGACAAATATACGAAGCTAAAGCAAAGGCACAAGAGGAAGAGATCAAATTCTATAATAGACGTGGAAGCATTACATACGGTCAGGATCTACAAGCATTCATGAGATCTGGTAAAGCCCCAGATTTGATTAGACATATTGAGGGTCAGAAAGATCCTAAGCCGCCAATACCACCCAAACAACGCCGAGGTTCAGATTTATCACCGAAGTTCTATAGTTCGACTCGCGAAAGTCCACCTGGTGATCGTCGCAGGATGATGGAAGATAGAGACAAATTCCCAGGGTACACCAGACTTGACAACTTGAACGCTCGCCGTTCCGGACGTCGATCTGCCAGGACCAGATCTCGAAGAACTGACCTAAGGAAGCTGTACAGAACCGAAGACTCCGGATACATGAGCACCGACTCAAATGAATCGAAATGTAGAGCGAGGTATCTGATGCAGTTAAGGCCAGTAAAGACTTCAATACCAGAACCTGTTCCAGTGCCAGCTGTTAGATCTACTGTTATTAAAACAGCTGTCTTACCAATCGAATCCGACACAGATGATTTAGAATCATTGTGTGATGGAAGAAGTGAATCTGGCGGAGAGAGTGTCGAAACAGATTCTGTATTCTTTGGAAATTTTGACGATTCGAAGGAGATGTTCGCTGAGTTGGGACTAAGCGCCTTTGAGCCTCAGAATAAGATGATGCAGAGTCATGAGCAAATTGATTCAGGTTTTATGGGGGAGACTAATATTATTTTAAGCGGTGACAGTGACTCGGAGCATAGAAGTGTCATATCTATAATGACTGGGCACGATGGGAGAGCCTCTGCTGCTTCAATTAGTAAATTAGACGATGCCCCTTTCATGCACACTATAGAGTGCTAAATCCATAAAATATTTAAATGTAGACGACTTTGTACATAATGATTGTTAATATAAATATGACAATATTGATGTTTAATAAGTACCTACCATTAATTAGCATGTGTAAATTATGTTTGTTACTAAATAAATTTGTTTAAATTTAGACATTTAAATGAAATAATAGTTAAAGAATAAAAATATTAGAAATGTTAATTTGTGTTGCCGAAATTATTTTATTGTGAATAATGTGAATATTGATACAGTGTGTACGTATGTAATTAAAATAAGTTAATAGTCACCGAATTTTACCTCAAGACTTTTGCGGTGTTACCGTACGTTTGTTAACTGTATGAACTTTCTATTCGCTGTACTATTGACTTCTTGTTTATGAGAGTTATTTATTGATATGGTCGTTAGATGAACTGCCCACCAGTTATGTTCGTGCCTAAATGTTTTAACTTATCTTTTAATTAGTTCATTATTATTTCCTTTCGATTTAATTAATTGTTATCCTTAACTTCTTATACGCCATTTTATGCTCAATTTATGTTTAATCATCAGTTTTTAGTTGTAATGTATATAAATAAAGATAAAATAATATATTACGTCTTACGAGTTTGTAAATTTATATAGCCGGCCGGTTGTGCAATTAAATTTTTATTAGTTTTTTGGGAAATAAATGGATTGGAGTAATTTTTATGGTGTATGGTATACGTAAGAGGCTCAATTATTTATTAAAAAATATATTTTTAAGTGAAATAATTAAATGTTATAGTAAAGTAATTTGCAATATAAATGTAATCATTAATTTAGTCAGTAGTGTGTTCGGGACTGTTTTGTGTAAAGATGATATTTTCAGACTTTGTAAACAAAGTAATTTTAGAAAATATTTTTGTATGAATAAAATATATGTTGTGTTTATAAATTCAGTTGTTTCACTGATGTCTAACCCCAAACACCGACCTTATTGCAAGAAACGTAATGGATAAACCACGGAGAATTCCTGTTTTATAGTGATGGTTATTGCGTAAGTAGTCAATATGAACTTGAAATAATAAAAACCTTCTACATAGGTAATCTAACTGTGTTCCAAGAGTACCTATATAGGCCGTTCTAGTATTACGTAAGGACCAATGGGGTGGAGGGGTCTTTATTAAAGTATGCTTATTTTCGACGACATGGGGACGGGGTGGTTAAAATAGTGATTACATCAGCAATTTTTTAATTCCTTTGTTGTTTGCAAATATAGTAGATTTTAATTTGACATAAATTATAGTTGTTTTTACTCTCACGCAATGTTTGTGGGTAAGAGCTTTGATTCATCATCATCATCATCATCATGGCAGCCGAAAGACGTCCACTGCTGGACTAAGGCTTCCCCCAAAAGGGGGGCTTTGCCATAATCGCAACACCTGGCAAAAGCATTGATTACTATCGCTGAAAAGAGATGGGGGGGGGGGGTTAAAAATGACTAAAATTTTGCTTACGTAATACTTTAACTGCCCCAATTACTTAAATGCAAATAAAGTGTGTGTTCCGAAATGTAAACAGTATACTGGACAGTGCTAATGACGTCATGAATCGATGTCATACTGTTGATTCGTTTTTAAATATACTGGCCAGTGCGTTGACGTCGAAATTAAAAAAAAACATAAAAGTCTGATCCACACAAACCTGTTTGATATACATACCTACTACTAATATGTCACATTTGACATTTGTCTCAATAGTACAATATGGACATGGTGGCACACCAGTACAATATGGCGTCGGGTTCATGACGTCATGAGCACTGGCCCTTATACTGTTTTAAATTTCGGAACACACCCAAAAATTTTGTAATCAAATACTTTCTTCTAATTTTAAAATCATTTTCTTATTTTTTCGCGATACTAAATTTAAGTTTGACGCGCCAAATGGCCAGTACTTTAAAATTATCACCGCCATCTGTTAACAGTCAGGGCAGGCGTCGATTTTGTTTCGTTCGGATTTAAAATCCTACGCTTCTTAAATCACAATCTATCGAAGTCAAGCGATATCTTTGATCGCAACGAATTAATTTATGTGTTTCAATTTGCTCTCGAGTGCCTTTTGATGCAGGTATTCCATCAAATAAAATTTAAACTCAGATGACAGAGTTGCACAATTTAATTAATTTTATCTACACCTCATCGGTATTTTTAATGGCAGATACGATGCGTGTTCGTTACATATGTTATTATTTGATTAAGATATACCTATAATGTCCGATGTTTCAAAAAATCTTTGTCGTTCAGTAAAAATGTAATAAAATAAATCTAAGTGAAAGGTGATTGTAATTACAGATTTCTGGAAAATTAAAAATCAAGTACCACAATAAGTTTTAATAATATTTTTTATTGTTAAAAGCAAATGCTTGCTCATCAGGAATTCTCCATATCGTTAAAGTAAGATACTTAGGTACTCCTATATTAAAAGTGGCACTGCAATTTGACACCTCAGTATGTCTAAATCAATATGCATAGATATATCATGTATACATATGAGCAAAAAGTGTATTGTATCGATCTACAGTCGAAGCAGTATTCAAGTCCGGTCTGCAGTCACCACTGACAGCTTCAGTGTGGCAGTCGGTTTGCACCAGGGGTCGGCCCTCAGTCCTTATCTTTTCCTGTTTGACTATTGTGACTCTCGGATACCCCTCAAGTTGAAAGGGAAAATCTATAAGTCCGTAATAAGACCTGTCGTAATGTATGGAGCAAAATGTTGGGCTGCGAAAAAGAAATAGATTGCATGTAGCGGAGATGAGCATGTTGAGATGGATGTGTGGAGTAACGAGAATGGATAAAGTGAGAAATGAGTACATTAGAGGTACTTTAAAAGTGGCGCCGGTGACAGAAAAGTTAAAAGAGAATCGCTTGTCTGGGTATGGTCATGTGAAGAGGAGGGATAAAACGCATATAACTAGAAGAGTTATGAACATAAATGTGGATGGATGGAGAGGGAGAGAAAGGCCAAAGAAAAGAAAAGATGGATGGATTTTGTGAGGAGCGATATGAAAGAAAAGGGAGTTAGTGAAAGAGTGACGACTGATAGCACAGAATGAAAGAATAAAACGTGTTGCGCCGACCCCTTATAATATGGGATAAGGGCAGGAAGATGATGATGATGAGCAAAAAGTGTATTGGTATTTATTTTCTATACAAAAAAAAAACTAGGCAATTTAATTGTTGTGAGTAAGAAACTCTGGATTAAGTGGGATGAGAACGATAATACATAGCGTTCTTGTGTGATTATAACAATTTATATAAATAACTTGATAAATAATGTGGGTAGGTATCTATTGACAATAATTTATAACTACTATTATCAAATAGAGCGAACGGTCGTTTTGAAGACATATTTCATCGGCCCATTAGCTCAGTTGGTTAGAGCGTCGTGCTAATAACGCGAAGGTCGCGGGTTCGATCCCCTCATGGGCCACATCTCTTTTTTAAACCACTTTTTATAAATTTAAGATTTTTTTTTTAGTCTTGAATTGTACTTTATTTTATGGGTATTAATTTAAGTTTATGTGTATGTGTCATTTATTTCGCCCGTTTGAAATTGGAATATTATCTCGAGAGAACATGCTCCCAGAATAAGATGTACCTATTCCTACTATACCTAGTAAGTATATGATCAGTGAGCGACACTAACATCACATCATGTGCCGATTTTTGAGCAACCAGAAACTGTCGGTGCAGTCGGTACCTGCGAGAATCATGGAGAAGCACACCCATGTCGACATTATCCTATTCCAGGTTATGATCTACCTACCTGTGTTCATCAGTCTATCAGTTTCATCCAAATTCCTTCAGCCGTTAAGACGTTATGAGATGACAAACAGACAGATGGACTAATTTTCTCATATTCTTGTAATTTGCTAATTCGGCGAAATCAAATTTTATTTGTTACGGGTTTCAATTAAAACCGACACATAAGTCGGTTTTAATTGAAACGTTTAATTAGCTGTCATAAATTAATCGTTACGAGATTTTAAATATTGCCAGCAGTGAATTAAAAATAAATTATGGGAACTGATTTAAGACGTCCCACAGACAGGTGCAATCATTTCGCATAGAAATTGTTTTATGAAAAATGGTCGTCGCATGTATGTCGCAGTTATGTAGGTACGGTAGCCTATGTTCCGGTGATTTGTCTTAACAAACCGTACTTTAAAATAGTTACTCAAGTCTGAGATCAATTCAGTTCGAACATGCTTAAAATTCGATGAAAACAGGACGCTCTAACCATCTGAGCTAGCGGGCCGAAGAGAATAAATTGCCACCTGAAATATTGGACTGGGTAAAAAGGCTGGATAGATAAATCTACTTAATAACAGATTGACAAACGATATACTTACATCTCGTCATTTATCTCGTATTCTCTTCATAAAAGTTTATCTTCTCGTAACATGGCAAAACATCTTTTATGAACTTCATCACCGCTTAGGTCGGCTTACGCGGTGGCGAGGTTCATGAAATATGTTTTGTGACTTACGAGTGCTAATGATAGCAGAATTAGGGTTCCAATGTTGTCTTCAAAAAGCTAGTAGTGGCCCATGAGGGGATCGAACCCGCGACCTTCGCGTTATTAGCACGACGCTCTAACCAACTGAGCTAATGGGCCGACAAGAACTACCTGCAAAATGTGTGATATAACACGAAATGTTATCGTTTGACAATAATTTATTACTAATATAAGCTGATGATAATGTTTTCCTATTTGGTTTAACTTAATAAATATTGTAGAGCACCGATAGAAATTGTCAGTTTCGCAAAAAATTAGCCGACTTCCAAACAAAACATTACTTTCTTTGTAGTGTTTTGTTTGGAAGTCAGTTATATTTTTTTGTTAAAGTTTTTTTTATTTATTTTTTCACTTTTAAGTGGAGATATTTCGACGACGTCTTCATCAACGCAGAAATTGGAATATGCAATAATGGCCAAAAAAATAAAAACTACTGAACCAAATTGAATCAAATTTTTACGGGAACAAATGGCAAGTATACTGCATCGAACTAAAAAAGAATCACACAAATCGGATCAGAAACCTCGGAGTAATCAGTGTACAAACTTAGAAAAAAGTACCCGCCGAATTGAGAACCTCCTCCTTTTTGGAAGTCGGTAAAAAAAACGTACGTCATCATCTATATGCGGTGCTTACCCCACTGTATTGAGGACGGCTTCCAGACTTACCAGAAGCAGCCGAATGCCAGTATTTAACAAGAAGCGACGACGAGCGCACACAGCTATCGGCTACATCGGCTACTCCGGCTAACCGGCTACCGAATACCGAATACCGGGACGGCAGCAAAACGTAAGTAGTTATATTATACTCTGTGGCGACTATCCGCTGTGCCGTATTCTAGCCAGCCAGTAGCCAACAGCTATCATAGCCGTGACTATTTTGTTAATAGCCGCTATTTGGCTAGTTACTAGAATAGCTACCCATCACTATCTATAACATGGTTACTGGGTAACACGAATTACCTTGGAAAGGCTCCGCACCCTAAGGTTGCCTGTCCATTACAGAGGAACGGAGAAACGGAGAAATTTTAAGTAATGCAATTGCATAAAATCTCCACACTACGTGAGTCACTGACATTTTGACTGACATATTTCTTAGTTTCTCCGCTCCGCTGCCTCGCTCCGCGCAAATTGACAGGCACCCCTAGACTGGGTTTCACACACATAACGAAAATCAAAGATCTAAAAAGATAGTTATTTCGTTTATTACAAATTCTCCCTTTTCCCCAATTATATTGGAAACCGGCGTTGACAAGTGACTTAATAAACTGAAAACCGAAAATTAATTTAATTACACAGTTTTAGTACCGACGATCCGACATGTTAATTTATAAACATACAAATATCGAGATCACGTTACAATCGGTGGGCATTTTCCTCAATTCAGAAAATCATTAAATGCGGGGAATAAACGTAATTAACATTGATTTAATTCGTTGTAAATTAAATTTTAATGATTACAGTAACTGTTCATTTGTTTATTTTTTGTTTTTCTAAGTTTCTGCCCCCTTATTGAATTAGATGAAAGATTCAATTAACCAAAAAAGGTTGTCTGTAAGAGATCGCTTTTAGCGATAAGACCACCGATTGTTACAGCCTACAATTTTAGGTTTCTTTAAACTTAAAATTGTGTAGTAAGTATTTATTTATTTAACAGTTTATGTACACACACATTAAACAGATCGAAAAGAAAAAGGAAGCAGAAAAATAGGTACAAAGGTGATCATGCGCAAACAATAGGAACAAAGAGGATCATGCGCAAAAAATAGGTTCTATTCCATTGTAAAGTGCCAACAACTAGAGCTATAACAGAGGCCTCTTTGTGAGCTTAAAACGTAGGACTTTATACTCTGTCGCGTTAACGGAAACATTATTTTGTACCTATTATCAGAATTGAATTAGCGACGCCTGAAGCTCTAAACAAGAGACATTCTGACAGGGCGCAGCGGTAGCGTGGCGAAGGCGAATGTCTACAATGTACAATCCCTTATGTAGATATGGGGTTGAACGCTATCGAAATGCCACGTGATCAATCCCTTATATTTTGGCTTTTCGACATCGTTAATAGAATGGCAATTTGTCTATAGCCTCTGGAAACAATAACAAAAACCATATTTTATCCACACAATTTTTGGTAGAAGCCGTTTACATAAACGAGGTCATTAAGGCCTAAAACTCGCACTAAGGCCACATTCCAGGAGCTCTAGAATTGGCACAATTTTAGATCACGTGACATTTTAAGCATACTTTTTGGACTACTTGACCATCAATTATTACACAGTTAAAATGTCACTTCGTAAAAACCTTTTTTTAATACTAAATGTTAATTATTTATGCGGATTGTTAGTAATAAATCAAAATATTGTAGTAGCAACTCTAAATACGCATTGTTGTAGCGAGTTTCCTTCGTGCCTCGGAAAGCACGTTAAGCTGTTGGTCCCGGCTGTCATTTGTAGATCTTTGGCAGTCGTTACGGATAGTCAGAAGCCAGTAAATCTGACTCCAGTCTTGCCATGATGTACCGTGTTTCCCAGTTACTGGGTTGTGGAGGTCTGGTAGGCAGCCGCTCCGCGTAAAATACTGGTATTCAGCTAAATCCGGTTTGACTGGAAACCGACCCCAATATAGTTGGGAAAAGGCTAGGCGGATGATGATGATGATGATGATCCATAAAGCATTTGTGTAGACCACATTGGTAAAAGAGGAGGTACCTAGTCGACTTGGTTGACTGTACTACAAGAACTAGAAGCGAATTTACTACGAAATAAACAATTTCAACTGCCAACGTTCAGATTTAGTCAAATGGAGGTTGATTCTCTAATGAAAATTCAATGTGCTCCACGAGAGATGATGGATATTACATCTGTATTGTGCCATGATGACTGTGGGAACCGTAGCGGCCGCGATCTACATACATACGCTGGCACGCGGCCCCGTTTATAATGTAATGTAGCCATGTAAACCATATGAATGTAACATTCCTCATAGTCATTAAGTTTTGATGTTGCTTGAATGTAAAGAGTATAAAAGCTTCCGCAGACAAGTGAGATGCGACAGTGCGAGGAGCTGGCGGACCCTTTCCACCGACTTTTTTTACACGACTGCCTAAATAAAGTAGTTCTATGTTTTTGTGAGCTTCTTTATTCCATCAGAACTTCTAAACGCCTAAATCGATTTCGATGTATGTGGTATCGTTATAAGCGAAGATCCCAAGGCGAGATCCCGGGGGGATAAAAATACTGTGTTCTATTCCAGGACAGAACATGGTCTGGATAGAAACTTGGCACTCGGATGTGTGCCAAGTTTCATCCACATCCGTTCAAAAGTTAAGGCTTAAAGAGTCCCGGGGACACGCGATCGTGTAAAAACTAAGTAGAAGTACGTATAAAAACTCGCGCAGCAGGGGTTCATAGAAAAACTAAATAGCTAATCAAAATTTTAGTCGTCTGATATGCTGTTTTGTTACTACACGGTGTAAACACATCCACAAAGAGTAAGTTATCGCGAGTAATGTAAAAATAATAATTATAATTATAAATTGGAGCGAAGCATCTGATCTGTTATGATTTAATTCGGAGTTAACCCCAAAATCACAGGCTCGTGGTAATCGTAGGTTTAACCCTACAATTACGGTGATTGACCCGTTAACCGGTGATTTTCGGTAATCGTCTAGTTTGAAAGTAGCATGAGATGCTACTTGATCATCGAGATTAATTTTCGATTACTGTTATTATTTTGGTGTAAAGATGTTTCGTTTGGCTATAGCACCCGGATTCTTGAAAAAAATAACGATACGAATGTTTATTGACAATCCATTCGACCAATAACAGCGTCTGCATCATCATCATCTTCCTGCCCTTATCCCATGTTACTTGGGGTCGGCGCAACACGTTTTATTCTTCCATTCTGTTCTATCAGTCGTCATTCTATCACTAACTCCCTTTTCTTTCATATCGCTCCTCACACAATCCATCCATCTTTTCTTTGGCCTTCCTCTCCCTCTCCATCCATCCACATTTATGTTCATAACTCTTCTAGTTATATGCGTTTCATCCCTCCTTCCATGACCATACCAAGACAAGCGATTCCCTTTCAACTTTTCCGTCACTGGCGCCACTTTTAAAGTGCCTCTAATGTAGGTACTCATTTCTCACTTTATCCACTTTCGTTACTCCACACATCCATCTCAACATTCTCATCTCCGCTACATGCAATCTATTTTCATCCGTCTTTTTCGCAGCCCAACATTCTGATCCATACATTACGACAGGTCTTATCACGGACTTATATATTTTCCCTTTTAATTTGAGGGGCATCCGAGGGTCACAAGTTGTTCCAGTGACCTGTCGCCATTTCATCCATCCTGAGTTGATCCGTTGCGTTACGTCTCGGTCTATATCGCCATCTCCCTGGACAAGCGATAAAACAGCGTCTGCATCTAATGCTGGACAATTGTTCACATTCATCTTGCATTTTTTTCAATACCTGGGCAATACTTGTAGGTATTGTTGTGAAATTTTTCCACTGATTTTTGTGTAGCTGAAACGGAACTGTACTGTGTGACATTGACATATCCCAAAAGAAAGTAATCCGGTGTGAGATCAAACGAACACGGGGAGGCCAATTCCTGTGAAAACATATTTTAATGAGCGCAATTTCGCGTATTGTACCTACGTCCATTACGCGAAATTATGTGCTCGTAAAATGTTTCCCGCAATATGTTGATGGTGTTGCGCGCTGTGTGGCATGTTGCACTATCTTGTTGAAAACAAAGCTCTGACACATCAATACCATTCAACTGAGGAACAAATAAGTCGGCAATCATCGGCGCTATGGCGCTCTCCATTGACGGTAACATTCTGGCCGGCGCGGCATAATCTTTGAAAAATATGGGCCAATGATTCTACCTGCCTATAAAGTGTAGGTACTAAACAGTTACTTTTAATGGATGTAAGGGCGTCTCAACAAAGATTTCTGGGTTTTATCAAATTGGGCTGACTAAACACTAAATTCGGTAATTCTGCCGAATTGCCGAATTTGGAGCACACATTCGCCGCGTTATTGCTGATTTACGGCCCCAGTTGCTAGATAAAGTGGTCGAAAATTGCACTTCTCAATAACGCTTAATTCGATCCAGTCTGTCTGTCGGTTTTCTACCGGTTGCATTTTGGGGAATGTGCGACGGAATTGCATAATTTAATTCCGCCAAGCCCGTTCCATCATCGGACCACAAGACGAACAGCGATGCGCCACCGGTACATGGTGGACATCCCACCCACACGCACAAAACGTTTTGGGAACACATTCATAATGCGTACAGCTAAGGAGTGGAATTCCCTGCCGGAGTCTGTGTTTCCCGATAGCTACAACCTGGGAGTCTTTAAGTCAAGAGTGAATAGGTTGCTTCTAGGCAGGCGTGCTCCATCTTCGACCACATCATCGCTTACCATCAGGTGAGATGGTGGTCAAGCGCGTGCCTATTATTAGTAAAAAAAAAAAAAAAAGATCTTTTAAACACGTAAAATACATTTAATGCCATGGCATTAAATGTATTTTACTTGTTTATTTTATTTTAAAACCAAACCTCTAAAAATAACACCCATTATTAAGCTCGTCGGCTTCTCAAACTATTGCAAGTTCCATTTAATTTATAATATCGTTAATAAAATATGGCGCTCGGCGATTGTTTGTAGGTACATTTCAGCTTATTGCAAGTAAGCAGATACCATAAAAAATATCATAATAATCAGATAAGCAGCTTACCTTCCCTTCTTATTTTATCTTTTATAGTTAAACCCTTGATCCACTTATATTTTTCACACGGTATTTACATCGGCCCATTAGCTCAGTTGGTTAGAGCGTCGTGCTAATAACGCGAAGGTCGCGGGTTCGATCCCCTCATGGGCCACTACTAGCTTTTTGACAACATCATTGGAGGGCCTATTAATTATCCAATTGAATGTTTGATACGTGTCAGGACATACTCGTATAGCTTTTTTTTTTTACTTTTGATAGGCACGTGTTTGACCACTATCTCACCTGATGGTAAGCGAGGATGTGGTCGAAGATGGAGCACGCTTGCCTAGAAATAACCTATTCACTCTTGATTTAAAGACTCCCAGGTTGTAGCTATCAGGAAACACAGACTCCGGCAGGGAGTTCCACTCCTTAGCTGTGCGCACGCTGTAGCTATACCTACTAAATACTAAACTAATATTTACTTTTGTTTACTTGTTGTTTGTGTACGTTTGTTTACTTGAACACGCTAATCTCAGGAATTGCTGCTGAAAAATTCATTCGGTGTTAGATAGCCCATTTATCGAGGAAGGCTATAAGCTATATATCATCACGCTAAGACCAATAGGAGCGGAGCAGTAATGAAAATTGTGACGCAGACGAAGTTGCGCGGGTCAACTATGTATAGTAGTTATATTATGAACGTGTTTTCAATCTGTTTTTAAGCATTTGTGATAAGCCTGCATCACGCTCTATGACCTGGGCCTATATTTCAGGCAACAGTTCTTATTTTTTAAACTTATATTCTAGTTTAAACTAATCATCTTTCAAAAAGCCTCACGCTTATCAATCAATTCTGTCCTCGGATATTTGCAGATACTAAAATGCGGTTGGCTGAAATTTTGCGCTTCACATAAAAGCAAACATTCAAATATGGAACGTTCAATATTTGAAAATTGCTCACAAAATCCAATAAACACGTTTTATTAAAATAGCTTAGTTTTGTTAGCACTGGCCAGCAAGAACAGTTTTTTTAACTTCTTAAATAGTTTTTGGTATTATTTAAATAGATGTGAAGTAGAGTTAACTCCTTGTATGTACTGACTTCACGGTCTGACACTGTTTCGCGAAATAGTCGCTTAAATACATAAGTTTAACCGATGTGTCGCTTCACGCACCAATAATTTTTGCAGTATTTCTTTTTCGCACTAGATTTTCGATTTCTGTAAATATAACGTGTACCAGTACAAACGCAATACCTGAAAAGGGGTCACTATACTCCTCATTATTAATAACTTTTGCTGTGGGAATGGGACCAACACGACATGAAGACATCGGAAAGCCTCCCACAAGGTGGACCGAAGACCTGGTGAGGCCACAATCCAGCGATTCAACGCACAGGATCGGTCGATGTAGCAATTCATAACTGTTTTCTCGTTCTTGTACAGATTAGGTATAACTTTACGTTTTCCTTTGCGATGTTGGAAATGAGATAGATCGCTAAGCGACCTAATAGACTTAAAATTAGAATCCAAGATGGCGCCGTGTTGCGGAATGAGGGTTTTCTGAAATATCGAGCACCAGGTGGCAGCACTGAGAAGTCAGGTTAAACACCAATGAAACCACTCATTTTCTGACATTTGACAAGTTGACTTTAACAGATGTCAGAAAACAAGCGATTTGGATTGTTCGGTTGCGGAATTTGTTCATGTTGCGGAATTCGTTCGAAAGAGTCACAGCGGCCCTGGAACGCAAAGGGCATTAGGAGGAACGCGGATGGGGTTAAGTCGGTAAGACACACACTCCCTTCATTTCATGTTCTCCTATCCTTCATCGAAAAATAATTAATTAAATTATGCTCGAAATCGACTTTCAAGTTGTCGCCAGTGAGGCGTGCACATTTTTTCCCTAAACTATTCGTGGATCGACTCGCACTTGGCCGGTTTTTTTTTAAAGGCAACGTCGACCCATACTATGTTCACGTTCAGGGTACAAACAAAACAGTTTGAGCCAAACCGGAACATTGACAATATTTGTACGGTCAGCCAGCTTTCTACTGTTCTGCAGAACTTGAGGTAATAAACACTTTGCGATATCATCTCACAATTTAGAGGTACCTGCACTGCCTGCCACATAGGGCATGTGGTACGAGCATGTTCCCGTGACGTCACCGCGGGTGGGGCGCGACATTGGGTTATGACGCTGATGAGGGCTAGGTGATATGAAGATTTAAAAGGAGAGAAAGAAAAAATATCAGGAAGTGTCTGAAAAATTAATTGAATAGCAAAGATTTCAAAGCTTGATTCCAACTCCTTGTTGGAATAAAAACCTGTTGAACATCTTTTCCCCAAAAGAGAACGAGGTTTACAACAAACTAGGGGTACACTGCCCCGTACCCCTAGTTTGCGTGCTCCAAGGGCCAACAGTTATAAGAAGCTAATTCTGAGTTCAGTAAAATGCTATCAAATCGTGCTGCGGACATTATTTAGCCGAAATAGCAATAACATCGAAAATCGCTGTCCAGATTGAGAAAACCGGCCAAATGCGAGTCGGACTCTCGCATGAAGGGTACTGTACCACCGTACAAGATTGAATATATGTACCTACTAATATATTTTTATTATTTGTTGTTATAGCGGCAACAAAAATACACACTCTGTGAAAGTCTTAACTGTGTAGACAGTTAAGACTGTAGTATTACGGTTCAAGATTTACAGCCCGCTGACCGATAGACGGACGGACTGAAAACTGAGGCTCAGTAATTAATAGGGTTGGCCTTGAGTTACGGAACCCTAAACAGAAAAATCAGGAAGCCGAATTCTTGGTAGATAATAAAATGAAAGGCAAAAAATTTGTGATGGGCTTGATACCAACGTTTTGTCCCAATCCAAAGTGTGGTATGCTAATTGTTCTAAAAACCACTTAAAAAAACTGACACTAATCCAACACTTACTTTCCCAAGTCAAACAAGACAAACAAAACCATTTCGTAGATAGAGACGATCTAAACATCGACAACTCAGAACTTACCAGACGATTCTCACTTACTAGAGATATCAACCGCCTATCGATACCAGTTAATAATCGAGTTGGAACCCATAAGGAATCCTCTCGACTCATTTCTGGTGAACATAAAGATTTTCTTAGCACTGATTTGTTTACAAGATTATGCAAATTGTAACCAATACTCGTGTTTATGAATCACTTTGGTAGAGTAACGGAAATCAGGAGGGTTGTCACACGAAGACTATCTTAGATACTGATCTACATAGTCCTCATATGGACTGGATCCCATCATGATTTTGTAATTCATTTATTTAGTTACCCTTTGTTTCAGGCAACTGAGGCACATAAAACACTATACATAAATAACCAAAAAAAAAACTTAAAATAAACTAATACATAAATTTATACAAAAAAACTTAAAAACTACCGCACACGCAAGTGACAGCGTCGTGCGTGTTACGCTGCGAGATGTCGCGTAGCCGGCCGCGGAAACGCCGATACCTACAGCACACCTTTCGGCCAAAACACTTTTTTGAGAAAGGTCACCAACTTTTCCACCATCAAGGTCCAGTTGGTCTTCACCCGTAGGTATGTACTCTTAGATGTTTTCAGTCTTATGTAATGTAATGTTAGTGTTCGTTTTGTAATGTCAGGATTTTGAAAGCAAGTTCGATCTGACCTTTTTGAGGCGAAATCCACAAAGGATGACCTTCGTCTGGGGGAGAAGTGTTTTTAACCGTATATTAATTAGTTCAAGCCATGGAGCTAGCATTAGACGCGATACGGGAAAACAGATCAGCGCACTCCTTAGCCACAGGTCCAGTGATGGAGGACTCATACCGACAAAAACCGTGGAATGTCCCCGAGGATACCACTAAATTCACGCACACCGACTGGAATGTGACCTGAACTAGGTAAGTTGTTTTGGTGTCTTCTCGGATAATTCTAAAATAATGATGACACGGTTGCCGCAGTGGTTGAGCGATTGGCTGATGCGCCGCGTGTCGTGGGGTCGATTCCCGCACGGAATACTTATATTCCCGCACGGATATTTTTAAGACCTACAGATAGTTGTTCCGGGTCTGGCTGTTTGTGTATGTGACTTTGTTAAAGTTAAAGCACTCACGATACATGAGAAAATCCTAGTGTGCGGCAACTTTAAAATAAAATTAAAATCGGGTAGATATGTAGGTAACTCTAATTTCATGTAGTTTTCAATCTGTCTGCCTTTTCTCACTCATTTTGGGGTCAGGTTCCAGGCTAAACCAGATGTAGCGGATAACCAAAGTTTTACATGGAGCGATAGCTTATCTTTATTTAATCTTTTTAGTTATTTGAATTTTAAGATATTTTATCAGGCCAATTTTTGGACGAAAAATTGAGGTGAAAACTAACCTACGCAGTGTGTAACTTTCAAGATAGCTCAGTTTAGATGGATTTTTGTAAATATCGTCCTCAATTCTCAGTACATTTTGATAGTCTTGTCCGGCAACTCTGACTATGTAACAGTAACAGCCATCTCACACAGTGACACCTCCGCATTTTACAGCTTTCTATAGAAAATTATGTATTTAACGAACACGTAAGGAATTACATCTCTTCGAAGAAATTCTGTCTGTTGTGGAACCGTTGTCTATGAAGTTTCGAGGATATGTAAACTGAAATATGTATTTTATGGGTGGGGATCTTATTACAAAAATTATTTCACTAATAGAAAGCTGAGTGCTTTCTACACTGAACAAATGCACGTTTTTCGTGCATCAGGCACGGGAAGGAACGCACCGGCGGGGCTGCGGGAAAAGCTAGATAAAGATAAACTTTATCTTCGGAATTTATTCAAATTCGCACTAGTTCAACATTAAAGACAGTTTTCTTCGAATTTAAATAAATCCTTTATTTTTTCATGTAAGTATGTGCTTTGTAATAAAAATCTTAGAACTTTTTTTTCTTTCAGTAGGTAGCTTTAACATGTTGCTCTCTTTCCTTTCGCTAAATACAATCCAACTCAGCCTTCATAGCTCATCGATACTCGTCCTTCTAATAAAATTGGTTTCCTAGTACCAACAACCAACGTCCTATTCCGGGTCATCGAGAGGACGGACGTCCAGTTGGTAATATGTCCCGCCGTATCTATTATTACTGGACCGACATGCGCGACAAAGAGGGAACCAATCACTAGTCGTCAGCAAAAGAGGTCAGATAAAAATAGAAAGAGATAAAAGTTCGGGGAACTTGTTCGTCTATTTCACATACACTCCCATGTGGTAGCGTGGCCGAGCGGTCTAAGGCGCTGGTTTAAGGCACCAGTCTCTTCGGAGGCGTGGGTTCGAATCCCACCGCTGCCAAGATTTTTTGTTGATTTTTTTTCATTATTTATTAGAGCTATTTACTGAGTAATGAGTTTGTAAATAGCTTGGTCATTGATATTCGATAGCATGTATTGTATGTTAACAGAATTTGAAATCGACATTCATTTTAATTAAATTACAGCAAAATAATGTGGTAAAAAACCGGCCAAGTGCGAGACGGACTCGCACACAAAGGGTTTCGTACCATAAAACTGAATTTTTATTATTTGTTGTTGTAGCGGCAATAGAAATACACAATCTGTGTAAATTTCAACTCTCTATCTATTACGGTTCTTGAGTTACAGCCCGCTGACAGACAGACGGACGGACGGACAGACGGACGAACAGTGGATGCTTAGTAATAGGGTTCCGTTGGTTACCCTTCGGGTATGGAACCCTGAAAATTAACTGTATAAAATCCAATTCCTTGTTTTTTCATCAAAACAACATTTAAACGCACCTACAATAAACGATAATTCATAATAACTACACATTATTGTCGCAATTACAATATCTTTTGTAACATCCATCATTTTGGACAAGTCTTACAAATCAATCGACTTTGGTTATCCCTTCATCATTACTAGATTATAATACACTTCTCATCATAAAAATCGAAACACTTCCGTTTTTATGGTTTCTGTCTGTCTACACAACAGAGTTTCATTCCATGAAAAAAATCACATTATTGTATTGCTGGCAGTTTGGCCATTACAGTGATAAGCGAAAATTCTAAATCGGAATTTCATTTGTTTATCCTATAAATTAAATGATTCACTGTTTTGTGACAAATGCGTGTTTAACTTTGAGTAAACACCTTTGAAAAACTAACAATTTGCGCTTATCTTAAAACTTTGTTCTCTATTTGTTTACTGTGACTTTGAACGTCGTTTTTTTTCTAAAACATATGGATACTTCGCCTGCTGAAGCGGCCCAAGTGGCATTGCTGGGTTCTACACTTAGTCAGCGTGTTGTGGCTGTAAGATTGCATATAAGCCTGTCGTCTGTTTATAGAGTCTACAAGCGCTATTCTGAGACTGGTTTGTTTACGCGCCGTTCAGGATCTGGCAGGAACCGGGTCACTTCTGAGCGAGATGATCGATTTATTGTAACAACTTCTTTACGAAATCGACGGTTTAATGCTTTTTAACTGCAGCAGCAGCTTCATGTTGTACGTAAGGTGGCTGTAAGTGACTACAATTAGGAGAAGGTTGAAGGAACGTGGATTGGTACCGCACAAACAAGCAAACAGGCCGAAATTAACTGCAAACCATGAAAGAGTGCGCCTTAACTTTGCATGTGAGCACCTAAATTGGTCATAGCTCCAGTGGAACAAAGTCCTCTTTTCTGATGAGTGTAAATGATGAGATTATGCTGTATGATAACGACGGAAGGAACTTAAGGTCTACAGAAGAGATGGAGAAGGCTTTGCACAATGCTGCATTGAGGAAAAGGTGGTTCGTGGACGATTTGGGGAGGAATCAGCGCCGACGGAAAGACAGAGTTTCTTTGTATCTGGGTCACGTCTGCCTGCACTAAACAGTCATCGGTACATCGAACAGTGTCTTGAACTCACGTGATGATACCGACTTCGGTTTCATATTCATGTACGATAATCCCTGGCATTGTCGTACATGAATATTCTCACACCGCGAGGGTTGTACAAGATTTTGTTACCAAAGTCGGTATCTCTATTATGGAATGGCCAGATAGAAGCCAGACATGAATCCGATTGAACATCTATGGGATCAATTTTAATTCACCCCATACAACTTTAATAAACTTACACCAATTTCGTGCAAGAGATCCTGCCCCAGAAACACTTAGCCAGCTGCAAAATGCAATCCAAGAGGAATGGAATGGAATGCCACAACATTTGATCGTGACTCTCATCCGATCGATGAAGAACCGTATGGAAGCAGTAATAAGAGCTCGGGGAGGGAATACAAGTTATTAAATAAACGTTTCTTAGCTTTTTTTCATTTACGTGTGTACATTTATGTACATTTATGTACCCTGTATGGAAGAAATTGATATATTTTATCAATTTCTTCCATACAGGGTAAAATGACTTGTTAAACAAAATAAGAAACCTATGAAAATTTAATTTCAATTTAGAATTCACTATAAACTTGCAAGGCGTTTCGATTTTCTGATGAGAAGTGTAGCTTATGTGTAGTGATGTGAAACGCTGCCGCGCTGTTGGAGAATTTTATTCAATAAAAGATACACAGTGGATCTCTAATAAGTGACGGGGACTAGAAAGGAAAATAATGGGATGGATGCTCTCATTCAAACTACCTATGGAATTTAATAAACTAGAAAAATACATTTGAGTAAATATATTAATGAATTTGCTTTTGCGCGCGGCTTCGCCCGTAAAAATAGTGTTTCTTTATTCCAAGGGAACGTACATAATTCAAACCATGGTGATTTTTTCAAATTTGACGTCACATTATGACCGTCACATTTATTACATTAGTAGGATTCTAAATACTTATAATTTATGTATCTATCTACGATGGGAAGACCACATTTGGCCTGTTCAAATTTTGAACAGGCCAAATCGAACCTTGTGGGAGGGACGTTTTAACTTTTGAACTTCAAAAGTTAAAACGTCCCTCCCACAAGGTTCGATATTACGTCCTTTTTACAATTCTGCTTACCTTATGTTAGTGTAATGTATCGGGAGTCAACAAAATACACTTTTTAACACTCATGTAGATGTAGGATATGCGAGACACACAACACGTGTGCCCCCGGCTACGCTGGTGAGGGACTGACTCGTCAGTGCGCTTGCGCAGACTTAATTATAATTATTTGTCAACTGTAAGTTTGTTTGATTACCTTTCAACATATTTTATTCCCTTAGTTTAATCTCAGCATGCACTAATCATCTAAATGCTTACCTACTATTGTCAGTTCATGTATGGGTTAGATAGTATCGACCTCAGTAATGTTTCAATTTACCGGACATCGTTGTTAAAAAAATGGTAGGTAAACAATTATTTTGTCTGACTTTTTACGATCAATTAGTCACAGCACTATTAAGTTAGACGTTCTCCCCAGTCCCCACGAAGAGGTTTACCACACAAAGCACTAATAACTCATATTGAAAGTTGGCAGTTCCAACAAGTACGTTATAATCCCAGCACAATGCTACCAAATACATAGTAGGTACATGAACTGTACATAATGGTAACCGGTTAATTGATACGATGAGCATCAATCATCATCAATGGCGTTTTGAATTTAGAATTAATAGAACAATTTTGTACTTACGCATTTTTTAAAATATCTATCAAGTAGAAGCAAAAAAGTGGTAACTCAATTAAATAAAGTTTTGAGAAAAGTGGATCGTGTTAAAATAATTTCGATCACATGAATGACATATCTATATTTAAAACTTGCTTCTGCCCGCTAAGATGTGTTAACGTTACAAACATTTCCAAGATATTTTCTTCGTCACTAAATACTCTCTTATATTGTAGGTACCTACAATATAAGAGAGTATTTAGTGACGAATTTTTTGACTAGCTCGTCTGATGTGGAAAGTATTGAGCTATCCGACAAAAAAACCGGAATTTTGTAATTTATGAGATATCACTTTTTGGCTTCTGAGGCCGGTATTTTTTTAAGCAAAGGCACGTTGTCAGTTCAATTTGTACTTACAGATTTTAAGCCATCATTAAAATCACTTTATAATGATTCAGTAGTTCTTGCAGCAGTTTTTCCTAAAGAAAATAGATTTAGATGGCCATTTCTATAATCAATATTAGGCGGGAAAAAGATTTATTGTGATTTGATAGGCGTTTTACAAGTAACAGTTCAATTTAAGCCGCGATGGACCCCCGGGTAAGGTATTTGATCTGAGATTTTACAAGTGAGTGTAATTAAAATCAATTGGTCGTTCGTGGTTTACGAGAATAACCTGCATTACTGCAGTGCATATTGTAGATTTTTAGATCTCTCTTCTCTCAAAGAGTCCACTGCGGACGTAGGTCTCTCCCAAGGTCGCCACATCGACCGACCCTAGGCGTCTCTCATCCAGATTTCCGCAGCCTTGTCTTGATATGCCCTGCATTCTGTCACTTAGGCGATTCTTCGGGCCATCTCGGTAAGTTCTCCGGTTTTCCGGTAAATATCTACATATCCGTACTTCTATAGATACTAGGTGCTACATCGTCGACCACAATATCGCAACTCGTCGGGTTTCATTGGCTCTGTGTTTTTCTGGTGGTCACCACTGTTGATTCTGGCTTTCAGGAATTGCAGTGGTTGGAAATGTGTGGCGGACTTGACCCAAAAAAAAAATCGCTTACCATCCGGTAGTAATAGCGGTAAACGCGACCAATATAAAAAAAACTGGCCAAGTGGGAGTCGAACTCGCGTCCAAAAAGTTCCGAACGAATTTGATTTTTGTAACATATTGTTTTAAAAGTAGAGACTTCTTATAGGTTTTCCTGTAATCTATAGGTAAAGTTCTACCTATTAACTACAGTTTACTGTTATCAAAATGTTGGCTCTACATTTTGGGCATAAGGAAGTGAAAAGTATAGTCATATTTCGTCTAATTTCTTGAATAACTTCAAAACTATTTATTTTAAAATTATGAAAACAATATTAAAACACTCACAATACGCCCTTTTAATTGATGGCACACGGTACAGCCTGAAAATCTTTTTAGTTTCTTAATCTTTATATCACATAAAGTGACCACCTACTCAAAAAATGTTACGTAACACTTCCGTATTTGGGTCACAAACGTTCATCATCGTACGAAATTTCAACAAAATCTGTCCAGCAGATTCGGAGAAAATTGGCTGTGACAGACAGATAGACAAATGGACACCCGAGTGATCCTATAAGGGTTCCGTTTCTTACGGATGTTCGGAACCCTAAGAAAACTTCTCAGGTACATAAAATGACATTACAATAGTGTGGTGAGTAATAAATATAAAACGCATTTTTATGGCTTAGGTATACGAGAAAGGTTATAAGCACTCCTATATCTAAACACCTCGTAAAGCTCATTGCTGTTTCTATTTCTAAGGTAAAACAAGCATTAGGAAGGCATTAATGACTTGCGATATCTTTGATTTTAATGTTTTCTTCATGTTTCACTGTATTTTTATTTTTTTTTATTAGCTAGCCTCATGTCATATTAACGTCTCAACGGCCGAACAGCAAGGCTATTCTGTAAGTAACCATTTCGATATCGAGCTTCACCTGAGTGAGATAGCTCACAAAGTGAACTTTATTGCACACAGCATAGAGGTCTTATGTTTATACTCACCTCGGATTCCGCTGTCGAGACACGTAAATGTTGTTACAGAATAGGGGTACTGACATGGATAAAACTAAGCGCGCGGGCCCTGACATAAAATAGGACACAGGATATTTGTTTTCCGAAAGAATTATCCCTACCATTAAATTATCTATGCCTTCGGATATTTTCCACATTTTACGCGGGAAACGTCGCTTGCGGAAAGATGGTACGAGTATTAACTGTTTACTTATTCAGGAAAATACGAACATTAAAACAATCACATGCCATAATGCCAATCATTTTATATTTAGGGTTCCGTGCCGGAATTGTAACCAACGCAACCCTATTACGAAGTCTCCGCTGTCCATCCGTCCGTCCGTCCGCCTGTCTGTCCGCGGGCTGTATCTCAAGACACAACATCACAGACATTTGAAATTTTGACTGTGCTTTTCTATTGCTGCTATAACAAAAAAAAAACACCTTTCTCGAGAAAAGTATTTTTTCGCTATAAGTTACGGAACTCTTCGTGTGAATGCCAACTCACACTTGGGCGGTTTTTAGCCTACTCGTAGATAAACAGTTTATTGTTAGATATTAAAAAAGAAAAGCTTCGACTCGTGCTTGGCCGGTTCTCGCTATTACAGTATCGATATAATAGTATCTCTGATACAATGTGTTGCGATTATGCTTTCTTGTCACGTATTCCAACATCAAACAAATGTTTTTATCTTAGCGGTAGCAAAACGAGTATAAGTTTGAACGTATGTTTTTACAAAAATATGGAAAAAATACATTAGGTAGATACCTTTTCAAACTTAGTTCACTCACATACACACTCTATAAACAAAAAATAAGTAATTACTACAATAAGTCATAGTAGTTAAAATGAAAAACCAAGATTGCAAAACTAGTATTTTCTGTTCTCAGAAAAATGCATATTTTAGTAACTAACAATGAGGCGAAAACCACAATCATCTTAACGCCGCGAGTTCCGTATGAAAAGAAATAAGTAGTAAAACAGTTTAGCCGTGTGTAACAGCTCCGGTGCAATACCACATGTCCGCAGATGAGTCGCGCAGGTGCTCTCTGCATCCACTCGCCATTTATCCGACACTCGCGGTACCGGCGAGTCACCTCGCGTGCGCACTCCCCGGGAACACACGTGTTTGCGAAATATCCGACACAAAAAATCGACTAAAGCTCCTCCAAAATAGTTTAATAGAACATCCCTATTACTCCCGATAATCGCGCGCCACATTCCAAATTCAAAATTTAAAAAATCAAGTGCTCTATGGTAAAAAATATAAACAGTGGACTTTATCAATGTGAACTGATTTTAATTTGATTCGCTATGTTTCATTGTTCCTGCATTTGAGTGTTCACACGGTCTTCAGAAGAACGAAGCGTTAGGTAAGCCACTGCTCTTAAATATTCCTTAACAGGCGCAGTTAATTGAATTGATCTCGTGTCTAAAATTAATGTTGACTTAATTACGTCATTCAATTAACTTACTTATCATAAGTATCGCATTATTTTATTTATTTACATAAATATTGCAGATGAAAGTGTTTAACTTAATATTTTTTCACGTAAACGGTGCAATTTGCATATTTTGCGAAAGTAGCCGTTGAAAATTACACTTCGGTACTGTTCGTTTTAACGAGCGCATTGAAAAATACATTTTACATACCTCTGATTGGAAAAATAGAAAGTTTTTTTTAGGAACACTTTTTGGTGTTTTCTTACGTGAACGCTTCAATAGTAAGGAAATTAAAAGAAGGAAGGATGCCAGAGAAAGTGTTAAGAACCTTTAAATTATATTCAATGTTCTCAAGATATGTGCATGTAATTACGAACACATACAGATGCATGTACAACACGGTGCGCCTGCTTCCGATAATATTGTTCCGGTGGGTTCCCACCAGCCGCTCTCGGTAAAAAGAAGCGCTCTCAATAATTAACCGGAGTTAATTGACGCACACACTCCACAATACATTTTGATGCGATATTTCACGTTACCTAGATTGTTATTAGCTATTCTACTATTCTTATAAACTTTCTAAAAAACGCTTATCAAGAGGTACTTTATTAAAAGATATCTATTCGTACTCTACTTTCGTATGTTAATTGGTGTGCAAAGCATAATTTCTAAGTTAAGGAAGAATGGCTAAAAAAAAAACTAAAAAAATATATTCAAGAGTAAGTTAATGACAAGATTAAGACCTTGTGGTGCCGATAGAAACAAGAAAAAAACATATTAAATAGAAATGCCGCTGATCTGGTCTAATTTGTCCCAAACTATGATTATATTAGATAGTAACGACGACGTTACAATATTCTGATTTCTCAGATCAGAGAAGTACATAAACTTTAAAACGCAGTCAGATACAACAATCAAAATAGCCTTCAATGGCATTTCAGTTAAAGTCTTGCATCTCCTTATTCTGCACTACCTATATGTATGCAATGTATGCAACAGTCCTAAAAATCTAAGATTAACTTATATCAATTTACGTTTATAATGATTGTCGAAAGACGAAAATCACTCTAATCTGTCTAGGATTACCTACTGACATTTAGGTCCATGTCTTAGTCGAGTTTACTTCTAGTGCATTTTGAAGGACTTCTAGCACCCACTTTGTTTTTTCACATAGTATTTCCTAATGATTAGGAAACTATAAATACTTAAATTTCCAATCTAAAATCTAATTAAGTGCTCTAGAAATAAGGCATCAATCACAATCTAAGGTCAAGGTGCATCTTGATTAATGTCGCAGTTTATATGATTTCAGACCAATCAGTTTCGTCAAAAGGTTAATTTACTATTAGTTTGCTAAAAACATCCGTTATAAAACCTATTTGCACTTTTGACGTTTTGATACGTCAAAGTCTTTAGAGATGGACAAACATTATTTATTGTCTTTTATTTTTTGCTGATTAGTCGATTAATTAACATCGATGGTAGCAACACTTATCGGAACCGAGAAAAAACTAAAATAATTAATTAAATTGTTACTTATTATTGTTATAACAAATGAATATACTGCTTGACCGTATTAATTTAATGATTTGCACCTACTCGAATGTCATAGGTAAGTTAATTTATTTTATTTGAATATCATCACCAATAATCAGCTACCGGTAATGACGATGATCATTCCGACGATATGCATTCATGGAGTTCATTGACCCAGTTAACGAACCTGACAAAAACCTTCTTACACTTATTTGACTAGGCCTGCCTTCCTAGTATGGTTTTAATGAGACAGCTCTAATAACAGACTCGGTATGTCTAAATAATATATATTGGTGGTTTATCGACGCTTTATACCGATATCGACTCGTTACGATTTCAATCGGTATAATTTCATTTATGAAAAGTTTGGTTAACAAGAAAGGCCGATGAGATAAACGTTAATATGTAACGGTAATTTATTGTATGAAGTTTGAAAAAAATACTTCTTTTAAAAATCTTATCTCCGTTAACATCACCCAGTACCTACGGTGTTTATTTAGTTAATTGCAATTCATGGAGCTATTAATAAAGGTTTTGATTTGCAGCTTGAAATTAAATTAGCAATTAAATGTTTCGCAATATCCGGTAAAGCAGGTTGCAAATTCAAACGTTTCTCCTTTAATCAATTTATCAAAAAAACAAATATCTCGCAAGCGATCAACCTACGATTTGTTTTGCTAAAAAGTGACGGTCATAAATATAAACATAACTCGTGAATTTAGAAAGCTTTTTGAACAAACTACAAAAACGCGTCGTCTGAATCCGCACTTACCTAGGTACTTACAACACATTTTCCATCCAAAAAAAAAACTGGACAAGTGTGAGTCCGACTCACCCACCGATGGTTCCATACAAATTTGTAGGTGAGTACGTATTACTTTAACCACACACAGTGGACGTCTTTCGGCTGTTATGATGATGATTATTATAGATAAAGACTATTTTTTCATGATTTAATTACAAATGTATAGTTTTCCCGACGGTAAAACATACGTCGGTATTACTTGCCAAATTTCATAGTTCTAGGTCAACGGTAAATACCCTATAAATTTAGATTCCCTGGAGAGTGTCGAAATATACGTCTTTTGTGACATAAACGGCCGTATCTTTTTAACGTTATTTTAGTAGTTTGATTTTTTCACAGCTTCAAGAGACTGTAGACCTGAGTATATGGTTTTAATTTCAACTCGATACCTCCACGTGTTCCCGACATAAAGGGTCTTGACAAACAGACGGACGGACGGACAAGAAAGAGATCCTATAGGGTACCGTTTTTTCCTTTTGAGGTACGGAACCCTAAAAAAGTTACAACTCAATGCCTGACCTCTTTATAAAGTTGGGCAACAAACAGAAGATGCTACAAAAGCTAAAGACCATAATAGACATGTCAGCCGCCCATAGTTAGCACAATGTATGCAGTCACAGTTGATCGCATGAAATCAGCCACTGTAACTATGTATTATGGACAGACCGAGGCAGTCTTTGCATTTTTATGTAATTTCAAATTAATTACTGCCGTGATTATATTCTGTATGCGCATATTATTATCGTGTTCCACAATCATCTTGGTGTTGGCGTAAAATATTATATGCTCTTCTATTTCTGTTCACTATCCGGTAAATTGCATGTTTGTTGGAATTAAGATGAATTTTAAATACTGAATAAAGTATTTGAGATTTTGCTCTTCCTTGTCTTCAAGATTTTTAGTCTGCTTTACTTTAGTCAGTATTTTTTAGTTCTCTCCTATGTATCTATGATCTTCTACAAACTGTAAGTTATTATAGTTATTTTTCACGGTCATGTTGGAAGCCGTGTCCTTATAAACAATTTACTAGTTTCAGTATTGCACAAATTCGATTTCACCTCATTTATTCTTCTGGTACTGCATTGTCTTTTTTGTATTCTGGCCAATTACTGAAGTATATAAAAACCGGCCGTTACGTAGCAACATTTTTTTTTATTTGATGTTATAGCTGCAACAAAAATACACAGTCTATGAAAATTTAAACTGTCTACCTATTTTACGGTTCTTGAGATATAGTCCGCTGACAGATAGACGGACGGATGGACGGAAAGACCGGAGCGGAGGCTTAGTGCCTAATAGGTTTCCGTTGGTTACCCTTTGGGAACGGAATCCTAAAAATCTTCAATCATCTTACGACCACAATTCCGCCATACCAATAAGATGCAACATTTAATATAAATATTTACGAGTATTATCTTAATCTTTACGCAACCATATAGTCAGGCTGCATATAAATCGTCGCATTAGGCCATTCTGCTGATGAAATCTTAGTTTTGGACCTAATCTTGCAAGTTTGCCACTCATTGCCAAGGTTGGTCGTAATCTAGCATTCTAGATTTTATTACTACATTAGTAAGGGTGTCGTAAGAAATGACTATGAAATTGTAGTGAAGATAGTCAGCACTTAGCACTCTTCGCGGATTGTAGTGAAGATAGTCAGCACTTAGCACTCTTAGCGGATTGTAGTGAAGATAGTCAGCACTTAGCACTCTTAGCGGATTGTAGTGAAGATAGTCAGCACTTAGCACTCTTAGCGGATTGCTCGATAATTTCTTATGATGAGTTTTATGATGTTTTGCCTACTGTCTTACGGGAAAATAACTAGAACTATGTTTGACAACTATTGCTGTTTATTCACTTAAATTATTATATTATTAGCTACTTTAAACTTAAAAATGCTTCGTAAACTATAAAGAGCACTTATTTTCGGAGTATAAACGGATGTAACAGAAGCCCAACAGTTAGTAAAAGCAATATTTTTGCAGAATGTGTTAGGCAAATAGAACTCTTCCATACATCTATTCCAAACTTGTATTTTTACGCTTCATTTCCTTTTAAGACACACTTTCGAAGCAAAAAACTAGACATTCTGACAATGCACGCGTCCGAATGTAAATGAACGAAACTATTGATTGTATGACTAATAAAATAGATTCTTTACAATAGATTGAATACTACCTAGTAAGACCGTCTCACCCAAGTGGTTTCTTGAGTTTTTTATGACATGTGAGCATTGTTCCATAGCTATATAAAAAAGATAGTACAGCTCTTGAAGTTGAATGAAACAACTTTCTTTCGAACAATAATTACAACATAGTTGCAATTTCCATTTGCAGTTTATAACAAAATTGATTTACAAGTATTCATAAAACGGAAGCTTTTCATAAATCCGCAAATTCCTTTGACGCTGATAGGCATAAGCCTTGAGCAAGAAACGGAACATGAGGGAAGCTAATCGGTGACTGGCTCCAAACCTTATTAAGGTTAATGTCGACACAAAAACGGATGAAAACCCCCATACATAATGTACTTAACTGTAAATACTTAGTATAGTTTACGTACCGCCTCTGTGAAGTACGGAAGGCGTTACCACTTTGCAGTGGCCAATGTGGACGTCATAACGGTCCACACGAGGTGTTTCGATCCCCACCTCGGCTGGACCACCGCTACCGAACGATAAACTGTACTTAGGTACGTACGTTCCTAAATATTTCGCGAGTTATGGCCTCTTTGACATAGTTGCCCAGCCAAACTGCTTTAACAGTTGCAAGTGCTCATTTGTATTTCATGTTATTACATTGGACATTTGTTTAGATTACTTGTAGTACATAAAACGGATGCCCTTAAGACAATACGAATCCGGGAAGTAACGGAGTATTGCCGGTTAGTTTGCAGGCTTACATTTCAAATTTCTATCGCCAAAGGTGTGTTTAAGGTTATTTGTTCTTTGTTATGTCAAGGAAACAGATGTTCCATCAGAGTCATTCGTTAAAATTCTTTCTATTTTCAAAACTTCCAAGATGGCCGTCGATTACGGTTGTGACAAATTAATTAAGAGAGATCGATGCGCACGCGCAGTGGCGGACCTATTATGGTCAATTCGGTAACGGCACCATGTAACGAGTAGGTAACGGATGATATTTTATTATGGCACGCGATATTCTGTAACCACTCAGAATGTAGATCGAGTGATTTACTTTATACTGTTTTACATACGGTTTCGTGAAGTCATCTGATAGTTTGAGGTGAAAGAAATGATTTAGCAGGATTTGGTTAAGCTTTTGCGGTTTTGAAGTGGTCATGCATAGTCGATTTCAAATAGAAGGCACGCGTCGTGTATTTGACGTAAACTATAAATACTAGCAAAAAAAACTCACACCAATATACTCTTAGCAATTCTATAAAAAAGAAAAATCACACGAGCACTTTGACTTTTTGCGTTTGTTTACTTGGAGTCTGCATGAGTAGTATTTAAATTTTGGATATGGTTACTGAAATACATATAATTGTGTTGAGACTGCTTTTCTTCAAGCGTTTCGGGCCAATATAATTTTATTTATTTAATATCAATGACCATATTTTAAGTTCTACTACATAAAACTATTACTTTTACAATTTGAACATTATTTATGAAGGTAGATACAAAATTAGCTTCAAAAAACATTTTTATTATTATGTATGACCTCAAAAAACGACAGATGGACTCTGTGTAATATAATAATTATGATAAGGGTAGAAAATGACACCACCGCGATGGCAATCAATAGAAAGGAAGAGAAGGACGTGGCTAAATAATAATAGCCGCACAGGTCGATCTTTCAGGTTAGGCAACGCTTGCCAAGGTCGGTCTGTGGATGGGTGACCATCTTTACAAACCGAGACTCCTCCGTGCCGTTGGTCCCGGCTGTCACTTGCAGATCTCTGGCAGTCGTTACGGATTGACAGAAGTTAGAAAAGCTGTCAGCAGTCAGTCCAAGAAGTACCGTGTAACACGGACCCCAACAAATTGTGGAAAGGGCAAGAATAATGATCATGATTCCTAACTTATAATCGAGTTCATTAATGCTTAATCACGTAACAGATATAAAACGATTACCTATATCTCGGTAACATTGATGTCAAAGAACGTAACGAAGTATATCCGATGTGGAATCGTGAGAGGTAAAAAATCCCAAGTAGGTACCAGGAAACCAGAAACATCTCGGGACTATTTTTGGGGCTGGTATTGTGAACGGTTAAGACACACAGGTGGGTACTAGGAGACCAGAAACATGTCTAAGTATTTTTAATCAAATTCTTCAAAAAGGAGGAGGTTCTATGTTATATTTTTTTTTTGTATGTTCACCGATTTCTCCGCCAATTGTGAGCCGATTTTTTTTTTATTCGAATGCCTATACTCTTGAGGTGGTCCCATTGTCACCATATTTAGAATTTGAATCTGATGATGGGATCCCATAAAATTCGAGGGATACCCTCAAATTTTATAAGCACATAGTTTTTCGTTAACTTTCTAACGCAATTCAGATATTTGTGCCTGGTTATCATCATCTCATGTTGCTGAGCTGATCATGGAAGGTATAAGTCTGGCTCTGATGATGGATCCCATGAAAATCAAGGGAAACCCTCAAATATAGGCACATACAACGTTTTTCATAATTTTTCTAACACAATTCAGATATTTGTGCCTGGTAATCATCATTTCAAGTTGCTGAGCTGATGATGGAAGGTATAAGTCAGGATCTGATGTTGGGATCCCATGAAAATGTTTGTTCAGAGATATTTTCGCCAATTGTTAATCGATTTGGATGATTATTTTTTTGTTTGGAAGAACATTTTTCGGACTGGTCCCATTTCAATATGGTGAAGATCTGATGAAGAGGTAGACAACGGAACTCTTCAATAAATGATAGCCAAAGGATAGGGATTTCTGAAATCGCATGTCTGTTGATTGTTTACACCAGTTCATAACAAAACATCACGCCGGCAATCTGTGTTTGTGGTTTCATTTTTTAGTGGTAACTGCGTACCTACCAGTAAAAAGTAAAAATAATACTCTTTTAACAAAAAAATACAACCGACTTCCAAAAAACAAAATAAAAATAACTTAAATTTCGGTAGTCGGTGTCAAAAAACGCAATAACCAAAACACCGACTTCCGAAATCGAAGTTATTTTTACTTTATATTGTTTTGTTTTTGGAAGTCAGTTGTATTTTTTTGTAAAAAAGATTTTTTGATAAAGTTTCACAAGTACCATGATACCAGGAAACATCGAAGTAATTCAGGAGCTGAAAGTACGAACAGTAAAAACTCACAAACTACCAGGATGGTAATGAGGAAAATGAGACGAAGTCGCGGGCAGAAGCTACTAATAACTAAAACTCATTCGAAAGAGCAGTCCATCACTTATTCGTTACATTCGATGAATCGTTCAGTCGAAGGAGCGTTTGTCGATATAAAGGTTGTTTCGCAATAAAGTCCATTCGAACAATCGTTCAGCCGACTTTCCGTTCATAGAACAAATGACTATCGAAGTTAAAATACGGACCCCTTAAAAGGAACACCTATAAACACCTTTGCTAAATCTTAAAACAATAAAAACATTGTAACATTTCTCGGTATTTGCCGGAGACGACACTAAACCGCCAAGTAAGGTTTATCTTCTGTAATGGAAATCTTAAAACTGCATAAACACGATTTATTACATGATGTTATGAGTCTAATTATTGAGGGATTTTTCAGTGTTTAATGGAGATTTAATGAAGAAACGTTGTCTGACGTCTCATGTCCTATTCGTCGAGCCCATTCGAGCCTAACTTTAGCGAATTTGTGGATGGGCCTTGTCTATAAACGGATATAGATACCTACAGTAAATACTCTTTAAAATCTACGCCTTATAAGCGACAGAAAAGATACATAGATGGAGGAAAACTGACATAGGATATGCAGTATCGTTAAAAGCGGTATTTTAACTTTTGGGTAGATTTACAAGAGAGGAGAGACAGTATAGTACTTTCATGTTGTTTATGTACAAAATACGTGTATGTAATAACTGATTGCTATTATCCATCTCTTAGATAATACATACATATTACCTTGAGGCTAGGGAAATAATACTAATTAAATGTTTCTTTGCTATGTAAGGAACAATGATACGTGTAGGTGATAACTGATTGTAACTATCCATTTCTACATTGCTTTTAAAAATTGAATAATAGAATTCTTAAGACTAAACCTCAGGTATGTAATAACTGATTGCTATTATACAGCTCTTTATATACAGCTATGTGGATAGTATAAACATATTACCTTGAGGCTAGGGAAATAATACTTATTAAATGTTTCTTTGCTATGTAAGGAACATACCCACTTACAACTATACTATAGTCAGCCATTTCTACATCATACTTTGACCTTAATGATGAGATGCTTTTGCTTATCAAAATTGAATAATGGAATTCTTAAAAGTAAACCTCAGGTAGTTTGGAAGTGATAATTATGTCAATACTAAGTAGGTAAATAAAAAACCAAACAAACGCATATAATATTATAGAGGAAAATTGTTTGTTTGTGTTTAGGAGATAATTTTTGGAAGAACCTACAGTAGTTACAATTCTGTAAGAACATTTTCGTGTCTCGACAGCGGAATCCGAGGTGAGTGTAAATAGAAGACCTTTATTTTTTGTGTAATAAAGCTCACTTTGTGAGCATTGTCACTCAGGTGAAGCTCGATATCAAAATTGTTACTTACAGAATAGACTAGCAGATCTGCAGTGCGATTCTGCAAAATAGTAATGATGGAGTAACAGTGACACCCGAGCCTTCACTTCGATATGTTTACTGAATTGACCGGCTAGTTATAAAGCTTCTTGCCATAAACTAACACTACTCGTTATTCCGGAAATAACACATGGTCATGCACCATAGGAATCGAAAGCCTGAAAAAGATAATTTTATAAAAATAAAATTCCTTTAGGTGAACTTCCATCGAAAATCAAACTGCCTCCAATTTATCATAACTAGCCACTAAAGAAATATTGTTTCGCATATTTGTTTAACTGGCAACACTAATGTGCGAACACGTTTACGATTATGCTCGCAACACTAGCGGAAAGTCGCACATGCGACCGGCGCACGCGCCTTGCATAATTTCCCTTAGAAACAGACGAGCCCTCTTCTTCCTTCACCCATTCATAGTACCTTCCATGTATTTAATAGTTATTTAAATGTTTAAGACATAATCATTATTAGCGAGTCTGTTTTAGTATACGAGTACAGGTACTCGTAACTAATTTCTATTTGATTTGCAGTTTATTGCATATTTGAGTTTTTGTTGCTAATTATTTATTTATTACTCTTAAGTAATTTGTTATGGTTTAGGTACTGAAAACCATGGTATTTGTAGTCGTCGGATAGCCAGAAGTCAGAAAATCAGAAAAACTGGTGTCAGATTTGACTGAGTAATTGTGGAGGTCAATTAGGCAGTCGTTTATAGAAAAATATAAGTAGGTACTCAGCTGCATCAGGTTAGATCAATTTTGATTTATTTTAGTATAGATATATGGTCAAATATATCTCTTTTTGACCTTGGAGAGTGCAGTGGTGGCCCGGTGGAAATGGCTGCGACTTACGAGTTGTCGTAGGTTCGAACCCAGACAGGCGCTTTACTTTGTGTAAATTATTTCATCACCACTGCTCTCAAAGAGGTGAAGGAAAACATCGTGAAGAAACCAGCATATCCTAGAACCAAAAATTCGAAGACATGAGACATCTACCAACCCGCACTGGGCCAGCGTGGTAGATTATAGCACACTCCCACTCGAAAGAGAGGAAGCCTTTGTCCCAGCAGTGGGAACAATTTAAGATGATTATGTTATATTATGTGACCTTGGAGAAGGACCTTTTATCCCTTCACTTGGATATAAATAATTTCCGACTGCGCATGGCCGAAGCCGACGATAGTTCCTTTTAAATCATATGCGAGTCCTCACTGAAGGAACTAACCATGCGCATCATTAACAAGCACAGGGCCAGTTCCATTACAGGACAACAGTATCATGGCAGTAGACCGGAAAATTGATCTCAAGGGGATAATTAAACATGACTGAAAGCATAGACACCCCCCTTCATAGGCCTTAAACCTTCAACGCTTGAAACTATGTAGTAATGTTAGTGGAAGTAAAGCACTCATCTGAACGAAACTAACATTAATGTTTAATCACGTAACAGATATAAAACTATTATATCTCGGTAACTGAGGGACATTGATGTCAAAGGTACTCTTAAAAGGAACACCTATAAACACCTTTGCTAAATCTTAAAACAATAAAAACATTGTAACATTTCTCGGTATTTGCCGGAGACGACACTAAACGGCCAGGTAAGGTATATCTTCTGTAATGGAAATCTTAAAACTGCATAAATATGATTTAATACATGATGTTATGAGTCTAAATATTGATAGATTTTTAAGTGTTAATGAAGTTTAATGAAGAAACGTTGTCTAGCGTTTCATGTGTGTGTGTGTATTGTTCGCCGAAAACTTCAAGCCTAACTTTTAGCGAATTTGTGGATGGGCCTTGTCTATAAACGGAGACCTACAGTAAATACTCTTTCAAATCTACGCCTTATAAGCAACAGAAAAGATACATAGATGGAGGAAAACTGACATAGGATATACGGTATCTTTAAAAGCGGTATTTTAAACATACCTAACTTTTGGGTAGATTTACAAGAGAGGAGAGACAGTAGGCAGTACTTTCGTGTTGTTCATATACAAAATACGTGTATGTTATAACTGATGGCTATTATACAGCTCTTTATATACAGCTATGTAGATAGTATAAACATATTATCTTGAGGCTAGGGAAATAATACTTATTAAATGTTTCTTTGCTATGTAAGAAACATACCCACATACAACTATACTATAGTCAGCCATTTCTACATCATACTTTGACCTTAATGATGAGATGCTTTTGCTTATCAATATTGAATAATTGAATTCTTAAGACTAAACATCAGGCAGTTTGGGACTGATTATAATGTCAATACTAAATTAATGTAAAACCAAACAAACGCATAAAACAATATAGAGGAAAATTATTTGTTTGTGTGTAGGTGATAATTTTAGGAAGAAGCTACAGATCTGCAGTGCGATTCTGCAAAATAGTAATGATGGAGTGACACCTCGCTTCTTGATCACTTCACCCGAGCCTTCACTTCGATATGTTTACTGAATCGACCCGTTGGTTATAAAGCTTCTTGCCATAAACTAACGTTACTCATCATTCTGGAAATAACACATGGTCATGTACCATAGGAATCGAAAGCATGAAAAAGTTAATTATTCAAAATAAAATGCCTCCAGGTGAACTTCCATCGAAAATCAAACTGCCTCCAATTTATCATAACTAGCCACTAAAGAAATATTGTTTCGCTTATTTATTTAACTGGCAACACTAATGTGCGAACACGTTTACGATTATGCTCGCAACACTAGTGGAGAGTCGCACATGCGACCGGCGCACGCGCCTTGCATAATTTCCCTTAGAAACAGACGAGCCCTCTTCTTCCTTCACCCATTCATAGTACCTTCCATGTATTTAATAGTTATTTAAATGTTTAAGACATAATCATTATTAGCGAGTCTGTTTTAGTATACGAGTACAGGTACTCGTAACTAATTTCTATTTGAATTACAGTTTATTGCATATTTGAGTTTTTGTTGCTAATTATTTATTTATTACTCTTAAGTAATTTGTTATGGTTTAGGTACTGAAAACCTTGGTATTTGTAGTCGTCGGATAGCCAGAAGTCAGAAAATCTGAAAAACTGGTGTCAGATTTGACTGAGTAATCCCAGTTACTGGGTTGTGGAGGTCGATTAGGCAGTCGTTTCTAGTAAAATATTAGTAGGTACTCAGCTGCATCCGGTTAGAGCAATTTTGATTTAATTTAGTATGGTCAAATATATCTCTTTTTGACCTTGGAGAAGGGCCTTTTATCCTGGCAGTACCTTCACTTGGATATAATTTCCGGCTGCGCCCGGCCGAATCCGTTGGCAGACGTCAGTTTCTTTTAAATCAGATGCGAGTCCTCACTGAAAGAACTAACCACGCGCATCATTAACAAGCCTGACAGGGCCAGTTCCATTACAGGACAACAGTATCATGGCACTAGACCGGAAAATTGGCCTCAAGGGGAAAATTAAACATGACTGAAAGCATAGACTTGGACTTTACACCTTGAACGCTCGAAACTAGGTATGCTAGTGGAAGTAAACCACTATAATTATCTGTATTTAACTAATATTATACAGAAATCATCCACTGTTAGAAAACTTTTTTTTACTATTGATAGGCACGCGTAAACGCGTTTGACCGAGTCAGCTAGGCCCTTATCATGACGTCTTGTTGTGAAAAAGATTTAGAGCTACCTACAGCTTTGTCTCCCTCTCGCACTATAACTAGGGTGACTTTAAGATGTCATAGTAGATACCCAGATACAAAAATCAGGAAGTAGAATAAAATAACAGAAGCAATAGACAAGTGGCATTCGGTCGGCAGTAGCGTGGCGAAGGCGATTGTTAAGGTGAATGCTCCAGGGTAGCCCGCGAAATTCAAATATTTTTATGTTTTTTGCAATTTGCCGGTCAGTGTGAAGCTGTATGTGGACCAAATGCGATCCGCGGCCGTAACGCGTATTTATCTAAAGAATTATAACCATTTTAATCATCAATATAGCCCTCTAAGTTCATGTAGTTCGAAAGAATGATTATTTCTGAAATATTCATTCTTTCGAACTATATGAATCGCATTTGGTCCACATACAGCTTCACACTGACCGGCAAATTGCAAAAAACATAAAAGTATTTGAATTTCGCGGGCTACCCTTGAGCATCCGCCTTAAAACGTCAAAATTGTATGGAATTGACAAACGCTGTCGATATGTCACGTAATCAAACTCTTATATGTTGACATCCGCATTCGCTGATTAAATGGCATTTTGTTTAGAGCCTCAGAAGCAGGGTAGGCTTACACCCAGTAGGTGATTCTGAAAACACAAATATGATGCGAACGGAGTATCAAACAGAAGCTAGCTCATTATAAGATTCCGTATGTGCCGTAGAAATGGGAATGAGGTAAAATAGGAACGTAGCTAGACAAATCACGGTCTAGTTGTTACAAGACGAAGTAAAAGTCGGGTCGGCAGACATCACGACTTTGTCACTGCACAGTTCGCATACTAAATGCGATAATAATTGTTTCCTCAGCCCTGTCTTCATTTTTGGAAGTAGGCTTTATAATTCTGTGTTGGATTTTGATTTCGTAATCAGAGTTATAATTTGGGCAGTTAAACTAGTTGAATAATTTAATTAAGTAGCTACTTTTGTTTGGTATGAGCTAACCCAATGTTTTAGAATCATTCAAATATAAAATCATCTCATTCTCAGAAAACTAGTTCCTTTTAAAGCTTCTTTTTAAGAGTAAGGAAAGAAGGCAACCTTGCTAGGTTTCCTAATATTCCGATTCCTTTCACTCTATTGAAGACATATGATGTTCAATCTGCCAAGCCGTTTCCCAACTAAGTTGGGGTCGGGTTCCAGTCCAAACGGTTGTAGCTGAATACCAGTATTTTACAAAGAGCGACTGCCTATCTGACCTCCACAGTCCAGTAAATGGGTAATACGATACCCCTTAGCAGGTCATTTGTTAGATTTTCTGGCTTCTCACTACCCAGAACGACTGTTAAAAAAACTTTTAAACAAAAAATACAACCGACTTCCAAAATCAAAACACTACAAGGTACAAAATAACTTCGGAAGAAAGAAAAAATCTTTAATTTCTGAAGTCGGTGTTTTTGGTTATTTTTTCGTTTTTTTGACACCGACTTCAAAAATTTTTCAAATCGGTGCATAAATGACGGAGTTATGAGGTAACAAACATAAAAAAAAAAAAAAAAATACAACCGAATTGAGAACGTCCTCCTTTTTTTGAAGTCGGTTAAAAAAGATGTTCAAATGACAGCCAGGATCAACGGCTTACCGGGCTTTCCGAGGTTCCGAGGAATCTCGGTACGTTAAGATGATCACCTATCTACAGACCGACCTCGTTAATGGATCACGGATCGACGTTCAAGGTAAAACGTTGCTTAACCTTGAACGTCGATCCGTGCGGC
Source organism: Lacanobia oleracea (assembly GCA_950371165.1). Classification (NCBI taxonomy): domain Eukaryota; kingdom Metazoa; phylum Arthropoda; class Insecta; order Lepidoptera; family Noctuidae; genus Lacanobia; species Lacanobia oleracea. The sequence goes on from OX493399.1 coordinate 12,724,451, forward strand.
TGATATTATTAAGCTACGAGCTTCTCCTGCCTTTTTAAAAAAACCCCTCCTTGCTAATGCAAAACCTTAATTATTTTTAAAAATCTGTCTCTATCTTTTACTAATTCCATAAAAACTTCCATTTGATTGCGACACCGTCTCGCAATTTGCCTGCGATCATTGATTTGCAAATAGCCGAATATTTTGTGCGCGCGCGCATGTTGAGGTGCGGAAAGTACCCGAGAATGAGATTCAGATCACGATGCGTCGTGATTTGAATGAATAACTACAGGTGATTAGACGAGAAATACCCAAAAACGAAACATAGATGGAAAAGTAGGTGGTCATAGAAAAATAAATTTAGGAAACAATGCATACCTAGAAGAATTTATTAGAATAGATGCATCTACAATAAAAACCGTGTTTAAAAAATGATTGGTCACAGAGTAACTGTTTTCCTATTTAAGTAATATGAACATTTTACAACAGCGTTCATTACTAACAAATAAGTTGAGATTTTAGCACATTTGGACGCAAAACTACTAAAAGGTTTTGTAAGCTAAATTAGCCTCTCGAAAGCCATAAAATTAAATTGATTGGTTAGCATAAAACAGTCTTTGACTTGTAGCCTAGCCTTTAAGGTAGCCAGCTAAAGTTATTGCAGCAAACAATTAAATTTACATAGAACATAAATTTAAATCAATTAAGTAATTATGTAAAGTGGACATTTTGTCTAATTAATTAATTATGTAAAACAAATAAATGTTTGCCAGACTGTCATATTTTTTTCAAGGCTAATTTCAACATAAGAATTGATAATCTCAATTTCGTTTTGATTTTGAAGATTGGCAGCAAATTGTTAAAGTTTCTAACATGGTGCATGCTTATGCGTGGTTCCGCGACGGTGACACGGGCTCTTGACCGAAGGTTGGGTACACACATCAATCTTATCTGCAGTAATATCACTTTCCACCGGATTCAACTTATATTAATAAAAAATAAAATAAATAAAATATTATTCCGGTTATTTTTAACAAAGTTGGATTACCTAAGTCCCTTTTATCTGTTGGCATCCTCTTCTTTAACTTTTCCTAATTTATTTGGGATAAGCTCGACAAGATTTCTTCTTCTACCACAGTTACCCTGTTTCTAGTCAAATAATTTTGCACGCATAATATCCATTATTTTTTTTTGTCTTTTTCTCTACATATTTTAATATTAACAGTCTTAGGTGTTTTTTTTAATAGAGCTTTTAGATCTGTCCTACGATTTGGAAGGGCCAAAAGTTTTAAGTTCACAAATTCTTATGACAAAAAAGAAGCTGCTCAACATTCAGTTAACGTCTTTCATAATCTCGAAAAACGCATAAATTGGCGCCTCACTCGATTAAAACCATAGATTAAAAGGCGGGAGACCTGACCATCACTTATCGGAGTCCGCATCGCATATAAACAGGAACATTATTCTTTTTAAAAAAGGTATAGGAAGCTGTACTTCTGCTCTATGGCCGTGTAGACTGTCAAGCATACACCCTCATTACTACGCGGTGAGCATGCTTATTACAGAATATTAGCTGCGATACGTTGCCCTTTGCATTACACTGTGGTTTTTTGAATTTACTCAACTGTGGGAACTTTGAAGTTGTTTAGTTTTCGCGTAAAGCAAATTGGCTAAGTGCGGAGTTAGTAGGGGACATGTCTAATGTGATTCTCTCATCTCGTTAGGATTAGTCGGTATAAAGCGTCTGCAAAGTAGGTAATAACAGCAGCTTCTAACCCAATAAAACCAAGGGCACGATTTAGACGAAATTACACATAGTGTGATGATATTAGATTCATTGTCCAAGTTTCATTGTTATTATGATCTACTAGACCTTTTCATTAATTCACAAGAACATAGGCACAAAAACAATACCACCTAACTAGTAAATATACCACAAAGACTTAATAATATTAAGAATTACTTCTATCAGTCGTCCATTTCCTGAGTAAAAAACCAGGAAGAGTTGAGTAGCGTAGCTCTGGGCAGTTACTCGCACGCTCCAGTGACTGCTACCCATCGTACCATATCGCACCCGTCATAACCACGAGGTATTACCACCCAGGGCTTAGCGAAAATCATCTCTAAATACCTGCACTCCAGTACACTTGGCTTCCAGAATCATTGGCCTCTTTGGTAATTGCTCCTAAGTGAATGAACGGGCATGCGTATCGCTTATTGTTTGTTGAGTATAAATTAGGTAAGGTAGGTAATTGTGGTAGGAAATGCATAAGCTTATATTATTATTCTTTTGTTTTTGATGACCGCTTTAGACGCAACAATAAATTTCACTTGTGCTGAAATTACGTTACATAAAGTTGGCGAAAAAAAAAAGTTGTTACAGAGACGCGAACTTTGAAGGCGATGCTCGGGTTTTATACTTGCACTTTGCACTAATGATGCTATCTAGCTGATTTCGGCCAAAGTGAGCGCAATCCTTGGGTCATCATGTTTGCAATTTGGAGATTGGCTGCTCTGGTATATGCTCACACATGTCTTGCACATCCAACATTAGCCGAAAAACTCCAAGCATACAACGGAAATGTCAGAACACCTTTGGCGAGTGTTTGACGGTAACGGTTGGCAACACAGAGCACAGTGGTTGGCAAAAAGTACAAAATTTATGGAGTTGACATGCTTACAAAGTGGTCAATCCCAAACATTTTGGGCTTTGCCTAGAAGACCAGGCTATCTTATTTGTACTGTAATAGTACTAAAAAGGCGGCGCCACCGCCATGAAGAGAACGAAGAAAGCTAACTTTATATGTAGGTCTATCTAACAAATTTCGGCCATCGTAGCCAATCTCAGCTGAGACTAACCTTTGCCGAGAGAGATATATTGAGATATATCGGACAGTGTTGTATACGTATACAAATAGACTAGCATTTCTATAATTCTGAGCATTTTCTCTCCTAACTCGCTCCAAACCTTGCCTTATCCATACTCCAACACAAATTATTTGTATAACGATCATAAAAGCAAACTTATTACACGTAATTAATATAGCGGTAACGTCACGTTTCAGTGAAGAAACAGAACTTCGACACGAGAGTGCTATTACGTTAGTTTACAAGGTTTCGGCGCATTATTTGCAGTCGTACGTCAGCTAAACAAATACATAAACATGTATGTTCGGTGAATGGTCGTGTGTCGTGTGAGGTGAGACCACCCCGAGACTGTGCCGTGAGAATGTGTCCGATTTTCCGCGGTCCGTTCAAGTCCTTTCAGCGAAGCGACTGTGGACTTCAGTGGAAGTGAGTTGCTTTGTATTTCTTTGTGCAATGGGCTGAGAAATGCACTGAAAATTAAGTTAAACACACAGTGTTTGCCTGTATTGTTTTTGAACTCCGTAGTTCTACACTGGATAGTCAGAAGCCAATAAATCTGACACCAGTCTTGCCATGAAGTACCGTGTTACCCCGTTAATGGGTTGTGGAGGTCTGGTAGGCAGCTGCTTCTCGTAAAATACTGGTATTCAGCTAAATCTGGCTTGACTGGAAACCGACCCCGATATAGTTGGGAAAAGGCTAGGCAGATGATGATGATGAGTTTTTCATTGTTAGTTGGTCAGCATTATATAATTCGAAAAATATACCAGCTTCTGCCAGCGGCTTCACCCGAGTGGTCCCTAAGGAACATACTACGGGGATAAAAAATAGCCTATGTCCTTTCTCAGGCTCTAGACTATCTGTGTACCAAATTTCATTTAAATCGGGTCAGGAGTTTTGGCGTGAAAGCGCGACAGACAGGCAGAGTTACTTTCGCATCTATATCTATACTTCTATACTAATATATAAAGCTGAAGAGTTTGTTTGTTTGATTGTTTGTTTGTTTACTTGAACGCGCTAATTTCAGGAACTACCGGTCCGATTTGAAAAATTCTTTCAGTATTAGAGAGCCCATTTATCGAGGAAGGCTATAGGCTATATATCATCACGCTAAGATTAATAGGAGCGGAGCAGTAATGAAAATTGTGACGCAAACGAAGTTGCCCGGGTCGACTAGTTTATTATACAGCAAGTTTATCGTTGTTGACCACAGCACGTTGATTTAACAGCATTAAATGGAGATGAACGCCCATAGAATGGGCGGAGCCGACACACCTGTTGACACGAGTCGGTGTTTTCTATCTACTACTTATTTATTTATAGCAACTGACGATTTCTTTTTTGAAATAGCGTCAGCGTTCAACTTTTTGTTGTTTGAAAATGTTTTTAACGTTCCATCATTAAGCGAGAAACACACTGGTCCTACGTAAGCAACGTATGCAACGCTTTTGTATCCTATCGTATGTTGTGTTGCATGCGATAAGTGTGTCTTTATTGCATAGTTTTGCATACAAAATCAATAGTCCAGATATCAAAATGCGTTGCATACGTTGCGTACGTGGGACCAGTGTGTCTCTAGCTTTATGAAGTTAAAAAGTAAATAGGGAAGATGCAAATACAGAATTTATGAGAATGTTGGCAGTAAAATGATAAAAAAGTATAAAATAAAGGCCATTACAAAGTTTTTTTTTTTGGTTATTATCGATTTTTTACAAAAATAATGATTAATTCATTATTTTTGTTAACGTGAAACGGAACGTATTTAAAAACAACAATCAGCGTTTGGTGATGTATCTGCTGTTATGCCAACGAAAAGGCAACCTTATGTCTTTGAGTTGGGACAGTTCTTGACCAGTGATAGACACGAGTGACGTCATTGTCCGTTTTCGCGCGAACCTTTAAACTGTCGGTTTAAAAACGCAATTTTGGCAATAAATTAAAGCTTTTTCATTTTTTATTTATGTGGTGGTCTATTCTAGATGGAGTTCTTTAAACTTAAAGCAAACATGAAAATATTGCATGTTCCCTATTGTTGTTCTACAACTGTCAAATTCAAATTTTGAACGTCAGAATTTAGTGATCCGCATTAGGTCTTACTCTGTGCAAAGAAGAAAACTCTTCTGGTTCTTACACCCGGGGCTACTGTGTGTCCATAGAGGGGTTGTGGAGAACTGGAATATTTTTTTTTTTTTTCAAGTGCGCATGTGACATCCCTACATACTACATCAACTGTAATTTGGGGGACGCCAATGTTACTGCAATTAACATAGCTACCAGTTCTTTACTTAAGTATTAAGTATCTGTCCATTTCTAATACCAAATTCTTTATTTCAGAGTGATCACCAACCCTCACAAGATGAATGCATAAGGTAAGAAGCCCATCAAACTAAAGGCACAAACTACACTTGATAGACAGCCGATATTTGGTAGTAATAATATAATCGTAAAACATCGTGTCACATTATCAATGCTTCTGATTGTAACAATAATGAGTTGGACAGAACTGTTGGCTCGTTTATCACGCGTCACTGATAGTAAAGGGAGATTAATACAGACACGATCTTGTCTTTATTTAATTATTATCTCATAAATATCTGAGTATACGCAGAATTTTAATGAGACGCGATTCTATCTCGTAATAATTACAACCACCCTGATCGATCTTCAAGGTTAAGCAATATTTGCCGAGGTCGGTTTGTAGATGGGTTACCATTCATTACATACCGAGACTCGTCCACCCCTCGTACCGGCTGTCATTTGTACCTCTTTGATCATTACGGGTTGTCAGAAGTCACACAATTTGACATCAGTCTTGCCAAGGGACATAGTGTTACCCAGTTACTTACTGGGTTGTGGTCCGGAGCGAGGAGGCATGGAAAGCGGTCACCTCTCAGTCGCAGGGCGATTCCCAGCTACCGTATGTGCGAGTCTATGAACGGCGAGCATTGGGTGGCTCTCCGTTCGATCAGAACCAGGCCCTCCCACACACACACAAGACACTCCCTTTTACTTCACCCAGAGCGGGAGGAGTCATTTGATGATTTCCCATCCTTAAAAAAAGGCAGTAGCTCCTTTTAGAATTATGGTAGTCAACTGCACCTGCTTAACCTGAAGCCGAGCTTAACATAGTTACTAAGTTAGTTAGTTAGTTCAATAGTTAAAAAAACTAGGCTATTTATTAATTGCAGATCAAAATACGCGCGTTTACGACGTCTACGAATATTGAGTTATCTACTCAAATTATACTTAATGCTTCAGATACAGAATCGATTTTTCATCTCATCAACATCATACAATGGTTTCGATCATAGAAATATAAAAACTTCTTTATTATATCTATGGTTTCGATATAAGAATTTCTAACAAATAGTTTTAATCAAGGTTTCGAATTGCCAAGCTCGTTGGCTTGGAATTATGAAGCTAACGCAACTCTTATATGTCATCTACGTTGAAATAGTTTTTGGATATGACATAAAATAAAAAAAAGATTTGTGCCACTTGAAAATATGAGTCAAATAATAATGGAGCAGCAAACTTTTGAATGCATCCGTCACTGGATTATTGTAAACACGTTAGTTTATAAACTCTCGACAGATTATAAACATTTTGATTATAATTATGAACGAAATGATCTGTTTACGCTCGGGATATTTTATAAACTATAATATAGTGTTTGCAATATTCCGGTGTGACATCCACCGGTTACTTTGCATGTTCAGTTATTCTATCTGGTTTGATTACCTTCTTCAGAACTTCTGTATAAAACAAAAGTACCTTTTCCCAGATGACCTTACTACTTTATAAACCTTGAAAGTTTAATCTAAATAATTTAATTTAATTCTGCGAGGTATTCGGTCACCTTGTATTAAATGTTTAAAATTTCAACCATATTTCCACTTCTGTCACTTTCAGTAGTTATCGCTATTTAATTAATAGAGCGTTCAGATATCTTATCGTTATGTCGCCCTGAGATTATAGGATTATAAAACGCTTTATTAGCCCCACAAACGAAGGTATGCTTAATAGAAAATCTTAATTCAGGGTTCTCACAAGCCCAATATTGATGGTAATTTCAATTGTAAGGTAAATTCTTTGAATTTCAAACTGTTTCTGCCTCATAATTATTTATTGTCATAGCCTTTTTTTTTTTTTTTAAGGATGGGAAATCATCAAATGACTCCTCCCGCTCTGGGTGAAGCAAGAGGGAGTGTCAGACTCTTACTGACTAAAACCCATCCGTGTTCCTCCTGGTGCCCTTTGCGTTCCAAGGCTACGGCACCTCTTTCGAACAGATTCCGCAGCCCCAGCAGGCACCTGCCCAAGCGGGCCCCGTCTTCCACGCTGACATCTCTTTGAGGTGCGCTGGGATCGCAGCGCGCCGCCGACCCGGGCCTCTAGTTCTGATCAGACGGCGAGCCACCCACTGCTCGCCGTCCGCAGGCCCGCGCCTACGGCGGCCGGGAATCGTCCTGCGACTCCCGACGCCTGGGGCGTCTTCTTCTGTTGCGGCGACTGGGACGTGAGATTTCCCTCTCTCTCACACGTTCGGCCTCCTCCTTTGCTAGCATTACTGCTTCGCAGAAGGAGGTGATCGCTTCCCATGCCTCCTCGCTCCGGACCAAAGATTGAACCAAGGCCGGTCGCGAGAGGTCGCCGCCGCCGATCGCCTCGACGAGGACCCGGCGGTGCTCCGCCCAAGCAGGGCAGAACTCCACCGTATTCTCCACCGTGTCCTCCAGGCAATCCTCGCAGTGATGACACCCGGGCGCGTCCTCCCGCCGAATCCGAAACAGGTATCTCCCGAAACAACCGTGTCCGGTGAGTACCTGTGTCAGGCGGAAGGTGAGGACGCCGTGGCGCCGCTCCAGCCACTCCTCAAAGAGGGGACTTATCGCCTTTATTGTCATAGCCTGGCCTCGAATTTTTTCATAGTAAAGATAATTTGATCGAAAGTCGGCAACAGTTTTCCTAATCAAAGAAAACTTGAGTTTTCAACTCTTCTTTACCGTAGGTACCCACGACCTATCATTTTGGGCAATGACCATCTGTTTCCCTTTGACTCGAAGTAGCACATTTTTCTGGGTATTCTCACGGTTGCCTCGCAGTTCATTTTTGCCAACAGGCAAAATATATACATTTATACGCCAAACCTAGTGATATCCACAGCATTAACAACAGAAATAAACACAAACTACATGCTCCTTTCCACCGTCTTCGTAAGGCCACTTTGTAGGGCTCGGTATCCGCTTTTATAATAAGTTACCTGTTTCTTTTCTAGACTTGCCTTTTAATGCTTTTAAAGCGAAAGTGAAATCTAACCTTATTTTGAAGCCATACTATACTATAAACGACTACTTAGACGATAAAAATAGTTGTTCGCAGTGTTGTACACGAGACAGTGCTAAATGTTCTTTCATAGATTCCTTCTTTACTTGCTTAAGATGACATTGTTTATTATTCTGACCGTATAGGTCATTTTTAGGGTTCCGTACCCGAAGGGTAACCAAAAGAACCCTATTACTAAACCTCCACTGTCCGTCCGTCCGTCTGTCTGTCAGCGGGCTGTATCTCAAGAACCGTCATAGATGGAGAGCTGAAATTTTCACAGATAATGTATTTCTATGGCCGCTATAACAACAAATAATAAAAATTAAGGTTTATGGTACGGAACACTTCGTGTGCGAGTCCGACTCGCACTTGGCCGGTTTGTTTTTTTTATTATAAATTGTAATAATCTTCTCACTAACATGTTTTTTATGAGTTGTATTGCATTAAGTGGTTAACTAGTGACCTCGACGAATTGATAAAAATAATTTTGTGTGAGCAACCGGCAGCAGGTTCGTCATGCTCCCTTAGACGTCGCTGCTTGCGGTAGCGTCGAGGATCGGGTTACCTCCTTCCCTCTAATATGGCGAGGGAGGTAATGGCCGATCTTTGCGTTACACTCATGAACGGGTGCTGCCATTGCTGACTGATCGTCTTGCTGACCGTGATTTATTATTGTTATATCTTTTAAGTGTTATAATTTAACTGCGATGGTCCTAGTTTATCACTTGGTTAAATTTCATTGTTGCACGTGTAAGCGAGTACGCTATTTATCCCTGGAGGCTCATTTTGACTAGTATTTTGAGTTTACTTATTAAACTACCTATACAGGGTTATTTGTAAAAGCAAATTTTACTTTGGGAAAACTTCGAAATATCGAGAAAAATATGTGCTGTTTCATACAAAATACAATATTTAGCCAATGAAAATGTATGAAACAGCTGATATTTTTCTCGAGATTTCGGTGTTTTCCCAAAGTAAAAGTTGCTTATAATCATGTGTACCTACTTTCACTGCCTAAGAGGTTGCTGGTGTTTTACAAATAACCCTGTATAATTATTTTTATCATTGTTCATATTCAGTAGTTGGGATAATATAGTGCGCTAGCTGAAATGTGCCATTTAATTTAATTTAATGTTCTATATCTATCATAAAATGTTAAATAATACTGTTATATAAATTCAAGTTCTTCAAACTTAACAGGCAGTTGTGTTGCTGGGGAGTTTGTTGGCCACTTCTTCTTCCCAGCTAAAACACTAGGAAGTGGTGACGGGTGGGCGATTTTGGGGACTATCTTCATGTATATTTTGACGTTCAAAAAGTGCTGATTTTCAGCCTAGTTTGAATAAATACCTTTTGATTTTCTCGAGGAGCTCGTGGCTAAATAATAACAGCCGCATGGGTCGATCTTTAAGGTTAAGCAACGCTTGCCAAGGTTGGTCTGTGGATGGGTGACCATCTTAAACCGAGTTTCCTCCGTGCCTCGGAAATCACGTTAAGCCGTTGGTCCCGGCTGTCATTTGTAGATCTTTGGCAGTCGTTATGGATTGTCAGAAGCCAGTAAATCTGACTCCAGTCTTGCCAAAAAGTACCGTGTTACCCAGTTAATGGGTTGTGGAGATCTGGTAGGCAGCCGCTCCACGTAAAACACTGGTATTCAGCTGAATCCAGTTTGACTGGAAGCCGACCCCAATATAGTTGGGAAAAGACTAGGCAGATGATGACCTTTTGATTTTCTCGTCAATTTTATGTACTATTTGATGCAATTATAAAAAAAAAGATAAACAAGCATACTGACATGATAGCTATAATCCATAAACATCACATTACAAATGTCTTACATTAGAACTTGCAACCCGTTCCCATATAATACGTTATGACAGAACGGAAAATGACAAGAAGCGATGCGACCGATAGCAAAATATCTGAGTATGCGCGGAATTTAAATGAGACGCGATTCTATCTCGTGAATGATGTTAAGTGAGAAACGTATGACAGGCATGCCAATACTGATTGGTTGTTTTAAATAAATGTCTAGCACTACAGTCATCAATAGTGTCTAGCATTGAAGTCATCTGCCGGCTTCTAGTTCAATAGATTTTTTATACGACGTCTAACGCAACTTGTAAGATCAATGTATTGATAATTCTTGATTAAGTTTTTTTTTTTTTAATTTTAATAATCAAAATGCATATTTACAAAAGTGAGGATGGACAGTGACCCCCAAACTAGATATTTGTCTGTATTTTGGGTGTCAGAGTTACACACATTAATAGTTACAGGATGTAGACAGTGATTACAAAAAAGGAAAGCGTAATTAAAAGTAAAAAAAATGGTCGTCTGTAAAGTCAGTTTACGGAGGATAATTTCACGTGATAACGTCATAAGAAAATATTTGAACGTGCGAAACGTGACCGTGACACATTTTCGTGGGTGCAACCTGTGCGTTAATAAACGCACCTGTAAGGCCGCTGACACGAAATCAGCGACACGGCGGGCGGCGCGGGCAGTTACATTATACATCTCTGCATCTGACGCGACCAGCTAGTCTATTCTGAAAATAACCATTTCGATATCGAGCTTCACCTGAGTGACAAACCTCACAAAGTGAGCTTTATTGCACACAACATAAAGGTCTTACGTTTGACGTAATTTGATACTCACCTCGGATTCCGCTGTCGAGACACGAAAATGTTGTTACAGAATACAACAGGGTACAGCGCTTTCACTGGAGTAAAATTTTACTCCAAAGGCCTAGATGCTTTTGATCATCATCTGCCTACTCTTTTCTTAACTATATTGGGGTCGGCTCGGCTTCCAGTCAAACCGGATTTAGCTGAATACCAGTATTTTACGCGGAGCGGCTGCCTACCAGACTTCCACAACCCATTAACTGGGCAACACGGTACTTCATGGCAAGACTGGAGTCAGATTCGGCTTCTGACTATCTGTAACGACTGCCAAAGATCTACAAATGACAGCCGGGACCAACGGCTTAACGTGCTTTCCGAGGCACGGAGGAAACTCGGTATGTTAAGATGGTCACCCATCTACAGACCAACCTTGGCAAGCGTTGCTTAACCTTGAAGATTGACCTGTGCGGCTATTATTTCTAGCCACGAGCTCCTAGATGCTTTTGATGTCTATCCTTATAACGTTTCGTCGGCCTAAGACAGTCGTGATGAACTTAGCTAGTGTTTCTCGACAATTGCTGCATTGTGGTCTTAAAACCATATTAGTGAACGATTAAATTATTATTATCCATGCCGTGTTTGGCCAACATAACATTACTGAGCCCCAAATCGTCAATTCATCCATTTAGATAACCACAAGCATCATTAGGATTGTAATAATCTGCAGATATATTATTAATGTTGCAAAATATTATATGTTTATATGCATTATCCGGTTCTGCTTGGCCTGATGACCGATTGCTGTGCAATATAAACCTGTCTCTCCTACAGTGACTGGCCATCGATTTAACAGGTGAAGTGTGCAATCGTTTTGACAAACAAATTGATGCTGTAAATTATTATGTTATTTTATCGTTTAGTTTAGTTTGCATCGATTGAAGTTGTACTTACAAATTGAGAAAAATACTCTCGGTATTTATTATTTCACAGAATTCTCTCTATTTATTATACTCGTAGAGACAGACCTTATGTAAGTCAGTATAGTTAGGGCGAAGTTCATCATCATTTCAGCCGAAAGATGCCCACTACTGGATTCCCCCAAGAGTCGTAAAATCGACCGGTCCCGTTTTGTATCAAGCGGCTTCCTGTAGCCTTCACCAGATCATCGGTCCACCTTGTGGCAGACCATCCATCGCTTCGTCTTGCGTCTAAGGAGGCTTTGGACTACGTTTGTTTCACGAGAATTTAGGAATTGGTTCGAAAATTGTTAGCCTTAAGTTCCAAGTATTTAAAAAAAAACATTTTACTCTCGCTAAAATTCTATCGAGTTGTGGCACATAGCTACTTATTACGTTGAATTATTTCAAAACTAATAAGTCAAATATTTTTGGATGATTTTCGACCGATTAGTCGAGATTAGACTTTAAATTCGTAACGCAGTTGAAAATCAAAACTCAGAACGCTTACCCACCAGCCTTCATTCACAACCTACTACAAATCTAGATAAAGACTAGGTAATAAAATAGCTAACTGCAGGTTACTAATGAAAAGCTTCTAGCTACAAAGCTCGACTTATTCCAATGTTGAGCTCAACATACAGACTGACAGGCACTTACTATAATACTAGCGTGTAATGGCTGGCTCATTGTTCAGGAGTGTGAACTGATACGTCATGATGGAGGGCACTGTGAATGGGTGCAATTCACTTTATACTAAGATAATATAGAAGGTGATAGAAATTACCTATGTCATAGACAAGAAGAAGGGATATATACAGGGTTACAACAACTTTTACATTAAGAACAACCCTGAAAACTCGAAAAAAATATCAGCTGTTTCATACATTTTCATCGGCAAAATATTGCGTTTTGTATGAAACAGCTGATATTTTTTTCAAAGTAGAAGTTGTTTATAATCAAGTGTACTTTCACTGCCTAAGAGGTTGTTGGTGTTTTACAAATAACCCTGTATTATAGCAGCAGACTAAAGCTTTTCATAGATGGATGTTGTCATATTTTTATTCTTTCTTTACTGTACACACAAAACAGACACGTGTACAATAAGACAACTTATGTACAAAGGCAAGCTTAACTCAGCATTGAGTTTCTTTACAGCAAGACTCAGTTATATGTCCCTACGTGGATATTAATTGCAGTGGATTTTTAAATCATTGGCAATGTTTCAGAGTGTGAAACCACTCATGAATCAATTCGAATCGTGCGCAAGCTTCTGAAGTTTTACGTGTATAAGTGGTCATATGGAAATATTTTGACTTGAATTAACTGAACAAAGTAAACACCAGTTTTTTTGAGATTTCAGGGTTTGTTGTTTAAAGTAGGTACTTAGTTATATTCAGGAGTTCTTTTGATAATTATTTAAAAGTTAATCAATATGTACGAATTTCTTTTGCACACAAAAGATTTTTATGAAACTTAATCTTACTTAAATATTGTACAAGTAAATACTAAGTTATGTCGTATTTGTCTGAGCCTGGAATGCCGGACCTAACATTTCTAATTACTTGTATTAATATTCATTGTACAAGATCAATACAGAAGTGTGATGAATGTATAAGAAGTTGGCATTATACTTGAATGAATAGCTAATAGTTATTAAAATATTACTTGGCAAATGGTCTTGACTATAGACAGACTAGGGCCAATATTCTAGTATGAGGAAATCTATCTTGAATCTTGATTTAAACCCTAGCTATTAGTAAAGTTTATTGCGACTACGAAATCTGACAGATTTTAATGGAGATTCATGGCTAACTTCCCTCTGTGATACAGATCTAAATGTTGATGAGGTTTTTATAACAAAAACTACCATCAGTGTGAATTTGCTAAACTTTGAAAGTACTCATCTTGTTCATGTCGATGGTATCATGGTAACAGATAAACTTTTGCGCCCCAGTATTAAAAAAAAATACACATGAATACAGAAGCTTCTCCTAATGGATGTTGCAAAAGTAGTTAGTAAAGTAGTAGTGCTGTTGGAGAGTAGTATTCAGGACAGGTTTCTGAGGTACTTTATCGGTCCGTTAACGCTATTTAAAGAAAGAAAGAAAACTAATTTATTTGGCACACACGGAATCACACAATTTAGGCAACAATAAAAGGAAATGAATATTAATTATCATTCCGCCATTGGTTGTTTAATGATCAACGGGCGGATAAACGGCCGATAAAGTACCTGAGAACGCGGGCATTAGTCAAATATCCGCAAACAAAATGCTATCAAGAAACTCCTTAAAAAAGACCGTACCTACCAGAAGACACCCAACTAAAGAATTTCCCAGCAGAATTTTTACCTAACTTCCCATTAAATCAGCTTAGAAACAAGTTACAAACTTGCCCGTGTAACAAGAATGCCAAAGGAAACACCTAATGACGCAGAGGAGATAGCACGTTGAAGCGGAGTATTATTTTAATAAGTGCCCGACATGCATGCCATGTGCTCTGTAGTTAGTTGCTAAGCAGTAGCTGGTAAACAATTATGTCATAGTTTTTAAGTAGGAATGGATTAGAGATAGGGAAGACGCTGATACTGGACTTGATATCATCACTGTTGGCCAACGACTGATTATTGCAGGTCAAATTGTATAAGCAAGTATGTACCTACCTAGAGTCGCAAGACAGGTCGGTGGTAAAATTTTGACCTTAACCTGGCCACCATACACTCTGCCGCGTTGGTGATGACTGCGATGAGACCGGTGAGTATGTTTTGCTGCAGAACACACTTGCTGCTCTTGTCGCCAGCGCGGCAAAACTAGCT